>OY970828.1:18402881-19698800 GCA_963853835.1 Calendula officinalis | reverse complement strand
GGGTTTTGATTCTTGCTTAAGGGACTAGCATCTCAATTGGTGTTCTATATAAGGTGTTTTGTGGATACCGTTAGAGAGATTCTAACCTTTGAATCTTGGAGTTCTACAACCTCTACATACATGAATTTACCAAAGGCTTCAAGGGTATGGATTCTACATGTTAAACTCTTTGTTATTAATGCTTAATTATCTTGTCCTAACAAAGTACCCCATTTTTTAAATTGTAATTGGTGTCTAGAACCCCACAACGAATGCCCCGTGAATGATTTTGAAACTAGCAATGACCAATAACGCATATATCCATTTTTAAACTGTAATTGCTGTCTAGAACTCATACGAATGCCCCGTGAATAATTTTGGCCACTAGCTAAGACCAATAACCTATAAGTATCCATTTTAAACATTAATTGATGTCCATTACACATACGAATGGCCCGTGAAGCATTATAACTACTAGCTTCGACCAATAACCTATAAGTATCCTTGTTAAACCGTAATTAGCGTCCATAAGCCCAAACAATTGGCCCGTGAACCATTATAACCACTAGCTATGTCCAATAACCTATAAGTATCCATTTTTTAAACTGTAATTGGTGTGCAAAACCCATACGAATGCCCCGTGAACGATTTTGACCACTAGCTATGACCAATAACTTATAAGTATCCATTTTAAACATTAATTGGTGTCCATTACACATAGGAATGGCCCGTGAACCATTATAACCACTAGCTTCGACCAATAACCTATAAGTATCCTTGTTAAGCCGTAATTAGCGTCCATAGGCCATACGAATGGCCCGTGAACCACTATAACCACTAGGTATGACCAATAACCTATAAGTATCCATTTTTAAACTGTAATTGGTGTCTAGAACCCTTACTAATGCCCCGTGAATGATTTTGACCACTAGCTATGACCAATAACCTATAAGTATCTATTTTAAACCTTAATTGGTTTCGATAACAAATACAAAAGGCACGTGAACCATTATAATCACTAGCTATAACCAAAAACCTATAAGTATCCATTTTTTTAACTGTAATTGGTGTTGATAACCCATACAAATGGCCCGTGAACCATTATGAGTTATGACCAATAACCTATAAGTATCCATTTCTTAAACTGTAATTGGTGTCTAGAACTCATACGAATGCCCCGTGAACGATTTTGACCACTAGCTACGACCAACAACCTATAAGTATCCATTTTAAACATTAATTGGTGTCCATTACACATACGAATGGCCCGTTAAGCATTATAACCACTAACTACGTCCAATAACCTATAAGTATCCATGTTAAACCGTACTTGGCGTCCATAGCCCATACGAATGGCCCGTGAACCATTATAATCACTAGCTATAACCAATAACCTATAAGTATCCATTTTTTAAACTGTGATTGGTGTTGATAACCCATAGGAATGGCCCGTGAACCATTATAACCACCATCTATGACCAATAACCTATAAATATCCATTTTTCTAAATTGTAATTGGTGTCTAGAACCCATACGAATGTCCCGTGAACGATTTTGATCACTAGCTAAGACCAATGACCTATAAGTATCGATTTTAAACCTTAATATGAGTCAATTACCCATACGAATGCCCCGTGAACCATTATAACCACTAGCTTCAACCAATAACCTATAAGTATCCACTTTAAACCTTAATTGATGTCCATTACCCATACGAATGGCCCGTGAACCATTATAACCACTAGCTACGACCAATAACCTATAAGTATCCTTGTTAAACCGTAATTAGCGTCCATAGACCTTACGAATGGCCCGTGAACCATTATAACCGCTAGCTTCGACCAATAACCTATAAGTATCCTTGTTAAACCGTAATTTGCGTCCATAGCCCATACGAATGCCCCGTGAACCATTATAACCACAAGCTATGACCAATAACCTATAAGTATCCATTTTTTAAACTGTAATTGGTGTCTAGAACCCGTACGAATGCCCCGTGAATGATTTTGACCACTAGCTATGACCAGTAACCTATAAGTATCAATTTTAAACCTTAATTGGTGTCCATTACCCATACGAATGTCCCGTGAACCATTATAACCACTAGCTATGACCGATAACCTATAAGTATCCATTTTTTAACTTGTAATTTGTGTCTAGAATCCATACGAATGCCCCGTGACTAATTTTGACCTCTAGCTAAGACCAAAAACATATGAGTATCCTTTTTAAACCTTAATTGGTGTCCATTACCCATACGAATGGCCCGTGAACCATTATAATCACTAGCTTCGACCAATAACCTATAAGTATCCCTGTTTAACCGTAATTAGCGTCCATAGCCCATATGAATGGCCCGTGAACCATTATATCCAATAGCTATGACCAATAACCTATAAGTACCCATTTTTTAAACTGTAATTGGTGTCTAGAACCCACACGAATGCCCCGTGAACGATTTTGACAACAAGCTATGACCAATAAAGCATATATCCATTTTTTAAACTGTAATTGCTGTCTAGAACTCATAGGAATGCCCCGTGAACGATTTTGGCCACTAGCTATGACCAATAACCTATAAGTATCCATTTTAAACATTAATTGGTGTCCATTACACATACGAATGGCCCGTGAACCATTATAACCACTAGCTTCGAACAATAACCTATAAGTATCCTTGTTAAACCGTAATTATCATCCATAGGCCATACGAATGGCCCTTGAACACTATAACCACTAGGTATGACCAATAACCTATAAGTATCCATTTGTTAAACTGTAATTGGTGTCTAGAACCCATACGAATGCCCCGTGAATGATTTTGACCACTAGCTATGACCAATACCCTATAAGTATCCATTTTAAACCTTAATTGGTTTCGATAACAAATACAAATGGCCCGTGAACCATTATAATCACTAGCTAGAACAAAAAACCTATAAGTATCCATTTTTTTAACTGTAATTGGTGTTTATAACCCATACAAATGGCATGTGAACCATTATGGCCACTAGTTATGACCAATAACCTATAAGTATCCATTTCTTAAACTATAATTGGTGTCTAGAACTCATACGAATGCCCCGTGAACGATTTTGACCACTAGCTACGACCAATAACCTGTAAGTATCCATTTTAAACATTAATTGGTGTCCGTTAAACATACGAATGGCCCGTGAAGCAATATAACCACTAACTACGTCCAATAACCTATAAGTATCCATGTTAAACCGTACTTGGCATCCATAGCCCATACGAATGGCCCGTGAACCATTATAATCACTAGCTATAACCAATAACCTATAAGTATCCATTTTTTAAACTGTGATTGGTGTTGATAACCCATAGGAATGGCCCGTGAACCATTATAACCACTAGCTATGACCAATAACCTATAAATATCCATTTTTCTAAATTCTAATTGGTGTCTAGAACCCATACGAATGTCCCGTGAACGATTTGACCACTAGCTAAGACCAATGACCTATAAGTATCCATTTTAAACCTTAATATGAGTCAATTACCCATACGAATGCCCCGTGAACCATTATAACCACTAGCTTCAACCAATAACCTATAAGTATCCACTTTAAACCTTAATTGATGTCCATTACCCATACGAATGGCCCGTGAACCATTATAACCACTAGCTACGACCAATAACCTATAAGTATCCTTGTTAAACCGTAATTAGCGTCCATAGACCTTACGAATGGCACGTGAACCATTATAACCGCTAGCTTCGACCAATAACCTATAAGTATCCTTGTTAAACCGTAATTTGCGTCCATAGCCCATACGAATGCCCCGTGAACCATTATAACCACTAGCTATGACCAATAACCTATAAGTATCCATTTTTTAAACTGTAATTGGTGTCTAGAACCCGTACGAATGCCCCGTGAATGATTTTGACCACTAGCTATGACCAGTAACCTATATGTATCAATTTTAAACCTTAATTGGTGTCCATTACCCATATGAATGTCCCGTGAACCATTATAACCACTAGCTATGACCGATAACCTATAAGTATCCATTTTTTAACTTGTAATTGGTGTCTAGAACCCATACGAATGCCCCGTGACTAATTTTGACCTCTAGCTAAGACCAAAAACCTATGAGTATCCTTTTTAAACCTTAATTGGTGTCCATTACCCATACGAATGGCCCGTGAACCATTATAATCACTAGCTTCGACCAATAACCTATAAGTATCCTTGTTTAACCGTAATTAGCGTCCATAGCCCATACGAATGTTCCGTGAACCATTATATCCAATAGCTATGACCAATAACCTATAAGTACCCATTTTTTAAACTGTAATTGGTCTCTAGAACCCACCCGAATGCCCCGTGAATGATTTTGACAACAATCTATGACCAATAAAGCATATATCCATTTTTTAAACTGTAATTGCTGTCTAGAACTCATTGGAATGCCCCGTGAATGATTTTGGCCACTAGCTATGACCAATAACCTATAAGTATCCATTTTAAACATTAATTGGTGTCCATTACACATACGAATGGCCCGTGAACCATTATAACCACTAGCTTCGACCAATAACCTATAAGTATCCTTGTTAAACCGTAATTAGCATCCATAGGCCATACGAATGGCCCTTGAACACTATAACCACTAGGTATGACCAATAACCTATAAGTATCCATTTTGTAAACTGTAATTGGTGTCTAGAACCCATACGAATGCCCCGTGAATGATTTTGACCACTAGCTATGACCAATACCCTATAAGTATCCATTTTAATCCTTAATTGGTTTCGATAACAAATACAAATGGCCCGTGAACCATTATAATCACTAGCTAGAACAAAAAACCTATAAGTATCCATTTTTTTAACTGTAATTGGTGTTGATAACCCATACAAATGGCCTGTGAACCATTATGGCCACTAGTTATGACCAATAACCTATAAGTATCCATTTCTTAAACTATAATTGGTGTCTAGAACTCATACGAATGCCCCGTGAACGATTTTGACCACTAGCTACGACCAATAACCTGTAAGTATCCATTTTAAACATTAATTGGTGTCCGTTAAACATACGAATGGCCCGTGAAGCAATATAACCACTAACTACGTCCAATAACCTATAACTATCCATGTTAAACCTTACTTGGCGTCCATAGCCCATACGAATGGCCCGTGAACCATTATAATCACTAGCTATAACCAATAACCTATAAGTATCCATTTTTTAAACTGTGATTGGTGTTGATAACCCATAGGAATGGCCCGTGAACCATTATAACCACTAGCTATGACCAATAACCTATAAATACGAATGTCCCGTGAACGATTTGACCACTAGCTAAGACCAATGACCTATAAGTATCCATTTTAAACCTTAATATGAGTCAATTACCCATACGAATGCCCCGTGAACCATTATAACCACTAGCTTCGACCAATAACCTATAAGTATCCACTTTAAACCTTAATTGATGTCCATTACCCATACGAATGGCCCGTGAACCATTATAACCACTAGCTACGACCAATAACCTATAAGTATCCTTGTTAAACCGTAATTAGCGTCCATAGACCTTACGAATGGCCCGTGAACCATTATAACCGCTAGCTTCGACCAATAACCTATAAGTATCCTTGTTAAACCGTAATTTGCGTCCATAGCCCATACGAATGCCCCGTGAACCATTATAACCACTAGCTATGACCAATAACCTATAAGTATCCATTTTTTAAACTGTAATTGGTGTCTAGAACCCGTACGAATGCCCCGTGAATGATTTTGACCACTAGCTATGACCAGTAACCTATAAGTATCAATTTTAAACCTTAATTGGTGTCCATTACCCATACGAATGTCCTGTGAACCATTATAACCACTAGCTATCACCGATAACCTATAAGTATCCATTTTTTAACTTGTAATTGGTGTCTAGAACCCATACGAATGCCCCGTGACTAATTTTGACCTCTAGCTATGACCAAAAACCTATGATTATCCTTTTTAAACCTTAATTGGTGTCCATTACCCATACGAATGGCCCGTGAACCATTATAATCACTAGCTTCGACCAATAACCTATAAGTATCCTTGTTTAACCGTAATTAGCGTCCATATCCCATACGAATGGCCCGTGAACCATTATATCCAATAGCTATGACCAATAACCTATAAGTACCCATTTTTTAAACTGTAATTGGTCTCTAGAACCCACCCGAATGCCCCGTGAATGAATTTGACAACAATCTATGACCAATAAAGCATATATCCATTTTTTAAACTGTAATTGCTGTCTAGAACTCATTGGAATGCCCCGTGAATGATTTTGGCCACTAGCTATGACCAATAACCTATAAGTATCCATTTTAAACATTAATTGGTGTCCATTACACATACGAATGAATGGCCCGTGAACCATTATAACCACTAGCTTCGACCAATAACCTATAAGTATCCTTGTTAAACCGTAATTAGCATCCATAGGCCATACGAATGGCCCTTGAACACTATAACCACTAGGTATGACCAATAACCTATAAGTATCCATTTTTTAAACTGTAATTGGTGTCTAGAACCCATACGAATGCCCCGTGAATGATTTTGACCACTAGCTATGACCAATACCCTATAAGTATCCATTTTAAACCTTAATTGGTTTCGATAACAAATACAAATGGCCCGTGAACCATTACAATCACTAGCTAGAACAAAAAACCTATAAGTATCCATTTTTTTTAACTGTAATTGGTGTTGATAACCCATACAAATGGCCTGTGAACCATTATGGCCACTAGTTATGACCAATAACCTATAAGTATCCATTTCTTAAACTATAATTGGTGTCTAGAACTCATACGAATGCCCCGTGAACGATTTTGACCACTAGCTACGACCAATAACCTGTAAGTATCCATTTTAAACATTAATTGGTGTCCGTTAAACATACGAATGGCCCGTGAAGCAATATAACCACTAACTACGTCCAATAACCTATAAGTATCCATGTTAAACCTTACTTGGCGTCCATAGCCCATACGAATGGCCCGTGAACCATTATAATCACTAGCTATAACCAATAACCTATAAGTATCCATTTTTTAAACTGTGATTGGTGTTGATAACCCATAGGAATGGCCCGTGAACCATTATAACCACTAGCTATGACCAATAACCTATAAATATCCATTTTTCTAAATTCTAATTGGTGTCTAGAACCCATACGAATGTCCCGTGAACGATTTTGACCACTAGATAAGACCAATGACCTATAAGTATCCATTTTAAACCTTAATATGAGTCAATTACCCATACGAATGCCCCGTGAACCATTATAACCACTAGCTTCAACCAATAACCTATAAGTATCCACTTTAAACCTTAATTGATGTCCATTACCCATACGAATGGCCCGTGAACCATTATAACCACTAGCTACGACCAATAACCTATAAGTATCCTTGTTAAACCATAATTAGCGTCCATAGACCTTACGAATGGCCCGTGAACCATTATAACCGCTAGCTTCGACCAATAACCTATAAGTATCCTTGTTAAACCGTAATTTGCGTCCATAGCCCATACGAATGCCCCGTGAACCATTATAACCACTAGCTATGACCAATAACCTATAAGTATCCATTTTTTAAACTGTAATTGGTGTCTAGAACCCGTACAAATGCCCTGTGAATGATTTTGACCACTAGCTATGACCAGTAACCTATATGTATCAATTTTAAACCTTAATTGGTGTCCATTACCCATATGAATGTCCCGTGAACCATTATAACCACTAGCTATGACCGATAACCTATAAGTATCCATTTTTTAACTTGTAATTGGTGTCTAGAACCCATACGAATACCCCGTGACTAATTTTGACCTCTAGCTATGACCAAAAACCTATGAGTATCCTTTTTAAACCTTAATTGGTGTCCATTACCCATACGAATGGCCCGTGAACCATTATAATCACTAGCTTCGACCAATAACCTATAAGTATCCTTGTTTAACCGTAATTAGCGTCCATAGCCCATACGAATGGCCCGTGAACCATTATATCCAATAGCTATGACCAATAACCTATGAGTACCCATTTTTTAAACTGTAATTGGTGTCTAGAACCCACACGAATGCCCCGTGAACGATTTTGACAACAAGCTATGACCAATAAAGCATATATCCATTTTTTAAACTGTAATTGCTGTCTAGAACTCATAGGAATGCCCCGTGAATGATTTTGGCCACAAGCTATGACCAATAACCTATAAGTATCCATTTTAAACATTAATTGGTGTCCATTACACATACGAATGGCCCGTGAACCATTATAACCACTAGCTTCGACCAATAACCTATAAGTATCCTTGTTAAACTGTAATTTGCGTCCATAGCCCATACGAATGCCCCGTGAACCATTATAACCACTAGCTATGACCAATAACCTATAAGTATCCATTTTTTAAACTGTAATTGGTGTCTAGAACCCGTACGAATGCCCCGTGAATGATTTTGACCACTAGCTATGACCAGTAACCTATAAGTATCAATTTTAAACCTTAATTGGTGTCCATTACCCATACGAATGTCCTGTGAACCATTATAACCACTAGCTATCACCGATAACCTATAAGTATCCATTTTTTAACTTGTAATTGGTGTCTAGAACCCATACGAATGCCCCGTGACTAATTTTGACCTCTGGCTATGACCAAAAACCTATGAGTATCCTTTTTAAACCTTAATTGGTGTCCATTACCCATACGAATGGCCCGTGAACCATTATAATCACTAGCTTCGACCAATAACCTATAAGTATCCTTGTTTAACCGTAATTAGCGTCCTTAGCCCATACGAATGCCCCGTGAACCATTATATCCAATAGCTATGACCAATAACCTATAAGTACCCATTTTTTAAACTGTAATTGGTCTCTAGAACCCACCCGAATGCCCCGTGAATGATTTTGACAACAATCTATGACCAATAAAGCATATATCCATTTTTTAAACTGTAATTGCTGTCTAGAACTCATTGGAATGCCCCGTGAATGATTTTGGCCACTAGCTATGACCAATAACCTATAAGTATCCATTTTAAACATTAATTGGTGTCCATTACACATACGAATGGCCCGTGAACCATTATAACCACTAGCTTCGACCAATAACCTATAAGTATCCTTGTTAAACCGTAATTAGCATCCATAGGCCATACGAATGCCCCTTGAACACTATAACCACTAGGTATGACCAATAACCTATAAGTATCCATTTTGTAAACTGTAATTGGTGTCTAGAACCCATACGAATGCCCCGTGAATGATTTTGACCACTAGCTATGACCAATACACTATAAGTATCCATTTTAAACCTTAATTGGTTTTGATAACAAATACAAATGGCCCGTGAACCATTATAATCACTAGCTATAACCAAAAACCCATAAGTATCCATTTTTTTTAACTGTAATTGGTGTTGATAACCCATACAAATGGCCTGTGAACCATTATGGCCACTAGTTATGACCAATAACCTATAAGTATCCATTTCTTAAACTATAATTGGTGTCTAGAACTCATACGAATGCCCCGCGAACGATTTTGGCCACTAGCTATGACAAATAACCTATAAATATCCATTTTAAACATTAATTGGTGTCCGTTAAACATACGAATGGCCCGTGAAGCAATATAACCACTAACTACGTCCGATAACCTATAAGTATCCATGTTAAACCGTACTTGGCGTCCATAGCCCATACGAATGGCCCGTGAAGCATTATAATCACTAGCTATAACCAATAACCTATAAGTATCCATTTTTTAAACTGTGATTGGTGTTGATAACCCATAGGAATGGCCCGTGAACCATTATAACCAATAGCTATGACCAATAACCTATAAATATCCATTTTTCTAAATTGTAATTGGTGTCTAGAACCCATACGAATGTCCCGTGAACGATTTTGACCACTAGCTAAGACCAATGACCTATAAGTATCCATTTTAAACCTTAATATGAGTCAATTACCCATACGAATGCCCCGTGAACCATTATAACCACTAGCTTCAACCAATAACCTATAAGTATCCACTTTAAACCTTAATTGATGTCCATTACCCATACGAATGGCCCGTGAACCATTATAACCACTAGCTACGACCAATAACCTATACGTATCCTTGTTAAACCGTAATTAGCGTCCATAGACCTTACGAATGGCCCGTGAACCATTATAACCGCTAGCTTCGACCAGTAACGTATAAGTATCCTTGTTAAACCGTAATTTGCGTCCATAGCCCATACAAATGCCCCGTGAACCATTATAACCACTAGCTATGAACAATAACCTATAAGTATCCATTTTTTAAACTGTAATTGGTGTCTAGAACACGTACGAATGCCCCGTGAATGATTTTCACCACTAGCTATGACCAGTAACCTATAAGTATCAATTTTAAACCTTTATTGGTGTCCATTACCCATACGAATGTCCTGTGAACCATTATAAACACTAGCTATGACCAATAACCTATAAGAATCCATTTTTTAACTTGTAATTGGTGTCTAGAACCCATACGAATGCCCCGTGACTAATTTTGACCTCTAGCTAAGACCAAAAACCTATGAGTATCCTTTTTAAACCTTAATTGGTGTCCATTACCCATACGAATGGCCCGTGAACCATTATAATCACTAGCTTCGACCAATAACCTATAAGTATGCTTGTTTAACCGTAATTAGCGTCCATAGCCCATACGAATGGCCCGTGAACCATTATATCCAATAGCTATGACCAATAACCTATAAGTACCCATTTTTAAATTGTAATTGGTGTCTAGAACCCACACGAATGCCCCGTGAACGATTTTGACAACAAGCTATGACCAATAAAGCATATATCCATTTTTTAAACTGTAATTGCTGTCTAGAACTCAAAGGAATGCCCCGTGAACGATTTTGGCCACAAGCTATGACCAATAACCTATGAGTATCCATTTTAAACATTAATTGGTGTCCATTACACATACGAATGGCCCGTGAACCATTATAACCACTAGCTTCGACCAATAACCTATAAGTATCCTTGTTAAACCATAATTTGCGTCCATAGCCCATACGAATGCCCCGTGAACCATTATAACCACTAGCTATGACCAATAACCTATAAGTATCCATTTTTTAAACTGTAATTGGTGTCTTGAACTCGTACGAATGCCCCGTGAATGATTTTGACCACTAGCTATGACCAGTAACCTATAAGTATCAATTTTAAACCTTAATTGGTGTCCATTACCCATACGAATGTCCTGCGAACCATTATAACCACTAGCTATCACCGATAACCTATAAGTATCCATTTTTTAACTTGTAATTGGTATCTAGAACCCATACGAATGCCCCGTGACTAATTTTGACCTCTAGCTATGACCAAAAACCTATGAGTATCCTTTTTAAACCTTAATTGGTGTCCATTACCCATACGAATGGCCCGTGAACCATTATAATTACTAGCTTCGACCAATAACCTATAAGTATCCTTGTTTAACCGTAATTAGTGTCCATAGCCCATACGAATGGCCCGTGAACCATTATATCCAATAGCTATGACCAATAACCTATAAGTACCCATTTTTTAAACTGTAATTGGTCTCTAGAACCCACCCGAATGCCCCGTGAATGATTTTGACAACAATCTATGACCAATAAAGCATATATCCATTTTTTAAACTGTAATTGCTGTCTAGAACTCATTGGAATGCCCCGTGAACGATTTTGGCCACTAGCTATGACCAATAACCTATAAGTGTCCATTTTAAACATTAATTGGTGTCCATTACACATACGTATGGCCCGTGAACCATTATAACCACTAGCTTCGACCAATAACCTATAAGTATCCTTGTTAAACCGTAATTAGCATCCATAGGCCATACGAATGGCCCTTGAACACTATAACCACTAGGTATGACCAATAACCTATAAGTATCCATTTTTTAAACTGTAATTGGTGTCTAGAACCCATACGAATGCCCCGTGAATGATTTTGACCACTAGCTAAGACCAATACACTATAAGTATCCATTTTAAACCTTAATGGGATTTGATAACAAATACAAATGGCCCGTGAACCATTATAATCACTAGCTATAACCAAAAACCTATAAGTATCCATTTTTTTAACTGTAATTGGTGTTGATAACCCATACAAATGGCCTGTGAACCATTATGGCCACTAGTTATGACCAATAACCTATAAGTATCCATTTCTTAAACTATAATTGGTGTCTAGAACTCATACGAATGCCCCGTGAACGATTTTGACCACTAGCTACGACCAATAACCTGTAAGTATCCATTTTAAACATTAATTGGTGTCCGTTAAACATACGAATGGCCCGTGAAGCAATATAACCACTAACTACGTCCAATAACCTATAAGTATCCATGTTAAACCGTACTTGGCGTCCATAGCCCATACGAATGGCCCGTGAAGCATTATAATCACTAGCTATAACCAATAACCTATAAGTATCCATTTTTTAAACTGTGATTGGTGTTGATAACCCATAGGAATGGCCCGTGAACCATTATAACCAATAGCTATGACCAATAACCAATAAATATCCATTTTTCTAAATTGTAATTGGTGTCTAGAATCCATACAAATGTCCCGTGAATGATTTTGACCACTAGCTAAGACCAATGACCTATAAGTATCCATTTTAAACTTTAATATGAGTCAATTACCCATACGAATGCCCCGTGAACCATTATAACCACTAGCTTCGACCAATAACCTATAAGTATCCACTTTAAACCTTAATTGATGTCCATTACCCATACGAATGGCCCGTGAACCATTATAACCACTAGCTACGACCAATAACCTATAAGTATCCTTGTTAAACCATAATTAGCGTCCATAGACCTTACGAATGGCCCGTGAACCATTATAACCGCTAGCTTCGACCAATAACGTATAAGTATCCTTGTTAAACCATAATTTGCGTCCATAGCCCATACAAATGCCCCGTGAACCATTATAACCACTAGCTATGAACAATAACCTATACGTATCCATTTTTTAAAATGTAATTGGTGTCTAGAACCCGTACGAATGCCCCGTGAATGATTTTGACCACTAGCTATGTCCAGTAAGCTATAAGTATCAATTTTAAACCTTAATTGGTGTCCATTACCCATACGAATGTCCCGTGAACCATTATAACACTAGCTATGACCGATAACCTATAAGTATCCATTTTTTAACTTGTAATTGGTGTCTAGAACCCATACGAATGCCCCGTGACTAATTTTGACCTCTAGCTATGACCAAAAACCTATGAGTATCCTTTTTAAACCTTAATTGGTGTCCATTACCCATACGAATGGCCCGTGAACTATTATAATCACTAGCTTCGACCAATAACCTATAAGTATCCTTGTTTAACCATAATTAGCGTCCATAGCCCATACGAATGGCCCGTGAACCATTACATCCAATAGCTATGACCAATAACCTATACGTACCCATTTTTAAACTGTAATTGGTGTCTAGAACCCACACGAATGCCCCGTGAACGATTTTGACAACAAGCTATGACCAATAAAGCATGTATCCATTTTTTAAACTGTAATTGCTGTCTAGAACTCAAAGGAATGCCCCGTGAACGATTTTGGCCACAAGCTATGACCAATAACCTATAAGTATCCATTTTAAACATTAATTGGTGTCCATTACACATACGAATGGCCCGTGAACCATTATAACCACTAGCTTCGACCAATAACCTATAAGTATCCTTGTTAAACCTTAATTTGCGTCCATAGCCCATACGAATGCCCCGTGAACCATTATAACCACTAGCTATGACCAATAACCTATAAGTATCCATTTTTTAAACTGTAATTGGTGTCTAGAACCCGTACGAATGCCCCGTGAATGATTTTGACCACTAGCTATGTCCAGTAAGCTATAAGTATCAATTTTAAACCTTAATTGGTGTCCATTACCCATACGAATGTCCTGTGAACCATTATAACCACTAGCTATCACTGATAACCTATAAGTATCCATTTTTTAACTTGTAATTGGTGTCTAGAACCCATACGAATGCCCCGTGACTAATTTTGACCTCTAGCTATGACCAAAAACCTATGAGTATCCTTTTTAAACCTTAATTGGTGTCCATTACCCATACGAATGGCCCGTGAACCATTATAATCACTAGCTTCGACCAATAACCTATAAGTATCCTTGTTTAACCATAATTAGCGTCCATAGCCCATACGAATGGCCCGTGAACCATTACATCCAATAGCTATGACCAATAACCTATAAGTACCCATTTTTAAACTGTAATTGGTGTCTAGAACCCACACGAATGCCCCGTGAACGATTTTGACAACAAGCTATGACCAATAAAGCATATATCCATTTTTTAAACTGTAATTGCTGTCTAGAACTCAAAGGAATGCCCCGTGAACGATTTTGGCCACAAGCTATGACCAATAACCTATAAGTATCCATTTTAAACATTAATTGGTGTCCATTACACATACGAATGGCCCGTGAACCATTATAACCACTAGCTTCGACCAATAACCTATAAGTATCCTTGTTAAACCTTAATTTGCGTCCATAGCCCATACGAATGCCCCGTGAACCATTATAACCACTAGCTATGACCAATAACCTATAAGTATCCATTTTTTAAACTGTAATTGGTGTCTAGAACCCGTACGAATGCCCCGTGAATGATTTTGACCACTAGCTATGACCAGTAACTTATAAGTATCAATTTTAAACCTTAATTGGTGTCCATTACCCATACGAATGTCCTGTGAACCATTATAACCACTAGCTATCACTGATAACCTATAAGTATCCATTTTTTAACTTGTAATTGGTGTCTAGAACCCATACGAATGCCCCGTGACTAATTTTGACCTCTAGCTATGACCAAAAACCTATGAGTATCCTTTTTAAACCTTAATTGGTGTCCATTACCCATACGAATGGCCCGTGAACCATTATAATCACTAGCTTCGACCAATAACCTATAAGTATCCTTGTTTAACCGTAATTAGCGTCCATAGCTCATACGAATGGCCCGTGAACCATTATATCCAATAGCTATGACCAATAACCTATAAGTACCCATTTTTTAAACTGTAATTGGTCTCTAGAACCCACCCGAATGCCCCGTGAATGATTTTGACAACAATCTATGACCAATAAAGCATATATCCATTTTTTAAACTGTAATTGCTGTCTAGAACTCATTGGAATGCCCCGTGAACGATTTTGGCCACTAGCTATGACCAATAACCTATATGTATCCATTTTAAACATTAATTGGTGTCCATTACACATACGAATGGCCCGTGAACCATTATAACCACTAGCTTCGACCAATAACCTATAAGTATCCTTGTTAAACCGTAATTAGCATCCATAGGCCATACGAATGGCCCTTGAACACTATAACCACTAGGTATGACAAATAACCTATAAGTATCCATTTTTTAAACTGTAATTGGTGTCTAGAACCCATACGAATGCTCCGCGAATGATTTTGACCACTAGCTATGACCAATACACTATAAGTATCCATTTTAAACCTTAATTGGTTTTGATAACAAATACAAATGGCCCGTGAACCGTTATAATCACTAGCTATAACCAAAACCCTATAAGTATCCATTTTTTTAACTGTAATTGGTGTTGATAACCCATACAAATGGCCTGTGAACCATTATGGCCACTAGTTATGACCAATAACCTATAAGTATCCATTTCTTAAACTATAATTGGTGTCTAGAACTCATACGAATGCCCCGTGAACGATTTTGACCACTAGCTACGACCAATAACCTGTAAGTATCCATTTTAAACATTAATTGGTGTCCGTTAAACATACGAATGGCCCGTGAAGCAATATAACCACTAACTACGTCCAATAACCTATAAGTATCCATGTTAAACCGTACTTGGCGTCCATAGCCCATACGAATGGCCCGTGAACCATTATAATCACTAGCTATAACCAATAACCTATAAGTATCCATTTTTTAAACTGTGATTGGTGTTGATAACCCATAGGAATGGCCCGTGAACCATTATAACCAATAGTTATGACCAATAACCTATAAATATCCATTTTTCTAAATTGTAATTGGTGTCTAGAACCCATACGAATGTCCCGTGAACGATTTTGACCACTAGCTAAGACCAATGACCTATAAGTATCCATTTTAAACCTTAATATGAGTCAATTACCCATACGAATGCCCCGTGAACCATTATAACCACTAGCTTCAACCAATAACCTATAAGTATCCACTTTAAACCTTAATTGATGTCCATTACCCATACGAATGGCCCGTGAACCATTATAACCACTAGCTACGACCAATAACCTATAAGTATCCTTGTTAAACCGTAATTAGCGTCCATAGACCTTACGAATGGCCCGTGAACCATTATAACCGCTAGCTTCGACCAATAACGTATAAGTATCCTTGTTAAACCGTAATTTGCGTCCACAGCCCATACAAATGCCCCGTGAACCATTATAACCACTAGCTATGAACAATAACCTATAAGTATCCATTTTTTAAACTGTAATTGGTGTCTAGAACCCGTACGAATGCCCCGTGAATGATTTTGACCACTAACTATGTCCAGTAACCTATAAGTATCAATTTTAAACCTTAATTGGTGTCCATTACCCATACGAATGTCCCGTGAACCATTATAACCACTAGCTATGACCGATAACCTATAAGTATCCATTTTTTAACTTGTAATTGGTGTCTAGAACCCATACGAATGCCTCGTGACTAATTTTGACCTCTAGCTATGACCAAAAACCTATGAGTATCCTTTTTAAACCTTAATTGGTGTCCATTACCCATACGAATGGCCCGTGAATCATTATAATCACTAGCTTCGACCAATAACCTATAAGTATCCTTGTTTAACCATAATTAGCGTCCATAGCCCATACGAATGGCCCGTGAACCATTATATCCAATAGCTATGACCAATAACCTATAAGTACCCATTTTTAAACTGTAATTGGTGTCTAGAACCCACACGAATGCCCCGTGAACGATTTTGACAACAAGCTATGACCAATAAAGCATATATCCATTTTTTAAACTGTAATTGCTGTCTAGAACTCAAAGGAATGCCCCGTGAACGATTTTGGCCACTAGCTATGACCAATAACCTATAAGTATCCATTTTAAACATTAATTGGTGTCCATTACACATACAAATAGCCCGTGAACCATTATAACCACTAGCTTCGACCAATAACCTATAAGTATCCATGTTAAACCGTAATTAGTGTTGGAATATGCTTCACGCGTATAACATATAGTTATATGGCTAGTAGTTTGTGAGCCTAAAGGGTCACACACTTAAACACTTAGCACCATAAGATATATAGTGTAATTAGGGTAATTACATTATATATATTAATATAAGCTACATGCTTATATATAAGTTTAATATTAAATGTTAATATTGAAACCTTAATGTGAGCAAACTAGAAGGAACAAAAGATAAGGACTTGTGTGTAAATATTGGTCAATGGTTTATGGAAATCATTAATGGGAATTAAGGCATCATTATGGAGTGTAAATGACTCCATAAACTCCCTCCCTTGCCTTGTGAATTCACGGCACACACACACACAATACATCCCATCTTTTGCTTCCATTTGCTCTCAAGAATCAAGGACTAGCATCCTCCTTTGGTGTTCTTGAAGTGTTGTGTGGACTTTCTTTTAGAGGTATTCTAATTGAATACTTGGTTTCAATCCATCACCAACTCCATCCGAATACACAATAATCAAAGGCAACTAGGGTATGAATTCTTATACCATTCTCTTTGATTTTCTTATAGTTTAATTGTATGATTGATATCAAGATCCGTTCATGGTGATTAAATCTTTCCGCTGCGTTTTTGTTACTTGTAATAACCGAAAATCACCATTAGTGGTATCACGAGTCATTATATTAATCATATAATTAGCTAGATTTTGTAAAAAGTGGCAAAAACCAAGTTTTTTTGGTAGTTTTTTGAACCCGATCGGAAGAAAGGAAAAAAAAAAAACCTCACGGGTTTTGGTTTTTTTTTTCGATTTTTAAATTAACTACATGGGTTAAAATATGGTATTTTTGGAGCCCTATTGTCACTTGTTACAAAATCATATCAAAAAAAATTAATCTTGTTATTGTATTTTTTTGATTATTTGGCTTGGAATTTATTTTTTAATTCCATGTTGTTGATATGGCAAAACATGTATTTTTGCCATATCCCAAGCCAAAGCCTTGTCAATTGTTGCTTGTTTGTGCAAACCGATGAAATCCTAGACCATTTGTGAATGAATGTGGTTGATGTTTGGTTGTTTGGTTGTTTGGGAAAAGCCTTGTTTTTTTTTGGCTTAATTGTTGTAATTTGTTTCATTTATTTTTCTTTTATTTTTGGTGCCATTGGGGCAATTTGTAATGTAAAAGTAATAGAATAGATTGTATTTATTTTATCTTTTTATTGTAAATTGTTGATACAAAATATTGAAGACTAATGAAGAAAACAACAAATTTCCGTCACAAAAGCGAGGGCTGTACGAAAACAGGTTTTCCAGAGGCATACAGACTCCGTTTTGGGCGATTCAAAAGCCTAAAATGCTTGCAAAGTCGTGGGCGACAACTTTCCAGAAGGCCAGGAAGACCAACGAAGACTCCTTCAGTGACTTTTCGGGCTTCAAAGTCTGCTGGAATTTTCTGGCAGATTACACTTTTTCACAATTTTGGGTTCTACTTGCTCAAGAATGTCTTGGAGCAAGTGGGAGCCCATTGGGTTTATGTAGGCCCGTTTGGGTTCATGTTGGCCCGTCCCCTAGTTTGACCCTTCGGTCCGTCGTGATGACTCACGTGACCGAACCTAGGATTTCATCGGTCGAGGTTTGCACAAAATTTGTTGCATGTTTTATTCTTTGTTTGTGGTTGTTTTTCTTTTCTATTAGATACAAGTAGTAAAACAATTAAAAATGGTTTTTAGACACAAACATTAAAACATTCAAACCCTTAATCATCGATGAATACTAGTTAATCATAGATGATTAAACCTTTAATCTAAAATCGTTTTGAGATTAAACTAAGTTTACATATGATTTGTAACTTATCACTTAATAATCGCTAAAAGTTTTTACCGTTTATTACAAGACTTATGAAGTGGTATGAATGAAGTACATGATTCATTCATATCTTAATAAAATTTTATCAATTAAAATTTAAACATACCTAAAATTTAAGTCACGCCGTCCAATCGTTTGATAATCACTTGCTTCTATTTTTGAATTCACGTGAGACGTGGTTTGAATTTAGATCCGAGGTCATTATTCACTACGGTGAGACCTAGATTTATTTTGACATGATTTCACATTGGATGACTTAATCAAGTTAACGGTGAGACCTTAACTCGAGGCGAAGATGCGACAAACATGCCACTTGACCCTAGATGCTTGTTCACTAGGTGCCATGAAGTCCCATACCTCTAAGAGTTGCACTTGTAATGCAATTGTTGATCGTCACCTACCTATTGGATCTATCATCTCTAGCAGATCAACTGATGCGATGATAGAAGCTCAATGGGATCTTAGCTTTTAATTAAAATTAATTGGGTAGTTAATTTATTAAAAGACATTATTATTGAAAATACTAATTAATGAACTTTGTAATTTTGTAGATGACTTCAAACAATCAAACCCTAACACACACCACCATTCGTTCCGTTCTCGAAAAAGAGAAACTTGATGGAACGAACTTTGTGGACTGGTCTCGAAACCTAAGGATTGTCCTTAGTGCCGAGCACAAGTACCACCATTTGGAGGAGGCGCTGCCCCCTGCCCCTGCTGCTACCGCCACCGCTGCTGTTCGTACGGCCTATACCAAGAGGTTTAACGAACAACAAGAGGTCGCCGCGCTTATGCTAGTGAGCATGACTCCCGAGATTCAAAAGAATCTCGAGGACCTCACTGCATTTGATATGATGCGTGAACTACAAGCCATGTATCAAAAGCAAGCCGAGCAGGAACTCTTTGACACTGTCAAAGCCTTCCACGCTTGCAAGCAGGAGGAGGGACAGTCTGTTAGCTCTTATCTCTTGAAGATGAAGAGCTACTTAGACCAAATGGAGAAGCTTGGTTACGCTATGCCGCACATCCTTGGGATTAGCTTGATTCTAACGTCCCTCAATAAGGATTTTGCACCGTTTGTCATGACTTATCATATGCATAATATGGGGAAGACATTCGCCGAATTACATGCTATGCTGAAACAAACGGAAGCAAGCCTACCCAAGAAAACTCCGGCCCCTACTGTCCTTGCTATAAGGCAAGGGAAGATCCAAAAACCGAAACCGCAAGTAGTTGCTAAGGGCCATGGCAAGGGAAAGCAAGTTTACAAGCCCAAGCCAAAGGTTCCCCCACCTACTCATAAGGAGCACCCTGCTAAGGAGCTTGCTTGCCATCACTGCGGTGAAACAAGCCATTGGAGGAGGAATTGTCCTGCCTACCTGGCGGAGTTGATGAAGAACAAAGCCAACAAGGTTGGCACATCAGGTATCTTCACAATAGAACTATATGCTTTCCCAAAGAAATCATGGGTATATGACACTGGTTGTGGAACTCACATTTGTAATACCATGCATGGTCTAAGGGGAAGTAGAAAGCTAAACCATGGAGCTTTGGATTTGTATGTAGGCAATGGGATGCGTGCACCGGTCGAAGCTATAGGAAGCTATGATTTAATCCTTCCTAGTGGTTTAATTATTGTATTAGACAATTGTCACTATGCGCCTAGTATTACTAGGGGTATAGTATCGCTTTCTTGTTTGTGGAATAATGGTTTTATTCATACTTTTACGGATTTTGGTATTTCAGTTTCAAAGGATAATGTTTTTTACTTTAATGCTATTCCTCGTGATGGTATCTTTGAGATTGACATGCATAATCGTATCACAAACAGTAGTTCTATTTATACATGTAGCAACAAGAAATCCAAGAAGAACTTGGATTCTACTTTCCTATGGCGTTGTCGCCTTTGCCACGTTAACAAGAAACGCGTTTTGAAATTACAAAAGGATGGACTTATAAAATCAGATGATTCTGAATCATTTGATAAATGTGTTTCTTGTATATCTGGTAAAATGGCGCGCAAGCCTTTCTCCCATGTAGGCGAAAGAGCCAATGATCTACTTGGACTCATACATACTGATGTATGTGGCCCTTTTAGTACTCGAACTAGGGAAGGTGCTACCTACTTCATTACTTTCACAGACGACTTTAGTCGTTATGGTTATGTTTACTTGATTAAACATAAACATGAAACCTTTGGAACGTTCAAAGCCTTCCAAAATGAAGTAGAAAATCAACTCGGCAAGAAGATAAAGGTTCTCCGTTCTGATCGAGGAGGAGAGTACATGAGCCATGAGTTTCAAGACCATCTTAAGAATTGTGGGATTGTCTCACAATTCACTCCCCCTTATACACCACAGCATAATGGTGTATCGGAGAGGAGAAATCGCACCTTGCTTGACATGGTCCGATCGATGATGAGTCCTACAACTCCGCCTCTATCCTTTTGGGGTTATGCACTCAAATCGGCTGCTCGCATACTGAATATGGTTCCCACCAAGAAGGTTGAAAAGACACCATATGAGATATGGCATGGGAAAGTCCCTAACTTGTCTTACTTGAAGGTCTGGGGTTGTGAGGCTCTCGTGAAACGAGACACACCGAACAAACTTGAACCCAGAGCTGTCAAGTGCATCTTTATAGGATACCCTGAGGAAACAATGGGTTACTATTTCTACTACCCACCTGAGCAAAAAGTAATTATTGCTCGTTATGCTGAGTTTCTTGAGAGCAATCTCATTTCACAAGAAGCAAGTGGGAGTACCATCGACTTTGATGAGATTCCAAGCGATGAAGATGCACAACCTATTGTAGATACTAGCGAACATCAAGATGAGGTTGAACATGAAACTGTTCCTGTTGCACCTCAAAATGATGAAGTCCCCGTTCGAAGGTCCGCAAGGATACCTCATGCACCTGAACGATATGGTTTCCAAATCGATGCTGAGGAGCTGAGTTTAGGGGATCATAATGAACCCCCTAACTATCGAGCTGCATTAGCAGATTCTGAATCTGACAAATGGCTTGATGCTATGAACGCGGAAATGCAATCCATGAAAGATAACCAAGTATGGACTTTGGTTGATCTTCCTCCTAACAGTAAGACTGTTGGTAGCAAGTGGATCTTCAAGAAGAAGACCGACATGGATGGAAATGTACACACCTATAAGGCTCGATTGGTAGCAAAAGGTTACACTCAAACCTACGGGATTGACTATGATGAAACCTTCTCGCCTGTTGCCGACGTTAGAGCTATTAGGATTGTCATAGCCATAGCAGCATACTATGACTATGAGATTTGGCAAATGGATGTTAAAACTGCTTTCTTGAATGGACACCTTGATGAAGATGTCTATATGGTTCAGCCTGAGGGTTTTGTTAATACAAAACACCCAAAGAAAGTATGTAAGCTTCAAAGGTCCATTTATGGACTAAAGCAAGCATCCAGAAGTTGGAACAAAAGATTCGACGAGGAAGTCAAAACGTTTGGCTTTACTCAGAATCCCGACGAGCCATGTGTATATGTAAGAGCTAGTGGGAGCATTGTCGTCTTTCTAATCCTATATGTCGATGACATACTACTCATAGGAAATAACATTCCAATGCTACAAGATGTAAAATCCTGGCTTGGGAAGTGCTTCGCTATGAAGGATCTTGGGGAAGCGGCATATATACTTGGTATAAAGATCTACCGAGATAGATCAAAGCGGTTAATCGGACTAAGTCAAAGTGCGTACATTGATAAGATTCTAAAACGATTTTGAATGGATGCTTCCAAACGTGGAAGTCTCCCTATGCAACACAATGTACACTTGAGTAAGACTCAAGAACCGTCCTCACCTGATGAGATGAAACGTATGCGTGATGTCCCCTACGCCTCGGCAGTAGGATCTATCATGTATGCTGTGCGGTGCACAAGACCTGATGTAGCGTTCTCACAGAACCTTACAAGCCGATATCAACAGAATCCATGTGAGAGTCACTGGACTGCTGTTAAGAACATACTGAAGTATCTTAGGAATACTAAAGATATGTTTCTTGTCTATGGGGGTGAGCCTCAAAACGAGCTAAGCGTTACTTGTTATTCTGACGCTAGTTTTGAGACTGATAGAGATGATTCCAAATCTCAAACGGGGTATGTTTTCGTTTTGAATGGAGGCGCTGTTGATTGGAAAAGTGCGAAGCAGAGCACTATCGCTATGTCTTCTATAGAAGCTGAATACATTGCAACTACTGAAGCTGCAATGGAAGCTGTTTGGATGAGGAAATTCATTTCTGGGCTTGGAGTTGTCCCCAGTAATGAAAGACCCATGGATATGTACTGTGATAACACAAGTGCTATCATCATTGCCAACGAACCTGGTGTTCAGAAAGGCGCCAGACATTACCGGAGGAAGGTTCACTACATTAGAGATGCGATCCTAATGGGAGATGTACGCTTGCTCAAAGTTCATACAGATGACAACTTAGCTGACCCCTTCACGAAGCCAATGTCATGTACCAAACATATTGAGCATGCTAGAAACATTGGACTTCAACCAGCTAGTAGTTTCATGTAATCTGTTTTAGTATTTGGATAATGGAACATTGAGCAGTTTTTATTGGAATAAATTGATATATTTGATATGATCGTTTTTATATGAATATCTACTGTGTTCTATATTTGCATGTTTATATCCATGAATATTTACTGCGTTTTATATTCTAAACTGTCCATTGTCATATTAATAATATGGGAATATTATTAAGACAAATCTGAGGGCATTGATGACATTATCTTAGTATGGCTAAGGATGATAAAATCAAACTCACATGTTGTTCATATTGATGCACAATTGGACTGACCCAACCTATGAGAAATCACTTCCTGGATTTATGTCACAAGTGAATCTCACAAAGGCTTTGTCACTTATCCTCTGACTTGAGATGCAAGTTGGTTTGTGTATGTAGAGGGGCAAACTTTGATATGGTTAAACGCTGACCTGAATAAGGCTGCTATAACAACCATTATCGGGTTTGTCATTAAGCATATGACAGACACGTGCAGTCAACAAAGAATTTGTTCCTCCACGCATGTGGATTAGATACTACTGGGCCCCTCGATGATTTGAATAGATGTATGTGTGGCCACACCCAAAAGGTAATCACGATGAATCTTGATTGGTTTTGGTAATCTACTTCAATGTATAGATCGAGAAACAGAATCGTTGAAATTTTAGATTGACATTTATCCTTGTCTGAAATTCAACATAGTATCAGTAACAAAAGGATAACTGCTCGAAAACTTTGAACAAAGATTTTATGAAACTCCTCATGTACTTCTAGGGGCATTGGCGGGTTGCTAGACTCTAACCTTTGCTTGTATAACTACTTGATGTTATCACGTGCGCAAGTGGGAGCTGTTGGAATATGCTTCACGCGTATAACATATAGTTATATGGCTAGTAGTTTGTGAGCCTAAAGGGTCACACACTTAAACACTTAGCACCATAAGATATATAGTGTAATTAGGGTAATTACATTATATATATTAATATAAGCTACATGCTTATATATAAGTTTAATATTAAATCTTAATATTGAAACCTTAATGTGAGCAAACTAGAAGGAACAAAAGATAAGGACTTGTGTGTAAACATTGGTCAATGGTTTATGCAAATCATTAATGGGAATAAAGGCATCATTATGGAGTGTAAATGACTCCATAAACTCCCTCCCTTGCCTTGTGAATTCACGGCACACACACGCAATACATCCCATCTTTTGCTTCCATTTGCTCTCAAGAATCAAGGACTAGCATCCTCCTTTGGTGTTCTTGAAGTGTTTTGTGGACTTTCTTTTAGAGATATTCTAATTGAATACTTGGTTTCAATCCATCACCAACTCCATCCGAATACACAATAATCAAAGGCAACTAGGGTATGAATTCTTATACCATTCTCTTTGATTTTCTTATAGTTTAATTGTATGATTGATATCAAGATCCGTTCATGGTGATTAAATCTTTCCGCTGCGTTTTTGTTACTTGTAATAACCGAAAATCACCATTAATTAGCATCCATAGGCCATACGAATGGCCCTTGAACACTATAACCACTAGGTATGACCAATAACCTATAAGTATCCATTTTTTAAACTGTAATTGGTGTCTAGAACCCATACGAATGCCCCGTGAATGATTTTGACCACTAGCTATGACCAATACCCTATAAGTATCCATTTTAAACCTTAATTGGTTTCGATAACAAATACAAACGGCCTGTGAACCATTATAATCACTAGCTATAACCAAAAACCTATAAGTATCCATTTTTTTAACTGTAATTGGTGTTGATAACCCATACAAATGGCCCGTGAACCATTATGGCCACTAGTTATGACCAATAACCTATAAGTATCCATTTCTTAAACTGTAATTGGTGTCTAGAACTCATAGAAATGCCCCGTGAACGATTTTGACCACTAGCTACGACCAATAACCTATAAGTATCCATTTTAAACATTAATTGGTGTCCATTACACATACGAATGGCCCGTGAAGCATTATAACCACTAACTACGTCGAATAACCTATAAGTATCCATGTTAAACCGTACTTGGCGTCCATAGCCCATACGAATGGCCCGTGAACCATTATAATCACTAGCTATAACCAATAACCTATAAGTATCCATTTTTTAAACTGTGATTGGTGTTGATAACCCATAGGAATGGCCCGTGAACCATTATAACCACTAGCTATGACCAATAACTGATAAATATCCATTTTTCTAAATTGTAATTGGTGTCTAGAACCCATACGAATGTCCCGTGAACGATTTTGACCACTAGCTAAGACCAATGACCTATAAGTATCCATTTTAAACCTTAATATGAGTCAATTACCCATACGAATGCCCCGTGAACCATTATAACCACTAGCTTCAACCAATAACCTATAAGTATCCACTTTAAACCTTAATTGATGTCCATTACCCATATGAATGGCCCGTGAACCATTATAACCACTAGCTACGACCAATAACCTATAAGTATCCTTGTTAAACTGTAATTAGCGTCCATAGACCTTACGAATGGCCCGTGAACCATTATAACCGCTAGCTTCGACCAATAGCCTATAAGTATCCTTGTTAAACCGTAATTTGCGTCCATAGCCCATACGAATGCCCCGTGAACCATTATAACCACTAGCTATGACTAATAACCTATAAGTATCCATTTTTTAAACTGTAATTGGTGTCTAGAACCCGTACGAATGCCCCGTGAATGATTTTGACCACTAGCTATGACCAGTAACCTATAAGTATCAATTTTAAACCTTAATTGGTGTCCATTACCCATACGAATGTCTCGTGAACCATTATAACCACTAGCTATGACCGATAACCTATAAGTATCTATTTTTAACTTGTAATTGGTGTCTAGAACCCATACGAATGCCCCGTGACTAATTTTGACCTATAGCTATGACCAAAAACCTATGAGTATCCTTTTTAAACCTTAATTGGTGTCCATTACCCATACGAATGGCCCGTGAACCATTATAATCACTAGCTTCGACCAATAACCTACAAGTATCCATGTTTAACTGTAATTAGCGTCCATAGCCCATACGAATGGCCCGTTAACCATTATATCCAATAGCTATGACCAATAACCTATAAGTACCCATTTTTTAAACTGTAATTGGTGTCTAGAACCCACACGAATGCCCCGTGAACGATTTTGACAACAAGCTATGACCAATAAAGCATATATCCATTTTTTAAACTGTAATTGCTGTCTAGAACTCATAGGAATGCCCCGTGAACGATTTTGGCCACTAGCTATGACCAATAACCTATAAGTATCCATTTTAAACATTAATTGGTGTCCATTACACATACGAATGGCCCGTGAACCATTATAACCACTAGCTTCGACCAATAACCTATAAGTATCCTTGTTAAACCGTAATTAGCGTCCATAGGCCATACGAATGGCCCTTGAACACTATAACCACTAGGTATGACCAATAACCTATAAGTATCCATTTTTTAAACTGTAATTGGTGTCTTGAACCCATACGAATGCCCCGTGAATGATTTTGACCACTAGCTATGACCAATAACCTATAAGTATCCATTTTAAACCTTAATCGGTTTCGATAACAAATACAAATGGCCCGTGAACCATTATAATCACTAGCTATAACCAAAAACCTATAAGTATCAATTTCTTAAACTGTAATTGGTGTCTAGAACTCATACGAATTCCCCGTGAACGATTTTGACCACTAGCTATGACCAATAACCTATAAGTATCCATTTTAAACATTAATTGGTGTCCATTACACATACGAATGGCCCGTGAAGCATTATAACCACTAGCTACGTCCAATAACCTATAAGTATCCATGTTAAACCGTACTTGGCGTCCATAGCCCATACGAATGGCCCGTGAACCATTATAATCACTAGCTATAACCAATAACCTATAAGTATCCATTTTTTAAACTGTGATTGGTGTTGATAACCCATAGGAATGGGTCGTGAACCATTATAACCACTAGCTATGACTAATAACCTATAAATATCCATTTTTCTAAATTGTAATTGGTGTCTAAAACCCATACGAATGCCCCGTGAATGATTTTTGGCCACTAGCTATGACCAATAACCTATAAGTATCCATTTTAAACATTAATTGGTGTCCATTACACATACAAATGGCCCGTGAACCATTATAACTACTAGCTTCGACCAATAACCTATAAGTATCCTTGTTAAACCGTAATTAGCGTCCATAGACCTTAGGAATGGCCCGTGAACCGTTATAACCACTAGCTATGACCAATAACCTATAAGTATCCATTTTTTTAAACTGTAATTGGTGTCTAGAACCCATACGAATGCCCCGTGAATGATTTTGACCACTAGCTATGACCAGTAACATATAAGTATCAATTTTAAACCTTAATTGGTGTCCATTACCCATAGGAATGTCGCGTGAACCATTATAACCACTAGCTAAGACCGATAACCTATAAGCATCCATTTTTTAAATTGTCATTGGTGTCTGGAACCCATACGAATGCCCCGTGAGTAATTTTGTTCATTAGCTAAGACCAATAACCTACAAGTATCCATTTTAAACCTTAATTGTTGTCCATTACCCATAAGAATGGCCCGTGAACCATTATAATCACTACCTTCGACCAATAACATTTAAGTATCGTTGTTAAACCGTAATTAGCATTCATAGCCCATACGAATGGCCCGTGAACCACTATAACCACTAGTTTCGAGCAATAACCTATAACTATCCTTATTAAACCCTAACTAGCGTCCATAGCCCATACGAATGGTCGGTGACCCATTATAACCAATAGCCATGACCAATAACCTATAAGTATCATTGTTAAACCGTAATTAGCATCTATAGCCCATACGAATGGCCCGTGAACCACTATAACCACTAGGTATGACCGATAACCTATAAGTATCCATTTTTTAAACTGTAATTGGTGTCTAGAACCCATACGAATGCACCGTGAGTGATTTTGACCACTAGCTATGACCAATAACCTATAAGTATCCATTTTAAACCTTAATCGGTTTCGATAACAAATACAAATGGCCCGTGAACCATTATAATCACTAGCTATAACCAAAAACCTATAAGTATCAATTTCTTAAACTGTAATTGGTGTCTAGAACTCATACGAATTCCCCGTGAACGATTTTGACCACTAGCTATGACCAATAACCTATAAGTATCCATTTTAAACATTAATTGGTGTCCATTACACATACGAATGGCCCGTGAACCATTATAACCACTAGCTTCGACCAATAACCTATAAGTATCCTTGTTAAACCGTAATTAGCGCCCATAGGCCATACGAATGGCCCTTGAACACTATAACCACTAGGTATGACCAATAACCTATAAGTATCCATTTTTTAAACTGTAATTGGTGTTTTGAACCCATACGAATGCCCCGTGAATGATTTTGACCACTAGCTATGACCAATAACCTATAAGTATCCATTTTAAACCTTAATTGGTTTCGATAACAAATACAAATGGCCCGTGAACCATTATAATCACTAGCTATATCCAAAAACCTATAAGTATCAATTTCTTAAACTGTAATTGGTGTCTAGAACTCATACGAATTCCCCGTGAACGATTTTGACCACTAGCTATGACCAATAACCTATAAGTATCCATTTTAAACATTAATTGGTGTCCATTACACATACGAATCGCCCGTGAAGCATTATAACCACTAGCTACGTCCAATAACCGAACCACACGACTACGTTCGGTTGGGTAATTACTTGACACGAACGGGAGGTATCCCGTGAACTTCTTGGTATACTCATCCAAGGTCAAATTGCCTTTCTTGAAGTGCAAGAACTCTTCCAACAACTCCTCCAACTCCCTTTCGGGACAATACTTCTCTTTTAGTCTCCTAGTGAACTCATCCCACGACATCTTGTAAATGGCTTTCTTCCCCAAGGTTTCATACACGGTGTCCCACCATGTAAGAGCATCATCTTTGAACAAACGTGAGGCGTAAGTCACCATGTCTTCCTCCTTGCACTTGCTACTCTCAAGCACACGTTCCGTTTCTCAAATCCATCGAACCGTCACTTTCGGTTCCGTACTCCCGAGATAGAAGTCGGGACGGCAAGCAAGGAACGTCTTGTAAGAACATCCTTCACGTTCAACCTTTCTCTCTTCACCACTTTCCCCATTGGAGGATTTCTCGGTCGGGTTGGTGTTTCCCGTTGACTAGGTCTTAGTGAGTTGAGGGGAATCTTCACTTTCCTCCCTCTCCTCCTCAAAGAGACGTTCTTCTTCCTCCCTTTCATCTTCATCACCTCCCAAGTTCAACCGATCATTTATGATCCGGTTAACATCTTGTTGCATAACATTTCTCATATTGGTGAGCATGGATTGAATGGCCTCCATTGTTACCGGAGTATGGTTATTCCCGATACCCGAATTGGCCAATCCATTCCCATCTGGATTCACATTTGAAGCTTGTTCTCCATCCACTATTCGACCACTTCTCGTTCTAGCCATCTTACTATAATAAGATGTCAACCCAATTAGAATCTAATAAGTTGACTAAAAAGTCAAAATTAAACATAAGAATAGCTCGATTTAAAACAATTCCCTCAATGGTCAACCCTAGATCTTAAAGGTCAACCTAACTTCCTATAGAACATAATGTCCCAAAAGCAAAGTCCAAGTCTAGGGTGGGTAACCAACCTAATTCACTTAGACTAATGCTCTGATACCAAGTTGTAACACACCGATTTTTCAAAATAATTTAAACTTTTTAAATAACAAGTTTAACATTTAAAAATCCACAATAACCAAGATATGGGTTGAAATAAAACATTTGAATAATTAGAGAGTGCCAAAACCGGTGTTACGAATATATATAAAAAACAATAGTCTAGGGAATCAAATGGTACACCGAGCTAATCATCCAAATGCTATCACTACGGGCCGCCTAATCCTTAGCTCCCGAACCTGAGTACATAGACATAAAAGAAAACGTAGTACGTGAGACAAAATTGTCTCGTGAGAAACATGGGTTTTGACCCGGTCATAATTAAATGCATCAAAATAATAACAATAAGATGATTATCAAATTGCACATAAGTCCAACAAAATCTCGAGCTTGCCCTAAGCTCACACATACGCAACGGGTCATCCCGAAGCAACTCCCTCGATATGGGTTATCATCAAAAGATCTTATGGTAATTGGGGTTCTCCCAAACTTACCGAGATCATCACTACCCCGTCCCGCGGGTTATCGTAATCCCCCTTTTTATCGGGTTATCATAGTCCCCCGAATTTCGGGTTATCGTTCACTTAGATATACTACCCTTGCGCAGGGAGGTACCGCCCCAAGTAGTAATCTCTACTCCCCCACGAATGGGTTATCATTTCCGGATAATTTGACTAACACATAATTGGTCATCAACATGAGCCTTAGCTCCAAATCAATCATCAATTTAACAAGTCAATGTCACAAATAATTTCATGGCATATAAACATTACAATCAGTTTCTTTATCAAAAACGTTTATTCAATAAAGACTCTTTTAATCATTTTAGTCATTGAAATCATTTTCCTATGTACTCATAAAAGATCACATGTACTCACCTTAGCAATGCTATCCAATACTTGTGTAAATCAACACAATCTTTACTTCTTAATCAAAGAAGTACTTCCAATCTCAACTCCTTCTTGACCTATCATCAAAATCATAACAAATCTAATCATAAACCATAACTAGCTACTAGATAATCCATCTTAACATTCCCAACCACCAAGTTGATACCACTTGGTGGAAATCTCAAACCCTAGTTCAAGATTTCTATCCATAAAACCGAAATCCAACTTGTACACATTGATTACAAGCTTACCATGAGTGTTTTACACCCATGATAGATCATCTTCCCCATAGATGATGTGGTTGGTTCCCAAAACCACCACTAATACCCAAATAGAGCTCAAAATACCAAAGAGATGCATAAACTAACAAGGATTCTTACCTTAGATCAATAATCTCCAAGAAATATGAAGATTTGAGCTCAAGAACAGCAACACTAGAGCACTTCTTCCAAAATAACGGCTGGTAGGGTTCTAGGGGTGTAGGTGTCAAAACCCTAGCCTCGACCCGTTTTTATACAGAGTTTCATAGTTCACGATCGCGAACTTGTTCGCGTCGCGAACTCTGCGTGTCGTGAACACTTCGCGATCGGTAATGGGTCGTGAACTCCGATCGTCAAAAACCCCAATTCCCTGGATGGAGTTCGCGATCGCGAACTCCACTTCGCGCCGTGAACTCCACTAGTCAGCTAGGCTGCACTTTTCGGTCTTTGTCTCGACCCGGTTTCGTCCATAACTTTCTCATACGGTGTCCAAATGAGACGAAACCAATTCCTACGGTTCTGAAATGAATTATCCTTATTTATCATATTTTTGTACAATTTATTTATTTACAAAACTTCGGTCGTTACAACTCTCTACCCCTTAAGAGGATTCCGTCCTCGGAATCGCATCATAATCTACAAAATTTGGGTAGCGTTTCTTGATCTCGTCTTTGACTTCCCAAGTCAAATTTGGTCCAAGGGAATGCTTCCACTTGACCAACACCAATTCAATTTCTTTATTCCTTAACTTCTTTGTTTGGGCCTCCAATATGGCCTCGGGCTCTTCAATCAACCGGTTGGGCGCATCGACCCGCAAATCTTGAAGTGGAATAATATTCTCCACTTCACCCAAGAATTTATTCAGATTACTAACATGGAAGGTGTCATGGACACCTTGCAACTCGGGTGGAAGTTCTAACTTAAATGCTTGCAAAACGACGCGTTTCAAAATCTTAAATGGGCCAACATATCTTGGGCTCAATCTGCCCTTCTTACCAAACCTCATCACGCCTTTCCATGGCGACACCTTTAACATCACCATATCACCGACATTTAAATCATAGGGTCACTTCTTCAAACCCGAATAACTCTTTTGGCGATCTTGTGCCACTTTCATATTCCTTTGAATTATTCCAATTTTCTCATTCGTTATTTTTACAATCTCGGGACCCGTCAGTCTCGTCTCACCCGCCTCTAACCAACAAGAAGGCGTCTTACATTTTCTCCCATATAAAGCCTCAAACGGTGGCATCTTAATGGTCGAGTGATAAGTATTGTTATATGAAAATTCAACTAACGGTAAATGTTCATCCCATTTACCACCAAAATCCAAAACACACGACCTCAACATATCTTCGACCGTTTGGATCGTTCTCTCACTTTGACCATCGTTTGCGGATGGTAAGCCGTGCTCAATCTCAACTTCGTCCCCAACTCTTCTTGGAGTGATCTCCAAAATCTCGAGGTAAACCTTGCATCCCGATCGGACACAATTGACAATGGTACCCCGTGCAAACGAACAACTTCATCAACATACAATTTTGCCAATTTCTCAAATGGCATGGTCTCCCTAATAGCTAAGAATAACGCACTTTTCGTTAACCTATCAACAATCACCCATATGGCGTCATGATTCCCACTCGTCTTTGGGAGACCAACAATGAAATCCATTGTGATGTCATTCCATTTCCCGGCCGGCATTTGTAATGATTGTGCAACACCATAAGGCACTTGGTGCTCGGCTTTCACTTGTGCACACGTGGCACATTTTGATATGAACTTTGCTACCCTCGACTTCATCCCAGGTCACCAATAAATTTTCTTCAAGTCTTGATAAGTTTTTGTACTTCCGGGATGAATCGAATACTTAGAATTTTGAGCATCATTCAACAACACTTTACGGTTTCCACCGAATTTCGGGACCCAAATTCGACCATTCACGGTTTTCAACCCTTGACCATTTTCCTCAAACACTTGGTTCTTTCCTAATCTCTCTTGTCTATACTTGTCTTTTACCATCACTTCCATTTGTGCGGTCTTTATACTTTCAATGAAGCTAGATACTACATCAATCCGCATTAACTTAGCCTTAACCAGTTTTTCATAAACTTTTCTACTCAAGGCGTCGGCTACCACATTGGCCTTCCCCTCGTGATAGACGATTTTACAATCATAGTCACTAATCAATTCAATCCACCTTCTTTGCCTCATATTCAAGTCTTTTTGTGTAAACACATACTTGAGACTTTTGTGATCTGTGTACAAGATACACCTTGTACCATACAAGTAATGCCTCAAAATCTTTAAGGCAAAAATAATCGCCGCCAACTCCAAATCATGTGTTGTATACCTTTCTTCCGAATTCTTTAATTGTCTTGAAGCATAAGCTATCACCTTTCCCCTTTGCATCAAAACGCAATCGAGACCTTTATTCGAGGCGTCACTATACACCACGAAGTCTTCCATACCATCGGGTAGAGTGAGGACCGATGCATTGCACAACTTCTCTTTCAACAAGGCAAAAGCGTCCTCTTGCTTTTTCCCCCATTCAAATTTCACGTCTTTTCTCGTTAGTCTAGTGAGTGGGACCGCCACTCGGGAAAAATCTTCAATAAACCTTCGGTAGTAACCGGCCAACCCAAGAAAACTCCTAACTTCGGTCGGGGTCTTCGGTGCTTCCCAATTCTTCACCGCCTCGATCTTAGACGGGTCAACTTTTATCCCGCTTCGAGATACCACATGACCTAAGAATTGAACTTCCCGCAACCAAAATTCACACTTTGAGAATTTAGCATACAATTTTTCTCGTTTCAAGACTTCCAAAGTTTGCCTCAAATGTTCTTCATGTTCTTCTTCGGTTTTGGAGAAAATAAGAATATCATCGATGAATACGATGAGGAATTTATCGAGGAATGGTTTACAAACCCTATTCATGAGATCCATAAAAATTGCCGGGGCATTCGTCAAACCGAATGGCATAACTAAAAATTCATAATGACCATAACGGGTTCTAAAGGCCGTCTTCTCGGTATCACCTTCTTTGACACGAACTTGATGGTAACCCGATCTCAAATCAATCTTGGAGAAATAATCGGCTCCTTGAAGTTGATCAAATAAATCATCTATCCTTGGCAAAGGATATCGGTTCTTAATCGTCATCTTGTTTAGTTCTCGGCAATCGATACACATTCTCATCGAACAATCCTTCTTCTTCACAAATAAAACCGGTGCACCCCATGGTGACGAGCTAGGACGAATAAAACCCTTATCGAGCAAATCTTGAAGTTGAGCCATCAACTCTCTCATTTCGGTGGGAGCTAGACGATACGGGGCTCGGGTAATTGGCGTCGCCCCCGGGACTAAATCAATACGAAACTCGACTTGTCTCTCCGGTGGCAAACCGGGCAAGTCATCGGGAAAAACTTCGGGAAAATCTCGAATAATCTTCACATTTTCAACTGTCTTCTTTTCTTTTCTTCCATCTAGGACATAGGCTATAAATGATGCACAACCTTTCGCTAAACATTTTCTTGCCTTAATTGCAGTTAACAAGTTTGGCATACGATGCCTCCTTTCCCCATAGATGTACACCTTTTCATTTTCGGGAGATTTAATCGACACTAACTTCCTCCCACATAAAATCTTGGCTTGGTGGATTCCCAACCAATCCATCCCAATAATTACATCAAAAGCCTTAATTCCCATAGGCATCAAATCAACCTTAAACTTCTTGTTATCGATTTTCAACTCACAATTTCTATAGACATGTTGAACCATAGAGGTTTTCCCATCGGCTACTTCCATTTCATACAATTCATCAAGTAATTCTAGTGGAACCTTAAACTTAGCACCAAATTCATGAGACACGAAAGAATAAGTAGAACCCGAATCAATCAACACATAAGTGGGTATGGAGTTTATGAATAAGGTACCTGAGACGACATCATGAGTCTCCTTGGCTTCTTCACACGTGAGTTGGAAGGCACGCCCCTTGACTTTCGACGGCTCCGGTTTCTTGTGGGCGGCCGACACCATCATTTTGGTTCCCTTCTTTGGGCATACATTACTATAGTGCCCCTTCTTGTGACACGAGAAACATTCAATCTCATCAAGGCTTTTAACCTTGCAATCTCTAGCCTTGTGGCCAAAACGACCACATTTGAAACAACCATTAGAATCCGCCTTGCATTCTCCTTTGTGGTCCCTTCCACACTTCCTCCATCCACCAACACTTCCTTGTTTCGACCCGCTCGGGGCAAACTTGCTCTTTTTGGATGGCCCCGAAAAGCTTTCAAACTTCCTCTTCTCATTACCAACCGATCTCTCTTGCACTCTTCTCTTGCTAACTTTTTCAACACTTCGGGCGACATTGATCGCCTCATCAAGAGTGGTTGCCCTCTTCACTTCGAGCTCATACTCCCATGGTAACCCATTGGCAAACCGAACCACACGACTACGTTCGGTTGGGTAAGTACTTGACACGAACGGGAGGTATCCCGTGAACTTCTTGGTATACTCATCCAAGGTCAAATTGTCTTTCTTGAAGTGCAAGAACTCTTCCAACAACTCCTCCAACTCCCTTTCGGGACAATACTTCTCTTTTAGTCTCCTAGTGAACTCATCCCACGACATCTTGTAAATGGCTTTCTTCCCCAAGGTTTCATACATGGTGTCCCACCATGTAAGAGCATCATCTTTGAACAAACGTGAGGCATAAGTCACCATGTCTTCCTCCTTGCACTTGCTACTCTCAAGCACACGTTCCGTTTCTCGAATCCATCGAACCGTCACTTTCGGTTTCGTACTCCCGAGATAGAAGTCGGGACGGCAAGCAAGGAACGTCTTGTAAGAACATCCTTCACGTTCAACCTTTCTCTCTTCACCACTTTCCCCATTGGAGGATTTCTCGGTCGGGTTGGTGTTTCCCGTTGACTTGGTCTTAGTGAGTTGAGGGGAATCTTCACTTTCCTCCCTCTCCTCCTCAAAGAGACGTTCTTCTTCCTCCCTTTCGTCTTCATCACCTCCCAAGTTCAACCGATCATTTATGATCCGGTTAACATCTTGTTGCATAACATTTCTCATATTGGTGAGCATGGATTGAATGGCCTCCATTGTTACCGGAGTATGGTTATTCCCGATACCCGAATTGGCCAATCCATTCCCATCTGGATTCACAGTTGAAGCTTGTTCTCCATCCACTATTCGACCACTTCTCGTTCTAGCCATCTTACTATAACAAGATGTCAACCCAATTAGAATCTAATAAGTTGACTAAAAAGTCAAAATTAAACATAAGAATAGCTCGATTTAAAACAATTCCCTCAATGGTCAACCCTATATCTTAAAGGTCAACCTAACTTCCTATAGAACATAATGTCCCAAAAGCAAAGTCTAAGTCTAGGGTGGGTAACCAACCTAATTCACTTAGACTAATGCTCTGATACCAAGTTGTAACACACCGATTTTTCAAAATAATTTAAACTTTTTAAATAACAAGTTTAACATTTAAAAATCCACAATAACCAAGATATGGTTTGAAATAAAACATTTGAATAATTAGAGAGTGCCAAAACCGGTGTTACAAATATATATAAAAAACAATAGTCTAGGGAATCAAGTGGTACACCGAGCTAATCATCCAAATGCTATCACTACGGGCCGCCTAATCCTTAGCTCCCGAACCTGAGTACATAGACATAAAAGAAAACGTAGTACGTGAGACAAAATTGTCTCGTGAGAAACATGGGTTTTAGACCCGGTCATAATTAAATGCATCAAAATAATAACAATAAGATGATTATCAAATTGCACATAAGTCCAACAAAATCTCGAGCTTGCCCTAAGCTCACACATACGCAACGGGTCATCCCGAAGCAACTCCCCCGATATGGGTTATCATCAAAAGATCTTATGGTAATTGGGGTTCTCCCAAACTTACCGAGATCATCACTCCCCCGTCCCGCGGGTTATCGTAATCCCCCTTTTTATCGGGTTATCATAGTCCCCCGAATTTCGGGTTATCGTTCACTTAGATATACTACCCTTGCGCAGGGAGGTACCGCCCCAAGTAGTAATCTCTACTCCCCCACGAATGGCATATCGTTTCCGGATAATTTGACTAACACATAATTGGTCATCAACATGAGCCTTAGCTCCAAATCAATCATCAATTTAACAAGTCAATGTCACAAATCATTTCATGGCATATAAACATTACAATCAATTTCTTTATCAAAAACGTTTATCCAATAAAGACTCTTTTAATCATTTTAGTCATTGAAATCATTTTCCTATGTACTCATAAAAGATCACATGTACTCACCTTAGCAATGCTATCCAATACTTGTGTAAATCAACACAATCTTTACTTCTTAATCAAAGAAGTACTTCCAATCTCAACTCCTTCTTGACCTATCATCAAAATCATCACAAATCTAATCATAAACCATAACTAGCTACTAGATAATCCATCTTAACATTCCCAACCAGCAAGTTCATACCACTTGGTGGAAATCTCAAACCCTAGTTCAAGATTTCTATCCATAAAACCGAAATCCAACTTGTACACATTGATTACAAGTTTACCATGAGTGTTTTACACCCATGTAATTGCTGTCTAGAACTCATACGAATGCCCCGTGAACGATTTTGGCCACTAGCTAAGACCAATAACCTATAAGTATCCATTTTAAACATTAATTGGTGTCCATTACACATATGAATGGCCCGTGAAGCATTATAACTACTAGCTTCGACCAATAACCTATAAGTATCCTTGTTAAACCGTAATTAGCGTCCATAGCCCAAACAAATGGCCCGTGAACCATTATCACCACTAGCTATGTCCAATAACCTATAAGTATCCATTTTTTAAACTGTAATTGGTGTGCAGAACCCATACGAATGCCCCGTGAACTATTTTGACCACTAGCTATGACCAATAACCTATAAGTATCCGTTTTAAACCTTAATTGTTGTCCATTACCCATAAGAAAGGCCCGTGAACCATTATAATCACGAGCTTCGACCAATAACCTATAAGTATCCTTCTTAAACCGTAATTTGCGTCCATAGCCCATACGGATGGCCCGTGAACCATTATAACCAATAGCTATGACGAATAACCTATACGTATCCATTTTTTAAACTGTATTTGGTATCTAAAACCCATACGAATGCCCCGTGAACGATTTTGACCACTAGCTAGGACCAATAACCTATATATCCATTTTTAAACTGTAATTCGTGTCTAGAGCTCATACGAATGCCCCGTGAACGATTTTGACCACTAGCTATGATCACTAACCTATAAGTATCCATTTTAAACATTAATTGGTGTCCATTACACATAAGAATGGCCCGTGAACCACTATAACAACTAGCTTCAACCAAAAACCTATAAGTATCTATTTTAAACCTTAATTGGTGTCCATTACCCATACGAATGGCCCGTGAACCATTATAATCACTAGCATCGACCAATAACCTATAAGTATCCTTGTTAAACCGTAATTAGCGTCCATAGCTCATACGAATGGCCCATGAACCATTATAACCAATAGCTATGACCAATAACCTATAAGTACCCATTTTTTAAACTCTAAATGGTGTCTAGAACCCACACGAATGCCCCGTGAACGATTTTGACAAATAGCTATGACCAATAACGCATATATCCATTTTTTAAAATGTAATTGTTGTCTAGAACTCATACGAATGCCCCGTGAATGATTTTGGCCACTAGCTACGACCAATAACCTATAAGTATCCATTTTAAACATTAATTGGTGTCCATTACACATACAAATGTCCCGTGAACCATTATTACTACTAGCTTCGACCAATAACCTATAAGTATCCTTGTTAAACCGTAATTAGCGTCCATAGCCCAAACAAATGGTCCGTGAACCATTATAACCACTAGCTATGTCCAATAACCTATAAGTATCCATTTTTTAAACTGTAATAGGTGTGCAGAACCCATACGAATACCCCGTGAACGATTTTGACCACTAGCTATGACCAATAACCTATATGTATCCATTTTAAACCTTAATTGTTGTCCATTACCCATAAGAAAGGCACGTGAACCATTATTATCACTAGCTATAACCAAAAACCTATAAATATCCATTTTTTTAACTGTAATTGGTGTTGATAACCCATACAAATGGCCCGTGAACCATTATGACCACTAGCTATGACCAATAACCTATAAATATCCATTTCTTAAACTGTAATTGGTGTCCAGAACTCATACGAATGCCCCGTGAATGATTTTGACCACTAGCTAAGACCATTAACCTATAAGTATCCATTTTAAACATTAATTGGTGTCCATTACACATACGAATGGCCCGTGAACCATTATAATCACTAGCTATAACCAATAACCTATAAGTATCCATTTTTTAAACTGTGATTGGTGTTGATAACCCATAGGAATGGCCCGTGAACCATTATAACCACTAGCTATGACCAATAACCTATAAATATCCATTTTTCTAAATTGTAATTGGTGTCTAGAACCCATACGAATGCCCCGTGAACGATTTTGACCACTAGCTAAGACCAATGACCTATAAGTATCCATTTTAAACCTTAATATGAGTCCATTACCCATACGAATGACCCGTGAACCATTATAACCACTAGCTTCGAGAAATAACCTATAAGTATCCACTTTAAACCTTAATTCATGTCCATTACCCATACGAATGGCACGTGAACCATTATAACCACTAGCTACGACCAATAACCTATAAGTATCCTTGTTAAACTGTAATTAGCGTCCATAGACCTTACGAATGGCCCGTGAACCATTATAACCGCTAGCTTCGACCAATAACCTATAAATATCCTTGCTAAACCGTAATTTGCGTCCATAGCCTATACGAATGCCCCGTGAACCATTATAACCACTAGCTATGACCAATAACCTATAAGTATCGATTTTTTAAACTGTAATTGGTGTCTAGAACCCATACGAATGCCCCATGAACGATTTTAACCACTAGCTATGACCAATAACCTATAAGTATCCATTTTAAACCTTAATTGTTGTCCATTACCCATAAGAATGGCCCGTGAACCATTATAACCACTAGTTTCGAGCAATAACCTATAACTATCCTTATTAAACCCTAACTAGCGTCCATAGCCCATACGAATGGCCGGTGAACCATTATAACCAATAGCCATGACCAATAACCTATATGTATCATTGTTAAACCGTAATTAGCGTCCATAGCCCATACAAATGGCCTGTGAACCATTATAACCGCTAGTTTCGACCAATACAGTATAAGTATCCTTGTTAAACCGTAATTAGCGTCCATAGCCCATACGAATGGCCCGTGAACCATTATAACAAATAGCTATGACCAATAACCTATAAGTATCCATTTTTTAAATTGTAATTGGTATCTAGAACCCATACGAATGCCACGTGAACGATTTTGACCACTAGCTATGACCAATAACCCATATATCCATTTTTTAAACTGTAATTCGTGTCTAGAACTGATACGAATGCCCCATGAATGATTTTGACAACTAGTTACGACCAATAACCTATAAGTATCCATGTTAAACATTAATTGGTGTCCATTACACATACAAATGGCCCGTGAACCATTATATCTACTAGCTTCGACCAATAACTTATAAGTATCCTTGTTAAACCGTAATTAGCGTCCATAGCCCAAACAAATGGCCCGTGAACCATTATAACCACTAGCTATGTCCAATAACCTATAAGTATCCATTTTTTAAACTGTAATTGGTGTGCAGAACCCATACGAATGCCCCGTGAACGATTTTGACCACTAGCTATGACCAATAACCTATAAGTATCCATTTTAAACCTTAACTGTTGTCCATTACCCATAAGAAAGGCCCGTGAACCATTATAATCACTAGCTTCGACCAATAACCTATAAGTATCCTTGTTAGACCGAAAATAGCGTCCATAGCCCATACGAATGGCCCGTGAACCATTATAACCAATAGCTATGACGAATAACCTATACGTATCCATTTTTTAAACTGTATTTGGTATCTAGAACCCATACGAATGCCCCGTGAACGATTTTGACTACTAGCTATGACCAATAACCTATATATCCATTTTTAAACTATAATTCGTGTCTAGAGCTCATACGAATGCCCCGTGAACGATTTTGACCACTAGTTATGACCACTAACCTATAAGTATCCATTTTAAACATTAATTGGTGTCCATTACACATACGAATGGCCCGTGAACCATTATAACAACTAGCTTCAACCAATAACCTATAAGTATCCTTGTTAAACAGTAATTAGCGTCCATAGCCCATACGAATGGCCCGTGAACCATTATAACCACTAGCTATGACCAATAACCTATAAGTATCAATATTTTAAACTGTAATTGGTGTCTAGAACCCATACGAATGCCCCGTGAATGATTTTGACCACTAGTTATGACCACTAACCTATAAGTATCCATTTTAAACATTAATTGGTGTCCATTACACATACGAATGGCCCGTGAACCATTGTAACAACTAGCTTCAACCAATAACCTATAAGTATCAATTTTAAACCTTAATTGGTGTCCATTACCCGTACGAATGTCCCGTGAACCATTATAACCACTAGCTATGACCGATAACCTATAAGTATCCATTTTTTAAATTGTAATTGGTGTCTAGAACCCATACGAATGCCCCGTGAGTAAGTTTGACCACTAGCTATGACCAAAAACCTATAAGTATCCTTTTTAAACCTTAATTGGTGTCCATTACCCATACGAATGGCCCGTGAACCATTATAATCACTAGCTTCGACAAATAACCTATAAATATCCTTGTTAAACCGTAATTAGCGTCGATAGCCCATAGGAATGGCCCGTGAACCATTATAACCAATAACTATGACCAATAACCTATAAGTACCCATTTTTTAAACTGTAATTGGTGTCTAGAACCCACACGAATTCCCCGTGGACGATTTTGACAACTAGCTAAGACCACTAACGCATATATCCATTTTTTAAACTGTAATTGCTGTCTAGAACTCATACGAATGCCCCGTGAACGATTTTGGCCACTAGCTAAGACCAATAACCTATAAGTATCCATTTTAAACATTATTTGGTGTCCATTACACATACGAATGGCCCGTGAAGCATTATAACTACTAGCTTTGACCAATAACCTATAAGTATCCTTGTTAAACCGTAATTAGCGTCCATAGCCCAAACAAATGGCCCGTGAACCATTATAACCACTAGCTATGTCCAATAACCTATAAGTATCCATTTTCAGCTCGGGTGTCCGTTTCACGCCCACGAGTAACCAAAATAGCTGGTTCGTTCGTCGCTGCCAAGAACAAGTTAGGCCCGAACTCTTCACTGTTCCCGGCCCGAACTTCAACCTCGGCCCGAACTTCAACCTCGGCCCGAACTTCAACCTCGTCCCGAACATCATTCTCGGCCCGAACACCGAACTTTGGCCCGAACACCACTTCGGCCCGAACACCACTTCGGCCCGAACATCCCACTTCGGCCCGAACACCACTTCGGCCCGAACATCCCTCTTCGGCCCGAACTCTTCAATATCCAAGATTGAGTGACAAAAGGTGCTATACTAAAATATTCATAACTTTCAGCTCGGGTGTCCGTTTCACGCCCACGAGTAACGAAAATAGCTGGTTCGTTCGTCACTGCCAAGAACAAGTTCGGCCCGAACTCTTCACTGTTCCTGGCACGAACTTCATTTTCGGCCCGAACTTCAACCTCGGCCCGAACTTCAACCTCGGCCCGAACTCCGACCTCGGCCTGAACTTCAACCTCGGCCCGAACATCATCCTCGGCCCGAACACCGAACTTCGGCCCGAACACCACTTCGGCCCGAACATCCCATTTCGGCCCGAACACCACTTCGGCCCGAACATCCCACTTCGGCCCGAACACCACTTCGGCCCGAACATCCCTCTTCGGCCCGAACTCTTCAATATCCAAGATTGTGTGACAAAAGGTGCTATACTAAAACATTCATAACTTTCAGCTCGGGTGTCCGTTTCACGCCCACGAGTAACCAAAATAGCTGGTTCGTTCGTCACTGCCAAGAACAAGTTCGGCCCGAATTCTTCACTGTTCCCGGCCCGAACTTCATTTTCGGCCCGAACTTCAACCCGGCCCGTACTTTAACCTCAGCCCGAACTCCGACCTCGGTCTGAACTTCAACCTCGGCCCGAACATCATCCTCGGCCCGAACACCGAACTTTGGCCCGAACACCACTTCGGCCCGAACATCCCACTTCGGCCCGAACACCACTTCGGCCCGAACATCCCTCTTCGGCCCGAACTCTTCAATATCCAAGATTGTGTGACAAAAGGTGTTATACTAAAACATTCATAACTTTCAGCTCGGGTGTCCGTTTCATGCCCACGAGTAACCAAAATAGCTGGTTCATTCGTCACTGCGAAGAACAAGTTCGGCCCGAACTCTTCACTGTTCCCGGCTCGAACATCATTTTCGGCCCGAACTTCAACCTCGGCCCGAACTTCAACCTCGGCCCGAACTCCGACCTCGGCCCGAACTTCAACCTCGGCCCGAACATTATCCTCGGCCCGAACACCGAACTTCGGCCCGAACACCACTTCGTCCCGAACATCCCATTTCGGCCCGAACACCACTTCGGCCCGAACATCCCTCTTCTGCCCGAACTCTTCAATATCCAAGACTGTGTGACGAAAGGTGCTATACTAAAACATTCATAATTTTCAGCTCGGGTGTCCGTTTCACGCCCACGAGTAACCAAAATAGCTGGTTCGTTCGTCACTGCCAAGAACAAGTTCGGGCCGAACTCTTCACTGTTCCCGGCCCGAACTTCATTTTCGGCCCGAACTTCAACCTCGGCCCGTACTCCGACCGCGGCCCGAACTTCAACCTCGGCCCGAACATCATCCTCGGTCCGAACACCAAACTTCGGCCCGAACACCACTTCGGCCCGACACCACTTCAGCCCGAACATCCCATTTCGGCCCGACCACCACTTCGGCCCGAACATCCCTCTTCGGCCCGAACTCTTCAATATCCAAGATTGTGTGACAAAAGGTGCTATACTAAAACATTCATAACTTTCAGCTCGGGTGTCCGTTTCACGCCCTCGAGTAACCAAAATAGGTGGTTCGTTCGTCACTGCCAATAACAAGTTCGGCCCGAACTCTTCACTGTTCCCGGCCCGAACTTCATTTTCGGCCCGAACTTCAACCTCGGCCCGAACTTCAACCTCGGCCCGAACTCCGACCTCGGCCCGAACTTCAACCTCGGCCCGAACATCATCCTCGGCCCGAACACCGAACTTCGGCCCGAACACCACTTCGTCCCGAACATCCCATTTCGGCCCGAACACCACTTCGGCCCGAACATCCCTCTTCGGCCCGAACTCTTCAATATCCAAGACTGTGTGACGAAAGGTGCTATACTAAAACATTCATAATTTTCAGCTCGGGTGTCCGTTTCACGCCCACGAGTAACCAAAATAGCTGGTTCGTTCGTCACTGCCAAGAACAAGTTCGGGCCGAACTCTTCACTGTTCCCGGCCCGAACTTCATTTTCGGCCCGAACTTCAACCTCGGCCCGTACTCCGACCGCGGCCCGAACTTCAACCTCGGCCCGAACATCATCCTCGGTCCGAACACCAAACTTCGGCCCGAACACCACTTCGGCCCGACACCACTTCAGCCCGAACATCCCATTTCGGCCCGAACACCACTTCGGCCCGAACATCCCTCTTCGGCCCGAACTCTTCAATATCCAAGATTGTGTGACAAAAGGTGCTATACTAAAACATTCATAACTTTCAGCTCGGGTGTCCGTTTCACGCCCTCGAGTAACCAAAATAGGTGGTTCGTTCGTCACTGCCAATAACAAGTTCGGCCCGAACTCTTCACTGTTCCCGGCCCGAACTTCATTTTCGGCCCGAACTTCAACCTCGGCCCGAACTTCAACCTCGGCCCGAACTCCGACCTCGGCCCGAACTTCAACCTCGGCCCGAACATCATCCTCGGCCCGAACACCGAACTTCGGCCCGAACACCACTTCGGCCCGAACATCCCACTTCGGCCCGAACACCACTTCGGGCCGAACATCCCTCTTCGGCCCGAACTCTTCAATATCCAAGATTGTGTGACAAAAGGTGCTATACTAAAACATTCATAATTTTCAGCTCGAGTGTCCGTTTCACGCCCACGAGTAACCAAAATAGATGGTTCGTTCGTCACTGCCAAGAACAAGTTCGGCCCGAACTCTTCACTGTTCCCGGCCCGAACTTCATTTTCGGCCCGAACTTCAACCTCGGCCCGAACTTCGACCTCGGCCCGAACTTCGACCTCGGCCCGAACTTCAACCTCGGCCCGAACATCATCCTCGGCCCGAACACCGAACTTCGGCCCGAACACCACTTCGGCCCGAACACCACTTCTGCCCGAACATCCCACTTCGGCCCGAACACCACTTCGGCCCGAACATCCCTCTTCGGCCCGAACTCTTCAATATCCAAGATTGTGTGACAAAAGGTGCTATACTAAAACATTCATAACTTTCAACTCGGGTGTCCGTTTCACGCCCACGAGTAACCAAAATACCTGGTTCGTTCGTCACTGCCAAGAACAAGTTCGGCCCGAACTCTTCACTGTTCCCGGCCCGAACTTCATTTTCGGCCCGAACTTCAACCTCGGCCCGAACTCCGCCCTCGGCTTGAACTTCAACCTCGTCCCGAACATCATCCTCGGCCCGAACACCGAACTTCGGCCCGAACACCACTTCGGCCCGAAGACCACTTCGGCCCGAACATCCCTTTTCGGCCCGAACTCTTCAATATCCAAGATTGTGTGACAAAAGGTGTTATACTAAAACATTTATAACTTTAAGCTCGGGTGTCCGTTTCACGCCCACGAGTAACCAAAATAGCTGGTTCGTTCGTCACTGCCAAGAACAAGTTCGGCCCGAACTCTTCACTGTTCCCGGCCCGAACTTCATTTTTGGCCCGAACTTCAACCTCGGCCCGTACTTTAACCTCAGCCCGAACTCCGACCTCGGTCTGAACTTCAACCTCGGCCCGAACATCATCCTCGGCCCGAACACCGAACTTTGGCCCGAACACCACTTCGGCCCGAACATCCCACTTCGGCCCGAACACCACTTCGGCCCGAACATCCCTCTTCGGCCCGAACTCTTCAATATCCAAGATTGTGTGACAAAAGGTGCTATACTAAAACATTCATAACTTTCAGCTCGGGTGTCCGTTTCATGCCCACGAGTAACCAAAATAGCTGGTTCATTCGTCACTGCGAAGAACAAGTTCGGCCCGAACTCTACACTGTTCCCGGCCCGAACATCATTTTCGTCCCGAACTTCAACCTCGGCCCGAACTTCAACCTCGGCCCGAACTCCGACCTCGGCCCGAACTTCAACCTCGGCCCGAACATCATCCTCGGCCCGAACACCGAACTTCGGCCCGAACACCACTTCGTCCCAAACATCCCATTTCGGCCCGAACACCACTTCGGCCCGAACATCCCTCTTCGGCCCGAACTCTTCAATATCCAAGACTGTGTGACGAAAGGTGCTATACTAAAACATTCATAATTTTCAGCTCGGGTGTCCGTTTCACGCCCACGAGTAACCAAAATAGCTGGTTCGTTCGTCACTGCCAAGAACAAGTTCGGGCCGAACTCTTCACTGTTCCCGGCCCGAACTTCATTTTCGGCCCGAACTTCAACCTCGGCCCGTACTCCGACCTCGGCCCGAACTTCAACCTCGGCCCGAACATCATCCTCGGCCCGAACACCAAACTTCGGCCCGAACACCACTTCGGCCCGACACCACTTCGGCCCGAACATCCCACTTCGGCCCGAACACCACTTCGGCCCGAACATCCTTCTTCGGCCCGAACTCTTCAATATCCAAGATTGTGTGACAAAAGGTGCTATACTAAAACATTCATAACTTTCAGCTCGGGTGTCCGTTTCACGCCCACAAGTAACCAAAATAGCTGGTTCATTCGTCACTGCGAAGAACAAGTTCGGCCCGAACTCTTCACTGTTCCCGGCCCGAACATCATTTTCGGCCCGAACTTCAACCTCGGCCCGAACTTCAACCTCAGCGCGAACTCCGACCTCGGCCCGAACTTCAACCTCGGCCCGAACATCATCCTCGGCCCGAACACGGAACTTCGGCCCGAACACCACTTCGTACCGAACATCCCATTTCGGCCCGAACACCACTTCGGCCCGAACATCCCTCTTTGGCCCGAACTCTTCAATATCCAAGACTGTGTGACGAAAGGTGCTATACTAAAACATTCATAATTTTCAGCTCGGGTGTCCGTTTCACGCCCACGAGTAACCAAAATAGCTGGTTCGTTCGTCACTGCCAAGAACAAGTTCGGGCCGAACTCTTCACTGTTCCCGGCCCGAACTTCATTTTCGGCCCGAACTTCAACCTCGGCCCGTACTCCGACCTCGGCCCGAACTTCAACCTCGGCCCGAACATCATCCTCGGCCCGAACACCAAACTTCGGCCCGAACACCACTTCGGCCCGACACCACTTCGGCCCGAACATCCCACTTCGGCCCGAACACCACTTCGGCCCGAACATCCCTCTTCGGCCCGAACTCTTCAATATCCAAGATTGTGTGACAAAAGGTGCTATACTAAAACAATCATAACTTTCAGCTCGGGTGTCCGTTTCACGCCCTCGAGTAACCAAAATAGGTGGTTCGTTCGTCACTGCCAAGAACAAGTTCGGCCCGAACTCTTCACTGTTCCCGGCCCGAACTTCATTTTCGGCCCGAACTTCAACCTCGGCCCGAACTTCAACCTCGGCCCGAACTCCGACCTCGGCCCGAACTTCAACCTCGGCCCGAACATCATCCTCGGCCCGAACACCGAACTTCGGCCCGAACACCACTTCGGCCCGAACATCCCACTTCGGCCCGAACACCACTTCGGCCCGAACATCCCTCTTCGGCCCGAACTCTTCAATATCCAAGATTGTGTGACAAAAGGTGCTATACTAAAACATTCATAATTTTCAGCTCGAGTGTCCGTTTCACGCCCACGAGTAACCAAAATAGCTGGTTCGTTCGTCACTGCCAAGAACAAGTTCGGCCCGAACTCTTCACTGTTCCCGGCCAGAACTTCATTTTCGGCCCGAACTTCGACCTCGGCCCGAACTTCAACCTCGGCCCGAACATCATCCTCGGCCCGAACACCGAACTTCGGCCCGAACACCACTTCGGCCCGAACACCACTTCGGCCCGAACATCCCACTTCGGCCCGAACATCCCTCTTCGGCCCGAACTCTTCAATATCCAAGATTGTGTGACAAAAGGTGCTATACTAAAACATTCATAACTTTCAGCTCGGGTGTCCGTTTCACGCCCACGAGTAACCAAAATAGCTAGTTCGTTCGTCACTGCCAAGAACAAGTTCGGCCCGAACTCATCACTGTTCCCGGCCCGAACTTCATTTTCGGCCCGAACTTCAACCTCGGCCCGAACTCCGACCTCGGCTTGAACTTCAACCTCGGCCCGAACATCATCCTCGGCCCGAACACCGAACTTCGGCCCGAACACCACTTCGGCCCCAACACCACTTCGGCCCGAACATCCCTCTTCGGCTCGAACTCTTCAATATCCAAGATTGTGTGACAAAAGGTGCTATACTAAAACATTCATAACTTTCAGCTCGGGTGTCCGTTTCACGCCCACGAGTAACCAAAATAGCTGGTTCGTTCGTCACTGCGAAGAACAAGTTCGGCCCGAACTCTTCACTGTTCCCGGCCCGAACATCATTTTCGGCCCGAACTTCAACCTCGGCCCGAACTTCAACCTCGGCCCGAACTCCGACCTCGGCCCGAACTTCAACCTCGGCCCGAACATCATCCTCGGTCCGAACACCGAACTTCGGCCCGAACACCACTTCGTTCCGAACATCCCATTTCGGCCCGAACACCACTTCGGCCCGAACATCCCTCTTCGGCCCGAACTCTTCAATATCCAAGACTGTGTGACGAAAGGTGCTATACTAAAACATTCATAATTTTCAGCTCGGGTGTCCGTTTCACGCCCACGAGTAACCAAAATAGCTGGTTCGTTCGTCACTGCCAAGAACAAGTTCGGGCCGAACTCTTCACTGTTCCCGTCCCGAACTTCATTTTCGGCCCGAACTTCAATCTCGGCCCGTACTCCGACCTCGGCCCGAACTTCAACCTCGGCCCGAACATCATCCTCGGCCCGAACACCAAACTTCGGCCCGAACACCACTTCGGCCCGACACCACTTCGGCCCGAACATCCCACTTCGGCCCGAACACCACTTCGGCCCGAACATCCCTCTTCGGCCCGAACTCTTCAATATCCAAGATTGTGTGACAAAAGGTGCTATACTAAAACATTCATAACTTTCAGCTCGGGTGTCCGTTTCACGCCCTCGAGTAACCAAAATAGGTGGTTCGTTTGTCACTGCCAAGAACAAGTTCGGCCCGAACTCTTCACTGTTCCCGGCCCAAATTTCATTTTCGGCCCGAACTTCAACCTCGGCCCGAACTTCAACCTCGGCCCGAACTCCGACCTCGGCCCGAACTTCAACCTCGGCCCGAACATCATCCTCGGCCCGAACACCGAACTTCGGCCCGAACACCACTTCGGCCCGAACATCCCACTTCGGCCCGAACACCACTTCGGCCCGAACATCCCTCTTCGGCCCGAACTCTTCAATATCCAAGATTGTGTGACAAAAGGTGCTATACTAAAACATTCATAATTTTCAGCTCGATTGTCCGTTTCCCGCCCACGAGTAACCAAAATAGCTGGTTCGTTCGTCACTGCCAAGAACAAGTTCGGCCCGAACTCTTCACTGTTCCCGGCCCGAACTTCATTTTCGGCCCGAACTTCAACCTCGGCCCGAACTTCGACCTCGGCCCGAACTTCAACCTCGGCCCGCACATCATCCCCGGCCCGAACACCGAACTTCGGCCCGAACACCACTTCGGCCCGAACACCACTTCGGCCCGAACGCAACTTCGACCCGAACATCCCTCTTCGGCCCGAACTCTTCAATATCCAAGATTGTGTGACAAAAGGTGCTATACTAAAACATTCATAACTTTCTGCTCGGGTGTCCGTTTCACGCCCACGAGTAACCAAAATAGCTGGTTTTTTCGTCACTGCCAAGAACAAGTTCGGCCCGAACTCTTCACTGTTCCCGGCCCGAACATCATTTTCGGCCCGAACTTCAACCTCGGCCCGAACTTCAACCTCGGCCCGAACTCCGACCTCGGCCCGAACTTCAACCTCGGCCCGAACATCATCCTCGGCCCGAACACCGAACTTCGGCCCGAACACTACTTCGTCCCGAACATCCCATTTCGGCCCGAACACCACTTCGGCCCGAACATCCCTCTTCGGCCCGAACTCTTCAATATCCAAGACTGTGTGACGAAAGGTGCTATACTAAAACATTCATAATTTTCAGCTCAGGTGTCCGTTTCACGCCCACGAGTAACCAAAATAGCTGGTTCGTTCGTCACTGCCAAGAACAAGTTCGGGCCGAACTCTTCACTGTTCCCGTCCCAAACTTCATTTTCGGCCCGAACTTCAATCTCGGCCCGTACTCCGACCTCGGCCCGAACTTCAACCTCGGCCCGAACATCATCCTCGGCCCGAACACCAAACTTCGGCCCGAACACCACTTCGGCCCGACACCACTTCGGCCCGAACATCCCACTTCGGCCCGAACACCACTTCGGCCCGAACATCCCTCTTCGGCCCGAACTCTTCAATATCCAAGATTGTGTGACAAAAGGTGCTATACTAAAACATTCATAACTTTCAGCTCGGGTGTCCGTTTCACGCCCTCGAGTAACCAAAATAGGTGGTTCGTTGGTCACTGCCAAGAACAAGTTCGGCCCGAACTCTTCACTGTTCCCGGCCCGAATTTCATTTTCGGCCCGAACTTCAACCTCGGCCCGAACTTCAACCTCGGCCCGAACTCCGACCTCAGCCCGAACTTCAACCTCGGCCCGAACATCATCCTCGGCCCGAACACCGAACTTCGGCCCGAACACCACTTCGGCCCGAACATCCCACTTCGGCCCGAACACCACTTCGGCCCGAACATCCCTCTTCGGCCCGAACTCTTCAATATCCAAGATTGTGTGACAAAAGGTGCTATACTAAAACATTCATAATTTTCAGCTCGATTGTCCGTTTCCCGCCCACGAGTAACCAAAATAGCTGGTTCGTTCGTCACTGCCAAGAACAAGTTCGGCCCGAACTCTTCACTGTTCCCGGCCCGAACTTCATTTTCGGCCCGAACTTCAACCTCGGCCCGAACTTCGACCTCGGCCCGAACTTCAACCTAGGCCCGAACATCATCCCCGGCCCGAACACCGAACTTCGGCCCGAACACCACTTCGGCCCGAACACCACTTCGGCCCGAACATCCCACTTCGGCCCGAACGCAACTTCGACCCGAACATCCCTCTTCGGCCCGAACTCTTCAATATCCAAGATTGTGTGACAAAAGGTGCTATACTAAAACATTCATAACTTTCTGCTCGGGTGTCCGTTTCACGCCCACGAGTAACCAAAATAGCTGGTTTTTTCGTCACTGCCAAGAACAAGTTCGGCCCGAACTCTTCACTGTTCCCGGCCCGAACATCATTTTCGGCCCGAACTTCAACCTCGGCCCGAATTTCAACCTCGGCCCGAACTCCGACCTCGGCCCGAACTTCAACCTCGGCCCGAACATCATCCTCGGCCCGAACACCGAACTTCGGCCCGAACACTACTTCGTCCCGAACATCCCATTTCGGCCCGAACACCACTTCGGCCCGAACATCCCTCTTCGGCCCGAACTCTTCAATATCCAAGACTGTGTGACGAAAGGTGCTATACTAAAACATTCATAATTTTCAGCTCGGGTGTCCGTTTCACGCCCACGAGTAACCAAAATAGCTGGTTCGTTCGTCACTGCCTAGAACAAGTTCGGCCCGAACTCTTCACTGTTCCCGGCCCGAACTTCATTTTCGGCCCGAACTTCAACCTCGGCCCGTACTCCGACCTCGGCCCGAACTTCAACCTCGGCCCGAACATCATCCCCGGCCCGAACACCGAACTTCGGCCCGAACACCACTTCGGCCCGAACACCACTTCGGCCCGAACATCCCACTTCGGCCCGAACGCAACTTCGACCCGAACATCCCTCTTCGGCCCGAACTCTTCAATATCCAAGATTGTGTGACAAAAGGTGCTATACTAAAACATTCATAACTTTCTGCTCGGGTGTCCGTTTCACGCCCACGAGTAACCAAAATAGCTGGTTTTTTCGTCACTGCCAAGAACAAGTTCGGCCCGAACTCTTCACTGTTCCCGGCCCGAACATCATTTTCGGCCCGAACTTCAACCTCGGCCCGAACTTCAACCTCGGCCCGAACTCCGACCTCGGCCCGAACTTCAACCTCGGCCCGAACATCATCCTCGGCCCGAACACCGAACTTCGGCCCGAACACTACTTCGTCCCGAACATCCCATTTCGGCCCGAACACCACTTCGGCCCGAACATCCCTCTTCGGCCCGAACTCTTCAATATCCAAGACTGTGTGACGAAAGGTGCTATACTAAAACATTCATAATTTTCAGCTCGGGTGTCCGTTTCACGCCCACGAGTAACCAAAATAGCTGGTTCGTTCGTCACTGCCAAGAACAAGTTCGGCCCGAACTCTTCACTGTTCCCGGCCCGAACTTCATTTTCGGCCCGAACTTCAACCTCGGCCCGTACTCCGACCTCGGCCCGAACTTCAACCTCGGCCCGAACATCATCCTCGGCAAGAACACCGAACTTCGGCCCGAACACCACTTCGGCCCGACACCACTTCGGCCCGAACATCCCACTTCGGCCCGAACACCACTTCGGCCCGAACATCCCTCTTCGGCCCGAACTCTTCAATATCCAAGATTGTGTGACAAAAGGTGCTATACTAAAACATTCATAACTTTCAGCTCGGGTGTCCGTTTCACGCCCACGAGTAACCAAAATAGCTGGTTCGTTCGTCACTGCCAAGAACAAGTTCGGCCCGAACTCTTCACTGTTCCCGGCCCGAACTTCATTTTCGGCCCGAACTTCATTTTCGGCCCGAACTCAACCTCGGCCCGAACTCCGACCTCGGCCTGAACTTCAACCTCGGCCCGAACATCATCCTCGGCCCGAACACCGAACTTCGGCCCGAACACCACTTCGGCCCGAACATCCCTCTTCGGCCCGAACTCTTCAATATCCAAGATTGTGTGACAAAAGGTGCTATACTAAAACATTCATAACTTTCAGCTCGGGTGTCCGTTTCACGCCCACGAGTAACCAAAATAGCTGGTTCGCTCGTCACTGCCAAGAACAAGTTCGACCCGAACTCTTCACTGTTCCCGGCCCGAACTTCATTTTCGGCCCGAACTTCAACCTCGGCCCGTACTTTAACCTCAGCCCGAACTCCGACCTCGGTCTGAACTTCAACCTCGGCCCGAACATCATCCTCGGCCCGAACACCGAACTTTGGCCCGAACACCACTTCGGCCCGAACACCACTTCGGCCCGAACATCCCTCTTCGGCCCGATTTCTTCAATATCCAAGATTGTGTGACAAAAGGTGCTATACTAAAACATTCATAACTTTCAGCTCGGGTGTCCGTTTCACGCCCACGAGTAACCAAAATAGCTGGTTCGTTCGTCACTGCCAAGAACAAGTTCGGCCCGAACTCTTCACTGTTCCCGGCCCGAACTTCATTTTCGGCCCGAACTCAATCTCGGCCCGAACTCCGACCTCTGCCTGAACTTCAACCTCGGCCCGAACATCATCCTCGGCCCGAACACCGAACTTCGGCCCGAACCCCACTTCGGCCCGAACACCACTTCGGCCCGAACATCCCTCTTCGGCCCGAACTCTTCAATATCCAAGATTGTGTGACAAAATGTGCTATACTAAAACATTCATAACTTTCAGCTCGGGTGTCCGTTTCACGCCCACGAGTAACCAAAATAGCTGGTTCGCTCGTCACTGCCAAGAACAAGTTCGACCCGAACTCTTCACTGTTCCCGGCCCGAACTTCATTTTCGGCCCGAACTTCAACCTCGGCCCGTACTTTAACCTCAGCCCGAACTCCGACCTCGGTCTGAACTTCAACCTCGGCCCGAACATCATCCTCGGCCCGAACACCGAACTTTGGCCCGAACACCACTTCGGCCCGAACACCACTTCGGCCCGAACATCCCACTTCGGCCCGAACACCACTTCGGCCCGAACATCCCTCTTCGGCCCGAATTCTTCAATATCCAAGATTGTGTGACAAAAGGTGCCATACTAAAACATTCATAACTTTCAGCTCGGGTGTTCGTTTCATGCCCACGAGTAACCAAAATAGCTGGTTCATTCGTCACTGCGAAGAACAAGTTCGGCCCGAACTCTTCACTGTTCCCGGCCCGAACATCATTTTCGGCCCGAACTTCAACCTCGGCCCGAACTTCAACCTCGGCCCGAACTCCGACCTCGGCCCGAACTTCAACCTCGGCCCGAACATCATCCTCGGCCCGAACACCGAACTTCGGCCCGAACACCACTTCGTCCCGAACATCCCATTTCGGCCCGAACACCACTTCCGCCCGAACATCCCTCTTCGGCCCGAACTCTTCAATATCCAAGACTGTGTGACGAAAGGTGCTATACTAAAACATTCATAATTTTCAGCTCGGGTGTCCGTTTCACGCCCACGAGTAACCAAAATAGCTGGTTCGTTCGTCACTGCCAAGAACAAGTTCGGCCCGAACTCTTCACTGTTCCCGGCCCGAACTTCATTTTCGGCCCTAACTTCAACCTCGGCCCGTACTCCGACCTCGGCCCGAACTTCAACCTCGGCCCGAACATCATCCTCGGCAAGAACACCGAACTTCGGCCCGAACACCACTTCGGCCCGACACCACTTCGGCCCGAACATCCCACTTCGGCCCGAACACCACTTCGGCCCGAACATCCCTCTTCGGCCCGAACTCTTCAATATCCAAGATTGTGTGACAAAAGGTGCTATACTAAAACATTCATAACTTTCAGCTCGGGTGTCCGTTTCACGCCCACGAGTAACCAAAATAGCTGGTTCGTTCGTCACTGCCAAGAACAAGTTCGGCCCGAACTCTTCACTGTTCCCGGCCCGAACTTCATTTTCGGCCCGAACTTCATTTTCGGCCCGAACTCAACCTCGGCCCGAACTCCGACCTCGGCCTGAACTTCAACCTCGGCCCGAACATCATCCTCGGCCCGAACACCGAATTTCGGCCCGAACACCACTTCGGCCCGAACACCACTTCGGCCCGAACATCCCTCTTCGGCCCGAACTCTTCAATATCCAAGATTGTGTGACAAAAGGTGCTATACTAAAACATTCATAACTTTCAGCTCGGGTGTCCGTTTCACGCCCACGAGTAACCAAAATAGCTGGTTCGCTCGTCACTGCCAAGAACAAGTTCGACCCGAACTCTTCACTGTTCCCGGCCCGAACTTCATTTTCGGCTCGAACTTCAACCTCGGCCCGTACTTTAACCTCAGCCCGAACTCCGACCTCGGTCTGAACTTCAACCTCGGCCCGAACATCATCCTCGGCCCGAACACCGAACTTTGGCCCGAACACCACTTCGGCCCGAACACCACTTCGGCCCGAACATCCCACTTCCGCCCGAACACCACTTCGGCCCGAACATCCCTCTTCGGCCCGAATTCTTCAATATCCAAGATTGTGTGACAAAAGGTGCTATACTAAAACATTCATAACTTTCAGCTCGGGTGTCCGTTTCATGCCCACGAGTAACCAAAATAGCTGGTTCATTCGTCACTGCGAAGAAAAAGTTCGGCCCGAACTCTTCACTGTTCCCGGCCCGAACATCATTTTCAGCCCGAACTTCAACCTCGGCCCGAACTTCAACCTCGGCCCGAACTCCGACCTCGGCCCGAACTTCAACCTCGGCCCGAACATCATCCTCGGCCCGAACACCGAACTTCGGCCCGAACACCACTTCGTCCCGAACATACCATTTCGGCCCGAACACCACTTCCGCCCGAACATCCCTCTTCGGCCCGAACTCTTCAATATCCAAGACTGTGTGACGAAAGGTGCTATACTAAAACATTCATAATTTTCAGCTCGGGTGTCCGTTTCACGCCCACGAGTAACCAAAATAGCTGGTTCGTTCGTCACTGCCAAGAACAAGTTCGGGCCGAACTCTTCACTGTTCCCGGCCCGAACTTCATTTTCGGCCCGAACTTCAACCTCGGCACGTACTCCGACATCGGCCCGAACTTCAACCTCGGCCCGAACATCATCCTCGGCCTGAACACAAAACTTCGGCCCGAACACCACTTCGGCCCGACACCACTTCGGCCCGAACATCCCACTTCGGCCCGAACACCACTTTGGCCCGAACATCCCTCTTCGGCCCGAACTCTTCAATATCCAAGATTGTGTGACAAAAGGTGCTATACTAAAACATTCATAACTTTCAGCTCGGGTGTCCGTTTCACGCCCTCGAGTAACCAAAATAGGTGGTTCGTTCGTCACTGCCAAGAACAAGTTCGGCCCGAACTCTTCACTGTTCCCACCCCGAACTTCATTTTCGGCCCGAACTTCAACCTCGGCCCGAACTTCAACCTCGGCCCGAACTCCGACCCCGGCCCGAACTTAAACCTCGGCCCGAACATCATCCTCGGCCCGAACACCGAACTTCGGCCCGAACACCACTTCGGCCCGAACATCCCACTTCGACCCGAACACCACTTCGGCCCGAACATCCCTCTTCGGCCCGAACTCTTCAATATCCAAGATTGTGTGACAAAAGGTGCTATACTAAAACATTCATAATTTTCAGCTCGAGTGTCCGTTTCACGCCCACGAGTAACCAAAATAGCTGGTTCGTTCGTCACTGCCAAGAACAAGTTCGGCCCGAACTCTTCACTGTTCCCGGCCCGAACTTCATTTTCGGCCCGAACTTCAACCTCGGCCCGAACTTAGACCTCGGCCCGAACTTCAACCTCGGCCCGAACATCATCCTCGGCCCGAACACCGAACTTCGGCCCGAACACCACTTCGGCCCGAACACCACTTCGGCCCGAACATCCCACTTCGGCCCGAACACCACTTTGGCCCGAACATCCCTCTTCGGCCCGAACTCTTCAATATCCAAGATTGTGTGACAAAAGGTGCTATACTAAAACGTTCATAACTTTCTGCTCGGGTGTCCGTTTCACGACCACGAGTAACCAAAATATCTGGTTTTTTGGTCACTGCCAAGAACAAGTTCGGCCCGAACTCTTCACTGTTCCCGGCACGAACTTCATTTTCGGCCGGAACTTCAACCTCGGCCCGAACTCCGACCTCGGCCCGAACTTCAACCTCGGCCCGAACATCATCCTCGGCCCGAACACCGAACTTCGGCCCGAACACCACGTCGGCCCGAACACCACTTCGGCCAGAACATCCCACTTCGGCCCGAACACCACTTCGGCTCGAACATCCCTCTTCGGCCCGAACTCTTCAATATCCAAGATTGTGTGACAAAAGGTGCTATACTAAATCATTCATAACTTTCAGCTCGGGTGTCCGTTTCACGCTCTCGAGTAACCAAAATAGGTGGATCGTTCGTCACTGCCAAGAACAAGTTCGGCCCGAACTCTTCACTGTTCCCGGCCCGAACTTCATTTCGGCCCGAACTTCAACCTCGGCCCGAACTTCAACCTCGGCCCGAACTCCGACCTCGGCCCGAACTTCAACCTCGGCCCGAACATCATCCTCGGCCCGAACACCGAACTTCGCCCCGAACACCACTTCGGCCCGAACATCCCACTTCGGCCCGAACACCACTTCGGCCCGAACATCCCTCTTCGGCCCGAACTCTTCAATATCCAAGATTGTGTGACAAAAGGTGCTATACTAAAACATTCATAACTTTCAGCTCGGGTGTCCGTTTCACGCTCTCGAGTAACCAAAATAGGTGGATCGTTCGTCACTGCCAAGAACAAGTTCGGCCCGAACTCTTCACTGTTCCCGGCCCGAACTTCATTTTCGGCCCGAACTTCAACCACGGCCCGAACTTCAACCTCGGCTCGAACTCCGACCTCGGCCCGAACTTCAACCTCGGCCCGAACATCATCCTCGGCCCGAACACCGAACTTCGGCCCGAACACCACGTCGGCCCGAACACCACTTCGGCCAGAACATCCCACTTCGGCCCGAACACCACTTCGGCCCGAACATCCCTCTTCGGCCCGAACTCTTCAATATCCAAGATTGTGTGACAAAAGGTGCTATACTAAAACATTCATAACTTTCAGCTCGGGTGTCCGTTTCACGCTCTCGAGTAACCAAAATAGGTGGATCGTTCGTCACTGCCAAGAACAAGTTCGGCCCGAACTCTTCACTGTTCCCGGCCCGAACTTCATTTTCGGCCCGAACTTCAACCTCGGCCCGAACTTCAACCTCGGCCCGAACTCCGACCTCGGCCCGAACTTCAACCTCGGCCCGAACATCATCCTCGGCCCGAACACCGAACTTCGGCCCGAACACCACGTCGGCCCGAACACCACTTCGGCCAGAACATCCCACTTCGGCCCGAACACCACTTCGGCCCGAACATCCCTCTTCGGCCCGAACTCTTCAATATCCAAGATTGTGTGACAAAAGGTGCTATACTAAAACATTCATAACTTTCAGCTCGGGTGTCCGTTTCACGCTCTCGAGTAACCAAAATAGGTGGATCGTTCGTCACTGCCAAGAACAAGTTCGGCCCGAACTCTTCACTGTTCCCGGCCCGAACTTCATTTTCGGCCCGAACTTCAACCACGGCCCGAACTTCAACCTCGGCCCGAACTCCGACCTCGGCCCGAACTTCAACCTCGGCCCGAACATCATCCTCGGCCGGAACACCGAACTTCGGCCCGAACACCACTTCGGCCCGAACACCACTTCGGCACGAACATTCCACTTCGGCCCGAACACCACTTCGGCCCGAACATCCCTCTTCGGCCCGAACTCTTCAATATCCAAGATTGTGTGACAAAAGGTGCTATACTAAAACATTAATAACTTTCAGCTCGGGTGTCCGTTTCACGCCCACGAGTAACCAAAATAGCTGGTTCGTTCGTCACTGCCAAGAACAAGTTCGGCCCGAACTCTTCACTATTCCCGGCCCGAACTTCATTTTCGGCCCGAACTTCATTTTCAGCCCGAACTTCAACCTCGACCCGAACTGCAACCTCGGCCCGAACTCCGACCTCGGCCCGAACTTCAACCTCTGCCCGAACATAATCCTCGGCCCGAACACCGAACTTCGGCCCGAACACCACTTCGGCCTGAACACCACTTCGGCCCGAACATCCCATTTCGGCCCGAACACCACTTCGGCCGAACATCCCTCTTCGGCCCGAACTCTTCAATATCCAAGATTGTGTAGGTGCAATACTAAAACATTCATAACTTTCAGCTCGGGTGTCCGTTTCACGCCCACGAATAACCAAAATAGTTGGTTCGTTCGTCGCCGCCAAGAACAAGTTCGGCCCGAACTCTTCAATGTTCCCGGCCCGAACTTCATTTTCGGCCCGAACTTCAACCTCGGCCCGAACTCCGACCTCGGCCCGAACTTCAACCTCGTCCCGAACATCATCCTCGGCCCGAACACCGAACTTCGGCCCGAACACCACTTCGGCCTGAACACCACTTCGGCCCGAACATCCCATTTCGGCCCGAACACCACTTCGGCTGAACATCCCTCTCCGGCCCGAACTCTTCAATATCCAAGATTGTGTAGGTGCAATACTAAAACATTCATAACTTTCAGCTCGGGTGTCCATTTCACGCCCACGAATAACCAAAATAGTTGGTTCGTTCGTCGCCGCCAAGAACAAGTTCGGCCCGAACTCTTCAATGTTCCCGGCCCGAACTTCAACCTCGGCCCGAACTCCGACCTCGGCCCGAACTTCAACCTCGTCCCGAACATCATCCTCGGCCCGAACACCGATCTTCGGTCCGAACACCACTTCGGCCCAAACATCCCATTTCGGCCCGAACACCACTTCGGCCCGAACATCCCACTTCGGCCCGAATACCACTTCGGCCCGAACACCACTTCGGCCCGAACATCCCTCTTCGGCCCGAACTCTTCAATATCCAAGATTGTGTGACAAAAGGTGCTATACTAAAACATTCATAACTTTCAGCTCGGGTGTCCGTTTCACGCCCACGAGTAACTAAAATAGCTGGTTCGTTCGTCACTGCCAAGAACAAGTTCGGCCCGAACTCTTCACTGTTCCCGGCCCGAACTTCAACCTCGGCCCGAACTTCAACCTCGGCCCGAACTCCGACCTCGGCCCGAACTTCAACCTCGGCCCGAACATCATCCTCGGCTCGAACACCGAACTTCGGCCCGAACACCACTTCGGCCCCAACACCACTTCGGCCCGAACATCCCACTTCGGCCCGAACACCACTTCGGCCCGAACATCCCTCTTCGGCCCGAACTCTTCAATATCCAAGATTGTGTGACAAAAGGTGCTATACTAAAACATTAATAACTTTCAGCTCGGGTGTCCGTTTCACGCCCACGAGTAACCAAAATAGCTGATTCGTTCGTCACTGCGAAGAACAAGTTCGGCCCGAACTCTTCACTATTCCCGGCCCGAACTTCATTTTCGGCCCGAACTTCATTTTCAGCCCGAACTTCAACCTCGACCCGAACTGCAACCTCGGTCCGAACTCCGACCTCGGCCCGAACTTCAACCTCTGTCCGAACATAATCCTCGGTCCGAACACCGAACTTCGGCCCGAACACCACTTCGGCCTGAACAACACTTCAGCCCGAACATCCCATTTCGGCCCGAACACCACTTCGGCCGAACATCCCTCTTCGGCCCGAACTCTTCAATATCCAAGATTGTGTAGGTGCAATACTAAAACATTCATAACTTTCAGCTCGGGTGTCCGTTTCTCGCCCACGAATAACAAAAATAGTTGGTTCGTTCGTCGCCGCCAAGAACAAGTTCGGCCCGAACTATTCAATGTTCCCGGCCCGAACTTCATTTTCGGCCCGAACTTCAACCTCGGCCCGAACTCCGACCTCGGCCCGAACTTCAACCTCGTCCCGAACATCATCCTCGGCCCGAACACCGAACTTCGGCCCGAACACCACTTCGGCCTGAACACCACTTCGGCCCGAACATCCCATTTCGGCCCGAACACCACTTCAGCTGAACATCCCTCTCCGGCCCGAACTCTTCAATATCCAAGATTGTGTAGGTGCAGTACTAAAACATTCATAACTTTCAGCTCGGGTGTCCGTTTCACACCCACGAATAACCAAATTAGTTGGTTCGTTCGTCGCCGCCAAGAACAAGTTCGGCCCGAACTCTTCAATGTTCCCGGCCCGAACTTCATTTTCGGCCCGAACTCCGACCTCGGCCCGAACTTCAACCTCGTCCCGAACATCATCCTCGGCCCGAACACCGAACTTCGGTCCGAACACCACTTCGGCCCGAACATCCCATTTCGGCCCGAACACCACTTCGGCCCGAACATCCCACTTCGGCCCGAACACCACTTCGGTCCGAACATCCCTCTTCGGCCCGAACTCTTCAATATCCAAGATTGTGTGACAAAAGGTGCTATACTAAAACATTCATAACTTTCAGCTCGGGTGTCCGTTTCACGCCCACGAGTAACTAAAATAGCTGGTTCGTTCGTCACTGCCAAGAACAAGTTCGGCCCGAACTCTTCACTGTTCCCGGCCCGAACTTCAATTTCGGCCCGAACTTCAACCTCGGCCCGAACTTCAACCTCGGCCCGAACTCCGACCTCGGCCCGAACTTCAACCTCGGCCCGAACATCATCCTCGGCCCGAACACCGAACTTCGGCCCGAACACCACTTCGGCCCCAACACCACTTCGGCCCGAACATCCCACTTCGGCCCGAACACCACTTCGGCCCGAACATCCCTCTTCGGCCCGAACTCTTCAATATCCAAGATTGTGTGACAAAAGGTGCTATACTAAAACATTAATAACTTTCAGCTCGGGTGTCCGTTTCACGCCCACGAGTAACCAAAATAGCTGGTTCGTTCGTCACTGCCAAGAACAAGTTCGGCCCGAACTCTTCACTATTCCCGGCCCGAACTTCATTTTCGGCCCGAACTTCATTTTCAGCCCGAACTTCAACCTCGACCCGAACTGCAACCTCGGTCCGAACTCCGACCTCGGCCCGAACTTCAACCTCTGCCCGAACATAATCCTCGGCCCGAACACCGAACTTCGGCCCGAACACCACTTCGGCCTGAACAACACTTCGGCCCGAACATCCCATTTCGGCCCGAACACCACTACGGCCGAACATCCCTCTTCGGCCCGAACTCTTCAATATCCAAGATTGTGTAGGTGCAATACTAAAACATTCATAACTTTCAGCTCGGGTGTCCGTTTATCGCCCACGAATAACAAAAATAGTTGGTTCGTTCGTCGCCGCCAAGAACAAGTTCGGCCCGAACTATTCAATGTTCCCGGCCCGAACTTCATTTTCGGCCCGAACTTCAACCTCGGCCCGAACTCCGACCTCGGCCCGAACTTCAACCTCGTCCCGAACATCATCCTCGGCCCGAACACCGAACTTCGGCCCGAACACCACTTCGGCCTGAACACCACTTCGGCCCGAACATCCCATTTCGGCCCGAACACCACTTCGGCTGAACATCCCTCTCCGGCCCGAACTCTTCAATATCCAAGATTGTTTAGGTGCAATACTAAAACATTCATAACTTTCAGCTCGGGTGTCCGTTTCACACCCACGAATAACCAAAATAGTTGGTTCGTTCGTCGCCGCCAAGAACAAGTTCGGCCCGAACTCTTCAATGTTCCCGGCCCGAACTTCATTTTCGGCCCGAACTTCAACCTCGGCCCGAACTCCGACCTCGGCCCGAACTTCAACCTTGTCCCGAACATCATCCTCGGCCCGAACACCGAACTTCGGTCCGAACACCACTTCGGCCCGAACATCCCATTTCGGCCCGAACACCACTTCGGCCCGAACATCCCACTTCGGCCCGAACACCACTTCGGTCCGAACATCCCTCTTCGGCCCGAACTCTTCAATATCCAAGATTGTGTGACAAAAGGTGCTATACTAAAACATTCATAACTTTCAGCTCGGGTGTCCGTTTCACGCCCACGAGTAACTAAAATAGCTGGTTCGTTCGTCACTGCCAAGAACAAGATCGGCCCGAACTCTTCACTGTTCCAGGCCCGAACTTCATTTTCGGCCCGAACTTCAACCTCGGCCCGAACTTCAACCTCGGCCCGAACTCCGACCTCGGCCCGAACTTCAACCTCGGCCCGAACATCATCCTCGGCCCGAACACCGAACTTCGGCCCGAACACCACTTCGGCCCCAACACTACTTCGACCCGAACATCCCACTTCGGCCCGAACACCACTTCGGCCCGAACATCCCTCTTCGGCCCGAACTCTTCAATATCCAAGATTGTGTGACAAAAGGTGCTATACTAAAACATTAATAACTTTCAGCTCGGGTGTCCGTTTCACGCCCACGAGTAACCAAAATAGCTGGTTCGTTCGTCACTGCCAAGAACAAGTTCGGCCCGAACTCTTCACTATTCCCGGCCCGAACTTCATTTTCGGCCCGAACTTCATTTTCAGCCCGAACTTCAACCTCGACCCGAACTGCAACCTCGGCCCGAACTCCGACCTCGGCCCGAACTTCAACCTCTGCCCAAACATAATCCTCGGCCCGAAAACCGAACTTCGGCCTGAACACCACTTCGGCCCGAACATCCCATTTCGGCCCGAACACCACTTCGGCCGAACATCCCTCTTCGGCCCGAACTCTTCAATATCCAAGATTGTGTAGGTGCAATACTAAAACATTAATAACTTTCAGCTCGGGTGTCCGTTTCACGCCCACGAATAACCAAAATAGTTGGTTCGTTCGTCGCCGCCAAGAACAAGTTCGGCCCGAACTCTTCAATGTTCCCGGCCCGAACTTCATTTTCGGCCCGAACTTCAACCTCGGCCCGAACTCCGACCTCGGCCCGAACTTCAACCTCGTCCCGAACATCATCCTCGGCCCGAACACCGAACTTCGGTCCGAACACCACTTCGGCCCGAACATCCCATTTCGGCCCGAACACCACTTCGGCCCGAACATCCCTCTGCGGCCCGAACTCTTCAATATCCAAGATTGTGTGACAAAAGGTGTTATACTAAAACATTCATAACTTTCAGCTCGGGTGTCCGTTTCACGCCCACGAGTAACCAAAATAGCTGGTTCGTTCGTCACTCCCAAGAACAAGTTCGGCCCGAACTCTTCACTGTTCCCGGCCCGAACTTCATTTTCGGCCCGAACTTCAACCTCGGGCCCGAACTTCAACCTTGGCCCGAACTCCGACCTCGGCCCGAACTTCAACCTCGGCCCGAACATCATCCTCGGCCCGAACATCGAACTTCGGCCCGAACACCACTTCGGCCCGAACACCACTTCGGCCCGAACACCACTTCGGCCCGAACATCCCACTTCGGCCCGAACATCCCTCTTCGGCCCGAACTCTTCAATATCCAAGATTGTGTGACAAAAGGTGCTATACTAATACATTCATAACTTTCAGCTCGGGTGTCCGTTTCACGCCCACGAGTAACCAAAATAGCTGGTTCGTTCGTCACTGCCAAGAACAAGTTCGGCCCGAACTTTTCACTGTTCCCGGCCCGAACTTCATTTTCGGCCCGAACTTCAACCTCGGCCCGAACTCCGACCTCGACCCGAACTTCAACCTCGGCCCGAACATCATCCTCGGCCCGAACACCGAACTTCGGCCCGAACACCACGTCGGCCCGAACACCACTTCGGCCAGAACATCCCACTTCGGCCCGAACACCACTTCGGCCCGAACATCCCTCTTCGGCCCGAACTCTTCAATATCCAAGATTGTGTGACAAACGGTGCTATACTAAAACATTCATAACTTTCAGCTCGGGTGTCCGTTTCACGCCCTCGAGTAACCAAAATAGGTGGATCGTTCGTCACTGCCAAGAACAAGTTCGGCCCGAACTCTTCACTGTTCCCGGCCCGAACTTCATTTTCGGCCCGAGATTCAACCTCGGCCCGAACTTCAACCTCGGCCCGAACTCCGACCTCGGCCCGAACTTCAACCTCGGCCCGAACATCATCCTCGGCCCGAACACCGAACTTCGGCCCGAACACCACTTCGGCCCGAACACCACTTCGGCCCGAACATCCCACTTCGGCCCGAACACCACTTCGGCCCGAACATCCCTCTTCGGCCCGAACTCTTCAATATCCAAGATTGTGTGACAAAAGGTGCTATACTAAAACATTCATAACTTTCAGCTCGGGTGTCCGTTTCACGCCCACGAGTAACTAAAATAGCTGGTTCGTTCGTCACTGCCAAGAACAAGATCGGCCCGAACTCTTCACTGTTCCAGGCCCGAACTTCATTTTCGGCCCGAACTTCAACCTCGGCCCGAACTTCAACCTCGGCCCGAACTCCGACCTCGGCCCGAACTTCAACCTCGGCCCGAACATCATCCTCGGCCCGAACACCGAACTTCGGCCCGAACACCACTTCGGCCCCAACACCACTTCGACCCGAACATCCCACTTCGGCCCGAACACCACTTCGGCCCGAACATCCCTCTTCGGCCCGAACTCTTCAATATCCAAGATTGTGTGACAAAAGGTGCTATACTAAAACATTAATAACTTTCAGCTCGGGTGTCCGTTTCACGCCCACGAGTAACCAAAATAGCTGGTTCGTTCGTCACTGCCAAGAACAAGTTCGGCCCGAACTCTTCACTATTCCCGGCCCGAACTTCATTTTCGGCCCGAACTTCATTTTCAGCCCGAACTTCAACCTCGACCCGAACTGCAACCTCGGCCCGAACTCCGACCTCGGCCCGAACTTCAACCTCTGCCCAAACATAATCCTCGGCCCGAAAACCGAACTTCGGCCTGAACACCACTTCGGCCCGAACATCCCATTTCGGCCCGAACACCACTTCGGCCGAACATCCCTCTTCGGCCCGAACTCTTCAATATCCAAGATTGTGTAGGTGCAATACTAAAACATTAATAACTTTCAGCTCGGGTGTCCGTTTCACGCCCACGAATAACCAAAATAGTTGGTTCGTTCGTCGCCGCCAAGAACAAGTTCGGCCCGAACTCTTCAATGTTCCCGGCCCGAACTTCATTTTCGGCCCGAACTTCAACCTCGGCCCGAACTCCGACCTCGGCCCGAACTTCAACCTCGTCCCGAACATCATCCTCGGCCCGAACACCGAACTTCGGTCCGAACACCACTTCGGCCCGAACATCCCATTTCGGCCCGAACACCACTTCGGCCCGAACATCCCTCTGCGGCCCGAACTCTTCAATATCCAAGATTGTGTGACAAAAGGTGTTATACTAAAACATTCATAACTTTCAGCTCGGGTGTCCGTTTCACGCCCACGAGTAACCAAAATAGCTGGTTCGTTCGTCACTCCCAAGAACAAGTTCGGCCCGAACTCTTCACTGTTCCCGGCCCGAACTTCATTTTCGGCCCGAACTTCAACCTCGGGCCCGAACTTCAACCTTGGCCCGAACTCCGACCTCGGCCCGAACTTCAACCTCGGCCCGAACATCATCCTCGGCCCGAACATCGAACTTCGGCCCGAACACCACTTCGGCCCGAACACCACTTCGGCCCGAACACCACTTCGGCCCGAACATCCCACTTCGGCTCGAACATCCCTCTTCGGCCCGAACTCTTCAATATCCAAGATTGTGTGACAAAAGGTGCTATACTAATACATTCATAACTTTCAGCTCGGGTGTCCGTTTCACGCCCACGAGTAACCAAAATAGCTGGTTCGTTCGTCACTGCCAAGAACAAGTTCGGCCCGAACTTTTCACTGTTCCCGGCCCGAACTTCATTTTCGGCCCGAACTTCAACCTCGGCCCGAACTCCGACCTCGACCCGAACTTCAACCTCGGCCCGAACATCATCCTCGGCCCGAACACCGAACTTCGGCCCGAACACCACGTCGGCCCGAACACCACTTCGGCCAGAACATCCCACTTCGGCCCGAACACCACTTCGGCCCGAACATCCCTCTTCGGCCCGAACTCTTCAATATCCAAGATTGTGTGACAAACGGTGCTATACTAAAACATTCATAACTTTCAGCTCGGGTGTCCGTTTCACGCCCTCGAGTAACCAAAATAGGTGGATCGTTCGTCACTGCCAAGAACAAGTTCGGCCCGAACTCTTCACTGTTCCCGGCCCGAACTTCATTTTCGGCCCGAGATTCAACCTCGGCCCGAACTTCAACCTCGGCCCGAACTCCGACCTCGGCCCGAACTTCAACCTCGGCCCGAACATCATCCTCGGCCCGAACACCGAACTTCGGCCCGAACACCACTTCGGCCCGAACACCACTTCGGCCCGAACATCCCACTTCGGCCCGAACACCACTTCGGCCCGAACATCCCTCTTCGGCCCGAACTCTTCAATATCCAAGATTGTGTGACAAAAGGTGCTATACAAAAACATTAATAACTTTCAGCTCGGGTGTCCGTTTCACGCCCACGAGTAACCAAAATAGCTGGTTCGTTCGTCACTGCCAAGAACAAGTTCGGCCCGAACTCTTCACTATTCCCGGCCCGAACTTCATTTTCGGCCCGAACTTCATTTTCAGCCCGAACTTCAACCTCGACCCGAACTGCAACCTCGGCCCGAACTCCGACCTCGGCCCGAACTTCAACCTCTGCCCGAACTTCAACCTCTGCCCGAACATCATCCTCGGCCCGAACACCGAACTTCGGCCCGAACACCACTTCGGCCTGAACACCACTTCGGCCCGAACATCCCATTTCGGCCCGAACACCACTTCGGCTGAATTCCCTCTTCGGCCCGAACTCTTCAATATCCAAGATTGTGTAGGTGCAATACTAAAACATTCATAACTTTCAGCTCGGGTGTCCGTTTCACGCCCACGAATAACCAAAATAGTTGGTTCGTTCGTCGCTGCCAAGAACAAGTTCGGCCCGAACTCTTCAATGTTCCCGGCCCAAACTTCATTTTCGGCCCGAACTTCAACCTCGGCCCGAACTCCGACCTCGGCCCGAACTTCAACCTCGTCCCGAACATCATCCTCGGCCGAACACCGAACTTCGGTCCGAACACCACTTCGGCCCGAACATCCCATTTCGGCCCGAACACCACTTCGGCCCGAACATCCCTCTTCGGCCCGAACTCTTCAATATCCAAGATTGTGTGACAAAAGGTGCTATACTAAAACATTCATAACTTTCAGCTCGGGTGTCCGTTTCACGCCCACGAGTAACCAACATAGCTGGTTCGTTCGTCACTCCCAAGAACAAGTTCGGCTCGAACTCTTCACTGTTCCCGGACCGAACTTCATTTTCGGCCCTAACTTCAACCTCGGCCCGAACTTCAACTTCGGCCCGAACTCCGAACTTCAACCTCGGCCCGAACATCATCCTCGGCCCGAACATCGAACTACGGCCCGAACACCACTTCGGCCCGAACACCACTTCGGCCCGAACATCCCACTTCGGCCCGAACACCACTTCGGCCCGAACATCCCTCTTCGGCCGGAACTCTTCAATATCCAAGATTGTGTGACAAAAGGTGCTATACTAAAACATTCATAACTTTTAGCTCGGGTGTCCGTTTCACGCCCACGAGTAACTAAAATAGTTGTTTCGTTCGTCGTTGCCAAGAACAAGTTCGGCCCGAACTCTTCACTGTTCCCGGCCCGAACTTCATTTTCGGCCCGAACATCAACCTCCGCCCGAACTTCAACCTCCGCCCGAACTCCGACCTCGGCCCGAACTTCAACCTCGGCCCGAACATCATCCTCGGCCCGAACACCGAACTTCGGGCCGAACTCCACTTCGGCCCGAACACCACTTCGGCCCGAACATCCCACTTCGGCCCGAACATCCCTCTTCGGCCCGAACTCTTCAATATCCAAGATTGTGTGACAAAAGGTGCTATACTAATACATTCATAACTTTCAGCTCGGGTGTCCGTTTCACGCCCACGAGTAACCAAAATAGCTGGTTCGTTCGTCACTTCCAAGAACAAGTTCGGCCCGAACTCTTCACTGTTCCCGGCCCGAACTTCATTTTCGGCCCGAACTTCAACCTCGGCCCGAACTTCAACCTCGACCCGAACTCCGACCTCGGCCCGAACTTCAACCTCGGCCCGAACATCATCCTCGGCCCGAACACCGAACTTCGGGCCGAACACCACTTCGGCCTGAACACCAATTCGGCCCGAACATCCCACTTCGGCCCGAATACCACTTCGGCCCGAACATCCCTCTTCGGCCCGAACTCTTCAATATCCAAGATTGTGTGACAAAAGGTGTTATACAAAAACATTCATAACTTTCAGCTCGGGTGTCCGTTTCACGCCCACGAGTAACCAAAATAGTTGGTTCGTTCGTCACTTCCAAGAACAAGTTCGGCCCGAACTCTTCACTGTTCCCGGCCCGAACTTCATTTTCGGCCCGAACTTCAACCTCGGCCCGAACTCCGACCTCGGCCCGAACTTCAACCTCAGCCCGAACATCATCCTCGGCCCGAACACCGAACTTCGGGCCGAACACCACTTCGGCCCGAACACCAATTCGGCCCGAACATCCCACTTCGGCCCGAACACCACTTCGGCCCGAACATCCCTCTTCGGCCCGAACTCTTCAATATCCAAGATTGTGTGACAAAACGTGTTATACTAAAACATTCATAACTTTCAGCTCGGGTGTCCGTTTCACGCCCACGAGTAACCAAAATAGTTGGTTCGTTCGTCACTTCCAAGAACAAGTTCGGCCCGAACTCTTCACTGTTCCCGGCCCGAACTTCATTTTCGGCCCGAACTTCAACCTCGGCCCGAACTCCGCCCTCGGCCCGAACTTCAACCTCGGCCCGAACATCATCCTCGGCCCGAACACCGAACTTCGGCCCGAACACCACTTTGGCCCGAACACCACTTCGGCCCGAACATCCCACTTCGGCCCGAACACCACTTCGGCCCGAACATCCCTCTTCGGCCCGAACTCTTCAATATCCAAGATTGTGTGACAAAAGGTGCTATACTAAAACATTCATAACTTTCAGCTCGGGTGTCCGTTTCACGCCCTCGAGTAACCAAAATAGGTGGTTCGTTCGTCACTGCCAAGAACAAGTTCGGCCCGAACTCTTCACTGTTCCCGTCCCGAACTTCATTTTCGGCCCGAACTTCAACCTCGGCACGAACTTCAACCTCGGCCCGAACTCCGACCTCGGCCCGAACTTCAACCTCGGCCCGAACACCGAACTTCGGCCCGAACACCACTTCGGCCCGAACATCCCACTTCGGCCCGAACACCACTTCGGCCCGAACATCCCTCTTCGGCCCGAACTCTTCGATATCCAAGATTGTGTGACAAAAGGTGCTATAATAAAACATTCATAATTTTCAGCTCGGGTGGCCGTTTCACGCCCACGAGTACCCAAAAATGCTGGTTTGTTCGTTACTACCAAGAACAAGTTCGGCCCGAACTCTTCACTGTTCCCGGCCCGAACTTCATTTTCGGCCCGAACTTCAACCTCGGCCCGAACTCCGACCTCGGCCCGAACCTCAACCTCGGCCCGAACATCATCCTCGGCCCGAACACCGAACTTCGGCCCGAACACCACTTCGGCCCGAACATCCCACTTCGGCCCGAACACCACTTCGGCCCGAACATCCCTCTTCGGCCCGAACTCTTCAATATCCAAGATTGTGTGACAAAAGGTGCTATACTAAAACATTCATAACTTTCAGCTCGGGTGTCCGTTTCACGCCCACGAGTAACTAAAATAGTTGTTTCGTTCGTCGCTGCCAAGAACAAGTTCGGCCCGAACTCTTCACTATTCCCGGCCCGAACTTCATTTTCGGCCCGAACATCAACCTCCGCCCGAACTTCAACCTCCGCCCGAACTCTGACCTCGGCCCGAACTTCAACCTCGGCCCGAACATCATCCTCGGCCCGAACACCGAACTTCGGGCCGAACTCCACTTCGGCCCGAACACCACTTCGGCCCGAACATCCCACTTCGGCCCGAACATCCCTCTTCGTCCCGAACTCTTCAATATCCAAGATTGTGTGACAAAAGGTGCTATACTAATACATTCATAACTTTCAGCTCGGGTGTCCGTTTCACGCCCACAAGTAACCAAAATAGCTGGTTCGTTCGTCACTGCCAAGAACAAGTTCGGCCCGAACTCTTCACTGTTCCCGGCCCGAACTTCATTTTCGGCCCGAACTTCAACCTCGGCCCGAACTCCGACCTCGGCCCGAACTTCAACCTTAGCCCGAACATCATCCTCGGCCCGAACACCGAACTTCGGGCCGAACACCACTTCGGCCCGAACACCAATTCGGCCCGAACATCCCACTTCGGCCCGAACACCACTTCGGCCCGAACATCCCTCTTCGGCCCGAACTCTTCAATATCCAAGATTGTGTGACAAAACGTGTTATACTAAAACATTCATAACTTTCAGCTTGGGTGTCCGTTTCACGCCCACGAGTAACCAAAATAGTTGGTTCGTTCGTCACTTCCAAGAACAAGTTCGGCCCGAACTCTTCACTGTTCCCGGCCCGAACTTCATTTTCGGCCCGAACTTCAACCTCGGCCCGAACTCCGCCCTCGGCCCGAACTTCAACCTCGGCCCGAACATCATCCTCGGCCCGAACACCGAACTTCGGCCCGAACACCACTTTGGCCCGAACACCACTTCGGCCCGAACATCCCACTTCGGCCCGAACACCACTTCGGCCCGAACATCCCTCTTCGGCCCGAACTCTTCAATATCCAAGATTGTGTGACAAAAGGTGCTATACTAAAACATTCATAACTTTCAGCTCGGGTGTCCGTTTCACGCCCTCGAGTAACCAAAATAGGTGGTTCGTTCGTCACTGCCAAGAACAAGTTCGGCCCGAACTCTTCACTGTTCCCGTCCCGAACTTCATTTTCGGCCCGAACTTCAACCTCGGCACGAACTTCAACCTCGGCCCGAACTCCGACCTCGGCCCGAACTTCAACCTCGGCCCGAACACCGAACTTCGGCCCGAACACCACTTCGGCCCGAACATCCCACTTCGGCCCGAACACCACTTCGGCCCGAACATCCCTCTTCGGCCCGAACTCTTCGATATCCAAGATTGTGTGACAAAAGGTGCTATAATAAAACATTCATAATTTTCAGCTCGGGTGGCCGTTTCACGCCCACGAGTACCCAAAAATGCTGGTTTGTTCGTTACTACCAAGAACAAGTTCGGCCCGAACTCTTCACTGTTCCCGGCCCGAACTTCATTTTCGGCCCGAACTTCAACCTCGGCCCGAACTCCGACCTCGGCCCGAACCTCAACCTCGGCCCGAACATCATCCTCGGCCCGAACACCGAACTTCGGCCCGAACACCACTTCGGCCCGAACATCCCACTTCGGCCCGAACACCACTTCGGCCCGAACATCCCTCTTCGGCCCGAACTCTTCAATATCCAAGATTGTGTGACAAAAGGTGCTATACTAAAACATTCATAACTTTCAGCTCGGGTGTCCGTTTCACGCCCACGAGTAACTAAAATAGTTGTTTCGTTCGTCGCTGCCAAGAACAAGTTCGGCCCGAACTCTTCACTATTCCCGGCCCGAACTTCATTTTCGGCCCGAACATCAACCTCCGCCCGAACTTCAACCTCCGCCCGAACTCTGACCTCGGCCCGAACTTCAACCTCGGCCCGAACATCATCCTCGGCCCGAACACCGAACTTCGGGCCGAACTCCACTTCGGCCCGAACACCACTTCGGCCCGAACATCCCACTTCGGCCCGAACATCCCTCTTCGGCCCGAACTCTTCAATATCCAAGATTGTGTGACAAAAGGTGCTATACTAATACATTCATAACTTTCAGCTCGGGTGTCCGTTTCACGCCCACAAGTAACCAAAATAGCTGGTTCGTTCGTCACTGCCAAGAACAAGTTCGGCCCGAACTCTTCACTGTTCCCGGCCCGAACTTCATTTTCGGCCCAAACTTCAACCTCGGCCCGAACTTCAACCTCGACCTGAACTCCGACCTCGGCCCGAACTTCAACCTCGGCCCGAACATCATCCTCGGCCCGAACACCGAACTTCGGGCCGAACACCACTTCGGCCTGAACACCAATTCGGCCCGAACATCCCACTTCGGCCCGAATACCACTTCGGCCCGAACATCCCTCTTCGGCCCGAACTCTTCAATATCCAAGATTGTGTGACAAAAGGTGTTATACTAAAACATTCATAACTTTCAGCTCGGGTGTCCGTTTCAAGCCCACGAGTAACCAAAATAGTTGGTTCGTTCGTCACTTCCAAGAACAAGTTCGGCCCGAACTCTTCACTGTTCCCGGCCCGAACTTCATTTTCGGCCCGAACTCCGACCTCGGCCCGAACTTCAACCTCGGCCCGAACATCATCCTCGGCCCGAACACCGAACTTCGGCCCGAACACCACTTCGGCCCGAACACCACTTCGGCCCGAACATCCCACTTCGGCCCGAACACCACTTCGGCCCGAACATCCCTCTTCGGCCCGAACTCTTCAATATCCAAGATTGTGTGACAAAAGGTGCTATACTAAAACATTCATAACTTTCAGCTCGGGTGTCCGTTTCACGCCCTCGAGTAACCAAAATAGGTGGTTCGTTCGTCACTGCCAAGAACAAGTTCGGCCCGAACTCTTCACTGTTCCCGGCCCGAACTTCATTTTCGGCCCGAACTTCAACCTCGGCCCGAACTTCAACCTCGGCCCGAACTCCGACCTCGGCCCGAACTTCAACCTCGGCCCGAACACCGAACTTCGGCCCGAACACCACTTCGGCCCGAACATCCCACTTCGGCCCGAACACCACTTCGGCCCGAACATCCCTCTTCGGCCCGAACTCTTCGATATCCAAGATTGTGTGACAAAAGGTGCTATACTAAAACATTCATAATTTTCAGCTCGGGTGGCCGTTTCACGCCCACGAGTAACCAAAATAGCTGGTTTGTTCGTTACTGCCAAGAACAAGTTCGGCCCGAACTCTTCACTGTTCCCGGCCCGAACTTCATTTTCGGCCCGAACTTCAACCTCGGCCCGAACTCCGACCTCGGCCCGAACTTCAACCTCGGCCCGAACATCATCCTCGGCCCGAACACCGAACTTCGGCCCGAACACCACTTCGTCCCGAACATCCCACTTCGGCCCGAACACCACTTCGGCCCGAACTCTTCAATATCCAAGATTGTGTGACAAAAGGTGCTATACTAATACATTCATAACTTTCAGCTCGGGTGTCCGTTTCACGCCCACAAGTAACCAAAATAGCTGGTTCGTTCGTCACTGCCAAGAACAAGTTCGGCCCGAACTCTTCACTGTTCCCGGCCCGAACTTCATTTTCGGCCCGAACTTCAACCTCGGCCCGAACTTCAACCTCGACCTGAACTCCGACCTCGGCCCGAACTTCAACCTCGGCCCGAACATCATCCTCGGCCCGAACACCGAACTTCGGGCCGAACACCACTTCGGCCCGAACACCAATTCGGCCCGAACATCCCACTTCGGCCCGAATACCACTTCGGCCCGAACATCCCTCTTCGGCCCGAACTCTTCAATATCCAAGATTGTGTGACAAAAGGTGTTATACTAAAACATTCATAACTTTCAGCTCGGGTGTCCGTTTCAAGCCCACGAGTAACCAAAATAGTTGGTTCGTTCGTCACTTCCAAGAACAAGTTCGGCCCGAACTCTTCACTGTTCCCGGCCCGAACTTCATTTTCGGCCCGAACTTCATTTTCGGCCCGAACTTCAACCTCGGCCCGAACTCCGACCTCGGCCCGAACTTCAACCCTCGGCCCGAACATCATCCTCGGCCCGAACACCGAACTTCGGCCCGAACACCACTTCGGCCCGAACATCCCACTTCGGCCCGAACACCACTTCGGCCCGAACATCCCTCTTCGGCCCGAACTCTTCAATATCCAAGATTGTGTGACAAAAGGTGCTATACTAAAACATTCATAACTTTCAGCTCGGGTGTCCGTTTCACGCCCTCGAGTAACCAAAATAGGTGGTTCGTTCGTCACTGCCAAGAACAAGTTCGGCCCGAACTCTTCACTGTTCCCGGCCCGAACTTCATTTTCGGCCCGAACTTCAACCTCGGCCCGAACTTCAACCTCGGCCCGAACTCCGACCTCGGCCCGAACTTCAACCTCAGCCCGAACACCGAACTTCGGCCCGAACACCACTTCGGCCCGAACATCCCACTTCGGCCCGAACACCACTTCGGCCCGAACATCCCTCTTCGGCCCGAACTCTTCGATATCCAAGATTGTGTGACAAAAGGTGCTATACTAAAACATTCATAATTTTCAGCTCGGGTGGCCGTTTCACGCCCACGAGTAACCAAAATAGCTGGTTTGTTCGTTACTGCCAAGAACAAGTTCGGCCCGAACTCTTCACTGTTCCCGGCCCGAACTTCATTTTCGGCCCGAACTTCAACCTCGGCCCGAACTCCGACCTCGGCCCGAACTTCAACCTCGGCCCGAACATCATCCTCGGCCCGAACACCGAACTTCGGCCCGAACACCACTTCGGCCCGAACACCACTTCGGCCCGAACATCCCACTTCGGCCCGAACACCACTTCGGCCCGAACTCTTCAATATCCAAGATTGTGTGACAAAAGGTGCTATACTAAAACATTCATAACTTTCAGCTCGGGTGTCCGTTTCACGCCCACGAGTAACTAAAATAGATGGTTCGTTCGTCACTGCCAAGAACAAGTTCGGCCCGAACTCTTCACTGTTCCCGGCCCGAACTTCATTTTCGGCCCGAACTTCAACCACGGCCCGAACTTCAACCTCGGCCCGAACTCCGACCTCGGCCCGAACTTCAACCTCGGCCCGAACATCATCCTCGGCCGGAACACCGAACTTCGGCCCGAACACCACTTCGGCCCGAACACCACTTCGGCACGAACATTCCACTTCGGCCCGAACACCACTTCGGCCCGAACATCCCTCTTCGGCCCGAACTCTTCAATATCCAAGATTGTGTGACAAAAGGTGCTATACTAAAACATTAATAACTTTAAGCTCGGGTGTTCGTTTCACGCCCACGAGTAACCAAAATAGCTGGTTTGTTCGTCACTGCCAAGAACAAGTTCGGCCCGAACTCTTCACTATTCCCGGCCAGAACTTCATTTTCGGCCCGAACTTAAACATTCATAACTTTCAGCTCGGGAGTCCGTTTCACGCCAACGAGTAACCAAAATAAATGGTTCGTTCGTCACTGCCAAGAACAAGTTCGGCCCGAACTCTTCACTGTTCCCGGCCCGAACTTCATTTTCTGCCCGAACTTCAACCTCGGCCCGAACTTCAACCTTGGCCCGAACTCCGACCTTGGCCCGAACTTCAACCTCGGCCCGAACATCATCCTCGGCCCGAACACCGAAATTCGGCCCGAACACCACTTCAGCCCGAACACCACTTCGGCCCGAACATCCCACTTCGGCCCGAACACCACTTCGGCCCGAACATCCCTCTTCGGCCCGAACTCTTCAATATCCAAGATTGTGTGACAAAAATTGCTATACTAAAACATTCATAACTTTCAGCTCGGGTGTCTGTTTCACGCCCACGAGTAACCAAAAAGGCTAGTTCGTTCGTCACTGCCAAGAACAAGTTCGGCCCTAACTCTTCACTGTTCCCGGCCCGAACTTCATTTTCGGCCCGAACTTCAACCTCGGCCCGAACTGCAACCTCGGTCCGAACGTCATCCTCGGCCCGAACACCGAACTTCGGCCCGTACACCACTTCGGCCCGAACACCACTTCGGCCCGAACACCACTTCGGCCCGAACACCACTTCGGCCTGAACATCCCACTTCGGCCCGAACACCACTTCGGCCCGAACATCCCTCTTCGGCCCGAACTCTTCAATATCCAAGATTGTGTGACAAAAGGTGCTATACTAAAACATTCATAACTTTCAGCTCGGGTATCCGTTTCACGCACACGAGTAACCAAAATAGCTGGTTCGTTCGTCACTGCCAAGAACAAGTTCGGCCCGAACTCTTCACTGTTCCCGACCCGAACTTCAATTTCGGCCCGAACTTCAACCTCGGCCCGAACTCCGACCTCGGCCCGAACTTCAACCTCGGCCCGAACATCATCCTCGGCCCGAACTCCGAACTTCGGCCCGAACAGCACTTCGGTCCGAACACCACTTTGGCCCGAAAGTCCCACTTCGGCCCGAACACCACGTCGGCCCGAACATCCCTCTACGCCCCGAACTCTTCAATATCCAAGATTGTGTGACAAAAGGTGCTATACTAAAACATTCATAACTTTCAGCTCGGGTGTCCGTTTCACGCCCACGAGTAACCAAAATAGCTGGTTCGTTCGTCACTGCCAAGAACAAGTTCGACCCGAACTCTTCACTGTTCCCGGCCCGAACTTCATTTTCTGCCCGAACTTCAACCTCGGCCCGAACTTCATTTTCTGCCCGAACTTCAACCTCGGCCCGAACTTCAACCTTGGCCCGAACTCCGACCTTGGCCCGAACTTCAACCTCGGCCCGAACATCATCCTCGGCCCGAACACTGAAATTCGGCCCGAACACCACTTCGGCCCGAACATCCCACTTCGGCCCGAACACCACTTCGGCCCGAACATCCCTCTTCGGCCCGAACTCTTCAATATCCAAGATTGTGTGACAAAAATTGCTATACTAAAACATTCATAACATTCAGCTCGGGTGTCCGTTTCACGCCCACGAGTAACCAAAAAGGCTAGTTCGTTCGTCACTGCCAAGAACAAGTTTGGCCCGAACTCTTCACTGTTCCCGGCCCGAACTTCATTTTCGGCCCGAACTTCAACCTCGGCCCGAACTGCAACCTCGGTCCGAACGTCATCCTCGGCCCGAACACCGAACTTCGGCCCGTACACCACTTCGGCCCGAACACCACTTCGGCCCGAACACCACTTCGGCCCGAACACCACTTCGGCCTGAACATCCCACTTCGGCCCGAACACCACTTCGGCCCGAACATCCCTCTTCGGCCCGAACTCTTCAATATCCAAGATTGTGTGACAAAAGGTGCTATACTAAAACATTCATAACTTTCAGCTCGGGTATCCGTTTCACGCACACGAGTAACCAAAATAGCTGGTTCGTTCGTCACTGCCAAGAACAAGTTCGGCCCGAACTCTTCACTGTTCCCGACCCGAACTTCAATTTCGGCCCGAACTTCAACCTCGGCCCGAACTCCGACCTCGGCCCGAACTTCAACCTCGGCCCGAACATCATCCTCGGCCCGAACAGCACTTCGGTCCGAACACCACTTCGGCCCGAAAGTCCCACTTCGGCCCGAACACCACGTCGGTCCGAACATCCCTCTTCGGCCCGAACTCTTCAATATCCAAGATTGTGTGACAAAAGGTGCTATACTAAAACATTCATAACTTTCAGCTCGGGAGTCCGTTTCACGCCAACGAGTAACCAAAATAAATGGTTCGTTCGTCACTGCCAAGAACAAGTTCGGCCCGAACTCTTCACTGTTCCCGGCCCGAACTTCATTTTCTGCCCGAATTTCAACCTCGGTCCGAACTTCAACCTTGGCCCGAACTCCGACCTTGGCCCGAACTTCAACCTCGGCCCGAACATCATGCTCAGCCCGAACACCGAACTTCGGCCCGAACACCACTTCGGCCAGAACATCCCACTTCGGCCCGAACACCACTTAGGCCCGAACATCCCTCTACGCCCCGAACTCTTCAATATCCAAGATTGTGTGACAAAAGGTGCTATACTAAAACATTCATAACTTTCAGCTCGGGTGTCCGTTTCACGCCCACGAGTAACCAAAATAGCTGGTTCGTTCTTCACTGCCAAGAACAAGTTCGACCCGAACTCTTCACTGTTCCCGGCCCGAACTTCATTTTCGGCCCGAACTTCAACCTCGACCCAAACTCCGACCTCGGACCGAACTTCAACCTCGGCCCGAACATCATCGTCGGCCCGAACACCGAACTTTGGCCGAACACCACTTTCGCCCGAACATCCCACTTCGGCCCAAACACCACTTCGGCCCGAACATCCCTCTTCGGCCCGAACTCTTCAATATCCAAGATTATGTGACAAAAGGTGCTATACTAAAACATTCATAACTTTCAGCTCGGTTATCCGTTTCACGCACACGAGTAAAAAAAATAGCTGGTTCGTTCGTCACTGCCAAGAACAAGTTCGGCCCGAACTCTTCACTGTTCCCGGCCCGAACTTCATTTTCGGCCCGAACTTCAACCTCGGCCCGAACTGCAACCTCGGTCCGAACGTCATCCTCGGCCCGAACACCGAACTTCGGCCCGTACACCACTTCGGCCCGAACACCACTTCGGCCCGAACACCACTTCGGCCCGAACACCACTTCGGCCTGAACATCCCACTTCGGCCCGAACACCACTTCGGCCCGAACATCCCTCTTCGGCCCGACCTCTTCAATATCCAAGATTGTGTGACAAAAGGTGCTATACTAAAACATTCATAACTTTCAGCTCGGGTATCCGTTTCACGCACACGAGTAACCAAAATAGCTGGTTCGTTCGTCACTGCCAAGAACAAGTTCGGCCCGAACTCTTCACTGTTCCCGACCCGAACTTCAATTTCGGCCCGAACTTCAACCTCGGCCCGAACTCCGACCTCGGCCCGAACTTCAACCTCGGCCCGAACATCATCCTCGGCCCGAACAACACTTCGGTCCGAACACCACTTCGGCCCGAAAGTCCCACTTCGGCCCGAACACCACGTCGGTCCGAACATCCCTCTTCGGCCCGAACTCTTCAATATCCAAGATTGTGTGACAAAAGGTGCTATACTAAAACATTCATAACTTTCAGCTCGGGAGTCCGTTTCACGCCAACGAGTAACCAAAATAAATGGTTCGTTCGTCACTGCCAAGAACAAGTTCGGCCCGAACTCTTCACTGTTCCCGGCCCGAACTTCATTTTCTGCCCGAACTTCAACCTCGGTCCGAACTTCAACCTTGGCCCGAACTCCGACCTTGGCCCGAACTTCAACCTCGGCCCGAACATCATCCTCAGCCCGAACACCGAACTTCGGCCCGAACACCACTTCGGCCAGAACATCCCACTTCGGCCCGAACACCACTTAGGCCCGAACATCCCTCTACGCCCCGAACTCTTCAATATCCAAGATTGTGTGACAAAAGGTGCTATACTAAAACATTCATAACTTTCAGCTCGGGTGTCCGTTTCATTCCCACGAGTAACCAAAATAGCTGGTTCGTTCTTCACTGCCAAGAACAAGTTCGACCCGAACTCTTCACTGTTCCCGGCCCGAACTTCATTTTCGGCCCGAACTTCAACCTCGACCCGAACTCCGACCTCGGACCGAACTTCAACCTCGGCCCGAACATCATCGTCGGCCCGAACACCGAACTTTGGCCGAACACCACTTTCGCCCGAACATCCCACTTCGGCCCAAACACCACTTCGGCCCGAACATCCCTCTTCGGCCCGAACTCTTCAATATCCAAGATTGTGTGACAAAAGGTGCTATACTAAAACATTCATAACTTTCAGCTCGGTTATCCGTTTCACGCACACGAGTAAAAAAAATAGCTGGTTCGTTCGTCACTGCCAAGAACAAGTTCGGCCCGAACTCTTCACTGTTCCCGGCCCGAACTTCAATTTCGGCCCGAACTCCAACCTCGGCCCGAACTCCGATCTCGGCCCGAACTTCAACCTCGGCCCGAACACCACTTCGGCCCGAACACCACTTCGGCCCGAACACCACTTCGGCCTGAACATCCCACTTCGGCCCGAACACCACTTCGGCCCGAACATCCCTCTTCGGCCCGAACTCTTCAATATCCAAGATTGTGTGACAAAAGGTGCTATACTAAAACATTCATAACTTTCAGCTCGGGTATCCGTTTCACGCACACGAGTAACCAAAATAGCTGGTTCGTTCGTCACTGCCAAGAACAAGTTCGGCCCGAACTCTTCACTGTTCCCGACCCGAACTTCAATTTCGGCCCGAACTTCAACCTCGGCCCGAACTCCGACCTCGGCCCGAACTTCAACCTCGGCCCGAACATCATCCTCGGCCCGAACTCCGAACTTCGGCCCGAACAGCACTTCGGTCCGAACATCACTTCTGCCCGAAAGTCCCACTTCGGCCCGAAAACCACGTCGGCCCGAACATCCCTCTTCGGCCCGAACTCTTCAATATCCAAGATTGTGTGACAAAAGGTGCTATACTAAAACATTCATAACTTTCAGCTCGGGAGTCCGTTTCACGCCAACGAGTAACTAAAATAAATGGTTCGTTCGTCACTGCCAAGAAAAAGTTCGGCCCGAACTCTTCACTGTTCCCGGCCCGAACTTCATTTTCTGACCGAACTACAACCTCGGTCCGAACTTCAACCTTGGCCCGAACTCCGACCTTGGCCCGAACTTCAACCTCGGCCCGAACATCATCCTCAGCCCGAACACCGAACTTCGGCCCGAACACCACTTCGGCCCGAACACCACTTCGGCCAGAACATCCCACTTCGGCCCGAACACCACTTCGGCCCGAACATCCCTCTACGCCCCGAACTCTTCAATATCCAAGATTGTGTGACAAAAGGTGCTATACTAAAACATTAATAACTTTCAGCTCGGGTGTCCGTTTCACGCCCACGAGTAACCAAAATAGCTGGTTCGTTCGTCACTGACAAGAACAAGTTCGACCCGAACTCTACACTGTTCCCGGCCCGAACTTCATTTTCTGCCCGAACTTCAACCTCGGCCCGAACTTCAACCTTGGCCCGAACTCCGACCTTGGCCCGAACTTCAACCTCGGCCCGAACATCATCCTCGGCCCGAACACTGAAATTCGGCCCGAACACCACTTCGGCCCGAACACCACTTCGGCCCGAACATCCCACTTCGGCCCGAACACCACTTCGGCCCGAACATCCCTCTTCGGCCCGAACTCTTCAATATCCAAGATTGTGTGACAAAAATTGCTATACTAAAACATTCATAACTTTCAGCTCGGGTGTCCGTTTCACGCCTACGAGTAACCAAAAAGGCTAGTTCGTTCGTCACTGCCAAGAACAAGTTCGGCCCGAACTCTTCACTGTTCCCGGCCCGAACTTCATTTTCGGCCCGAACTTCAACCTCGGCCCGAACTGCAACCTCGGTCCGAACGTCATCCTCGCCCCGAACACCGAACTTCGGCCCGTACACCACTTCGGCCCGAACACCACTTCGGCCCGAACACCACTTCGGCCCGAACACCACTTCGGCCTGAACATCCCACTTCGGCCCGAACACCACTTCGGCTCGAACATCCCTCTCCGGCCCGAACTCTTCAATATCCAAGAATGTGTGACAAAAGGTGCTATACTAAAACATTCATAACTTTCAGCTCGGGAATCCGTTTCACGCACACGAGTAACCAAAATAGCTGGTTCGTTCGTCACTGCCAAGAACAAGTTCGGCCCGAACTCTTCACTGTTCCCGGCCCGAACTTCATTTTCTGACCGAACTACAACCTCGGTCCGAACTTCAACCTTGGCCCGAACTCCGACCTTGGCCCGAACTTCAACCTCGGCCCGAACATCATCCTCAGCCCGAACACCGAACTTCGGCCCGAACACCACTTCGGCCCGAACACCACTTCGGCCAGAACATCCCACTTCGGCCCGAACACCACTTCGGCCCGAACATCCCTCTACGCCCCGAACTCTTCAATATCCAAGATTGTGTGACAAAAGGTGCTATACTAAAACATTAATAACTTTCAGCTCGGGTGTCCGTTTCACGCCCACGAGTAACCAAAATAGCTGGTTCGTTCGTCACTGACAAGAACAAGTTCGACCCGAACTCTTCACTGTTCCCGGCCCGAACTTCATTTTCTGCCCGAACTTCAACCTCGGCCCGAACTTCAACCTTGGCCCGAACTCCGACCTTGGCCCGAACTTCAACCTCGGCCCGAACATCATCCTCGGCCCGAACACTGAAATTCGGCCCGAACACCACTTCGGCCCGAACACCACTTCGGCCCGAACATCCCACTTCGGCCCGAACACCACTTCGGCCCGAACATCCCTCTTCGGCCCGAACTCTTCAATATCCAAGATTGTGTGACAAAAATTGCTATACTAAAACATTCATAACTTTCAGCTCGGGTGTCCGTTTCACGCCTACGAGTAACCAAAAAGGCTAGTTCGTTCGTCACTGCCAAGAACAAGTTCGGCCCGAACTCTTCACTGTTCCCGGCCCGAACTTCATTTTCGGCCCGAACTTCAACCTCGGCCCGAACTGCAACCTCGGTCCGAACGTCATCCTCGCCCCGAACACCGAACTTCGGCCCGTACACCACTTCGGCCCGAACACCACTTCGGCCCGAACACCACTTCGGCCCGAACACCACTTCGGCCTGAACATCCCACTTCGGCCCGAACACCACTTCGGCTCGAACATCCCTCTCCGGCCCGAACTCTTCAATATCCAAGAATGTGTGACAAAAGGTGCTATACTAAAACATTCATAACTTTCAGCTCGGGTATCCGTTTCACGCACACGAGTAACCAAAATAGCTGGTTCGTTCGTCACTGCCAAGAACAAGTTCGGCCCGAACTCTTCACTGTTCCCGACCCGAACTTCAATTTCGGCCCGAACTTCAACCTCGGCCCGAACTCCGACCTCGGCCCGAACTTCAACCTCGGCCCGAACATCATCCTCGGCCCGAACTCCGAACTTCGGCCCGAACAGCACTTCGGTCCGAACACCACTTCGGCCCGAAAGTCCCACTTCGGCCCGAACACCACGTCGGCCCGAACATCCCTCTTCGGCCCGAACTCTTCAATATCCAAGATTGTGTGACAAAAGGTGCTATACTAAAACATTCATAACTTTCAGCTCGGGAGTCTGTTTCACGCCAACGAGTAACCAAAATAAATGGTTCGTTCGTCACTGCCAAGAACAAGTTCGGCCCGAACTCTTCACTGTTCCCGGCCCGAACTTCATTTTCTGCCCGAACTTCAACCTCGGTCCGAACTTCAACATTGGCCCGAACTCCGACCTTGGCCCGAACTTCAACCTCGGCCCGAACATCATCCTCAGCCCGAACACCGAACTTCGGCCCGAACACCACTTCGGCCAGAACATCCATCTTCGGCCCGAACACCACTTAGGCCCGAACATCCCTGTACGCCCCGAACTCTTCAATATCCAAGATTGTGTGACAAAAGGTGCTATACTAAAACATTCATAACTTTCAGCTCGGGTGTCCGTTTCACGCCCACGAGTAACCAAAATAGCTGGTTCGATCTTCACTGCCAAGAACAAGTTCGACCCGAACTCTTCACTGTTCCCGGCCCGAACTTCATTTTCGGCCCGAACTTCAACCTCGGCCCGAACTCCGACCTCGGACCGAACTTCAACCTCGGCCCGAACATCATCGTCGGCCCGAACACCGAACTTCGGCCCGAACACCACTTTGGCCCGAACATCCAACTTCGGCCCGAACACCACTTCGGCCCGAACATCCCTCTTCGGCCCGAACTCTTCAATATCCAAGATTGTGTGACAAAAGGTGCTATACTAAAACATTCATAACTTTCAGCTCGGTTATACGTTTCACGCACATGAGTAAAAAAAATAGCTGGTTCGTTCGTCACTGCCAAGAACAAGTTCGGCCCGAACTCTTCACTGTTCCCGGCCAGAACTTCAATTTCGGCCCGAACTTCAACCTCAGCCCGAACTCCGACCTCGGCCCGAACTTCAACCTCGGCCCGAACATCATCCTCGGCCCGAACTCCGAACTTCAGCCCGAACACCACTTCGGCCCGAAAGTCCCACTTCGGCCCGAACACCACGTCGGCCCGAACATCCCTCTTCGGCCCGAACTCTTCAATATCCAAGATTGTGTGACAAAATGTGCTATACTAAAACATTCATAACTTTCAGCTCGGGAGTCCATTTCACACCAACGAGTAACCAAAATAAATGGTTCGTTCGTCACTGCCAAGAACAAGTTCGGCCCGAACTCTTCACTGTTCCCGGCCCGAACTTCATTTTCTGCCCGAACTTCAACCTCGGCCCGAACTTCAACCTTGCCCCGAACTCCGACCTTGGCCCAAACTTCAACCTCGGCCCGAACATCATCCTCGGCCCGAACACCGAAATTCGGCCCGAACACCACTTCGGCCCGAACACCACTTCGGCCCGAACATCCCACTTCGGCCCGAACACCACTTCGGCCCGAACATCCCTCTTCGGCCCGAACTCTTCAATATCCAAGATTGTGTGACAAAAAGTGCTATAATAAAACATTCATAACTTTCAGCTCGGGTGTCTGTTTCACGCCCACGAGTAACCAAAAAGGCTAGTTCGTTCGTCACTGCCAAGAACAAGTTCGGCCCGAACTCTTCACTGTTCCCGGCCCGAACTTCATTTTCGGCCCGAACTTCAACCTCGGCCCGAATTGCAACCTCGGTCCGAACTCCGACCTCGGCCCGAACTTCAACCTCGGCCCGAACGTCATCCTCGGCCCGAACACCGAACTTCGGCCCGTACACCACTTCGGCCCGAACACCACTTCGGCCCGAACATCCCACTTCGGCCCGAACACCACTTCGGCCCGAACATCCCTCTTCAGCCCGAACTCTTCAATATCCAAGATTGTGTGACAAAAGGTGCTATACTAAAACATTCATTACTTTCAGCTCGGGTATCTGTTTCACGCACACGAGTAACCAAAATAGCTGGTTCGTTCGTCACTGCCAAGAACAAGTTCGGCCCGAACTCTTCACTGTTCCCGGCCCGAACTTCAATTTCGGCCCGAACTTCAACCTCGGCCCGAACTCCGACCTCGGCCCGAACTTCAACCTCGGCCCGAACATCATCCTCGGCCCGAACTCCGAACTTCGGCCCGAACACTACTTCGGTCCGAACACCACTTCGGCCCGAAAGTCCCACTTCGGCCCGAACACCACGTCGGCCCGAACATCCCTCTTCGGCCCGAACTCTTCAATATCCAAGATTGTGTGACAAAAGGTGCTATACTAAAACATTCATAACTTTCAGCTCGGGAGTCCGTTTCACGCCAACGAGTAACCAAAATAAATGGTTCGTTCGTCACTGCCAAGAACAAGTTCGGCCCGAACTCTTCACTGTTCCCGGCTCGAACTTCATTTTCTTCCCGAACTTCAACCTCGGCCCGAACTTCAACCTTGGCCCGAACTCCGACCTTGGCCCGAACTTCAACCTCGGCCCGAACATCATCCTCAGCCCGAACACCGAACTTCGGCCCAAACACCACTTCGGCCCGAACACCACTTCGGCCCGAACATCCCACTTCGGCCCGAACACCACTTCAGCCCGAACATCCCTCTTCGGCCCGAACTCTTCAATATCCAAGATTGTGTGACAAAAGGTGCTATAGTAAAACATTCTTAACTTTCAGCTCGGGTGTCCGTTTCACGCCCACGAGTAAGCAAAATAGTTGGTTCGTTCGTCACTGCCAAGAACAAGTTCGGCCCGAACTCTTCACTGTTCCCGGCCCGAACTTCATTTTCGGCCCAAACATCAACCTCGGCCCGAACTCCGACCTCGTCCCGAACTTCAACCTCGGCCCGAACATCATCCTCGGCCCGAACACCGAACTTCGGCCCGAACACCACTTCGGCCCGAACACCACTTCGGCCCGAACATCCCACTTCGGCCCGAACACCACTTCGGCCCGAACATCGCGCTTCGGCCCGAACTCTTCAATATCCAAGATTGTGTGACAAAAGGTGCTATACTAAAACATTCATAACTTTAAGCTCGGGTGTCCGTTGCACGCCCACGAGTAACCAAAATAGCTGGTTCGTTCGTCACCGCCAAGAACAAGTTCGGCCCGAACTCTACACGGTTCCCGGCCCGAACTTCATTTTCGGCCTGAACTTCAACCTCGGCCCGAACTCCGACCTCGGCCCGAACTCTGACCTCGGCCCGAACATCATCCTCGGCCCGAACACCACTTCGGCCCGAACATCCCACTTCGGCCCGAACACCACTTCGGCCCGAACATCCCTCTTCGGCCCGAACTCTTCAATATCCAAGATTGTGTGAAAAAAGGTGCTATACTAAAACATTCATAACTTTCAGCTCGGTTATCCGTTTCACGCACACGAGTAACCAAAATAGCTGGTTCGTTCGTCACTGCCAAGAACAAGTTCGGCCCGAACTCTTCACTGTTCCCTGCCCGAACTTCAACCTCGGCCCGAACTCCGACCTCGGCCCGAACTTCAACCTCGGCCCGAACATCATCCTCGGCCCGAACTCCGAACTTCAGCCCGAACAACACTTCGGCCCGAAAGTCCCACTTCGGCCCGAACACCACGTCGGCCCGAACATCCCTCTTCGGCCCGAACTCTTCAATATCCAAGATTGTGTGACAAAAGGTGCTATACTAAAACATTCATAACTTTCAGCTCGGGAGTCCGTTTCACGCCAACGAGTAACCAAAATAAATGGTTCGTTCGTCACTGCCAAGAACAAGTTCGGCCCGAACTCTTCACTGTTCCCGGCCCGAACTTCATTTTCTGCCCGAACTTCAACCTCGGCCCGAACTTCAACCTTGGCCCGAACTCCGACCTTGGCCCGAACTTCAACCTCGGCCCGAACATCATCCTCGGCCCGAATACCGAAATTCGGCCCGAACACCACTTCGGCCCGAACACCACTTCGGCCCGAACATCCCTCTTCGGCCCGAACTCTTCAATATCCAAGATTGTGTGACAAAAATTGCTATACTAAAACATTCATAACTTTCAGCTCGGGTGTCCGTTTCACGCCCACGAGTAACCAAAAAGGCTAGTTCGTTCGTCACTGCCAAGAACAAGTTCGGCCCGAACTCTTCACTGTTCCCGGCCCGAACTTCATTTTCGGCCCGAACTTCAACCTCGGCCCGAACTGCAACCTCGGTCCGAACTCCGACCTCGGCCCGAACTTCAACCTCGGCCCGAACGTCATCCTCGGCCCGAACACCGAACTTCAGCCCGTACACCACTTCGGCCCGAACACCACTTCGGCCCGAACATCCCACTTCGGCCCGAACACCACTTCGGCCCGAACATCCCTCTTCGGCCCGAACTCTTCAATATCCAAGATTGTGTGACAAAAGGTGCTATACTAAAACATTCATAACTTTCAGCTCGGGAGTCCGTTTCACGCCAACGAGTAACCAAAATAAATGGTTCGTTCGTCACTGCCAAGAACAAGTTCGGCCCGAACTCTTCACTGTTCCCGGCCCGAACTTCATTTTCTGCCCGAACTTCAACCTCGGCCCGAACTTCAACCTTGGCCCGAACTCCGACCTTGGCCCGAACTTCAACCTCGGCCCGAACATCATCCTCGGCCCGAATACCGAAATTCGGCCCGAACACCATTTCGGCCCGAACACCACTTCGGCCCGAACATCCCTCTTCGGCCCGAACTCTTCAATATCCAAGATTGTGTGACAAAAATTGCTATACTAAAACATTCATAACTTTCAGCTCGGGTGTCCGTTTCACGCCCACGAGTAACCAAAAAGGCTAGTTCGTTCGTCACTGCCAAGAACAAGTTCGGCCCGAACTCTTCACTGTTCCCGGCCCGAACTTCATTTTCGGCCCGAACTTCAACCTCGGCCCGAACTGCAACCTCGGTCCGAACTCCGATCTCGGCCCGAACTTCAACCTCGGCCCGAACGTCATCCTCGGCCCGAACACCGAACTTCAGCCCGTACACCACTTCGGCCCGAACACCACTTCGGCCCGAACATCCCACTTCGGCCCGAACACCACTTCAGCCCGAACATCCCTCTTCGGCCCGAACTCTTCAATATCCAAGATTGTGTGACAAAAGGTGCTATAGTAAAACATTCTTAACTTTCAGCTCGGGTGTCCGTTTCACGCCCACGAGTAAGCAAAATAGTTGGTTCGTTCGTCACTGCCAAGAACAAGTTCGGCCCGAACTCTTCACTGTTCCCGGCCCGAACTTCATTTTCGGCCCAAACTTCAACCTCGGCCCGAACTTCAACCTCGGCCCGAACTCCGACCTCGGCCCGAACTTCAACCTCGGCCCGAACATCATCCTCGGCCCGAACACCGAACTTCGGCCCGAACACCACTTCGGCCCGAACACCACTTCGGCCCGAACATCCCACTTCGGCCCGAACACCACTTCGGCCCGAACATCGCTCTTCGGCCCGAACTCTTCAATATCCAAGATTGTGTGACAAAAGGTGCTATACTAAAACATTCATAACTTTCAGCTCGGGTGTCCGTTGCACGCCCACGAGTAACCAAAATAGCTGGCTCGTTCGTCACTGCCAAGAACAAGTTCGGCCCGAACTCTTCACGGTTCCCGGCCCGAACTTCATTTTCGGCCCGAACTTCAACCTCGGCCCGAACTTCAACCTCGGCCCGAACTCCGACCTCGGCCCGAACTCCGACCTCGGCCCGAACATCATCCTCGGCCCGAACACCACTTCGGCCCGAACACCACTTCGGCCCGAACATCCCACTTCGGCCCGAACACCACTTCGGCCCGAACATCCCTCTTCGGCCCGAACTCTTCAATATCCAAGATTGTGTGATAAAAGATGCTATACTAAAACATTCATAACTTTCAGCTCGGGTGTCCGTTTCACGCCCACGAGTAACCAAAATAGCTGGTTCGTTCATCACTGCCAAGAACAAGTTCGGCCCGAACTCTTCACTGTTCCCGGCCCGAACTTCATTTTCGGCCCGAACTTCAACCTCGGCCCGAACTTCAACCTCGTCCCGAACTCCGACCTCGGCCCGAACTTCAACCTCGGCCCGAACATCATCATCGGCCCGAACACCGAACTTCGGCCCGAACACCACTTCGGCTCGAACATCCCACTTCGGCCCGAACACCACTTCGGCCCGAACATCACTCTTCGGCCCGAACTCTTCAATATCCAAGATTGTGTGACAAAAGGTGCTATACTAAAACATTCATAACTTTCAGTTCGGGTGTCCGTTTCACGCCCACGAGTAAGCAAAATAGCTGGTTCGTTCGTCACTGCCAAGAACAAGTTTGGCCCGAACTCTTCACTGTTCCCGGCCCGAACTTCATTTTCGGCCCAAACTTCAACCTCGGCCCGAACTCCGACCTCGGCCCGAACTTCAACCTCGGCCCGAACATCCCACTTCGGCCCGAACACCACTTCGCCCCGAACATCCCTCTTCGGCCCGAACTCTTCAATATCCAAGATTGTGTGACAAAAGGTGCTATACTAAAACATTCATAACTTTCAGCTCGGGTGTCCGTTTCACGCCCACGAGTAACCAAAATAGCTGGTTCGTTCGTCACTGCCAAGAACAAGTTCGGCCCGAACTTTTCACTGTTCCCGGCCCGAACTTCATTTACGGCCCGAACTTCAACCTCGGCCCGAACTTCAACCTCGGCTCGAACTCCGACCTCGGCCCGAACTTCAACCTCGGCCCGAACATCATCCTCGGCCCGAACACCGAACTTCGGCCCGAACACCACTTCGGCCCGAACACCACTTCGGCCCGAACATCCCACTTCGGCCCGAACACCACTTCGGCCCGAACATCGCTCTTCGGCCCGAACTCTTCAATATCCAAGATTGTGTGACAAAAGGTGCTATACTAAAACATTCATAACTTTCAGCTCGGGTGTCCGTTGCACGCCCACGAGTAACCAAAATAGCTGGTTCGTTCGTCACTGCCAAGAACAAGTTCGGCCCGAACTCTTCACGGTTCCCGGCCCGAACTTCATTTTCGGCCCGAACTTCAACCTCGACCCGAACTTCAACCTCGGCCCGAACTCCGACCTCGGCCCGAACTCCGTCCTCGGCCCGAACATCATCCTCGGCCCGAACACCACTTCGGCCCGAACACCACTTCGGCCCGAACATCCCACTTCGGCCCGAACACCACTTCGGCCCGAACATCCCTCTTCGGCCCGAACTCTTCAATATCCAAGATTGTGTGATAAAAGATGCTATACTAAAACATTCATAACTTTCAGCTCGGGTGTCCGTTTCACGCCCACGAGTAACCAAAATAGCTGGTTCGTTCATCACTGCCAAGAACAAGTTCGGCCCGAACTCTTCACTGTTCCCGGCCCGAACTTCATTTTCGGCCCGAACTTCAACCTCGGCCCGAACTTCAACCTCGTCCCGAACTCCGACCTCGGCCCGAACTTCAACCTCGGCCCGAACATCATCCTCGGCCCGAACACCGAACTTCGGCCCGAACACCACTTCGGCTCGAACATCCCACTTCGGCCCGAACACCACTTCGGCCCGAACATCACTCTTCGGCCCGAACTCTTCAATATCCAAGATTGTGTGACAAAAGGTGCTATACTAAAACATTCATAACTTTCAGTTCGGGTGTCCGTTTCACGCCCACGAGTAAGCAAAATAGCTGGTTCGTTCGTCACTGCCAAGAACAAGTTTGGCCCGAACTCTTCACTGTTCCCGGCCCGAACTTCATTTTCGGCCCAAACTTCAACCTCGGCCCGAACTCCGACCTCGGCCCGAACTTCAACCTCGGCCCGAACATCCCACTTCGGCCCGAACACCACTTCGCCCCGAACATCCCTCTTCGGCCCGAACTCTTCAATATCCAAGATTGTGTGACAAAAGGTGCTATACTAAAACATTCATAACTTTCAGCTCGGGTGTCCGTTTCACGCCCACGAGTAACCAAAATAGCTGGTTCGTTCGTCACTGCCAAGAACAAGTTCGGCCCGAACTCTTCACTGTTCCCGGCCCGAACTTCATTTTCGGCCCGAACTTCATTTTCGGCCCGAACTTCAACCTCGGCCCGAACTCCGACCTCGGCCCGAACTTCAACCTCGGCCCGAACATCATCCTCGGCCCGAACACCGAACTTCGGCCCGAACACCACTTCGGCCCGAACACCACTTCGGCCCGAACACCACTTCGACCCGAACACCACTTCGGCCCGAACATCACTCTTCGGCCCGAACTCTTCAATATCCAAGATTGTGTGACAAAAGGTGCTATACTAAAACATTCATAACTTTCAGTTCGGGTGTCCGTTTCACGCCCACGAGTAAGCAAAATAGCTGGTTCGTTCGTCATTGCCAAGAACAAGTTCGGCCCGAACTCTTCACTCTTCCCGGCCCGAACTTCATTTTCGGCCCAAACTTCAACCTCGGCCCGAACTCCGACCTCGGCCCGAACTCCAACCTCGGCCCGAACATCATCCTCGGCCCGAACACCGAACTTCGACCCGAACACCACTTCGGCCCGAACACCACTTCGGCCGGGACATCCCACTTCGGCCCGAACACCACTTCGGCCCGAACATCGCTCTTCGGCCCGAACTCTTCAATATCCAAGATTGTGTGACAAAAGGTGCTATACTAAAACATTCATAACTTTCAGCTCGGTTATCCGTTTCACGCACACGAGTAACCAAAATAGCTGGTTCGTTCGTCACTGCCAAGAACAAGTTCGGCCCGAACTCTTCACTGTTCCCGGCCCGAACATCAATTTCGGCCCGAACTTCAACCTCGGCCCGAACTCCGACCTCGGCCCGAACTTCAACCTCGGCCCGAACATCATCCTCGGCCCGAACTCCGAACTTCAGCCCGAACACCACTTCGACCCGAACATCCCTCTTCGGCCCGAACTCTTCAATATCCAAGATTGTGTGACAAAAGGTGCTATACTAAAACATTCATAACTTTCAGCTCGGGTGTCCGTTTCACGCCCACGAGTAACCAAAATAGCTGGTTCGTTCATCACTGCCAAGAACAAGTTCGGCCCGAACTCTTCATTGTTCCCGGCCCAAACTTCATTTTCGGCCCGAACTTCAACTCGGCCCGAACTCCGACCTCGGCCCGAACTTCAACCTCGGCCCGAACATCATCCTCGGCCCAAACACCGAACTTCGACCCGAACACCACTTCGGCCCGAACACCACTTCGGCCCGGACATCCCACTTCGGCCCGAACACCACTTCGGCCCGAACACCACTTCGGCCCGAACATCGCTCTTCGGCCCGAACTCTTCAATATCCAAGATTGTGTGACAAAAGGTGCTATACTAAAACATTCATAACTTTCAGCTCGGTTATCCGTTTCACGCACACGAGTAACCAAAATAGCTGGTTCGTTCGTCACTACCAAGAACAAGTTCGGCCCGAACTCTTCACTGTTCCCGGCCCGAACTTCATTTTCGGCCCAAACTTCAACCTCGGCCCGAACTCCGACCTCGGCCCGAACTTCAACCTCGGCCCGAACATCCCACTTCGGCCCGAACACCACATCGCCCCGAACATCCCTCTTCGGCCCGAACTCTTCAATATCCAAGATTGTGTGACAAAAGGTGCTATACTAAAACATTCATAACTTTCAGCTCGGGTGTCCGTTTCACGCCCACGAGTAACAAAATAGCTGGTTCGTTCGTCACAGCCAAGAACAAGTTCGGCCCGAACTCTTCACTGTTCCCGGCCCGAACTTCATTTTCTGCCCGAACTTCAACCTCGGCCCGAACTTCAACCTTGGCCCGAACTCCGACCTTGGCCCGAACTTCAACCTCGGCCCGAACATCATCCTCGGCCCGAACACCGAAATTCGGCCCGAACACCACTTCGGCCCGAACATCCCACTTCGGCCCGAACACCACTTCGGCCCGAACATCCCTCTTCAGCCCGAACTCTTCAATATCCAAGATTGTGTGACAAAAATTGCTATACTAAAACATTTATAACTTTCAGCTCGGGTGTCCGTTTCACGCCCACGAGTAACCAAAAAGGCTAGTTCGTTCGTCACTGCCAAGAACAAGTTCGGCCCGAACTCTTCACTGTTCCCGGCCCGAACTTCATTTTCGGCCCGAACTTCAACCTCGGCCCGAACTGCAACCTCGGTCCGAACTCCGACTTCGGCCCGAACTTCAACCTCGGCCCGAACGTCATCCTCGGCCCGAACACCGAACTTCGGCCCGTACACCACTTCGGCCCGAACACCACTTCGGCCCGAACATCCCACTTCGGCCCGAACACCACTTCGGCCCGAACATCCCTCTTCGGCCCGAACTCTTCAATATCCAAGATTGTGTGACAAAAGGTGCTATACTAAAACATTCATAACTTTCAGCTCGGGTATCCGTTTCACGCACACGAGTAACCAAAATAGCTGGTTCGTTCGTCACTGCCAAGAACAAGTTCGGCCCGAACTCTTCACTGTTTCCGGCCCGAACTTCAATTTCGGCCCGAACTTCAACCTCGGCCCGAACTCCGACCTCGGCCCGAACTTCAGCCGAGCGAACTCCGAACTTCGGCCCGAACACCACTTCGGCCCGAAAGTCCCACTTCGGCCCGAACACCACGTCGGCCCGAACCTCCCTCTTCGGCCCGAACTCTTCAATATCCAAGATTGTGTGACAAAAGGTGCTATACTAAAACATTCATAACTTTCAGCTCGGGAGTCTGTTTCACGCCAACGAGTAACCAAAATAAATGGTTCGTTCGTCACTGCCAAGAACAAGTTCGGCCCGAACTCTTCACTGTTCCCGGCCCGAACTTCATTTTCTGCCCGAACTTCAACCTCGGCCCGAACTTCAACCTTGGCCCGAACTCCGACCTTGGCCCAAACTTCAACCTCGGCCCGAACATCATCCTCAGCCCGAACACCGAACTTCGGCCCGAACACCACTTCGGCCCGAACACCACTTCGGCCCGAACATCCCACTTCGGCCCGAACACCACTTCAGCCCGAACATCCCTCTTCGGCCCGAACTCTTCAATATCCAAGATTGTGTGACAAAAGGTGCTATAGTAAAACATTCTTAACTTTCAGCTCGGGTGTCCGTTTCACGCCCACGAGTAAGCAAAATAGTTGGTTCGTTCGTCACTACCAAGAACAAGTTCGGCCCGAACTCTTCACTGTTCCCGGCCCGAACTTCATTTTCGGCCCAAACTTCAACCTCGGCCCGAACTTCAACCTCGGCCCGAACTCCGAGCTCGGCCCGAACTTCAACCTCGGCCCGAACATCATCCTCGGCCCGAACACCGAACTTCGGCCCGAACACCACTTCGGCCCGAACACCACTTCGGCCCGAACATCCCACTTCGGCCCGAACACCACTTCGGCCCGAACATCGCTCTTCGGCCCGAACTCTTCAATATCCAAGATTGTGTGACAAAAGGTGCTATACTAAAACATTCATAACTTTCAGCTCGGGTGTCCGTTGCACGCCCACGAGTAACAAAAATAGCTGGTTCGTTCGTCACTGCCAAGAACAAGTTCGGCCCAAACTCTTCACGGTTCCCGGCCCGAACTTCATTTTCGGCCCGAACTTCAACCTCGGCCCGAACTTCAACCTCGGCCCGAACTCCGACCCTGGCCCAAACTCCGACCTCGTCCCGAACATCATCCTCGGCCCGAACACCACTTCGGCCCGAACACCACTTCGGCCCGAACATCCCACTTCGGCCCGAACACCACTTCGGCCCGAACATCCCTCTTCGGCCCGAACTCTTCAATATCCAAGATTGTGTGACAAAAGGTGCTATACTAAAACATTCATAACTTTCAGCTCGGTTATCCTTTTCACGCACACGAGTAACCAAAATAGCTGGTTCGTTCGTCACTACCAAGAACAAGTTCGGCCCGAACTCTTCACTGTTCCCGGCCCGAACTTCAATTTCGGCCCGAACTTCAACCTCGGCCCGAACTCCGACCTCGGCCCGAACTTCAACCTCGGCCCGAACATCATCCTCGGCCCGAACTCCGAACTTCAGCCCGAACACCACTTCGGCCCGAAAGTCCCACTTCGGCCCGAACACCACGTCGGCCCGAACATCCCTCTTCGGCCCGAACTCTTCAATATCCAAGATTGTGTGACAAAAGGTGCTATACTAAAACATTCATAACTTTCAGCTCGGGAGTCCGTTTCACGCCAACGAGTAACCAAAATAAATGGTTCGTTCGTCACTTCCAAGAACAAGTTCGGCCCGAACTCTTCACTGTTCCCGGCCCGAACTTCATTTTCTGCCCGAACTTCAACCTCGGCCCGAACTTCAACCTTGGCCCGAACTCCGACCTTGGCCCGAACTTCAACCTCGGCCCGAACATCATCCTCGGCCCGAACACCAAAATTCGGCCCGAACACCACTTCGGCCCGAACACCACTTCGGCCCGAACATTCCACTTCGGCCCGAACACCACTTCGGCCCGAACATCCCTCTTCGGCCCGAACTCTTCAATATCCAAGATTGTGTGACAAAAGGTGCTATACTAAAACATTCATAACTTTCAGCTCGGGTGTCCGTTTCACGCCCACGAGTAACCAAAATAGCTGGTTCGTTCGTCACTGCCAAGAACAAGTTCGGCCCGAACTTTTCACTGTTCCCGGCCCGAACTTCATTTACGGCCCGAACTTCAACCTCGGCCCGAACTTCAACCTCGGCCCGAACTCCGACCTCGGCCCGAACTTCAACCTCGGCCCGAACATCATCCTCGGCCCGAACACCACTTTGGCCCGAACACCACTTCGGCCCGAACATCCCACTTCGGCCCGAACACCACTTCGGCCCGAACATCCCTCTTCGGCCCGAACTCTTCAATATCCAAGATTGTGTGACAAAAGGTGCTATACTAAAACATTCATAACTTTCAGCTCGGGTGTCCGTTTCACGCCCACGAGTAACCAAAATAGCTGGGTCGTTCGTCACTGCCAAGAACAAGTTCGGCCCGAACTCTTCACTGTTCCCGGCCCGAACTTCATTTTCGGCCCGAACTTCATTTTTGGCCCGAACTTCAACCTCGGCTCGAACTTCAACCTCGGCCCGAACTCCAACCTCGGCCCGAACATCATCCTCGGCCCGAACACCGAACTTCGGCCCGAACACCACTATGGCCCGAACACCACTTCGGTCCGAACACCACTTCGACCCGAACATCCCTCTTCGGCCAGAACTCTTCAATGTCCAAGATTGTGTGACAAAAGGTGCTGTACTAAAACATTCATAACTTTCAGCTCGGGTGTCCGTTTCACGCCCACGAGTAACCAAAATAGCTGGTTCGTTCATCACTGCCAAGAACAAGTTCGGCCCGAACTCTTCATTGTTCCCGGCCCAAACTTCATTTTCGGCCCGAACTTCAACCTCGGCCCGAACTTCAACCTCGGCCCGAACTCCGACCTCGGCCCGAACTTCAACCTCGGCCCGAACATCATCCTCGGCCCGAACACCGAACTTCGACCCGAACACCACTTCGGCCCGAACACCACTTCGGCCCGGACATCCCACTTCGGCCCGAACACCACTTCGGCTCGAACACCACTTCGGCCCGAACATCGCTCTTCGGCTCGAACTCTTCAATATCCAAGATTGTGTGACAAAAGGTGCTATACTAAAACATTCATAACTTTCAGCTCGGGTGTCCGTTGCACGCCCACGAGTAACAAAAATAGCTGGTTCGTTCGTCACTTCCAAGAACAAGTTCAGCCCGAACTTTTCACTGTTCCCGGCCCGAACTTCATTTACGGCCCGAACTTCAACCTCGGCCCGAACTTCAACCTCGGCCCGAACTCTGACCTCGGCCCGAACTTCAACCTCGGCCCGAACATCATCCTCGGCCCGAACACCACTTTGGCCCGAACACCACTTCGGCCCGAACATCCCAATTCAGCCCGAACACCACTTCGGCCCGAACATCCCTCTTCGGCCCGAACTCTTCAATATCCAAGATTGTGTGACAAAAGGTGCTATACTAAAACATTCATAACTTTCAGCTCGGGTGTCCGTTTCACGCCCACGAGTAACCAAAATAGCTGGTTCGTTCGTCACTGCCAAGAACAAGTTCAGCCCGAAGTTTTCACTGTTCTCGGCCCGAACTTCATTTACGGCCCGAACTTCAACCTCGGCCCGAACTTCATCCTCGGCCCGAACTTCAACCTCGGCCCGAACTCTGACCTCGGCCCGAACTTCAACCTCGGCCCGAACATCATCCTCGGCCCGAACACCACTTCGGCCCGAACATCCCACTTCAGCCCGAACACCACTTCGGCCCGAACATCCCTCTTCGGCCCGAACTCTTCAACATCCAAGATTGTGTGACAAAAGGTGCTATACTAAAACATTCATAACTTTAAGCTCGGGTGTCCGTTTCACGCCCACGAGTAACCAAAATAGCTGGTTCGTTCGTCACTGCCAAGAACAAGTTCGGCCCGAACTCTTCACTGTTCCCGGCCCAAACTTCATTTTCGGCCCGAACTTCAACCTCGGCCCGAACTTCAACCTCGGCCCGAACTCCGACCTAGGCCCGAACTTCAACCTCGGCCGGAACATCATCCTCGGCCCGAACACCACTTCGGCCCGAACACCACTTCGGCCCGAACATCCCACTTCGGCCCGAACACCACTTCGGCCCGAACATCCCTCTTCGGTCCGAACTCTTCAATATCCAAGATTGTGTGACAAAAGGTGCTATACTAAAACATTCATAACTTTCAGCTCAGGTGTCCGTTTCACGCCCACGAGTAAGCAAAATAGTTGGTTCGTTCGTCAATGCCAAGAACAAGTTCGGCCCGAACTCTTCACTGTTCCCGGCCAGAACTTCATTTTCGGCCCAAACTTCAACCTTGGCCCGAACTTCAACCTCGGCCCGAACTCCGACCTCGGCCCGAACTTCAACCTCGGCCCGAACATCATCCTCGGCCCGAACACCGAACTTCGGCCCGAACACCACTTCGGCCCGAACACCACTTCGGCCCGAACATCCCACTTCGGCCCGAACACCACTTCGGCCCGAACATCGCTCTTCGGCCCGAACTTTTCAATATCCAAGATTGTGTGACAAAAGGTGCTATACTAAAACATTCATAACTTTCAGCTCGGGTGTCCGTTGCACGCCCACGAGTAACCAAAATAGCTGGTTCGTTCGTCACTGCCAAGAACAAGTTCGTCCCGAACTCTTCACGGTTCCCGGCCCTAACTTCATTTTCGGCCCGAACTTCAACCTCGGCCCGAACTTCAACCTCGGCCCGAACTCCGACCTCGGCCCGAACTTCAACCTCGGCCCGAACATCATCCTCGGACCGAACACCGAACTTCGGCCCGAACACCACTTCGGCCCGAACACCACTTCGGCTCGAACATCCCACTTCGGCCCGAACACCACTTCGGCCCGAACATCACTCTTCGGCCCGAACTCTTCAATATCCAAGATTGTGTGACAAAAGGTGCTATACTAAAACATTCATAACTTTCAGTTCGGGTGTCCGTTTCACGCCCACGAGTAAGCAAAATAGCTGGTTCGTTCGTCACTGCCAAGAACAAGTTCGGCCCGAACTCTTCACTGTTCCCGGCCCGAACTTCATTTTCGGCCCAAACTTCAACCTCGGCCCGAACTCCGACCTCGGCCCGAACTTCAACCTCGGCCCGAACATCCCACTTCGGCCCGAACACCACTTCGCCCCGAACATCCCTCTTCGGCCCGAACTCTTCAATATCCAAGATTGTGTGACAAAAGGTGCTATACTAAAACATTCATAACTTTCAGCTCGGGTGTCCGTTTCACGCCCACGAGTAACCAAAATAGCTGGTTCGTTCGTCACTGCCAAGAACAAGTTCGGCCCGAACTTTTCACTGTTCCCGGCCCGAACTTCATTTACGGCCCGAACTTCAACCTCGGCCCGAACTTCAACCTCGGCCCGAACTCCGACCTCGGCCCGAACTCCGACCTCGGCCCGAACATCATCCTCGGCCCGAACACCACTTCGGCCCGAACACCACTTCGGCCCGAACATCCCACTTCGGCCCGAACACCACTTCGGCCCGAACATCCCTCTTCGGCCCGAACTCTTCAATATCCAAGATTGTGTGACAAAAGGTGCTATACTAAAACATTCATAACTTTCAGCTCGGGTGTCCGTTTCACGCCCACGAGTAACCAAAATAGCTGGGTCGTTCGTCACTGCCAAGAACAAGTTCGGCCCGAACTCTTCACTGTTCCCGGCCCGAACTTCATTTTCGGCCCGAACTTCATTTTCGGCCCGAACTTCAACCTCGGCTCGAACTTCAACCTCGGCCCGAACTTCGACCTCGGCCCGAACTCCTACCTCGGCCCGAACATCATCCTCGGCCCAAACACCGAACTTCGGCCCGAACACCACTTTGGCCCGAACACCACTTCGGCCCGAACACCACTTCGACCCGAACATCCCTCTTCGGCCCGAACTCTTCAATATCCAAGATTGTGTGACAAAAGGTGCTATACTAAAACATTCATAACTTTCAGCTCGGGTGTCCGTTTCACGCCCACGAGTAACCAAAATAGCTGGTTCGTTCATCACTGCCAAGAACAAGTTCGGCCCGAACTCTTCATTGTTCCCGGCCCAAACTTCATTTTCGGCCCGAACTTCAACCTCGGCCCGAACTTCAACCTCGGCCCGAACTCCGACCTCGGCCCGAACTTCAACCTCGGCCCGAACATCATCCTCGGCCCGAACACCGAACTTCGACCCGAACACCACTTCGGCCCGAACACCACTTCGGCCCGGACATCCCACTTCGGCCCGAACACCACTTCGACCCGAACATCGCTCTTCGGCTCGAACTCTTCAATATCCAAGATTGTGTGACAAAAGGTGCTATACTAAAACATTCATAACTTTCAGCTCGGGTGTCCGTTGCACGCCCACGAGTAACCAAAATAGCTGGTTCGTTCGTCACTACCAAGAACAAGTTCAGCCCGAACTTTTCACTGTTCCCGGCCCAAACTTCATTTACGGCCCGAACTTCAACCTCGGCCCGAACTTCAACCTCGGCCCGAACTCTGACCTCGGCCCGAACTTCAACCTCGGCCCGAACATCATCCTCGGCCCGAACACCACTTTGGCCCGAACACCACTTCGACCCGAACATCCCACTTCAGCCCGAACACCACTTCGGCCCGAACATCCCTCTTCGGCCCGAACTCTTCAATATCCAAGATTGTGTGACAAAAGGTGCTATACTAAAACATTCATAACTTTCAGCTCGGGTGTCCGTTGCACGCCCACGAGTAACCAAAATAGCTGGTTCGTTCGTCACTGCCAAGAACAAGTTCAGCCCGAACTTTTCACTGTTCCCGGCCCAAACTTCATTTACGGCCCGAACTTCAACCTCGGCCCGAACTTCAACCTCGGCCCGAACTCTGACCTCGGCCCGAACTTCAACCTCGGCCCGAACATCATCCTCGGCCCGAACACCACTTTGGCCCGAACACCACTTCGGCCCGAACATCCCAATTCAGCCCGAACACCACTTCGGCCCGAACATCCCTCTTCGGCCCGAACTCTTCAATATCCAAGATTGTGTGACAAAAGGTGCTATACTAAAACATTCATAACTTTCAGCTCGGGTGTCCGTTTCACGCCCACGAGTAACCAAAATAGCTGGTTCGTTCGTCACTGCCAAGAACAAGTTCAGCCCGAAGTTTTCACTGTTCTCGGCCCGAACTTCATTTACGGCCCGAACTTCAACCTCGGCCCGAACTTCAACCTCGGCCCGAACTTCAACCTCGGCCCGAACTCTGACCTCGGCCCGAACTTCAACCTCGGCCCGAACATCATCCTCGGCCCGAACACCACTTCGGCCCGAACATCCCACTTCAGCCCGAACACCACTTCGGCCCGAACATCCCTCTTCGGCCCGAACTCTTCAACATCCAAGATTGTGTGACAAAAGGTGCTATACTAAAACATTCATAACTTTAAGCTCGGGTGTCCGTTTCACGCCCACGAGTAACCAAAATAGCTGGTTCGTTCGTCACTGCCAAGAACAAGTTCGGCCCGAACTCTTCACTGTTCCCGGCCCAAACTTCATTTTCGGCCCGAACTTCAACCTCGGCCCGAACTTCAACCTCGGCCCGAACTCCGACCTAGGCCCGAACTTCAACCTCGGCCGGAACATCATCCTCGGCCCGAACACCACTTCGGCCCGAACATCCCACTTCGGCCCGAACACCACTTCGGCCCGAACATCCCTCTTCGGCCCGAACTCTTCAATATCCAAGATTGTGTGACAAAAGGTGCTATACTAAAACATTCATAACTTTCAGCTCAGGTGTCCGTTTCACGCCCACGAGTAAGCAAAATAGTTGGTTCGTTCGTCAATGCCAAGAACAAGTTCGGCCCGAACTCTTCACTGTTCCCGGCCAGAACTTCATTTTCGGCCCAAACTTCAACCTTGGCCCGAACTTCAACCTCGGCCCGAACTCCGACCTCGGCCCGAACTTCAACCTCGGCCCGAACATCATCCTCGGCCCGAACACCGAACTTCGGCCCGAACACCACTTCGGCCCGAACACCACTTCGGCCCGAACATCCCACTTCGGCCCGAACACCACTTCGGCCCGAACATCGCTCTTCGGCCCGAACTTTTCAATATCCAAGATTGTGTGACAAAAGGTGCTATACTAAAACATTCATAACTTTCAGCTCGGGTGTCCGTTGCACGCCCACGAGTAACCAAAATAGCTGGTTCGTTCGTCACTGCCAAGAACAAGTTCGTCCCGAACTCTTCACGGTTCCCGGCCCTAACTTCATTTTCGGCCCGAACTTCAACCTCGGCCCGAACTTCAACCTCGGCCCGAACTCCGACCTCGGCCCGAACTTCAACCTCGGCCCGAACATCATCCTCGGACCGAACACCGAACTTCGGCCCGAACACCACTTCGGCCCGAACACCACTTCGGCTCGAACATCCCACTTCGGCCCGAACACCACTTCGGCCCGAACATCACTCTTCGGCCCGAACTCTTCAATATCCAAGATTGTGTGACAAAAGGTGCTATACTAAAACATTCATAACTTTCCGTTCGGGTGTCCGTTTCACGCCCACGAGTAAGCAAAATAGCTGGTTCGTTCGTCACTGCCAAGAACAAGTTCGGCCCGAACTCTTCACTGTTCCCGGCCCGAACTTCATTTTCGGCCCAAACTTCAACCTCGGCCCGAACTCCGACCTCGGCCCGAACTTCAACCTCGGCCCGAACATCCCACTTCGGCCCGAACACCACTTCGCCCCGAACATCCCTCTTCGGCCCGAACTCTTCAATATCCAAGATTGTGTGACAAAAGGTGCTATACTAAAACATTCATAACTTTCAGCTCGGGTGTCCGTTTCACGCCCACGAGTAACCAAAATAGCTGGTTCGTTCGTCACTGCCAAGAACAAGTTCGGCCCGAACTTTTCACTGTTCCCGGCCCGAACTTCATTTACGGCCCGAACTTCAACCTCGGCCCGAACTTCAACCTCGGCCCGAACTCCGACCTCGGCCCGAACTCCGACCTCGGCCCGAACATCATCCTCGGCCCGAACACCACTTCGGCCCGAACACCACTTCGGCCCGAACATCCCACTTCGGCCCGAACACCACTTCGGCCCGAACATCCCTCTTCGGCCCGAACTCTTCAATATCCAAGATTGTGTGACAAAAGGTGCTATACTAAAACATTCATAACTTTCAGCTCGGGTGTCCGTTTCACGCCCACGAGTAACCAAAATAGCTGGGTCGTTCGTCACTGCCAAGAACAAGTTCGGCCCGAACTCTTCACTGTTCCCGGCCCGAACTTCATTTTCGGCCCGAACTTCATTTTCGGCCCGAACTTCAACCTCGGCTCGAACTTCAACCTCGGCCCGAACTTCGACCTCGGCCCGAACTCCTACCTCGGCCCGAACATCATCCTCGGCCCAAACACCGAACTTCGGCCCGAACACCACTTTGGCCCGAACACCACTTCGGCCCGAACACCACTTCGACCCGAACATCCCTCTTCGGCCCGAACTCTTCAATATCCAAGATTGTGTGACAAAAGGTGCTATACTAAAACATTCATAACTTTCAGCTCGGGTGTCCGTTTCACGCCCACGAGTAACCAAAATAGCTGGTTCGTTCATCACTGCCAAGAACAAGTTCGGCCCGAACTCTTCATTGTTCCCGGCCCAAACTTCATTTTCGGCCCGAACTTCAACCTCGGCCCGAACTTCAACCTCGGCCCGAACTCCGACCTCGGCCCGAACTTCAACCTCGGCCCGAACATCATCCTCGGCCCGAACACCGAACTTCGACCCGAACACCACTTCGGCCCGAACACCACTTCGGCCCGGACATCCCACTTCGGCCCGAACACCACTTCGACCCGAACATCGCTCTTCGGCTCGAACTCTTCAATATCCAAGATTGTGTGACAAAAGGTGCTATACTAAAACATTCATAACTTTCAGCTCGGGTGTCCGTTGCACGCCCACGAGTAACCAAAATAGCTGGTTCGTTCGTCACTGTCAAGAACAAGTTCAGCCCGAACTTTTCACTGTTCCCGGCCCAAACTTCATTTACGGCCCGAACTTCAACCTCGGCCCGAACTCTGACCTCGGCCCGAACTTCAACCTCGGCCCGAACATCATCCTCGGCCCGAACACCACTTTGGCCCGAACACCACTTCGACCCGAACATCCCACTTCAGCCCGAACACCACTTCGGCCCGAACATCCCTCTTCGGCCCGAACTCTTCAATATCCAAGATTGTGTGACAAAAGGTGCTATACTAAAACATTCATAACTTTCAGCTCGGGTGTCCGTTTCACGCCCACGAGTAACCAAAATAGCTGGGTCGTTCGTCACTGCCAAGAACAAGTTCGGCCCGAACTCTTCACTGTTCCCGGCCCGAACTTCATTTTCGGCCCGAACTTCATTTTCGGCCCGAACTTCAACCTCGGCTCGAACTTCAACCTCGGCCCGAACTTCGACCTCGGCCCGAACTCCTACCTCGGCCCGAACATCATCCTCGGCCCAAACACCGAACTTCGGCCCGAACACCACTTTGGCCCGAACACCACTTCGGCCCGAACACCACTTCGACCCGAACATCCCTCTTCGGCCCGAACTCTTCAATATCCAAGATTGTGTGACAAAAGGTGCTATACTAAAACATTCATAACTTTCAGCTCGGGTGTCCGTTTCACGCCCACGAGTAACCAAAATAGCTGGTTCGTTCATCACTGCCAAGAACAAGTTCGGCCCGAACTCTTCATTGTTCCCGGCCCAAACTTCATTTTCGGCCCGAACTTCAACCTCGGCCCGAACTTCAACCTCGGCCCGAACTCCGACCTCGGCCCGAACTTCAACCTCGGCCCGAACATCATCCTCGGCCCGAACACCGAACTTCGACCCGAACACCACTTCGGCCCGAACACCACTTCGGCCCGGACATCCCACTTCGGCCCGAACACCACTTCGACCCGAACATCGCTCTTCGGCTCGAACTCTTCAATATCCAAGATTGTGTGACAAAAGGTGCTATACTAAAACATTCATAACTTTCAGCTCGGGTGTCCGTTGCACGCCCACGAGTAACCAAAATAGCTGGTTCGTTCGTCACTGCCAAGAACAAGTTCAGCCCGAACTTTTCACTGTTCCCGGCCCGAACTTCATTTACGGCCCGAACTTCAACCTCGGCCCGAACTCTGACCTCGGCCCGAACTTCAACCTCGGCCCGAACATCATCCTCGGCCCGAACACCACTTTGGCCCGAACACCACTTCGGCCCGAACATCCCACTTCAGCCCGAACACCACTTCGGCCCGAACATCCCTCTTCGGCCCGAACTCTTCAATATCCAAGATTGTGTGACAAAAGGTGCTATACTAAAACATTCATAACTTTCAGCTCGGGTGTCCGTTTCACGCCCACGAGTAACCAAAATAGCTGGTTCGTTCGTCACTGCCAAGAACAAGTTCGGCCCGAACTCTTCACTGTTCCCGGCCCAAACTTCATTTTCGGCCCGAACTTCAACCTCGGCCCGAACTTCAACCTCGGCCCGAACTCCGACCTCGGCCCGAACTTCAACCTCGGCCCGAACATCATCCTCGGCCCGAACACCACTTCTGCCCGAACACCACTTCGGCCCGAACATCCCACTTCGGCCCGAACACCACTTCGGCCCGAACAGCCCTCTTCGGCCCGAACTCTTCAATATCCAAGATTGTGTGACAAAAGGTGCTATACTAAAACATTCATAACTTTCAGCTCGGGTGTCCGTTTCACGCCCACGAGTAACCAAAATAGCTGGTTCGTTCATCACTGCCAAGAACAAGTTCGGCCCGAACTCTTCACTGTTCCCGGCCCGAACTTCATTTTTGGCCCGAACTTCAACCTCGGCCCGAACTTCAACCTCGGCCCGAACTCCGACCTCGGTCCGAACTTCAACCTCGGCCCGAACATCATCCTCGGCCCGAACACCGAACTTCGGCCCGAACACCACTTCGGCCCGAACACCACTTCGGCTCGAACATCCCACTTCGGCCCGAACACCACTTCGGCCCGAACATCACTCTTCGGCCCGAACTCTTCAATATCCAAGATTGTGTGACAAAAGGTGCTATACTAAAACATTCATAACTTTCAGTTCGGGTGTCCGTTTCACGCCCACGAGTAAGCAAAATAGCTGGTTCGTTCGTCACTGCCAAGAACAAGTTCGGCCCGAACTCTTCACTGTTCCCGGCCCGAACTTCATTTTCGGCCCAAACTTCAACCTCGGCCCGAACTCCGACCTCGGCCCGAACTTCAACCTCGGCCCGAACATCCCACTTCGGCCCGAACACCACTTCGGCCCGAACACCACTTCGGCTCGAACATCCCACTTCGACCCGAACACCACTTCGGCCCGAACATCCCTCTGCGGCCCGAACTCTTCAATATCCAAGATTGTGTGACAAAAGGTGCTATACTAAAACATTCATAACTTTCAGTTCGGGTATCCGTTTCACGCACACGAGTAACCAAAGCAGCTGGTTCGTTCGTCACTGCCAAGAACAAGTTTGGCCCGAACTCTTCACTGTTCCCGGCCCGAACTTCAATTTCGGACCGAACTTCAACCTCGGCCCGAACTCCGACCTCGGCCCGAACTTCAACCTCGGCCCGAACATCATCCTCGGCCCGAACTCCGAACTTCGGCCCGAACACCACTTCGGTCCGAACACCACTTCGGCGCGAAAGTCCCACTTCGGCCCGAACACCACATCGGCCCGAACATCCCTCTTCGGCCCGAACTCTCCAATATCCAAGATTGTGTGACAAAAGGTGCTATACTAAAATATTCATAACTTTCAGCTCGGGAGTCCGTTTCACGCCAACGAGTAACCAAAATAAATGGTTCGTTCGTCACTGCCAAGAACAAGTTCGGCCGAACTCTTCACTGTTCCCGGCCCGAACTTCATTTTCTGCCCGAACTTCAACCTCGGCCCGAACTTCAACCTTGGCCCGAACTCCGACCTTGGCCCGAACTTCAACGTCGGCCCGAACATCATCCTCAGCCCGAACACCGAACTTCGGCCCAAACACCACTTCGGCGCGAACACCACTTCGGCCGGAACATCCCACTTCGGCCTGAACACCACTTCGGCCCGAACATCCCTCTTCGGCCCGAACTCTTCAATATCCAAGATTGTGTGACAAAAGGTGCTATACTAAAACATTCATAACTTTCAGCTCGGGTGTCCGTTTCACGCCCACGAGTAACCAAAATAGCTAGTTCGTTCGTCACTGCCAAGAACAAGTTCGGCCCGAATTCTTCACTGTTCCCGGCCCGAACTTCATTTTCGGCCCGAACTTCAACCTCGGCCCGAACTGCAACCTCGGTCCGAACTCCGACCTCGGCCCGAACTTCAACCTCGGCCCGAACGTCATCCTCGGCCCGAACACCGAACTTCGGCCCGTACACCACTTCGGCCCGAACACCACTTCGGCCCGAACATCCCACTTCGGCCCGAACACCACTTCGGCCCGAACATCCCACTTCGGCCCGAACACCACTTCGGCCCGAACATCCCTCTTCGGCCCGAACTCTTCAATATCCAAGATTGTGTGACAAAAGGTGCTATACTAAAACATTCATAACTTTCAGTTCGGGTGTCCGTTTCACGCACACGAGTAACCAAAATAGCTGGTTCGTTCGTCACTGCCAGGAACAAGTTCGGCCCGAACTCTTCACTGTTCCCGGCCCGAACTTCAATTTCGGCCCGAACTTCAACCTCGGCCCGAACTCCGACCTCGGCCCGAACTTCAACCTCGGCCCGAACATCATCCTCGGCCCGAACACCGAACTTCGGCCCGAACACCACTTCGGCCCGAACATCCCACTTCGGCCCGAACACCACTTCGGCCCGAACATCCCTCTTCGGCACGAACTCTTCAATATCCAAGATTGTGTGACAAAAGGTGCTATACTAAAACATTCATAACTTTCAGCTCGGGTGTCCGTTTCACGCCCACGAGTAACCATAATAGCAGGTTCGTTCATCACTGCCAAAGAACAAGTTCGGCCCGAACTCTTCACTGTTCCCGGCCCGAACTTCATTTTCGGCCCGAACTTCAACCTCAACCCGAACTTCAACCTCGGCCCGAACTCCGACCTCGGCCCGAACTTCAACCTCGGCCCGAACATCATCCTCGGCCCCAACACCGAACTTCGGCCCGAACACCACTTCGGCCCGAACACCACTTCGGCCCGAACACCACTTCGGCTCGAACATCCCACTTCGGCCCGAACACCACTTCGGCCGGAACATCACTCTTCGGCCCGAACTCTTCAATATCCAAGATTGTGTGACAAAAGGTGCTATACTAAAACATTCATAACTTTCGGTTCGGGTGTCCGTTTCACGCCCACGAGTAAGCAAAATAGCTGGTTCGTTCGTCACTGCCAAGAACAAGTTCGGCCCGAACTCTTCACTGTTCCCGGCCCGAACTTCATTTTCGGCCCAAACTTCAACCTCGGCCCGAACTCCGACCTCGGCCCGAACTTCACCCTCGGCCCGAACATCATCCTCGGCCCGAACACCGAACTTCGACCCGAACACCACTTCGGCCCGAACATCTCACTTCCGCCCGAACACCACTTCGCCCCGAACATCCCTCTTCGGCCCGAACTCTTCAATATCCAAGATTGTGTGACAAAAGGTGCTATACTAAAACATTCATAACTTTCAGCTCGGGTGTCCGTTTCACGCCCACGAGTAACCAAAATAGCTGGTTCGTTCGTCACTGCCAAGAACAAGTTCAGCCCGAACTTTTCACTGTTCCCGGCCCGAACTTCATTTACGGCCTGAACTTCAACCTCGGCCCGAACTTCAACCACGGCCCGATCTCCGACCTCGGCCCGAACTTCAACCTCGGCCCGAACATCATCCTCGGCCCGAACACCACTTTGGCCCGAACACCACTTCGGCCCGAACATCCCACTTCGGCCCGAACACCACTTCGGCCCGAACATCCCTCTTCGGCCCGAACTCTTCAATATCCAAGATTGTGTGACAAAAGGTGCTATACTAAAACATTCATAACTTTCAGCTCGGGTGTCCGTTTCACGCCCACGAGTAACCAAATAAGCTGGGTCGTTCGTCACTGCCAAGAACAAGTTCGGCCCGAACTCTTTACTGTTCCCGGCCCGAACTTCATTTTCGGCCCGAACTTCAACCTCGGCCCGAACTTCAACCTCGGCCCGAACATCGACCTGGGCCCGAACTCCAACCTCGGCCCGAACATCATCCTCGGCCCGAACACCGAACTTCGGCCCGCACACCACTTCGGCCCGAACACCACTTCGGCCCGAACATCCCACTTCGGCCCGAACACCACTTCGGCCCGAACATCCCTCTTCGGCCCGAACTCTTCAATATCCAAGATTGTGTGACAAAAGGTGCTATACTAAAACATTCATAACTTTCAGCTCGGGTGTCCGTTTCACGCCCACGAGTAACCAAAATAGCTAGTTCGTTCGTCACTGCCAAGAACAAGTTCGGCCCGAACTCTTCACTGTTCCCGGCCCCGAACTTCATTTGCGGCCCGAACTTCAACCTCGGCCCGAACTGCAACCTCGGTCCGAACTCCGACCTCGGCCCGAACTTCAACCTCGGCCCGAACGTCATCCTCGGCCCGAACACCGAACTTCGGCCCGTACACCACTTCGGCCCGAACACCACTTCGGCCCGAACATCCCACTTCGGCCCGAACACCACTTCGGCCCGAACATCCCTCTTCGGCCCGAACTCTTCAATATCCAAGATTGTGTGACAAAAGGTGCTATACTAAAACATTCATAACTTTCAGTTCGGGTGTCCGTTTCACGCACACGAGTAACCAAAATAGCTGGTTCGTTCGTCACTGCCAAGAACAAGTTCGGCCCGAACTCTTCACTGTTCCCGGCCCGAACTTCAATTTCGGCCCGAACTTCAACCTCGGCCCGAACTCCGACCTCGGACCGAACTTCAACCTCGGCCCGAACATCATCCTCGGCCCGAACACCGAACTTCGGCCCGAACACCACTTCGGCCCGAACATCCCACTTCGGCCCGAACACCACTTCGGCCCGAACATCCCTCTTCGGCACGAACTCTTCAATATCCAAGATTGTGTGACAAAAGGTGCTATACTAAAACATTCATAACTTTCAGCTCGGGTGTCCGTTTCACGCCCACGAGTAACCATAATAGCTGGTTCGTTCATCACTGCCAAAGAACAAGTTCGGCCCGAACTCTTCACTGTTCCCGGCCCGAACTTCATTTTCGGCCCGAACTTCAACCTCAACCCGAACTTCAACCTCGGCCCGAACTCCGACCTCGGCCCGAACTTCAACCTCGGCCCGAACATCATCCTCGGCCCCAACACCGAACTTCGGCCCGAACACCACTTCGGCCCGAACACCACTTCGGCCCGAACACCACTTCGGCTCGAACATCCCACTTCGGCCCGAACACCACTTCGGCCGGAACATCACTCTTCGGCCCGAACTCTTCAATATCCAAGATTGTGTGACAAAAGGTGCTATACTAAAACATTCATAACTTTCGGTTCGGGTGTCCGTTTCACGCCCACGAGTAAGCAAAATAGCTGGTTCGTTCGTCACTGCCAAGAACAAGTTCGGCCCGAACTCTTCACTGTTCCCGGCCCGAACTTCATTTTCGGCCCAAACTTCAACCTCGGCCCGAACTCCGACCTCGGCCCGAACTTCACCCTCGGCCCGAACATCATCCTCGGCCCGAACACCGAACTTCGACCCGAACACCACTTCGGCCCGAACATCTCACTTCCGCCCGAACACCACTTCGCCCCGAACATCCCTCTTCGGCCCGAACTCTTCAATATCCAAGATTGTGTGACAAAAGGTGCTATACTAAAACATTCATAACTTTCAGCTCGGGTGTCCGTTTCACGCCCACGAGTAACCATAATAGCAGGTTCGTTCATCACTGCCAAAGAACAAGTTCGGCCCGAACTCTTCACTGTTCCCGGCCCGAACTTCATTTTCGGCCCGAACTTCAACCTCAACCCGAACTTCAACCTCGGCCCGAACTCCGACCTCGGCCCGAACTTCAACCTCGGCCCGAACATCATCCTCGGCCCCAACACCGAACTTCGGCCCGAACACCACTTCGGCCCGAACACCACTTCGGCCCGAACACCACTTCGGCTCGAACATCCCACTTCGGCCCGAACACCACTTCGGCCGGAACATCACTCTTCGGCCCGAACTCTTCAATATCCAAGATTGTGTGACAAAAGGTGCTATACTAAAACATTCATAACTTTCGGTTCGGGTGTCCGTTTCACGCCCACGAGTAAGCAAAATAGCTGGTTCGTTCGTCACTGCCAAGAACAAGTTCGGCCCGAACTCTTCACTGTTCCCGGCCCGAACTTCATTTTCGGCCCAAACTTCAACCTCGGCCCGAACTCCGACCTCGGCCCGAACTTCACCCTCGGCCCGAACATCATCCTCGGCCCGAACACCGAACTTCGACCCGAACACCACTTCGGCCCGAACATCTCACTTCCGCCCGAACACCACTTCGCCCCGAACATCCCTCTTCGGCCCGAACTCTTCAATATCCAAGATTGTGTGACAAAAGGTGCTATACTAAAACATTCATAACTTTCAGCTCGGGTGTCCGTTTCACGCCCACGAGTAACCAAAATAGCTGGTTCGTTCGTCACTGCCAAGAACAAGTTCAGCCCGAACTTTTCACTGTTCCCGGCCCGAACTTCATTTACGGCCTGAACTTCAACCTCGGCCCGAACTTCAACCACGGCCCGATCTCCGACCTCGGCCCGAACTTCAACCTCGGCCCGAACATCATCCTCGGCCCGAACACCACTTTGGCCCGAACACCACTTCGGCCCGAACATCCCACTTCGGCCCGAACACCACTTCGGCCCGAACATCCCTCTTCGGCCCGAACTCTTCAATATCCAAGATTGTGTGACAAAAGGTGCTATACTAAAACATTCATAACTTTCAGCTCGGGTGTCCGTTTCACGCCCACGAGTAACCAAATAAGCTGGGTCGTTCGTCACTGCCAAGAACAAGTTCGGCCCGAACTCTTTACTGTTCCCGGCCCGAACTTCATTTTCGGCCCGAACTTCAACCTCGGCCCGAACTTCAACCTCGGCCCGAACATCGACCTGGGCCCGAACTCCAACCTCGGCCCGAACATCATCCTCGGCCCGAACACCGAACTTCGGCCCGAACACCACTTCGGCCCGAACACCACTTCGGCCCGAACATCCCACTTCGGCCCGAACACCACTTCGGCCCGAACATCCCTCTTCGGCCCGAACTCTTCAATATCCAAGATTGTGTGACAAAAGGTGCTATACTAAAACATTCATAACTTTCAGCTCGGGTGTCCGTTTCACGCCCACGAGTAACCAAAATAGCTAGTTCGTTCGTCACTGCCAAGAACAAGTTCGGCCCGAACTCTTCACTGTTCCCGGCCCCGAACTTCATTTGCGGCCCGAACTTCAACCTCGGCCCGAACTGCAACCTCGGTCCGAACTCCGACCTCGGCCCGAACTTCAACCTCGGCCCGAACGTCATCCTCGGCCCGAACACCGAACTTCGGCCCGTACACCACTTCGGCCCGAACACCACTTCGGCCCGAACATCCCACTTCGGCCCGAACACCACTTCGGCCCGAACATCCCTCTTCGGCCCGAACTCTTCAATATCCAAGATTGTGTGACAAAAGGTGCTATACTAAAACATTCATAACTTTCAGTTCGGGTGTCCGTTTCACGCACACGAGTAACCAAAATAGCTGGTTCGTTCGTCACTGCCAAGAACAAGTTCGGCCCGAACTCTTCACTGTTCCCGGCCCGAACTTCAATTTCGGCCCGAACTTCAACCTCGGCCCGAACTCCGACCTCGGACCGAACTTCAACCTCGGCCCGAACATCATCCTCGGCCCGAACACCGAACTTCGGCCCGAACACCACTTCGGCCCGAACATCCCACTTCGGCCCGAACACCACTTCGGCCCGAACATCCCTCTTCGGCACGAACTCTTCAATATCCAAGATTGTGTGACAAAAGGTGCTATACTAAAACATTCATAACTTTCAGCTCGGGTGTCCGTTTCACGCCCACGAGTAACCATAATAGCTGGTTCGTTCATCACTGCCAAAGAACAAGTTCGGCCCGAACTCTTCACTGTTCCCGGCCCGAACTTCATTTTCGGCCCGAACTTCAACCTCAACCCGAACTTCAACCTCGGCCCGAACTCCGACCTCGGCCCGAACTTCAACCTCGGCCCGAACATCATCCTCGGCCCCAACACCGAACTTCGGCCCGAACACCACTTCGGCCCGAACACCACTTCGGCCCGAACACCACTTCGGCTCGAACATCCCACTTCGGCCCGAACACCACTTCGGCCGGAACATCACTCTTCGGCCCGAACTCTTCAATATCCAAGATTGTGTGACAAAAGGTGCTATACTAAAACATTCATAACTTTCGGTTCGGGTGTCCGTTTCACGCCCACGAGTAAGCAAAATAGCTGGTTCGTTCGTCACTGCCAAGAACAAGTTCGGCCCGAACTCTTCACTGTTCCCGGCCCGAACTTCATTTTCGGCCCAAACTTCAACCTCGGCCCGAACTCCGACCTCGGCCCGAACTTCACCCTCGGCCCGAACATCATCCTCGGCCCGAACACCGAACTTCGACCCGAACACCACTTCGGCCCGAACATCTCACTTCCGCCCGAACACCACTTCGCCCCGAACATCCCTCTTCGGCCCGAACTCTTCAATATCCAAGATTGTGTGACAAAAGGTGCTATACTAAAACATTCATAACTTTCAGCTCGGGTGTCCGTTTCACGCCCACGAGTAACCAAAATAGCTGGTTCGTTCGTCACTGCCAAGAACAAGTTCAGCCCGAACTTTACACTGTTCCCGGCCCGAACTTCATTTACGGCCCGAACTTCAACCTCGGCCCGAACTTCAACCACGGCCCGATCTCCGACCTCGGCCCGAACTTCAACCTCGGCCCGAACATCATCCTCGGCCCGAACACCACTTTGGCCCGAACACCACTTCGGCCCGAACATCCCACTTCGGCCCGAACACCACTTCGGCCCGAACATCCCTCTTCGGCCCGAACTCTTCAATATCCAAGATTGTGTGACAAAAGTTGCTATACTAAAACATTCATAACTTTCAGCTCGGGTGTCCGTTTCACGCCCACGAGTAACCAAAATAGCTGGGTCGTTCGTCACTGCCAAGAACAAGTTCGGCCCGAACTCTTCACTGTTCCCGGCCCGAACTTCATTTTCGGCCCGAACTTCAACCTCGGCCCGAACTTCAACCTCGGCCCGAACATCGACCTGGGCCCGAACTCCAACCTCGGCCCGAACATCATCCTCGGCCCGAACACCGAACTTCGGCCCGAACACCACTTCGGCCCGAACACCACTTCGGCCCGAACATCCCACTTCGGCCCGAACACCACTTCGGCCCGAACATCCCTCTTCGGCCCGAACTCTTCAATATCCAAGATTGTGTGACAAAAGGTGCTATACTAAAACATTCATAACTTTCAGCTCGGGTGTCCGTTTCACGCCCACGAGTAACCAAAATAGCTAGTTCGTTCGTCACTGCCAAGAACAAGTTCGGCCCGAACTCTTCACTGTTCCCGGCCCCGAACTTCATTTGCGGCCCGAACTTCAACCTCGGCCCGAACTGCAACCTCGGTCCGAACTCCGACCTCGGCCCGAACTTCAACCTCGGCCCGAACATCATCCTCGGCCCGAACACCGAACTTCGGCCCGAACACCGAACTTCGGCCCGAACACCACTTCGGCCCGAACATCCCACTTCGGCCCGAACACCACTTCGGCCCGAACATCCCTCTTCGGCCCGAACTCTTCAATATCCAAGATTGTGTGACAAAAGGTGCTATACTAAAACATTCATAACTTTCAGCTCGGGTATCCGTTTCACGCACACGAGTAACCAAAATAGCTGGTTCATTCGTCACTGCCAAGAACAAGTTCGGCCCGAACTCTTCAATGTTCCCGGCCCGAACTTCAATTTCGGCCCGAACTTCAACCTCGGCCCGAACTCCGACCTCGGCCCGAACTTCAACCTCGGCCCGAACATCATCCTCGGCCCGAACTCCGAACTTCGGCCCGAACACCACTTCGGTCCGAACACCACTTCGGCCCGAAAGTCCCACTTCGGCCCGAACACCACATCGGCCCGAACATCCCTCTTCGGCCCGAACTCTCCAATATCCAAGATTGTGTGACAAAAGGTGCTATACTAAAACATTCATAACTTTCAGCTCGGGAGTCCGTTTCACGCCAACGAGTAACCAAAATAAATGGTTCGTTCGTCACTGCCAAGAACAAGTTCGGCCGAACTCTTCACTGTTCCCGGCCCGAACTTCATTTTCTGCCCGAACTTCAACCTCGGCCCGAACTTCAACCTTGGCCCGAACTCCGACCTTGGCCCGAACTTCAACGTCGGCCCGAACATCATCCTCAGCCCGAACACCGAACTTCGGCCAAACACCACTTCGGCCCGAACACCACTTCGGCCCGAACATCCCACTTCGGCCCGAACACCACTTCGGCCCGAACATCCCTCTTCGGCCCGAACTCTTCAATATCCAAGATTGTGTGACAAAAGGTGCTATACTAAAACATTCATAACTTTCAGTTCGGGTGTCCGTTTCACGCACACGAGTAACCAAAATAGCTGGTTCGTTCGTCACTGCCAAGAACAAGTTCGGCCCGAACTCTTCACTGTTCCCGGCCCGAACTTCAAATTCGGCCCGAACTTCAACCTCGGCCCGAACTCCGACCTCGGCCCGAACTTCAACCTCGGCCCGAACTCCGAACTTCGGCCCGAACACCACTTCGGTCCGAACACCACTTCGGCCCGAAAGTCCCACTTCGGCCCGAACACCACATCGGCCCGAACATCCCTCTTCAGCCCGAACTCTCCAATATCCAAGATTGTGTGACAAAAGGTGCTATACTAAAACACTCATAACTTTCAGCTCGGGAGTCCGTTTCACGCCAACGAGTAACCAAAATAAATGGTTCGTTCGTCACTGCCAAGAACAAGTTCGGCCGAACTCTTCACTGTTCCCGGCCCGAACTTCATTTTCTGCCCGAACTTCAACCTCGGCCCGAACTTCAACCTTGGCCCGAACTCCGACCTTGGCCCGAACTTCAACGTCGGCCCGAACATCATCCTCAGCTCGAACACCGAACTTCGGCCCAAATACCACTTCGGCCCGAACACCACTTCGGCCCGAACATCCCACTTCGGCCCGAACACCACTTCAGCCCGAACATCCCTCTTCGGCCCGAACTCTTCAATATCCAAGATTGTGTGACAAAAGGTGCTATAGTAAAACATTCTTAACTTTCAGCTCGGGTGTCCGTTTCACGCCCACGAGTAAGCAAAATAGTTGGTTCGTTCGTCACTGCCAAGAACCAGTTCGGCCCGAACTCTTCACTGTTCCCGGCCCGAACTTCATTTTCGGCCCAAACTTCAACCTCGGCCCGAACTTCAACCTCGGCCCGAACTCCGACCTCGGCCCGAACTTCAACCTCGGCCCGAACATCATCCTCGGCCCGAACACCGAACTTCGGCCCGAACACCACTTCGGCCCGAACACCACTTCGGCCCGAACACCACTTCGGCCCGAACATCCCACTTCGGCCCGAACACCACTTCGGCCCGAACATCGCTCTTCGGCCCGAACTCTTCAATATCCAAGATTGTGTGACAAAAGGTGCTATACTAAAACATTCATAACTTTCAGCTCGGGTGTCCGTTGCACGCCAACGAGTAACCAAAATAGCTGGTTCGTTCGTCACTGCCAAGAACAAGTTCAGCCCGAACTCTTCACGGTTCCCGGCCCGAACTTCATTTTCGGCCCGAACTTCAACCTCGGCCCGAACTTCAACCTCGGCCCGAACTCCGAACTCGGCCCTAACTCCGACCTCGGCCCGAACATCATCCTCGGCACGAACACCACTTCGGCCCGAACATCCCACTTCGGCCCGAACACCACTTCTGCCCGAACATCCCTCTTCGGCCCGAACTCTTCAATATCCAAGATTGTGTGACAAAAGGTGATATACTAAAACATTCATAACTTTCAGCTCGGGTGTCCGTTTCACGCCCACGAGTAACCAAAATAGCTGGTTCGTTCATCACTGCCAAGAACAAGTTCGGCCCGAACTCTTCACTGTTCCCGGCCCGAACTTCATTTTCGGCCCGAACTTCAACCTCGGCCCGAACTTCAACCTCGGCCCGAACTCCGACCTCGGCCCGAACTTCAACCTCGGCCCGAACATCATCCTCGGCCCGAACACCGAACTTCGGCCCGAACACCACTTCGGCCCGAACACCACTTCGGCCCGAACACCACTTCGGCCCGAACATCACTCTTCGGCCCGAACTCTTCAATATCCAAGATTGTGTGACAAAAGGTGCTATACTAAAACATTCATAACTTTCAGTTCGGGTGTCCGTTTCACGCCCACGAGTAAGCAAAATAGCTGGTTCGTTCGTCACTGCCAAGAACAAGTTCGGCCCGAACTCTTCACTGTTCCCGGCCCGAACTTCATTTTCGGCCCAAACTTCAACCTCGGCCCGAACTCCGACCTCGGCCCGAACTTCAACCTCGGCCCGAACATCCCACTTCGGCCCGAACACCACTTCGCCCCGAACATCCCTCTTCGGCCCGAACTCTTCAATATCCAAGATTGTTTGACAAAAAGGTGCTATACTAAAACATTCATAACTTTCAGCTCGGGTGTCCGTTTCACGCCCACGAGTAACCAAAATAGCTGGTTCGTTCGTCACTGCCAAGAACAAGTTCGGCCCGAACTTTTCACTGTTCCCGGCCCGAACTTCATTTACGGCCCGAACTTCAACCTTGGCCCGAACTTCAACCTCGGCCCGAACTCCGACCTCGGCCCGAACTTCAACCTCGGCCCGAACATCATCCTCGGCCCGAACACCGAACTTCGACCCGAACACCACTTCGGCCCGAACACCACTTCGGCCCGAACATCCCACTTCGGCCCGAACACCACTTCGGCCCGAACATCGCTCTTCGGCTCGAACACCACTTTGGCCCGAACACCACTTTGGCCCGAACATCATCCTCGGCCCGAACACCACTTTGGTCCGAACACCACTTCGGCCCGAACATCCCACTTCGGCCCGAACACCACTTCGGCCCGAACATCCCTCTTCGGCCCGAACTCTTCAATATCCAAGATTGTGTGACAAAAGGTGCTATACTAAAACATTCATAACTTTCAGTTCGGGTGTCCGTTTCACACCCACGAGTAAGCAAAATAGCTGGTTCGTTCGTCACTGCCAAGAACAAATTCGGCCCGAACTCTTCACTGTTCCCGGCCCGAACTTCATTTTCGGCCCAAACTTCAACCTCGGCCCGAACTCCGACCTCGGCCCGAACTTCATCCTCGGCCCGAACATCCCACTTCGGCCCGAACACCACTTCGCCGCGAACATCCTTCTTCGGCCCGAACTCTTCAATATCCAAGATTGTGTGACAAAAGCTGCTATACTAAAACATTCATAATTTTCAGCTCGGGTGTCCGTTTCACGCCCACGAGTAACCAAAATAGCTGGTTCGTTCGTCACTGCCAAGAACAAGTTCGGCCCGAACTTTTCACTGTTCCCGGCCCGAACTTCATTTACGGCCCGAACTTCAACCTCGGCCCGAACTTCAACCTCGGCCCGAACTCCGACCTCGGCCCGAACTTCAACCTCGGCCCGAACATCATCCTCGGCCCGAACACCACTTTGGCCCGAACACCACTTCGGCCCGAACATCCCACTTCGGCCCGAACACCACTTCAGCCCGAACATCCCTCTTCGGCCCGAACTCTTCAATATCCAAGATTGTGTGACAAAAGGTGCTATACTAAAACATTCATAACTTTCAGCTCGGGTGTCCGTTTCACGCCCACGAGTAACCAAAATAGCTGGGTCGTTCGTCACTGCCAAGAACAAGTTCGACCCGAACTCTTCACTGTTCCCGGCCCGAACTTCATTTTCGGCCCGAACTTCAACCTCGGCCCGAACTTCAACCTCGGCCCGAACTTCGACCTCGGCCCGAACTCCAACCACGGCCCGAACATCATCCTCGGCCCGAACACCGAACTTCAGCCCGAACACCACTTCGGCCCGAACACCACTTCGGCCCGAACATCCCACTTCGGCCCGAACACCACTTCGGCCCGAACATCCCTCTTCGGCCCGAACTCTTCAATATCCAAGATTGTGTGACAAAAGGTGCTATACTAAAACATTCATAACTTTCAGCTCGGGTGTCCGTTTCACGCCCACGAGTAACCAAAATAGCTGGTTCGTTCGTCACTGCCAAGAACAAGTTCGGCCCGAACTCTTCACTGTTCCCGGCCCAAACTTCATTTTCGGCCCGAACTTCAACCTCGGCCCGAACTTCAACCTCGGCCCGAACTCCGACCTCGGCCCGAACTTCAACCTCGGCCCGAACATCATCCTCGGCCCGAACACCGAACTTCGACCCGAACACCACTTCGGCCCGAACACCACTTCAGCCCGAACATCCCACTTCGGCCCGAACACCACTTCGGCCCGAACATCGCTCTTCGGCTCGAACTCTTCAATATCCAAGATTGTGTGACAAAAGGTGCTATACTAAAACATTCATAACTTTCAGCTCGGGTGTCCGTTGCACGCCCATGAGTAACCAAAATAGCTGGTTCGTTCGTCACTGCCAAGAACAAGTTCGGCCCGAACTTTTCACTGTTCCCGGCCCGAACTTCATTTACGGCCCGAACTTCAACCTCGGCCCGAACTTCAACCTCGGCCCGAACTTCGACCTCGGCCCGAACTCCAACCTCGGCCCGAACATCATCCTCGGCCCGAACACCGAACTTCAGCCCGAACACCACTTCGGCCCGAACATTCCACTTCGGCCCGAACACCACTTCGGCCCGAACATCCCTCTTCGGCCCGAACTCTTCAATATCCAAGATTGTGTGACAAAAGGTGCTATACTAAAACATTCATAACTTTCAGCTCGGGTGTCCGTTTCACGCCCACGAGTAACCAAAATAGCTGGGTCGTTCGTCACTGCCAAGAACAAGTTTGGCCCGAACTCTTCACTGTTCCCGGCCCAAACTTCATTTTCGGCCCGAACTTCAACCTCGGCCCGAACTTCAACCTCGGCCCGAACTCCGACCTCGGCCCGAACTCCAACCTCGGCCCGAACATCATCCTCGGCCCGAACACCGAACTTCGACCCGAACACCACTTCGGCCCGAACACCACTTCGGCCCGAACATCGCTCTTCGGCTCGAACTCTTCAATATCCAAGATTGTGTGACAAAAGGTGCTATACTAAAACATTCATAACTTTCAGCTCGGGTGTCCGTTGCACGCCCACGAGTAACAAAAATAGTTGGTTCGTTCGTCACTGCCAAGAACAAGTTCGGCCCGAACACTTCACTGTTCCCGGCCCGAACTTCATTTTCGGCCCGAACTTCAGCCTCGGCCCGAACTCCGACCTCGGCCCGAACTCCGACCTCGGCCAGTCGTCCCGAACATCATCCTCGGGCCGAACACCGAACTTCGGCCCGAACACCACTTCGGCCCGAACATCCCACTTCGGCCCGAACACCACTTCGGCCCGAACATCCCTCTTCGGCCCGAACTCTTCAATATCCAAGATTGTGTGACAAAAGGTGCTATACTAAAACATTCATAACTTTCAGCTCGGGTGTCCGTTTCACGCCCACGAGTAACCAAAATAGCTGGTTCGTTCATCACTGCCAAGAAAAAGTTCGGCCCGAATTCTTCACTGTTCCCGGCCCGAACTTCATTTTCGGCCCGAACTTCAACCTCGACCCGAACTTCAACCTCGGCCCGAACTCCGACCTCGGCCCGAACTTCAACCTCGGCCCGAACATCATCCTCGGCCCGAACACCGAACTTCGGCCCGAACACCACTTCGGCCCGAACACCACTTCGGATCGAACATCCCACTTCGGCCCGAACACCACTTCTGTCGGAACATCACTCTTCGGCCCGAACTCTTCAATATCCAAGATTGTGTGACAAAAGGTGCTATACTAAAACATTCATAACTTTCGGTTCGGGTGTCCGTTTCACGCCCACGAGTAAGCAAAATATCCGGTTCGTTCGTCACTGCCAAGAACAAGTTCGGCCCGAACTCTTCACTGTTCCCGGCCCGAACTTCATTTTGGGCCCAAACTTCAACCTCGGCCCGAACTCCGACCTCGGCCCGAATTTCAACCTCGGCCCGAACATCCTCCTCGGCCCGAACACCGAACTTCGGCCCGAACACCACTTCGGCCCGAACATCCCACTTCCGCCCGAACACCACTTCGCCCCGAACATCCCTCTTCGGCCCGAACTCTTCAATATCCAAGATTGTGTGACAAAAGGTGCTATACTAAAACATTCATAACTTTCAGCTCGGGTGTCCGTTTCACGCCCACGAGTAACCAAAATAGCTGGTTCGTTCGTCACTGCCAAGAACAAGTTCAGCCCGAACTTTTCACTGTTCCCGGCCCGAACTTCATTTACGGCCCGAACTTCAACCTCGGCCCGAACTTCAACCTCGGCCCGAACTCCGACCTCGGCCCGAACTTCAACCTCGGCCCGAATATCATCCTCGGTCCGAACACCACTTTGGCCCGAACACCACTTCGGCCCGAACATCCCACTTCAGCCCGAACACCACTTCGGCCCGAACATCCCTCTTCGGCCCGAACTCTTCAATATCCAAGATTGTGTGACAAAAGGTGCTATACTAAAACATTCATAACTTTCAGCTCGGGTGTCCGTTTCACGCCCACGAGTAACCAAAATAGCTGGTTCGTTCGTCACTGCCAAGAACAAGTTCGGCCCGAACTCTTCACTGTTCCCGGCCCAAACTTAATTTTCGGCCCGAACTTCAACCTCGGCCCGAACTTCAACCTCGTCCCGAACTCCGAGCTCGGCCCGAACTTCAACCTCGGCCCGAACATCATCCTCGGCCCGAACACCGAACTTCGACCCGAACACCACTTCGGCCCGAACATCGCTCTTCGGCCCGAACTCTTCAATATCCATGATTGTGTGACAAAAGGTGCTATACTAAAACATTCATAACTTTCAGCTCGGGTGTCCGTTGCACGCCCACGAGTAACCAAACAAGCTGGTTCGTTCGTCACTCCCAAGAACAAGTTCGGCCCGAAATCCTCACTGTTCCCGGCCCGAACTTCATTTTCGGCCCGAACTTCAACCTCGGCCCGAACTTCAACCTCGGCCCGAACTCCGACCTCGGCCCGAACCCCAACCTCGGCACGAACATCATCCTCGGCCCGAACACCGAACTTCGGCCCGAACACCACTTCGGCCCGAACACCACTTCGGCCCGAACATCCCACTTCGGCCCGAACACCACTTCGGCCCGAACATCCCTCTTCGGCCCGAACACCACTTCGGCCCGAACATCCCTCTTCGGCCCGAACTCTTCAATATCCAAGATTGTGTGACAAAAGGTGCTATACTAAAACATTCATAACTTTCAGCTCGGGTGTCCGTTTCACGCCCACGAGTAACCAAAATAGCTGGTTCGTTCGTCACTGTCAAGAACAAGTTCAGCCCGAACTTTTCACTGTTCCCGGCCCGAACTTCATTTACGGCCCGAACTTCAACCTCGGCCCGAACTTCAACCTCGGCCCGAACTCCGACCTCGGCCCGAACTTCAACCTCGGCCCGAATATCATCCTCGGTCCGAACACCACTTTGGCCCGAACACCACTTCGGCCCGAACATCCCACTTCAGCCCGAACACCACTTCGGCCCGAACATCCCTCTTCGGCCCGAACTCTTCAATATCCAAGATTGTGTGACAAAAGGTGCTATACTAAAACATTCATAACTTTCAGCTCGGGTGTCCGTTTCACGCCCACGAGTAACCAAAATAGCTGGTTCGTTCGTCACTGTCAAGAACAAGTTCAGCCCGAACTTTTCACTGTTCCCGGCCCGAACTTCATTTACGGCCCGAACTTCAACCTCGGCCCGAACTTCAACCTCGGCCCGAACTCCGACCTCGGCCCGAACTTCAACCTCGGCCCGAATATCATCCTCGGTCCGAACACCACTTTGGCCCGAACACCACTTCGGCCCGAACATCCCACTTCAGCCCGAACACCACTTCGGCCCGAACATCCCTCTTCGGCCCGAACTCTTCAATATCCAAGATTGTGTGACAAAAGGTGCTATACTAAAACATTCATAACTTTCAGCTCGGGTGTCCGTTTCACGCCCACGAGTAACCAAAATAGCTGGTTCGTTCGTCACTGCCAAGAACAAGTTCTGCCCGAACTCTTCACTGTTCCCGGCCCAAACTTAATTTTCGGCCCGAACTTCAACCTCGGCCCGAACTTCAACCTCGGCCCGAACTCCGAGCTCGGCCCGAACTTCAACCTCGGCCCGAACATCATCCTCGGCCCGAACACCGAACTTCGACCCGAACACCACTTCGACCCGAACACCACTTCGGCCCGAACATCGCTCTTCGGCCCGAACTCTTCAATATCCATGATTGTGTGACAAAAGGTGCTATACTAAAACATTCATAACTTTCAGCTCGGGAGTCCGTTGCACGCCCACGAGTAACCAAACTAGCTGGTTCGGTCGTCACTGCCAAGAACAAGTTCGGCCCGAACTCCTCACTGTTCCCGGCCCGAACTTCATTTTCGGCCCGAACTTCAACCTCGGCCCGAACTTCAACCTCGGCCCGAACTCCGACCTCGGCCCGAACTCCAACCTCGGCCCGAACATCATCCTCGGCCCGAACACCGAACTTCGGCCCGAACACCACTTCGGCCCGAACACCACTTCGGCCCGAACATCCCACTTCGGCCCGAACACCACTTCGGCCCGAACATCCCTCTTCGGCCCGAACACCACTTCGGCCCGAACATCCCTCTTCGGCCCGAACTCTTCAATATCCAAGATTGTGTGACAAAAGGTGCTATACTAAAACATTCATAACTTTCAGCTCGGGTGTCCGTTTCACGCCCACGAGTAACCAAAATAGCTGGTTCGTTCGTCACTACCAAGAACAAGTTCGGCCCGAACTTTTCACTGTTCCCGGCCCGAACTTCATTTACGGCCCGAACTTCAACCTCGGCCCGAACTTCAACCTCGGCCCGAACTCCGACCTCGGCCCGAACTTCAACCTCGGCCCGAACATCATCCTCGGCCCGAACACCACTTTGGCCCGAACACCACTTCGGCCCGAACATCCCACTACAGCCCGAACACCACTTCGGCCCGAACATCCCTCTTCGGCCCGAACTCTTCAATATCCAAGATTGTGTGACAAAAGGTGCTATACTAAAACATTCATAACTTTCAGCTCGGGTGTCCGTTTCACGCCCACGAGTAACCACAATAGCTGGGTCATTCGTCAATGCCAAGAACAAGTTCGGCCCGAATTCTTCACTGTTCCCGGCCCGAACTTCATTTACGGCCCGAACTTCAACCTCGGCCTGAACTTCAACCTCGGCCCGAACTCCGACCTCGGCCCGAACTTCAACCTCGGCCCGAACATCATCCTCGGCCCGAACACCACTTTGGCCCGAACACCACTTCGGCCCGAACATCCCACTTCAGCCCGAACACCACTTCGGCCCGAACATCCCTCTTCGGCCCGAACTCTTCAATATCCAAGGTTGTGTGACAAAAGGTGCTATACTAAAACGTTCATAACTTTCAGCTCGGGTGTCCGTTTCACGCCCACGAGTAACCAAAATAGCTGGGTCGTTCGTCACTGCCAAGAACAAGTTCGGCCCGAACTCTTCACTGTTCCGGGCCCGAACTTCATTTTCGGCCCGAACTTCAACCTCGGCCCGAACTTCAACCTCGGCCCGAACTCCGACCTCGGCTCGAACTCCAACCTCGGCCCGAACATCATCCTCGTCCCGAACACCGAACTTCGGGCCGAACACCACTTCGGCCCGAACACCACTTCGGCCCGAACATCCCACTTCGGCCCGAACATCCCTCTTCGGCCCGAACATCCCTCTTCGGCCCGAACTCTTCAATATCCAAGATTGTGTGACAAAAGGTGCTATACTAAAACATTCATAACTTTCAGCTCGGGTGTCCGTTTCACGCCCACGAGTAACCAAAATAGCTGGTTCGTTCGTCACTGCCAAGAACAAGTTCGGCCCGAACTTTTCACTGTTCCCGGCCCGAACTTCAACCTCGGCCCGAACTTCAACCTCGGCCCGAACTCCGACCTCGGCCCGAACTTCAACCTCGGCCTGAACATCATCCTCGGCCCGAACACCGAACTTCGACCCGAACACCACTTCGGCCCGAACACCACTTCGGCCCGAACATCCCACTTCGGCCCGAACACCACTTCGGCCCGAACATCGCTCTTCGGCTCGAACTCTTCAATATCCAAGATTGTGTGACAAAAGGTGCTATACTAAAACATTCATAACTTTCAGCTCGGGTGTCCGTTGCACGCCCACGAGTAACCAAAATAGCTGGTTCGTTCGTCACTGCCAAGAACAAGTTCGGCCCGAACACTTCACTGTTCCCGGCCCGAACTTCATTTTCGGCCCGAACTTCAACCTCGGCCCGAACTTCAACCTCGGCCCGAACTCCGACCTCGGCCCGAACTCCGACCTCGGCCAGTCGTCCCGAACATCATCCTCGGCCCGAACACCGAACTTCGGCCCGAACACCACTTCGGCCCGAATATCCCACTTCGGCCCGAACACCACTTCGGCCCGAACATCCCTCTTCGGCCCGAACTCTTCAATATCCAAGATTGTGTGACAAAAGGTGCTATACTAAAACATTCATAACTTTCAGCTCGGGTGTCCGTTTCACGCCCACGAGTAACCAAAATAGCTGGTTCGTTCCTCACTGCCAAGAAAAAGTTCGGCCCAAATTCTTCACTGTTCCCGGCCCGAACTTCATTTTCGGCCCGAACTTCAACCTCGACCCGAACTTCAACCTCGGCCCGAACTCCGACCTCGGCCCGAACTTCAACCTCGGCCCGAACATCATCCTCGGCCCGAACACCGAACTTCGGCCCGAACACCACTTCGGCCCGAACACCACTTCGGCTCGAACATCCCACTTCGGCCCGAACACCACTTCTGCCGGAACATCACTCTTCGGCCCGAACTCTTCAATATCCAAGATGGTGTGACAAAAGGTGCAATACTAAAACATTCATAACTTTCGGTTCGGGTGTCCGTTTCACGCCCACGAGTAAGCAAAATAGCCGGTTCGTTCGTCACTGCCAAGAACAAGTTCGGCCCGAACTCTTCACTGTTCCCGGCCCGAACTTCATTTTCGGCCCAAACTTCAACCTCGGCCCGAACTCCGACCTCGGCCCGAACTTCAACCTCGGCCCGAACATCCTCCTCGGCCCGAACACCGAACTTCGGCCCGAACACCACTTCGGCCCGAACATCCCACTTGCGCCCGAACACCACTTCGCCCCGAACATCCCTCTTCGGCTCGAACTCTTCAATATCCAAGATTGTGTGACAAAAGGTGCTATACTAAAACATTCATAACTTTCAGCTCAGGTGTCCGTTTCACGCCCACGAGTAACCAAAATAGCTGGTTCGTTCGTCACTGCCAAGAACAAGTTCAGCCCGAACTTTTCACTGTTCCCGGCTCGAACTTCATTTACGGCCCGAACTTCAACCTCGGCCCGAACTTCAACCTCGGCCCGAACTCCGACCTCGGCCCGAACTTCAATCTCGGCCCGAATATCATCCTCGGCCCGAACACCACTTTGGCCCGAACACCACTTCGGCCCGAACATCCCACTTCAGCCCGAACACCACTTCGGCCCGAACATCCCTCTTCGGCCCGAACTCTTCAATATCCAAGATTGTGTGACAAAAGGTGCTATACTAAAACATTCATAACTTTCAGCTCGGGTGTCCGTTTCACGCCCACGAGTAACCTAAATAGCTGGTTCGTTCGTCACTGCCAAGAACAAGTTCGGCCCGAACTCTTCACTGTTCCCGGCCCAAACTTCATTTTCGGCCCGAACTTCAACCTCGGCCCGAACTTCAACCTCGGCCCGAACTCCGAGCTCGGCCCGAACTTCAACCTCGGCCCGAACACCGAACTTCGACCCGAACACCACTTCGACCCGAACACCACTTCGGCCCGAACATCGCTCTTCGGCCCGAACTCTTCAATATCCAAGATTGTGTGACAAAAGGTGCTATACTAAAACATTCATAACTTTCAGCTCGGGTGTCCATTGCACGCCCACGAGTAACCAAAATAGCTGGTTCGTTCATCACTGCCAAGAAAAATTTCGGCCCGAATTCTTCACTGTTCCCGGCCCGAACTTCATTTTCAGCCCGAACTTCAACCTCGACCCGAACTTCAACCTCGGCCCGAACTCCGACCTCGGCCCGAACTTCAACCTCGGCCCGAACATCATCCTCGGCCCGAACACCGAACTTCGGCCCGAACACCACTTCGGCCCGAACACCACTTCAGCTCGAACATCCCACTTCGGCCCGAACACCACTTCTGTCGGAACATCACTCTTCGGCCCGAACTCTTCAATATCCAAGATTGTGTGACAAAAGGTGCTATACTAAAACATTCATAACTTTCAGCTCGGGTGTCAGTTTCACGCCCACGAGTAACCTAAATAGCTGGTTCGTTCGTCACTGCCAAGAACAAGTTCGGCCCGAACTCTTCACAGTTCCCGGCCCAAACTTCATTTTCGGCCCGAACTTCAACCTCGGCCCGAACTTCAACCTCGGCCCGAACTCCGAGCTCGGCCCGAACTTCAACCTCGGCCCGAACATCATCCTCGGCCCGAACACCGAACTTCGACCCGAACACCACTTCGACCCGAACACCACTTCGGCCCGAACATCGCTCTTCGGCCCGAACTCTTCAATATCCAAGATTGTGTGACAAAAGGTGATATACTAAAACATTCATAACTTTCAGCTCGGGTGTCCGTTGCACGCCCACGAGTAACCAAAATAGCTGGTTCGTTCATCACTGCCAAGAAAAATTTCGGCCCGAATTCTTCACTGTTCCCGGCCCGAACTTCATTTTCGGCCCGAACTTCAACCTCGACCCGAACTTCAACCTCGGCCCGAACTCCGACCTCGGCCCGAACTTCAACCTCGGCCCGAACATCATCCTCGGCCCGAACACCAAACTTCGGCCCGAACACCACTTCGGCCCGAACACCACTTCGGCTCGAACAGACCACTTCGGCCCGAACACCACTTCTGTCGGAACATCACTCTTCGGCCCGAACTCTTCAATATCCAAGATTGTGTGACAAAAGGTGCTATACTAAAACATTCATAACTTTCGGTTCGGGTGTCCGTTTCACGCCCACGAGTAAGCAAAATAGCCGGTTCGTTCGTCACTGCCAAGAACAAGTTCGGCCCGAACTCTTCACTGTTCCCGGCCCGAACTTCATTTTCGGCCCAAACTTCAACCTCGGCCCGAACTCCGACCTCGGCCCGAACTTCAACCTCGGCCCGAACATCCTCCTCGGCCCGAACACCGAACTTCGGCCCGAACACCACTTCGGCCCGAACATCCCACTTCCGCCCGAACACCACTTCGCCCCGAACATCCCTCTTCGGCCCGAACTCTTCAATATCCAAGATTGTGTGACAAAAGGTGCTATACTAAAACATTCATAACTTTCAGCTCGGGTGTCCGTTTCACGCCCACGAGTAACCAAAATAGCTGGTTCGTTCGTCACTGCCAAGAACAAGTTCCGCCCGAACTTTTCACTGTTCCCGGCCCGAACTTCATTTACGGCCCGAACTTCAACCTCGGCCCGAACTTCAACCTCGGCCCGAACTCCGACCTCGGCCCGAACTTCAACCTCGGCCCGAATATCATACTCGGCCCGAACACCACTTTGGCCCGAACACCACTTCGGCCCGAACATCCCACTTCAGCCCGAACACCACTTCGGCCCGAACATCCCTCTTCGGCCCGAACTCTTCAATATCCAAGATTGTGTGACAAAAGGTGCTATACTAAAACATTCATAACTTTCAGCTCGGGTGTCCGTTTCACGCCCACGAGTAACCAAAATAGCTGGTTCGTTCGTCACTGCCAAGAACAAGTTCGGCCCGAACTCCTCACTGTTCCCGGCCCGAACTTCATTTTCGGCCCGAACTTCAACCTCGGCCCGAACTTCAACCTCGGCCCGAACTCCGACCTCGGCCCGAACTCCAACCTCGGCCCGAACATCATCCTCGGCCCGAACACCGAACTTCGGCCCGAACGCCACTTCGGCCCGAACATCCCACTTCGGCCCGAACACCACTTCGGCCCGAACATCCCTCTTCGGCCCGAACACCACTTCGGCCCGAACATCCCTCTTCGGCCCGAACTCTTCAATATCCAAGATTGTGTGACAAAAGGTGCTATACTAAAACATTCATAACTTTCAGCTCGGGTGTCCGTTTCACGCCCACGAGGAACCAAAATATCTGGTTCGTTCGTCACTGCCAAGAAAAAGTTCGGCCCGAACTTTTCACTGTTCCCAGCCCGAACTTCATTTACGGCCCGAACTTCAACCTCGGCCCGAACTTCAACCTCGGCCCGAACTCCGACCTCGGCCCGAACTTCAACCTCGGCCCGAACATCATCCTCGGCCCGAACACCACTTTGGCCCGAACACCACTTCGGCCCGAACATCCCACTACAGCCCGAACACCACTTCGGCCCGAACATCCCTCTTCGGCCCGAACTCTTCAATATCCAAGATTGTGTGACAAAAGGTGTTATACTAAAACATTCATAACTTTCAGCTCGGGTGTCCGTTTCACGCCCACGAGTAACCAAAATAGCTGGGTCATTCGTCACTGCCAAGAACAAGTTCGGCCCGAATTCTTCACTGTTCCCGACCCGAACTTCATTTACGGCCCGAACTTCAACCTCGGCCTGAACTTCAACCTCGGCCCGAACTCCGACCTCGGCCCGAACTTCAACCTCGGCCCGAACATCATCCTCGGCCCGAACACCACTTTGGCCCGAACACCACTTCGGCCCGAACATCCCACTTCAGCCCGAACACCACTTCGGCCCGAACATCCCTCTTCGGCCCGAACTCTTCAATATCCAAGGTTGTGTGACAAAAGGTGCTATACTAAAACATTCATAACTTTCAGCTCGGGTGTCCGTTTCACGCCCACGAGTAACCAAAATAGCTGGTTCGTTCGTCACTGCCAAGAACAAGTTCGGCCCGAACTCTTCACTGTTCCCGGCCCGAACTTCATTTTCGGCCTGATCTTCAACCTCGGCACGAACTTCAACCTCGGCCCGAACTCCAACCTCGGCCCGAACTCCGACCTCGGCCCGAACATCATCCTCGGCCCGAATACCGAACTTCGGCCCGAACACCACTTTGGCCCGAACACCACTCCGGCCCGAACATCCCACTTCAGCCCGAACACCACTTCGGCCCGAACATCCCTCTTCGGCCCGAACTCTTCAATATCCAAGATTGTGTGACAAAAGGTGCTATACTAAAACATTCATAACTTTCAGCTCGGGTGTCCATTTCACGCCCACGAGTAACCAAAATAGCTGGTTCGTTCATCACTGCCAAGAACAAGTTCGGCCCGAACTCTTCACTGTTCCCGGCCCGAACTTCATTTTCGGCCCGAACTTCAACCTCGGCCCGAACTTCAACCTCGGCCCGAACTCCGACCTCGTCCCGAACTTCAACCTCGGCCCGAACATTATCCTCGGCCCGAACACCGAACTTCGGCCCGAACACCACTTCAGCCCGAACACCACTTCGGCTCGAACATCCCACTTCGGCCCGAACACCACTTCGGCCCGAACATCACTCTTCGGTCCGAACTCTTCAATATCCAAGATTGTGTGACAAAAGGTGTTATACTAAAACATTCATAACTTTCAGTTCGGGTGTCCGTTTCACGCCCACGAGTAAGCAAAATAGCTGGTTCGTTCGTCACTTCCAAGAACAAGTTCGGCCCGAACTCTTCACTGTTCCCGGCCCGAACTTCATTTTCGACCCAAACTTCAACCTCGGCCGGAACTCCGACCTCGGCCCGAACTTCAACCTCGGCCCGAACATCTTCCTCGGCCCGAACACCGAACTTCGGCCCGAACACCACTTCGGCCCGAACATCCCACTTCGGCCCGAACACCACTTCGCCCCGAACATCCCTCTTCGGCCCAAACTCTTTAATCTCCAAGATTGTGTGACAAAAGGTGATATACTAAAACATTCATAACTTTCAGCTCGGGTGTCCGTTTTACGCCCACGAGTAACCAAAATAGCTGGTTCGTTCGTCACTACCAAGAACAAGTTCGGCCCGAACTTTTCACTGTTCCCGGTCCGAACTTCATTTACGGCCCGAACTTCAACCTCGGCCCGAACTCCGACCTCGGCCCGAACTTCAACCTCGTCCCGAACATCATCCTCGGCCCGAACACCACTTAGGCCCGAACACCACTTCGGCCCGAACATCCCACTTCGGCCCGAACACCACTTCGGCCCGAACATCCCTCTTCGGCCCGAACTCTTCAATATCCAAGATTGTGTGACAAAAGTTGCTATACTAAAACATTCATAACTTTCAGCTCGGGTGTCCGTTTCACGCCCACGAGTAACCAAAATAGCTGGGTCATTCGTCACTGCCAAGAACAAGTTCGGCCCGAACTCTTCACTGTTCCCGGCCCGAACTCGACCCAAACTTCAACCTCGGCCCGAACTCCGACCTCGGCCCGAGCATCAACCTCGGCCCGAACATCATCCTCGGCCCGAACACCGAACTTCGGCCCGAACACCACTTCGGCCCGAACATCCCACTTCGGCCCGAACACCACTTCGCCCCGAACATCCCTCTTCGGCCCAAACTCTTTAATATCCAAGATTGTGTGACAAAAGGTGCTATACTAAAACATTCATAACTTTCAACTCGGGTGTCCGTTTCATGCCCACGAGTAACCAAAATAGCTGGTTCGTTCGTCACTACCAAGAACAAGTTCGGCCCGAACTTTTCACTGTTCCCGGCGCGAACTTCATTTACGGCCCGAACTTCAACCTCGGCCCGAACTCCGACCTCGGCCCGAACTTCAACCTCGGCCCGAACATCATCCTCGGCCCGAACACCACTTAGGCCCGAACACCACTTCGGCCCGAACATCCCACTTCGGCCCGAACACCACTTCGGCCCGAACATCCCTCTTCGGCCCGAACTCTTCAATATCCAAGATTGTGTGACAAAAGGTGCTATACTAAAACATTCATAACTTTCAGCTCGGGTGTCCGTTTCACGCCCACGAGTAACCAAAATAGCTGGGTCGTTCGTCACTGCCAAGAACAAGTTCGGCCCGAACTCTTCATTGTTCCCGGCCCGAACTTCATTTTCGGCCCGAACTTCGACCTCGGCCCGAACTTCAACCTCGGCCCGAACTCCGACCTCGGCCCAAACTCCAACCTCGGCTCGAACATCATCCTCGGCCCGAACACCGAACTTCGACCCGAACACCACTTCGGCCCGAACACCACTTCGGCCCGAACATCCCACTTCGGCCCGAACATCGCCCTTCGGCCCGAACTCTTCAATATCCAAGATTGTGTGACAAAAGGTGTTATACTAAAACATTCATAACTTTCAGCTCGGGTGTCCGTTGCACGCCCACGAGTAACCAAAATAGCTGGTTTGTTCGTCACTGCCAAGAACAAGTTCGGCCCGAACTCTTCACTGTTCCCGGCCCGAATTTCATTTTCGGCCCGAACTTCAACCTCGGCCCGAACTTCAACCTCGGCCCGAACTCCGACCTCGGCCCGAACTCCGACCTCGGCCCGAACATCATCCTCGGCCCGAACACCACTTCGGCCTGAACACCACTACGGCCCGAACATCCCACTTCGGCCCGAACACCACTTCGGCCCGAACATCCCTCTTCGGCCCGAACTCTTCAATATCCAAGATTGTGTGACAAAAATGTGCTATACTAAAACATTCATAACGTTCAGCTCGGGTGTCCATTTCACGCCCACAAGTAACCAAAATAGCTGGTTCGTTCATCACTGCCAAGAACAAGTTCGGCCCGAACTCTTCACTGTTCCCGGCCCGAACTTCATTTTCGGCCCGAACTTCAACCTCGGCCCGAACTCCGACCTCGACCCGAACTTCAACCTCGGCCCGAACATCATCCTCGGCCCGAACACCGAACTTCGGCCCGAACACCACTTCGGTCCGAACACCACTTCGGCTCGAACTTCTCACTTCGGCCCGAACACCACTTCGGCCCGAACATCACTCTTCGGCCCGAACTCTTCAATATCCAAGATTGTGTGACAAAAGGTGTTATACTAAAACATTCATAACTTTCAGTTCAGGTGTCCGTTTCACGCCCACGAGTAAGCAAACTAGCTGGTTCGTTCGTCACTGCCAAGAACAAGTTCGGCCCGGACTATTCACTGTTCCCGGCACGAACTTCATTTTCGGCCCGAACTTCAACCTCGGCCCGAACTCCGACCTCGGCCCGAACTTCAACCTCAGCCCGAACATCATCCTCGGCCCTAACATCAAACTTCGGCCCGAACACCACTTCGGCTCGAACATCCCACTTTGGCCCGAACACCACTTCGCCCCGAACATCCCTCTTCGGCTCAAACTCTTCAATATCCAAGATTGTGTGACAAAAGGTGCTATACTAAAACCTTCATAACTTTCAGCTCGGGTGTCCTTTTCACGCCCACGAGTGACCAAAATAGCTGGTTCGTTCGTCACTGCCAAGAACAAGTTCGGCCCGAACTTTTCACTGTTCCCGGCCCGAACTTCATTTACGGCCCGAACTTCAACCTCGACCCGAACTTCAACCTCGGCCCGAACTCCGACCTCGGCCCGAACTTCAACCTCGGTCTGAACATCATCCTCGGCCCGAACACCACTTCGGCCCGAACACCACTTCGGCCCGAACACCACTTCGGCCCTAACATCCCACTTCGGCCCGAACACCACTTCGGCCCGAACATCCCTCTTCGGCCCGAACTCTTCAATATCCAAGATTGTGTGACAAAAGGTGCTATACTAAAACATTCATAACTTTCAGCTCGGGTGTCCGTTTCACGCCCACGAGTAACCAAAATAGCTGGGTCGTTCGTCACTGCCAAGAACAAGTTCGGCCCGAACTCTTCACTGTTCCCGGCCCGAACTTCATTTTCGGCCCGAACTTCAACCTCGGCCCGAACTCCGACCTCGGCCCGAACTTCAACCTCGGCCCGAACATCATCCTCGGCCCGAACACCGAACTTCGGCCCGAACACCACTTCGGCCCGAACATCCCACTTCGGCCCGAACACCACTTCGGTCCGAACATCCCTCTTCCGCCCGAACTCTTCAATATCTAAGATTGTAACATTCGTCCCACATTGGTCGGAGAGGGGAACAAAACACTACTTATAAGGTTGTGGATACCTCTCCTAGCATGAGGCCTTTTGGGTGGAAGTGGTCCATACCAAGAACAAAACCGTGCGCCGGTGGGCAAAGCGGACAATATCGTGCTACGGGGTTCTGGGATGTTACAAGTGGTATCAGAGCCAGACCCGAACCGATGTGCACAACGGGGGCGTTGTGTCCCAAGGGGGGGAGAATTGTAACATTCGTCCCACATTGGTTGGAGAGGGGAACAAAACACTCCTTATAAGGTTGTGGATACCTCTCCTAGCATGAGGCCTTTTGGGTGGAAGTGGTCCATACCAAGAACAAAACCGTGCGCCGGTGGGCAAAGCGGACAATATCGTGCTACGGGGTTCTGGGATGTTACAAAGATTGTGTGACAAAAGGTGCTATACTAAAACATTCATAACTTTCAGCTCGGGTGACCGTTTCACGCCCACGAGTAACCAAAATAGCTGGTTCGTTCGTCACTGCCAAGAACAAGTTCGGCCCGAACTCTTCACTGTTCCCGGCCCAAACTTCATTTTCGGCCCAAACTTCAACCTCGGCCCGAACTTCAACCTCGGCCCGAACTCCGTCCTCGGCCCGAACTTCAACCTCGGCCCGAACATCATCCTCGGCCCGAACACCGAACTTCGGCCCGAACACCACTTCGGCCCGAACATCCCACTTCGGTCCGAACACCACTTCGGCCGGAACATCCCTCTTCGGCCCGAACTCTTCAATATCCAAAATTGTGTGACAAAAGGTGCTATACTAAAACATTCATAACTTTCAGCTCGGGTGTCCGTTTCACGCCCACGAGTAACCAAAATAGCTGGTTCGTTCGTCACTGCCAAGAACAAGTTCGGCCCGAACTCTTCACTATTCCCGGCCCAAACTTCATTTTCGGCCCGAACTTCAACCTCGGCCCGAACATCATCTTCGGCCCGAACACCACTTCGGCCCGAACACCACTTCGGCTCGAACATCCCACTTCGGTCCGAACATCCCTCTTCGGCCCGAACTCTTCAATATCCAAAATTGTGTGACAAAAGGTGCTATACTAGAACATTCATAACTTTCAGCTCGGGTGTCCGCTTCACGCCCACGAGTAACCAAAATAGCTGGTTCGTTCGTCACTGCCAAGAACAAATTCGGCCCGAACTCTTCACTGTTCCCGGCCCGAACTTCATTTTCGGCCCGAACTTCAACCTCGGCCCGAACTTCAACCTCGGCCCGAACTCCGACCTCGGCCCGAACTTCAACCTCGGCCCGAACATCATCCTCGGCCCGAACACCGAACTTCGGCCCGAACACCACTTCGGCCCGAACATCCCACTTCGGCCCGAACTTCAACCTCGGCCCGAACATCATCCTCGGCCCGAACACCACTTCGGCCCGAACATCCCACTTCAGACCGAACACCACTTCGGCCCGAACATCCCTCTTCGGCCCGAACTCTTCAATATCCAAGATTGTGTGACAAATGGTGCTATACTAAAACATTCATAACTTTCAGCTCGGGTGTCCGTTTCACGCCCACGAGTAACCAAAATAGCTGGTTTGTTCGTCACTGCCAAGAACAAGTTCGGCCCGAACTCTTCACTGTTCCCGGCCCGAACTTCATTTTCGGCCCGAACTTCAACCTCGGCCCGAACTTCAACCTCTTTCCGAACTCCGACCTCGGCCGAACTTCAACCTCGGCCCGAACATCATCCTTGGCCCGAACACCGAACTTCGGCCCGAACACCACTTCGGCCCGAACATCCCTCTTCGGCCCGAACTCTTCAATATCCAAAATTGTGTGAAAAAAGGTGCTATAGTAAAACATTCATAACTTTCAGCTCGGGTGTCCGTTTCACGCCCACGAGTAACCAAAATAGCTGGTTCGTTCGTCACTGCCAAGAACAAGTTCGGCCCGAACACTTCACTGTTCCCGGCCCGAACTTCATTTTCTGCCCGAACTTCAACCTCGGCCCGAACTTCAACCTTGGCCCGAACTCCGACCTCGGCCCGAACTTCAACCTCGGCCCGAACATCATCCTCGGCCCGAACACCGAACTTTGGCCCGAACACCACTTCGGCCCGAACACCACTTCGGCTCGAACACCACTTCGGCCCGAACATCCCTCTTCGGCCCGAACTCTACAATATCCAAGATTGTGTGACAAAAGGTGATATACTAAAACATTCATAACTTTCAGCTCGGGTGTCCGTTTCACGCCCACGAGTAACCAAAATAGCTGGTTCGTTCGTCACTTCCAAGAACAAGTTCGGCCCGAACTCTTCACTGTTCCCGGCCCGAACTTCATTTTCGGCCCGAACTTCAACCTCGGCCCGAACTTCAACCTCGGCCCGAACACCGACCTCGGCCCGAACTTCAACCTCGGCCCGAACATCATCGTCAGCCCGAACACCGAACTTCGGCCCGAACACCACTTCGGCCCGAACATCCCACTTCAGCCCGAACACCACTTCGGCCCGAACATCCCTCTTCCGCCCGAACTCTTCAATATCCAAGATTGTGTGACAAAAGGTGCTATAGTAAAACATTCATAACTTTCAGCTCGGGTGTCCGTTTCACGCCCACGAGTAACCAAAATAGCTGGTTCGTTCGTCACTGCCAAGAACAAGTTCGGCCCGAACTCTTCACTGTTCCCGGCCCGAACTTCATTTTCGGCCCGAACTTCAACCTCGGCCCGAACTTCAACCTCGGCCCGAACTCCGACCTCGGCCCGAACTTCAACCTCGGCCCGAACATCATCGTCAGCCCGAACACCGAACTTCGGCCCGAACACCACTTCGGCCCGAACATCCCACTTCAGCCCGAACACCACTTCGGCCCGAACATCCCTCTTCCGCCCGAACTCTTCAATATCCAAGATTGTGTGACAAAAGTTGCTATAGTAAAACATTCATAATTTTCAGCTCGGGTGTCCGTTTCACGCCCACGAGTAAGCAAAATAGCTGGTTCGTTCGTCACTGCCAAGAACAAGTTCGGCCCGAACTCTTCACTGTTCCCGGCCCGAACTTCATTTTCGGCCCGAACTTCAACCTCGGCCCGAACTCCGACCTCGGCCCGAACTTCAACCTCGGCCCGAACATCATCCTCGGCCCGAACACCGAACTTTGGCCCGAACACCACTTCGGCCCGAACACCACTTCGGCCCGAACATCCCTCTTCGGCCCGAACTCTTCAATATCCGAGATTGTGTGACAAAAGGTGCTATACTAAAACATTCATAACTTTCAGCTCGGGTGTCCGTTTCACGCCCACGAGTAACCAAAATAGCTGGTTCGTTCGTCACTGCCAAGAACAAGTTCGGCCCGAACTCTTCACTGTTCCCGGCCCGAACTTCATTTTCGGCCCGAACTTCAACCTCGGCCCGAACTTCAACCTCGGCCCGAACTCTGACCTCGGCCCGAACTTCAACCTCGGCCCGAACATCATCCTCGGCCCGAACACCGAACTTCGGCCCGAACACCATTTCGGCCCGAACACCACTTCGGCCCGAACATCCCACTTCGGCCCGAACACCACTTCGGCCCGAACATCCCTCTTCGGCCCGAACTCTTCAATATCCAAGATTGTGTGACAAAAGGTGCTATACTAAATCATTCATAACTTTCAGCTCGGGTGTCCATTTCACGCCCACGAGTAACCAAAATAGCTGGTTCGTTCGTCACTTCCAACAACAAGTTCGGCCCGAACTCTTCACTGTTCCCGGACCGAACTTCATTTTCGGCCCGAACTTCAACCTCGGCCCGAACTTCAACCTCGGCCCGAACTCCGACCTCGGCCCGAACTTCAACCTCGGCCCGAACATCATCCTCGGCCCGAACACCGAACTTCGGCCCGAACACCATTTCGGCCCGAACACCACTTCGGCCCGAACATCCCACTTCGGCCCGAACACCACTTCGGCCCGAACATCCCTCTTCGGCCCGAACTCTTCAATATCCAAGATTGTGTGACAAAAGGTGCTATACTAAATCATTCATAACTTTCAGCTCGGGTGTCCGTTTCACGCCCACGAGTAACCAAAATAGCTGGTTCGTTCGTCACTGCCAAGAACAAGTTCGGCCCGAACTCTTCACTGTTCCCGGCCCGAACTTCATTTTCGGCCCGAACTTCAACCTCGGCCCGAACTTCAACCTCGGCCCGAACTCCGACCTCGGCCCGAACTTCAACCTCGGCCCGAACATCATCCTCTGCCCGAACACCGAACTTCGGCCCGAACACCACTTCGGCCCGAACACCACTTCGGCCCGAACACCACTTCGGCCCGAACACCACTTCGGCCCGAACATCCCTCTTCGGCCCGAACTCTTCAATATCCAAGATTGTGTGACAAAAGGTGCTATAGTAAAACATTCATAACTTTCAGCTCGGGTGTCCGTTTCACGCCCATGAGTAAGCAAAATAGCTGGTTCGTTCGTCACTGCCAAGAACAAGTTCGGCCCGAACTCTTCACTGTTCCCGGCCCGAACTTCATTTTCGGCCCGAACTTCAACCTCGGCCCGAACTCCGACCTCGGTCCGAACTTCAACCTCGGCCCGAACATCATCCTCGGCCCGAACACCGAACTTTGGCCCGAACACCACTTCGGCCCGAACACCACTTCGGCCCGAACATCCCTCTTCGGCCCGAACTCTTCAATATCCAAGATTGTGTGACAAAAGGTGCTATACTAAAACATTCATAACTTTCAGCTCGGGTGTCCGTTTCACGCCCACGAGTAACCAAAATAGCTGGTTCGTTCGTCACTGCCAAGAACAAGTTCGGCCCGAACTCTTCACTGTTCCCGGCCCGAACTTCATTTTCGGCCCGAACTTCAACCTCGGCCCGAACTTCAACCTCGGCCCGAACTCTGACCTCGGCCCGAACTTCAACCTCGGCCCGAACATCATCCTCGGCCCGAACACCGAACTTCGGCCCGAACACCATTTCGGCCCGAACACCACTTCGGCCCGAACATCCCACTTCGGCCCGAACACCACTTCGGCCCGAACATCCCTCTTCGGCCCGAACTCTTCAATATCCAAGATTGTGTGACAAAAGGTGCTATACTAAATCATTCATAACTTTCAGCTCGGGTGTCCATTTCACGCCCACGAGTAACCAAAATAGCTGGTTCGTTCGTCACTTCCAAGAACAAGTTCGGCCCGAACTCTTCACTGTTCCCGGCCCGAACTTCATTTTCGGCCCGAACTTCAACCTCGGCCCGAACTTCAACCTCGGCCCGAACTCCGACCTCGGCCCGAACTTCAACCTCGGCCCGAACATCATCCTCGGCCCGAACACCGAACTTCGGCCCGAACACCATTTCGGCCCGAACACCACTTCGGCCCGAACATCCCACTTCGGCCCGAACACCACTTCGGCCCGAACATCCCTCTTCGGCCCGAACTCTTCAATATCCAAGATTGTGTGACAAAAGGTGCTATACTAAATCATTCATAACTTTCAGCTCGGGTGTCCGTTTCACGCCCACGAGTAACCAAAATAGCTGGTTCGTTCGTCACTGCCAAGAACAAGTTCGGCCCGAACTCTTCACTGTTCCCGGCCCGAACTTCATTTTCGGCCCGAACTTCAACCTCGGCCCGAACTTCAACCTCGGCCCGAACTCCGACCTCGGCCCGAACTTCAACCTCGGCCCGAACATCATCCTCTGCCCGAACACCGAACTTCGGCCCGAACACCACTTCGGCCCGAACACCACTTCGGCCCGAACACCACTTCGGCCCGAACACCACTTCGGCCCGAACATCCCTCTTCGGCCCGAACTCTTCAATATCCAAGATTGTGTGACAAAAGGTGCTATAGTAAAACATTCATAACTTTCAGCTCGGGTGTCCGTTTCACGCCCACGAGTAACCAAAATAGCTGGTTCGTTCGTCACTGCCAAGAACAAGTTCGGCCCGAACTATTCACTGTTCCCGGCCCGAACTTCATTTTCTGCCCGAACTTCAACCTCGGCCCGAACTTCAACCTTGGCCCGAACTCCGACCTCGGCCCGAACTTCAACCTCGGCCCAAACATCATCCTCAGCCCGAACACCGAACTTCGGCCCGAACACCACTTCGGCCCGAACAACCCACTTCAGCCCGAACACCACTTCGGCCCGAACATCCCTCTTCGGCCCGAACTCTTCAATATCCAAGATTGTGTGACAAAAGGTGCTATAGTAAAACATTCAAAACTTTCAGCTCTGGTGTCCGTTTCACGCCCACGAGTAAGCAAAATAGCTGGTTCGTTCGTCACTGCCAAGAACAAGTTCGGCCCGAACTCTTCACTGTTCCCGGCCCGAACTTCATTTTCGGCCCGAACTTCAACCTCGGCCCGAACTTCAACCTAGGCCCGAACTCCGACCTCGGCCCGAACTTCAACCTCGGCCCGAACATCATCCTCGGCCCGAACACCGAACTTCGGCCCGAACACCACTTCGGCACGAACACCACTTCGGCCCGAACATCCCACTTCGGCCCGAACATCACTTCGGCCCGAACATCCCTCTTCGGCCCGAACTCTTCAATATCCAAGATTGTGTGACAAAAGGTGCTATACTAAAACATTCATAACTTTCAGCTCGGGTGTCCGTTTCACGCCCACGAGTAACCAAAATAGCTGGGTCGTTCGTCACTGCCAAGACCAAGTTCGGCCCGAACTCTTCACTGTTCCCGGCCCGAACTTCATTTTCGGCCCAAACTTCAACCTCGGCCCGAACTGCAACCTCGGCCCGAACTCCGACCTCGGCCCGAACTCTTCACTGTTCCCGGCCCGAACTTCATTTTCGGTCCGAACTTCAACCTCGGCCCGAACTCCAACCTCGGCCCGAACTCCGACCTCGGCCCGAACTTCAACCTCGGCCCGAACATCATCCTCGGCCCGAACTGCAACCTCGGCCTGAACTCCGACCTCGGCCCGAACTTCAACCTCGGCCCGAACATCATCCTCGGCCCGAACACCGAACTTCGGCCCGAACACCACTTCGGCCCGAACACCACTTCGGCCCGAACATCCCACTTCGGCCCGAACACCACTTCGGTCCGAACATCCTTCTTCCGCCCGAACTCTTCAATATCCGAACTCTTCAATATCCAAGATTGTGTGACAAAAGGTGCTATACTAAAACATTCATAACTTTCAGCTCGGGTGTCCGTTTCACGCCCACGAGTAACCAAAATAGCTGGTTCGTTCGTCACTGCCAAGAACAAATTCGGCCCGAACTCTTCACTGTTCCCGGCCCGAAATTCATTTTCGGCCCGAACTTCAACCTCGGCCCGAACTTCAACCTCGGCCTGAACTCCGACCTCGGCCCGAACTTCAACCTCGGCCCGAACATCATCCTCGGCCCGAACACCGAACTTCGGCCCGAACACCACTTCGGCCCGAACATCCCACTTCGGCCCGAACACCACTTCGGCCCGAACATCCCTCTTCGGCCCGAACTCTTCAATATTCAAGATTGTGTGACAAAAGGTGCTATACTAAAACATTCATAACTTTCAGCTCGGGTGTCCGTTTCACGCCCACGAGTAACCAAAATAGCTGGTTCGTTCGTCACTGCCAAGAACAAGTTCGGCCCGAACTTTTCACTGTTCCCGGCCCGAACTTCATTTACGGCCCGAACTTCAACCTCGGCCCGAACTTCAACCTCGGCCCGAACTCCGACCTCGGTCCGAACTTCAACCTCGGCCCGAACATCATCCTCGGCCCGAACACCACTTCGGCCCGAACATCCCACTTCAGCCCGAACACCACTTCGGCCCGAACATCCCTCTTCGGCCCGAACTCTTCAATATCCAAGAATGTGTGACAAATGGTGCTATACTAAAATATTCATAACTTTCAACTCGGGTGTCCGTTTCACGCCCACGAGTAACCAAAATAGCTGGTTCGTTCGTCACTGCCAAGAACAAGTTCGGCCCGAACTCTTCATTGTTCCCGGCCCGAACTTCATTTTCGGCCCGAACTTCAACCTCGGCCCGAACTTCAACCTCGGCCCGAACTCCGACCTCGGCCCGAACGTCAACCTCGGCCCGAACATCATCCTCGGCCCGAACACCGAACTTCGGCCCGAACACCACTTCGGCCCGAACATCCCTCTTCGGCCCGAACTCTTCAATATCCAAGATTGTGTGACAAAAGGTGCTATAGTAAAACATTCATAACTTTCAGCTCGGGTGTCCGTTTCATGCCCACGAGTAACCAAAATAGCTGGTTCGTTAGTCACTGCCAAGAACAAGTTCGGCCCGAACTCTTCACTGTTCCCGGCCCGAACTTCATTTTCGGCCCGAACTTCAACCTCGGCCCGAACTTCAACCTCAGCCCGAACTCCGACCTCGGCCCGAACTTCAACCTCGGCCCGAACATCATCCTCGGCCCGAACACCGAACTTCGACCCGAACACCATTTCGGCCCGAACACCACTTCGGCCCGAACATCCCACTTCGGCCCGAACACCACTTCGGCCCGAACATCCCTCTTCGGCCCGAACTCTTCAATATCCAAGATTGTGTGACAAAAGGTGCTATACTAAATCATTCATAACTTTCAGCTCGGGTGTCCATTTCACGCCCACGAGTTACCAAAATAGCTGGTTCGTTCGTCACTTCCAAGAACAAGTTCGGCCCGAACTCTTCACTGTTCCCGGCCCGAACTTCATTTTCGGCCCGAACTTCAACCTCGGCCCGAACTTCAACCTCGGCCCGAACTCCGACCTCGGCCCGAACTTCAACCTCGGCCCGAACATCATCCTCGGCCCGAACACCGAACTTCGGCCCGAACACCATTTTGGCCCGAACACCACTTCGGCCCGAACATCCCACTTCGGCCCGAACACCACTTCGGCCCGAACATCCCTCTTCGGCCCGAACTCTTCAATATCCAAGATTGTGTGACAAAAGGTGCTATACTAAATCATTCATAACTTTCAGCTCGGGTGTCCGTTTCACGCCCACGAGTAACCAAAATAGCTGGTTCGTTCGTCACTGCCAAGAACAAGTTCGGCCCAAACTCTTCACTGTTCCCGGCCCGAACTTCATTTTCGGCCCGAACTTCAACCTCGGCCCGAACTTCAACCTCGGCCCGAACTCCGACCTCGGCCCGAACTTCAACCTCGGCCCGAACATCATCCTCTGCCCGAACACCGAACTTCGGCCCGAACACCACTTCGGCCCGAACACCACTTCGGCCCGAACACCACTTCGGTCCGAACATCCCTCTTCGGCCCGAACTCTTCAATATCCAAGATTGTGTGACAAAATGTGCTATAGTAAAACATTCATAACTTTCAGCTCGGGTGTCCGTTTCACGCCCACGAGTAACCAAAATAGTTGGTTCGTTCGTCACTGCCAAGAACAAGTTCGGCCCGAACTATTCACTGTTCCCGGCCCGAACTTCATTTTCTGCCCGAACTTCAACCTCGGCCCGAACTTCAACCTTGGCCCGAACTCCGACCTCGGCCCGAACTTCAACCTCGGCCCAAACATCATCCTCAGCCCGAACACCGAACTTCGGCCCGAACACCACTTCGGCCCGAACATCCCACTTCAGCCCGAACACCACTTCGGCCCGAACATCCCTCTTCGGCCCGAACTCTTCAATATCCAAGATTGTGTGACAAAAGGTGCTATAGTAAAACATTCAAAACTTTCAGCTCTGGTGTCCGTTTCACGCCCACGAGTAAGCAAAATAGCTGGTTCGTTCGTCACTGCCAAGAACAAGTTCGGCCCGAACTCTTCACTGTTCCCGGCCCGAACTTCATTTTCGGCCCGAACTTCAACCTCGGCCCGAACTTCAACCTCGGCCCGAACTCCGACCTCGGCCCGAACTTCAACCTCGGCCCGAACATCATCCTCGGCCCGAACACCGAACTTCGGCCCGAACACCACTTCGGCACGAACACCACTTCGGCCCGAACATCCCACTTCGGCCCGAACACCACTTCGGCCCGAACATCCCTCTTCGGCCCGAACTCCTCAATATCCAAGATTGTGTGACAAAAGGTGCTATACTAAAACATTCATAACTTTCAGCTCGGGTGTCCGTTTCACGCCCACGAGTAACCAAAATAGCTGGGTCGTTCGTCACTGCCAAGACCAAGTTCGGCCCGAACTCTTCACTGTTCCCGGCCCGAACTTCATTTTCGGCCCAAACTTCAACCTCGGCCCGAACTGCAACCTCGGCCCGAACTCCGACCTCGGCCCGAACTCTTCACTGTTCCTGGCCCGAACTTCATTTTCGGTCCGAACTTCAACCTCGGCCCGAACTCCAACCTCGGCCCGAACTCCGACCTCGGCCCGAACTTCAACCTCGGCCCGAACATCATCCTCGGCCCGAACTGCAACCTCGGCCCGAACTCTGACCTCGGCCCGAACTTCAACCTCGGCCCGAACTTCATCCTCGGCCCGTACATCATCCTCGGCCCGAACACCGAACTTCGGCCCGAACACCACTTCGGCCCGAACACCACTTCGGCCCGAACATCCCACTTCGGCCCGAACACCACTTCGGTCCGAACATCCTTCTTCCGCCCGAACTCTTCAATATCCGAACTCTTCAATATCCAAGATTGTGTGACAAAAGGTGCTATACTAAAACATTCATAACTTTCAGCTCGGGTGTCCGTTTCACGCCCACGAGTAACCAAAATAGCTGGTTCGTTCGTCACTGCCAAGAACAAATTCGGCCCGAACTCTTCACTGTTCCCGGCCCGAAATTCATTTCCGGCCCGAACTTCAACCTCGGCCCGAACTTCAACCTCGACCCGAACTCCGACCTCGGCCCGAACTTCAACCTCGGCCCGAACATCATCCTCGGCCCGAACACCGAACTTCGGCCCGAACACCACTTCGGCCCGAACATCCCACTTCGGCCCGAACACCACTTCGGCCCGAACATCCCTCTTCGGCCCGAACTCTTCAATATTCAAGATTGTGTGACAAAAGGTGCTATACTAAAACATTCATAACTTTCAGCTCGGGTGTCCGTTTCACGCCCACGAGTAACCAAAATAGCTGGTTCGTTCGTCACTGCCAAGAACAAGTTCGACCCGAACTTTTCACTGTTCCCGGCCCGAACTTCATTTACGGCCCGAACTTCAACCTCGGCCCGAACTTCAACCTCGGCCCGAACTCCGACCTCGGTCCGAACTTCAACCTCGGCCCGAACATCATCCTCGGCCCGAACACCACTTCGGCCCGAACATCCCACTTCAGCCCGAACACCACTTCGGCCCGAACATCCCTCTTCGGCCCGAACTCTTCAATATCCAAGATTGTGTGACAAATGGTGCTATACTAAAATATTCATAACTTTCAACTCGGGTGTCCGTTTCACGCCCACGAGTAACCAAAATAGCTGGTTCGTTCGTCACTGCCAAGAACAAGTTCGGCCCGAACTCTTCATTGTTCCCGGCCCGAACTTCATTTTCGGCCCGAACTTCAACCTCGGCCTGAACTTCAACCTCGGCCCGAACTCCGACCTCGGCCCGAACTTCAACCTCGGCCCGAACATCATCCCCGGCCCGAACACCGAACTTCAGCCCGAACACCACTTCGGCCCGAACATCCCTCTTCGGCCCGAACTCTTCAATATCCAAGATTGTGTGACAAAAGGTGCTATAGTAAAACATTCATAACTTTCAGCTCGGGTGTCCGTTTCATGCCCACGAGTAACCAAAATAGCTGGTTCGTTCGTCACTGCCAAGAACAAGTTCGGCCCGAACTCTTCACTGTTCCCGGCCCGAACTTCATTTTCGGCCCGAACTTCAACCTCGGCCCGAACTTCAACCTCAGCCCGAACTCCGACCTCGGCCCGAACTTCAACCTCGGCCCGAACATCATCCTCGGCCCGAACACCGAACTTCGGCCCGAACACCATTTCGGCCCGAACACCACTTCGGCCCGAACATCCCACTTCGGCCCGAACACCACTTCGGCCGGAACATCCCTCTTCGGCCCGAACTCTTCAATATCCAAGATTGTGTGACAAAAGGTGCTATACAAAATCATTCATAACTTTCAGCTCGGGTGTCCGTTTCACGCCCACGAGTAACCAAAATAGCTGGTTCGTTCGTCACTGCCAAGAACAAGTTCGGCCCGAACTATTCACTGTTCCCGGCCCGAACTTCATTTTCTGCCCGAACTTCAACCTCGGCCCGAACTTCAACCTTGGCCCGAACTCCGACCTCGGCCCGAACTTCAACCTCGGCCCAAACATCATCCTCAGCCCGAACACCGAACTTCGGCCCGAACACCACTTCGTCCCGAACATCCCACTTCAGCCCGAACACCACTTCGGCCCGAACATCCCTCTTCGGCCCGAACTCTTCAATATCCAAGATTGTGTGACAAAAGGTGCTATAGTAAAACATTCAAAACTTTCAGCTCTGGTGTCCGTTTCACGCCCACGAGTAAGCAAAATAGCTGGTTCGTTCGTCACTGCCAAGAACAAGTTCGGCCCGAACTCTTCACTGTTCCCGGCCCGAACTTCATTTTCGGCCCGAACTTCAACCTCGGCCCGAACTTCAACCTCAGCCCGAACTCCGACCTCGGCCCGAACTTCAACCTCGGCCCGAACATCATCCTCGGCCCGAACACCGAACTTCGGCCCGAACACCATTTCGGCCCGAACACCATTTCGGCCCGAACACCACTTCGGCCCGAACATCCCACTTCGGCCCGAACACCACTTCGGCCCGAACATCCCTCTTCGGCCCGAACTCTTCAATATCCAAGATTGTGTGACAAAAGGTGCTATACTAAATCATTCATAACTTTCAGCTCGGGTGTCCGTTTCACGCCCACGAGTAACCAAAATAGCTGGTTCGTTCGTCACTGCCAAGAACAAGTTCGGCCCGAACTCTTAACTGTTCCCGGCCCGAACTTCAACCTCGGCCCGAACTTCAACCTCGGCCCGAACTCCGACCTCGGCCCGAACTTCAACCTCGGCCCGAACATCATCCTCTGCCCGAACACCGAACTTCGGCCCGAACACCACTTCGGCCCGAACACCACTTCGGCCCGAACATCCCTCTTCGGCCCGAACTCTTCAATATCCAAGATTGTGTGACAAAAGGTGCTATAGTAAAACATTCATAACTTTCAGCTCGGGTGTCCGTTTCACGCCCACGAGTAACCAAAATAGCTGGTTCGTTCGTCACTGCCAAGAACAAGTTCGGCCCGAACTATTCACTGTTCCCGGCCCGAACTTCATTTTCTGCCCGAACTTCAACCTCGGCCCGAACTTCAACCCTGGCCCGAACTCCGACCTCGGCCCGAACTTCAACCTCGGCCCAAACATCATCCTCAGCCCGAACACCGAACTTCGGCCCGAACACCACTTCGGCCCGAACATCCCACTTCAGCCCGAACACCACTTCGGCCCGAACATCCCTCTTCGGCCCGAACTTTTCAATATCCAAGATTGTGTGACAAAAGGTGCTATAGTAAAACATTCAAAACTTTCAGCTCTGGTGTCCGTTTCACGCCCACGAGTAAGCAAAATAGCTGGTTCGTTCGTCACTGCCAAGAACAAGTTCGGCCCGAACTCTTCACTGTTCCCGGCCCGAACTTCATTTTCGGCCCGAACTTCAACCTAGGCCCGAACTCCGACCTCGGCCCGAACTTCAACCTCGGCCCGAACATCATCCTCGGCCCGAACACCGAACTTCGGCCCGAACACCACTTCGGCACGAACACCACTTCGGCCCGAACATCCCACTTCGGCCCGAACACCACTTCGGCCCGAACATCCCTCTTCGGCCCGAACTCTTCAATATCCAAGATTGTGTGACAAAAGGTGCTATACTAAAACATTCATAACTTTCAGCTCGGGTGTCCGTTTCACGCCCACGAGTAACCAAAATAGCTGGGTCGTTCGTCACTGCCAAGACCAAGTTCGGCCCGAACTCTTCACTGTTCCCGGCCCGAACTTCATTTTCGGCCCAAACTTCAACCTCGGCCCGAACTGCAACCTCGGCCCGAACTCCGACCTCGGCCCGAACTCTTCACTGTTCCCGGCCCGAACTTCATTTTCGGCCCGAACTTCAACCTCGGCCCGAACTCCAACCTCGGCCCGAACTCCGACCTCGGCCCGAACTTCAACCTCGGCCCGAACATCATCCTCGGCCCGAACTGCAACCTCGGCCCGAACTCCGACCTCGGCCCGAACTTCAACCTCGGCCCGAACATCATCCTCGGCCCGAACACCGAACTTCGGCCCGAACACCACTTCGGCCCGAACACCACTTCGGCCCGAACATCCCACTTCGGCCCGAACACCACTTCGGTCCGAACATCCTTCTTCCGCCCGAACTCTTCAATATCCGAACTCTTCAATATCCAAGATGGTGTGACAAAAGGTGCTATACTAAAACATTTATAACTTTCAGCTCGGGTGTCCGTTTCACGCCCACGAGTAACCAAAATAGCTGGTTCGTTCGTCACTGCCAAGAACAAATTCGGCCCGAACTCTTCACTGTTCCCGGCCCGAAATTCATTTTCGGCCCGAACTTCAACCTCGGCCCGAACTTCAACCTCGGCCCGAACTTCAACCTCGGCCCGAACTTCAACCTCGGCCCGAACATCATCCTCGGCCCGAACACCGAACTTCGGCCCGAACACCACTTCGGCCCGAACATCCCACTTCGGCCCGAACACCACTTCGGCCCGAACATCCCTCTTCGGCCCGAACTCTTCAATATTCAAGATTGTGTGACAAAAGGTGCTATACTAAAACATTCATAACTTTCAGCTCGGGTGTCCGTTTCACGCCCACGAGTAACCAAAATAGCTGGTTCGTTCGTCACTGCCAAGAACAAGTTCGGCCCGAACTTTTCACTGTTCCCGGCCCGAACTTCATTTACGGCCCGAACTTCAACCTCGGCCCGAACTTCAACCTCGGCCCGAACATCATCCTTGGCCCGAACACTGAACTTCGGCCCGAACACCACTTCGGCCCGAACACCACTTCGGCCCGAACATCCCACTTCGGCCCGAACACCACTTCGGCCCGAACATCCCTCTTCGGCCCGAACTCTTCAATATCCAAGATTGTGTGACAAAAGGTGCTATACTAAATCATTCATAACTTTCAGCTCGTGTGTCCGTTTCACGCCCACGAGTAACCAAAATAGCTGGTTCATTCGTCACTGCCAAGAACTATAACTGGTGTCCAGAACCCATACGAATGCCCCGTGAACGATTTTGATCACTAGCTATGACAAATAACCTATAAGTATCCATTTTAAACATTAATTGGTGTCCGTGACACATACGAATGGCCCGTGAACACCACTAGCTTCGTCCAATAACCTATAAGCATCCTTGTTAAACCGTAATTAGCGTCGATAGTCCATACGAATGGCCCGTGAACCATTATAACCACTAGGTTCGACCAATAACATATAAGTATCCTTGTTAAACCGTAATTAACGTTCGTAGCCCATACGAATGGCCCGTGAACCATTATAACCACTAGCTATGACCGATAACCTATAAGTATCCATGTTAAACCGTAATTGGCGTCCATAGCCCATACGAATGGCCCGTGAACCATTATAACCACTAGCTACGACCAATAACTAATAAGTATCCATTATTAAAACTGTAAAAGGTGTTGATAACCCATACGAATGGTCCGTGAACCATTTTAACCACTAGCTACGCCCAATAACTTATAAGTATCTATGTTAAACCATAATTGGCGTCCATAGCCAATACGAATGGCCTGTGAACCGTTATAACCACTAGGTATAACCAAAAACCTCTAAGTATCCATTCTTTATACTGTAATTGGTGTTGATAACCCATACAAATGGCCCGTGAACCATTATAATCACTAGCTATGACCAATAACCTATAAGTATCCATTTTTTAAACTGTAATTGGTGTCTAGAACCCATACGAATGGCCCGTGAATGATTTTGACAACTAGCTATGACCAATAACCTATAAGTATCCATTTTAAACCTTAATTGGTGTCCATTACCCAAACGAATGGCACGTGAACCATTATAAGCACTAGCTTCGACCAATTAGCTATAAGTATCCATTTTAAACCTTAATTGGTGTCCATTGCCCATATGAATGGCCCGTGAACCATTATAAACCCTAGCTATGACCAATAACCTATAAGAATCCTTGTTGAACCGTAATTAGCGTCCATAGCCCATACGAATGGCCCGTGAACCATTATAACCACTAGATTCGACAATAACCTATAAGCATCCTTGTTAAACAGTAATTAGCGTCCATAGCACATACGAATGACCCGTGAACCATTATAACCATTAGGTATAACCTATAACCTATAAGTATCCATTTTTAAACTATAACTGGTGTCCAGAACCCATACGAATGCCCCGTGAACGGATTTGACCACTAGCTATGACAAATAGCCCATATATCCATTTTTTAAACTGTAATTGGTGTCTTGAACTCATACGAATGCCCCGTGAACGATTTTAACCACTAGCTATGACCAATAACCTATAAGTATCCATTTTAAACATTAATTGGTGTCCGTGACACATACGAATGGCCCGTGAATCATTATAACCACTAGCTTCGTCCAATAACCTAAAAGCATCCTTGTTAAACCGTAATTAGCGTCGATAGTCCATACGAATGGCCCGTGAACCATTATAACCACTAGGTTCGACTATTAACATATAAGTATCCTTGTTAAACCGTAATTAATGTTCGTAGCCCATACGAATGGCCCGTGAACCATTATAACCACTAGCTATGACCAATAACTTATAAGTATCCATATTTTAAATTGTAATTGGTGTCTAGAACCCATACGAATGCCCCGTGAATCATTTTGACCACTAGCGATGACCAATAACTTATAAGTATCCATTTTAAACCTTAATTGGTGTCGATAACCCATATGAGTGGCCCTTGAACCATTATAACCACAAGCTACGACCAATAAACTATAAGTATCCATTTTTTAAACTGTAATTGGTATCCATTACCCATACGAATGCCCCGTGAATGATTTTGACCACTAGCTTCGACCAATAACCTGTAAGTATCCATTTTAAACCTTAATTGGTGTCCATTACCCATACGAATGGCCCGTAAACCATTATAACCACTACCTATAACCAATAACCTATAAGTATGCATTTTTTAAATTTTAATTGGTGTTTGTAACTCATACAAATGGCCCGTAAACCATTATAACCACTAGCTATGACCAATAACCTATAAGTATCTATTTGAAACCATAATTGTTGTCCATTACCCATACAAATGGCCCGTGAACCATTATAACCACTACCTACGGCCCGTGATTAGCGTAATTAGCGTCCATAGCCCATACGAATGACCCGTGAGCCATTATAATCACAAGCTATACTAGCCATGACCAATAGCCTATAGATATACATTTTACCATTAGTAGGTGTCCATAACCCATAACCATGGCCCTTGAACCACTATAACCACTAGTTGTCCATAACTCATAGCGATGACCCTTGAACCATTATACCTACTAGCCATGACCAATAGCCTATAGATAACATTTTACAAGTAATAGGTGTCCATAACCCATAACCATGGCCCTTGAATCATTATAACCGCTAGATGTCCATATCTCATACCGATGGCCCTTGAACCATTATAACTACATTCCATGACCAATAGCCTATAGATGTCCATTTAACATGTAATAGGTGTCCATAACCCATACACATGACCATTGAATCATTATAACCACTAGATGAGCATAACTCATACCAATGACCCTTGAACCATTATAATTAGTAGCCATGACCAGTATCCTACAGATATCCATTTTACAAGCAATAGGTGTCCATAACCCATAACCATGGCCCTTGAACCATTATAACCACTAGATGTTCATAACTCATAGCGATGTCCCTCGAACCATTATACCTACTAGCCATGACCGATAGCCTATAGATATACATTTTACAAGTAATAGGCGTCCATAACCCATAACCATGGCCCTTGATCCATTATAACCACTTGATGTCCATAACTTATAGCGATGGCCCTTGAACCATTATAACTACTAGCCATGACCAATAGCGTATAGATATTCATTTAACAAGTAATAGGTGTCCATAACCTATACACATGACCCTTGTATCATTATAACCACTAGATGAGCATAACTCATACCAATGACCCTTGAACCATTATAACTATTAGCAATGACCAATAGCCTATAGATATACATTTTACCATTAATAGGTGTCCATAACCCATAACCATGGCCCTTGAACCACTATAACCACTAGTTCTCCATATCTCATACCGATGGCCCTTGAACCATTATAACTACTAGCCATGACCAATAGCCTATAGATATCCATTTAACAAGTAATAGGTGTCCATAACCCATACACATGACCCTTGAACCATTATAACCACTAGATGTCCATAACTCATAACAATGGCCCTTGAACCATTATAACTATTAGCCATGACCTGTAGCCTATAGATATCCATTTTACAAGTAGTAGGTGTCCATAACCCATAACCATGGCACTTGAACCATTATAACCACTAGAAGTCCATAACTCATAGCGATGGCCCTTGAAACATTACAACTACTAGCCATGACCAATAGCCTATAGATATCCATTTTAGTCCATTACCAATGATCATGGCCCTTGAACCATTATAACCACTAGATGTCCACAACTCCTACCGAGGGCCCTTGAACCACTATAACTACTAGCCATGTCCAATAGCCTATAGATATCAATTTTACAAGCAATAGGTGTCCATAACCCATAATCATGGCCCTTGAACCATTATAACCACTAGATGTCCATAACTCATACCGATATTCCCATGAACCATTTCAACCCCTAGCCATGACCAGTAGCATATAGATATCCTGTTTACAAGTAATAGGTGCCCATAACCCATCCCCATGTCCCTTGAACCATTATAACCACTAGATGTCCATAGGTCATACCGATGGCCCTTGTAACATATTAACCCATACCTATGTCCCTTGAACCATTTTAACCACTAGATGTCCATAACTCACAGTGATGGCCCTTGAACCATTATGAGTACTAGCCATGACAAACAGCCTATACACATCCATTTTACAGGTAATAGGTGTCCATAACCAAAACCTTTCTCTTAAACCATTATAATCACTAGATGTCCATAACTCATAGCGATGGCCCTCGAACCATTATACCTACTAGCCATGACCAATAGCCTATAGATATACATTTTACAAGTAATAGGTGTCCATAACACATAACCATGGCCCTTGAACTGTTATAACTACTAGCCATGACCAATAGCCTATAGATATCCATTTTACAAGCAATAGGTGTCCATAACCCATAACCATGGCCCTTGAACCATTATAACCACTAGATGTCCATAACTCATACCGATATTCCCATGAACCATTTCAACCCCTAGCCATGACCAGTAGCATATAGATATCCAGTTTACAAGTAATAGGTGCCCATAACCCATCCCCATGTCCCTTGAACCATTATAACCACTAGATGTCCATAGGTCATACCGATGGCCCTTGTAACATATTAACCCATACCTATGTCCCCTGAACCATTTTAACCACTAGATGTCCATAACTCACAGTGATGGCCCTTGAACCATTATGAGTACTAGCCATGACAAACAGCCTATACACATCCATTTTACAGGTAATAGGTGTCCATAACCAAAACCTTTCTCTTAAACCATTATAATCACTAGATGTCCATAACTCATAGCGATGGCCCTCGAACCATTATACCTACTAGCCAAGACCAATAGCCTATAGATATACATTTTACAAGTAATAGGTGTCCATAACACATAACCATGGCCCTTGAACTGTTATAACTACTAGCCATGACCAATAGCCTATAGATATCCATTTTACAAGCAATAGGTGTCCATAACCCATAACCATGGCCCTTGAACCATTAAAACCACTAGATGTCCATAACTCATAGCGATGGCCCTCGAACCATTATACCTACTATCCATGACCAATAGCCTATAGATATACATTTTACAAGTAATAGGTGTCCATAACACATAACCATGGCCCTTGAACCGTTATAACTACTAGCCATGACCAATAGCCTATAGATATACATTTTACGAGTAATAGGTGTCCATAACACATAACCATGGCCCTTGAACCATTATAACTACTAGCCATGACCAATAGCCTATAGATATCCATTTTACAAGCAAAAGGTGTCCATAACCCATAACCATGGCCCTTGAACCATTATAACCACTAGATGTTCATAACTCATAGCGATGGCCCTCGAACCATTATACATACTAGCCATGACCAATAGCCTATAGATATACATTTTACCATTAGTAGGTGTCCATAACCCATAACCATGGCCCTTGAACCACTATAACCACTAGTTGTCCATAACTCATAGCGATGACCCTTGAACCATTATACCTACTAGCCATGACCAATAGCCTATAGATAACATTTTACAAGTAATAGGTGTCCATAACCCATAACCATGGCCCTTGAATCATTATAACCGCTAGATGTCCATATCTCATACCGATGGCCCTTGAACCATTATAACTACATTCCATGACCAATAGCCTATAGATATCCATTTAACATGTAATAGGTGTCCGTAACCCATACACATGACCATTGAATCATTATAACCACTAGATGAGCATAACTCATACCAATGACACTTGAACCATTATAATTAGTAGCCATGACCAGTATCCTATAGATATCCATTTTACAAGCAATAGGTGTCCATAACCCATAACCATGGCCCTTGAACCATTATAACCACTAGATGTTCATAACTCATAGCGATGTCCCTCGAACCATTATACCTACTAGCCATGACCGATAGCCTATAGATATACATTTTACAAGTAATAGGCGTCCATAACCCATAACCATGGCCCTTGATCCATTATAACCACTTGATGTCCATAACTTATAGCGATGGCCCTTGAACCATTATAACTACTAGCCATGACCAATAGCCTATATATATTCATTTAACAAGTAATAGGTGTCCATAACCCATACACATGACCCTTGTATCATTATAACCACTAGATGAGCATAACTCATACCAATGACCCTTGAACCATTATAACTATTAGCAATGACCAATAGCCTATAGATATACATTTTACCATTATTTGGTGTCCATAACCCATAACCATGGCCCTTGAACCACTATAACCACTAGTTCTCCATATCTCATACCGATGGCCCTTGAACCATTATAACTACTAGCCATGACCAATAGCCTATAGATATCCATTTAACAAGTAATAGGTGTCCATAACCCATACACATGACCCTTGAACCATTATAACCACTAGATGTCCATAACTCATAACAATGGCCCTTGAACCATTATAACTATTAGCCATGACCTGTAGCCTATAGATATCCATTTTACAAGTAGTAGGTGTCCATAACCCATAACCATGGCACTTGAACCATTATAACCACTAGAAGTCCATAACTCATAGCGATGGCCCTTGAAACATTACAACTACTAGCCATGACCAATAGCCTATAGATATCCATTTTAGTCCATTACCAATGATCATGGCCCTTGAACCATTATAACCACTAGATGTCCACAACTCCTACCGAGGGCCCTTGAACCACTATAACTACTAGCCATGTCCAATAGCCTATAGATATCAATTTTACAAGCAATAGGTGTCCATAACCCATAATCATGGCCCTTGAACCATTATAACCACTAGATGTCCATAACTCATACCGATATTCCCATGAACCATTTCAACCCCTAGCCATGACCAGTAGCATATAGATATCCTGTTTACAAGTAATAGGTGCCCATAACCCATCCCCATGTCCCTTGAACCATTATAACCACTAGATGTCCATAGGTCATACCGATGGCCCTTGTAACATATTAACCCATACCTATGTCCCTTGAACCATTTTAACCACTAGATGTCCATAACTCACAGTGATGGCCCTTGAACCATTATGAGTACTAGCCATGAGAAACAGCCTATACACATCCATTTTACAGGTAATAGGTGTCCATAACCAAAACCTTTCTCTTAAACCATTATAATCACTAGATGTCCATAACTCATAGCGATGGCCCTCGAACCATTATACCTACTAGCCATGACCAATAGCCTATAGATATACATTTTACATGTAATAGGTGTCCATAACACATAACCATGGCCCTTGAACTGTTATAACTACTAGCCATGACCAATAGCCTATAGATATCCATTTTACAAGCAATAGGTGTCCATAACCCATAACCATGGCCCTTGAACCATTATAACCACTAGATGTCCATAACTCATAGCGATGGCCCTCGAACCATTATACCTACTATCCATGACCAATAGCCTATAGATATACATTTTACAAGTAATAGGTGTCCATAACACATAACCATGGCCCTTGAACCGTTATAACTACTAGCCATGACCAATAGCCTATAGATATACATTTTATGAGTAATAGGTGTCCATAACACATAACCATGGCCCTTGAACCATTATAACTACTAGCCATGACCAATAGCCTATAGATATCCATTTTACAAGCAAAAGGTGTCCATAACCCATAACCATGTCCCTTGAACCATTATAACCACTTGATGTTCATAACTCATAGCGATGGCCCTCGAACCATTATACATACTAGCCATGACCAATAGCCTATAGATATACATTTTACCATTAGTAGGTGTCCATAACCCATAACCATGGCCCTTGAACCACTATAACCACTAGTTGTCCATAACTCATAGCGATGACCCTTGAACCATTATACCTACTAGCCATGACCAATAGCCTATAGATAACATTTTACAAGTAATAGGTGTCCATAACCCATAACCATGGCCCTTGAATCATTATAACCGCTAGATGTCCATATCTCATACCGATGGCCCTTGAACCATTATAACTACATTCCATGACCAATAGCCTATAGATGTCCATTTAACATGTAATAGGTGTCCATAACCCATACACATGACCATTGAGTCATTATAACCACTAGATGAGCATAACTCATACCAATGACCCTTGAACCATTATAATTAGTAGCCATGACCAGTATCCTATAGATATACATTTTACAAGCAATAGGTGTCAATAACCCATAAACATGGCCCTTGAACCATTATAACCACTAGATGTTCATAACTCATAGCGATGTCCCTCGAACCATTATACCTACTAGCCATGACCGATAGCCTATAGATATACATTTTACAAGTAATAGGCGTCCATAACCCATAACCATGGCCCTTGATCCATTATAACCACTTGATGTCCATAACTTATAGCGATGGCCCTTGAACCATTATAACTACTAGCCATGACCAATAGCCTATAGATATTCATTTAACAAGTAATAGGTGTCCATAACCCATACACATGACCCTTGTATCATTATAACCACTAGATGAGCATAACTCATACCAATGACCCTTGAACCATTATAACTATTAGCAATGACCAATAGCCTATAGATATACATTTTACCATTAATAGGTGTCCATAACCCATAACCATGGCCCTTGAACCACTATAACCACTAGTTCTCCATATCTCATACCGATGGCCCTTGAACCATTATAACTACTAGCCATGACCAATAGCCTATAGATGTCCATTTAACAAGTAATAGGTGTCCATAACCCATACACATGACCCTTGAACCATTATAACCACTAGATGTCCATAACTCATAACAATGGCCCTTGAACCATTATAACTATTAGCCATGACATGTAGCCTATAGATATCCATTTTACAAGTAGTAGGTGTCCATAACCCATAACCATGGCACTTGAACCATTATAACCACTAGAAGTCCATAACTCATAGCGATGGCCCTTGAAACATTACAACTACTAGCCATGACCAATAGCCTATAGATATCCATTTTAGTCCATTACCAATGATCATGGCCCTTGAACCATTATAACCACTAGATGTCCACAACTCCTACCGAGGGCCCTTGAACCACTATAACTACTAGCCATGTCCAATAGCCTATAGATATCAATTTTACAAGCAATAGGTGTCCATAACCCATAATCATGGCCCTTGAACCATTATAACCACTAGATGTCCATAACTCATACCGATATTCCCATGAACCATTTCAACCCCTAGCCATGACCAGTAGCATATAGATATCCAGTTTACAAGTAATAGGTGCCCATAACCCATCCCCATGTCCCTTGAACCATTATAACCACTAGATGTCCATAGGTCATACCGATGGCCCTTGTAACATATTAACCCATACCTATGTCCCTTGAACCATTTTAACCACTAGATGTCCATAACTCACAGTGATGGCCCTTGAACCATTATGAGTACTAGCCATGACAAACAGCCTATACACATCCATTTTACAGGTAATAGGTGTCCATAACCAAAACCTTTCTCTTAAACCATTATAATCACTAGATGTCCATAACTCATAGCGATGGCCCTCGAACCATTATACCTACTAGCCATGACCAATAGCCTATAGATATACATTTTACAAGTAATAGGTGTCCATAACACATAACCATGGCCCTTGAACTGTTATAACTACTAGCCATGACCAATAGCCTATAGATATCCATTTTACAAGCAATAGGTGTCCATAACCCATAACCATGGCCCTTGAACCATTATAGCCACTAGATGTCCATAACTCATAGCGATGGCCCTCGAACCATTATACCTACTATCCACGACCAATAGCCTATAGATATACATTTTACAAGTAATAGGTGTCCATAACACATAACCATGGCCCTTGAACCGTTATAACTACTAGCCATGACAAATAGCCTATAGATATACATTTTACGAGTAATAGGTGTCCATAACACATAACCATGGCCCTTGAACCATTATAACTACTAGCCATGACCAATAGCCTATAGATATCCATTTTACAAGCAAAAGGTGTCCATAACCCATAACCATGGCCCTTGAACCATTATAACCACTAGATGTTCATAACTCATAGCGATGGCCCTCGAACCATTATGCATACTAGCCATGACCAATAGCCTATAGATATACATTTTACCATTAGTAGGTGTCCATAACCCATAACCATGGCCCTTGAACCACTATAACCACTAGTTGTCCATAACTCATAGCGATGACCCTTGAACCATTATACCTACTAGCCATGACCAATAGCCTATAGATAACATTTTACAAGTAATAGGTGTCCATAACCCATAACCATGGCCCTTGAATCATTATAACCGCTAGATGTCCATATCTCATACCGATGGCCCTTGAACCATTATAACTACATTCCATGGCCAATAGCCTATAGATGTCCATTTAACATGTAATAGGTGTCCATAACCCATACACATGACCATTGAATCATTATAACCACTAGATGAGCATAACTCATACCAATGACCCTTGAACCATTATAATTAGTAGCCATGACCAGTATCCTATAGATATCCATTTTACAAGCAATAGGTGTCCATAACCCATAACCATGGCCGTTGAACCATTATAACCACTAGATGTTCATAACTCATAGCGATGTCCCTCGAACCATTATACCTACTAGCCATGACCGATAGCCTATAGATATACATTTTACAAGTAAAAGGCGTCCATAACCCATAACCATGGCCCTTGATCCACTGTAACCACTTGATGTCCATAACTTATAGCGATGGCCCTTGAACCATTATAACTACTAGCCATGACCAATAGCCTATAGATATTCATTTAACAAGTAATAGGTGTCCATAACCCATACACATGACCCTTGTATCATTATAACCACTAGATGAGCATAACTCATACCAATGACCCTTGAACCATTATAACTATTAGCAATGACCAATAGCCTATAGATATACATTTTACCATTAGTAGGTGTCCATAACCCATAACCATGGCCCTTGAACCACTATAACCACTAGTTGTCCATATCTCATACTGATGGCCCTTGAACCATTATAACTACTAGCCATGACCAACAGCCTATAGATATCCATTTAACAAGTAATAGGTGTCCATAACCCATACACATGACCCTTGAATCATTATAACCACTAGATGAGCATAACTCATACCAATGACCCTTGAACCATTATAACTATTAGCCATGACCAATAGCCTATAGATATACATTTTACCATTAATAGGTGTCCATAACCCATAACCATGGCCCTTGAACCACTATAACCACTAGTTCTCCATATCTCATACCGATGGCCCTTGAACCATTATAACTACTAGCCATGACCAATAGCTTAATATCCATTTAACAAGTAATAGGTGTCCATAACCCATACACATGACCATTGAATCATTATAACCACTAGATGAGCATAACTCATACCAATGACCCTTGAACCATTATAATTAGTAGCCATGACCAGTATCCTATAGATATCCATTTTACAAGCAATAGGTGTCCATAACCCATAACCATGGCCCTTGAACCATTATAACCACTAGATGTTCATAACTCATAGCGATGTCCCTCGAACCATTATACCTACTAGCCATGACCGATAGCCTATAGATATACATTTTACCAGTAATAGGCGTCCATAACCCATAACCATGGCCCTTGATCCACTATAACCACTTGATGTCCATAACTTATAGCGATGGCCCTTGAACCATTATAACTACTAGCCATGACCAATAGCCTATAGATATTCATTTAACAAGTAATAGGTGTCCATAACCCATACACATGACCCTTGTATCATTATAACCACTAGATGAGCATAACTCATACCAATGACCCTTGAACCATTATAACTATTAGCAATGACCAATAGCCTATAGATATACATTTTACCATTAATAGGTGTCCATAACCCATAACCATGGCCCTTGAACCACTATAACCACTAGTTCTCCATATCTCATTCCGTTGGCCCTTGAACCATTATAACTACTAGCCATGACCAATAGCCTATAGATATCCATTTAACAAGTAATAGGTGTCCATAACCCATACACATGACCCTTGAACCATTATAACCACTAGATGTCCATAACTCATAACAATGGCCCTTGAACCATTATAAGTATTAGCCATGACATATAGCCTATAGATATCCATTTTACAAGTAGTAGGTGTCCATAACCCATAACCATGGCACTTGAACCATTATAACCACTAGAAGTCCATAACTCATAGCGATGGCCCTTGAAACACTACAACTACTAGCCATGACCAATAGCCTATAGATATCCATTTTAGTCCATTACCAATGATCATGGCCCTTGAACCATTATAACCACTAGATGTCCACAACTCCTACCGAGGGCCCTTGAACCATTATAACTACTAGCCATGACCAATAGCCTATAGATATCAATTTTACAAGAAAATAGGTGTCCATAACCCATAATCATGGCCCTTGAACCATTATAACCACTAGATGTCCATAACTCATACCGATTTTCCCATGAACCATTTCAACCCCTAGCCATGACCAGTAGCGTATAGATATCCAGTTTACAAGTAATAGGTGCCCATAACCCATCCCCATGTCCCTTGAACCATTATAACCACTAGATGTCCATAGGTCATACCGATGGACCTTGTAACATATTAACCCATACCCATGTCCCTTGAACAATTTTAACCATTAGATGTCCATAACTCACAGTGATGGCCCTTGAACCATTATGAGTACTACACATGACCCTTGAATCATTATAACCACTAGATGAGCATAACTCATACCAATGACCCTTGAACCATCATAACTATTAGCCATGACCAATAGCCTATAGATATACATTTTACCATTAATAGGTGTCCATAACCCATAACCATGGCCCTTGAACCACTATAACCACTAGTTCTCCATATCTCATACCGATGGCCCTTGAACCATTATAACTACTAGCCATGACCAATAGCCTATAGATATCCATTTAACAAGTAATAGGTGTCCATAACCCATACACATGACCCTTGAACCATTATAACCACTAGATGTCCATAACTCATAACAATGGCCCTTGAACCATTATAAGTATTAGCCATGACCTATAGCCTATAGATATCCAATTTACAAGTAGTAGGTGTCCATAACCCATAACCATGGCACTTGAACCATTATAACCACTAGAAGTCCATAACTCATAGCGATGGCCCTTGAAACACTACAACTACTAGCCATGACCAATAGCCTATAGATATCCATTTTAGTCCATTACCAATGATCATGGCCCTTGAACCATTATAACCACTAGATGTCCACAACTCCTACCGAGGGCCCTTGAACCATTATAACTACTAGCCATGACCAATAGCCTATAGATATCAATTTTACAAGAAATAGGTGTCCATAACCCATAATCATGGCCCTTGAACCATTATAACCACTAGATGTCCATAACTCATACCGATTTTCCCATGAACCATTTCAACCCCTAGCCATGACCAGTAGCGTATAGATATCCAGTTTACAAGTAATAGGTGCCCATAACCCATCCCCATGTCCCTTGAACCATTATAACCACTAGATGTCCATAGGTCATACCGATGGCCCTTGTAACATATTAACCCATACCCATGTCCCTTGAACAATTTTAACCATTAGATGTCCATAACTCACAGTGATGGCCCTTGAACCATTATGAGTACTACACATGACCCTTGAATCATTATAACCACTAGATGAGCATAACTCATACCAATGACCCTTGAACCATCATAACTATTAGCCATGACCAATAGCCTATAGATATACATTTTACCATTAATAGGTGTCCATAACCCATAACCATGGCCCTTGAACCACTATAACCACTAGTTCTCCATATCTCATACCGATGGCCCTTGAACCATTATAACTACTAGCCATGACCAATAGCCTATAGATATCCATTTAACAAGTAATAGGTGTCCATAACCCATACACATGACCCTTGAACCATTATAACCACTAGATGTCCATAACTCATAACAATGGCCCTTGAACCATTATAACTATTAGCCATGACCTGTAGCCTATAGATATCCATTTTACAAGTAGTAGGTGTCCATAACCCATAACCATGGCACTTGAACCATTATAACCACTAGAAGTCCATAACTCATAGCGATGGCCCTTGAAACATTACAACTACTAGCCATGACCAATAGCCTATAGATATCCATTTTAGTCCATTACCAATGATCATGGCCCTTGAACCATTATAACCACTAGATGTCCACAACTCCTACCGAGGGCCCTTGAACCACTATAACTACTAGCCATGTCCAATAGCCTATAAATATCAATTTTACAAGCAATAGGTGTCCATAACCCATAATCATGGCCCTTGAACCATTATAACCACTAGATGTCCATAACTCATACCGATTTTCCCATGAACCATTTCAACCCCTAGCCATGACCAGTAGCATATAGATATCCAGTTTACAAGTAATAGGTGCCCATAACCCATCCCCATGTCCCTTGAACCATTATAACCACTAGATGTCCATAGGTCATACCGATGGCCCTTGTAACATATTAACCCATACCTATGTCCCTTGAACCATTTTAACCACTAGATGTCCGTAACTCACAGTTATGGCCCTTGAACCATTATGAGTACTAGCCATGACAAACAGCCTATACACATCCATTTTACAGGTAATAGGTGTCCATAACCAAAACCTTTCTCTTAAACCATTATAATCACTAAATGTCCATAACTCATAGCGATGGCCCTCGAACCATTATACCTACTAGCCATGACCAATAGCCTATAGATATACATTTTACAAGTAATAGGTGTCCATAACCCATAACCATGGCCCTTGAATCATTATAACCGCTAGATGTCCATATCTCATACCGATGGCCCTTGAACCATTATAACTACATTCCATGACCAATAGCCTATAGATGTCCATTTAACATGTAATAGGTGTCCATAACCCATACACATGACCATTGAATCATTATAACCACTAGATGAGCATAACTCATACCAATGACCCTTGAACCATTATAACTATTAGCCATGACCAATAGCCTATAGATATACATTTTACCATTAATAGGTGTCCATAACCCATAACCATGGCCCTTGAACCACTATAACCACTAGTTCTCCATATCTCATACCGATGGCCCTTGAACCATTATAACTACTAGCCATGACCAATAGCTTATAGATATCCATTTAACAAGTAATAGGTGTCCATAACCCATACACATGACCATTGAATCATTATAACCACTAGATGAGCATAACTCATACCAATGACCCTTGAACCATTATAATTAGTAGCCATGACCAGTATCCTATAGATATCCATTTTACAATCAATAGGTGTCCATAACCCATAACCATGGCCCTTGAACCATTATAACCACTAGATGTTCATAACTCATAGCGATGTCCCTCGAACCATTATACCTACTAGCCATGACCGATAGCCTATAGATATACATTTTACAAGTAATAGGCGTCCATAACCCATAACCATGGCCCTTGATCCACTATAACCACTTGATGTCCAGAACTTATAGCGATGGCCCTTGAACCATTATAACTACTAGCCATGACCAATAGCCTATAGATATTCATTTAACAAGTAATAGGTGTCCATAACCCATACACATGACCCTTGTATCATTATAACTACTAGATGAGCATAACTCATACCAATGACCCTTGAACCATTATAACTATTAGCAATGACCAATAGCCTATAGATATACATTTTACCATTAATAGGTGTCCATAACCCATAACCATGGCCCTTGAACCACTATAACCACTAGTTCTCCATATCTCATACCGATGGCCCTTGAACCATTATAACTACGAGCCATGACCAATAGCCTATAGATATCCATTTAACAAGTAATAGGTGTCCATAACCCATACACATGACCCTTGAACCATTATAACCACTAGATGTCCATAACTCATAACAATTGCCCTTGAACCATTATAAGTATTAGCCATGACCTGTAGCCTATAGATATCCATTTTACAAGTAGTAGGTGTCCATAACCCATAACCATGGCACTTGAACCATTATAACCACTAGAAGTCCATAACTCATAGCAATGGCCCTTGAAACATTACAACTACTAGCCATGACCAATAGCCTATAGATATCCATTTTAGTCCATTACCAATGATCATGGCCCTTGAACCATTATAACCACTAGATGTCCACAACTCCTACCGAGGGCCCTTGAACCATTATAACTACTAGCCATGACCAATAGCCTATAGATATCAATTTTACAAGAAATAGGTGTCCATAACCCATAATCATGGCCCTTGAACCATTATAACCACTAGATGTCCATAACTCATACCGATTTTCCCATGAACCATTTCAACCCCTAGCCATGACCAGTAGCGTATAGATATCCAGTTTACAAGTAATAGGTGCCCAAAACCCATCCCCATGTCCCTTGAACCACTATAACCACTAGATGTCCATAGGTCATACCGATGGCCCTTGTAACATATTAACCCATACCCATGTCCGTTGAACAATTTTAACCATTAGATGTCCATAACTCACAGTGATGGCCCTTGAACCATTATGAGTACTACACATGACCCTTGAATCATTATAACCACTAGATGAGCATAACTCATACCAATGACCCTTGAACCATTATAACTATTAGCCATGACCAATAGCCTATAGATATACATTTTACCATTAATAGGTGTCCATAACCCATAACCATGGCCCTTGAACCACTATAACCACTAGTTCTCCATATCTCATACCGATGGCCCTTGAACCATTATAACTACTAGCCATGACCAATAGCTTATAGATATCCATTTAACAAGTAATAGGTGTCCATAACCCATACACATGACCCTTGAACCATTATAACCACTAGATGTCCATAACTCATAACAATGGCCCTTGAACCATTATAACTATTAGCCATGACATGTAGCCTATAGATATCCATTTTACAAGTAGTAGGTGTCCATAACCCATAACCATGGCCCTTGAACCATTATAACCACTAGAAGTCCATAACTCATAGCGATGGCCCTTGAAACATTACAACTACTAGCCATGACCAATAGCCTATAGATATCCATTTTAGTCCATTACCAATGATCATGGCCCTTGAACCATTATAACCACTAGATGTCCACAACTCCTACCGAGGGCCCTTGAACCACTATAACTACTAGCCATGTCCAATAGCCTATAAATATCAATTTTACAAGCAATAGGTGTCCATAACCCATAATCATGGCCCTTGAACCATTATAACCACTAGATGTCCATAACTCATACCGATATTCCCATGAACCATTTCAACCCCTAGCCATGACCAGTAGCATATAGATATCCAGTTTACAAGTAATAGGTGCCCATAACCCATCCCCATGTCCCTTGAACCATTATAACCACTAGATGTCCATAGGTCATACCGATGGCCCTTGTAACATATTAACCCATACCTATGTCCCTTGAACCATTTTAACCACTAGATGTCCATAACTCACAGTGATGGCCCTTGAACCATTATGAGTACTAGCCATGACAAACAGCCTATACACATCCATTTTACAGGTAATAGGTGTCCATAACCAAAACCTTTCTCTTAAACCATTATAATCACTAAATGTCCATAACTCATAGCGATGGCCCTCGAACCATTATACCTACTAGCCATGACCAATAGCCTATAGATATACATTTTACAAGTAATAGGTGTCCATAACACATAACCATGGCCCTTGAACTGTTATAACTACTAGCCATGACCAATAGCCTATAGATATCCATTTTACAAGCAATAGGTGTCCATAACCCATAACCATGGCCCTTGAACCATTATAACCACTAGATGTCCATAACTCATAGCGATGGCCCTCGAACCATTATACCTACTAGCCATGACCAATAGCCTATAGATATACATTTTACAGGTAATAGGTGTCCATAACACATAACCATGGCCCTTGAACCGTTATAACTACTAGCCATGACCAATACCCTATAGATATACATTTTACGAGTAATAGGTGTCCATAACACATAACCATGGCCCTTGAACCATTATAACTACTAGCCATGACTAATAGCATATAGATATCCATTTTACAAGCAAAAGGTGTCCATAACCCATAACCATGGCCCTTGAACCATTATAACCACTAGATGTTCATAACTCATAGCGATGGCCCTCGAACCATTATACATACTAGCCATGACCAAGAGCCTATAGATATACATTTTACCATTAGTAGGTGTCCATAACCCATAACCATGGAACTTGAACCACTATAACCACTAGTTGTCCATAACTCATAGCGATGACCCTTGAACCATTATACCTACTAGCCATGACCAATAGCCTATAGATAACATTTTACGAGTAATAGGTGTCCATAACCCATAACCATGGCCCTTGAATCATTATAACCGCTAGATGTCCATATCTCATACCGATGGACCTTGAACCATTATAACTACATTCCATGACCATTAGCCTATAGATGTCCATTTAACATGTAATAGGTGTCCATAACCCATACACATGACCATTGAATCATTATAACCACTAGATGAGCATAACTCATACCAATGACCCTTGAACCATTATAATTAGTAGCCATGACCAGTATCCTATAGATATCCATTTTACAAGCAATAGGTGTCCATAACCCATAACGATGGCCCTTGAACCATTATAACCACTAGATGTTCATAACTCATAGCGATGGCCCTCGAACCATTATACCTACTAGCCATGACCAATAGCCTATAGATATACATTTTACAAGTAATAGGCGTCCATAACCCATAACCATGGCCCTTGTTCCATTATAACCACTTGATGTCCATAACTTATAGCGATGGCCCTTGAACCATTATTACTACTAGCCATGACCAATAGCCTATAGATATCCATTTAACAAGTAATAGGTGTCCATAACCCATACACATGACCCTTGTATCATTATAACCACTAGATGTCCATAACTCATAACAATGGCCCTTGAACCATTATAAATATTAGCCATGACCAGTAGCCTATAGATATCCATTTTACAAGTAATAGGTGTCCATAACCCATAACCATGGCACTTGAACCATTATAACCACTAGATGTCCATAAATCATAGCAATGGCCCTTGAAACATTATAACTACTAGCCATGACCAATAGCCTATAGATATCCATTTTAGTCCATTACCAATAATCATGGCCCTTGGACCATTATAACCACTAGATGTCCACAACTCCTACCGAGGGCCCTTGAACCATTATAACTACTAGCCATGACCAATAGCCTATAGATATCAATTTTAAAAGAAATAGGTGCCCATAACCCATCCCCATGTCCCTTGAACCATTATAACCACTAGATGTCCATAGGTCATACCGATGGCCCTTGTAACATATTAACCCATACCCATGTCCCTTGAACAATTTTAACCATTAGATGTCCATAACTCACAGTGATGGACCTTGAACGATTATGAGTACTAGCCATGACAAACAGCCTATGGACATCCATTTTACAGGTAATAGGTGTCCATAACCAAAACCTTTTTCTTAAACCATTATAATCACTAGATGTCCATAACTCATACCGATGGCCCTTGAACCATTATAACTACTAGCCATGACCAATAGCCTATAGATATCCATTTTACAAGCAATAGGTGTCCATAACCCATAACCATGGACCTTGAACCATTATAACCACTAGATGTTCATAACTCATAGTGATGGCCCTCGAACCATTATACCTACTAGCCATGACCAATAGCCTATAGATATACATTTTACAAGTAATAGGCGTCCATATCCCATAACCATGGCCCTTGAACCATTATAACCACTAGATGTCCATATCTCATACCGATGGCCCTTGAACCATTATAACTACTAGCCATGACCAATAGCCTATAGATATCCATTTATCATCTAATAGGTGTCCATAACCCATGCACATGACCCTTGAATCATTATAACCACAAGATGAGCATAACGCATACCAATGACCCTTGCACCATTGTAATTACGAGCCATGACCAATATCCAATAGATATCTATTTTACAAGTAATAGGTGTCCATAACCCACAACCATGGCCCTTGAACCATTATAACCACTTGATGTCCCTAACTCATAGCGATGGCCCTTGAACAGTTATAACTACTAGCCATGACCAATAGCCTATAGATATCCATTTAACAAGTAATAGGTGTCCATAACCCATACACATGACTCTTGTATCATTATAACCACTAGATGTCCATAACTCATAACAATGGCCCTTGAACCATTATAACTATTAGCCATGATCAGTAGCCTGTAGATATCCATTTTACAAGTAATAGGTGTCCATAACCCATAACCATGGCACTTGAACCATTATAACCACTAGATGTCCATAAATCATAGCAATGGCCCTTGAAACATTATAACTACTAGCCATGACCAATAGCCTATAGATATCCATTTATCAATGAATAGGTGTCCATAACCCATGCACATGACCCTTGAATCATTATAACCACAAGATGAGCATAACTCATACCAATGACCCTTGAACCATTGTAATTACGAGCCATGACCAGTAGCCAATAAATATCTATCTATTTTACAAGTAATAGGTGTCCATAACCCATAACCATGGCCCTTGAACCATTATAACCACTTGATGTCCATAACTCATAGCGATGGCCCTTGAACCATTATAACTACTAGCCATGACCAATAGCCTATAGATATCCATTTAACAACTAATAGGTGTCCATAACCCATACACATGACCCTTGTATCATTATAAACACTAGATGTCCATAACTCATAACAATGGCCCTTGAACCATTATAACTATTAGCCATGACCAGTAGCCTATAGATATCCATTTTACAAGTAATAGGTGTCCATAACCCGTAACCATGGCACTTGAACCATTATAACCACTAGATGTCCATAAATCATAGCAATGGCCCTTGAAAGATTATAACTACTAGCCATGACCAATAGCCTATAGATATCCATTTTAGTCCATTACCAATAATCATGGCCCTTGAACCATTATAACCACTAGACGTCCACAACTCCTACCGAGGGCCCTTGAACCATTATAACTACTAGCCATGACCAAATAGCCTATAGATATCAATTTTACAAGCAAAAGGTGTCCATAACCTATAATCATGGCCCTTGAACCATTATAACCACTAGATGTCCATAACTCATACCGTTATTCCCATGAACCATTTCAACCCCTAGCCATGACCAGTAGCGTATAGATATCCAGTTTACAAGTAATAGGTGCCCATAACCCATCCCCATGTCCCTTGAACCATTATAACCACTAGATGTCCATAGGTCATATCGATGGCCCTTGTAACATATTAACCCATAGCCATGTCCCTTGAACCATTTTAACCATTAGATGTCCATAACTCACAGTGATGGCCCTTGAACCATTATGAGTACTAGCCATGACAAACAGCCTATGGACATCAATTTTACAGGTAATAGGTGTCCATAACCAAAACCTTTCTCTTAAACCATTATAATCACTAGATGTCCATAACTCATACCGATGGCCCTTGAACCATTATAACTACTAGCCATGACCAATAGCCTATCGATATCCATTTTACAAGCAATAGGTGTCCATAACCCATAACCATGGCCCTTGAACCATTATAACCTAGATGTCCATAACTCATAGCGATGGCCCTAGAACCATTATACATACTAGCCATGACCAATAGCCAATAGATATACATTTTACCATTAGTAGGTGTCCATAACCCATAACCATGGCCCTTGAACCACTATAACCACTAGTTGTCCATAACTCATAGCGATGACCCTTGAACCATTATACCTACTAGCCATGACCAATAGCCTATAGATAACATTTTACAAGTAATAGGTGTCCATAACCCATAACCATGCCCTTGAATCATTATAACCGCTAGATGTCCATATCTCATACCGATGGCCCTTGAACCATTATAACTACATTCCATGACCAATAGCCTATAGATGTCCATTTAACATGTAATAGGTGTCCATAACCCATACACATGACCATTGAATCATTATAACCACTAGATGAGCATAACTCATACCAATGACCCTTGAACCATTATAATTAGTAGCCATGACCAGTATCCTATAGATATCCATTTTACAAGCAATAGGTGTCCATAACCCATAACCATGGCCCTTGAACCATTATAACCACTAGATGTTCATAACTCATAGCGATGGCCCTCGAACCATTAAACCTACTAGCCATGACCAATAGCCTATAGATATACATTTTACAAAAAAATAGGTGTCCATAACCCATAACCCCTTGAACAATTATAACCACTAGATGTCCATAACTCATAGCGATGGCCCTTGAACCATTATAACTACTAGCCATGACCAATAGCCTATAGATATACATTTTACGAGTAATAGGTGTCCATAACACATAACCATGGCCCTTGAACCATTATAACTACTAGCCATGACCAATAGCCTATAGATATCCATTTTACAAGCAAAAGGTGTCCATAACCCATAACCATGGCCCTTGAACCATTATAACCACTAGATGTTCATAACTCATAGCGATGGCCCTCGAACCATTATACATACTCGCCATGACTAATAGCCTATAGATATACATTTTACCATTAGTAGGTGTCCATAACCCATAACCATGGCCCTTGAACCACTATAACCACTAGTTGTCCATATCTCATACCGATGGCCCTTGAACCATTATAACTACTAGCCATGACCAACAGCCTATAGATATCCATTTAACAAGTAATAGGTGTCCATAACCCATACACATGACCCTTGAATCATTATAACCACTAGATGAGCATAACTCATACCAATGACCCTTGAACCATTATAACTATTAGCCATGACCAACAGCCTATAGATATACATTTTACCATTAATAGGTGTCCATAACCCATAACCATGGCCCTTGAACCACTATAACCACTAGTTCTCCATATCTCATACCGATGGCCCTTGAACCGTTATAACTACTAGCCATGACCAATAGCCTATAGATATCCATTTAACAAGTAATAGGTGTCCATAACCCATACACATGACCCTTGAATCATTATAACCACTAGATAGATGTCCATAACTCATAACAATGGCCCTTGAACCATTATAACTATTAGCCATGACCTGTAGCCTATAGATATCCATTTTACAAGTAGTAGGTGTCCATAACCCATAACCATGGCACTTGAACCATTATAACCACTAGAAGTCCATAACTCATAGCGATGGCCCTTGAAACCTTACAACTACTAGCCATGACCAATAGCCTATAGATATCCTTTTTAGTCCATTACCAATGATCATGGCCCTTGAACCATTATAACCACTAGATGTCCACAACTCCTACCGAGGGCCCTTGAAGCACTATAACTACTAGCCATGACCAGTAGCATATAGATATCCAGTTTACAAGTAATAGGTGCCCATAACCCATCCCCATGTCCCTTGAACCATTATAACCACTAGATGTCCATAGGTCATACCGATGGCCATTGTAACATATTAACCCATACCTATGTCCCTTGAACCATTTTAACCACTAGATGTCCATAACTCACAGTGATGGCCCTTGAACCATTATGAGTACCAGATGTCCATAACTCATAGCGATGGCCCTCGAACCATTATACCTACTAGCCATGACCAATAGCCTCTAGATATACATTTTACAAGTAATAGGTGTCCATAACACATAACCATGGCCCTTGAACTGTTATAACTACTAGCCATGACCAATAGCCTATAGATATCCATTTTACAAGCAATAGGTGTCCATAACCCATAACCATGGCCCTTGAACCATTATAACCACTAGATGTCCATCACTCATAGCGATGGCCCTCGAACCATTACACCTACTAGCCATGACCAATAGCCTATAGATATATACATTTTACAAGTAATAGGTGTCCATAACACATAACCATGGCCCTTGAACCGTTATAACTATTAGCCATGACCAATAGCCTATAGATATACATTTTACGAGTAATAGGTGTCCATAACACATAACCATGGCCCTTGAACCATTATAACTACTAGCCATGACCAATAGCCTATAGATATCCATTTTACAAGCAAAAGGTGTCCATAACCCATAACCATGGCCCTTGAACCATTATAACCACTAGATGTTCATAACTCATAGCGATGGCCCTCGAACCATTATACATACTAGCCATGACCAATAGCCTATAGATATACATTTTACCATTAGTAGGTGTCCATAACCCATAACCATGGCCCTTGAACCACTATAACCACTAGTTGTCCATAACTCATAGCGATGACCCTTGAACCATTATACCTACTAGCCATGACCAATAGCCTATAGATAACATTTTACAAGTAATAGGTGCCCATAACCCATAACCATGGCCCTTGAATCATTATAACCGCTAGATGTCCATAGGTCATATCGATGGCCCTTGTAACATATTAACCCATACCCATGTCCCTTGAACCATTTTAACCATTAGATGTCCATAACTCACAATGATGGCCCTTGAACCATTATGAGTACTAGCCATGACAAACAGCCTATGGACATCCATTTTACAGGTAATAGGTGTCCATAACCAAAACCTTTCTCTTAAACCATTATAATCACTAGATGTCCATAACTCATACCGATGGCCCTTGAACCATTATAAATACTAGCCATGACCAATAGCCTATCGATATCCATTTTACAAGCAATAGGTGTCTATAACCCATAACCATGGCCCTTGAACCATTATAACCTAGATGTCCATAACTCATAGCGATGGCCCTCGAACCATTATACCTACTAGCCATGACCAATAGCCAATAGATATACATTTTACAAGTAATAGGTGTCCATAACACATAACCATGGCCCTTGAACCATTATAACTACTAGCCATGACCAATAGCCTATATATATCCATTTTACAAGCAATAGGTGTCCATAACCCATAACCATGGCCCTTGAACCATTATAACCACTAGATGTCCATAACTCATAGTGATGGCCCTTGAACCATTATAACTACTAGCCATGACCAATAGCCTATAGATATACATTTTACGAGTAATAGGTGACCATAACACATAACCATGGCCCTTGAACCATTATAACTACTAGCCATGACCAATAGCCTATAGATATCCATTTTACAAGCAAAAGGTGTCCATAACCCATAACCATGGCCCTTGAACCATTATAACCACTAGATGTTCATAACTCATAGCGATGGCCCTCGAACCATTATACATACTAGCCATGACTAATAGCCTATAGATATACATTTTACCATTAGTAGGTGTCCATAACCCATAACCATGGCCCTTGAACCACTATAACCACTAGTTGTCCATATCTCATACCGATGGCCCTTGAACCATTATAACTACTAGCCATGACCAACAGCCTATAGATATCCATTTAACAAGTAATAGGTGTCCATAACCCATACACATGACCCTTGAATCATTATAACCACTAGATGAGCATAACTCATACCAATGACCCTTGAACCATTATAACTATTAGCCATGACCAACAGCCTATAGATATACATTTTACCATTAATAGGTGTCCATAACCCATAACCATGGCCCTTGAACCACTATAACCACTAGTTCTCCATATCTCATACCGATGGCCCTTGAACCATTATAACTACTAGCCATGACCAATAGCCTATAGATATCCATTTAACAAGTAATAGGTGTCCATAACCCATACACATGACCTTTGAACCATTATAACCAATAGATGTCCATAACTCATAACAATGGCCCTTGAACCATTATAACTATTAGCATGACCTGTAGCCTATAGATATCCATTTTACAAGTAGTAGGTGTCCATAACCCATAACCATGGCACTTGAACCATTATAACCACTAGAAGTCCATAACTCATAGCGATGGCCCTTGAAACATTATAATTACTAGCCATGACCAATAACCTATAGATATCCATTTTAGTCCATTACCAATGATCATGGCCCTTGAACCATTATAACCACTAGATGTCCACAACTCCTACCGAGGGCCCTTGAACCACTATAACTACTAGCCATGACCAATAGCCTATAGATATCAATTTCACAAGCAATAGGTGTCCATAACCCATAATCATGGCCCTTGAACCATTATAACCACTAGATGTCCATAACTCATACCGATATTCCCATGAACCATTTCAACCCCTAGCCATGACCAGTAGCATATAGATATCTAGTTTACAAGTAATAGGTGCCCATAACCCATCCCCATGTCCCCTGAACCATTATAACCACTAGATGTCCATAGGTCATACCGATGGCCCTTGTAACATATTAACCCATACCTATGTCCCTTGAACCATTTTAACCACTAGATGTCCATAACTCACAGTGATGGCCCTTGAACCATTATGAGTACTAGCCATGACAAACAGCCTATACACATCCATTTTACAGGTAATAGGTGTCCATAACCAAAACCTTTCTCTTAAACCATTATAATCACTAGATGTCCATAACTCATAGCGATGGCCCTCGAACCGTTATACCTACTAGCCATGACCAATAGCCTATAGATATACATTTTACAAGTAATAGGTGTCCATAACACATAGCCATGGCCCTTGAACTGTTATAACTACTAGCCATGACCAATAGCCTATAGATATCCATTTTACAAGCAATAGGTGTCCATAACCCATAACCATGGCCCTGTAACCATTATAACCACTAGATGTCCATAACTCATAGCGACGGCCCTCGAACCATTATACCTACTAGCCATGACCAATAGCCTATAGATATACATTTTACAAGTAATAGGTGTCCATAACACATAACCATGGCCCTTGAACCGTTATAACTACTAGCCATGACCAATAGCCTATAGATATACATTTTACGAGTAATAGGTGTCCATAACACATAACCATGGCCCTTGAACCATTATAACTACTAGCCATGACCAATAGCCTATAGATATCCATTTTACAAGCAAAAGGTGTCCATAACCCATAACCATGGCCCTTGAACCATTATAAACACTAGATGTTCATAACTCATAGCGATAGCCCTCGAACCATTATACATACTAGCCATGACCAATAGCATATAGATATACATTTTACCATTAGTAGGTGTCCATAACCCATAACCATGGCCCTTGAACCACTATAACCACTAGTTGTCCATAACTCATAGCGATGACCCTTGAACCATTATACCTAATAGCCATGACCAATAGCCTATAGATAACATTTTACAAGTAACAGGTGTCCATAACCCATAACAATGGCCCTTGAATCATTATAACCGCTAGATGTCCATATCTCATACCGATGGCCCTTGAACCATTATAACTACATTCCATGACCAATAGCCTATAGATGTTCATTTAACATGTAATAGGTGTCCATAACCCATACACATGACCGTTGAATCATTATAACCACTAGATGAGCATAACTCATACCAATGACCCTTGAACCATTATAATTAGTAGCCATGACCAGTATCCTATAGATATCCATTTTACAAGCAATAGGTGTCCATAACCCATAACCATGGCTCTTGAACCATTATAACCACTAGATGTTCATAACTCATAGCGATGGCCCTCGAACCATTATACCTACTAGCCATGACCAATAGCCTATAGATATACATTTTACAAAAAATAGGTGTCCGTAACCCATAACTCCTTGAACCATTATAACCACTAGATGTCCATAACTCATAGCGATGTCCCTTGAACCATTATAACTACTAGCCATGACCTATAGCCTATAGATATACATTTTACGAGTAATAGGTGTCCATAACACATAACCATGGCCCTTGAACCATTATAACTACTAGCCATGACCAATAGCCTATAGATATCCATTTTACAAGCAAAAGGTGTCCATAACCCATAACCATGGCCCTTGAACCATTATAACCACTAGATGTTCATAACTCATAGCGATGGCCCTCGAACCATTATACATACTAGCCATGACCAACAGCCTATAGATATACATTTTACCATTAGTAGGTGTCCATAACCCATAACCATGGCCCTTGAACCATTATAACTACTAGCCATGACCAACATCCTATAGATATCCATTTAACAAGTAATAGGTGTCCATAACCCATACACATGACCCTTGAATCATTATAACCACTAGATGAGCATAACTCATACCAATGACCCTTGAACCATTATAACTATTAGCCATGACCAATAGCCTATAGATATACATTTTACCATTAATAGGTGTCCATAACCCATAACCATGGCCCTTGAACCACTATAACCACTAGTTCTCCATATCTCATGCCGATGGCCCTTGAACCATTATAACTACCAGCCATGACCAATGGCCTATAGATATCCATTTAACAAGTAATAGGTGTCCATAACCCATACACATGACCCTCGAACCATTATAACCACTAGATGTCCATAACTCATAACAGTGGCCCTTGAACCATTATAACTATTAGCCATGACCTGTAGCCTATAGATATCCATTTTACAAGTAGTAGGTGTCCATAACCCATAACCATGGCACTTGAACCATTATAACCACTAGAAGTCCATAACTCATAGCGATGGCCCATGAAACATTACAACTACTAGCCATGACCAATAGCCTATAGATATCCATTTTAGTCCATTACCAATGATCATGGCCATTGAACCATTATAACCACTAGATGTCCACAACTCCTACCGAGGGCCCTTGAACCACTATAACTACTAGCCATTACCAATAGCCTATAGATATCAATTTTACAAGCAATAGGTGTCCATAACCCATAATCATGGCCCTTGAACCATTATAACCACTAGATGTCCATAACTCATACCGATATTCCCATGAACCATTTCAACCCCTAGCCATGACCAGTAGCATATAGATATCCAGTTTACAAGTAATAGGTGCCCATAACCCATCCCCATGTCCCTTGAACCATTATAACCACTAGATGTCCATAGGTCATACCGATGGCCCTTGTAACATATTAACCCATACCTATGTCCCTTGAACCATTTTAACCACTAGATGTCCATAACTCATAGTGATGGCCCTTGAACCATTATGAGTACTAGCCATGACAAACAGCCTATACACATGCATTTTACAGGTAATAGGTGTCCATAACCAAAACCTTTCTCTTAGACCATTATAATCTGATACGAATATGGAGCACTCGTATTTCTGATTGCAGCGGAAATAAATGATTAAAACTCAATGAACTAATTTGGACAGCAAATACAGAATTTTGGGACTCTTTTAGTATTGTCGTGTGAGTGATGAAATATAACAGAATTGGAACAAGCAACAATGAAATAATGGGATAGGTTTGATAGACAATCTAGACCTATAGATTGAATATCGATGAAAACAAGTTAAGACCTATTAACTTGAGTTCTATCAAGATCAGGAAAGCATCCTTCAAAAGATGATTGTGAGTGTAGCAACAACTCAAGAACACAAGGTTTCTTTGATTAAAATTCGTGAATGATTCTGATTACAAGCAAGAAATGGCTATATAAAGCCTAAAAACGAAATGAAGGTTACAAAACCCAAAAGACTAGCAATAAACCACCATAAAATGAAAAGTAAATGCCATAAAATGGCTTATTCAAAGCAATAAAACGTTTTTTTGTAATAGTAATGCTCCATGCATCTTCAATTCAGCTTCCAAGTCACCATGCAAACAAACTTTGCCAAATGACATGCCGCATCCTCTTTCCACGTGACTAGAACCAAATCATCACTTTTAGAGTCCAAATCTGCCATATTCATATCATTCCCTCCCACTTGAAAAGGAATTGACCTCAATTCTGCTAAGCCATCATCATCAAAGTAGGGTGAAAGGTCTCCCACGTTAAAGGTAGCATGAACCCCATAATCTCCCGGTAACTCCACCTTGTATGCATTATCGTTCACACGTGCAATGATCTTGTAAGGACCTTCCGCTCTTGGCATCAACTTGTTCTTCCTCTTACTAGGAAAACGTTCTTTCCTCATGTGCAACCAAACCAAATCACCTTCATTAAACACTCTTGGCTTCCTATTCTTGTTGAACTTTTGCTTGTAAGCTGCATTAACGGATTCAATTCTGTCACGAACTTGATTGTGCAACTTCATCATGGACTTCAACTTAGCTTCAGCATCTTTATGAACCAACTCCTCCTTTGGCAATGGAATCAAATCTAAAGGCATGTAAGGATTCACCCCATAAACAACTTCAAATGGAGAATGACCAGTAGCATGAGTAGGAGAACGATTATAAGCAAATTCAGCATGTGCAAGTTTAAGATCCCAATCCTTTTGTGTCTTGCTGACCAAGCCCCTCAACAATGTACCCAAGGTTCTATTAGTGACTTCTGTTTGCCCATCTGTTTGTGGATGATTGGATGTACTAAACAGTAACTTAGTACCAACTTTCTTCCACAAAGTGTTCCAAAAATAGCTCAAAAATTTGGAATCCCGATCAGAAACAATTGTTTTTGGAATGCCATGCAAACGAACAATCTCCTTGTAGTACAAATCAGCAACATTACTAGCATCATCCGTCTTGTGGCATGCAACAAAGTGAGCCATCTTTGAGAATCTGTCCACCACCACCATGATAGCATTCTTACCCCTTTGATTACGAGGTAAAACAACTATGAAATCCATAGACACATCTTCCCATGGACGAACGGGAACTGGTAAAGGAGCATACAAACCAGGCTTGAAAGAACTTTTAGCCATATGACATGTCACACACTTGCTCACAATGTTGGTCACATCACCCAACATTTTAGGCCAAAAGAAATGTTCCTTCAACACCTCCAAAGTCTTTGCAATTCCAAAATGGCCAGCCAATCCTCCACCATGAGCCTCATGAACTAGTAACTCCCGGATTGCATGTTTTGGAACGCAAAGGCGATTGCCTTTGAAGAGAAAGCCATCTTGCACCATGAACTCACCATTGGGGCCACCTGCACATTTTAACAACACATCTCCAAAATCCACATCAGATTCATAATAACTCTTCAAGGTCTCAAATCCCAGCAAACGAACATCCAAAGTTGCCAACAAAGTATAACGCCTTGAAAGTGCATCAGCCACCACATTGCTTTTACCATCCTTAAACTTTGATGAAAAGTGAAAAGATTGTAAAAACTCCACCCATTTGGCATGTCTTGTGCTCAACTTCTGCTGCCCATTAATGTATTTCAAAGATTCATGATCTGAATGCACAATGAAATGATTTGCACGCAAATAATGACTCCAATGATCCAATGCACGAATAATAGCATAAAACTCCTTATCATATGTGCAATAATTCAGCCTTGCGCCACCCAACTTTTCAGAAAAATAAGCAATAGGACGTTTAGCTTGAACCAGAACAGCACCAATACCAACTCCACTTGCATCACACTCAACTTCAAAAGGTTGAGAGAAATCTGGAAGAGCCAAAACAGGAGCATTACACAACAGCTCTTTAATCTTCTCAAATGCCTTTTGGGCATCATTCCCCCATACAAAACCTCCTTTCTTCAAACAGCTCGTTATTGGACTTGTAATGGAACTGAAATCACGTATGAACCTCCTATAGAATGAAGCAAGACCATGGAATGATCTAACTTCAGAAATGTTGGTAGGTATAGGCCACGACTTGATTGCTTCTATCTTTGATTGATCAACGGACACACCATCTTTAGACACAACATAGCCCAAAAATACCACCTTATCCACCATAAATGAGCACTTCTCTTGCTTGCCATAGAGTTGTTGTGCTCTAAGGGTCTCAAACACTTGTTTCAAATGCACCAAATGATCCTCCATGCTTCTGCTATACACCAAGATGTCATCAAGGTATACAACCACAAATCTGCCCAAAAACGATTTTAACACTTCATTCATCAACCTCATGAAAGTGCTAGGTGCATTAGTTAGACCAAATGGCATCACCGTCCATTCATACAAGCCATGCTTAGTCTTGAAAGCTGTTTTCCATTCATCACCTTCACGCATTCTGATTTGATGGAACACAACAGATCCATGCAATTCATCCAACATATCATCAAGTCTAGGAATGGGAAACCTGTACTTGATGGTTATATTATTCACGGCTCTACTATCCACACACATCCTCCAAGAACCATCCTTCTTTGGTACCAACAAAACAGGAACAGCACATGGACTCAAACTTTCACGAACGTAGCCCATTTTCATGAGTTCATCAATCTGTTTTTGCAATTCCTTTGTTTCTTCCGGATTGCAACGATATGCGGCCTTATTAGGCAAAGATGCACCTGGAATAAGGTCAATTTGATGTTCAATACCACGGATTGGAGGCAAACCTGGTGGTAGTTCAGTTGGGAACACATCTTGGTACTCCTTGAGCAAATCAGCAATTGGACCTTCTTCTTGCTCAATCTCCCCAACCTTTGGATCTTCTTTTTCCACAAGCATGTAAACCACATCTCCTTGGTCAAGAACTTTCTCCACCTCCCTTTCACTAGCCAACATAGTGAGATTTGGCTTCTTCACCTATTTGTTACCCATTGATCTCACGGCGGTTGAAGACATGGGCTTTAACACAATCTTTTTACCATTGTGCCTCAACTCATATTCATTACTCCTTCCTCTATGCATCACATCCTTATCAAATTGCCAAGGACGTCCCAACAAAATGTGACAAGCATCCATGGGAATTACATCACACAAAACATCTGCATAAGATCCCATGGCTAAACCAACTCTAACTTGTTTTGTCACCTTCACCTTGTTTCCATCATCCAACCAATGAAGTGCATACGGTCTAGGATGGGATGTAGTAATCAGACCCAAACTTAGTCACCATCTCACTAGAAGCCACATTGGTACAACTCCCACCATCAATTATTAAACTACACAATTTGTCTCTAACCAAACATTTGGTGTGAAACAATTGGTCTCTTTGATCAACATCAGATTGTATAACATGAGTTTGGAGAGTTCTAAGTACCAAAGTCGTGTCATACGCCGGTGCCTCATACTTCTCTTCCTCTTCTTCTTCAGATTCTGGTTGAACGTTGAAAGCACCACCCATTGTCTCTTCTTCTTCCAATAATTCATCACGTATTTCAACAGCCTCCCTTAATGTCACAACTCTCCTATTTGGACATGTGTTTTGGTAATGCCCAAATCCTTGACATTTGAAACAACGAACTTTGGACAAACTGGTCTCCTTGTTTGCAACACTTATTGTTGGGGCTGGTGTGGAGCTACTAGCACCAATAGGACTAGAGGTAGGGGCTGTTTTTGTGGTAGTTTCAATTTTGGAAAATGGCTTGGTTTTGGCAGCTTCCAAGCTTGAATTCGCTCCATATCTTGTCTTCCCTTGAGTCTCCAATTTTAGACACAAATTACAAAGTGTTCCAAAATCAGTATATGGATAGAGTTCCACCGTGTGAGCAATATTGTAATTCAGGCCCCGCAGAAAACGAGCCATCTTTTGTTCTTCTATTTCTTCAATATCACCCATTAGTGCTAACTTCTCGAATTCATCAATATATTCTCCAACACCCATCTTCCCTTGCTTCAAATCAGCAATCTTCCTATAAGTGGCGATTTTATGATTAGTTGGCACATACCTCTTTCGTAGTTTTCTTTTTAAAGATTCCCAAGAAGAAATCTTCTCCTTGCCTTCACGGGTTCTCTTGGTTTTAAGCCCTTCAAACCACAATGAAGCACCTCCACTTAACTTCAGAATTGCATATTTGCAACACTTCTCATCATTTAATTCTTTGAACTCGAACATTCTTTCAATCTTCCTCTCCCAATCCAAATAACGTTCTGGATCAGTTCCACCAACGAATTCAGGAAGTTCATTAACCTTGCATTCGTCGACAACTCGTGGTTGTCCACGTCTTGGCTGGTACCGTCCTCAATCTTCCATGCCTCTTAGGGCCTCACGAAGATTATGAAGGAAATCTGGATCATCAAAATTCATGGTTGTCTCTGATACCACTAATGATACGAATATGGAGCACTCGTATTTCTGATTGCAGCGGAAATAAATGATTAAAACTCAATGAACTAATTTGGACAGCAAATACAGAATTTTGGGACTCTTTTAGTATTTTCGTGTGAGTGATGAAATATAACAGAATTGGAACAAGCAACAATGAAATAATGGGATAGGTTTGATAGACAATCTAGACCTATAGATTGAATATCGATGAAAACAAGTTAAGACCTATTAACTTGAGTTCTATCAAGATCAGGAAAGCATCCTTCAAAAGATGATTGTGAGTGTAGCAACAACTCAAGAACACAAGGTTTCTTTGATTAAAATTCGTGAATGATTCTGATTACAAGCAAGAAATGGCTATATAAAGCCTAAAAACGAAATGAAGGTTACAAAACCCAAAAGACTAGCAATAAACCACCATAAAATGAAAAGTAAATGCCATAAAATGGCTTATTCAAAGCAATAAAACGTTTTTTTGTAATAGTAATGCTCCATGCATCTTCAATTCAGCTTCCAAGTCACCATGCAAACAAACTTTGCCAAATGACATGCCGCATCCTCTTTCCACGTGACTAGAACCAAATCATCACTTTTAGAGTCCAAATCTGCCATATTCATATCATAATCACTAGATGTCCATAACTCATAGCGATGGCCCTCGAACCATTATACCTACTAGCCATGACCAATAGCCTATAGATATACATTTTACAAGTAATAGGTGTCCATAACACATAGCCATGGCCCTTGAACTGTTATAACTACTAGCCATGACCAATAGCCTATAGATTTCCATTTTACAAGCAATAGGTGTCCATAACCCATAACCATGGCCCTATAACCATTATAACCACTAGATGTCCATAACTCATAGCGATGGCCCTCGAACCATTATACCTACTAGCCATGACCAATAGCCTATAGATATACATTTTACAAGTAATAGGTGTCCATAACACATAACCATGGCCCTTGAACCGTTATAACTACTAGCCATGACCAATAGCCTATAGATATACATTTTACGAGTAATAGGTGTCCATAACACATAACCATGGCCCTTGAACCATTATAACTACTAGCCATGACCAATAGCCTATAGATATCCATTTTACAAGCAAAAGGTGTCCATAACCCATAACCATGGCCGTTGAACCATTATAATCACTAGATTTTCATAACTCATACGATGGCCCTCGAACCATTATACATACTAGCCATGACCAATAGCCTATAGATATACATTTTACCATTAGTAGGTGTCCATAACCCATAACCATGGCCCTTGAACCACTATAACCACTAGTTGTCCATAACTCATAGCGATGACCCTTGAACCATTATACCTAATAGCCATGACCAATAGCCTATTGATAACATTTTACAAGTAATAGGTGTCCATAACCCATAACAATGGCCCTTGAATCATTATAACCGCTAGATGTCCATATCTCATACCGATGGCCCTTGAACCATTATAACTACATTCCATGACCAATAGCCTATAGATGTTCATTTAACATGTAATAGGTGTCCATAACCCATACACATGACCATTGAATCATTATAACCACTAGATGAGCATAACTCATACCAATGACCCTTGAACCATTATAATTAGTAGCCATGACCAGTATCCTATAGATATCCATTTTACAAGCAATAGGTGTCCATAACCCATAACCATGGCCCTTGAACCATTATAACCACTAGATGTTCATAACTCATAGCGATGGCCCTCGAACCATTATACCTACTAGCCATGACCAATAGCCTATAGATATACATTTTGAAAAAATAGGTGTCCATAACCCATAACCCCTTGAACCATTATAACCACTAGATGTCCATAACTCATAGCGATGGCCCTTGAACCATTATAACTACTAGCCATGACCAATAGCCTATAGATATACATTTTACGAGTAATAGGTGTCCATAACACATAACCATGGCCCTTGAACCATTATAACTACTAGCCATGACCAATAGCCTATAGATATCCATTTTACAAGCAAAAGGTGTCCATAACCCATAACCATGGCCCTTGAACCATTATAACCACTAGATGTTCCTAACTCATAGCGATGGCCCTCGAACCATTATACATACTAGCCATGACTATTAGCTTATAGATATACATTTTACCATTAGTAGGTGTCCATAACCCATAACCATGGCCCTTGAACCACTATAACCACTAGTTGTCCATATCTCATACCGATGACCCTTGAACCATTATAACTACTAGCCATGACCAACAGCCTATAGATATCCATTTAACAAGTAATAGGTGTCCATAACCCATACACATGACCCTTGATTCATTATAGCCATTAGATGAGCATAACTCATACCAATGACCCTTGAACCATTATAACTATTAGCCATGACCAATAGCCTATAGATATACATTTTACCATTAATAGGTGTCCATAACCCATAACCATGGCCCTTGAACCACTATAACCACTAGTTCTCCATATCTCATGCCGATGGCCCTTGAACCATTATAACTACTAGCCATGACCAATAGCCTATAGATATCCATTTAACAAGTAATAGGTGTCCATAACCCATACACATGACCCTCGAACCATTATAACCACTAGATGTCCATAACTCATAACAGTGGCCCTCGAACCATTATAACCACTAGATGTCCATAACCCATAACCATGGCACTTGAACCATTATAACCACTAGAAGTCGATAACTCATAGCGATGGCCCTTGAAACATTACAACTACTAGCCATGACCAATAGCCTATAGATATCCATTTTAGTCCATTACCAATGATCATGGCCATTGAACCATTATAACCACTAGATGTCCACAACTCCTACCGAGGGCCCTTGAACCACTATAACTACTAGCCATGACCAATAGCCTATAGATATCAATTTTACAAGCAATAGGTGTCCATAACCCATAATCATGGCCCTTGAACCATTATAACCACTAGATGTCCATAACTCATACCGATATTCCCATGAACCATTTCAACCCCTAGCCATGACCAGTAGCATATAGATATCCAGTTTACAAGTAATAGGTGCCCATAACCCATCCCCATGTCCCTTGAACCTTTATAACCACTAGATGTCCATAGGTCATACCGATGGCCCTTGTAACATATTAACCCATACCTATGTCCCTTGAACCATTTTAACCACTAGATGTCCATAACTCACAGTGATGGCCCTTGAACCATTATGAGTACTAGCCATGACAAACAGCCTATACACATCCATTTTACAGGTAATAGGTGTCCATAACCAAAACCTTTGTCTTAAACCATTATAATCACTAGATGTCCATAACTCATAGCGATGGCCCTCGAACCATTATACCTACTAGCCATGACCAATAGCCTATAGATATACATTTTACAAGTAATAGGTGTCCATAACACATAACCATGGCCCTTGAACTGTTATAACTACTAGCCATGACCAATAGCCTATAGATATCCATTTTACAAGCAATAGGTGTCCATAACCCATATCCATGGCCCTTGAACCATTATAACCACTAGATGTCCATAACTCATAGCGATGGCCCTCGAACCATTATACCTACTAGCCATGACCAATAGCCTATACATATACATTTTACAAGTAATAGATGTCCATAACCCATAACCATGGCCCTTGAACCATAATAACCACTAGATGTCCATATCTCATACCGATGGCCCTTGAACCATTATAACTACTAGCCATGACCAATAGCCTATAGATATCCATTTAACAAGTATAGGTGTCCATAACCCATACACATGACCCTTGAATCATTATAACCACTAGATGAGCATAACTCATACCAATGACCCTTGAACCATTATAATTACTAGCGATCACCAGTAGCCTATAGATATCCATTTTACAAGTAATAGGTGTCCATAACCCATAACCATGGCCCTTGAACCATTATAACCACTTGATGTCCATAACTCATAGCGATGACCCTTGAACCATTATAACTACTAGCCATGACCAATAGCCTATAGATATCCATTTAACAAGTAATAAGTGTTCATAACCCATACACATGACCCTTGTATCATTATAACCATTAGATGTCCATAACTCATAACAATGGCCCTTCAACCATTATAACTATTAGTCATGACCAGTAGCCTATATCCATTTTACAAGTAATAGGTGTCCATAACCCATACCCATGGCACTTGAACCATTATAACCACTAGATGTCCATAACTCATAGCGATGGCCCTTGAAACATTACAACTACTAGCCATGACCATGGCCATTGAACCATTATAACCACTAGATGTCCATAACTCATACCGATGGCCCTTGAACCATTATAACTACTAGCCATGACTAATAACCTATAGTTATCCATTTTACAAGCAATAGGGTCCATAACCCATAATCATGGCCCTTGAACCATTATAACCACTAGATGTCCTTAACTCATACCGATATTCCCATGGACCATTTCAACCCCTAGCCATGACCAGTAGCATATAGATGTCCAGTTTACAAGTAATAGGTGCCCATAACCCATCCCCATGTCCCTTGAACCATTATAGCCACTAGATGTCTATAACTCATAGCGATCGCCCTCGAACCATTATACCTACTAGCCATGACCAATAATCATGGCCCTTGAACCATTATAACCACTAGATGTCCACAGCTCCTACCTAGGGCGCTTGAACCATTATAACTACAAGCCATGACCAATAGACTATAGATATCAATTTTACAAGCAATAGGGTCTATAACCCATAGTCATGGCCCTTGAACCATTATAACCACTAGATGTCCATAACTTATACTGATATTCCCGTGGACCATTTCAACCCCTAGCCATGACCAATAGCATATAGATATCCAGTTTACAAGTAATAGCTGCCCATAACCCATCCCCATGTCCCTTAAACCATTATAACCACTTGATGTCCATAGGCCATACCGATGGCCCTTGTAACATATTAACCCATACCCATGTCCCTTGAACCATTTTAACCACTAGATGTCCATAACTCACAGTGATGGCCCGTGAACCATTATCAGTACTAGCCATGACAAACAACCTATACACATCCATTTTACAGGTAATTGGTGTCCATAACCAAAACCTTTCTCTTGAACCATTATAACCACTAGATGTCTATAACTTATACCGATAGCCCTTGAACCATTATAACTACTAGCCATGACCAATAGCCTATAGACATCCATTTTACAAGCAATAGGTGTCCATTACCCATAACATTGGCCCTTGAACCATTATAACCACTTGATGTCCATAACTCATAGTGATGGCCCTCGAACCATTATACCTACTAGCCATGGCCAATAGCCGATAGATATACATTTTACAAGTAATCGGTGTCCATAACCCATAATCATGTCCCTTGAACCATTATAACCACTAGATGTCAAGATCTCATAGCGATGACCCTTGAACCATTATGACTACTAGCCATGACCAACAGCCTATAGACACCCATTTTACAGGTAATAGGTGTCCATAACCAAAACCTTTCTCTTGAACCCTTATAACAACTAGATCTGCACAACTCACACCGATGGCCCTTGAACCATTATAACTACTACCCATGACCAGTAGCCTATAGATATCCATTTTACAAGTAATAGGTGCCCATAACCCATAACCATGGCCCTTGAACCATTATAACCACTAGATGCCCATTACTCATAGCGATGGCCCTTGAACCATTAAAACTACTAGCCATGACCAATAGCCTATAGATAACCATATAACAAGTAATAGGTGTCCATAACCCATACACATGACCCCTGAATCATTATAACTACTAGATGTCCATAACTCATACCAATGGCCCTTGAACCATTATAACTACTAGCCATGACCCATAGCCTATAGATATCCACATTACAAGGAATAAGTGTCCATAACCCATAACCATGGCCATTGAACCATCATAACCACTAGATGTCCATAACTCATTCTGATGGCCCTTGAGCCATTATAACTACTAGCCATGACTAATAGGCTATAGATATCCATTTAGAAGTTATAGGTGTCCATTACCAATAGCCATGGCCCTTGAACCATTATAACTACTAGCTATAACCAATCGCCTATAGATATCAATTTTCAAGCAATACGTGTCCATAACCCATAATCATGGCCCTTGAACCATTATAACCACTAGATGTCCATATGTCATACCGATGGCCCTTTAACCATTATACTACTAACCACTTGGGTCGACCTCCTAGTGTACTTGGTTCGAACCATGACTGACCAAGAACATGAACTTGTTCTTGACCGGTTAAAACCAACTAACTGATTTAATCCCTGAATGCGGAACTGGGATTAAACCTAATCCTTAAACCCTAAAGGATTGGGATGTTGGAGTTCTAGATTAGGTTAACAAGAAAGAAACCTTGTACGAAAGACTCGAACACACACAATGAAGGTGTGTTCGTCGAACACTCATACCCTAGGGTTCTTGGCGTTCTCGTCCGTCTCACAAGAGGAGAAGGAGGAAGAGTGTTCCATGAATCATACCTTAGGTTAATGCTTAAGATAAGTCCACTGATAATGAACACGACGAACGATCCTCTAGATGATAACTTGCAACGAACTTGGATCTTCAAGACTTGAAGAACACGAAGAACGAATGAAGAACACGAAGAACGAAGAACACCAAGTGGTGGTGTCCTGATCTCGGACGAATGGAAGAAAGGGGGCAAGGGTTTCGGCTTTTTAGGTGTGTTCGGCCGAAACCAAAGAAGGAGGGGACTAGGGTTTCGAATATAATGATCAAGGGAATAAGGGAAGCCCATGCATTCTATTTATAATAGAAAGACTTACACTTAGGGCCCTTCTAGTTTAATTAAGATTAATCTATTAATTAAACTTATCCTTTACACTCTAAATCCTTATAGTTTTACTAGTTTATTATTGTTGCACTTAACTATCAAATGTCTAGTATTAACTCACTAATAATTCGGTAACCATATACACGAATTATATATACTTGTATTAATACTTTTAATAGTTAATTATATAATAACCTTTATATAATTTACACAATAATATTATCCAATTACTATATGATTTAATAGCTTTAAATAATATCATGGATAACCTTTAATTAACACATTGCATATTTACTCAACTAGTAAATGTAGAACCACTTGTATTAATTAATTAGTTAAACTAATCTAGTAATAAGTTAAACTTAACTTAATACTTAACTGATTCATAATGACTATTATGAATCATTCCTCTTCGTAGTATCGTTGCATAACTTGCTCGTATTACATGCACTCACCGGTGTGACCCTTAAGTGTTTCGTAGGCATGGATGTATCATCACAGGTTGACTAACTGTGCACATAATTCCTTCAAAATAGCCAATAGATATCCACATTACAAGCAATAGGTGTCCATAACTCATAACCATGGCTCTTGAACCATTATAACCACTAGATGTCCATACCTCATAGCGATGGCCCTTGAACCATTATAACTACAAGCCATGACCAATTTCCTATAGATATCCATTTTACAAGTCATAGGTGTCCATAACCCATAATCATGGCCCTTGAACCATTATAATCACTAGATTTCCATAACTCATAAAGTTGATCCTTGAACCATTATAACTACTAGCCATGATAGATAGCTTATAAATATCAATTTTACAAGTATTAGGTGTCCATCACCCATAACCATGACCCTTGAACCATTATAACCACTAGATGTCCATAACTCATACCGATAACCCTTGAACCATTATAACTATAGATATCCACATTACAACCATAACCATTGCCCTTAAATTATAACCACTAATAACTCATGTCGATGGCCCTTGAACCATTATAACTACTAGCCACGACCAATAGCCTATAGATATCATTTAACAAGTAATAGGTGTCCATAACACGTACACATGACCCTTGGACCATTATAACCACATGATGCCCATAACTCATAACAATGGCCCTTGAACCATTATAACTACTAGCCATGTCCAATAGCCTATAGATATCCATTTAACAAGTAATAGGTGTCCATAACCCATAGCCATGGCCCTGAACCACTATATACACTAGATGTCCATAACTCATAGCCATGACCAATAGCCTATAGATATCCATTTTACAAGTAATAGGTGTCCATTACCCATAACCATGGCCCTTGAACAATTATAACAACTAGATGTCCATTTCTCATACCGATCGCAATTTAACTAATAAAACTACTAGCCATCACCAATAGCCTATAGATATCCATTTCACAAGTAATAGATGTCCATAAGCCATAACCATGGCCCTTGAACCATTATAACCACTAGATGTCCATAACTCATACCAATGACCCTTGAACCATTATAACTACTAGCCATATCCAATAGCTTATAGATATCCATTTACAAGTAATAGGTGTCCGTAACCCATAACCATGGCCCTTGAACCATTATAACCACGAGATGTCCATAACTCATATCGTTGATCCTTGAACCATTATAACTACTAGCCATGACCAATAGCCTATAAATATCCATTTTACAAGTAATAGGTGTCCATAACCCATAACCATGGCCCTTAAACCATTATAACCACTAGATGTCCATAACTCATAGCGATGGCCCTTGAACCATTATAACTACTAGCAATGATCAATAGCCTATAGATATCCATTTTACAAGTAATAAAATGTCCATAACCCATAACCATGGCCATTGAACCATTATAACCACTAGATGTCCATAACTCATACCGATGGCCCTTGAACCAATAACTACTAGCCATGACTAATAACCTATAGTTATCCATTTTACAAGTAATAGGTGTCCATAACCCATAACCATGGCCCTTGAACCATTATAACCACTAGATGTCCATATGTCATACCGATGGCCCTTTAACCATTATACTACTATCCATGACAAATATGTAGGGTTTCACTACGCACCATGCGACTGATCAACCACTTGGGTCGACCTCCTAGTGTACTTGGTTCGAACCATGACTGACCAAGAACATGAACTTGTTCTTGACCGGTTAAAACCAACTAGCTGATTTAATCCCTGAATGCGGAACTGGGATTAAACCTAATCCTTAAACCCTAAAGGATTGGGATGTTGGAGTTCTAGATTAGGTTAACAAGAAAGAAACCTTGTACGAAAGACTCGAACACACACAATGAAGGTGTGTTCGTCGAACACTCATACCCTAGGGTTCTTGGTGTTCTCGTCCGTCTCACAAGAGGAGAAGGAGGAAGAGTGTTCCATGAATCATACCTTAGGTTAATGCTTAAGATAAGTCCACTGATAATGAACACGACGAACGATCCTCTAGATGATAACTTGCAACGAACTTGGATCTTCAAGACTTGAAGAACACGAAGAACGAATGAAGAACACGAAGAACGAAGAACACCAAGTGGTGGTGTCCTGATCTCGGACGAATGGAAGAAAGGGGGCAAGGGTTTCGGCTTTTTAGGTGTGTTTGGCCGAAATCAAAGAAGGAGGGGACTAGGGTTTCGAATATAATGATCAAGGGGATAAGGGAAGCCCATGCATTCTATTTATAATAGAAAGACTTACACTTAGGGCCCTTCTAGTTTAATTAAGATTAATCTATTAATTAAACTGATTATCCTTTACACTTTAAATCCTTATAGTTTTACTAGTTTATTATTGTTGCACTTAACTATCAAATGTCTAGTATTAACACACTAATAATTCGGTACCCATATACACGAATTATATATAGTTGTATTAATACTTTTAATAGTTAATTATATAATAACCTTTATATAATTTACACAATAATACTATCCAATTACTATATGATTTAATAGCTTTAAATCATATCATGGATTACCTTTAATTAACACATTGTATATTTACTCAACTAGTAAATGTACAACCACTTGTATTAATTAGTTAGTTAAACTAATCTAGTAATAAGTTAAACTTAACTTACTACTTAGCTGATTCATAATGACTATTATGAATCATTCCTCTTCGTAGTATCGTTGCATAACTTGCTCGTATTACATGCACTCATCGGTGTGACCCTTAAGTGTTTTGTAGGCATGGATGTATCATCATAGGTTGACTAATTGTGCACATAATTCCTTCAGACTCCCACTTGTGCAAGTTTGTAACCTTTGTCTTAATGATACGAGCTACAGTGGCCTTTATAGATGGGCATGTAGGTAACCAACCCCTTAAAAACAGCTTATGTAACCTTGGTATAGTTTTATGAAAAACTCTTAATAGCGTCTCCTAGTGAAGAACACTTTGTCTTTACTTCTTGGGTAACGTTGTTAGGCTTATCCCTTGCAGCACGATATTTGTGATAACGAATACGAGCATGGTAGAAATTATCAACTCCTGTATTCGAAATCATTTTATGACTTCTTGATTCAAACTGTTGTGATAAACGACAAAGAACAAATCAGTTCGTTTGGGCACGGCCGTGCACTTGTCAATTTCTCATCATGTCAAAGGACCTATAAATATCTCTCCTAAATAGGAGGTGCAATTACCATCTTGTTATATTTCGATTTAACATACAACTTCCTTTGTACCTAGTATCGCCTCGTATGACAAACGTATTTCAGAATTGTCTTAGTTGAACCAAAGCACATTAGTCATTTTATACTAAACCAAATACCTCAGGCTTAAGGACAATCCTAGTGAACAATACTTTTGAACTTTTCAACCACGAAGTATTGTCACGGTGGTTAATCCAATATTCGTTGAGCTCAAACAGAATATCACCGATATTTGGTTTACACAAAACTTGTGTAGCTATCTTCGAAGAACTTCGAATCTACCACCAAATATCGCGATGACGTTAACGTCCCATCGAGGTTCCCACCAAGACGAGTAGTCACGGATTTTTGTATCTTTTTGAATAAATAGACTTTTATTCATGGATGATGTAAAACATACAAAGTCTGAATAAAAATGATACTAACTCATGTACTATTCCTCACTGGACATAGATACTGAATTATTACTGGATCATTACTTATTCCTTTCGTTTGTGTTGATTACTTAATGATTCTTACAAACTTAACTGTAACTTTATCACTAAACCAATCATTTCTATTAAACTAAAGACATAAGACGGGTATTTAGGAATACTATTACTTTTGCCTTTGCTAGATATTGTTCATGCAACATTTAGAACATATTCTAGTCTTGCCTTTTATGCAATTCGGTAAACATAGGAGGATTGGAAATTAACTCCTTAGTTTCTTGAATTCATAAAATTCATCCTTTGTAACTAAAGCTTCTTTTAGTTACTTGATTTGTAGATATTCTTTCTAGTTAAAGAAACTTCCTTAAATGATTATGTTATCCACTGAAGGGTTAACAATCTATTAGATATGCAATAATTAATCACAAGACTTGTGATCACACTATTAGGTTTGCAATAATCTAATTAATGATCATTTATTTCTCTTAACTTTTTGGCTAACGACTTGGTAAAACCTTGTTGTTAATGTCTTACTAACTTACTGAATTCATAAACATCTTTAATGAATTACGTTAGTCTTAGCTCCCACTTACTGTTATGGAACTTAAGCAGATTTAAACTATTTTGACCTAGTCAATAACTTGTAGTTTAATCTTTTAAGAATTCTATCAATAATTAAGATCATCCTTTGAATTTGCGAATATCTAACATTCCTGTTTAGGGAATTATGATCTTTATTGATTACTGTATCTAACAAGTATGAAACACTTGAAATTATACTATCAATTCTTAAACACATTAGTATTCTTTTAAGAATCTTATTTAATGCCAAAGTCATTACTTGGATTTCTCAAATATCCATTATTCCTATAAGGGAATTATGACTTGATTAAATATTGTATTTATTACAAGTATAAAAGACTTGCAATAATACATTTTAATTCTTAAATACTTTTAATATAGTTTGTCCCTTTTAAGAGTCATTTAATGTCTAAGTCATTTTACTTGGATTACACGAATATCCAATTATTCCTATTAGGGAATTATGACTTCATTAAATCCTTTACTACAAGTATAAAAGACTTGTAATAACACTCTTAAAGTCTATCTTGATTATATCCAATACAATCATACTATATTATACTAATACTTTAAAACTTTCTATCATAAGTAATGACTATTACTTAAGATGTTTTAACTAAGTTCAATAACTCTTGAACCTTATGCTTCCATAAAACTCTTAAATACTTTCATTAGAAAAACTTTCTAATTACTAGCATCTAAGTACCTTGAGCTATCAAGACATTATTTATACAACAATCAAACAAATATATATAAACATGAAATATAAGTAAATCAAAACTTGACTTACAATCTAGTCATAAACCTTGACTAGTGTAATTATCACACATGCACACAATATAATTCAACCATGGATTCGAAATTTATTTAAAACCAAAATAAAACTTGTTTTAACAGAAATAAAATTATCCAAACAATAAACTAAAATTGTTTAAAACGAATCCACAAAATACTAAATTATAAAACTTGGTGCTCGTGGGATCATCACCATCTCATGCCGGTCACTATCACTTTCCATCTCCTCCTGCAATAAACGATTGCAAAAGTTAGATTACTCGTAACGTACTTTACAAGTATCTTAAAGTGATTAAGTGTGGTTGTGTTACTTGAGTAACTTGCGTTTCCTCCACTGCCACTTGCACCCTTTGGACAATTCCTTTTTCAATGCCCAACCTCACCACACTGAAGCACCGGTTCTCGGTCCTCGCAGTGTTAGGCTTAACCTTCTTGACCTTTTGTTTGACACCTTTACCATTTGGCACTCCTTGGTTAGGATAGGTTTTACCCTTTCCTTTGCCACCATGCCCTTTTCTCTTCTTCCCACATCCACCGCCATTACCGATCAAGAGAACGTCCTTAGATTTGGTCCCCAAACTCAACTCAGCTGTCTTGAGCATGGAATGTAGCTCAGCAATGGATTTCTTCATATTATGCATGTTGTAGTTGACCACAAAAGACTTGTAGTCATCAGACAACGAGTTGAGTATAGTATCTGTTGCCATTTGCAAAGGTATGGGGTGACCAAGTCTAGCAAGGTGATCCATGTGTCCCTTCATTTTCATGACGTGGGCACTCACCGGCGTTCCTTTGACCATCTTGCAAGAGTTGAAGGCTCGATTGATGTCAAAACTCTCAGTGCGAGCTTGCTCTTGAAATGAATCCCTAAGTTGTTGGATCATCTCAAATGCAGGCACATCCATAAGTCCCGCTTGTAACTCAGGACTCATGGTGGCGAGCATTAGACAGCTCACATCGAGTGCATCACTGACATGCTTATCATAAGCTTGCCTCGTTTCAGCTCTGGCATTAACAGCAGGGGTGTTTGGTACTGCTCTCTCCAAGACATACCACTTTCTCTCATGCCTGAGCACAATACGAAGATTGCGCTCCCAGTTGAGAAAGTTTGACCCAGTCAACTTGTCCTTTTCGAGGATTGAGCGAAGTGAGAGATTGTTGGTACTTGTTGTCGCGATTGCGTTTGTTGCTGCCATCTACAAATCAAACCCAGTTTAATTAGTAATCATCAATAAACATTCTCTAAAATGTATTATAAACCCATAATTAATATTTTAGGCCTAGGATCCATATATCACACTCTCGCCGCAAGGTTTGGGCAATTCCCGACGAGACATGCTATTTCTGGTAGGTAACATCCTTACCGATCGTATCAAGACTTGACACGATTTCTAGGGGTCGTAGAATCTTTAGACTTATAACTTATTACAACCTTGTACAATCTAATTGTACATTTCTAAGTTAGTAATAAAGTCTAGTATGTTTAATCTACTCAAGTACTTTTTGGGCCGGGACTCCCGATTATCACCAAAGTAGATCAGACCATCTAAGGCAGTGCGATGTTCTGCGCTGGGACTCCCGATTATCACAGAACCTTACGCACCCTAACACTCGCAATGATTTGAATCCATATCTAAGGTTCTTTATCGTTACAATATGAATATCTTTTAACAATTGATGTGTTCCATTAGGTGGATAGTACTTAGATCTAAGATTTTCTTGGGTTTGTTTAAGTCTTAAACTAAACATAAACCTTTATTCCAATCTTAATCCTTGTTTAAAAATGTGTGACTTGTGAATTGAAGCGTTCTACAAGACACCTTTTTAAAACTTAAGATCTATTCTTTAAAACTTATAGTTTCAAGAATTTACATGATTTTATATGTATACCTAAAACGAGGTGTACAAAACGTTTTACTAGATTTCGTGAAAAATCTTATCTAGAATAAAACTTACTTGTTTTATCTTACTTGAAAAACTTATAAACTTATGTTAAACCTTTTTAATTCTTTTATGATTCATGAACTTGAAACATAAACCTAGTTTAACACACCTAGTTCTTCATATGTCTAATAATGAAATTAAACATTTGTTTTGACTTATTAGATTCGACCAAAAACTTATGTCTGAATGACACACTTATAAACTTTGTGATTTTCTTGTGTAGCTCCCACTAGCTTCAACAACCATGATGAAACTTAAGCTAACACAATCACCGGTTTATACTTGGTGAAACTAATAAAATTATTATATAAAGACTATATATAATAATTCTTTAGTTTGTTTAAACCTTTCTTATATTCAACTTGAACTAGTTAAATATAGGTTCTTGTTATTTTTCACTTGATCATTAATCTAGTATATTACATGACTTGTAAAATACTTATATTATACTTGTATAATTACCTAGTTATAATAATTTATAACTTTATACATCTTAATATATATAACTTTGTATATTTCTAGTTAATCTTATAATTTCAACTTGTACAATTTCTAGTTATAATGAAATCATAACTTTGTACTTTCTAGTTTTAATTATATTATAACTTATACAATAACTAATTATAATATTATCTTTAAATATCAAAATAACATTACCCTTTTTAATTGTTCCATTTTATCTTGCATTTAATGTATTCGTATATATGTATATTTTATAATAAACTTGTAACATTCTAATAAGAATATTACATCTAGTTTATACATGTGTATTTTAACTTAATCTAATTAAAATACGTATAAACTTTATTATATCTTTTAAAATTCAATTTTAGTTAATAATTAAAAATTACGAAAATTTTAATACATATATATAAATAAATAAATACACCTTGTTAATTTTAGAACTTAAACATTAACATCCTCTTTATCAATTCCCTAAATTAATTAGATGAACCCTAATCTTGTTTTTGACCATCAAAACTAGGGTTTTGACTTTCTTGATCAAAGACATTATTTTAATTTAAAGATTAATTTTAATCAATCTTATTAAACAATAAACTTTGTTTAAATACTAAGATAGATTATAACTTTTAATAAATTTATTTAAACTTTTTAATTTAAACCTTATAGACAATAAAACCTTGTCTAAATTACTAGGTTTAAAGAACTAACTTTAATAAATCTATCAAAATAATAATTAAACCTATTAGACATAAACTTGCCTAATTAACTAGGTTTTAGATTATTATCCTTATTAATACTTTTAAACTATTAAACTTAAACTAGTTTAAAGTTGTAGGGTTCTATAGGGTTTCGAAATTCTTAAGCCTAGGAAACTTTTCCACCTATTAAACTAGGCTAGTTTAATAAACTTGGTGTCCAAGTATCCTCTAGATTTTTGAAAACTCTAAGGGATTAGGAAAGAATCCTTTTGATCAATTAAACAAATCTTGTTTAATATACTTGATCCTAGGTATCTTCCTATGTCACGAAAAAATCAAGGAAGTAAGGAAAGAATCCTTTTGATCAATTAAACATATCTTGTTTAACATACTTGATCCTAGGGTTCTTCCTATGTATTTTGAAAATTACTAGGGTTTTTAGAAACCTTCTTGACCAATTAAACTTAGACTAGTTTAATATTCTTGGTTCTAGGGTTCTTCCCTTTTTCCGAAAAATATGAAGAAGAAGAAGAAAACTTGAAACTAAAAAAACTTAAAATTAAAGTAAACAAACAATCTTTTGTTAATCTATTCTAGATCTCTAAACCAACGCTCTGATACCACTATAGGGTCTCACTACGCACCATGCGACTGATCAACCACTTGGGTCGACCTCCTAGTGTACTTGGTTCGAACCATGACTGACCAAGAACATGAACTTGTTCTTGACCGGTTAAAACCAACTAGCTGATTTAATCCCTAAGTGCGGAGCTGGGATTAAACCTAATCCTTAAACGCTAAAGGATTGGGATGTTGGAGTTCTAGATTAGGTTAACAAGAAAGAAATCTTCTACGAAAAACTCGAACACACACAATGAAGGTGTGTTCGTCGAACACTCACCAAGAACCCTAGGGTTCTTGGTGTTCTCGTCCGTCGCACAAGAGGAGAAGGAGGAAGAGTGTTCCATGAATCATACCTTAGGTTAATGCTTAAGATAAGTCCACTGATGATGAACACGACGAACGATCCTCTAGATGATCACTTGCAACGAACTTGGATCTTCAAGACTTGAAGAACACGAAGAGCGAATGAAGAACATGAAGAACAAAGAACACCAAGAGGTGGTGTCTTTATCTCGGCCGAATGGAAGAAAGGGGGCAAGGGTTTCGGCTTTTTAGGTGTGTTCGGCCGAAAAAAAAGAAGGAGGGGACAAGGGTTTCGAATATAATGATCAAGGGAATAAGGGAAGCCCATGCATTCTATTTATAATAGAAAGACTTGCACTTAGGGCCCTTCTAGTTTAATTAAGATTAATCTTTTAATTAAACTTATCCTTTACACTTTAAACCCATATAGTTTTACTAGTTTATTATTGTTGCACTTAACTACCAAATGTCTAGTATTAACACACTAATAATTCGGTACCCATATACACGAATTATATATACTTGTATTTATACTTTTAATAGTTAATTATATAATAACCTTTATATAATTTACACAATAATATTATCCAATTAATATATGATTTAATAGCTTTAAATCAAATCATGGATAACCTTTAATTAACACATTGTATATTTACTCAACTAGTAAATGTAAAACCACTTGTATTAATTAGTTACTTAAACTAATCTAGTAATAAGTTAAACTTAACTTAATTCTTAACTGATTCATAATGACTATTATGAATCATTCCTCTTCGTAGTATCGTTGCATAACTTGCTCGTATTACATGCACTCACCGGTGTGACCCTGAAGTATTTCGTAGGCATGGATGTATCATCATGGGTTGACTAACTGTGCACATAATTCCTTCAAAATAGCCAATAGATATCCACATTACAAGTAATAGGTGTCCATAACACATAGCCATGGCCCTTGAACCATTATATACACTAGATGTCCATAACTCATAGTGATGGCCCTTGAATCATAATAACTACTAGCCATGACCAATAGCCTATAGATATCCATTTTACAAGTAATAGGTGTCCATTACCCGTAACCATGGCCCTTGAACAATTATAACAACTAGATGTCCATATCTCATACTGATCGCAATTTAACTAATAAAACTACTAGCCATCACCAATAGCCTATAGATATCCATTTCACAAGTAATAGGTGTCAATAAGCCATAACCATGGCCCTTGAACCATTATAACCACTAGATGTACATAACTCATACCGATGACCCTTGAACCATTATAACTACTAGCCATATCCAGTAGCTTATAATATCCATTTACAAGTAATAGGTATCTATAACCCATAACCATGGCTCTTGAACCATTATAACCATGAGATATCCATAACTCATACAGTTGATCCTTGAACCATTATAACTACTAGCCATGACCAATAGCCTATAAATATCCATGTTACAAGTAATAGGTGTCCATAACCCATAACCATGGCCCTTAAACCATCATAACCTCTAGATGTCCATAACTCATAGCGATGACCCTTGAACCATTATAACTACTAGCAATGATCAATAGCCTATAAATATCCATTTTACAAGTAATAGGTGTCCATAACCCATAACCATGGCCATTGAACCATTATAACCACTAGATGTGCATAACTCATACCAATTGCCCTTGAACCATTATAACCACTAGCCATGACCAATAGCCTATAGTTATCCATTTTACAAATAATAGGTGTCCATAACCCATAACCATGGCCCTTGAACCATTATAACCACTAGATGTCCATAACTCATACCGATGGCCCTTTAACCATTATAACTACTAGCCATGACAAATAGCCAATAGATATCCACATTACAACCAATAGGTGTCCATAACCCATAACCATGGCCCTTGAACCATCATAACCACTAGATGTCCATAACTCATACCGATGGCCCTTGAACCATTATAACTACTAGCCATGACCAATAGCCTGTAGTTATCCATTTTACAAGTAATCGGTGTCCATAACCCATAACCATGTTTCCCTTTTTCGTTCATTTCTCCTTCATGGTTCTCCGGCAGGCTCCATCTAGGACTTGTTTTGTTGCTCGGATTTTGTTATGGTGCGTTCTACCGTCCCTGAGCGGCCTCCTGACCCACCGGAAAGCTTGAATCTTAAAATGAACTTTAGTGTTCCTCAAGTGTTGCGACGGCCTCAAACAAATACTAGGGTTGATGATGGGGCAACTGATCCTGTTGTAGATCGTTCGATTGATGGTGGTTCTGGGCGTGAACAATGTAATATTGTTGTTCTGAATTCTGGAAACCCTAATTTGGGGGATGACTTGGTTGTTTCTGTTAAGCAGAATGTTCATAAAATTGAGGCTGCTACTCTAAAAGAACAACCTAATAGTGATTCTAATTCTAAGCTTGCTTCAGTGAAGAAATTGATTAAGAAGAAGAAGACTAAAATGATGCGTGATTTGGGGATTTTGTCCAAAACTAATGGTACTTTGGATTCAGATTTGTTTGAATCAGTGTCGCCTCTGCAAAATAGGGTGGAGAGTCTCGACTTTGTCACTCCTTTGCAGACTATTGTTGATTACCCTGAACCTGTCCCTGTTCCTTCCCCGTCCATTATGAGGAAGTTGTATAGAGGAAATGTTAGGGATTCCATTGAAGGAGTTGAAGATATGGATACTAATGTGGTGAAAAAGAGAAAGGACAGGCCTGCTACGTCTTTTTGTAGTGTTGATAAAAATGTGGTTAGTGATGATTCTGAACCACATTCTAAATCTGTGTACATTGAGGATGAGGAGTCTGAGGATGATGTTTCTGATGCTGATGTAAGACCAGTTGTTTATCAGCTTAAGAGTAATGCAGGTTATTGCCCTACACATGTTAGTTCTGGGTTAGGTTTGGAGCAGGATGGTAACCAAGTAAAGTCCCAGAGAATAACATTGTTGTAATAGGTAATACAGTCATTGATGCTCTTAATTTTGTTAATGAACCTTCTGACAATGATAGTGGGGATATGGAGGTTGAAAAGGGTGCTCCAAAAACAGTTGATCAAACTGTCGACTCTGTGCCAATCAATTCTGCAACTGCTCCTAAGGCTCCTATTGTGCAGAATGTTTGGGAAAATAAAGGTAATGGTGGTCCTACCATAGCAGAAAGATTAAGGAAAGATGATGACAATGAGGATATTAATCTAAATTTTATTACCCCTGTGAGGCTTGAAGATGGAAAGAAAAGAGTTTTTATGCATAATGATGACCTTAAGCATGGTAAAATTTCATTTTCTTTAATGTTGTATGGCTACTTTATTGGTACGTCTATGGATTTTGTTAATGTCAAATCTAGCTTAAGAAGGATGTGGAGAGCACATGATTTAGTGGAAGTTACAAAGAATGGTGCTGGTTTTTTCTTCTTTAAGTTTAAAAGTGAGAAGGGAATGCATGAAGTTCTTGAAAATGGAGTTTGGTTAGTTGATAATGTTCCATTGGTTGTTTGTAAATGGGAGTCTGGCATTAGTCTTCAGAAAATTGAGCCTGCTAAGGTTTCAATCTGGGCTTGTGTGCATAACATCCCCATTGAAATGTGGTATGGGCCAGGGCTCAGCAGAATTTTCAGTGCTATAGGCAAGCCCATTATGATGGACAAAATGACAAAAGAAAGGTGTTTCAAAAGGTCTGGTAGAATGGGATTTGCTAGAATTCTTGTTGAAGTTGATGCTGTTGATGAATTGCAAGATGCAATTGAGCTGGTATATCCGGATTCAAGCCCTAATCCTGGAAAAATTATCCCTTTAAGAACTACATACCAGTGGAAACCCCCTCTTTGTACATTCTGCAAAGTTTTTGGGCACTCTCATAGTGGGTGCAAGGTTAGGCCTAGAACTGAGGAGGAGTTAGCTGCCAAGGCTGTTAAAGATTCTGCCATATCTCAGGATAATGTTGATAAAAACAAAGATGGTTTTCCAGAGGTTGGTAGGAAGAACAAGCCTGTTAAGGATAATGTAGGAAATAACTATAATAATAATAATAGAAATCAGGGTAGAAGAAGTGTATTCACCAGATTAAATTCGGGGAATCAGAGTAATAGTAACAGGAATGTTGGGAGACAGAACACAAGTTTTCAAAATAGGCAAAATCAAGGTGTTAGAATTAATGAAAAGCAGAAATATGTTGTTAAGAGTTCTGTGCAGAACAGTGCTTCTATTCATAAAAAGAATGGTAGTAATCCAGTTGGGAATGATATTTCTAAAGATAAAGGGAAAGGTAAAGTTGATGGCACTCCCAAAAGTGTTACTGTTAATAATCCAATTATTGTAACTTCAAATAGGTTTGATAGTTTAAATGATGAAGAGGAGGAATTTGATGATGGTTGGGATGCTAAATATCATATTTATGATGAGCAGAAAAATGTGGTTTTAGAATTTTTGAAAAATTCCACTAATCCGGATGATGAAGTTTTGAAGGCCTGGTCTACTGGCAACTTGACTTTTATAAGGATAAGTGTGATGAAATGAATATGAACCCTGATTTGTTTTTTGAAGATGTTGAGTCTGACATGGATGGTGTGGCCCAAGACATGAAGAATGATGATGTTAATTTTTTGGATAAAAATCAGAGTGGTGTTGGTGCTTCATCCTCCAAAATTGTTTAAATGATGTTAAAAACCATGTCTTGGAATGTGAGGGGCTTGAATCAAGATACTTGCCAAGATGAAGTTACTCAGGTTATTAGAGATGAAGGAGTTAATATTTGTGCTATTATGGAGACTCATGTTAAAGGAAAAAATCTCCATTGGATATGTAATAGAGTTTTTGGTAATTGGAATTGAGTTTCCAATTGTGACTTGTGTGTTGGTGGGACCAGAATTATTATTGCATGGGATCCTAATATTGCTATTATTATGGTCATTAACCAACACCCTCAAGTTATCCACTGTTATGTTGAACCTTTAAGTGGTAAAACGAGTTATTATTGTTCTTTTGTTTATGGTCATCACAAAAGGCATATTAGAACTCAAGTATGGGATAACCTTGGTGATTTTAGTCAAACTGTTAAGAATAAGCCTTGGGTCTTAATGGGTGATTTTAATGCTGCTTTAGACCCAAATGAAGCTTCAATGGGTTCTAGCAATATGACTAGAAGCATGGTGGAATTTGCGGATTGTATGGCTAGAATTCAAGTTGATGATTTATCCTTTTCGGGTTTGAACTTTACTTGGAAGAAGAGCCCAAATAAGGACAATAGCCTTCTAAAGAAATTGGATAGAATAATGGGGAACTTTGAGTTCCTTGGAGATTTTCCGGATGCAAATTCCCAATTTCTTCCTTTTTTATCTTTGGATCATAGTCCTGGTATTTTGATTCTGCCATCTGTTAAAAGAGAAAAGTCTAAGTCTTTTAAATTTTTTAAGTTTTTGGTTAGGAAAAAGGAATTTATTCCTTTAATAAAAAATAATTGGAAAAAAGACTTGCAAGGTGTTGAAATGTTTAAAGTGGTCTCCAATTTAAAAGCTTTGAAGAAACCTTTGCGTGCTTTGAATAGAAATCAGGGGAATTTGCACCTTAAAGTGGAGGATTTGAGGGATGATTTAAAGAAAGTCCAGGCTGCTATGGTTGCTAATCCTCATGATGCTACTTTAAGAGAAAAGGAGGTTAGAAGTCTAAAAATGTACAAAGAAGCTATGTTAGATGAGGAGCTGTTTTTAAAACAAAAAGCTAAGGTGGAGTGGTTAAAGGAGGGTGACCACAATACAAAGTATTTTCACAAGGTTGTTAAGGGAAGAATTAATAGAAGCAGAATTGAGATGATTCGGGATTTGTAGGGCCGAGTTTTTCATGGTAATGATGTGGCAGGACGGTTTGTTGCTCATTTTGAGAGCATTCTTGGTACCTCTGCTGCTACTGTTCCTATAAACAATCCTGATAGCCTTTTTTACAGGAAATTGTTTGATCACACTTCTAATTTCATGATTAGACCTGTTGTGTTAGAAGAAGTTAAAAATGCTTTATTTGATATTTGTGATGACAAATCCCATGGACCTGATGGATTCTCTTCCATGTTTTTTAAGGCTTCTTGGAACATCATTGGGGATGACATTTTTAAGGCTGTTAAGCAATTTTTTGATAATGGCAGATTACTTAAAGAGGTTAATGCTACATGTATTGCCTTAGTTCCTAAAGTTAATAATCTTGCTAAAGTTTCAGACTTTAGGCCCATAGGCTGCTGCAATGTTGTGTACAAATGTATTAGCAAGGTCATTACTAATAGAATAAAAAACTCTCTTAATGATCTTGTTGATGAGAATCAAAGTGCCTTTATTCCTGGGAGACAGATCAGTGATAACATCCTTTTATCCCAAGAACTGTTAAGAAATTATCACAGGGATAAAGGGCCTCCCAAATGTGCAATTAAAGTGGATATACAGAAGGCTTATGATAATCTAGAATGGAGTTTTTTGAGGAATATTTTATTGTTTTTTGGGTTCCATCCGTGGATGGTTCACTTAATAATGGAATGCACTTCTACTACCTCTTTTATGATTAATGTTAATGGAGATTTTAAGGGTTTTTTTAAAGGAAAAAGAGGATTAAGACAGGGTGATCCAATGTCACCTTACTTATTTACTCTTGTTATGGAAGTACTCAATCTAATCCTTAAGAGAAACATTTTGGAAGATGGGGGTTTTAAATTCCATTGGAAATGTAAAGAGCTTGGAATAACACATTTGTGTTTTGCAGATGATCTTTTGCTTTTTTGTCATGGAAATAGCAGGTCAGCTTCTGTTATTAAAAGAGCTCTTGAAGAATTCAGTTCAGTCTCAGGTCTTGTTCCTAGCCAGCAGAAAAGTACCATTTTCTTTAGTAATGTTCAGCCTCAAACTAGGTTATAAACATCACTTCCACTTTGCCTTTTTCTTTTGGTAATCTTCCTGTTAGATATTTGGGCATTCCTTTGATTTCTTCTAAATTGTACATCAAGGACGGTAGTAGCCTTGTGGACAAAGTGAAAAAAAGGGTAACTGACTGGAAGAACAAGTCTCTTTCTTTTGCTGGAAGATTGCAGCTTATCCAGTCAGTCCTGAGTCCTATGCAAGTATACTAGCCATGACCAATAGCCTATAAATATCCATTTTACAAGTAACAGGTGTCCATAATCCATAACCATGGCCCTTAAACCATTATACCCACTAGATGTCCATAACTCATAGCGATGACCCTTGAACCATTATAATTACTAGCCATGACCAATAGCCTATAGATATCCACATTACAACTAATAGGCGTCCATAACCCATAATCATGGCCCTTGAACCATCATAACCACTAGATGTCCATAACTCTTACCGATGGCCCTTGAACCATTTTAACTGCTAGTCATGACCAATAGCCTATGGATATCCATTTAACAAGTAATAGGTTTCCGTATCCTATAAACATGACCCTTGAACGATTATAACCATTATATGTCCATAACTCATACCGATGGCCCTTGAACCATTATAACTACTCGCCATGACCAATAGCTTATAGATATCCATTTTACAACTAATAGGGGTTCATAACCCATAACCATTGTCTTGAACCATTATAACCACTAGATGTCCATAACGCATACATATGATCCTTGAACCATCATAACTACTAGCCATGACCAATAGCTTATAGATATCCATTTTACAACTAATAGGGGTCCATAAACCATAACCATGGCCCTTAAACCATTAGATGTCCATAACTCATACAGATGATCCTTGAACCATTATAACTACTAGCCATGACCAATAGCCCATAAATATCCATTTTACAAGTAATAGGTGTCCATAACCCATAACCATGGCCCTTAAACCATTATAACCACTAGATGTCCAATACTCATAACGATGGCCCTTGAACCATTATAACTACTAGCCATGACCAATAGCCTATAGATATCCATTTTACAAATAATAAGTGTCCATAACCCATAACCATGGCCCTTGAACCATTATAACCACTAGATGTCCATAACTCATATCGATGGCCCTTGAGCCATTATAACTACTAGCCATGACCAATAACTTATAGATATCCATTTTACAAGTAATAGGTGTCCATAACTCATAACCATGACCCTTGAACCATTATAACTACTATATGTCCATAACTCATACAGTTGATCCTTGAACCATTAGAACTACTAGCCATGACCAATAGCCTATAAATATCCATTTTACAAGTAATAGGTGTCCATAACCCATAACCATGGCCCTTAAACCATTATAACCACTAGAGTATCATACCAGGCTCTTGGAGCTTGTTTGAGCCCATATAAAGCTTTATCAAGCTTGAAAACATAATTAGGAAATTTAGGATCAACAAAACCTAGTGGTTGTTTAACATAAACTTCCTCTTGTAGTTTTCCATTGAGTAAGACACTCTTGACATCCATCAGATAAACTTTGAAGTTCTTAAAAGCTGCATATGCAAGATACAGCCTAATAGCTTCAATTCTTGCAACTGGTGCAAAAATTTCATCATAGTCAATGCCTTCTTCTTGCATGTAACCCTGAGAAACCAGTCTAGCTTTGTTTCTAATGATAACTCCATCCTTGTCCATCTTGTTTCTGAACACCCACTTAGTACCGATAATAGTTTTTCCAGCAGGAGGTGGTAATAAGTTCCAAACTTTGTTTCTTTCAAACTCTGTCAGTTCTTCTTGCATAGCTTCTACCCAGTCTTCATCTAATAAAGCTTCATCAGCTTTCTTTGGTTCCATGGTAGATAAAAAGCTTTAAAAGAAGCAAAAGTTTGTAGTTGCTTGGGGTTCAAACTCTAATTTTTTTCTTGTTTGGACACCTTGTTCAATAGGACCAATAATATTAGAATGTGGATGATCTCTGTGTTCCCTTAGATTGTTTCCCAAGGAAGCATTTGAAGCAAGGTCAACAATATCTTATTGAACTGATGTGTTGTCTGCCTGATACTGAGCTAAATTCTGGTCAGTATAGACAGTTCAGGTTGCTGTTCTTCTTGATTTTGCAGTTCTGAGGTGGATTCTTGAAATGTATTGGAGGATTCACCTTCTTCATAGGTGGAGTTGTTCAGATCAAGTATTGGGAACTCAGTTTTGGGGTTCACTGATATGGGAACCTCAGAATTTGATGCATTGGAGTTAGACTGAGTTCTTTCTTGATCAGTGTCACTCATACCATGTTCAACATAGTATGGGTGACACTTGGGCTATTCAGCAATTGAGTTTTCTGGATTGCATAGAATTTCTATGCCGCTGATGTCTTCTTTTGCTGAGGTAGAATGCTCATTCTGATCTTCATCAAACGTGACATGAATGGATTCTACAATCATCTTAGTTGAGATGATATACACTCTGAAGGCTTTAGAGTGTGGAGAATAGCCCATGAACACAGCTTCATTTGCTTTAGGAGCAAATTTGTTGAGATTTTGTTTAGTACTGAGTACAAAACATTTACTACCAAAGATGTGGAAGAACTCCACATTAGGAACCTTTCCATTGTACAACTCGTAAGGATTCTTTTGATGTCTCTGGACTATTGTAGCTCTGTTCTGAGTAAAATTTTGCACAGTTGACAGCTTCTGCCCAGAAGCTCAGTGCCAGTCCAGCATGGCATAACAAAGTTCTTGCAGCTTCAATTAATGTTCTATTCTTTCTTTCTACAACACCATTTTGTTGTGGTGTGTATGCTGCAGAGAAGTTTTGAACGATTCATTTTTCTTCACAGAAATCTGCTAAAACTGAGTTCTTAAACTCAGTACCATGGTCACTTCTTAGTTGCTTGACCTTGTTGCCTCTTTGTAGTTCTTCTCTTTTGATAAAGGCAATGATTTCTGTTGTTGCATCAGATTTAGTCTTGAGAAAGATGACCCAAGTATATCTTGAGAATTCATCAACCAAGACTAAGGTATAGATCTTTTTGGCCAATGATGGTGTGCTGATGGGGCCAAAAAGATCCATATGTATCATTGTAAGAGGTTCATTAATGGAATGATTGACCTTTGATTTGAATGAACTCTTCTTCTGCTTGCCCATTTCACATGCTGAGCATAACTTATCTTTTGAATAAGTAATAGTGGGCAACCCTCTCACCAGTTTCTTTATACTGAGCTCATTTATATTTCTGAAATTTATATGAGAGAGCTTCTTGTGCCACAACCAGTGTGTTAAGGCAAAAAGCCTTGCCTCTTTGGATCTTAAGATAACAAAACAACCTAGACTAGCTTTGATTAATATGTAGAATAATATAGCTAAGTTTAGGTCTGATACTGAGTGATCAGTATTGGAACTCAGTATCAGTACTCAGTATCAGATAGTGATACTGAGTACAAGGACTGAGTAGAAGGACTGAGTGATACTCAGTATAGTAACGGACTAAGATCAAATTCCTTGATCTTAGTCATTTCCCTTACTTAGTCCTTCGGTTACTCCTTTGCTCATCATGTAAGATCTCTATAACATTATAAATAGAGATCATCTTGCAAAGGAGTACTCACTAATTCACTTTACACTTTCATATCTTTGTAATTGATCAGTGGTCTTGTTATTCCGCAACAAGCCACACTTAGTGGATTTATACATTGACTATATTCTTGTGTTATCACTCTAATATCTCTCTAAGTATAATATTCTATCAATTAACATTAAAACAGGGTTGTTGTGACCTAACAACTGGTATCAGAGCAGGCTAAATAAACTCTTATTTAGTCGATCTATAACCCTGGCAGCCATTTCCTACATCTATCCCTCCAACACTCAAAAATCCAAAATGTCTACAATTGTTGCACCAATTATGTCTGGAAAGGGAGTACCCATCTTTGATGGAAAAGACTTCCATCAATGGAAGCTTAAAGCTCAGTGGTATCTTGAATCTATTCACCATGAGATGCTCACTGTGCTATATGATGGTCCCATCATTCCACAAACTGTGGAACCTGTTGCTGCTACTGATGATGCTCCTGAGGGCATAAGAACTGTACCTAAACTAAAGCACAACTGGACTGATACTGATCGTCAGTTGAATGCTTTAGACTCCAGAGCTAAAGGGGTGATTGGTAATGCTGTTACCAAAGAGATACTAAATGCAATTATGAAATTGCCAACAGCAAAGGCTATGTGGGATAGTCTATCAGTCACCTATGAAGGCACAACAAAGGTGAAGTTGCAAAGAAAAAGCAACATGAGAAGGAAATATGAAAATTTCTTCTCAACTCCTAATGAAGACATCACCACTCTCTATAACAGGTTCAATACTGTTATCCATGATTTAATCAGTGTAGGCATTGTGAAAGAGGAAGGAGAGCTTGTTCAAAAGTTCCTGGATAGTCTTCCTCAACAATTTCTTGACATGACAAACTCTGTCAATGCTGCTAACAACATTGAGTCATACACTCTTCAAACTTTGTATGGTCTAATGTTGAATCATGAGGAGAATAATGCTGCAAGACTGATCAACTGGAAGAAAACTGACAAGTCTTCCACTGGCATGGCTCTAGTTGTGCAACAGGCCTATACTGTGACTGAGCCAGATGAACTAGAAGTTGATCTTGCTGATGCTGAGGCAGAAGAGCTTGAAACTCAAATGGCTCTTATGTCTATGAAGCTGGATCAGTTGAAGAAGAAGAGGCTTGGTGTTAGCTCTTCTAATACTGACCCAAGATCAGGTCTTTGCTATAGGTGTGGAAAGCCTGGACATATTGCTGCAAATTGTCATACCAAGTCTTCTGAGACTGACCAAAATGACAAAATTGCATACCGAGCAAAGAGATATAGAGACAAATATGTCAAACTGAAGAATTGGAGCAAGGGCAAGAAGGCAGAAGGGAATGGAGCACCTCATCAAGCACTTTACTCAGAAGCCTGGATGGATGAAGACTTAAGTGATGATGAGGAAGAGATTGAAAATAAAGCCTTTATGGCTTTCACTGAAGATGATTTGAAGAGCTCCTTTGAAAAGGATACCAAAGAGGCTGAGAGGATGAGTGTTCATACTGATTGGGATTCCACTCAGTTGTACAAGGTAAGTTCCTTTCAAACTTATTCAGTGAATGAAAAAACCAAGATTTTTGAGTATAAGATTGTTGATCTTAAAACTTCTGTACAAAAAGAAAAAGCTTTAAAATTAACAATTCAAGAACTTGAAAGGGTAAATAATGAAAACTTGGATAAATTAGCAAAATATAAAGATTTAGAACTAAACCTTTCAGATTTAAAAGACATTAACCAAAGGGAACTGATTCGTACAGAGCAACTTTTATCCATACAGAGCAAATTCATCCTAAATGACAATCATGTTCTTCCTTTACTTTTAACACATTTTACATTTCACCCCTCCTATTAAGGGCATGATTGTCATTTAGGATGAATTTGCTCTGTATGGATAAAAGTTGCTCTGTACGAATCAGTTCCCTTAACCAAAGATTAGCTGATAAAGCTCATTTACACAAACTTGAAAAAGAGAAATTTGAAAAACAGTGTAAATCTTGGGGAAATGCTTCAATAAAATTAAATAAATATTTAAATCAACAATTCCCAGAAAATGTGAGGGCTGCACTTGGTGTTGATCCTCAATTTAAAAATAGGAACAATTTTGCTGATTTATTTGAAGAGTTTTCTACTATGAACCCTATTAATTTTGTAAAAGCTAAAACTTTATGTGAAGTTGGATGTCAAACTGAGTCAGATGATGAGGAAAATGAAATTTTAGAAAAACCTATTGGTCCCTCCATCTGCTCAAAGTGCTATACTGAGCTACAAGAACTCAGTATTGAATTTCATATTACGGAAATTTCTGATACCGAGCTACCAATAGTTCAGTATGACACTTCTGCTGTTCCACCTTTTGAATTATTATTTAATACAACAACTTTTGAATTATATAATGATAATAAGACAACTTCTATCTCAAATGCTTCATCTAATACAGAAGTTGCAGGAACAGAAACATCATATACTGAGACATCTAAAGAACATGTTAAAGTTGTTTCTTCAAAACATGATAAACAAAAAACAACTTCAACGAGATCTTTAGTTGGCAAAGACAAGAAGTCTACCACAAATAATATAAGAAAGACTTCTCTGCCAAATAAAAAGAAGCAACCAGATCCTCCATCTCCTAAACCAGTTAAAAACAATGTTAATATACCTATCAAAAATGACAAAATTAACATTTTAAAAACACTTGGTGATCAGGTCAAATCGTTAAGTAAACAATTTGCAAAACTCGTTCATACTGACCTACCAAAAGTGAAACATTTTTCTAAAATACCGTATGAAAATATGTTTAGAAATAGACCTAGAAAATGTTATAGATGTCATCATACTGGTCATAAGGGAGATGAATGCTGGACTGATCTCTCAAGTCCTAGGTACTCAGTACCAAAGAAAAGGAGAGAAACTAAGTCAGTATCACCAAAGAAAACCTCAAAAGGTTTCACTGAAGTGATACTGACCTCTCCACATAAGGAGATCAACCCCAAATATGTTTATCCCACCAAACGTCCCATTCAAAAATGGGTTCCTAAAAAGAACTAACTCTTATTTTGTGTCTTGTGCAGGGTGACAGAAAATGGTATTTAGATAGTGGCTGCTCAAGACACATGACAGGCAGTATGGAGTACCTTCTCAATTATACTCCAGAGAAGGGTTCTTCTGTTAAGTTTGGAGATGACTCGGTGGGAAAGACAAGAGGTTATGGTGTGATCAAGGCAGGCAACATAACTTTTAAAAGAGTTGCCTATGTAGAGGGTCTTAAACACAATCTGCTCAGTATCAGCCAGATGTGTGATGATGACAATGAAGCTCGATTCAGGAAGGTTGCAGGAATCATCTACAATGATAAAGGGCAGCCTGTACTCATTGCTAGAAGAGAAAAGGATGTATATGTGGTCAACCTATCTGAAATAGACCCAACTATTCGAGTATGCCTGCTTTCTAAAGTCAAGCCAGAATTGCATTGGCTATGGCACAAGAAACTCTCCCACATCAACTTTAGAAATATCAACGAGCTCAGTATGAAGAAACTGGTGAGAGGATTGCCCACTATTACTTATTCAAAAGATAAGTTATGCTCAGCATGTGAAATGGGCAAGCAGAAGAAGAGTTCATTCAAGTCCAAAGTCAATCATTCCATCAATGAACCTCTTACTATGATACATATGGATCTTTTTGGCCCCATTAGCACACCATCTTTGGCCAAAAAGATCTATACTCTAGTCTTGGTTGATGAATTCTCAAGATATACTTGGGTCATCTTCCTCAAGACTAAGTCAGATGCAACAACAGAAATCATTGCCTTTATAAAAAGAGAGGAACTTCAAAAAGGCAACAAGGTCAAGCAACTTAGAAGTGACCATGGTACTGAGTTTAAGAACTCAGTATTAACAGATTTCTGTGAAGAAAAAGGAATCATTCAAAACTTCTCTACAGCCTACACACCACAACAAAATGGTGTTGTAGAAAGAAAGAATAGAACACTGATTGAAGCTGCAAGAACTTTATTATGCCATGCTGGACTGGCACTGAGCTTCTGGGCTGAAGCTGTAAACTGTGCAAACTTCACTCAGAATAGAGCTACTATAGTCCAAAGACATCTGAAGACTCCATATGAGTTATATAATGGCAAGATTCCTAATGTGGAATACTTCCACATCTTTGGGAGTAAATGCTTTGTACTCAGTACAAAACAAAATCTCAACAAATTTGCTCCCAAAGCAAATGAAGGTGTGTTCATGGGCTACTCTCCACACTCTAAAGCTTTCAGAGTGTATATCATCTCAACCAAGATGATTATAGAATCCATTCATGTCACATTCGATGAAGATCAGAATGAGCATTCTACCTCAGCAAGTGAAGACATAAGTGGCATAGATATTCTATGCAATCCAGAACACTCCATTGCTGAACAGCCTAAGTTTCATCCACACTTTATTCCTAATAAGTTTAATGAAACTGATCAAGTTCAAACTCAGTATCACTCAAATGAGACTAATACTGAGGTTCCCATAACAGAGGACCTCCATACTGAGTTTCCAACTAATGATCTGAACCATTCTATCTATGAAGAAGGTGAAACATCCAACACTTCACAAGAATCCACATCAACTCTGCAAAATGAAGATGAACAGCAACCTGCACTGTCTAATACTGATCAGAATTCCACTCAGTATCAGACAGACAACACACCAAATCAACAAGATATTGTTGATCCTATTTCAAATGCTCCCTTAGGAAACAATTTAAGGGAACACAGAGACCATCCACACTCAAACATTATTGGTCCTATTGAAGAAGGTGTCCAAACAAGAAGAAAATTAGAATTTCCAACCCAAGCAACTGCAAATTTTTGTTTCTTCTCAAGTTTCTTATCTACCATTGAACCAAAGAAAGCTGATGAAGCTTTATTAGATGAAGATTGGGTAGAGGCTATGCAAGAAGAGCTCACAGAGTTTGAGAGAAACAAAGTTTGGAACTTAGTGCCACCTCCTTCTGGCAAAACTATTATTGGTACTAAGTGGGTGTTCAGAAACAAGATGGACAAGGATGGTGTTGTCATCAGAAACAAAGCAAGGTTAGTTGCTCAAGGTTACAGGCAAGAAGAAGGCATTGACTATGATGAAACTTTTGCACCAGTTGCAAGAATTGAAGCTATTAGGTTGTATCTTGCATATGCAGCTTTTAAGAATTTCAAAGTTTATCAGATAGATGTCAAAAGTGCTTTTCTAAATGGAAAACTACAAGAAGAAGTTTATGTTAAACATCCTCCAGGTTTTGTTGATCCCAAATTTCCTAATTATGTTTTCAAGCTTGATAAAGCTCTATATGGGCTCAAACAAGCTCCAAGAGCCTGGTATGACACCCTGTCTGAGTACCTTATTGAAAATAAATTTACAAGAGGTAAAATTGATAAAACATTATTTTCAAAAAGGAAAGGTTCTGACATCTTACTCATTCAGATATATGTAGATGATATTATCTTTGGTTCCACTGACAAGTCAATGTGTGACTGGTTTGCTAAGATAATGTCAACTCAGTATCAGATGAGTATGATGGGAGAACTTACTTACTTTCTTGGTTTACAAGTTGAACAAAAGCCTGATGGCACTTTTATAAATCAAAGTAAGTATGTGCATGACATGTTAAAGAAATACAAATTTGAAAATTTATCTTCCATGCACACTCCTATGGGTACTCAGGATAAGATAAGTAAGGATGAAACTGGTAAACCAGTATGTCAATCCACATACCGAGGTATGATTGGTTCCTTACTTTACTTAACTGCTAGTAGGCCTGATATCATGTTTGCCACATGTTTGTGTGCTCGGTATCAGGCTGATCCTAAAGAATCACACATGAAAGCAGTTAAGCGCATCTTTAGATATCTTACAGGTACTCCTAACCTGGGTCTTTGGTATCCCAAAGACTCAAACTTTGACCTTGAAGGGTACACAGATGCAGATTTTGCAGGTTGTAGATTGGACAGAAAGAGCACAAGTGGAGGATGTAAATTCCTAGGAGGAAGACTAGTTGGCTGGTCATCCAAGAAACAGAATTCGGTAGCAACTTCCACAGCAGAAGCAAAATATGTTGCTGCAGGAAGTTGTTGTGCTCAATTATTATGGATGCAGTATCAACTCTTAGACTATGGGTTCAACTTTCATAAGACTCCCATTCATTGTGATAACAAGAGTGCTATTGCTATCACAGAGAACCCAGTCTATCACTCCAAAACCAAGCACATTGATATCAGACACCACTTTATTCGAGATAATGTGGAAAAAGGTAAGGTTGAAGTAGATTATGTACCAACAGATGAACAATTGGCCGATGTGTTTACTAAACCTCTTCCTGAGGAAAGGTTTATGTATTTACTAGGGCAATTAGGTATGTTGAATCCTTAATCTTTCTTAAATTTTCTTTAAAACTGAGCGCTCAGTATCACTCCTGTTGATACTGACCACTCAGTATCACTAGTCTGTTATCATCAAAATTTAAATTTTTTATTTTTTTTATTAATTTCAAGAGTAAATTAATTGTTTTTATATTTCTAAATTTTTTTAAAATTAATTTTTTTTTCACTCAGTATTGGGGTATTACGGCGCTCAAACCGAGCTTAATCCTTATACTGCTCAAACGGTAACCTTTCTTGATAAGAAAGTTACCGTTGGCAGATGATAAGGCAGTCAAATCAGCCTTTTTTACTTCCCAATACCTTAATTATCTTTCAAATCTCCTATAAATAACCGTTCTTTTTTACTTCAAATTTTTTAACTGTTATTTCTTTCTTTCATTTTCAATTCTCTCTGCGATTAACGATTTCACTTTCCATTTGCAAGCAAAATTTTTTCAAATCCAAATCACAGATGGCGAATTATACTTTTGTTGCTCCAGAAGTTGAATCGGAAATCAAAATCCGAAACGATGAACTACCCAGGTTTGCAAGGAACAACATCACAGCAAACTTCAATATTCCTCAAGCCTGGGCATGCCAAGAGTTCACAAACATTGTGACTTTTCTGAAGAATTGCCCAATTGCTCGTGCACTGACCTTGTCTCCTCGAGCAATTTACCCAGAAATGCTATGCGAGTTTTGGTACTCTGCTACACTCGATTCTCCAGATATGATTGCTGGGTGGGTAATTAGAGATCAAAGAAGGGCATTTGTTTCTACTGCCATCATTCGTGAAGCACTGAGACTTCCCGCCCAAGCTCAGTATGACCCATTTGTTGATAGATCAGAGGCACGCTCAGTACTGCCATTTTTAGGTCGAAGAGGAACAATGGGCACAATCAAAAGAAATGAATTTGGTCCTATGTGGGGTATTCTCATTACAACAATAATTCAGTGCATGACTCACAAGACGGGTGCTTTGGACCAAATAAACGAATTTGGGATGCAAATAGTACATGCTCTGTACTATGGAAGAAATATTGATTATGCTCGGCTAATTTTCAATGAATTAGCTACTTTGGTTCGGGCTAACACACGGGAATGCAATGTCCCTTTCTGCAGATTTTTATCACTCATCTTTCAACATTCAATGCCCACACATACTTATGATGAATTTCACAGTCCAAGGGTTGATCTTCCTCCACTCAGTGAGAAGATTTTCTTTTACAGGCCAAGAGAAGGAGAGCCTCTTCTAAGTCCTCCTATGTGGGCCATTGTTCAAGAACACATCGATGATGAAGAAGACATGTCTGATACTGAGTCAGACAATGAGGATGATGATGATAATAATGATAATAGTAGTAATGGAGCACAGGCCGGTCCAGATATTGAGATGCAGGATGTTCCACAAGTTCAAGAACCGACTCAACAACATATCTCTCCACCTGCACAGGATCTTGATGCTCCTCATATTGAAACAGCTTTTGATACTGAGTCCTCAGAAGACACACCACTTGTCCTCCAAAGAAGAAGAAGACATCTTTCCCCTGTTATTATGGGAAACTTATCATCTGAGGAGGTGCAGCCTGCAAATGTTCCATCATTAACTGCCTCTCTTCAAGCCCAAAGCTTAGTTGCAGCCACCACTGACCTTCCAGGTCCAGAACTAGCTCCAACTGCTCAACCAATTGAGGAACATCATGTTCCTCTTGATGTGGAGATACAATATGCACAAACTACACTGGAAGGTGCTCAACATGACAGAGAGGTCGGTATTGAAGATGTTGGTGCTGCACATCAACAAACACATGACCCTGCACCGACCTCTGCAGATGCTAGAAGGGAATCTGACAGAGTCTCAGGTATGAATTTCTAAAAAGCCCTTAAACTTATATATATATATTTCATTCCCAAATAGAGACTAAGTATTGGCCAGTACCAACTCAATACTGACCAAAGTCTCAAACGATCTTTCAAATATATATCCTTTTATGGCCAACATAGCTAGCCCACTGCTGCTATGCAAAATTCATATACTGAGCACACAAAATTGATCATTGTCAGTCTACAGTTGTCTCAACATTTAAAGAGACAATGGTGGTTGATGTCATACTGACACCCACTGGTGCTGCTTGAATAATGTCCAACTTATTTTTGAGTTGGATAGCATCATTCAAGAAATGATCACAAACCCTTAAGCCACAAAATCCAAAAACTTTCCATGGGGTTCAGCCACATTTCTGTTATCACTCTAATACCGAGTGATAAACATTGAAAATAACTAGAAGCACATCCCAGGCTTCGAATTCCCAAACCTAAACCTTTTAGTAAATGTGACTTATCCTATACTGAGCTACTTAAATTTACACACTCACTTTTACTAAAATCTTCTTACACATGCTATGCACAAGTCCACAATATTTCATCATAAACCAGATGAAATACAGACTTCACAAACTCTGTTTATATGATTATAGAATTAAACAACACCACAATTCTATTTGATAAACCTTTCTTTCTAACCAGTTTTATATTTTTGTTTCTTTAGCACCATCAGTGCAGGGCATTCAGGCATCTCAGGCTGCAGCAGACCAAGTGACTCTGCAAGCAATCATGCAGCACATTCTGGCCATCCAACAAACTCAAAATATAATACTAGCCAGAATGGACAAGATGAGTGGTGATATTGACTCAATAAAACAGTCAGTCTCACTACTTCAACAACCACAGCAGCCTCCACAAACTCCACCATGTTCACATGGTGACCACAATGAAGAAGGTGAAGGAGAAGGCGGTGCTGGTGATACTGATGCTGCAACTGAGCCCATGCCCTCCCCTACTCTTGAACAACCTGAGGGGGACATGGGTGGTGATACTAATCCTCTTCCCTCCTCATCGAATGATAACAAAAGGGGGGAGAAGAGACAAAGAGATACTGAGGTTGATCAAACTGAGCCATCTGCTCAACGGGAGAAAAGAAGACGATTGAATGAAGATCAACCTCCACAACAAGAACAGCAACATCAACAGAGTCCTCATACTGAACCACTTCGATTTCAGTATGAGAGAAGAAGACAAAGAAGTAGGTCAGTACCACACTTTGAAGATCCACTTGAGCCATCTGCTCAGGGGGAGACTCACACTGACCAACCACAGCAAGCTTATACTGAGCCACCTGTTCTAGAAGAAAATAACTTGCAAATTGTGGTACATAGGCTTTTCATCTGACCTATTGCTGATGATGAAGATGAAGAACCAGGTTTAGTGAACTATGCACTGAATCTGGTAGAACAAGAAAATTCTTCATCATCATCCTCGGATGATGAAGAACCAGAAAATCTGGTGATTAGAAGAAGGAGTTCCTTGTCAAGAAGACCCATCAATGCAGTTCTAACTTCTTTTGAATCAAGTGAGGAACCTGCTCCTTTGGTAACAAGACAAAGAAGACCTGTTCATACATTGGACAGTGATACTGAGCAGGCTCCAAGACTGACTTCTCAACAACTCTGGGCAGAACAAGAAAGATTTTTATATGAGCAAGAGTTGGGAATCAAAGCTGAACCAGAATCTGACCCAGATACTGATACTCCTGGTTCTTCACATAGAATCTCAAGAAAGGGTCCAGACCATATTCAACATTATTGGAATATGGTTGCTGCTAGGACTCAGTATAAGGAAGAAAGGAAGGAATTCTTGAGGACCAAAACATTTCCAAATGTAAGGGGGATACATTGGTTAAATCTGGATGTCAATAAAGTAAAAGTGAAGCTCAAAGAAGGAAGAATCACTATCACTTGTACTTGCTTAACCAGTCCCCCCATGAAGATATTTATTCATGATATTCAAAGAATTGGTCTTCAAGACTGGGTGAAGATCACAAGACTGATCAAAGAGCTTCCAAAGAAATCAACTTATGATCAAATAGTCTTGGATGAGATCTATGCAGTAGCTGCAGTATGTTATGACTGAGGCTTCATGAAATAGAGTACAGAACACTCAGTGTGATGACTGAGGCTTACTCAAACAACAGACCAGAATGCCTTCATACATACAAGTATCTTAGAAAGTACCCTCTTCCTCCTAACCTTGTCTTTCAGGATCAAAAGAGTGTCATATATCCAACTTCTGGATATATGTATACTGACTCAGAGGATAGAGAGTGCTTCATTTCTGAAGAAGATCTACCAAGAGCTCAAATCAGTCACCTTGTTGGACTGAAATGGATGATCACCAAGAAAGAAGACTCTTGGTTCAGAAAGAAGATTGTTGCAGTTCTGAATAGTAGAAGGGATGAACTCAAAAGCAGAGAAGAGTTAGTCCACATTAAACAAGAAGTCTTCTATGAGAATGAAGCCATCAACAGCAAATGAAGAAGAAGATATTGCTACCTATACTGTTGTATTTTTTGTTTATCTCTTTGTAATTGTTTTGTTATCATTAGATAGGGGGAGATTGTTAAGGCAAAAAGCCTTGCCTCTTTGGATCTCAAGATAACAAAACAACCTAGACTAGCTTTGATTAATATGTAGAATAATATAGCTAAGTTTAGGTCTGATACTAAGTGATCAGTATTGGAACTCAGTATCAGTACTCAGTATCAGATAGTGATACTGAGTACAAGGACTGAGTAGAAGGACTGAGTGATACTCAGTATAGTAACGGACTAAGATCAAATTCCTTGATCTTAGTCATTTTCCTTACTTAGTCCTTCGGTTACTCCTTTGCTCATCATGTAAGATCTCTATAACATTATAAATAGAGATCATCTTGCAAAGGAGTACTCACTAATTCACTTTACACTTTCATATCTTTGTAATTGATCAGTGGTCTTGTTATTCCGCAACAAGCCACACTTAGTGGATTTATACATTGACTATATTCTTGTGTTATCACTCTAATATCTCTCTAAGTATAATATTCTATCAATTAACATTAAAACAGGGTTGTTGTGACCTAACACAGTGCAATTCTGGTTTGACTTTAGAAAGCAGGCAAACTCGAATAGTAGGGTCTATTTCAGATAGGTTGACTACATAGACATCTTTTTCTCTTCTAGCAATGAGTACAGGTTGCCCTTTATCATTGTAGATGATTCCTGCAACCTTCCTGAAACGTGCTTCATTGTCATCATCACACATCTGACTGATACTGAGCAGATTGTGTTTGAGACCCTCTACATAGGCAACTCTTTTAAAAGTTATGTTGCCTGCCTTGATTACACCATACCCTCTTGTTTTTCCAATTGAATCATCCCCAAACTTGACAGAAGGACCCTTCTCTGGTGTATAGTTTAGAAGGTATTCCAACTGCCAGTCATGTGTCTTGAGCAGCCACTATCTAAGTACCATTTTCTGTCACCCTGCACAAGACACAAAAATAAGAATTAGTTCCTTTTAGGAACCCATTTTTGAATGGGACCTTTGATAGGAGAAACAGGGGTAGACTTGATCTCTTTGATTGGAGAGGTCAGTATCACTCCAGGAGAAACCTTCGAAGTTTTCTTTGGTGATACTGACTTGGTTTCTCTCCTTTTCTTTGGTACTGAGTACCTAGGATTTGAGAGATCAGTCCAGCATTCATCTCCTTTATGTCCAGTATGATGACATCTATAACATTTTCTAGGTCTATTTCTGAACATATTTTCATAAGGAATTTTAGAAAATTGTTTGACCCTTGGTTGATCAATATGTGTAAGTTTAGCAAACTTTTGACTTAAAACTTTGATCTGATCACCAATAGATTTTAAAATGTTGTTTTTGTCATTTTTTATTTGTGTTTTGATGTTATGTTTGACTGGTTTAGAAGGAGATGGATCTGGTGTCTTCTTTTTATTTGGCAGAGAAGTCTTTTTAATATCAGACTTCTTGTTTTTGCCACTTGAAGATCCTGTTGAAGTTGATTTATGGTTATCATGTTTTAGAATGACAACTTTAACAGGTTCTTTAGATTCTTGAGTAGTTGACTTTTCTGTTCCTGCAACCTCAGTATTAGATAGAATATTTTGAGTAGAAGTGGAAGTGGTTTTATTTTCATTATATATCTCAAAAGTGGTTGTGTTAAATAATAATTCAAATGGAGGAACAGCAGATGTATCATACTGAACAATTTCGAGGTCAGTATCAGGAATTTCCTTTTCAGGAAATTCAATACTGAGCTCTTGTAGTTCAGTGTAACACTTAGAACAGATGGAAGGACCTATGGTTTTTTCAAAAATAATTTTATCCTCATTATCTGACTCAGTTTGATATCCAACTTCACAAAAAGTTTTTGCTTTTACAAACTGAATAGGGTTCATATCAGAAAATTCTTCAAATAAATCAGCAAAATTATTTCTATTTTTTAACTGAGGATCAACACCAAGTGCAGCCCTCACATTTTCTGGAAATTGTCGATTTAGACATTTATTTAATTTAATAGATGCATTTCCCCAAGATTTACACTTATTTTCAAATTTTTCTTTTTCTAATTTGTGTAAATGAGCTTTATCAGCTAATCTTTGGTTAATGTCTTGTAAGTTTAAAAAATTTAATTTTAAATCTTTAAATTTTGCTAATTTACCTAAATGTTCATTATTTACCCTTTCAAATTCAAGAATTGTTAATTTTAAAGCTTTTTCTCTTTGTCCTAAAGTTTTAAGATCAACAATCATATACTCAAAAATATTTTCTTTTTCATTCACTGAATAAGTTTGAAAGGAACTCACCTTGTACAACTGAGTGGAATCCCAATCAGTATGAACACTCATTCTCTCAGCTTCTTTGATATCCTTTTCAAAGGAGCTCTTTAAATCATCTTTAGTGAAAGCCATAAAGGCTTTGTTTTCAACCTCTTCCTCATCATCACTAAGCTCTTCATCCATCCAAGATTCAGAGTAAAGTGCTTAATGAGGAGCTCCATTCCCTGCTGTAGTTTTCCCCTTGCTCCAGTTCTTTAGCTTGACATACTTGTCTCTATATCGTTTAGCTAGGTATGCAATCTTGTCATTCTGATCAGTTTCAGATGACTTAGTATCACAATTAGCAGCAATGTGTCCAGGCTTTCCACACCTATAGCAAAGACCTGATCTTGGGTCAGTATTGGAAGAGCTAACACCAAGCCTCTTCTTTTTCAACTGATCCAGCTTCATAGACATAAGAGCGATTTGAGTTTCAAGCTCTTCTGCCTCAGCATCAGCAAGATCAACTTTTGGTTCTTCAGGCTCAGTCACAGTATATGCCCGTTGCACAACTAGAGCCATGCCAGTGGAAGACTTGTCAGTTTTCTTCCAGTTGATCAGTCTTGCAGCATTATTCTCCTCATGATTCAACATCAGGCCATACAAGGTTTGAAGAGTGTATGACTCAATGTTGTTAGCGGCATTGACAGAATTTCTCATATCAAGAAACTATTGAGGAAGACTATCCAAGAACTTTTGAACAAGCTCTCCTTCCTCCTTCACAATGCCAACACTTATTAAATCATGGATAACAGTGTTGAACCTGTTATAAAGAGTGGTGATGTCTTCATTTGGACTTGAGAAGATGTTTTCATACTTCCTCCTCATGTTGCTTTTCCTCTGCAACTTTACCTTTGGTGTGCCTTCATAGGTGACGGACAGGCTATCCCACATAGCCTTTGATGTTGGCAATTTCATAATTGCATTGAGTATTTCTTTGGTAACAACATTACCAATCACCCCCTTTGCTCTGGAGTCTAGAATGTATAACTATCGATCAGTATCAGTCCATGTGTGTTTCAGTTTAGGAACTGTTCTTGTGCTCTCAGGAGCATCATCAGTAGCAGCAACGGTTTCCACGGTTTGTGGAATGATAGGACCATCATTCAGCACAGTGAGCATCTCATGATGAATAGATTCAAGATACCACTGAGCCTTAAGCTTCCATTGATGGAAGTCTTTTCCATCAAAGATGGGCACTCCCTTTCCAGACATAACAGGTGCAATGATTGTAGACATTTTGGATTTTTGAGTGTTTGAGGGATAAATATAGGGAATGGCTGCCAGGGTAATAGATCGACTAAATAAAGATTTATTTAGCCCGCTCTGATACCAGTTGTTAGGTCACAACAACCCTGGATTACTTAGTTAATTGATTGAATTATTAATACTTAAGACAAATAATGTTTAGAACAAGATTTTAGTCAATGTATAATTCCACTAAGTATGGTATGCTGCGGAATAGCAATACCACTGATCAATTACAATAAGATATGAAAGTGTAAAGTGAATTGGTAAGTTCTCCTTTGCAAGATGATCTTTATTTATAACAATATAGAGATCTTACATAATGGGCAAAGGAGTAACCAAAGGACTAAACTAAGGAAATGACTAAGATCAAGGGATTTGATCTTAGTTAGTTACAATACTGACTGTAACTCAGTCCTTCTACTCAGTATTGGATTTCCAATACTGAGTGCTGATACTAAGTGGCCAATACTGGCCAAACTCAGTATCACTCCTAAACTTAGCATATAAAATCTATTATCTATCTTAAGCTAGTCTAGGTTGTTTTGTTATCTACAGATTCCAAAGGGGTAAGGCTTTTTGCCTTAACAGTTCACGGGCCATTCGTATGGGTAATGGACCCCAATTAAGGTTTAAAATGGATACTTATAGGTTATTGGTCGAAGCTAGTGATTATAATGGTTCACGGGCCATTCGAATGGGTAATAGACACCAATTAAGGTTTAAAATGGATACTTATAGGTTATTGGTCATAGCTAGTTGTCAAAATCGTTCACTGGGCATTCGTATGGGTTCTACACACCAATTACAGTTTAAAAAATGGATACTTATAGGTTATTGGTTATAGCTAGTGGTTATAATGGTTCACGGGCTATTCGTATGGGCTATGGACGCCAATTACGGTTTACCATGGTACTTATAGCTTATTGGGCGTAGCTAGTGGTTATAATGGTTCACGGGCCATTCGTATGGGTTATCGACACCAATTAAGGTTTAAAATGGATACTTATAGGTTATTGGTCATTGCTAGTGATCAAAATCATTAACGGGGCCTTCGTATGGGTTCTAGACACCAATTACAGTTTAAAATACGGATACTTATAGGTAATTCGTCATAGCTAGTGGTTATAATGGTTCACGGGCCATTCGTATGGGCTATGAACGTTAATTACGGTTTAACAAGAATACTTATAGGTTATTGGTCGAAGCTAGTGGTCATAATAGTTCACGGGCCATTCGAAAGGGCTATGGACGCTAATTACGGTTTAACAAGGATACTTATAGCTTATTGGTCGAAGTTAGTAGTTATAATGGTTCACGGGCTATTTGTTTGTGTAATGGACACCAATTTATGTTTAAAATGGATACTTATAGGTTATTGGTCGTAGCTAGTGGTCAAAATCATTCACGGGGCATTCGTATGGGTTCTAAACACCAACTACAGTTTAAAATATGGATACTTATAGGTTATTGGTCATAGCTAGTGGTTATAATGGTTCACGGGCCATTTGCATGGGTTATCAACACCAATTACAGTAAAAAAAATGGATACTAATAGGTTAATGGTTATAGCCAGTGGTTATAATGGTTCACAGGCCATTCGTATGGGCTATGGACACCAATTACGGATTAACATGGATACTTATAGGTTATTAGGTGTAGCTAGTGGTTATAATGATTCACGGTCCATTCGTATGGGTTATCGACACAAATTAAGGTTTAAAATGGATACTTTTAGGTTACTGGTCAGAGCTAGTGGTCAAAATCATTCACGGGGCATTCGTATGGGTTTTAGACACCAATTACAGTTTAAAAAATGGATACTTATAGGTTATTGGTCATAGTTAGTGGTTATAATGGTTCACGGGCCATTCGTATGGGCTATGGACACTAATTACGGTTTAACAAGGGTACTTATAGGTTATTGGTCGAAGCTAGTGGTTATAATGGTTCACGGGTCATTCGTATGTGTAATGGACACCAATTAAGGTTTAAAATGGATACTTATAGGTTATTGGTCATAGCTAGTGGTCAAAATCGTTCACGGGGCATTCTTATGGTTTCTAGGCACCAATTACAGTTTAAAAAATGGATACTTATAGCTTATTGGTCATAGCTATTGGTTATAATGGTTCACGGGCCATTCGTATGGGCTATGGACGCGATTTATAATGGTTCACGGGCCATTCGTATGGGTAATGGACACAAATTAAAGTTTAAAATGGATACTTATAGGTTATTCGTCAAAGCTAGTGATTATAATGGTTCACGGGCCATTCGTATGGGTAATGGACACCAATTAAGGTTTAAAATGGATACTTATAGGTTATTGGTCATAGCTAGTGGTGAAAATCATTCACGGGGCATTCGTATGGGTTGATCTACCAATTACAGTTTAAAAAATGGATACTTATAGGTTATTGGTCATAGATAGTGGTTATAATGGTTCACGGGCCATTTGTATGGGTTATCAACACGAATTACAGTTAAAAAAACGGATACTAATAGGTTAATGGTTATAGCCAGTGGTTATTATGGTTCACGGGCCATTCGTATGGGCTATGGACGCCAATTACGGATTAACATGGATACTTATTGGTTATTAGGCGTAGCTTGTGGTTATAATGGTTCACGGGCCATTCGTATGGGTTATCGACACCAATTAAGGTTTAAAATGGATACTTATAGGTTACTGGTCAGAGCTAGTGGTCAAAATCATTCACGGGGCATTCGTATGGGTTCTAGACACCAATTACAGTTTAAAAAATGGATACTTATAGGTTATTGGTCATGGTTAGTGGTTAAAATGGTTCACGGGCCATTCGTATGGGCTATGGACACTAATTACGGTTTAACAAGGATACTTATAGGTTATTGGATGAAGCTAGTGGTTATAATGGTTCACGGGTTATTCGTATGTGTAATGGACAACAATTAACATTTAAAATGGATACTTATAGGTTATTGGTCATAGCTAGTGGTCAAAATTGTTCACGGGGCATTCGTATGGGTTCTAGACACCAATTACAGTTTAAAAAATGGATACTTATAGGTTATTGGTCTTAGCTATTGGTTATAATGGTTCACGGGCCATTCGTATGGGCTATGGACGCTAATTACGGTTTAACAAGGATACTTATGTTGTATTGGTCGAAACTAGTGGTTATAATGGTTCACGGGCCATTCGTATAGGCTATGGACACTAATTACGCTTTAACAATGATACTTATAGGTTATTGGTCGTATCTAGGATATATAATGGTTCACGGGACATTCGTATGGGTAATGGACACCAATTAAGGTTTAAAATGGATACTTATAGGTTATTGGTCAAAGCTATTGATTATAATGGTTCACGGGCCATTCGTATGGGTAATGGACACCAATTAAGGTTTAAAATGGATACTTATAGGTTATTGGTCATAGCTAGTGGTCAAAATCATTCATGGGGCATTCGTATGGGTTGATAGACACCAATTACAGTTTAAAAAATGGATACTTATAGGTTATTGGTCATAGCTAGTGGTTATATGGTTCACGGGCCATTTGTATGGGTTATCAACACCAATTACAGTTCAAAAACGGATACTAATAGGTTAATGGTTATAGCCAGTGGTTATTATGGTTCACGGGCCATTCGTATGGGCTATGGACGCCAATTACGGATTAACATGGATACTTATTGGTTATTAGGCGTAGGTTGTGGTTATAATGGTTCACGGGCCATTCGTATGGGTTATCGACACCAATTAAGGTTTAAAATGGATACTTATAGGTTACTGGTCAGAGCTAGTGGTTATAATGGTTCACGGGTCATTCGTATGTGTAATGGACAACAATTAACGTTTAAAATGGATACTTATAGGTTATTGGTCATAGCTAGTGGTCAAAATCGTTCACGGGGCATTCGTATGGGTTCTACACAACAATTACAGTTTAAAAAATGGATACTTATAGGTTATTGGTCATAGCTATTGGTTAAAATGGTTCACGGGCCATTCGTATGGGCTATGGACGCTAATTACGGTTTAACAAGGATACTTATACTGTATTGGTCGAAACTAGTGGTTATAATGGTTCACAGGCCATTCGTATAGGTTACGGACACATTACGGTTTAACAATGATACTTATAGGTTATTGGTCGTAGCTAGGTTTTATAATGGTTCACGGGCCATTCGTATGGGTAATGGACACCAATTAAGGTTTAACAAGGATACTTATAGGTTATTGGTCGAAGCTAGTGGTTATAATGGTTCACGGGTCATTCGTATGTGTAATGGACAACAATTAACGTTTAAAATGGATACTTATAGGTTATTGGTCATAGCTAGTGGTCAAAATCATTCACGGGGCATTCGTATGGGTTCTAGACACCAATTACAGTTTAAAAAATGGATACTTATAGGTTATTGGTCATAGCTAGTGGTTAGAATGGTTCACGGGCCATTTGTAAGGGTTATCAACACCAATTACAGTTAAAAAAATGGATACTAATAGGTTTATGGTTATAGCCAGTGGTTATAATGGTTCACGGGCCATTCGTATGGGCTATGGACGCGAATTACGGATTAACATGGATACTTATAGGTTATTAGGCGTAGCTAGGGTTATAATGGTTCACGAGCCATTCGTATGGGTTATCGACACCAATTAAGGTTTAAAATGGATACTTATAGGTTACTGGTCATAGCTAGTGGTCAAAATCATTCACGGGGCATTCGTATGGGTTCTAGACACCAATTACAATTTAAAAAATGGATACTTATAGGTTATTGGTCATAGCTAGTGGTTATAATGGTTCACGGGCCATTCGAATGGGCTATGGACGCCAATTACGGTTTAACATGGATACTTATAGGTTATTGGGCGTAGCTAGTGGTTATAATGGTTCACGGGCCTCGTATGGTTATCAACACTAATTAAGGTTTAAAATGGATACTTATAGGTTATTGGTCATTGCTAGTGGTCAAAATCATTAACGGGGCATTCGTATGGGTTCTAGACACCAATTACAGTTTAAAATATGGATACTTATAGGTAATTGGTCATAGCTAGTGGATATAATGGTTCACGGGCCATTCGTATGGGCTATGAACGTTAATTACGGTTTAACGAGGATACTTATAGGTTATTGGTCGAAGCTAGTGGTTATAATAGTTCACGGGCCATTCGAAAGGGCTATGGACGCTAATTACGGTTTAACAAGGATACTTATAGCTTATTGGTCGAAGTTAGTAGTTATAATGGTTCACGGGCCATTTTATGTGTAATGGACTCCAATTAGTGTTTAAAATGGATACTTATAGGTTATTGGTCTTAGCTAGTGGTCAAAATCATTCACGGGGCATTTGTATGGGTTCTAGACACCAATTACAGTTTACAATATGGATACTTATAGGTTATTGGTCATAGCTATTGGTTATAATGATTCACGGGCCATTCGTATGGGCTATGGACGCTAATTACGGTTAACAAGGATACTTATACTGTATTTGTCGAAACTAGTGGTTATAATGGTTCACGGGCCATTCGTTTAGGCTATGGTCACTAATTTCGGTTTAACAATGATACTTATAGGTTATTGGTCGTAGATAGGTTTTATAATGGTTCACGGGCCATTCGTATTGGTAATGGACACCAATTAAGGTTTAAAATGGATACTTATACGTTATTGGTCGAAGCTAGTGGTTATAATGGTTCACGGACCATTCGTATGAGTAATGGACATCTATTAAGGTTTTAAATGGATACTTATAGGTTATTGGTCATCGCTAGTGGTCAAAATCGTTCACGGGGCATTCGTATGGGTCCTAGACACCAATTACAGTTTAAAAAATGGATACTTATAGGTTATTGGTCATAGCTAGTGGTTATAATGGTTCACGGGCCATTTGTATGGGTTATCAACACCAATTAGAGTTAAAAAAATGGATACTAATAGGTTAATGGTTATAGCCAGTGGTTATAATGGTTCACGGGCCATTCGTATGGGCTATGGACGCCAATTATGGATTAACATCGATACTTATAGGTTATTAGGCGTAGCTAGGGTTATAATGGTTCACGGGCCATTCGTATGGGTTATCGACACCAATTAAGGTTTAAAATGGATACTTATAGGTTACTGGTCATAGCTAGTGGTCAAAATCATTCACGGGGCATTCGTATGGGTTCTAGACACCAATTACAATTTAAAAAATGGATACTTATAGGTTATTGGTCATAGCTAATGGTTATAATGGTTCACGGGCCATTCGTATGGGCTATGGACGCCAATTACGGTTTAACATGGATACTTATAGGTTATTGGGCGTAGCTAGTGGTTATAATGGTTCACGATCCATTCGTATGGGTTATCGACACCAATTAAGGTTTAAAATGGATAGTTATAGGTTATTGGTCATTGCTAGTGGTCAAAATCATTAACGGGGCATTCGTATGGGTTCTAGACACCAATTACAGTTTAAAATATGGATACTTATAGGTAATTGGTCATAGCTAGTGGATATAATGGTTCACGGGCCATTCGTATGGGCTATTAACGTTAATTACGGTTAAACAAGGATACGTATAGGTAATTGGTCGAAGCTAGTGGTTATAATAGTTCACGGGCCATTCGAAAGGGCTATGGACGTTAATTACGGTTTAACAAGGATACTTATAGCTTATTGGTCGAAGTTAGTAGTTATAATCGTTCACGGGCCATTTGTAAGTGTAATGGACTCCAATTAATGTTTAAAATGGATACTTATAGGTTATTGGTCATAGCTAGTGGTCAAAATCACTCACGAGGCATTTGTATGGGTTCTAGACACCAATTACAGTTTAAAATATGGATACTTATAGGTTATTGATCATAGCTATTGGTTATAATGGTTCACGGGCCATTCTTATGGGCTATAGACGCTAATTACGGTTTAACAAGGATACTTATATTGTATTGGTCGAAACTAGTGGTTATAATGGTTCACGGGCCATTCGTATAGGCTATGGACACTAATTACAGTTTAACAATGATACTTATAGGTTATTGGTCGTAGCTAGGGTTTATAATGGTTCACGTGCCATTCGTATGGGTAATGGACACCAATTAAGGTTTAAAATGGATACTTATAGGTTATTGGTCAAAGCTAGTGATTATAATGGTTCACGGACCATTCGTATGGGTAATGGACACCAATTAAGGTTTTAAATGGATACTTATAGGTTATTGGTCTTAGCTAGTGGTCAAAATCGTTCACGGGGCATTCGTATGGGTTCTAGACACCAATTACAGTTTAAAAAAATGGATACTTATAGGTTATTGGTCATAGCTAGTGGTTATAATGGTTCACGGGCCATTTGTATGGGTTATCAACACCAATTACAGTTAAAAAAATGGATACTAATAGGTTAATGGTTATAGCCAGTGGTTATAATGGTTCACGGGCCATTCGTATGGGCTATGGACGCCAATTACGGATTAACATGGATACTTATAGGTTATTAGGCGTAGCTAGTGGTTATAATGGTTCACGGGCCATTCGTATGGGCTATGGACACAAATTACGGTTTAACAAGGATACTTATAGGTTATTGGTCGAAGCTAGTGGTTATAATGGTTCACGGGTCATTCGTATGTGCAATTGACACCTATTAATGTTTAAAATGGATACTTATAGGTTATTGGTCATAGCTAGTGGTCAAAATCGTTCACGGGGCATTCGTATGAGTTCTAGAAACCAATTACAGTTTAAAAGATGGATATATAGGTTATTGGCTTAGCTAGTGATCAAAATGACGGGGCATTCGTGTGGGTTCTAGACACCAATAACAGTTTAAAAAATGGATACTTATAGGTTATTGGTCATAGCTATTGGTTATAATGGTTCACCGGCCATTCGTATGGGCTATGGACGCTAATTAGGGTTTAATAAGGGTACTTATAGGTTATTGCTCGAAACTAGTGGTTATAATGGTTCACGGGCCATTCGTATGGGCTATGAACGCTAATTACGGTTTAACACGGAAACTTATAGGTAATTGGTCGAAGATAGTGATTATAATGGTTCACGGGCCATTCTTATGGGTAATGGACAACAATTAAGGTTTAAAATGGATACTTATAGGTTATTGGTCTTAGCTAGTGGTCAAAATCATTCACGGGGCATTCGTATGGGTTCTAGACACCAATTACAGTTTAACAAATGGATACTTATAGGTCATTGGTCATAGCTAGTTGTTATAATGGTTCACGGGGCATTCGTATGGGCTATTGACGCAAATTACGGTTTAACAAGGATACTTATAGGTTATTTGTCGAAGCTAGCGGTTATAATAGGTCACGGGCCATTCGTATGGTCTATGGATGCTAATTATGGTTTAACAAGGATACTTATAGGTTATTGGTCGTATCTAGTGGTTATAATGGTTCACGGGCCATTCATATAGGTAATGGACATGAATTAAGTTTAAAATGGATACTTATAGGTTATTGGTCGAAGCTAGTGGTTATAATGGTTCACGGGGCATTCGTATTGGTAATGGACTCATATTAAGGTTTAAAATGGATACTTATAGGTTATTGGTCATAGCTAGTGGTCAAAATCATTCACGGGGCATTTGTATAGGTCATAGACACCAATTACAGTTTAAAAAAATGGATATTTATATGTTAATCGTCATAGCTAGTGGTTATAATGGTTCACGGGCCTTTCCTATGGGTTATCAACACCAATCATAGTTTAAAAAATGGATATTATAGGTTATAACAAGTGATTATAGTGGCTCACGGGTCATTCGTATGGGCTATGGACGCTAATTACGGTTTAACAAGGATACTTATAGGTTATTGGTCGTAGCTTGTGGTTATAATGGTTCTCGGGCCATTTTTATATATAATGGAGACCAATTAAGGTATAAAATAGATACTTAAAGGTTATTGGTCATAGCTAGTGGTCAAAATCATTTATGGGGCATTCATATGGGTTCTAGACACCAATTACAGTTTAAAAAATGGATACTTATAGGTTATTGGTCATTGCTAGTGGTTATAATGGTTCACGGGCCATTCGTATGGGCGATGAACGCTAATTACGGCTAAAGAACGATACTTATAGGTTATTGGTCGAAGCTAGTGATTATAATGGTTCACGGGCCATTCGTATGGGTAATGGACACCAATTAAGGTTTAAAATGGATACTTATAGGTTATTGGTCATAGCTAGTGGTCAAAATCGTTCACGGGGCATTCATATGGGTTCTAGACACCAATTATTGTCTAAAAAATGGATACTTATAGGTTATTGGTCATAGCTAGTGGTCATAATGGTTCACGGGCCATTTGTATGGGTTATCAACACCAATTACAGTTAAAAAATGGATACTTATAGGTTATTGGTTATATCTAGTGATTATAATGGTTCACGGGCCATTCGTATGGGCTATGGATGCCAATTACGGTTTAACATGGACACTTATAGGTTATTGGGCGTAACTAGTGGTTATAATGCTTCACGAGCCATTCGTATGTGTAATGGACACCAATTAATGTTTAAAATGGTTACTTATAGGTTATTGGTCATAGCTTGTGGTCAAAATCGTTCACGGGGCATTCGTACGAGTTCTAGACACCAATTACAGTTTAAAAAATGGATACTTATAGGTTATTGGTATTAGCTAGTGGTCATAATGGTTCACGGGCCATTTGTATGGGTTATCAACACCAATTACAGTTAAAAAATGGATACTTATAGGTTTTTGGTTATAGCTCGTGATTATAATGGTTGACGGGCTATTTGTATGGGTTATCGACACCAATTAAGGTTTAAAATGGATACTTATAGTTATTGGTCATAGCTAGTGGTCAAAATTATTCACGGGGCATTCGTATGGGTTCTAGACACTAATTACAATTTAAAAAACGAATACTTATAGGTTATTGGTCATAGCTAGTGGTTATAATGGTTCACGGGCCATTCGTATGGCCTATGGACGCTAATTACGGTTTAACAAGGATACTTATGTGAGACAACTCGATATTTCTGGTATGTAACTTCGTTTCATTTCTAGAACTTTCCTTATTTAGAAAGTTTCTATTTTTAGACATTTCTATTTCTGGCATCCTAATACACAACAAAATTTATAGATTTCTGCACCATACATTAGTGTTTGACTATTTTAGTCAACACAACATTACTACTTTTCTTATGGTGACACATTGAGCTTAAAACATTTCTAAAATGATAATATTATCGGTTAAGCAATAAACGTAACAAATTAATATATACGTGACTCGATTTGAACGATATTCTAAACCCGACACCTTGCTCATTTGACCGACCACTAGGTGGCCGGTCTAGACCCATGTTCGAACCCCATCTCGGCCGAACACCCATGTGATGTGAGGTCATTTGTTTCAAGCTTATCAAGTTCTATTGTATCCTTATCCATCTCATTTGAATCAAGCATAGTTAGACTCAAACTCTCCTAACTTAACCCTAAAGCTACCTTATATAAACCCCCTTAAACCTTTTCTTTTCCTTTTTGTTGATTTCGGCCGACCCAAACCCTCAAAAACAGTCCCGAGCTCGAAGTGAAGCAATCCCCATTCGATCCTTGCCTTCTTGATCGTTTCTTGCTCGTTCGATCGTCCGCAGGGTATGAAATCCGAACCCTCTTGATTGTTTTCTTTTGTTTCAATATTAACACAAACCCGAGACCGTGGCCAATGGCCATATGGTCTCGGTTAGGTCATCAAATCCGTAGCCTACATGCATGCTTGTTTATGTGTGTGTTGCTCGGTTAAATCGTTAGAACTCGCTAGATGTGTTGTTGATTCGTTGATCCGTTTGTTTAAACCCTAGATCTCGACCTTTGACATGATAAACCCTAGATCTACCTTCATAGATTCGAACCCTAACCGATCTTGACACGCAAACCTCGAACCTAGTTGATCTAGTCCGACCTAGACCGAACCCTAGCCGAACCCTAACCCTAGTTGACTTGCATGTTTGACTTGTTGACTTAGAGTAGCTAGATTTGACCCAACCGACCGATAAGTCAAACCGGGTCAAAGCCGGATCTTGACCCAGCCGATCAACCCAAACCCGAATACCCAATCGGGCCAAGGCCCGTACTTGGTCCATATCGATCTGCCTTAGTCTATCGGGCCCAAACTTTAGTTGGCCCATTAGTATCCAAGCCCATTTGGACCAAAGCCCAAACCTTTGACCCACTTATACCCAAACCGAACCCAATTGGGCCCAAGCCCAATCCATGGCCCAATCTAATCGGACCTAAGCCCAATAAGAGGCCCAAGTGGCCCAACCTAGTGGCCCATTAAGCCTAACCCAAGCCCATTTCATTTCGTTTCATTTCGAAGCCCATTTCATTTCATATTGGCCCATTAAGGCCCAATGATCCAAGTTCATTCGATGTCACTAAACATAAAACATAACATTAATTGCATATCATTTAACTTATATCGTATCTAGAACCGCCTGCATTAGCTTAGTCTAACTAGTAGTTATATCGTTTAGGAAGCTAGGAGTCTCTGAAGGATTCCTCTGTCCTAATATCGTTGCTAAGCTTTGCCCAGGTGAGTCCACAGACCCCTTTACTCTTTTTACTGTTTTATAAAGTTTTGGGGTGGAAAACATAAATAATTGCTACTGTTTTACTATGATTGTACAATAACATCTATACATTTTCATTATCGCGTTGGCATGACTAACAATTATTATACCGGACTAAGGTTTGCCAGCAATCATTAACTAGTGGATCTAGACCATGGATATACAGATAGTACTATTAGTTGACACTCATCCTCCCAACATTATTTGATCACTACTTGGTATATCCAAGACATCTTTCGGGAGTGTATATCCATAAAAGAACGATAACATACTGGAGTTGAAGTGTTAATTGTGGACTTAGGGGTTGGTATATTAACTCAATAGACTAGCTACCTGTTGGGGATAACAGTTCATGCGATGTCAAACATAACAATTTGTTCAACACTTTTTCATAAACATCACTAGTAGTTGTAGATATTCTACAACTACACTACACTACACTTTTCATACTTTCTTCTCATATCATATGGGTGTTGAACATTATACATTTTCAGTCATAAACCATTTTCATAACAAACATTTTGGGTAGCAAAACACTTTACTTTATCTTTTACATTAACCCTGTGGATTCACTCAACATTATTGTTGACCCTTTTACTATTTATGTTTTTCCAGGTAATTAGGTGCAGTGGAACTAGAGGATGTGAGCAGTGGGATTGTCGTGAGCCATGATTAAAACATTAAGTTTACGAACAATCATTTCATTTCAAAACAATTTCTATTTTAGGAAACTTACTATTTTGGGAACTTTCTATTTTTGGAAAGTGAAAACAACTTTTATTTTTTTTATTGCGTGGTTGTTTGTTCACCTAATTTTTGCTATGTTATCATGAACGTTACACCCGCATTCTTCCGTAAAACATTTTAAATGAAGTAAAACTCATTTTTGGCGGGGTGTGACAGAGTGGTATCAGGGCTTAAGTTATAGTGAATTAGCAAGCCTAGTCTATAACTACAAAAGATTTTTGGGAAAAACAAAATCTTTTACAAAACAAAAATAATCATGGCACGCTGAGTCTCATATCCTGAAGTTCCAGTGTTCGTAGCTTAGAACATTTGCCCTAGTTAGAATTGCCTTAGCGTGATAGTTAGCATTCGTCAGAGAGCCCAGAAATCTTCATATTCTAATAAATTTATGCGCCGTGATTAGCAGAATGTCACCTGCTAGTGTCCTTGATATGTCGTCTGATTCCGATAGTGATCGTGGTGTTGTTGTTCCAGTAGTCCCAGCGCCTGTTACTCCAGTGCCAGTGGTGGTACAACCTCCTGTTGTTCCATGGCATCGTCGCCGAAGAAGACGTCTTATTCCCATTATTCCTAATGGTCCTCCTACTCCAGCTCGTGGTCAGTGTCCTATCCTTTATCGTATTCGTGAAGGAGGTATGATCTTCTTATGTTCTCCTGCTAAACCAAAGCGTGATGTTGCTCCAAGAACTCCACGACGCCGAGAACCAGAGCCGGATGTGATATCAGAATCTGAGCCTGAAGAAGACTCTAAGCCAGAAGAAGAATCAGAACCAGAGGAAGAGCCAGAAGAAGAGTCAGGAGCCTATGGAAGAATCTGAGCCAGAGGAAGATGATTAGTCATTTTCATATCGTCTATATTTGTTTTCTATTGCTATTATTAGGTTTATGTTTAACTATTTTAGTATTTTCTTTTATTCAGTACTGGCGTATGTGCCATACTTTTAAAACTATTATGTATTAGGAATGTGTTTAATAAAAGTGATATTTTAGTAAATTCTAATGTTTCTATAAATTGTATTTTCTATACGTCTTTACTACTACTATTATATCTATGACTATCTATATCTACGTCTACTACTACTATTACGTCCATTGTATATCTATTCTTCGATTCTTTTAATAAGTATATATTTCCTTTAAAATCCTTCTATGTTATTCTTTTCTTGATTCTTTGTTTAAATCGTATTATTTGTATCAGCAATTCATCAATGGCTTGAGGAGGAAATGCAGAGATTGTTGAACAAATGGTGGTACGCCGACTTGCTGAAGTGATGGCTCAAATGAACGAAGCAAGAGGAAATGCCGCTGCTGCATCTAACAGTGGAACAAATGGTGTTCATTTTCTTTCCTTATTTGTTTAAACTTCAGATCCCAATGCTAATCGTCAAGGTCGGTCATTTAAGACCTTTACGTCTTGTCATCCTCCGGCATACTCTGGATATGAAGGCGCCATTGCTATCATCCACTGGATTGAGAAGGTGGAATCTGTTTTCAGTATTATCCAATGTGCCCCTAAGAATATGGCGAAGTTTGTTGCTAGCACATTGTCCAAAGAAGCGTTGTCCTGGTGGAATTCCCAAGTGCAAGTCTTAGGTCGTGCTAATGCTGATGCTATGACCTGGGATACGTTCAAGAATCAGTTAACTCAGAAGTTTTGTCCAAGAAGAGAGCTACAGAAAGTTGAAGTGGAACTATGGAATCTGTCCATGGTTGGATCTGATATTGTTACCTACACGACTAAGTTCTAAGAACTCGCTCGTCTTGTTCCGCATATGGTTTCCCCTGAATTTCAGCGTATCGAAAGGTATCTTCAAGGTCTTCATGATCTTATTCGTACTCATGTTATTGCTTCTGAACCGACAACATTCGAAGATGCTATGAATCGTGCAACAAGGTTGACTGATGATGCTATGAGAAGTGGATCGTTCAAAGACAAGCTAGTTGTGTCTAGCAAATCCTCTGAAAATTCGAATAATGAAAATGGAAAGCGTTCCTACGACAACAAGCGTGATTACAAAGGGAACAAGTATCAAAAGACTAAGAATTATGCTGCCTCTAGTCAGAACAACAATCAGTCTAATTCTGATTCTAAGTCTTATGTTGGAAGCAAACCCAAGTGCAACAAATGTAATTGGCATCATGATGGTCAGTGTGAGAAGTGCTACAAGTGTGACCGCTGGGCTCACAATTTCAGAAAATGTTCGTCCAACAATCCTCCTAAGAATCATGTTTGCTACGAGTGTGGTGATCCTAACCACTATCGTAATCGTTGCCCTAAGCTTCAGAACAACAACAACAACAATGGCAATCGTAACAACAATCGCAATGCCAACAACAACAATGATCGTCAGAATGGTCATGGTCGTGCATTTGTTATGAATGCTCAGGAAGCTCGCGAAAATCCTGATACCGTTACTGGTACGTTTATCGTCAACAATCATTTTGCTTCTATTTTATTTGATTCGGGAGCCGACTTGTGTTTCGTATCGACCGACTTTAAAAGTTTCTTAAACTTAAATCATGAACGTTTGAAAGTTAAATATGAAATCGAGCTAGTGAATGGCAAAGTTGTTAGGTCTAGTGAAGTTTTTCAAGGTTGTAAGCTTGACCTAGATGATCACATTTTTGATATAGACCTTGCGCCTGTAGAGCTAGGTAGTTTTGATATCATCATAGGAATGGGTTGGTTATCTGAAAACCGTGCTGAAATAATATGTTACAACAAACAAATCCGAATTCCTTTATCCAAAATAGAAACTTTAATAATTCAAGGTGAGCAACGTAATAAAAACATAAAAATCATATATTCCATGAAAGCTCAAAAATATCTTCGTAAAGGATGCCAAGCCTTTCTTGCTCATGTCGTTGACACAAAGTCCAAAGATCGTAAGATTGAGGACATTCCTATCGTTCGTGATTTTCCTGGCGTATTTCCTAGTGAATTGCCTGGACTGCCGCCTCAGAGACAAGTTGAATTTCCTGGCGTGCTGAAAATGAAGTTCGGGCCGGGAACAGTAAAGAGTTCGTGCCGAACTTGTTCTCGACAGTGACGAACGAACCAGCTATTTTGGTTACTCGTGGGCGTGAAACGGACACCCGAGCTGAAAGTTATGAATGTTGTAGTATAGCACCTTTTGTCACACAATCTTGGATATTGAAGAGTTCGGGCCGAAGAGGGATGTTCGGGCCGAAGTGATGTTCGGGCCGAAGTGGGATGTTCGGGCCGAAGTGGTGTTCGGGCCGAAGTTCGGTGTTCGGGCCGAGGTTGAAGTTCGGGCCGAGGTCGGAGTTCGGTCCGAGGTTGAAGTTCGGGCCGAAAATGAAGTTCGGGCCGGGAACAGTGAAGAGTTCGGGTCGAACTTATTCTTGGCAGTGACGAACGAACCAGCTATTTTGGTTACTCGTGGGCGTGAAACGGACACCCGAGCTGAAAGTTATGAATGTTTTAGTATAGCACCTTTTGTCACACAATCTTGGATATTGAAGAGTTCGGGCCGAAGAGGGATGTTCGGGTCGAGGTGGTGTTCGGGCCGAAGTGGGATGTTCGGGCCGAAGTGGTGTTCGGGCCGAAGTTCGGTGTTCGGGCCGAGGATGATGTTCGGACCGAGGTTGAAGTTTGGGCCAAGGTCGGAGTTCGGGCCGGGGTTGAAGTTCGGGCCGACGTTGAAGTTCGGGCCGGGAACAGTGAAGAGTTCGGGCCGAACTTGTTCTTGGCAGTGACGAACGAACCAGCTATTTTGGTTACTCGTGGGCATGAAACGGACACCCGAGCTGAAAGTCATGAATGTTTTAGTATAGCACCTTTTGTCACACAATCTTGGATATTGAAGAGTTCGGGCCGAAGAGGGATGTTCGGGTCGAAGTGGTGTTCGGGCCGAAGTGGGATGTTCGGGCCGAAGTGGTGTTCGGGCCGAATTGGTGTTCGGGCCGAAGTTCGGTGTTCAGGCCGAGGATGATGTTCGGGCCGAGGTTGAAGTTCGGGCCGAGGTCGGAATTCGGGCCGAGGTTGAAGTTCGGGCCGAGGTTGAAGTTCGGGCCGAAAATGAAGTTCGGGCCGGGAACAGTGAAGAGTTCGGGCCGAACTTGTTCTTGGCAGTGATGAACGAACCAGCTATTTTGGTTACTCGTGGGCGTGAAACGGACACCCGAGCTGAAAGTTATGAATGTTTTAGTATAACACCTTTTGTCACACAATCTTGGATATTGAAGAGTTCGGGCCGAAGAGGGATGTTCGGGCCGAAGTGGGATGATCGGGCCGAAGTGGTGTTCGGGCCGAAGTGGTGTTCGGGCCGAAGTTCGATGTTCGGGCCGAGGATGATGTTCGGGCCGAGGTTGAAGTTCGGGCCGAGGTCGGAGTTCGGGCCGAGGTTGAAGTTCGGGCCGAGGTTGAAGTTCGGGCCGAAAATGAAGTTCGGGCCGGGAACAGTGAAGAGTTCGGGCCGAACTTGTTCTTGGCAGTGACGAACGAACCAGCTATTTTGCTTACTCGTGGGCGTGAAACGGACACCCGAGCTGAAAGTTATGAATGTTTTACTATAGCACCTTTTGTCACACAATCTTGGATATTGAAGAGTTCGGGCCGAAGAGGGATGTTCGGGCCGAAGTGGTGTTCGGGCTGAAGTGGGATGTTCGGGCCGAAGTGGTGTTCGGGCCGAAGTGGTGTTCGGGCTGAGGATGATGTTCGGGCCGAGGTTGAAGTTCGGGCCGAGGTCGGAGTTCGGGCCAAGGTTGAAGTTCGGGCCGAGGTTGAAGTTCGGGCAGAAAATGAAGTTCGGGCCGGGAACAGTGAAGAGTTCGGGCCGAACTTGTTCTTGGCAGTGACGAACGAACCAGCTATTTTGGTTACTCGTGGGCGTGAAACGGACACCCGAGCTGAAAGTTATGAATGTTTTACTATAGCACCTTTTGTCACACAATCTTGGATATTGAAGAGTTCGGGCCGAAGAGGGATGTTCGGGCCGAAGTGGTGTTCGGGCCGAAGTTCGGTGTTCGGGCCGAGGATGATGTTCGGGCCGAGGTTGAAGTTCGGGCCGAGGTCGGAGTTCGGGCCGAGGTTGAAGTTCGGGCCGAGGTTGAAGTTCGGGCCGAAAATGAAGTTCGGGCCGGGAACAGTGAAGAGTTGGGGCCGAACTTGTTCTTGGCAGTGACGAACGAACCAGCTATTTTGGTTACTCGTGGGCGTGAAACGGACACCCGAGCTGAAAGTTATGAATGATTTAGTATAGCACCTTTTGTCACACAATCTTGGATATTGAAGAGTTCGGGCCGAAGAGGGATGTTCGGGCCGAAGTTGTGTTCAGGCCGAAGTAGGATGTTCGGGCCGAAGTTCGGTGTTCGGGCCGAGGATGATGTTCGGGCCGAGGTTGAAGTTCGGGCCGAAAATGAAGTTCGGGCCGGGAACAGTGAAGAGTTCGGGCCGAACTTGTTCTTGGCAGTGACGAACGAACCAGCTATTTTGGTTACTCGTGGGCGTGAAACGGACACCCGAGCTGAAAGTTATGAATGTTTTAGTATAGGACTTTTTGTCACACAATCTTGGATATTGAAGAGTTCGGGCCGAAGAGGGATGTTCGGGCCGAAGTGGTGTTCGGGCCGAAGTGGGATGTTCGGACCGAAGTGGTGTTCGGGCCGAAGTGGTGTTCGGGCCGAAGTTCGGTGTTCGGGCCGAGGATGATGTTCGGGCCGAGGTTGAAGTTCGGGCCGAGGTCGGAGTTCGGGCCGAGGTTGAAGTTCGGGTCGAAAATGAAGTTCGGGCCGGGAACAGTGAAGAGTTCGTGCCGAACTTGTTCTTGGCAGTGACGAACGAACCAGCTATTTTGCTTACTCGTGGGCGTGAAACGGACACCCGAGCTGAAAGTTATGAATGTTTTACTATAGCACCTTTTGTCACACAATCTTGGATATTGAAGAGTTCGGGCCGAAGAGGGATGTTCGGGCCGAAGTGGTGTTCGGGCTGAAGTGGGATGTTCGGGCCGAAGTGGTGTTCGGGCCGAAGTTCGGTGTTCGGGCTGAGGATGATGTTCGGGCCGAGGTTGAAGTTCGGGCCGAGCTCGGAGTTCGGGCCAAGGTTGAAGTTCGGGCCGAGGTTGAAGTTCGGGCATCAAATGAAGTTCGGTCCGGGAACAGTGAAGAGTTCGGGCCGAACTTGTTCTTGGCAGTGACGAACAAACCAGCTATTTTGGTTACTCGTGGGCGTGAAATGGACACCCGAGCTGAAAGTTATGAATGTTTTACTATAGCACCTTTTGTCACACAATCTTGGATATTGAAGAGTTCGGGCCGAAGAGAGATGTTCGGGCCGAAGTGGTGTTCGGGCCGAAGTTCGGTGTTCGGGCCGAGGATGATGTTCGGGCCGAGGTTGAAGTTCGGGCCAAGGTCGGAGTTCGGGCCGAGGTTGAAGTTCGGGCCGAGGTTGAAGTTCGGGCCGAAAATGAAGTTCAGGCCGGGAACAGTGAAGAGTTCGGGCCGAACTTGTTCTTGGCAGTGACGAACGAACCAGCTATTTTGGTTACTCGTGGGCGTGAAACGGACACCCGAGCTGAAAGTTATGAATGTTTTAGTATAGCACCATTTGTCACACAATCTTGGATATTGAAGAGTTCGGGCCGAAGAGGGATGTTCGGGACGAAGTGGTGTTCAGGCTGAAGTGGGATGTTCGGGCCGAAGTGGTGTTCGGGCCGAGGATGATGTTCGGGCCGAGGTTGAAGTTCGGACCGAGGTCGGAGTTCGGGCCGAGGTTGAAGTTCGGGCCGAGGTTGAAGTTCGGGCCGTGAATGAAGTTCGGGCCGGGAACAGTGAAAAGTTCGGGCCGAACTTGTTCTTGGCAGTGACGAACGAACCAGCTATTTTGGTTACTCGTGGGCGTGAAACGGACACCCGAGCTGAAAGTTATGAATGTTTTAGTATAGCACCTTTTGTCACACAATCTTGAATATTGAAGAGTTCGGGCCGAAGAGGGATGTTCGGGCCGAAGTGGTGTTCGGGCCGAAGTGGGATGTTCGGGCCGAAGTGGTGTTCGGGCCGAAGTTAGGTGTTCGGGCCGAGGATGATGTTCGGGCCGAGGTTGAAGTTCGGGCCGAGGTCGGAGTTCAGGCCGATGTTGAAGTTCGGGCCGAGGTTGAAGTTCGGGCCGAAAATGAAGTTCGGGCCGGGAACAGTGAAGAGTTCAGGCCGAATTTGTTCTTGGCAGTGACGAACGAACCAGCTATTTTGGTTACTCGTGGGCGTGAAACGGACACCCGAGCTGAAAGTTATGAATGTTCTAGTATAGAACCTTTTGTCACAAAATTTTAGATATTGAAGAGTTCGGAACGAAGAGGGATGTTCGGGCCGAAGTGGTGTTCGGGCCGAAGTGGGATGTTCGGGCCGAAGTGGTGTTCGGGCTGAAGTGGTGTTCGGGCCGAAGTTCGGTGTTCGGGCCGAGGATGATGTTCGGGCCGAGGTTGAAGTTCTGGCCGAGGTCGGAGTTCGGGCCGAGGTTGAAGTTCGGGCCGAGGTTGAAGTTCGAGCCGAAAATGAAGTTTGGGCCGGGAACAGTGAAGAGTTCGGGCCGAACTTGTTCTTGGCAGTGACGAACGGACCAGCTATTTTGTTTACTCGTGGGCGTGAAACGGACACCCGAGCTGAAAGTTATGAATGTTTTAGTATAGCACCTTTTGTCACACAATCTTGGATATTGAAGAGTTCGGGCCGAAGAGGGATGTTCGGGCCGAAGTGGGATGATCGGGCCGAAGTGGTGTACGGGCCGAAGTGGTGTTCGGGCCGAAGTTCGATGTTCGGGCCGAGGATGATGTTCGGGCCGAGGTTGAAGTTCGGGCCGAGGTCGGAGTTCGGGCCGAGGTTGCAGTTCGGGCCGAGGATGATGTTCGGGCCGAGGTTTAAGTTCGGGCCGAGGTCGGAGTTCGGGCCGAGGTTGCAGTTCGGGCCGAGGTTTAATTTCGGGCCGAAATTGAAGTTCCGGCCGGGAACAGTGAAGAGTTCGGGCCGAACTTGGTCTTGGCAGCGACGAACGACCCAACTATGTTGGTTACTCGTGGGCGTGAAACGGACACCCGAGCTGAAAGTTATGAATGTTTTAGTATAACACCTTTTGTCACACAATCTTGGATATTGAAGAGTTCGGGCCGAAGAGGGATGTTCGGGCCGAAGTGGTGTTCGGGCCGAAGTGGGATGTTCGGGCTGAAGTGGTGTTCGGGCCGAATTGGTGTTCGGGCCGAAGTTCGGTGTTCGGGCCGAGGATGATGTTCGGGCCGAGGTTCAAGTTCGGGCCGAGGTCGGAGTTCGGGCCGAGGTTGAAGTTCGGGCCGAGATTGAAGTTTGGGCCGAAAATGAAGTTCGGGCCGGGAACAGTGAAGAGTTCGGGCCGAACTTGTTCTTGGCAGTGACGAACGAACCAGCTATTTTGGTTACTCGTGGGCGTGAAACGGACACCCGAGCTGAAAGTTATGAATGTTTTAGTGTAACACCTTTTGTCACACAATCTTGGATATTGAAGACTTCGGGCCGAAGAGGGATGTTCGGGCCGAAGTGGTGTTCGGGCCGAAGTGGGATGTTCGGGCCGAAGTGGTGTTCGGGCCGAAGTGGTGTTCGGGCTGAAGTTCGGTGTTCGGGCCGAGGATGATGTTCGGGCCGAGGTTGAAGTTCGGGCCGAGGTCGGAGTTCGGGCCGAGGTTGAAGTTCGGGCCGAGGTTGAAGTTTGGGCCGAAAATGAAGTTTGGGCCGGGAACAGTGAAGAGTTCGGGCCGAACTTGTTCTTGGCAGTGACGAATGAACCAGCTATTTTGGTTACTCGTGGGCGTGAAACGGACACCCGAGCTGAAAGTTATGAATGATTTAGTATAGCACCTTTTGTCACAAAATTTTAGATATTGAAGAGTTCGGGCCGAAGAGGGATGTTCGGGCCGAAGTGGTGTTCGGGCCGAAGTGGGATGTTCGGGCCGAAGTGGTGTTCGGGCTGAAGTGGTGTTCGGGCCGAAGTTCGGTGTTCGGGCCGAGGATGATGTTCGGGCCGAGGTTGAAGTTCTGGCCGAGGTCGGAGTTCGGGCCGAGGTTGAAGTTCGGGCCGAGGTTGAAGTTCGAGCCGAAAATGAAGTTTGGGCCGGGAACAGTGAAGAGTTCGAGCCGAACTTGTTCTTGGCAGTGACGAACGGACCAGCTATTTTGGTTACTCGTGGGCGTGAAACGGACACCCGAGCTGAAAGTTATGAATGTTTTACTATAGCACCTTTTGTCACACAATCTTGGATATTGAAGAGTTCGGGCCGAAGAGGGATGTTCGGGCCGAAGTGGTGTTCGGGCTGAAGTGGGATGTTCGGGCCGAAGTGGTGTTCGGGCCGAAGTGGTGTTCGGGCTGAGGATGATGTTCGGGCCGAGGTTGAAGTTCGGGCCGAGGTCGGAGTTCGGGCCAAGGTTGAAGTTCGGGCCGAGGTTGAAGTTCGGGCAGAAAATGAAGTTCGGGCCGGTAACAGTGAAGAGTTCGGGCCGAACTTGTTCTTGGCAGTGACGAACGAACCAGCTATTTTGGTTACTCGTGGGCGTGAAACGGACACCCGAGCTGAAAGTTATGAATGTTTTACTATAGCACCTTTTGTCACACAATCTTGGATATTGAAGAGTTCGGGCCGAAGAGGGATGTTCGGGCCGAAGTGATGTTCGGGCCGAAGTGGTGTTCGGGCCGAAGTGGTGTTCGGGCCGAAGTTCGGTGTTCGGGCTGAGGATGATGTTCGGGCCGAGGTTGAAGTTCGGGCCGAGGTCGGAGTTCGGGCCGAGGTTGAAGTTCGGGCCGAGGTTGAAGTTCGGGCCGAAAATGAAGTTCGGGCCGGGAACAGTGAAGAGTTGGGGCCGAACTTGTTCTTGGCAGTGACGAACGAACCAGCTATTTTGGTTACTCGTGGGCGTGAAACGGACACCCGAGCTGAAAGTTATGAATGATTTAGTATAGCACCTTTTGTCACACAATCTTGGATATTGAAGAGTTCGGGCCGAAGAGGGATGTTCGGGCCGAAGTTGTGTTCAGGCCGAAGTAGGATGTTCGGGCCGAAGTTCGGTGTTCGGGCCGAGGATGATGTTCGGGCCGAGGTTGAAGTTCGGGCCGAAAATGAAGTTCGGGCCGGGAACAGTGAAGAGTTCGGGCCGAACTTGTTCTTGGCAGTGACGAACGAACCAGCTATTTTGGTTACTCGTGGGCGTGAAACGGACACCCGAGCTGAAAGTTATGAATGTTTTAGTATAGCACTTTTTGTCACACAATCTTGGATATTGAAGAGTTCGGGCCGAAGAGGGATGTTCGGGCCGAAGTGGTGTTCGGGCCGAAGTGGGATGTTCGGACCGAAGTGGTGTTCGGGCCGAAGTGGTGTTCGGGCCGAAGTTCGGTGTTCGGGCCGAGGATGATGTTCGGGCCGAGGTTGAACTTCGGGCCGAGGTCGGAGTTCGGGCCGAGGTTGAAGTTCGGGTCGAAAATGAAGTTCGGGCCGGGAATAGTGAAGAGTTCGGGCCGAACTTGTTCTTGGCAGTGACGAACAAACCAGCTATTTTGCTTACTCGTGGGCGTGAAACGGACACCCGAGCTGAAAGTTATGAATGTTTTACTATAGCACCTTTTGTCACACAATCTTGGATATTGAAGAGTTCGGGCCGAAGAGGGATGTTCGGGCCGAAGTGGTGTTCGGGCTGAAGTGGGATGTTCGGGCCGAAGTGGTGTTCGGGCCGAAGTTCGGTGTTCGGGCTGAGGATGATGTTCGGGCCGAGGTTGAAGTTCGGGCCGAGCTCGGAGTTCGGGCCAAGGTTGAAGTTCGGGCCGAGGTTGAAGTACGGGCATCAAATGAAGTTCGGTCCGGGAACAGTGAAGAGTTCGGGCCGAACTTGTTCTTGGCAGTGACGAACAAACCAGCTATTTTGGTTACTCGTGGGCGTGAAATGGACACCCGAGCTGAAAGTTATGAATGTTTTACTATAGCACCTTTTGTCACACAATCTTGGATATTGAAGAGTTCGGGCCGAAGAGAGATGTTCGGGCCGAAGTGGTGTTCGGGCCGAAGTTCGGTGTTCGGGCCGAGGATGATGTTCGGGCCGAGGTTGAAGTTCGGGCCAAGGTCGGAGTTCGGGCCGAGGTTGAAGTTCGGGCCGAGGTTGAAGTTCGGGCCGAAAATGAAGTTCAGGCCGGGAACAGTGAAGAGTTCGGGCCGAACTTGTTCTTGGCAGTGACGAACGAACCAGCTATTTTGGTTACTCGTGGGCGTGAAACGGACACCCGAGCTGAAAGTTATGAATGTTTTAGTATAGCACCATTTGTCACACAATCTTGGATATTGAAGAGTTCGGGCCGAAGAGGGATGTTCGGGACGAAGTGGTGTTCAGGCTGAAGTGGGATGTTCGGGCCGAAGTGGTGTTCGGGCCGAGGATGATGTTCGGGCCGAGGTTGAAGTTCGGACCGAGGTCGGAGTTCGGGCCGAGGTTGAAGTTCGGGCCGAGGTTGAAGTTCGGGCCGTGAATGAAGTTCGGGCCGGGAACAGTGAAAAGTTCGGGCCGAACTTGTTCTTGGCAGTGACGAACGAACCAGCTATTTTGGTTACTCGTGGGCGTGAAACGGACACCCGAGCTGAAAGTTATGAATGTTTTAGTATAGCACCTTTTGTCACACAATCTTGAATATTGAAGAGTTCGGGCCGAAGAGGGATGTTCGGGCCGAAGTGGTGTTCGGGCCGAAGTTAGGTGTTCGGGCCGAGGATGATGTTCGGGCCGAGGTTGAAGTTCGGGCCGAGGTCGGAGTTCAGGCCGATGTTGAAGTTCGGGCCGAGGTTGAAGTTCGGGCCGAAAATGAAGTTCGGGCCGGGAACAGTGAAGAGTTCAGGCCGAATTTGTTCTTGGCAGTGACGAACGAACCAGCTATTTTGGTTACTCGTGGGCGTGAAACGGACACCCGAGCTGAAAGTTATGAATGTTCTAGTATAGAACATTTTGTCACAAAATTTTAGATATTGAAGAGTTCGGGCCGAAGAGGGATGTTCGGGCCGAAGTGGTGTTCGGGCCGAAGTGGGATGTTCGGGCCGAAGTGGTGTTCGGGCTGAAGTGGTGTTCGGGCCGAAGTTCGGTGTTCGGGCCGAGGATGATGTTCGGGCCGAGGTTGAAGTTCTGGCCGAGGTCGGAGTTCGGGCCGAGGTTGAAGTTCGGGCCGAGGTTGAAGTTCGAGCCGAAAATGAAGTTTGGGCCGGGAACAGTGAAGAGTTCGGGCCGAACTTGTTCTTGGCAGTGACGAACGGACCAGCTATTTTGTTTACTCGTGGGCGTGAAACGGACACCCGAGCTGAAAGTTATGAATGTTTTAGTATAGCACCTTTTGTCACACAATCTTGGATATTGAAGAGTTCGGGCCGAAGAGGGATGTTCGGGCCGAAGTAGGATGATCGGGCCGAAGTGGTGTTCGGGGCGAAGTGGTGTTCGGGCCGAAGTTCGATGTTCGGGCCGAGGATGATGTTCGGGCCGAGGTTGAAGTTCGGGCCGAGGTCGGAGTTCGGGCCGAGGTTGCAGTTCGGGCCGAGGATGATGTTCGGGCCGAGGTTTAAGTTCGGGCCGAGGTCGGAGTTCGGGCCGAGGTTGCAGTTCGGGCCGAGGTTTAAGTTCGGGCCGAAATTGAAGTTCCGGCCGGGAACAGTGAAGAGTTCGGGCCGAACTTGGTCTTGGCAGCGACGAACGACCCAACTATGTTGGTTACTCGTGGGCGTGAAACGGACACCCGAGCTGAAAGTTATGAATGTTTTAGTATAGCACCTTTTGTCACACAATCTTGGATATTGAAGAGTTCGGGCCGAAGAGGGATGTTCGGGCCGAAGTGGTGTTCGGGCCGAAGTGGGATGTTCGGGCTGTAGTGGTGTTCGGGCCGAATTGGTGTTCGGGCCGAAGTTCGGTGTTCGGGCCGAGGATGATGTTCGGGCCGAGGTTCAAGTTCGGGCCGAGGTCGGAGTTCGGGCCGAGGTTGAAGTTCGGGCCGAGATTGAAGTTTGGGCCGAAAATGAAGTTCGGGCCGGGAACAGTGAAGAGTTCGGGCCGAACTTGTTCTTGGCAGTGACGAACGAACCAGCTATTTTGGTTACTCGTGGGCGTGAAACGGACACCCGAGCTGAAAGTTATGAATGTTTTAGTATAACACCTTTTGTCACACAATCTTGGATATTGAAGACTTCGGGCCGAAGAGGGATGTTCGGGCCGAAGTGGTGTTCGGGCCGAAGTGGGATGTTCGGGCCGAAGTGGTGTTCGGGCCGAAGTGGTGTTCGGGATGAAGTTCGGTGTTCGGGCCGAGGATGATGTTCGGGCCGAGGTTGAAGTTCGGGCCGAGGTCGGAGTTCGGGCCGAGGTTAAAGTTCGGGCCGAGGTTGAAGTTTGGGCCGAAAATGAAGTTTGGGCCGGGAACAGTGAAGAGTTCGGGCCGAACTTGTTCTTGGCAGTGACGAATGAACCAGCTATTTTGGTTACTCGTGGGCGTGAAACGGACACCCGAGCTGAAAGTTATGAATGATTTAGTATAGCACCTTTTGTCACACAATCTTGGATATTGAAGAGTTCGGGCCGAAGAGGGATGTTCGGGCCGAAGTGGTGTTCGGGCCGAAGTGGGATGTTCGGGCCGAAGTGGTGTTCGGGCCAAAGTTCGGTGTTCGGGTCGAGGATGATGTTCGGGCCGAGGTTGAAGTTCGGGCCGAGGTCGGAGTTCGGGCCGAGGTTGCAGTTCGGGCCGAGGATGATATTCGGGCCGAGGTTGAAGTTCGGGCCGAGGTCGGAGTTCGGGCCGAGGTTGCAGTTCGGGTCGAGGTTTAAGTTCGGGCCGAAATTGAAGTTCCGGCCGGGAACAGTGAAGAGTTCGGGCCGAACTTGGTCTTGGCAGCGACGAACGACCCAGCTATGTTGGTTACTCGTGGGCGTGAAACGGACACCCGAGCTGAAAGTTATGAATGTTTTAGTATAGCACCTTTTGTCACACAATCTTGGATATTGAAGAGTTCGGGCCGAAGAGGGATGTTCGGGCCGAAGTGGTGTTCGGGCCGAAGTGGGATGTTCGGGCCGAAGTGGTGTTCGGGCCGAAGTGGTGTTCGGGCCGAAGTTCGGTGTTCGGGCCGAGGATGATGTTCGGGCCGAGGTTGAAGTTCGGGCCGAGGTCGGAGTTCGGGCCGAGGTTGCAGTTCGGGCCGAGGATGATGTTCGGGCCGAGGTTGAAGTTCGGGCCGAGGTCGGAGTTCGGGCCGAGGTTGCAGTTCGGGCCGAGGTTTAAGTTCGGGCCGAAATTGAAGTTCCGGCCGGGAACAGTGAAGAGTTCGGGCCGAACTTGGTCTTGGCAGCGACGAACGACCCAACTATGTTGGTTACTCGTGGGCGTGAAACGGACACCCGAGCTGAAAGTTATGAATGTTTTAGTATAGCACCTTTTGTCACACAATCTTGGATATTGAAGAGTTCGGGCCGAAGAGGGATGTTCGGGCCGAAGTGGTGTTCGGGCCGAAGTGGGATGTTCGGGCCGAAGTGGTGTTCGGGCCGAATTGGTGTTCGGGCCGAAGTTCGGTGTTCGGGCCGAGGATGATGTTCGGGCCGAGGTTCAAGTTCGGGCCGAGGTCGGAGTTCGGGCCGAGGTTGAAGTTCGGGCCGAGATTGAAATTTGGGCCGAAAATGAAGTTCGGGCCGGGAACAGTGAAGAGTTCGGGCCGAACTTGTTCTTGGCAGTGACGAACGAACCAGCTATTTTGGTTACTCGTGGGCGTGAAACGGACACCCGAGCTGAAAGTTATGAATGTTTTAGTATAACACCTTTTGTCACACAATCTTGGATATTGAAGAGTTCGGGCCGAAGAGGGATGTTCGGGCCGAAGTGGTGTTCGGGCCGAAGTGGGATGTTCGGGCCGAAGTGGTGTTCGGGCCGAAGTGGTGTTCGGGCTGAAGTTCGGTGTTCGGCCCGAGGATGATGTTCGGGCCGAGGTTGAAGTTCGGGCCGAGGTCGGAGTTCGGGCCGAGGTTGAAGTTCGGGCCGAGGTTGAAGTGTGGGCCGAAAATGAAGTTTGGGCCGGGAACAGTGAAGAGTTCGGGCCGAACTTGTTCTTGGCAGTGACGAATGAACCAGCTATTTTGGTTACTCGTGGGCGTGAAACGGACACCCGAGCTGAAAGTTATGAATGATTTAGTATAGCACCTTTTGTCACACAATCTTGGATATTGAAGAGTTCGGGCCGAAGAGGGATGTTCGGGCCGAAGTGGTGTTCGGGCCGAAGTGGGATGTTCGGGCCGAGGTTGAAGTTCGGGCCGAGGTTGAAGTTCGGGCCGAAAATGAAGTTCGGGCCGGGAACAGTGAGGAGTTCGGGCCGAACTTGTTCTTGGCAGTGATGAACGAACCAGCTATTTTGCTTACTCGTGGGCGTGAAACGGACACCCGAGCTGAAAGTTATGAATGTTTTACTATAGCACCTTTTGTCACACAATCTTGGATATTGGAGAGTTCGGGCCGAAGAGGGATGTTCGGGCCGAAGTGGTGTTCGGGCCGAAGTGGGATGTTCGGGCCGAAGTGGTGTTCGGGCCGAATTGGTGTTCGGGCCGAAGTTCGGTGTTCGGGCCGAGGATGATGTTCGGGCCGAGGTTGAAGTTCGGGCCGAGGTCGGAGTTCGGGCCGAGGTTGAAGTTCGGGCCGAGGTTGAAGTTCGGGCCGAAAATGAAGTTCGGGCCGGGAACAGCGAAGAGTTCGGGCCGAACTTGTTCTTGGCAGTGACGAACGAACCAGCTATTTTGGTTACTCGTGGGCGTGAAACGGACACCCGAGCTGAAAGTTATGAATGTTTTAGTATAACACCTTTTGTCACACAATCTTGGATAATGAAGAGTTCGGGCCGAAGAGGGATGTTCGGGCCGAAGTGGGATGTTCTGGCCGAAGTGGTGTTCGGGCTGAAGTGGTGTTCGGGCCGAAGTTCGATGTTCGGGCCGAGGATGATGTTCGGGCCGAGGTTGAAGTTCGGGCCGAGGTCGAAGTTCGGGCCGAGGTTGAAGTTCGGGCCGAGGTTGAAGTTCGGGCCGAAAATGAAGTTCGGGCCGGGAACAGTGAAGAGTTCGGGCCGAATTTGTTCTTGGCAGTGACGAACGAACCAGCTATTTTGGTTACTCGTGGGCGTGAAACGGACACCCGAGCTGAAAGTTATGAATGTTCTAGTATAGAACCTTTTGTCACAAAATTTTGGATATTGAAGAGTTCGGGCCGAAGAGGGATGTTCGGGCCGAAGTGGTGTTCGGGCCGAAGTGGGATGTTCGGGCCGAAGTGGTGTTCGGGCTGAAGTGGTGTTCGGGCCGAAGTTCGGTGTTCGGGCCGAGGATGATGTTCGGGCCGAGGTTGAAGTTCGGGCCGAGGTCGGAGTTCGGGCCGAGGTTGAAGTTCAGGCCGAGGTTGAAGTTCGAGCCGAAAATGAAGTTTGGGCCGGGAACAGTGAAGAGTTCGGGCCGAACTTGTTCTTGGCAGTGACGAACGAACCAGCTATTTTGGTTACTCGTGGGCGTGAAACGGACACCCGAGCTGAAAGTTACGAATGTTTTAGTATAGCACCTTTTGTCACACAATCTTGGATATTGAAGAGTTCGGGCGGAAGAGGGATGTTCGGACCGAAGTGGTGTTCGGGCCGAAGTGGGATGTTCGGGCCGAAGTGGTGTTCGGGCCGAAGTGGTGTTCGGGCCGAAGTTCGGTGTTCGGGCCGAGGATGATGTTCGGGCCGAGGTTGAAGTTCGGGCCGAGGTCGGAGTTCGGGCCGAGGTTGCAGTTCGGGCCGAGGATGATGTTCGGGCCGAGGTTGAAGTTCGGGCCGAGGTCGGAGTTCGGGCCGAGGTTGCAGTTCGGGCCGAGGTTTAAGTTCGGGCCGAAATTGAAGTTCCGGCCGGGAACAGAGAAGAGTTCGGGCCGAACTTGGTCTTGGCAGCGACGAACGACCCAGCTATGTTGGTTACTCGTGGGCGTGAAACGGACACCCGAGCTGAAAGTTATGAATGTTCTAGTATAGAACCTTTTGTCACAAAATTTTGGATAATTAAGAGTTCGGGCCGAAGAGGGATGTTCGGGCCGAAGTGGTGTTCGGGCCGAAGTTCGGTGTTCGGGCCGAGGATGATGTTCGGGCCGAGGTTGAAGTTCGGGCCGAGGTCGGAGTTCGGGCCGAGGTTGAAGTTCAGGCCGAGGTTGAAGTTCGAGCCGAAAATGAAGTTTGGGCCGGGAACAGTGAAGAGTTCGGGCCGAACTTGTTCTTGGCAGTGACGAACGAACCAGCTATTTTGGTTACTCGTGGGCGTGAAACGGACACCCGAGCTGAAAGTTATGAATGTTTTAGTATAGCACCTTTTGTCACACAATCTTGGATATTGAAGAGTTCGGGCGGAAGAGGGATGTTCGGACCGAAGTGGTGTTCAGGCCGAAGTGGGATGTTCGGGCCGAAGTGGTGTTCGGGCCGAAGTGGTGTTCGGGCCGAAGTTCGGTGTTCGGGCCGAGGATGATGTGCGGGCCGAGGTTGAAGTTCGGGCCGAGGTCGGAGTTCGGGCCGAGGTTGCAGTTCGGGCCGAGGATGATGTTCGGGCCGAGGTTGAAGTTCGGGCCGAGGTCGGAGTTCGGGCCGAGGTTGCAGTTCGGGCCGAGGTTTAAGTTCGGGCCGAAATTGAAGTTCCGGCCGGGAACAGTGAAGAGTTCGGGCCGAACTTGGTCTTGGCAGCGACGAACGACCCAGCTATGTTGGTTACTCGTGGGCGTGAAACGGACACCCGAGCTGAAAGTTATGAATGTTTTAGTATAGCACCTTTTGTCACACAATCTTGGATATTGAAGAGTTCGGGCCGAAGAGGGATGTTCGGGCCGAAGTGGTGTTCGGGGCGAAGTGGGATGTTCGGGCCGAAGTGGTGTTCGGGCCGAATTGGTGTTCGGGCCGAAGTTCGGTGTTCGGGCCGAGGATGATGTTCGGGCCGAGGTTCAAGTTCGGGCCGAGGTCGGAGTTCGGGCCGAGGTTGAAGTTCGGGCCGAGATTGAAGTTTGGGCCGAAAATGAAGTTCGGGCCGGGAACAGTGAAGAGTTCGGGCCGAACTTGTTCTTGGCAGTGACGAACGAACCTGCTATTTTGGTTACTCGTGGGCGTGAAACGGACACCCGAGCTGAAAGTTATGAATGTTTTAGTATAACACCTTTTGTCACACAATCTTGGATATTGAAGAGTTCGGGCCGAAGAGGGATGTTCGGGCCGAAGTGGTGTTCGGGCCGAAGTGGGATGTTCGGGCCGAAGTGGTGTTCGGGCTGAAGTTCGGTGTTCGGGCCGAGGATGATGTTCGGGCCGAGGTTGAAGTTCGGGCCGAGGTCGGAGTTCGGGCCGAGGTTGAAGTTCGGGCCGAGGTTGAAGTTTGGGCCGAAAATGAAGTTTGGGCCGGGAACAGTGAAGAGTTCGGGCCGAACTTGTTCTTGGCAGTGACGAATGAACCAGCTATTTTGGTTACTCGTGGGCGTGAAACGGACACCCGAGCTGAAAGTTATGAATGTTTTAGTATAGCACCTTTTGTCACACAATCTTGAATATTGAAGAGTTCGGGCCGAAGAGGGATGTTCGGGCCGAAGTGGTGTTCAGGCCGAAGTGGGATGTTCGGGCCGAAGTGGTGTTCGGGCCGAAGTTAGGTGTTCGGGCCGAGGATGATGTTCGGGCCGAGGTTGAAGTTCGGGCCGAGGTCGGAGTTCAGGCCGATGTTGAAGTTCGGGCCGAGGTTGAAGTTCGGGCCGAAAATGAAGTTCGGGCCGGGAACAGTGAAGAGTTCAGGCCGAATTTGTTCTTGGCAGTGACGAACGAACCAGCTATTTTGGTTACTCGTGGGCGTGAAACGGACACCCGAGCTGAAAGTTATGAATGTTCTAGTATAGAACCTTTTGTCACAAAATTTTAGATATTGAAGAGTTCGGGCCGAAGAGGGATGTTCGGGCCGAAGTGGTGTTCGGGCCGAAGTGGGATGTTCGGGCCGAAGTGGTGTTCGGGCTGAAGTGGTGTTCGGGCCGAAGTTCGGTGTTCGGGCCGAGGATGATGTTCGGGCCGAGGTTGAAGTTCTGGCCGAGGTCGGAGTTCGGGCCGAGGTTGAAGTTCGGGCCGAGGTTGAAGTTCGAGCCGAAAATGAAGTTTGGGCCGGGAACAGTGAAGAGTTCGGGCCGAACTTGTTCTTGGCAGTGACGAACGGACCAGCTATTTTGGTTACTCGTGGGCGTGAAACGGACACCCGAGCTGAAAGTTATGAATGTTTTAGTATAGCACCTTTTGTCACACAATCTTGGATATTGAAGAGTTCGGGCCGAAGAGGGATGTTCGGGCCGAAGTGGGATGATCGGGCCGAAGTGGTGTTCGGGCCGAAGTTCGATGTTCGGGCCGAGGATGATGTTCGGGCCGAGGTTGAAGTTCGGGCCGAGGTCGGAGTTCGGGCCGAGGTTGCAGTTCAGGCCGAGGATGATGTTCGGGCCGAGGTTTAAGTTCGGGCCGAGGTCGGAGTTCGGGCCGAGGTTGCAGTTCGGGCCGAGGTTTAAGTTCGGGCCGAAATTGAAGTTCCGGCCGGAAACAGTGAAGAGTTCGGGCCGAACTTGGTCTTGGCAGCGACGAACGACCCAGCTATGTTGGTTACTCGTGGGCGTGAAACGGACACCCGAGCTGAAAGTTATGAATGTTTTAGTATAGCACCTTTTGTCACACAATCTTGGATATTGAAGAGTTCGGGCCGAAGAGGGATGTTCGGGCCGAAGTGGTGTTCGGGCCGAAGTGGGATGTTCGGGCCGAAGTGGTGTTCGGGCCGAATTGGTGTTCGGGCCGAAGTTCGGTGTTCGGGCCGAGGATGATGTTCGGGCCGAGGTTCAAGTTCGGGCCGAGGTCGGAGTTCGGGCCGAGGTTGAAGTTCGGGCCGAGATTGAAGTTTGGGCCGAAAATGAAGTTCGGGCCGGGAACAGTGAAGAGTTCGGGCCGAACTTGTTCTTGGCAGTGACGAACGAACCTGCTATTTTGGTTACTCGTGGGCGTGAAACGGACACCCGAGCTGAAAGTTATGAATGTTTTAGTATAACACCTTTTGTCACACAATCTTGGATATTGAAGAGTTCGGGCCGAAGAGGGATGTTCGGGCCGAAGTGGTGTTCGGGCCGAAGTGGGATGTTCGGGCCGAAGTGGTGTTCGGGCTGAAGTTCGGTGTTCGGGCCGAGGATGATGTTCGGGCCGAGGTTGAAGTTCGGGCCGAGGTCGGAGTTCGGGCCGAGGTTGAAGTTCGGGCCGAGGTTGAAGTTTGGGCCGAAAATGAAGTTTGGGCCGGGAACAGTGAAGAGTTCGGGCCGAACTTGTTCTTGGCAGTGACGAATGAACCAGCTATTTTGGTTACTCGTGGGCGTGAAACGGACACCCGAGCTGAAAGTTATGAATGTTTTAGTATAGCACCTTTTGTCACACAATCTTGAATATTGAAGAGTTCGGGCCGAAGAGGGATGTTCGGGCCGAAGTGGTGTTCGGGCCGAAGTGGGATGTTCGGGCCGAAGTGGTGTTCGGGCCGAAGTTAGGTGTTCGGGCCGAGGATGATGTTCGGGCCGAGGTTGAAGTTCGGGCCGAGGTCGGAGTTCAGGCCGATGTTGAAGTTCGGGCCGAGGTTGAAGTTCGGGCCGAAAATGAAGTTCGGGCCGGGAACAGTGAAGAGTTCAGGCCGAATTTGTTCTTGGCAGTGACGAACGAACCAGCTATTTTGGTTACTCGTGGGCGTGAAACGGACACCCGAGCTGAAAGTTATGAATGTTCTAGTATAGAACCTTTTGTCACAAAATTTTAGATATTGAAGAGTTCGGGCCGAAGAGGGATGTTCAGGCCGAAGTGGTGTTCGGGCCGAAGTGGGATGTTCGGGCCGAAGTGGTGTTCGGGCTGAAGTGGTGTTCGGGCCGAAGTTCGGTGTTCGGGCCGAGGATGATGTTCGGGCCGAGGTTGAAGTTCTGGCCGAGGTCGGAGTTCGGGCCGAGGTTGAAGTTCGGGCCGAGGTTGAAGTTCGAGCCGAAAATGAAGTTTGGGCCGGGAACAGTGAAGAGTTCGGGCCGAACTTGTTCTTGGCAGTGACGAATGAACCAGCTATTTTGGTTACTCGTGGGCGTGAAACGGACACCCGAGCTGAAAGTTATGAATGTTTTAGTATAGCACCTTTTGTCACACAATCTTGAATATTGAAGAGTTCGGGCCGAAGAGGGATGTTCGGGCCGAAGTGGTGTTCGGGCCGAAGTGGGATGTTCGGGCCGAAGTGGTGTTCGGGCCGAAGTTAGGTGTTCGGGCCGAGGATGATGTTCGGGCCGAGGTTGAAGTTCGGGCCGAGGTCGGAGTTCAGGCCGATGTTGAAGTTCGGGCCGAGGTTGAAGTTCGGGCCGAAAATGAAGTTCGGGCCGGGAACAGTGAAGAGTTCAGGCCGAATTTGTTCTTGGCAGTGACGAACGAACCAGCTATTTTGGTTACTCGTGGGCGTGAAACGGACACCCGAGCTGAAAGTTATGAATGTTTTAGTATAGCACCTTTTGTCACACAATCTTGGATATTGAAGAGTTCGGGCCGAAGAGGGATGTTCGGGCCGAAGTGGGATGATCGGGCCGAAGTGGTGTTCGGGCCGAAGTGGTGTTCGGGCCGAAGTTCGATGTTCGGGCCGAGGATGATGTTCGGGCCGAGGTTGAAGTTCGGGCCGAGGTCGGAGTTCGGGCCGAGGTTGCAGTTCGGGCCGAGGATGATGTTCGGGCCGAGGTTTAAGTTCGGGCCGAGGTCGGAGTTCGGGCCGAGGTTGCAGTTCGGGCCGAGGTTTAAGTTCGGGCCGAAATTGAAGTTCCGGCCGGGAACAGTGAAGAGTTCGGGCCGAACTTGGTCTTGGCAGCGACGAACGACCCAGCTATGTTGGTTACTCGTGGGCGTGAAACGGACACCCGAGCTGAAAGTTATGAATGTTTTAGTATAGCACCTTTTGTCACACAATCTTGGATATTGAAGAGTTCGGGCCGAAGAGGGATGTTCGGGCCGAAGTGGTGTTCGGGCCAATGTGGGATGTTCGGGCCGAAGTGGTGTTCGGGCCGAATTGGTGTTCGGGCCGAAGTTCGGTGTTCGGGCCGAGGATGATGTTCGGGCCGAGGTTCAAGTTCGGGCCGAGGTCGGAGTTCGGGCCGAGGTTGAAGTTCGGGCCGAGATTGAAGTTTGGGCCGAAAATGAAGTTCGGGCCGGGAACAGTGAAGAGTTCGGGCCGAACTTGTTCTTGGCAGTGACGAACGAACCTGCTATTTTGGTTACTCGTGGGCGTGAAACGGACACCCGAGCTGAAAGTTATGAATGTTTTAGTATAACACCTTTTGTCACACAATCTTGGATATTGAAGAGTTCGGGCCGAAGAGGGATGTTCGGGCCGAAGTGGTGTTCGGGCCGAAGTGGGATGTTCGGGCCGAAGTGGTGTTCGGGCTGAAGTTCGGTGTTCGGGCCGAGGATGATGTTCGGGCCGAGGTTGAAGTTCGGGCCGAGGTCGGAGTTCGGGCCGAGGTTGAAGTTCGGGCCGAGGTTGAAGTTTGGGCCGAAAATGAAGTTTGGGCCGGGAACAGTGAAGAGTTCGGGCCGAACTTGTTCTTGGCAGTGACGAATGAACCAGCAATTTTGGTTACTCGTGGGCGTGAAACGGACACCCGAGCTGAAAGTTATGAATGTTTTAGTATAGCACCTTTTGTCACACAATCTTGAATATTGAAGAGTTCGGGCCGAAGAGGGATGTTCGGGCCGAAGTGGTGTTCGGGCCGAAGTGGGATGTTCGGGCCGAAGTGGTGTTCGGGCCGAAGTTAGGTGTTCGGGCCGAGGATGATGTTCGGGCCGAGGTTGAAGTTCGGGCCGAGGTCGGAGTTCAGGCCGATGTTGAAGTTCGGGCCGAGGTTGAAGTTCGGGCCGAAAATGAAGTTCGGGCCGGGAACAGTGAAGAGTTCAGGCCGAATTTGTTCTTGGCAGTGACGAACGAACCAGCTATTTTGGTTACTCGTGGGCGTGAAACGGACACCCGAGCTGAAAGTTATGAATGTTCTAGTATAGAACCTTTTGTCACAAAATTTTAGATATTGAAGAGTTCGGGCCGAAGAGGGATGTTCAGGCCGAAGTGGTGTTCGGGCCGAAGTGGGATGTTCGGGCCGAAGTGGTGTTCGGGCTGAAGTAGTGTTCGGGCCGAAGTTCGGTGTTCGGGCCGAGGATGATGTTCGGGCCGAGGTTGAAGTTCTGGCCGAGGTCGGAGTTCGGGCCGAGGTTGAAGTTCGGGCCGAGGTTGAAGTTCGAGCCGAAAATGAAGTTTGGGCCGGGAACAGTGAAGAGTTCGGGCCGAACTTGTTCTTGGCAGTGACGAACGGACCAGCTATTTTGGTTACTCGTGGGCGTGAAACGGACACCCGAGCTGAAAGTTATGAATGTTTTAGTATAGCACCTTTTGTCACACAATCTTGGATATTGAAGAGTTCGGGCCGAAGAGGGATGTTCGGGCCGAAGTGGGATGATCGGGCCGAAGTGGTGTTCGGGCCGAAGTGGTGTTCGGGCCGAAGTTCGATGTTCGGGCCGAGGATGATGTTCGGGCCGAGGTTGAAGTTCGGGCCGAGGTCGGAGTTCGGGCCGAGGTTGCAGTTCGGGCCGAGGATGATGTTCGGGCCGAGGTTTAAGTTCGGGCCGAGGTCGGAGTTCGGGCCGAGGTTGCAGTTCGGGCCGAGGTTTAAGTTCGGGCCGAAATTGAAGTTCCGGCCGGGAACAGTGAAGAGTTCGGGCCGAACTTGGTCTTGGCAGCGACGAACGACCCAACTATGTTGGTTACTCGTGGGCGTGAAACGGACACCCGAGCTGAAAGTTATGAATGTTTTAGTATAGCACCTTTTGTCACACAATCTTGGATATTGAAGAGTTCGGGCCGAAGAGGGATGTTCGGGCCGAAGTGGTGTTCGGGCCGAAGTGGGATGTTCGGGCTGAAGTGGTGTTCGGGCCGAATTGGTGTTCGGGCCGAAGTTCGGTGTTCGGGCCGAGGATGATGTTCGGGCCGAGGTTCAAGTTCGGGCCGAGGTCGGAGTTCGGGCCGAGGTTGAAGTTCGGGCCGAGATTGAAGTTTGGGCCGAAAATGAAGTTCGGGCCGGGAACAGTGAAGAGTTCGGGCCGAACTTGTTCTTGGCAGTGACGAACGAACCAGCTATTTTGGTTACTCGTGGGCGTGAAACGGACACCCGAGCTGAAAGTTATGAATGTTTTAGTATAACACCTTTTGTCACACAATCTTGGATATTGAAGACTTCGGGCCGAAGAGGGATGTTCGGGCCGAAGTGGTGTTCGGGCCGAAGTGGGGTGTTCGGGCCGAAGTGGTGTTCGGGCCGAAGTGGTGTTCGGGCTGAAGTTCGGTGTTCGGGCCGAGGATGATGTTCGGGCCGAGGTTGAAGTTCGGGCCGAGGTCGGAGTTCGGGCCGAGGTTGAAGTTCGGGCCGAGGTTGAAGTTTGGGCCGAAAATGAAGTTTGGGCCGGGAACAGTGAAGAGTTCGGGCCGAACTTGTTCTTGGCAGTGACGAATGAACCAGCTATTTTGGTTACTCGTGGGCGTGAAACGGACACCCGAGCTGAAAGTTATGAATGATTTAGTATAGCACCTTTTGTCACACAATCTTGGATATTGAAGAGTTCGGGCCGAAGAGGGATGTTCGGGCCGAAGTGGTGTTCGGGCCGAAGTGGGATGTTCGGGCCGAAGTGGTGTTCGGGCCGAAGTGGTGTTCGGGCCGAAGTTCGGTGTTCGGGCCGAGGAGGATGTTCGGGCCGAGGTTGAAGTTCGGGCCGAGGTCGGAGTTCGGGCCGAGGTTGCAGTTCGGGCCGAGGATGATGTTCGGGCCGAGGTTGAAGTTCGGGCCGAGGTCGGAGTTCGGGCCGAGGTTGCAGTTCGGGCCGAGGTTTAAGTTCGGGCCGAAATTGAAGTTCCGGCCGGGAACAGTGAAGAGTTCGGGCCGAACTTGGTCTTGGCAGCGACGAACGACCCAGCTATGTTGGTTACTCGTGGGCGTGAAACGGACACCCGAGCTGAAAGTTATGAATGTTTTAGTATAGCACCTTTTGTCACACAATCTTGGATATTGAAGAGTTCGGGCCGAAGAGGGATGTTCGGGCCGAAGTGGTGTTCGGGCCGAAGTGGTGTTCGGGCCGAAGTGGTGTTCGGGCCGAGGATGATGTTCGGGCCGAGGTTGAAGTTCTGGCCGAGGTCGGAGTTCGGGCCGAGGTTGAAGTTCGGGCCGAGGTTGAAGTTCGAGCCGAAAATGAAGTTTGGGCCGGGAACAGTGAAGAGTTCGGGCCGAACTTGTTATTGGCAGTGACGAACGGACCAGCTATTTTGGTTACTCGTGGGCGTGAAACGGACACCCGAGCTGAAAGTTATGAATGTTTTAGTATAGCACCTTTTGTCACACAATCTTGGATATTGAAGAGTTCGGGCCGAAGAGGGATGTTCGGGCCGAAGTGGGATGATCGGGCCGAAGTGGTGTTCGGGCCGAAGTTCGATGTTCGGGCCGAGGATGATGTTCGGGCCGAGGTTGAAGTTCGGGCCGAGGTCGGAGTTCGGGCCGAGGTTGCAGTTCGGGCCGAGGATGATGTTCGGGCCGAGGTTTAAGTTCGGGCCGAGGTCGGAGTTCGGGCCGAGGTTGCAGTTCGGGCCGAGGTTTAAGTTCGGGCCGAAATTGAAGTTCCGGCCGGGAACAGTGAAGAGTTCGGGCCGAACTTGGTCTTGGCAGCGACGAACGACCCAACTATGTTGGTTACTCGTGGGCGTGAAACGGACACCCGAGCTGAAAGTTATGAATGTTTTAGTATAGCACCTTTTGTCACACAATCTTGGATATTGAAGAGTTCGGGCCGAAGAGGGATGTTCGGGCCGAAGTGGTGTTCGGGCCGAAGTGGGATGTTCGGGCTGAAGTGGTGTTCGGGCCGAATTGGTGTTCGGGCCGAAGTTCGGTGTTCGGGCCGAGGATGATGTTCGGGCCGAGGTTCAAGTTCGGGCCGAGGTCGGAGTTCGGGCCGAGGTTGAAGTTCGGGCCGAGATTGAAGTTTGGGCCGAAAATGAAGTTCGGGCCGGGAACAGTGAAGAGTTCGGGCCGAACTTGTTCTTGGCAGTGACGAACGAACCAGCTATTTTGGTTACTCGTGGGCGTGAAACGGACACCCGAGCTGAAAGTTATGAATGTTTTAGTATAACACCTTTTGTCACACAATCTTGGATATTGAAGACTTCGGGCCGAAGAGGGATGTTCGGGCCGAAGTGGTGTTCGGGCCGAAGTGGGATGTTCGGGCCGAAGTGGTGTTCGGGCCGAAGTAGTGTTCGGGCTGAAGTTCGGTGTTCGGGCCGAGGATGATGTTCGGGCCGAGGTTGAAGTTCGGGCCGAGGTCGGAGTTCGGGCCGAGGTTGAAGTTCGGGCCGAGGTTGAAGTTTGGGCCGAAAATGAAGTTTGGGCCGGGAACAGTGAAGAGTTCGGGCCGAACTTGTTCTTGGCAGTGACGAATGAACCAGCTATTTTGGTTACTCGTGGGCGTGAAACGGACACCCGAGCTGAAAGTTATGAATGATTTAGTATAGCACCTTTTGTCACACAATCTTGGATATTGAAGAGTTCGGGCCGAAGAGGGATGTTCGGGCCGAAGTGGTGTTCGGGCCGAAGTGGTGTTCGGGCCGAAGTGGGATGTTCGGGCCGAAGTGGTGTTCGGGCCGAAGTGGTGTTCGGGCCGAAGTTCGGTGTTCGGGCCGAGGATGATGTTCGGGCCGAGGTTGAAGTTCGGGCCGAGGTCGGAGTTCGGGCCGAGGTTGCAGTTCGGGCCGAGGATGATGTTCGGGCCGAGGTTGAAGTTCGGGCCGAGGTCGGAGTTCGGGCCGAGGTTGCAGTTCGGGCCGAGGTTTAAGTTCGGGCCGAAATTGAAGTTCCGGCCGGGAACAGTGAAGAGTTCGGGCCGAACTTGGTCTTGGCAGCGACGAACGACCCAGCTATGTTGGTTACTCGTGGGCGTGAAACGGACACCCGAGCTGAAAGTTATGAATGTTTTAGTATAGCACCTTTTGTCACACAATCTTGGATATTGAAGAGTTCGGGCCGAAGAGGGATGTTCGGGCCGAAGTGGTGTTCGGGCCGAAGTGGGATGTTCGGGCCGAAGTGGTGTTCGGGCCGAAGTGGTGTTCGGGCCGAAGTTCGGTGTTCGGGCCGAGGATGATGTTCGGGCCGAGGTTGAAGTTCGGGCCGAGGTCGGAGTTCGGGCCGAGGTTGCAGTTCGGGCCGAGGATGATGTTCGGGCCGAGGTTGAAGTTCGGGCCGAGGTCGGAGTTCGGGCCGAGGTTGAAGTTCGGGCCGAGATTGAAGTTTGGGCCGAAAATGAAGTTCGGGCCGGGAACAGTGAAGAGTTCGGGCCGAACTTGTTCTTGGCAGTGACGAACGAACCAGCTATTTTGGTTACTCGTGGGCGTGAAACGGACACCCGAGCTGAAAGTTATGAATGTTTTAGTATAACACCTTTTGTCACACAATCTTGGATATTGAAGACTTCGGGCCGAAGAGGGATGTTCGGGCCGAAGTGGTGTTCGGGCCGAAGTGGGATGTTCGGGCCGAAGTGGTGTTCGGGCCGAAGTGGTGTTCGGGCTGAAGTTCGGTGTTCGGGCCGAGGATGATGTTCGGGCCGAGGTTGAAGTTCGGGCCGAGGTCGGAGTTCGGGCCGAGGTTGAAGTTCGGGCCGAGGTTGAAGTTTGGGCCGAAAATGAAGTTTGGGCCGGGAACAGTGAAGAGTTCGGGCCGAACTTGTTCTTGGCAGTGACGAATGAACCAACTATTTTGGTTACTCGTGGGCGTGAAACGGACACCCGAGCTGAAAGTTATGAATGATTTAGTATAGCACCTTTTGTCACACAATCTTGGATATTGAAGAGTTCGGGCCGAAGAGGGATGTTCGGGCCGAAGTGGTGTTCGGGCCGAAGTGGGATGTTCGGGCCGAAGTGGTGTTCGGGCCGAAGTGGTGTTCGGGCCGAAGTTCGGTGTTCGGGCCGAGGATGATGTTCGGGCCGAGGTTGAAGTTCGGGCCGAGGTCGGAGTTCGGGCCGAGGTTGCAGTTCGGGCCGAGGATGATGTTCGGGCCGAGGTTGAAGTTCGGGCCGAGGTCGGAGTTCGGGCCGAGGTTGCAGTTCGGGCCGAGGTTTAAGTTCGGGCCGAAATTGAAGTTCCGGCCGGGAACAGTGAAGAGTTCGGGCCGAACTTGGTCTTGGCAGCGACGAACGACCCAGCTATGTTGGTTACTCGTGGGCGTGAAACGGACACCCGAGCTGAAAATTATGAATTTTTTAGTATAGCACCTTTTGTCACACAATCTTGGATATTGAAGAGTTCGGGCCGAAGAGGGATGTTCGGGCCGAAGTGGTGTTCGGGCCGAAGTGGGATGTTCGGGCCGAAGTGGTGTTCGGGCCGAAGTGGTGTTCGGGCCGAAGTTCGGTGTTCGGGCCGAGGATGATGTTCGGGCCGAGGTTGAAGTTCGGGCCGAGGTCGGAGTTCGGGCCGAGGTTGCAGTTCGGGCCGAGGATGATGTTCGGGCCGAGGTTGAAGTTCGGGCCGAGGTCGGAGTTCGGGCCGAGGTTGCAGTTCGGGCCGAGGTTTAAGTTCGGGCCGAAATTGAAGTTCCGGCCGGGAACAGTGAAGAGTTCGGGCCGAACTTGGTCTTGGCAGCGACGAACGACCCAGCTATGTTGGTTACTCGTGGGCGTGAAACGGACACCCGAGCTGAAAGTTATGAATGTTTTAGTATAGCACCTTTTGTCACACAATCTTGGATATTGAAGAGTTCGGGCCGAAGAGGGATGTTCGGGCCGAAGTGGTGTTCGGGCCGAAGTGGGATGTTCGGGCCGAAGTGGTGTTCGGGCCGAAGTTCGGTGTTCGGGCCGAGGATGATGTTCGGGCCGAGGTTCAAGTTCGGGCCGAGGTCGGAGTTCGGGCCGAGGTTGAAGTTCGGGCCGAGATTGAAGTTTGGGCCGAAAATGAAGTTCGGGCCGGGAACAGTGAAGAGTTCGGGCCGAACTTGTTCTTGGCAGTGACGAACGAACCAGCTATTTTGGTTACTCGTGGGCGTGAAACGGACACCCGAGCTGAAAGTTATGAATGTTTTAGTATAACACCTTTTGTCACACAATCTTGGATATTGAAGAGTTCGGGCCGAAAAGGGATGTTTGGGCCGAAGTGGTGTTCGGGCCGAAGTGGGATGTTCGGGCCGAAGTGGTGTTCGGACCGAATGGGTGTTCGGGCCGAAGTTCGGTGTTCGGGCCGAGGATGATGTTCGGGCCGAGGTTGAAGTTCGGGCCGAGGTCGGAGTTCGGGCCGAGGTTGAAGTTCGGGCCGAGGTTGAAGTTCGGGCCGAAAATGAAGTTTGGGCCGGGAACAGTGAAGAGTTCGGGCCGAACTTGTTCTTGGCAGTGACGAATGAACCAGCTATTTTGGTTACTCGTGGGCGTGAAACGGACACCCGAGCTGAAAGTTATGAATGATTTAGTATAGCACCTTTTGTCACACAATCTTGGATATTGAAGAGTTCGGGCCGAAGAGGGATGTTCGGGCCGAAGTGGGATGTTCGGGCCGAAGTGGTGTTCGGGCCTAAGTGGTGTTCGGGCCGAAGTTCGGTGTTCGGGCCGAGGATGATGTTCGGGCCGAGGTTGAAGTTCGGGCCGAGGTTGAAGTTCGGGCCGAAAATGAAGTTCGGGCCGGGAACAGTGAGGAGTTCGGGCCGAACTTGTTCTTGGCAGTGATGAACGAACCAGCTATTTTGCTTACTCGTGGGCGTGAAACGGACACCCGAGCTGAAAGTTATGAATGTTTTACTATAGCACCTTTTGTCACACAATCTTGGATATTGGAGAGTTCGGGCCGAAGAGGGATGTTCGGGCCGAAGTGGTGTTCGGGCCGAAGTGGGATGTTCGGGCCGAAGTGGTGTTCGGGCCGAATTGGTGTTCGGGCCGAAGTTCGGTGTTCGGGCCGAGGATGATGTTCGGGCCGAGGTTGAAGTTCGGGCCGAGGTCGGAGTTCGGGCCGAGGTTGAAGTTCGGGCCGAGGTTGAAGTTCGGGCCGAAAATGAAGTTCGGGCCGGGAACAGCGAAGAGTTCGGGCCGAACTTGTTCTTGGCAGTGACGAACGAACCAGCTATTTTGGTTACTCGTGGGCGTGAAACGGACACCCGAGCTGAAAGTTATGAATGTTTTAGTATAACACCTTTTGTCACACAATCTTGGATATTGAAGAGTTCGGGCCGAAGATGGATGTTCGGGCCGAAGTGGGATGTTCTGGCCGAAGTGGTGTTCGGGCTGAAGTGGTGTTCGGGCCGAAGTTCGATGTTCGGGCCGAGGATGATGTTCGGGCCGAGGTTGAAGTTCGGGCCGAGGTCGAAGTTCGGGCCGAGGTTGAAGTTCGGGCCGAGGTTGAAGTTCGGGCCGAAAATGAAGTTCGGGCCGGGAACAGTGAAGAGTTCGGGCCGAATTTGTTCTTGGCAGTGACGAACGAACCAGCTATTTTGGTTACTCGTGGGCGTGAAACGGACACCCGAGCTGAAAGTTATGAATGTTCTAGTATAGAACCTTTTGTCACAAAATTTTGGATATTGAAGAGTTCGGGCCGAAGAGGGATGTTCGGGCCGAAGTGGTGTTCGGGCCGAAGTGGGATGTTCGGGCCGAAGTGGTGGTCGGGCCGAAGTGGTGTTCGGGCCGAAGTTCGGTGTTCGGGCCGAGGATGATGTTCGGGCCGAGGTTGAAGTTCGGGCCGAGGTCGGAGTTCGGGCCGAGGTTGAAGTTCAGGCCGAGGTTGAAGTTCGAGCCTAAAATGAAGTTTGGGCCGGGAACAGTGAAGAGTTCGGGCCGAATTTGTTCTTGGCAGTGACGAACGAACCAGCTATTTTGGTTACTCGTGGGCGTGAAACGGACACCCGAGCTGAAAGTTATGAATGTTTTAGTATAGCACCTTTTGTCACACAATCTTGGATATTGAAGAGTTCGGGCGGAAGAGGGATGTTCGGACCGAAGTGGTGTTCGGGCCGAAGTGGGATGTTCGGGCCGAAGTGGTGTTCGGGCCGAAGTGGTGTTCGGGCCGAAGTTCGGTGTTCGGGCCGAGGATGATGTTCGGGCCGAGGTCGGAGTTCGGGCCGAGGTTGCAGTTCGGGCCGAGGATGATGTTCGGGCCGAGGTTGAAGTTCGGGCCGAGGTCGGAGTTCGGGCCGAGGTTGCAGTTCGGGCCGAGGTTTAAGTTCGGGCCGAAATTGAAGTTCCGGCCGGGAACAGTGAAGAGTTCGGGCCGAACTTGGTCTTGGCAGCGACGAACGACCCAGCTATGTTGGTTACTCGTGGGCGTGAAACGGACACCCGGGCTGAAAGTTATGAATGTTTTAGTATAGCACCTTTTGTCACACAATCTTGGATATTGAAGAGTTCGGGCCGAAGAGGGATGTTCGGGCCGAAGTGGTGTTCGGGCCGAAGTGGGATGTTCGGGCCGAAGTGGTGTTCGGGCCGAATTGGTGTTCGGGCCGAAGTTCGGTGTTCGGGCCGAGGTTCAAGTTCGGGCCGAGGTCGGAGTTCGGGCCGAGGTTGAAGTTCGGGCCGAGATTGAAGTTTGGGCCGAAAATGAAGTTCGGGCCGGGAACAGTGAAGAGTTCGGGCCGAACTTGTTCTTGGCAGTGACGAACGAACCAGCTATTTTGGTTACTCGTGGGCGTGAAGCGGACACCCGAGCTGAAAGTTATGAATGTTTTAGTATCACACCTTTTGTCACACAATCTTGGATATTGAAGAGTTCGGGCCGAAGAGGGATGTTCGGGCCGAAGTGGTGTTCGGGCCGAAGTGGGATGTTCGGGCCGAAGTGGTGTTCGGGCTGAAGTTCGGTGTTCGGGCCGAGGATGATGTTCGGGCCGAGATTGAAGTTCGGGCCGAGGTCGGAGTTCGGGCCGAGGTTGAAGTTCGGGCCGAGGTTGAAGTTTGGGCCGAAAATGAAGTTTGGGCCGGGAACAGTGAAGAGTTCGGGCCGAACTTGTATTTGGCAGTGACGAATGAACCAGCTATTTTGGTTACTCGTGGGCGTGAAACGGACACCCGAGCTGAAAGTTATGAATGATTTAGTATAGCACCTTTTGTCACACAATCTTGGATATTGAAGAGTTCGTGCCGAAGAGGGATGTTCGGGCCGAAGTGGTGTTCGGGCCGAAGTGGGATGTTCGGGCCGAAGTGGTGTTCGGGCCGAAGTGGTGTTCGGGCCGAAGTTCGGTGTTCGGGCCGAGGATGATGTTCGGGCCGAGGTTGAAGTTCGGGCCGAGGTTGAAGTTCGGGCCGAAAATGAAGTTCGGGCCGGGAACAGTGAGGAGTTCGGGCCGAACTTGTTCTTGGCAGTGACGAACGAACCAGCTATTTTTCTTACTCGTGGGCGTGAAACGGACACCCGAGCTGAAAGTTATGAATGTTTTACTATAGCACCTTTTGTCACACAATCTTGGATACTGGAGAGTTCGGGCCGAAGAGGGATGTTCGGGCCGAAGTGGTGTTCGGGCCGAAGTGGGATGTTCGGGCCGAAGTGGTGTTCGGGCCGAATTGGTGTTCGGGCCGAAGTTCGGTGTTCGGGCCGAGGATGATGTTCGGGCCGAGGTTGAAGTTCGGGCCGAGGTCGGAGTTCGGGCCGAGGTTGAAGTTCGGGCCGAGGTTGAAGTTCGGGCCGAAAATGAAGTTCGGGCCGGGAACAGCGAAGAGTTCGGGCCGAACTTGTTCTTGGCAGTGACGAACGAAACAGCTATTTTGGTTACTCGTGGGCGTGAAACGGACACCCGAGCTGAAAGTTATGAATGTTTTAGTATAACACCTTTTGTCACACAATCTTGGATATTGAAGAGTTCGGGCCGAAGAGGGATGTTCGGGCCGAAGTGGGATGTTCTGGCCGAAGTGGTGTTCGGGCTGAAGTGGTGTTCGGGCCGAAGTTCGATGTTCGGGCCGAGGATGATGTTCGGGCCGAGGTTGAAGTTCGGGCCGAGGTCGAAGTTCGGGCCGAGGTTGAAGTTCGGGCCGAGGTTGATGTTCGGGCCGAAAATGAAGTTCGGGCCGGGAACAGTGAAGAGTTCGGGCCGAATTTGTTCTTGGCAGTGACGAACGAACCAGCTATTTTGGTTACTCGTGGGCGTGAAACGGACACCCGAGCTGAAAGTTATGAATGTTCTAGTATAGAACCTTTTGTCACAAAATTTTGGATATTGAAGAGTTCGGGCCGAAGAGGGATGTTCGGGCCGAAGTGGTGTTCGGGCCGAAGTGGGATGTTCGGGCCGAAGTGGTGTTCGGGCTGAAGTGGTGTTCGGGCCGAAGTTCGGTGTTCGGGCCGAGGATGATGTTCGGGCCGAGGTTGAAGTTCGGGCCGAGGTCGGAGTTCGGGCCGAGGTTGAAGTTCAGGCCGAGGTTGAAGTTCGAGCCGAAAATGAAGTTTGGGCCGGGAACAGTGAAGAGTTCGGGCCGAACTTGTTCTTGGCAGTGACGAACGAACCAGCTATTTTGGTTACTCGTGGGCGTGAAACGGACACCCGAGCTGAAAGTTATGAATGTTTTAGTATAGCACCTTTTGTCACACAATCTTGGATATTGAAGAGTTCGGGCGGAAGAGGGATGTTCGGACCGAAGTGGTGTTCGGGCCGAAGTGGGATGTTCGGGCCGAAGTGGTGTTCGGGCCGAAGTGGTGTTCGGGCCGAAGTTCGGTGTTCGGGCCGAGGATGATGTTCGGGCCGAGGTTGAAGTTCGGGCCGAGGTCGGAGTTCGGGCCGAGGTTGCAGTTCGGGCCGAGGATGATGTTCGGGCCGAGGTTGAAGTTCGGGCCGAGGTCGGAGTTCGGGCCGAGGTTGCAGTTCGGGCCGAGGTTTAAGTTCGGGCCAAAATTGAAGTTCCGGCCGGGAACAGTGAAGAGTTCGGGCCGAACTTGGTCTTGGCAGCGACGAACGACCCAGCTATGTTGGTTACTCGTGGGCGTGAAACGGACACCCGAGCTGAAAGTTATGAATGTTTTAGTATAGCACCTTTTGTCACACAATCTTGGATATTGAAGAGTTCGGGCCGAAGAGGGATGTTCGGGCCGAAGTGGTGTTCGGGCCGAAGTGGGATGTTCGGGCCGAAGTGGTGTTCGGGCTGAAGTGGTGTTCGGGCCGAAGTTCGGTGTTCGGGCCGAGGATGATGTTCGGGCCGAGGTTGAAGTTCGGGCCGAGGTCGGAGTTCGGGCCGAGGTTGAAGTTCGGGCCGAGGTTGAAGTTCGGGCCGAAAATGAAGTTCGGGCCGGGAACAGTGAAGAGTTTGGGCCGAATTTGTTCTTGGCAGTGACGAACGAACCAGCTATTTTGGTTGCTCGTGGGCGTGAAACGGACACCCGAGCTGAAAGTTATGAATGTTCTAGTATAGAACCTTTTGTCACAAAATTTTGGTTATTGAAGAGTTCGGGCCGAAGAGGGATGTTCGGGCCGAAGTGGTGTTCGGGCCGAAGTGGGATGTTCGGGCCGAAGTGGTGTTCGGGCTGAAGTGGTGTTCGGGCCGAAGTTCGGTGTTCGGGCCGAGGATGATGTTCGGGCCGAGGTTGAAGTTCGGGCCGAGGTCGGAGTTCGGGCCGAGGTTGAAGTTCAGGCCGAGGTTGAAGTTCGAGCCGAAAATGAAGTTTGGGCCGGGAACAGTGAAGAGTTCGGGCCGAACTTGTTCTTGGCAGTGACGAACGAACCATCTATTTTGGTTACTCGTGGGCGTGAAACGGACACCCGAGCTGAAAGTTATGAATGTTTTAGTATAGCACCTTTTGTCACACAATCTTGGATATTGAAGAGTTCGGGCGGAAGAGGGATGTTCGGACCGAAGTGGTGTTCGGGCCGAAGTGGGATGTTCGGGCCGAAGTGGTGTTCGGGCCGAAGTGGTGTTCGGGCCGAAGTTCGGTGTTCGGGCCGAGGATGATGTTCGGGCCGAGGTTGAAGTTCGGGCCGAGGTCGGAGTTCGGGCCGAGGTTGCAGTTCGGGCCGAGGATGATGTTCGGGCCGAGGTTGAAGTTCGGGCCGAGGTCGGAGTTCGGGCCGAGGTTGCAGTTCGGGCCGAGGTTTAAGTTCGGGCCGAAATTGAAGTTCCGGCCGGGAACAGTGAAGAGTTCGGGCCGAACTTGGTCTTGGCAGCGACGAACGACCCAGCTATGTTGGTTACTCGTGGGCGTGAAACGGACACCCGAGCTGAAAGTTATGAATGTTTTAGTATAGCACCTTTTGTCACACAATCTTGGATATTGAAGAGTTCGGGCCGAAGAGGGATGTTCGGGCCGAAGTGGTGTTCGGGCCGAAGTGGGATGTTCGGGCCGAAGTGGTGTTCGGGCTGAAGTGGTGTTCGGGCCGAAGTTCGGTGTTCGGGCCGAGGATGATGTTCGGGCCGAGGTTGAAGTTCGGGCCGAGGTCGGAGTTCGGGCCGAGGTTGAAGTTCAGGCCGAGGTTGAAGTTCGAGCCGAAAATGAAGTTTAGGCCGGGAACAGTGAAGAGTTCGGGCCGAACTTGTTCTTGGCTGTGACGAACGAACCAGCTATTTTGGTTGCTCGTGGGCGTGAAACGGACACCCGAGCTGAAAGTTATGAATGTTCTAGTATAGAACCTTTTGTCACAAAATTTTGGATATTGAAGAGTTCGGGCCGAAGAGGGATGTTCGGGCCGAAGTGGTGTTCGGGCCGAAGTGGGATGTTCGGGCCGAAGTGGTGTTCGGGCTGAAGTGGTGTTCGGGCCGAAGTTCGGTGTTCGGGCCGAGGATGATGTTCGGGCCGAGGTTGAAGTTCGGGCCGAGGTCGGAGTTCGGGCCGAGGTTGAAGTTCAGGCCGAGGTTGAAGTTCGAGCCGAAAATGAAGTTTGGGCCGGGAACAGTGAAGAGTTCGGGCCGAACTTGTTCTTGGCAGTGACGAACGAACCAGCTATTTTGGTTACTCGTGGGCGTGAAACGGACACCCGAGCTGAAAGTTATGAATGTTTTAGTATAGCACCTTTTGTCACACAATCTTGGATATTGAAGAGTTCGGGCGGAAGAGGGATGTTCGGACCGAAGTGGTGTTCGGGCCGAAGTGGGATGTTCGGGCCGAAGTGGTGTTCGGGCCGAAGTGGTGTTCGGGCCGAAGTTCGGTGTTCGGGCCGAGGATGATGTTCGGGCCGAGGTTGAAGTTCGGGCCGAGGTCGGAGTTCGGGCCGAGGTTGCAGTTCGGGCCGAGGATGATGTTCGGGCCGAGGTTGAAGTTCGGGCCGAGGTCGGAGTTCGGGCCGAGGTTGCAGTTCGGGCCGAGGTTTAAGTTCGGGCCGAAATTGAAGTTCCGGCCGGGAACAGTGAAGAGTTCGGGCCGAACTTGGTCTTGGCAGCGACGAACGACCCAGCTATGTTGGTTACTCGTGGGCGTGAAACGGACACCCGAGCTGAAAGTTATGAATGTTTTAGTATAGCACCTTTTGTCACACAATCTTGGATATTGAAGAGTTCGGGCCGAAGAGGGATGTTCGGGCCGAAGTGGTGTTCGGGCCGAAGTGGGATGTTCGGGCCGAAGTGGTGTTCGGGCCGAATTGGTGTTCGGGCCGAAGTTCGGTGTTCGGGCCGAGGATGATGTTCGGGCCGAGGTTCAAGTTCGGGCAGAGGTCGGAGTTCGGGCCGAGGTTGAAGTTCGGGCCGAGATTGAAGTTTGGGCCGAAAATGAAGTTCGGGCCGGGAACAGTGAAGAGTTCGGGCCGAACTTGTTCTTGGCAGTGACGAACGAACCAGCTATTTTGGTTACTCGTGGGCGTGAAACGGACACCCGAGCTGAAAGTTATGAATGTTTTAGTATAACACCTTTTGTCACACAATCTTGGATATTGAAGAGTTCGGGCCGAAGAGGGATGTTCGGGCCGAAGTGGTGTTCGGGCCGAAGTGGTGTTCGGGCTGAAGTTCGGTGTTCGGGCCGAGGATGATGTTCGGGCCGAGGTTGAAGTTCGGGCCGAGGTCGGAGTTCGGGCCGAGGTTGAAGTTCGGGCCGAGGTTGAAGTTTGGGCCGAAAATGAAGTTTGGGCCGGGAACAGTGAAGAGTTCGGGCCGAACTTGTTCTTGGCAGTGACGAATGAACCAGCTATTTTGGTTACTCGTGGGCGTGAAACGGACACCCGAGCTGAAAGTTATGAATGATTTAGTATAGCACCTTTTGTCACACAATCTTGGATATTGAAGAGTTCGGGCCGAAGAGGGATGTTCGGGCCGAAGTGGTGTTCGGGCCGAAGTGGGATGTTCGGGCCGAAGTGGTGTTCGGGCCGAAGTGGTGTTCGGGCTGAAGTTCGGTGTTCGGGCCGAGGATGATGTTCGGGCCGAGGTTGAAGTTCGGGGCGAGGTTGAAGTTCGGGCCGAAAATGAAGTTCGGGCCGGGAACAGTGAGGAGTTCGGGCCGAACTTGTTCTTGGCAGTGACGAACGAACCAGCTATTTTGCTTACTTGTGTGCGTGAAACGGACACCCGAGCTGAAAGTTATGAATGTTTTACTATAGCACCTTTTGTCACACAATCTTGGATATTGGAGAGTTCGGGCCGAAGAGGGATGTTCGGGCCGAAGTGGTGTTCGGGCCGAAGTGGGATGTTCGGGCCGAAGTGGTGTGCGGGCCGAATTGGTGTTCGGGCCGAAGTTCGGTGTTCGGGCCGAGGATGATGTTCGGGCCGAGGTTGAAGTTCGGGCCGAGGTCGGAGTTCGGGCCGAGGCTGAAGCTCGGGCCGAGGTTGAAGTTCGGGCCGAAAATGAAGTTCGGGCCGGGAACAGCGAAGAGTTCGGGCCGAACTTGTTCTTGGCAGTGACGAACGAACCAGCTATTTTGGTTACTCGTGGGCGTGAAACGGACACCCGAGCTGAAAGTTATGAATGTTTTAGTATAACACCTTTTGTCACACAATCTTGGATATTGAAGAGTTCGGGCCGAAGAGGGATGTTCGGGCCGAAGTGGGATGTTCTGGCCGAAGTGGTGTTCGGGCTGAAGTGGTGTTCGGGCCGAAGTTCGATGTTCGGGCCGAGGATGATGTTCGGGCCGAGGTTGAAGTTCGGGCCGAGGTCGGAGTTCGGGCCGAGGTTGAAGTTCGGGCCGAGGTTGAAGTTCGGGCCGAAAATGAAGTTCGGGCCGGGAACAGTGAAGAGTTCGGGCCGAACTTGTTCTTGGCAGTGACGAACGAACCAACTATTTTGGTTACTCGTGGGCGTGAAACGGACACCCGAGCTGAAAGTTATGAATGTTTTACTATAGCACCTTTTGTCACACAATCTTGGATATTGGAGAGTTCGGGCCGAAGAGTAATGTTCGGGCCGAAGTGGTGTTCGGGCCGAAGTGGTGTTCGGGCCGAAGTTCGGTGTTCGGGTCGAGGATGATGTTCGGGCCGAGGTTGAAGTTGGGGCCGAGGTCGGAGTTCGGGCCGAGGTTGAAGTTCTGGCCGAGGTTGAAGTTCGGGCCGAAAATGAAGTTCGGGCCGGGAACAGTGAAGAGTTCGGGCCGAACTTGTTCTTGGCAGTGACGAACGAACCAACTATTTTGGTTACTCGTGGGCGTGAAACGGACACCCGAGCTGAAAGTTATGAATGTTTTACTATAGCACCTTTTGTCACACAATCTTGGATATTGGAGAGTTCGGGCCGAAGAGGGATGTTCGGGCCGAAGTGGTGTTCGGGCCGAAGTGGTGTTCGGGCCGAAGTTCGGTGTTCGGGCCGAGGATGATGTTCGGGCCGAGGTTGAAGTTCGGGCCGAGGTCGGAGTTCGGGCCAAGGTTGAAGTTCGGGCCGAGGTTGAAGTTCGGGCAGAAAATGAAGTTCGGGCCGGGAACAGTGAAGAGTTCGGGCCGAACTTGTTCTTGGCAGTGACGAACGAACCAACTATTTTGGTTACTCGTGGGCGTGAAACGGACACCCGAGCTGAAAGTTATGAATGTTTTAGTATAGCACCTTTTGTCACACAATCTTGAATATTGAAGAGTTCGGGCCGAAGAGGGATGTTCGGGCCGAAGTGGTGTTCGGGCCGAAGTGGTGTTCGGGCCGAAGTTCGGTGTTCGGGCCGAGGATGATGTTCGGGCCGAGGTTGAAGTTGGGGCCGAGGTCGGAGTTCGGGCCGAGGTTGAAGTTCGGGCCGAGGTTGAAGTTCGGGCCGAAAATGAAGTTCGGGCCGGGAACAGTGAAGAGTTCGGGCCGAACTTGTTCTTGGCAGTGACGAACGAACCAGCTATTTTGGTTACTCGTGGGCGTGAAACGGACACCCGAGCTGAAAGTTATGAATGATTTAGTATAGCACCTTTTGTCACACAATCTTGGATATTGAAGAGTTCGGGCCGAAAAGGGATGTTCGGGCCGAAGTGGTGTTCGGGCCGAAGTGGGATGTTCGGGCCGAAGTTCGGTGTTCGGGCCGAGGATGATGTTCGGGCCGAGGTTGAAGTTCGGGCCGAGGTTGAAGTTCGGGCCGAAAATGAAGTTCGGGCCGGGAACAGTGAAGAGTTCGGGCCGAAGTTGTTCTTGGCAGTGACGAACGAACCAGCTATTTTGGTTACTCGTGGGCGTGAAACGAACACCCGAGCTGAAAGTTATGAATGTTTTAGTATAGCACCTTTTGTCACACAATCTTGGATATTGAAGAGTTCGGGCCGAAGAGGGATGTTCGGGCCGAAGTGGTGTTCGGGCCGAAGTGGGATGTTCGGGCCGAAGTGGTGTTCGGGCCGAAGTTCGGTGTTCGGGCCGAGAATGATGTTCGGGCCGAGGTTGAAGTTCGGGCCGAGGTCGGAGTTCGGGACGAGGTTGAAGTTCGGGCCGAGGTTGAAGTTCGGGCCGAAAATGAAGTTCGGGCCGGGAACAGTGAAGAGTTCGGGCCGAACTTGTTCTTGGCAGTGACGAACGAACCAGCTATTTTGCTTACTCATGGGCGTGAAACGGACACCCGAGCTGAAAGTTATGAATGTTTTACTATAGCACCTTTTGTCACACAATCTTGGATATTGAAGAGTTCGGGCCGAAGAGGGATGTTCGGGCCGAAGTGGTGTTCGGGCTGAAGTGGGATGTTCGGGCCGAAGTGGTGTTCGGGCCGAAGTTCGGTGTTCGGACTGAGGATGATGTTCGGGCCGAGGTTGAAGTTTGGGCCGAGGTCGGAGTTCGGGCCAAGGTTGAAGTTCGGGCCGAGGTTGAAGTTCGGGCAGCAAATGAAGTTCGGGCCGGGAACAGTGAAGAGTTCGGGCCGAACCAGCTATTTTGGTTACTCGTGGGCGTGAAACGGTCACCCGAGCTGAAAGTTATGAATGTTTTACTATAGCACCTTTTGTCACACAATCTTGGATATTGAAGAGTTCGGGCCGAAGAGGGATGTTCGGGCCGAAGTGGTGTTCGGGCCGAAGTTCGGTGTTCGGGCCGAGGATGATGTTCGGGCCGAGGTTGAAGTTCGGGCCGAGTTTGGAGTTCGGGCCGAGGTTGAAGTTCGGGCCGAGGTTGAAGTTCGGGCCGAAAATGAAGTTCGGGCCGGGAACAGTGAAGAGTTCGGGCCGAACTTGTTCTTGGCAGTGACGAACGAACCAGTTATTTTGGTTACTCGTGGGCGTGAAACGGACACCCGAGCTGAAAGTTATGAATGATTTAGTATAGCACCTTTTGTCACACAATCTTGGATATTGAAGAGTTCGGGCCGAAGAGGGATGTTCCGGCCGAAGTGGTGTTCGGGCCGAAGTGGGATGTTCGGGCCGAAGTTCGGTGTTCGGGCCGAGGATGATGTTCGGGCCGAGGTTGAAGTTCGGGCCGAGGTTGAAGTTCGGGCCGAAAATGAAGTTCGGGCCGGGAACAGTGAAGAGTTCGGGCCGAACTTGTTCTTGGCAGTGACGAACGAACCAGCTATTTTGGTTACTCGTGGGCGTGAAACGGACACCCGAGCTGAAAGTTATGAATGTTTTAGTATAGCACCTTTTGTCACACAATCTTGGATATTGAAGAGTTCGGGCCGAAGAGGGATGTTCGGGCCGAAGTGGTGTTCGGGCCGAAGTGGGATGTTCGGGCCGAAGTGGTGTTCGGGCCGAAGTGGTGTTCGGGCCGAAGTTCGGTGTTCGGGCCGAGGATGATGTTCGGGCCGAGGTTGAAGTTCGGGCCGAGGTCGGAGTTCGGGCCGAGGTTGAAGTTCGGGCCGAGGTTGAAGTTCGGGCCGAAAATAAAGTTCGGGCCGGGAACAGTGAAGAGTTCGGGCCGAACTTGTTCTTGGCAGTGACGAACGAACCAGCTATTTTGCTTACTCATGGGCGTGAAACGGACACCCGAGCTGAAAGTTATGAATGTTTTACTATAGCACCTTTTGTCACACAATCTTGGATATTGAAGAGTTCGGGCCGAAGAGGGATGTTCGGGCCGAAGTGGTGTTCGGGCCGAAGTTCGGTGTTCGGGCCGAGGATGATGTTCGGGCCGAGGTTGAAGTTCGGGCCGAGGTTGAAGTTCGGGCCGAAAATGAAGTTCGGGCCGGGAACAGTGAAGAGTTCGGGCCGAACTTGTTCTTGGCAGTGACGAACGAACCAGCTATTTTGGTTACTCGTGGGCGTGAAACGGACACCCGAGCTGAAAGTTATGAATGTTTTAGTATAGCACCTTTTGTCACACAATCTTGGATATTGAAGAGTTCGGGCCGAAGAGGGATGTTCGGGCCGAAGTGGTGTTCGGGCCGAAGTGGGATGTTCGGGCCGAAGTGGTGTTCGGGCCGAAGTGGTGTTCGGGCCGAAGTTCGGTGTTCGGGCCGAGGATGATGTTCGGGCCGAGGTTGAAGTTCGGGCCGAGGTCGGAGTTCGGGCCGAGGTTGAAGTTCGGGCCGAGGTTGAAGTTCGGGCCGAAAATAAAGTTCGGGCCGGGAACAGTGAAGAGTTCGGGCCGAACTTGTTCTTGGCAGTGACGAACGAACCAGCTATTTTGCTTACTCATGGGCGTGAAACGGACACCCGAGCTGAAAGTTATGAATGTTTTACTATAGCACCTTTTGTCACACAATCTTGGATATTGAAGAGTTCGGGCCGAAGAGGGATGTTCGGGCCGAAGTGGTGTTCGGGCCGAAGTTCGGTGTTCGGGCCGAGGATGATGTTCGGGCCGAGGTTGAAGTTCGGGCCGAGGTCGGAGTTCGGGCCGAGGTTGAAGTTCGGGCCGAAAATGAAGTTCAGGCCGGGAACAGTGAAGAGTTCGGGCCGAACTTGTTCTTGGCAGTGACGAACGAACCAACTATTTTGGTTACTCGTGGGCGTGAAACGGACACCCGAGCTGAAAGTTATGAATGTTTTAGTATAGCACCATTTGTCACACAATCTTGGATATTGAAGAGTTCGGGCCGAAGAGGGATGTTCGGGCCGAAGTGGTGTTCAGGCTGAAGTGGGATGTTCGGGCCGAAGTGGTGTTCGGGCCGAGGATGATGTTCGGGCCGAGGTTGAAGTTCGGACCGAGGTCGGAGTTCGGGCCGAGGTTGAAGTTCGGGCCGAGGTTGAAGTTCGGGCCGTAAATGAAGTTCGGGCCGGGAACAGTGAAAAGTTCGGGCCGAACTTGTTCTTGGCAGTGACGAACGAACTAGCTATTTTGGTTACTCGTGGGCGTGAAACGGACACCCGAGCTGAAAGTTATGAATGTTTTAGTATAGCACCTTTTGTCACACAATCTTGAATATTGAAGAGTTCGGGCCGATGAGGGATGTTCGGGCCGAAGTGGTGTTCGGGCCGAAGTGGGATGTTCGGGCCAAAGTGGTGTTCGGGCCGAAGTTCGGTGTTCGGGCCGAGGATGATGTTCGGGCCGAGGTTGAAGTTCGGTCCGAGGTCGGAGTTCACGCCGAGGTTGAAGTTCGGGCCGAGGTTGAAGTTCGGGCCGAAAATGAAGTTCGGGCCGGGAACAGTGAAGAGTTCGGGCCGAATTTGTTCTTGGCAGTGACGAACGAACAAGCTATTTTGGTTACTCGTGGGCGTGAAACGCACACCCGAGCTGAAAGTTATGAATGTTTTAGTATACCACCTTTTGTCACACAATCTTGGATATTGAAGAGTTCGGGCGGAAGAGGGATGTTCGGACCGAAGTGGTGTTCGGGCCGAAGTGGGATGTTCGGGCCGAAGTGGTGTTCGGGCCGAGGATGGTGTTCGGGCCGAGGATGATGTTCGGGCCGAGGTTGAAGTTCGGGCCGAGGTCGGAGTTCGGGCCGAGGTTGCAGTTCGGGCCGAGGATGATGTTCGGGCCGAGGTTGAAGTTCGGGCCGAGGTCGGAGTTCGGGCCGAGGTTGCAGTTCGGGCCGAGGTTGAAGTTCGGGCCGAAAATGAAGTTCCGGCCGGGAACAGTGAAGAGTTCGGGCCGAACTTGTTCTTGGCAGTGACGAACGAACCAGCTATTTTAGTTACTCGTGGGCGTGAAACGCACACCCGAGCTGAAAGTTATGAATGTTTTAGTATACCACCTTTTGTCACACAATCTTGGATATTGAAGAGTTCGGGCGGAAGAGGGATGTTCGGACCGAAGTGGTGTTCGGGCCGAAGTGGGATGTTCGGGCCGAAGTGGTGTTCGGGCCGAAGTTCGGTGTTCGGGCCGAAGTTCGGTGTTCGGGCCGAGGATGATGTTCGGGCCGAGATTGAAGTTCGGGCCGAGGTCGGAGTTCGGGCCGAGGTTGCAGTTCGGGCCGAGGATGATGTTCGGGCCGAGGTTGAAGTTCGGGCCGAGGTCGGAGTTCGGGCCGAGGTTGCAGTTCGCGCCGAGGTTGAAGTTCGGGCAGCAAATGAAGTTCGGGCCGGGAACGGTGAAGAGTTCGGGCCGAACTTGTTCTTGGCAGTGACGAACGAACCAGCTATTTTGGTTACTCGTGGGCGTGAAACGGACACCCGAGCTGAAAGTTATGAATGTTTTAGTATAGCACCTTTTGTCACACAATCTTGAATATTGAAGAGTTCGGGCCGAAGAGGGATGTTCGGGCCGAAGTGGTGTTCGGGCTGTAGTGGGATGTTCGGGCCGAAGTGGTGTTCGGGCCGAAGTTTGGTGTTCGGACTGAGGATGATGTTCGTGCCGAGGTTGAAGTTCGGGCCAAGGTTGAAGTTCGGGCCGAGGTTGAAGTTCGGGCATCAAATGAAGTTCGGGCCGGGAACAGTGAAGAGTTCGGGCCGAACTTGTTCTTGGCAGTGACGAACGAACCAGCTATTTTGGTTACTCGTGGGCGTGAAACGGACACCCGAGCTGAAAGTTATGAATGTTTTACTATAGCACCTTTTGTCACACAATCTTGGATATTGAAGAGTTCGGGCCGAAGAGGGATGTTCGGGCCGAAGTGGTGTTCGGGCCGAAGTTCGGTGTTCGGGCCGAGAATGATGTTCGGGCCGAGGTTGAAGTTCGGGCCGAGGTCGGAGTTCGGGCCGAGGTTGAAGTTCGGGCCGAGGTTGAAGTTCGGGCCGAAAATGAAGTTCAGGCCGGGAACAGTGAAGAGTTCGGGCCGAACTTGTTCTTGGCAGTGACGAACGAACCAGCTATTTTGGTTACTCGTGGGCGTGAAACGGACACCCGAGCTGAAAGTTAAGAATGTTTTAGTATAGCACCATTTGTCACACAATCTTGGATATTGAAGAGTTCGGGCCGAAGAGGGATGTTCGGGCCGAAGTGGTGTTCAGGCTGAAGTGGGATGTTCGGGCCGAAGTGGTGTTCAGGCCGAGGATGATGTTCGGGCCGAGGTAGAAGTTCGGACCGAGGTCGGAGTTCGGGCCGAGGTTGAAGTTCGGACCGAGGTTGAAGTTCGGGCCGTAAATGAAGTTCGGGCCGGGAACAGTGAAAAGTTCGGGCCGAACTTGTTCTTGGCAGTGACGAACGAACCAGCTATTTTGGTTACTCGTGGGCGTGAAACGGACGCCCGAGCTGAAAGTTATGAATGTTTTAGTATAGCACCTTTTGTCACACAAACTTGAATATTGAAGAGTTCGGGCCGAAGAGGGATGTTCGGGCCGAAGTGGTGTTCGGGCCGAAGTGGGATGTTCGGGCCGAAGTGGTGTTCGGGCCGAAGTTCGGTGTTCGGGCCGAGGATGATGTTCGGGCCGAGGTTGAAGTTCGGGCCGAGGTCGGAGTTCAGGCCGAGGTTGAAGTTCGGGCCGAAAATGAAGTTCGGGCCGGGAACAGTGAAGAGTTCGGGCCGAATTTGTTCTTGGCAGTGACGAACGAACCAGCTATTTTGGTTACTCGTGGGCGTGAAACGGACACCCGAGCTGAAAGTTATGAATGTTTTAGTATAGCACCTTTTGTCACACAATCTTGGATATTGAAGAGTTCGGGCCGGAGAGGGATGTTTAGGCCGAAGTGGTGTTCGGGCCGAAGTGGGATGTTCGGGCCGAAGTGGTGTTCGGGCCGAAGTGGTGTTCGGGCCGAAGTGGTGTTCGGGCCGAAGTTCGGTGTTCGGGCCGAGGATGATGTTCGGGCCGAGGTTGAAGTTCGGGCCGAGGTCGGAGTTCGGGCCGAGGTTGAAGTTCGGGCCGAGGTTGAAGTTCGGGCCGAAAATGAAGTTCGGGCCGGGAACAGTGAAGAGTTCGGGCCGAACTTGTTCTTGGCAGTGACGAACGAACCAGCTATTTTGCTTACTCGTGGGCGTGAAACGGACACCCGAGCTGAAAGTTATGAATGTTTTACTATAGCAACTTTTGTCACACAATCTTGGATATTGAAGAGTTCGGGCCGAAGAGGGATGTTCGGGCCGAAGTGGTGTTCGGGCTGAAGTGGGATGTTCGGGCCGAAGTGGTGTTCGGGCCGAAGTTCGGTGTTCGGGCTGAGGATAATGTTCGGGCCGAGGTTGAAGTTCGGGCCGAGGTCGGAGTTCGGGCCAAGGTTGAAGTTCGGGCCGAGGTTGAAGTTCGGGCATCAAATGAAGTTCGGGCCGGGAACAGTGAAGAGTTCGAGCCGAACTTGTTCTTGGCAGTGACGAACGAACCAGCTATTTTGGTTACTCGTGGGCGTGAAACGGACACCCGAGCTGAAAGTTATGAATGTTTTACTATAGCACCTTTTGTCACACAATCTTGGATATTGAAGAGTTCGGGCCGAAGAAGGATGTTCGGGCCGAAGTGGTGTTCGGGCCGAAGTTCGGTGTTCGGGCCGAGGATGATGTTCGGGCCGAGGTTGAAGTTCGGGCCGAGGTCGGAGTTCGGGCTGAGGTTGAAGTTCGGGCTGAGGTTGAAGTTCGGGCCGAGGTTGAAGTTCGGGCCGAAAATGAAGTTCAGGCCGGGAACAGTGCAGAGTTCGGGCCGAACTTGTTCTTGGCAGTGACGAACGAACCAGCTATTTTGGTTACTCGTGGGCGTGAAACGGACACCCGAGCTGAAAGTTATGAATGTTTTAGTATAGCACCATTTGTCACACAATCTTGGATATTGAAGAGTTCGGGCCGAAGAGGGATGTACGGGCCGAAGTGGTGTTCAGGCTGAAGTGGATGTTCGGGCCGAAGTGGTGTTCGGGCCGAGGATGATGTTCGGGCCGAGGTTGAAGTTCGGACCGAGGTCGGAGTTCGGGCCGAGGTTGAAGTTCGGGCCGAGGTTGAAGTTCGGGCCGTAAATGAAGTTCGGGCCGGGAACAGTGAAAAGTTCGGGCCGAACTTGTTCTTGGCAGTGACGAACGAACTAGCTATTTTGGTTACTCGTGGGCGTGAAACGGACACCCGAGCTGAAAGTTATGAATGTTTTAGTATAGCACCTTTTGTCACACAATCTTGAATATTGAAGAGTTCGGGCCGATGAGGGATGTTCGGGCCGAAGTGGTGTTCGGGCCGAAGTTGGATGTTCGGGCCGAAGTGGTGTTCGGGCCGAAGTTCGGTGTTCGGGCCGAGGATGATGTTCGGGCCGAGGTTGAAGTTCGGTCCGAGGTCGGAGTTCACGCCGAGGTTGAAGTTCGGGCCGAGGTTGTAGTTCGGGCCGAGGTTGAAGTTCGGGCCGAAAATGAAGTTCAGGCCGGGAACAGTGAAGAGTTCGGGCCGAACTTGTTCTTGGCAGTGACGAACGAACCAACTATTTTGGTTACTCGTGGGCGTGAAACGGACACCCGAGCTGAAAGTTATGAATGTTTTAGTATAGCACCATTTGTCACACAATCTTGGATATTGAAGAGTTCGGGCCGAAGAGGGATGTTCGGGCCGAAGTGGTGTTCAGGCTGAAGTGGGATGTTCGGGCCGAAGTGGTGTTCGGGCCGAGGATGATGTTCGGGCCGAGGTTGAAGTTCGGACCGAGGTCGGAGTTCGGGCCGAGGTTGAAGTTCGGGCCGAGGTTGAAGTTCGGGCCGTAAATGAAGTTCGGGCCGGGAACAGTGAAAAGTTCGGGCCGAACTTGTTCTTGGCAGTGACGAACGAACTAGCTATTTTGGTTACTCGTGGGCGTGAAACGGACACCCGAGCTGAAAGTTATGAATATTTTAGTATAGCACCTTTTGTCACACAATCTTGAATATTGAAGAGTTCGGGCCGATGAGGGATGTTCGGGCCGAAGTGGTGTTCGGGCCGAAGTGGGATGTTCGGGCCGAAGTGGTGTTCGGGCCGAAGTTCGGTGTTCGGGCCGAGGATGATGTTCTGGCCGAGGTTGAAGTTCGGTCCGAGGTCGGAGTTCACGCCGAGGTTGAAGTTCGGGCCGAGGTTGAAGTTCGGGCCGAAAATGAAGTTCGGGCCGGGAACAGTGAAGAGTTCGGGCCGAATTTGTTCTTGGCAGTGACGAACGAACAAGCTATTTTGGTTACTCGTGGGCGTGAAACGCACACCCGAGCTGAAAGTTATGAATGTTTTAGTATACCACCTTTTGTCACACAATCTTGGATATTGAAGAGTTCGGGCGGAAGAGGGATGTTCGGACCGAAGTGGTGTTCGGGCCGAAGTGGGATGTTCGGGCCGAAGTGGTGTTCGGGCCGAGGATGGTGTTCGGGCCGAGGATGATGTTCGGGCCGAGGTTGAAGTTCGGGCCGAGGTCGGAGTTCGGGCCGAGGTTGCAGTTCGGGCCGAGGATGATGTTCGGGCCGAGGTTGAAGTTCGGGCCGAGGTCGGAGTTCGGGCCGAGGTTGCAGTTCGGGCCGAGGTTGAAGTTCGGGCCGAAAATGAAGTTCCGGCCGGGAACAGTGAAGAGTTCGGGCCGAACTTGTTCTTGGCAGTGACGAACGAACCAGCTATTTTAGTTACTCGTGGGCGTGAAACGCACACCCGAGCTGAAAGTTATGAATGTTTTAGTATACCACCTTTTGTCACACAATCTTGGATATTGAAGAGTTCGGGCGGAAGAGGGATGTTCGGACCGAAGTGGTGTTCGGGCCGAAGTGGGATGTTCGGGCCGAAGTGGTGTTCGGGCCGAAGTTCGGTGTTCGGGCCGAAGTTCGGTGTTCGGGCCGAGGATGATGTTCGGGCCGAGATTGAAGTTCGGGCCGAGGTCGGAGTTCGGGCCGAGGTTGCAGTTCGGGCCGAGGATGATGTTCGGGCCGAGGTTGAAGTTCGGGCCGAGGTCGGAGTTCGGGCCGAGGTTGCAGTTCGCGCCGAGGTTGAAGTTCGGGCAGCAAATGAAGTTCGGGCCGGGAACGGTGAAGAGTTCGGGCCGAACTTGTTCTTGGCAGTGACGAACGAACCAGCTATTTTGGTTACTCGTGGGCGTGAAACGGACACCCGAGCTGAAAGTTATGAATGTTTTAGTATAGCACCTTTTGTCACACAATCTTGAATATTGAAGAGTTCGGGCCGAAGAGGGATGTTCGGGCCGAAGTGGTGTTCGGGCTGAAGTGGGATGTTCGGGCCGAAGTGGTGTTCGGGCCGAAGTTTGGTGTTCGGACTGAGGATGATGTTCGTGCCGAGGTTGAAGTTCGGGCCAAGGTTGAAGTTCGGGCCGAGGTTGAAGTTCGGGCATCAAATGAAGTTCGGGCCGGGAACAGTGAAGAGTTCGGGCCGAACTTGTTCTTGGCAGTGACGAACGAACCAGCTATTTTGGTTACTCGTGGGCGTGAAACGGACACCCGAGCTGAAAGTTATGAATGTTTTACTATAGCACCTTTTGTCACACAATCTTGGATATTGAAGAGTTCGGGCCGAAGAGGGATGTTCGGGCCGAAGTGGTGTTCGGGCCGAAGTTCGGTGTTCGGGCCGAGAATGATGTTCGGGCCGAGGTTGAAGTTCGGGCCGAGGTCGGAGTTCGGGCCGAGGTTGAAGTTCGGGCCGAGGTTGAAGTTCGGGCCGAAAATGAAGTTCAGGCCGGGAACAGTGAAGAGTTCGGGCCGAACTTGTTCTTGGCAGTGACGAACGAACCAGCTATTTTGGTTACTCGTGGGCGTGAAACGGACACCCGAGCTGAAAGTTAAGAATGTTTTATTATAGCACCATTTGTCACACAATCTTGGATATTGAAGAGTTCGGGCCGAAGAGGGATGTTCGGGCCGAAGTGGTGTTCAGGCTGAAGTGGGATGTTCGGGCCGAAGTGGTGTTCAGGCCGAGGATGATGTTCGGGCCGAGGTTGAAGTTCGGACCGAGGTCGGAGTTCGGGCCGAGGTTGAAGTTCGGACCGAGGTTGAAGTTCGGGCCGTAAATGAAGTTCGGGCCGGGAACAGTGAAAAGTTCGGGCCGAACTTGTTCTTGGCAGTGACGAACGAACCAGCTATTTTGGTTACTCGTGGGCGTGAAACGGACACCCGAGCTGAAAGTTATGAATGTTTTAGTATAGCACCTTTTGTCACACAAACTTGAATATTGAAGAGTTCGGGCCGAAGAGGGATGTTCGGGCCGAAGTGGTGTTCGGGCCGAAGTGGGATGTTCGGGCCGAAGTGGTGTTCGGGCCGAAGTTCGGTGTTCGGGCCGAGGATGATGTTCGGGCCGAGGTTGAAGTTCGGGCCGAGGTCGGAGTTCAGGCCGAGGTTGAAGTTCGGGCCGAAAATGAAGTTCGGGCCGGGAACAGTGAAGAGTTCGGGCCGAATTTGTTCTTGGCAGTGACGAACGAACCAGCTATTTTGGTTACTCGTGGGCGTGAAACGGACACCCGAGCTGAAAGTTATGAATGTTTTAGTATAGCACCTTTTGTCACACAATCTTGGATATTGAAGAGTTCGGGCCGAAGAGGGATGTTTAGGCCGAAGTGGTGTTCGGGCCGAAGTGGGATGTTCGGGCCGAAGTGGTGTTCGGGCCGAAGTGGTGTTCGGGCCGAAGTTCGGTGTTCGGGCCGAGGATGATGTTCGGGCCGAGGTTGAAGTTCGGGCCGAGGTCGGAGTTCGGGCCGAGGTTGAAGTTCGGGCCGAGGTTGCAGTTCGGGCCGAAAATGAAGTTCGGGCCGGGAACAGTGAAGAGTTCGGGCCGAACTTGTTCTTGGCAGTGACGAACGAACCAGCTATTTTGCTTACTCGTGGGCGTGAAACGGACACCCGAGCTGAAAGTTATGAATGTTTTACTATAGCACCTTTTGTCACACAATCTTGGATATTGAAGAGTTCGGGCCGAAGAGGGATGTTCGGGCCGAAGTGGTGTTCGGGCTGAAGTGGGATGTTCGGGCCGAAGTGGTGTTCGGGCCGAAGTTCGGTGTTCGGGCTGAGGATAATGTTCGGGCCGAGGTTGAAGTTCGGGCCGAGGTCGGAGTTCGGGCCAAGGTTGAAGTTCGGGCCGAGGTTGAAGTTCGGGCATCAAATGAAGTTCGGGCCGGGAACAGTGAAGAGTTCGAGCCGAACTTGTTCTTGGCAGTGACGAACGAACCAGCTATTTTGGTTACTCGTGGGCGTGAAACGGACACCCGAGCTGAAAGTTATGAATGTTTTACTATAGCACCTTTTGTCACACAATCTTGGATATTGAAGAGTTCGGGCCGAAGAAGGATGTTCGGGCCGAAGTGGTGTTCGGGCCGAAGTTCGGTGTTCAGGCCGAGGATGATGTTCGGGCCGAGGTTGAAGTTCGGGCCGAGGTCGGAGTTCGGGCTGAGGTTGAAGTTCGGGCTGAGGTTGAAGTTCGGGCCGAGGTTGAAGTTCGGGCCGAAAATGAAGTTCAGGCCGGGAACAGTGCAGAGTTCGGGCCGAACTTGTTCTTGGCAGTGACGAACGAACCAGCTATTTTGGTTACTCGTGGGCGTGAAACGGACACCCGAGCTGAAAGTTATGAATGTTTTAGTATAGCACCATTTGTCACACAATCTTGGATATTGAAGAGTTCGGGCCGAAGAGGGATGTACGGGCCGAAGTGGTGTTCAGGCTGAAGTGGATGTTCGGGCCGAAGTGGTGTTCGGGCCGAGGATGATGTTCGGGCCGAGGTTGAAGTTCGGACCGAGGTCGGAGTTCGGGCCGAGGTTGAAGTTCGGGCCGAGGTTGAAGTTCGGGCCGTAAATGAAGTTCGGGCCGGGAACAGTGAAAAGTTCGGGCCGAACTTGTTCTTGGCAGTGACGAACGAACTAGCTATTTTGGTTACTCGTGGGCGTGAAACGGACACCCGAGCTGAAAGTTATGAATGTTTTAGTATAGCACCTTTTGTCACACAATCTTGAATATTGAAGAGTTCGGGCCGATGAGGGATGTTCGGGCCGAAGTGGTGTTCGGGCCGAAGTTGGATGTTCGGGCCGAAGTGGTGTTCGGGCCGAAGTTCGGTGTTCGGGCCGAGGATGATGTTCGGGCCGAGGTTGAAGTTCGGTCCGAGGTCGGAGTTCACGCCGAGGTTGAAGTTCGGGCCGAGGTTGTAGTTCGGGCCGAGGTTGAAGTTCGGGCCGAAAATGAAGTTCAGGCCGGGAACAGTGAAGAGTTCGGGCCGAACTTGTTCTTGGCAGTGACGAACGAACCAACTATTTTGGTTACTCGTGGGCGTGAAACGGACACCCGAGCTGAAAGTTATGAATGTTTTAGTATAGCACCATTTGTCACACAATCTTGGATATTGAAGAGTTCGGGCCGAAGAGGGATGTTCGGGCCGAAGTGGTGTTCAGGCTGAAGTGGGATGTTCGGGCCGAAGTGGTGTTCGGGCCGAGGATGATGTTCGGGCCGAGGTTGAAGTTCGGACCGAGGTCGGAGTTCGGGCCGAGGTTGAAGTTCGGGCCGAGGTTGAAGTTCGGGCCGTAAATGAAGTTCGGGCCGGGAACAGTGAAAAGTTCGGGCCGAACTTGTTCTTGGCAGTGACGAACGAACTAGCTATTTTGGTTACTCGTGGGCGTGAAACGGACACCCGAGCTGAAAGTTATGAATGTTTTAGTATAGCACCTTTTGTCACACAATCTTGAATATTGAAGAGTTCGGGCCGATGAGGGATGTTCGGGCCGAAGTGGTGTTCGGGCCGAAGTGGGATGTTCGGGCCGAAGTGGTGTTCGGGCCGAAGTTCGGTGTTCGGGCCGAGGATGATGTTCTGGCCGAGGTTGAAGTTCGGTCCGAGGTCGGAGTTCACGCCGAGGTTGAAGTTCGGGCCGAGGTTGAAGTTCGGGCCGAAAATGAAGTTCGGGCCGGGAACAGTGAAGAGTTCGGGCCGAATTTGTTCTTGGCAGTGACGAACGAACAAGCTATTTTGGTTACTCGTGGGCGTGAAACGCACACCCGAGCTGAAAGTTATGAATGTTTTAGTATACCACCTTTTGTCACACAATCTTGGATATTGAAGAGTTCGGGCGGAAGAGGGATGTTCGGACCGAAGTGGTGTTCGGGCCGAAGTGGGATGTTCGGGCCGAAGTGGTTTTCGGGCCGAGGATGGTGTTCGGGCCGAGGATGATGTTCGGGCCGAGGTTGAAGTTCGGGCCGAGGTCGGAGTTCGGGCCGAGGTTGCAGTTCGGGCCGAGGATGATGTTCGGGCCGAGGTTGAAGTTCGGGCCGAGGTCGGAGTTCGGGCCGAGGTTGCAGTTCGGGCCGAGGTTGAAGTTCGGGCCGAAAATGAAGTTCCGGCCGGGAACAGTGAAGAGTTCGGGCCGAACTTGTTCTTGGAAGTGACGAACGAACCAGCTATTTTAGTTACTCGTGGGCGTGAAACGCACACCCGAGCTGAAAGTTATGAATGTTTTAGTATACCACCTTTTGTCACACAATCTTGGATATTGAAGAGTTCGGGCGGAAGAGGGATGTTCGGACCGAAGTGGTGTTCGGGCCGAAGTGGGATGTTCGGGCCGAAGTGGTGTTCGGGCCGAAGTTCGGTGTTCGGGCCGAAGTTCGGTGTTCGGGCCGAGGATGATGTTCGGGCCGAGATTGAAGTTCGGGCCGAGGTCGGAGTTCGGGCCGAGGTTGCAGTTCGGGCCGAGGTTGAAGTTCGGGCAGCAAATGAAGTTCGGGCCGGGAACAGTGAAGAGTTCGGGCCGAACTTGTTCTTGGCAGTGACGAACGAACCAGCTATTTTGGTTACTCGTGGGCGTGAAACGGACACCCGAGCTGAAAGTTATGAATGTTTTAGTATAGCACCTTTTGTCACACAATCTTGAATATTGAAGAGTTCGGGCCGAAGAGGGATGTTCGGGCCGAAGTGGTGTTCGGGCTGAAGTGGGATGTTCGGGCCGAAGTGGTGTTCGGGCCGAAGTTCGGTGTTCGGACTGAGGATGATGTTCGTGCCGAGGTTGAAGTTCGGGCCGAGGTCGGAGTTCGGGCCAAGGTTGAAGTTCGGGCCGAGGTTGAAGTTCGGGCATCAAATGAAGTTCGGGCCGGGAACAGTGAAGAGTTCGGGCCGAACTTGTTCTTGGCAGTGACGAACGAACCAGCTATTTTGGTTACTCGTGGGCGTGAAACGGACACCCGAGCTGAAAGTTATGAATGTTTTACTATAGCACCTTTTGTCACACAATCTTGGATATTGAAGAGTTCGGGCCGAAGAGGGATGTTCGGGCCGAAGTGGTGTTCGGGCCGAAGTTCGGTGTTCGGGCCGAGAATGATGTTCGGGCCGAGGTTGAAGTTCGGGCCGAGGTCGGAGTTCGGGCCGAGGTTGAAGTTCGGGCCGAGGTTGAAGTTCGGGCCGAAAATGAAGTTCAGGCCGGGAACAGTGAAGAGTTCGGGCCGAACTTGTTCTTGGCAGTGACGAACGAACCAGCTATTTTGGTTACTCGTGGGCGTGAAACGGACACCCGAGCTGAACGTTAAGAATGTTTTAGTATAGCACCATTTGTCACACAATCTTGGATATTGAAGAGTTCGGGTCGAAGAGGGATGTTCGGGCCGAAGTGGTGTTCAGGCTGAAGTGGGATGTTCGGGCCGAAGTGGTGTTCAGGCCGAGGATGATGTTCGGGCCGAGGTTGAAGTTCGGACCGAGGTCGGAGTTCGGGCCGAGGTTTAAGTTCGGACCGAGGTTGAAGTTCGGGCCGTAAATGAAGTTCGGGCCGGGAACAGTGAAAAGTTCGGGCCGAACTTGTTCTTGGCAGTGACGAACGAACCAGCTATTTTGGTTACTCGTGGGCGTGAAACGGACACCCGAGCTGAAAGTTATGGGGCCATCTGTATCAGTTATGGACATGTAGTGGTTATAATGGTTCAAGGACCATGGCTATGGGTTATGGACACCTATTACTTGTAAAATGGATATGTATAGGCTATTGGTCATGGCTAGTAGTTATAATGGTTCAAGGGCCATCGATATGAGTTATGGACATGTAGTGATTATAATGATTCAATGGCCTTGGTTATGGGTTATGGGTACCTATTACTTGTAAAATGCATATCTATAGGCTATTGCTCATGGCTAGTAGTTATAATGGTTCAAGGGCCATCGATATGAGTTATGGACATCTAATGATTATAATGGTTCAAGGGCCATGGTTATGGGTTATGGACACCTATTACTTGTAAAATGGATATCTGTAGGCTATTGGTCATGGCTAGTAGTTATAATGGATCAAGGGCCATCAGTATCAGTTATGGATATCTAGTGGGCTAATTGTCATGGCTAGTAGTTATAATGGTTCAATGGCCATCAATATCAGTTATGGACATCCAGTGGTTATAATGGTTCAAGAACCATGGTTATGGGTTATGGACACATATTACTTGTAAAATGGATATCTATAGGCTATTGGTCATGGCTAGTAGTTATAATGGTTCAACGGCCATCAGTATCAGTTATGGACATCAAGTGGTTATAATGGTTCAAGAACCATGGTTATATGTTATGTACTTGTAAAATGGATATCTGTAGGCTATTGGTCATGGCTAGTAGTTATAATGGTTAAAGGGCCATCAGTATCAATTGTGGACATCTAGTGGGTATAATGGTTCAAGGAACATGGTTATGGGTTATGGACACCATTTACTTGTAAAATGGATATCTATAGGCTATTGGTCATGGCTAGCAGTTATAATGGTTCAAGGGCCATTAGTATCAGTTATGGACATCAAGTGGTTATAATGGTTCAAGAACCATGGTTATGTGTTATGTACTTCTAAAATGGATATCTGTAGGCTATTGGTCATGGCTAGTAGTTATAATGGTTAAAGGGCCATCAGTATCAGTTGTGGACATCTAGTGGTTATAATGGTTCAAGGAACATGGTTATGGGTTATGGACACCTATTACTTGTAAAATGGATATCTATAGGCTATTGGTCATGGCTAGTAGTTATAATGGTTCAAGGGCCATCGATATGAATTATGGGCATGTAATGGTTATAATGATTCAATGGCCATGGTTATGGGTTATGGACACATATTACTTGTAAAATGGATATCTATACGCTATTAGTCATGGCCAGTAGTTATAATGGTTCAAGGGCCATCAGTATCAGTTATGGACATCTAGCGGTTATAATGGTTCAAGGACCATGGTTATGGGTTATGGACACCTATTACTTGTAAAATGGACATTTATAGGCTATTGGTCATGGCTAGTAGTTATAATGGTTCAAGGACCATCGATATGAGTTATGGACATGTAGTGGTTATAATGGTTCAATGGCCTTAGTTATGGGTTATGGACACCTATTACTTGTAAAATGAATATCTATAGGCTATTGGTCAGGCTTACTAGTTATAATGCTTCAAGGGCCATCAGTATCAGTTATGGACATCTAGTGGTTATAATGGTTCAACAACCATGGTTATGGGTTACGGACACCTATTACTTGTAAAATGGAAATCTGTAGGCTATTGGTCGTGGCTAGTAGTTATAATGGTTCAAGGGCCATCTGTATCAGTTATGGACATCTAGTGGTAATAATGGTTCAAGGACCATGGTTATGGGTTATGGACACCTATTACTTGTAAAATGGATATCTGTAGGCTATTGGTCATGGCTAGTAGTTATAATGGTTCGAGGGCCATCGATATGAGTTATGGACATGTACTGGATATAATGGTTTAATGGCCTTGGTAGGTTATGGACACCTATTAGTTGTAAAATGGATATCTATAGGCTTTTGGTCATGGCTAGTAGTTATAATGGTTCAAGGGCCATCGATATGAGTTATGGACATGTAATGGTTATAATGATTCAATGGCCATGGTTATGGGTTATGGACACCTATTACTTGTAAAATGGATGTCTATAGGCTATTACTCATGGCAAGTAGTTTTAATGGTTCAAGGGCCATCAGTATCAGTTATGGACATCAAGTGGTTATAATGGTTCAAGGACCATGGTTATCTGTTATGGACACCTATTACTTGTAAAATGGATATCTGTAGGCTATTGTACATGGCAAGTAGTTATAATGGTTCAAGGGCCACGGTTATGGGTTATGGACCCCTATTACCTGTAAAATGGATGTCTATAGGCTATTACTCATGGCAAGTACTTATAATGGTTCAAGGGCCATCAGTATCAGTTATGGACATCAAGTACCACATAATGGTTCAAGAACCATGGTTATGGGTTATGGACACCTATTACTTGTAAAATGGATATCTATAGGCTATTAATCATGGCTTGTAGTTATAATGGTTCAAGGGCCATCAGTATCAGTTATGGACATCTAGTGGTTATAATGGTTCAAGGACCATGGTTATGGGTTATGGACACCTATTACTTGTAAAATGGATATCTATAGGCTATTGGTCATGGCTAGTAGTTATAATGGTTCAAGGGCCATCTGTATCAGTTATGGTCATGTAGTGGTTATAATGGTTCAAGGACCATGGCTATGGGTTATGGACACCTATTACTTGTAAAATGGATATGTATAGGCTATTGGTCATGGCTAGTAGTTATAATGGTTCAAGGGCCATCGATATGAGTTATGGACATCTAGTGATTATAATGATTCAATGGCCTTGGTTATGGGTTATGGGTACCTATTACTTGTAAAATGCATATCTATAGGCTATTGCTCATGGCTAGTAGTTATAATGGTTCAAGGGCCATCGATATGAGTTATGGACATCTAATGATTGTAATGGTTCAAGGGCCATGGTTATGGGTTATGGACACCTATTACTTGTAAAATGGATATCTGTAGGCTATTGGTCATGGCTAGTAGTTATAATGGATCAAGGGCCATCAGTATCAGTTATGGATATCTAGTGGTTAGAATGGTTCAAGGACCTTGGTTATGGGTTATGGACACCTATTACTTGTAAAATGGATATCTATAGGCTATTGGTCATGGCTAGTAGTTATAGTGGTTCAAGGGCCATCGATATGAGTTATGGACATGTACTGGTTATAATGGTTTAATGGCATTGTTATGGGTTATGGACACCTATTACTTGTAAAATGGATATCTATAGGCTATTAGTCATGGCTACTAGTTATAATGGTTCAATGGCCATCAATATCAATTATGGACATCCATTGGTTATAATGGTTCAAGAACCATGGTTATGGGTTATGGACACCAATTACTTGTAAAATGGATATCTATAGGCTATTGGTCATGGCTAGTAGTTATAATGGTTCAAGGGCCATCAGTATCAGTTATGGACATCAAGTGGTTATAATGGTTCAAGAACCATGGTTATATGTTATGTACTTGTAAAATGGATATCTGTAGGCTATTGGTCATGGCTAGTAGTTATAATGGTTAAAGGGCCATTAGTATCAGTTGTGGACATCTAGTGGTTATAATGGTTCAAGGAACATGGTTATGGGTTATGGACACCTATTACTTGTAAAATGGATATCTATAGGCTATTGGTCATGGCTAGTAGTTATAATGGTTCAAGGGCCATTAGTATCACTTATGGACATCAGGTGGTTATAATGGTTCAAGAACCATGGTTATGTGTTATGTACTTGTAAAATGGATATCTGTAGGCTATTGGTCATGGCTAGTAGTTATAAGTGTTAAAGGGCCATCAGTATCAGTTGTGGACATCTAGTGGTTATAATGGTTCAAGGGACATGGTTATGGGTTATGGACACCTATTACTTGTAAAATGGATATATGTAGGCTAATTGTCATGGCTAGTAGTTATAATGGTTCAATGGCCATCAATATCAGTTATGGACATCCAGTGGTTATAATGGTTCAAGAACCATGGTTATGTGTTATGTACTTCTAAAATGGATATCTGTAGGCTATTGGTCATGGCTAGTAGTTATAATGGTTAAAGGGCCACCAATATCAGTTGTGGACATCTAGTGGTTATAATGGTTCAAGGAACATGGTTATGGGTTATGGACACCTATTACTTGTAAAATGGATATCTATAGGCTATTGGTCATGGCTAGTAGTTATAATGGTTTAAGGACCATCGATATGAGTTATGGACATGTAGTGGTTATAATGGTTCAATGGCCTTAGTTATGGGTTATGGACACCTATTACTTGTAAAATGAATAGCTATAGGCTATTGGTCAGGCTTACTAGTTATAATGCTTCAAGGGCCATCAGTATCAGTTATGGACATCTAGTGGTTATAATGGTTCAACAACCATGGTTATGGGTTACGGACACCTATTACTTGTAAAATGGAAATCTGTAGGCTATTGGTCGTGGCTAGTAGTTATAATGGTTCAAGGGCCATCAGTATCAGTTATGGACATCTAGTGGTTATAATGGTTCAAGGACCATGGTTATGGGTTATGGACACCTATTACTTGTAAAATGGATATCTGTAGGATATTGGTCATGGCTAGTAGTTATAATGGTTCGAGGGCCATCGATATGAGTTATGGACATGTACTGGATATAATGGTTTAATGGCTTTGGTTATGTGTTATGGACACCTATTAGTTGTAAAATGGATATCTATAGGCTTTTGGTCATGGCTAGTAGTTATAATGGTTCAAGGGCCATCGATATGAGTTATGGACATGTAATGGTTATAATGATTCAATGGCCATGGTTATGGGTTATGGACACCTATTACTTGTAAAATGGATGTCTATAGGCTATTACTCATGGCAAGTAGTTTTAATGGTTCAAGGGCCATCAGTATCAGTTATGGACATCAAGTGGTTATAATGGTTCAAGGACCATGGTTATCGGTTATGGACACCTATTACTTGTAAAATGGATATATGTAGGCTATTGTACATGGCAAGTAGTTATAATGGTTCAAGGGCCACGGTTATGGGTTATCGATCCCTATTACCTGTAAAATGGATGTCTATAGGCTATTACTCATGGCAAGTACTTATAATGGTTCAAGGGCCATCAGTATCAGTTATGGACATCTAGTGGTTATAATGGTTCAAGGACCATGGTTATGGGTTATGGACACCTATTACTTGTAAAATGGATATCTGTAGGCTATTGGTCATGGCTAGTAGTTATAATGGTTCAAGGGCCATCTGTATCAGTTATGGACATGTAGTGGTTATAATGGTTCAAGGACCATGGCTATGGGTTATGGACACCTATTACTTGTAAAATGGATATGTATAGGCTATTGGTCATGGCTAGTAGTTATAATGGTTCAAGGGCCATCGATATGAGTTATGGACATGTAGTGATTATAAAGATTCAATGGCCTTGGTTATGGGTTATGGGTACCTATTACTTGTAAAATGCATATCTATAGGCTATTGCTCATGGCTAGTAGTTATAATGGTTCAAGGGCCATCGATATGAGTTATGGACATCTAATGATTATAATGGTTCAAGGGCCATGGTTATGGGTTATGGACACCTATTACTTGTAAAATGGGTATCTGTAGGCTATTGGTCATGGCTAGTAGTTATAATGGATCAAGGGCCATCAGTATCAGTTATGGACATCAAGTGGTTATAATGGTTCTAGAACCATGGTTATATGTTATGTACTTCTAAAATGGATATCTGTAGGCTATTGGTCATGGCTAGTAGTTATAATGGTTAAAGGGCCATCAGTATCAGTTGTGGACATCTAGTGGTTATAATGGTTCAAGGAACATGGTTATGGGTTATGGACACCTATTACTTGTAAAATGGATATCTATAGGCTATTGGTCATGGCTAGTAGTTATAATGGTTCAAGGGCCATTAGTATCAGTTATGGACATCAAGTGGTTATAATGGTTCAAGAACCATGGTTATGTGTTATGTACTTGTAAAATGGATATCTGTAGGCTATTGGTCATGGCTAGTAGTTATAATGGTTAAAGGGCCATCAGTATCAGTTGTGGACATCTAGTGGTTATAATAGATCAAGGAACATGGTTATGGGTTATGGACACCTATTACTTGTAAAATGGATATCTGTAGGCTATTGGTCATGACTAGTAGTTATAATGGTTCAATGGCCATCAATATCAGTTATGGACATCCAGTGGTTATAATGGTTCAAGAACCATGGTTATGGGTTATGGACACCTATTACTTGTAAAATGGATATCTATAGGCTATTGGTCATGGCTAGTAGTTATAATGGTTCAAGGGCCATCAGTATTAGTTATGGACATCAAGTGGTTATAATGGTTCAAGAACCATGGTTATATGTTATGTACATGTAAAATGGATATCTGTAGGCTATTGGTCATGGCTAGTAGTTATAATGGTTAAAGGGCCATCAGTATCAATTGTGGACATCTAGTGGTTATAATGGTTCAAGGAACATGGTTATGGGTTATGGACACCATTTACTTGTAAAATGGATGTCTATAGGCTATTACTCATGGCAAGTAGTTTTAATGGTTCAAGGGCCATCAGTATCAGTTATGGACATCAAGTGGTTATAATGGTTCAAGGACCATGGTTATCGGTTATGGACACCTATTACTTGTAAAATGGATATATGTAGGCTATTGTACATGGCAAGTAGTTATAATGGTTCAAGGGCCACGGTTATGGGTTATCGATCCCTATTACCTGTAAAATGGATGTCTATAGGCTATTACTCATGGCAAGTACTTATAATGGTTCAAGGGCCATCAGTATCAGTTATGGACATCTAGTGGTTATAATGGTTCAAGGACCATGGTTATGGGTTATGGACACCTATTACTTGTAAAATGGATATCTATAGGCTATTGGTCATGGCTAGTAGTTATAATGGTTCAAGGGCCATCTGTATCAGTTATGGACATGTAGTGGTTATAATGGTTCAAGGACCATGGCTATGGGTTATGGACACCTATTACTTGTAAAATGGATATGTATAGGCTATTGGTCATGGCTAGTAGTTATAATGGTTCAAGGGCCATCGATATGAGTTATGGACATGTAGTGATTATAAAGATTCAATGGCCTTGGTTATGGGTTATGGGTACCTATTATTTGTAAAATGCATATCTATAGGCTATTGCTCATGGCTAGTAGTTATAATGGTTCAAGGGCCATCGATATGAGTTATGGACATCTAATGATTATAATGGTTCAAGGGCCATGGTTATGGGTTATGGACACCTATTACTTGTAAAATGGGTATCTGTAGGCTATTGGTCATGGCTAGTAGTTATAATGGATCAAGGGCCATCAGTATCAGTTATGGACATCAAGTGGTTATAATGGTTCCAGAACCATGGTTATATGTTATGTACTTCTAAAATGGATATCTGTAGGCTATTGGTCATGGCTAGTAGTTATAATGGTTAAAGGGCCATCAGTATCAGTTGTGGACATCTAGTGGTTATAATGGTTCAAGGAACATGGTTATGGGTTATGGACACCTATTACTTGTAAAATGGATATCTATAGGCTATTGGTCATGGCTAGTAGTTATAATGGTTCAAGGGCCATTAGTATCAGTTATGGACATCAAGTGGTTATAATGGTTCAAGAACCATGGTTATGTGTTATGTACTTGTAAAATGGATATCTGTAGGCTATTGGTCATGGCTAGTAGTTATAATGGTTAAAGGGCCATCAGTATCAGTTGTGGACATCTAGTGGTTATAATAGATCAAGGAACATGGTTATGGGTTATGGACACCTATTACTTGTAAAATGGATATCTGTAGGCTATTGGTCATGACTAGTAGTTATAATGGTTCAATGGCCATCAATATCAGTTATGGACATCCAGTGGTTATAATGGTTCAAGAACCATGGTTATGGGTTATGGACACCTATTACTTGTAAAATGGATATCTATAGGCTATTGGTCATGGCTAGTAGTTATAATGGTTCAAGGGCCATCAGTATTAGTTATGGACATCAAGTGGTTATAATGGTTCAAGAACCATGGTTATATGTTATGTACTTGTAAAATGGATATCTGTAGGCTATTGGTCATGGCTAGTAGTTATAATGGTTAAAGGGCCATCAGTATCAATTGTGGACATCTAGTGGTTATAATGGTTCAAGGAACATGGTTATGGGTTATGGACACCATTTACTTGTAAAATGGATGTCTATAGGCTATTACTCATGGCAAGTAGTTTTAATGGTTCAAGGGCCATCAGTATCAGTTATGGACATCAAGTGGTTATAATGGTTCAAGGACCATGGTTATCGGTTATGGACACCTATTACTTGTAAAATGGATATATGTAGGCTATTGTACATGGCAAGTAGTTATAATGGTTCAAGGGCCACGGTTATGGGTTATCGATCCCTATTACCTGTAAAATGGATGTCTATAGGCTATTACTCATGGCAAGTACTTATAATGGTTCAAGGGCCATCAGTATCAGTTATGGACATCTAGTGGTTATAATGGTTCAAGGACCATGGTTATGGGTTATGGACACCTATTACTTGTAAAATGGATATCTATAGGCTATTGGTCATGGCTAGTAGTTATAATGGTTCAAGGGCCATCTGTATCAGTTATGGACATGTAGTGGTTATAATGGTTCAAGGACCATGGCTATGGGTTATGGACACCTATTACTTGTAAAATGGATATGTATAGGCTATTGGTCATGGCTAGTAGTTATAATGGTTCAAGGGCCATCGATATGAGTTATGGACATGTAGTGATTATAAAGATTCAATGGCCTTGGTTATGGGTTATGGGTACCTATTATTTGTAAAATGCATATCTATAGGCTATTGCTCATGGCTAGTAGTTATAATGGTTCAAGGGCCATCGATATGAGTTATGGACATCTAATGATTATAATGGTTCAAGGGCCATGGTTATGGGTTATGGACACCTATTACTTGTAAAATGGGTATCTGTAGGCTATTGGTCATGGCTAGTAGTTATAATGGATCAAGGGCCATCAGTATCAGTTATGGACATCAAGTGGTTATAATGGTTCCAGAACCATGGTTATATGTTATGTACTTCTAAAATGGATATCTGTAGGCTATTGGTCATGGCTAGTAGTTATAATGGTTAAAGGGCCATCAGTATCAGTTGTGGACATCTAGTGGTTATAATGGTTCAAGGAACATGGTTATGGGTTATGGACACCTATTACTTGTAAAATGGATATCTATAGGCTATTGGTCATGGCTAGTAGTTATAATGGTTCAAGGGCCATTAGTATCAGTTATGGACATCAAGTGGTTATAATGGTTCAAGAACCATGGTTATGTGTTATGTACTTGAAAAATGGATATCTGTAGGCTATTGGTCATGGCTAGTAGTTATAATGGTTAAAGGGCCATCAGTATCAGTTGTGGACATCTAGTGGTTATAATAGATCAAGGAACATGGTTATGGGTTATGGACACCTATTACTTGTAAAATGGATATATGTAGGCTATTGGTCATGACTAGTAGTTATAATGGTTCAATGGCCATCAATATCAGTTATGGACATCCAGTGGTTATAATGGTTCAAGAACCATGGTTATGGGTTATGGACACCTATTACTTGTAAAATGGATATCTATAGGCTATTGGTCATGGCTAGTAGTTATAATGGTTCAAGGGCCATCAGTATTAGTTATGGACATCAAGTGGTTATAATGGTTCAAGAACCATGGTTATATGTTATGTACTTGTAAAATGGATATCTGTAGGCTATTGGTCATGGCTAGTAGTTATAATGGTTAAAGGGCCATCAGTATCAATTGTGGACATCTAGTGGTTATAATGGTTCAAGGAACATGGTTATGGGTTATGGACACCATTTACTTGTAAAATGGATATCTATAGGCTATTGGTTATGGCTAGTAGTTATAATGGTTCAAGGGCCATTAGTATCAGTTATGGACATCAAGTGGTTATAATGGTTCAAGAACCATGGTTATGTGTTATGTACTTCTAAAATGGATATCTGTAGGCTATTGGTCATGGCTAGTAGTTATAATGGTTAAAGGGCCATCAGTATCAGTTGTGGACATCTAGTGGTTATAATGGTTCAAGGAACATGGTTATGGGTTATGGATACCTATTACTTGTAAAACGGATATCTATAGGCTATTGGTCATGGCTAGTAGTTATAATGGTTCAAGGGTCATCGATATGAATTATGGGCATGTAATGGTTATAATGATTCAATGGCCATGGTTATGGGTTATGGACACATATTACTTGTATAATGGATATCTATACGCTATTAGTCATGGCCAGTAGTTATAATGGTTCAAGGGCCATCAGTATCAGTTTTGGACATTTAGCGGTTATAATGGTTCAAGGACCATGGTTATGGGTTATGGACACCTATTACTTGTAAAATGGATATCTATAGGCTATTGGTCATGGCTAGTAGTTATAATGGTTCAAGGACCATCGATATGAGTTATGGACATGTAGTGGTTATAATGGTTCAATGGCCTTAGTTATGGGTTATGGACACCTATTACTTGTAAAATGAATATCTATAGGCTATTGGTCAGGCTTACTAGTTATAATGCTTCAAGGGCCATCAGTATCAGTTATGGACATCTAGTGGTTATAATGGTTCAACAACCATGGTTATGGGTTATGGACACCTATTACTTGTAAAATGGAAATCTGTAGGCTATTGGTCGTGGCTAGTAGTTATAATGGTTCAAGGGCCATCAGTATCAGTTATGGACATCTAGTGGTTATAATGGTTCAAGGACCATGGTTATGGGTTATGGACACCTATTACTTGTAAAATGGATATCTGTAGGCTATTGGTCATGGCTAGTAGTTATAATGGTTCGAGGGCCATCGATATGAGTTATGGACATGTACTGGATATAATGGTTTAATGGCCTTGGTTATGGGTTATGGACACCTATTACTTGTAAAATGGATATCTATAGGCTCTTTATGGGTTATGGACACCTATAACTTGTAAAATGGATATCTATAGGCTATTAGTCATGGCTACTAGTTATAATGGTTCAATGGCCATCAATATCAATTATGGACATCCATTGGTTATAATGGTTCAAGAACCATGGTTATGGGTTATGGACACCTATTACTTGTAAAATGGATATATATAGGCTATTGGTCATGGCTAGTAGTTATAATGGTTCAAGGGCCATCAGTATCAGTTATGGACATCAAGTGGTTATAATGGTTCAAGAACCATGGTTATATGTTATGTACTTGTAAAATGGATATCTGTAGGCTATTGGTCATGGCTAGTAGTTATAATGGTTAAAGGGCCATCAATATCAGTTGTGGACATCTAGTGGTTATAATGGTTCAAGGAACATGGTTATGGGTTATGGACACCTATTACTTGTAAAATGGATATCTGTAGGCTATTGGTCATGGCTAGTAGTTATAATGGTTCAATGGCCATCAATATCAGTTATGGACATCCAGTGGTTATAATGGTTCAATGGCCATCAATATCAGTTATGGACATCCAGTGGTTATAATGGTTCAAGAACCATGGTTATGGGTTATGGACACCTATTACTTGTAAAATGGATATCTATAGGCTATTGGTCATGGCTAGTAGTTATAATGGTTCAACGGCCATCAGTATCAGTTATGGACATCAAGTGGTTATAATGGTTCAAGAACCATGGTTATATGTTATGTACTTGTAAAATGGATATCTGTAGGCTATTGGTCATGGCTAGTAGTTATAATGGTTAAAGGGCCATCAGTATCAATTGTGGACATCTAGTGGTTATAATGGTTCAAGGAACATGGTTATGGGTTATGGACACCATTTACTTGAAAAATTGATATCTATAGGCTATTGGTCATTGCTAGTAGTTATAATGGTTCAAGGGCCATTAGTATCAGTTATGGACATCAAGTGGTTATAATGGTTCAAGAACCATGGTTATGTGTTATGTACTTCTAAAATGGATATATGTAGGCTATTGGTCAAGGCTAGTAGTTATAATGGTTAAAGGGCCATCAGTATCAGTTGTGGACATCTAGTGGTTATGAATTATGGGCATGTAATGGTTATAATGATTCAATGGCCATGGTTATGGGTTATGGACACATATTACTTGTAAAATGGATATCTATACGCTATTAGTCATGGCCAGTAGTTATAATGGTTCAAGGGCCATCAGTATCAGTTTTGGACATCTAGCGGTTATAATGGTTCAAGGACCATGGTTATGGGTTATGGACACCTATTACTTGTAAAATGGATATCTATAGGCTATTGGTCATGGCTAGTAGTTATAATGGTTCAAGGACCATCGATATGAGTTATGGACATGTAGTGGTTATAATGGTTCAATGGCCTTAGTTATGGGTTATTGACACCTATTACTTGTAAAATGAATATCTATAGGCTATTGGTCAGGCTTACTAGTTATAATGCTTCAAGGGCCATCAGTATCAGTTATGGACATCTAGTGGTTATAATGGTTCAACAACCATGGTTATGGGTTATGGACACCTATTACTTGTAAAATGGAAATCTGTAGGCTATTGGTCGTGGCTAGTAGTTATAATGGTTCAAGGGCCATCAGTATCAGTTAGGGACATCTAGTGGTTATAATGGTTCAAGGACCATGGTTATGGGTTATGGACACCTATTACTTGTAAAATGGATATCTATAGGCTATTAGTCATGGCTACTAGTTATAATGGTTCAATGGCCATCAATATCAATTATGAACATCCATTGGTTATAATGGTTCAAGAACCATGGTTATGGGTTATGGACACCTATTACTTGTAAAATGGATATATATAGGCTATTGGTCATGGCTAGTAGTTATAATGGTTCAAGGGCCATCAGTATCAGTTATGGACATCAAGTGGTTATAATGGTTCAAGAACCATGGTTATATGTTATGTACTTGTAAAATGGATATCTGTAGGCTATTGGTCATGGCTCGTAGTTATAATGGTTAAAGGGCCATCAGTATCAATTGTGGACATCTAGTGGTTATAATGGTTCAAGGAACATGGTTATGGGTTATGGACACCATTTACTTGTAAAATGGATATCTATAGGCTATTGGTCATGGCTAGTTGTTATAATGGTTCAAGGGCCATTAGTATCAGTTATGGACATCAAGTGGTTATAATGGTTCAAGAACCATGGTTATGTGTTATGTACTTCTAAAATGGATATATGTAGGCTATTGGTCAAGGCTAGTAGTTATAATGGTTCAAGGACCATGGTTATGGGTTATGGACACCTATTACTTGTATAATGGATATCTATATGCTATTGGTCATGGCTAGTAGTTATAATGGTTCAAGGACCATCGATATGAGTTATGGACATGTAGTGGTTATAATGGTTCAATGGCCTTAGTTATGGGTTATGGACACCTATTACTTGTAAAATGAATATCTATAGGCTATTGGTCAGGCTTACTAGTTATAATGCTTCAAGGGCCATCAGTATTAGTTATGGACATCTAGTGGTTATAATGGTTCAACAACCATGGTTATGGGTTACGGACACCTATTACTTGTAAAATGGAAATCTGTAGGCTATTGGTCGTGGCTAGTAGTTATAATGGTTCAAGGGCCATCAGTATCAGTTATGGACATCTAGTGGTTATAATGGTTCAAGGACCATGGTTATGGGTTATGGACACCTATTACTTGTAAAATGGATATCTATAGGCTATTGGTCATGGCTAGTAGTTATAATGGTTCAAGGGCCATCTGTATCAGTTATGGACATGTAGTGGTTATAATGGTTCAAGGACCATGGCTATGGGTTATGGACACCTATTACTTGTAAAATGGATATGTATAGGCTATTGGTCATGGCTAGTAGTTATAATGGTTCAAGGGCCATCAGTATCAGTTATGGACATCAAGTGGTTATAATGGTTCAAGAACCATGGTTATATGTTATGTACTTGTAAAATGGATATCTGTAGGCTATTGGTCATGGCTAGTAGTTATAATGGTTAAAGGGCCATCAGTATCAGTTGTGGACATCTAGTGGTTATAATGGTTCAAGGAACATGGTTATGGGTTATGGACACCTATTACTTGTAAAATGGATATCTGTAGGCTATTGGTCATGGCTAGTAGTTATAATGGTTCAATGGCCATCAATATCAGTTATGGACATCCACTGGTTATAATGGTTCAAGAACCATGGTTATGGGTTATGGACACCTATTACTTGTAAAATGGATATCTATAGGCTATTGGTCATGGCTAGTAGTTATAATGGTTCAACGGCCATCAGTATCAGTTATGGACATCAAGTGGTTATAATGGTTCAAGAACCATGGTTATATGTTATGTACTTGTAAAATGGATATCTGTAGGCTATTGGTCATGGCTAGTAGTTATAATGGTTAAAGGGCCATCAGTATCAATTGTGGACATCTAGTGGTTATAATGGTTCAAGGAACATGGTTATGGGTTATGGACACCATTTACTTGTAAAATGGATATCTATAGGCTATTGGTCATGGCTAGTAGTTATAATGGTTCAAGGGCCATTAGTATCAGTTATGGACATCAAGTGGTTATAATGGTTCAAGAACCATGGTTATGTGTTATGTACTTCTAAAATGGATATATGTAGGCTATTGGTCAAGGCTAGTAGTTATAATGGTTAAAGGGCCATCAGTATCAGTTGTGGACATCTAGTGGTTATAATGGTTCAAGGAACATGGTTATGGGTTATGGACACCTATTACTTGTAAAATGGATATCTATAGGCTATTGGGCATGGCTAGTAGTTATAATGGTTCAAGGGCCATCGATATGAATTATGGGCATGTAATGGTTATAATGATTCAATGGCCATGGTTATGGGTTATGGACACATATTACTTGTAAAATGGATATCTATACGCTATTAGTCATGGCCAGTAGTTATAATGGTTCAAGGGCCATCAGTATCAGTTATGGACATCTAGCGGTTATAATGGTTCAAGGACCATGGTTATGGGTTATGGACACCTATTACTTGTATAATGGATATCCATAGGCTATTGGTCATGGCTAGTAGTAATAATGGTTCAAGGACCATCGATATGAGTTATGGACATGTAGTGGTTATAATGGTTCAATGGCCTTAGTTATGGGTTATGGACACCTATTACTTGTAAAATGAATATCTATAGGCTATTGGTCAGGCTTACTAGTTATAATGCTTCAAGGGCCATCAGTATTAGTTATGGACATCTAGTGGTTATAATGGTTCAACAACCATGGTTATGGGTTACGGACACCTATTACTTGTAAAATGGAAATCTGTAGGCTATTGGTCGTGGCTAGTAGTTATAATGGTTCAAGGGCCATCAGTATCAGTTATGGACATCTAGTGGTATAATGGTTCAAGGACCATGGTTATGGGTTATGGACACCTATTACTTGTAAAATGGATATCTATAGGCTATTGGTCATGGCTAGTAGTTATAATGGTTCGAGGGCCATCGATATGAGTTATGGACATGTACTGGATATAATGGTTTAATGGCCTTGGTTATGGGTTATGGACACCTATTAGTTGTAAAATGGATATCTATAGGCTTTTGGTCATGGCTAGTAGTTATAATGGTTCAAGGGCCATCGATATGAGTTATGGACATGTAATGGTTATAATGATTCAATGGCCATGGTTATGGGTTATGGACACCTATTACTTGTAAAATGGATGTCTATAGGCTATTACTCATGGCAAGTAGTTTTAATGGTTCAAGGGCCATCAGTATCAGTTATGGACATCAAGTGGTTATAATGGTTCAAGGACCATGGTTATCGGTTATGGACACCTATTACTTGTAAAATGGATATCTGTAGGCTATTGTACATGGCAAGTAGTTATAATGGTTCAAGGGCCACGGTTATGGGTTATGGACCCCTATTACCTGTAAAATGGATGTCTATAGGCTATTACTCATGGCAAGTACTTATAATGGTTCAAGGGCCATCAGTATCAGTTATGGACATCAAGTACCACATAATGGTTCAAGAACCATGGTTATGGGTTATGGACACCACTTGTAAAATGGATATCTATAGGCTATTAGTCATGGCTAGTAGTTATAATGGTTCAAGGGCCATCAGTATCAGTTATGGACATCTAGTGGTTATAATGGTTCAAGGACCATGGTTATGGGTTATGGACACCTATTACTTGTAAAATGGATATCTATAGGCTATTGGTCATGGCTAGTAGTTATAATGGTTCGAGGGCCATCGATATGAGTTATGGACATGTACTGGATATAATGGTTTAATGGCCTTGGTTATGGGTTATGGACACCTATTAGTTGTAAAATGGATATCTATAGGCTTTTGGTCATGGCTAGTAGTTATAATGGTTCAAGGGCCATCGATATGAGTTATGGACATGTAGTGATTATAATGATTCAATGGCCTTGGTTATGGGTTATGGGTACCTATTACTTGTAAAATGCATATCTATAGGCTATTGCTCATGGCTAGTAGTTATAATGGTTCAAGGGCCATCGATATGAGTTGTGGACATCTAATGATTATAATGGTTCAAGGGCCATGGTTATGGGTTATGGACACCTATTACTTGTAAAATGGATATCTGTAGGCTATTGGTCATGGCTAGTAGTTATAATGGATCAAGGGCCATCAGTATCAGTTATGGACATCAAGTGGTTATAATGGTTCAAGAACCATGGTTATATGTTATGTACTTGTAAAATGGATATCTGTAGGCTATTGGTCATGGCTAGGAGTTATAATGGTTAAAGGGCCATCAGTATCAGTTGTGGACATCTAGTGGTTATAATGGTTCGAGGAACATGGTTATGGGTTATGGACACCTATTACTTGTAAAATGGATATCTATAGGCTATTGGTCATGGCTAGTAGTTATAATGGTTCAAGGGCCATTAGTATCAGTTATGGACATCAAGTGGTTATAATGGTTCAAGAACCATGGTTCTGTGTTATGTACTTGTAAAATGGATATCTGTAGGCTATTGGTCATGGCTAGTAGTTATAATGGTTAAAGGGCCATCAGTATCAGTTGTGGACATCTAATGGTTATAATGGTTCAAGGAACATGGTTATGGGTTATGGACACCTATTACTTGTAAAATGGATATCTGTAGGCTATTGGTCATGGATAGTAGTTATAATGGTTCAATGGCCATCAATATCAGTTATGGACATCCAGTGGTTATAATGGTTCAAGAACCACGGTTATGGGTTATGGACACCTATTACTTGTAAAATGGATATCTATAGGCTATTGGTCATGGCTAGTAGTTATAATGGTTCAAGGGCCATCAGTATTAGTAATGTACATCAAGTGGTTATAATGGTTCAAGAACCATCGTTATATGTTATGTACTTGTAAAATGGATATCTGTAGGCTATTGGTCATGGCTAGTAGTTATAATGGTTAAAGGGCCATCAGTATCAATTGTGGACATCTAGTGGTTATAATGGTTCAAGGAACATGGTTATGGGTTATGGACACCATTTACTTGTAAAATGGATATCTATAGGCTATTGGTCATGGCTAGTAGTTATAATGGTTCAAGGGCCATTAGTATCAGTTATGGACATCAAGTGGTTATAATGGTTCAAGAACCATGGTTATGTGTTATGTACTTGTAAAATGGATATCTGTAGGCTATTGGTCATGGCTAGTAGTTATAATGGTTAAAGGGCCATCAGTATCAGTTGTGGACATCTAGTGGTTATAATGGTTCAAGGAACATGGTTATGGGTTATGGACACCTATTACTTGTAAAATGGATATCTGTAGGCTATTGGTCATGGCTAGTAGTTATAATGGTTCAATGGCCATCAATATGAGTTATGGACATCCAGTGGTTATAATGGTTCAAGAACCATGGTTATGGGTTATGGACACCTATTACTTGTAAAATGGATATCTATAGGCTATTGGTCATGGCTAGTAGTTATAATGGTTCAAGGGCCATCAGTATTAGTTATGGACATCAAGTTGTTATAATGGTTCAAGAACCATGGTTATATGTTATGTACTTGTAAAATGGATATCTGTAGGCTATTGGTCATGGCTAGTAGTTATAATGGTTAAAGGGCCATCAGTATCAATTGTGGACATCTAGTGGTTATAATGGTTCAAGGAACTTGGTTATGGGTTATGGACACCATTTACTTGTAAAATGGATATCTATAGGCTATTGGTCATGGCTAGTAGTTATAATGGTTCAAGGGCCATCTGTATCAGTTATGGACATGTAGTGGTTATAATGGTTCAAGGACCATGGCTATGGGTTATGGACACCTATTACTTGTAAAATGGATATGTATAGGCTATTGGTCATGGCTAGTAGTTATAATGGTTCAAGGGCCATCAGTATCAGTTATGGACATCAAGTGGTTATAATGGTTCAAGAACCATGGTTATATGTTATGTACTTGTAAAATGGATATCTGTAGGCTATTGGTCATGGCTAGTAGTTATAATGGTTAAAGGGCCATCAGTATCAGTTGTGGACATCTAGTGGTTATAATGGTTCAAGGAACATGGTTATGGGTTATGGACACCTATTACTTGTAAAATGGATATCTGTAGGCTATTGGTCATGGCTAGTAGTTATAATGGTTCAATGGCCATCAATATCAGTTATGGACATCCAGTGGTTATAATGGTTCAAGAACCATGGTTATGGGTTATGGACACCTATTACTTGTAAAATGGATATCTATAGGCTATTGGTCATGGCTAGTAGTTATAATGGTTCAACGGCCATCAGTATCAGTTATGGACATCAAGTGGTTATAATGGTTCAAGAACCATGGTTATATGTTATGTACTTGTAAAATGGATATCTGTAGGCTATTGGTCATGGCTAGTAGTTATAATGGTTAAAGGGCCATCAGTATCAGTTGTGGACATCTAGTGGTTATAATGGTTCAAGGAACATGGTTATGGGTTATGGACACCATTTACTTGTAAAATGGATATCTATAGGCTATTGGTCATGGCTAGTAGTTATAATGGTTCAAGGGCCATTAGTATCAGTTATGGACATCAAGTGGTTATAATGGTTCAAGAACCATGGTTATGTGTTATGTACTTCTAAAATGGATATATGTAGGCTATTGGTCAAGGCTAGTAGTTATAATGGTTAAAGGGCCATCAGTATCAGTTGTGGACATCTAGTGGTTATAATGGTTCAAGGAACATGGTTATGGGTTATGGACACCTATTACTTGTAAAATGGATATCTATAGGCTATTGGGCATGGCTAGTAGTTATAATGGTTCAAGGGCCATCGATATGAATTATGGGCATGTAATGGTTATAATGATTCAATGGCCATGGTTATGGGTTATGGACACATATTACTTGTAAAATGGATATCTATACGCTATTAGTCATGGCCAGTAGTTATAATGGTTCAAGGGCCATCAGTATCAGTTATGGACATCTAGCGGTTATAATGGTTCAAGGACCATGGTTATGGGTTATGGACACCTATTACTTGTATAATGGATATCCATAGGCTATTGGTCATGGCTAGTAGTTATAATGGTTCAAGGACCATCGATATGAGTTATGGACATGTAGTGGTTATAATGGTTCAATGGCCTTAGTTATGGGTTATGGACACCTATTACTTGTAAAATGAATATCTATAGGCTATTGGTCAGGCTTACTAGTTATAATGCTTCAAGGGCCATCAGTATTAGTTATGGACATCTAGTGGTTATAATGGTTCAACAACCATGGTTATGGGTTACGGACACCTATTACTTGTAAAATGGAAATATGTAGGCTATTGGTCGTGGCTAGTAGTTATAATGGTTCAAGGGCCATCAGTATCAGTTATGGACATCTAGTGGTATAATGGTTCAAGGACCATGGTTATGGGTTATGGACACCTATTACTTGTAAAATGGATATCTATAGGCTATTGGTCATGGCTAGTAGTTATAATGGTTCGAGGGCCATCGATATGAGTTATGGACATGTACTGGATATAATGGTTTAATGGCCTTGGTTATGGGTTATGGACACCTATTAGTTGTAAAATGGATATCTATAGGCTTTTGGTCATGGCTAGTAGTTATAATGGTTCAAGGGCCATCGATATGAGTTATGGACATGTAATGGTTATAATGATTCAATGGCCATGGTTATGGGTTATGGACACCTATTACTTGTAAAATGGATGTCTATAGGCTATTACTCATGGCAAGTAGTTTTAATGGTTCAAGGGCCATCAGTATCAGTTATGGACATCAAGTGGTTATAATGGTTCAAGGACCATGGTTATCGGTTATGGACACCTATTACTTGTAAAATGGATATCTGTAGGCTATTGTACATGGCAAGTAGTTATAATGGTTCAAGGGCCACGGTTATGGGTTATGGACCCCTATTACCTGTAAAATGGATGTCTATAGGCTATTACTCATAGCAAGTACTTATAATGGTTCAAGGGCCATCAGTATCAGTTATGGACATCAAGTACCACATAATGGTTCAAGAACCATGGTTATGGGTTATGGACACCACTTGTAAAATGGATATCTATAGGCTATTAGTCATGGCTAGTAGTTATAATGGTTCAAGGGCCATCAGTATCAGTTATGGACATCTAGTGGTTATAATGGTTCAAGGACCATGGTTATGGGTTATGGACACCTATTACTTGTAAAATGGATATCTATAGGCTATTGGTCATGGCTAGTAGTTATAATGGTTCAAGGGCCATCTGTATCAGTTATGGACATGTAGTGGTTATAATGGTTCAAGGACCATGGCTATGGGTTATGAACACCTGTTACTTGTAAAATGGATATGTATAGGCTATTGGTCATGGCTAGTAGTTATAATGGTTCAAGGGCCATCGATATGAGTTATGGACATGTAGTGATTATAATGATTCAATGGCCTTGGTTATGGGTTATGGGTACCTATTACTTGTAAAATGCATATCTATAGGCTATTGCTCATGGCTAGTAGTTATAATGGTTCAAGGGCCATCGATATGAGTTATGGACATCTAATGATTATAATGGTTCAAGGGCCATGGTTATGGGTTATGGACACCTATTATTTGTAAAATGGATATCTGTAGGCTATTGGTCATGGCTAGTAGTTATAATGGATCAAGGGCCATCAGTATCAGTTATGGACATCAAGTGGTTATAATGGTTCAAGAACCATGGTTATATGTTATGTACTTGTAAAATGGATATCTGTAGGCTATTGGTCATGGCTAGGAGTTATAATGGTTAAAGGGCCATCAGTATCAGTTGTGGACATCTAGTGGTTATAATGGTTCGAGGAACATGGTTATGGGTTATGGACACCTATTACTTGTAAAATGGATATCTATAGGCTATTGGTCATGGCTAGTAGTTATAATGGTTCAAGGGCCATTAGTATCAGTTATGGACATCAAGTGGTTATAATGGTTCAAGAACCATGGTTCTGTGTTATGTACTTGTAAAATGGATATCTGTAGGCTATTGGTCATGGCTAGTAGTTATAATGGTTAAAGGGCCATCAGTATCAGTTGTGGACATCTAATGGTTATAATGGTTCAAGGAACATGGTTATGGGTTATGGACACCTATTACTTGTAAAATGGATATCTGTAGGCTATTGGTCATGGATAGTAGTTATAATGGTTCAATGGCCATCAATATCAGTTATGGACATCCAGTGGTTATAATGGTTCAAGAACCACGGTTATGGGTTATGGACACCTATTACTTGTAAAATGGATATCTATAGGCTATTGGTCATGGCTAGTAGTTATAATAGTTCAAGGGCCATCAGTATTAGTAATGTACATCAAGTGGTTATAATGGTTCAAGAACCATCGTTATATGTTATGTACTTGTAAAATGGATATCTGTAGGCTATTGGTCATGGCTAGTAGTTATAATGGTTAAAGGGCCATCAGTATCAGTTGTGGACATCTAGTGGTTATAATGGTTCAAGGAACATGGTTATGGGTTATGGACACCTATTACTTGTAAAATGGATATCTGTAGGCTATTGGTCATGGCTAGTAGTTATAATGGTTCAATGGCCATCAATATCAGTTATGGACATCTAGTGGTTATAATGGTTCAAGGAACATGGTTATGGGTTATGGACACCATTTACTTGTAAAATGGATATCTATAGGCTATTGGTCATGGCTAGTAATTATAATGGTTCAAGGGCCATTAGTATCAGTTATGGACATCAAGTGGTTATAATGGTTCAAGAACCATGGTTATGTGTTATGTACTTCTAAAATGGATATCTGTAGGCTATTGGTCATGGCTAGTAGTTATAATGGTTAAAGGGCAATCAGTATCAGTTGTGGACATCTAGTGGTTATAATGGTTCAAGGAACATGGTTATGGGTTATGGACACCTATTACTTGTAAAATGGATATCTATAGGCTATTGGTCATGGCTAGTAGTTATAATGGTTCAAGGGCCATCGATATGAATTATGGGCATGTAATGGTTATAATGATTTAATGGCCATGGTTATGGGTTATGGACACATATTACTTGTAAAATGGATATCTATACGCTATTAGTCATGGCCAGTAGTTATAATGGTTCAAGGGCCATCAGTATCAGTTATGGACATCTAGCGGTTATAATGGTTCAAGGACCATGGTTATGGGTTATGGACACCTATTACTTGTAAAATAGATATCTATAGGCTATTGGTCATGGCTAGTAGTTATAATGGTTCAAGGACCATCGATATGAGTTATGGACATGTAGTGGTTATAATGGTTCAATGGCCTTAGTTATGGGTTATGGACACCTATTACTTGTAATATGAATATCTATAGGCTATTGGTCAGGCTTACTAGTTATAATGCTTCAAGGGCCATCACTATCAGTTATGGACATCTAGTGGTTATAATGGTTCAACAACCATGGTTATGGGTTATGGACACCTATTACTTGTAAAATGGAAATCTGTAGGCTATAGGTCGTGGCTAGTAGTTATAATGGTTCAAGGGCCATCAGTATCAGTTATGGACATCTAGTGGTTATAATGGTTCAAGGACCATGGTTATGGGTTATGGACACTTATTACTTGTAAAATGGATATCTGTAGGCTATTGGTCATGGCTAGTAGTTATAATGGTTCGAGGGCCATCAATATGAGTTATGGACATGTACTGGATATAATGGTTTAATGGCCTTGGTTATGGGTTATGGGTTATGGACACCTATTAGTTGTAAAATGGATATCTACAGGCTTTTGGTCATGGCTAGTAGTTATAATGGTTCAAGGGCCATCAGTATCAGTTATGGACATCAAGTGGTTATAATGGTTCAAGAACCATGGTTATATGTTATGTACTTGTAAAATGGATATCTGTAGGCTATTGGTCATGGCTAGTAGTTATAATGGTTAAAGGGCCATCAGTATCAGTTGTGGACATCTAGTGGTTATAATGGTTCAAGGAACATGGTTATGGGTTATGGACACCTATTACTTGTAAAATGGATATCTATAGGCTATTGGTCATGGCTAGTAGTTATAATGGTTCAAGGGCCATTAGTATCAGTTATGGACATCAAGTGGTTATAATGGTTCAAGAACCATGGTTATGTGTTATGTACTTGTAAAATGGATATCTGTAGGCTATTGGTCATGGCTAGTAGTTATAATGGTTAAAGGGCCATCAGTATCAGTTGTGGACATCTAGTGGTTATAATGGTTAAAGGAACATGGTTATGGGTTATGGACACCTATTACTTGTAAAATGGATATCTATAGGCTATTGGGCATGGCTAGTAGTTATAATGGTTCAAGGGCCATCGATATGAATTATGGGCATGTAATGGTTATAATGATTCAATGGCCATGGTTATGGGTTATGGACACATATTACTTGTAAAATGGATATCTATACGCTATTAGTCATGGCCAGTAGTTATAATGGTTCAAGGGCCATCAGTATCAGTTATGGACATCAAGTTGTTATAATGGTTCAAGAACCATGGTTATATGTTATGTACTTGTAAAATGGATATCTGTAGGCTATTGGTCATGGCTAGTAGTTATAATGATTAAAGGGCCATCAGTATCAATTGTGGACATCTAGTGGTTATAATGGTTCAAGGAACATGGTTATGGGTTATGGACACCATTTACTTGTAAAATGGATATCTATAGGCTATTGGTCATGGCTAGTAGTTATAATGGTTCAAGGGCCATTAGTATCAGTTATGGACATCAAGTGGTTATAATGGTTCAAGAACCATGGTTATGTGTTATGTACTTCTAAAATGGATATCTGTGGGCTATTGGTCATGGCTAGTAGTTAAAATGGTTAAAGGGCCATCAGTATCAGTTGTGGACATCTAGTGGTTATAATGGTTCAAGGAACATGGTTATGGGTTATGGACACCTATTACTTGTAAAATGGATATCTATAGGCTATTGGTCATGGCTAGTAGTTATAATGGTTCAAGGGCCATCGATATGAATTATGGGCATGTAATGGTTATAATGATTTAATGGCCATGGTTATGGGTTATGGACACATATTACTTGTAAAATGGATATCTATACGCTATTAGTCATGGCCAGTAGTTATAATGGTTCAAGGGCCATCGGTATCAGTTATGGACATCTAGCGGTTATAATGGTTCAAGGACCATGGTTATGGGTTATGGACACCTATTACTTGTAAAATAGATATCTATAGGCTATTGGTCATGGCTAGTAGTTATAATGGTTCAAGGACCATCGATATGAGTTATGGACATGTAGTGGTTATAATGGTTCAATGGCCTTAGTTATGGGTTATGGACACCTATTACTTGTAATATGAATATCTATAGGCTATTGGTCAGGCTTACTAGTTATAATGCTTCAAGGGCCATCAGTATCAGTTATGGACATCTAGTGGTTATAATGGTTCAACAACCATGGTTATGGGTTATGGACACCTATTACTTGTAAAATGGAAATCTGTAGGCTATTGGTCGTGGCTAGTAGTTATAATGGTTCAAGGGCCATCAGTATCAGTTATGGACATCTAGTGGTTATAATGGTTCAAGGACCATGGTTATGGGTTATGGACACCTATTACTTATAAAATGGATATCTGTAGGCTATTGGTCATGGCTAGTAGTTATAATGGTTCGAGGGCCATCAATATGAGTTATGGACATGTACTGGATATAATGGTTTAAAGGCCTTGGTTATGGGTTATGGACACCTATTAGTTGTAAAATGGATATCTATAGGCTTTTGGTCATGGCTAGTAGTTATAATGGTTCAAGGGCCATCAGTATCAGTTATGGACATCAAGTGGTTATAATGGTTCAAGAACCATGGTTATATGTTATGTACTTGTAAAATGGATATCTGTAGGCTATTGGTCATGGCTAGTAGTTATAATGGTTAAAGGGCCATCAGTATCAGTTGTGGACATCTAGTGGTTATAATGGTTCAAGGAACATGGTTATGGGTTATGGACACCTATTACTTGTAAAATGGATATCTGTAGGCTATTGGTCACGGCTAGTAGTTATAATGGTTCAATGGCCATCAATATCAGTTATGGACATCCAGTGGTTATAATTGTTCAAGAACCATGGTTATGGGTTATGGACACCTATTACTTGTAAAATGGATATCTATAGGCTATTGGTCATGGCTAGTAGTTATAATGGTTCAAGGGCCATCAGTATTAGTTATGGACATCAAGTTGTTATAATGGTTCAAGAACCATGGTTATATGTTATGTACTTGTAAAATGGATATCTGTAGGCTATTGGTCATGGCTAGTAGTTATAATGGTTAAAGGGCCATCAGTATCAATTGTGGACATCTAGTGGTTATAATGGTTCAAGGAACATGGTTATGGGTTATGGACACCATTTACTTGTAAAATGGATATCTATAGGCTATTGGTCATGGCTAGTAGTTATAATGGTTCAAGGGCCATTAGTATCAGTTATGGACATCAAGTGGTTATAATGGTTCAAGAACCATGGTTATGTGTTATGTACTTCTAAAATGGATATCTGTGGGCTATTGGTCATGGCTAGTAGTTATAATGGTTAAAGGGCCATCAGTATCAGTTGTGGACATCTAGTGGTTATAATGGTTCAAGGAACATGGTTATGGGTTATGGACACCTATTACTTGTAAAATGGATATCTATAGGCTATTGGTCATGGCTAGTAGTTATAATGGTTCAAGGGCCATCGATATGAATTATGGGCATGTAATGGTTATAATGATTTAATGGCCATGGTTATGGGTTATGGACACATATTACTTGTAAAATGGATATCTATACGCTATTAGTCATGGCCAGTAGTTATAATGGTTCAAGGGCCATCGGTATCAGTTATGGACATCTAGCGGTTATAATGGTTCAAGGACCATGGTTATGGGTTATGGACACCTATTACTTGTAAAATAGATATCTATAGGCTATTGGTCATGGCTAGTAGTTATAATGGTTCAAGGACCATCGATATGAGTTATGGACATGTAGTGGTTATAATGGTTCAATGGCCTTAGTTATGGGTTATGGACACCTATTACTTGTAATATGAATATCTATAGGCTATTGGTCAGGCTTACTAGTTATAATGCTTCAAGGGCCATCAGTATCAGTTATGGACATCTAGTGGTTATAATGGTTCAACAACCATGGTTATGGGTTATGGACACCTATTACTTGTAAAATGGAAATCTGTAGGCTATTGGTCGTGGCTAGTAGTTATAATGGTTCAAGGGCCATCAGTATCAGTTATGGACATCTAGTGGTTATAATGGTTCAAGGACCATGGTTATGGGTTATGGACACCTATTACTTATAAAATGGATATCTGTAGGCTATTGGTCATGGCTAGTAGTTATAATGGTTCGAGGGCCATCAATATGAGTTATGGACATGTACTGGATATAATGGTTTAAAGGCCTTGGTTATGGGTTATGGACACCTATTAGTTGTAAAATGGATATCTATAGGCTTTTGGTCATGGCTAGTAGTTATAATGGTTCAAGAGCCATCAGTATCAGTTATGGACATCAAGTGGTTATAATGGTTCAAGAACCATGGTTATATGTTATGTACTTGTAAAATGGATATCTGTAGGCTATTGGTCATGGCTAGTAGTTATAATGGTTAAAGGGCCATCAGTATCAGTTGTGGACATCTAGTGGTTATAATGGTTCAAGGAACATGGTTATGGGTTATGGACACCTATTACTTGTAAAATGGATATCTATAGGCTATTGGTCATGGCTAGTAGTTATAATGGTTCAAGGGCCATTAGTATCAGTTATGGACATCAAGTGGTTATAATGGTTCAAGAACCATGGTTATGTGTTATGTACTTGTAAAATGGATATCTGTAGGCTATTGGTCATGGCTAGTAGTTATAATGGTTAAAGGGCCATCAGTATCAGTTGTGGACATCTAGTGGTTATAATGGTTCAAGGAACATGGTTATGGGTTATGGACACCTATTACTTGTAAAATGGATATCTGTAGGCTATTGGTCATGCTAGTAGTTATAATGGTTCAATGGCCATCAATATCAGTTATGGACATCCAGTGGTTATAATGGTTCAAGAACCATGGTTATGGGTTATGGACACCTATTACTTGTAAAATGGATATCTATAGGCTATTGGTCATGGCTAGTAGTTATAATGGTTCAAGGGCCATCAGTATTAGTTATGGACATCAAGTTGTTATAATGGTTCAAGAACCATGGTTATATGTTATGTACTTGTAAAATGGATATCTGTAGGCTATTGGTCATGGCTAGTAGTTATAATGGTTAAAGGGCCATCAGTATCAATTGTGGACATCTAGTGGTTATAATGGTTCAAGGAACATGGTTATGGGTTATGGACACCATTGACTTGTAAAATGGATATCTATAGGCTATTGGTCATGGCTAGTAGTTATAATGGTTCAAGGGCCATTAGTATCAGTTATGGACATCAAGTGGTTATAATGGTTCAAGAACCATGGTTATGTATTATGTACTTCTAAAATGGATATCTGTGGGCTATTGGTCATGGCTAGTAGTTATAATGGTTAAAGGGCCATCAGTATCAGTTGTGGACATCTAGTGGTTATAATGGTTCAAGGAACATGGTTATGGGTTATGGACACCTATTACTTGTAAAATGGATATCTATAGGCTATTGGTCATGGCTAGTAGTTATAATGGTTCAAGGGCCATCGATATGAATTATGGGCATGTAATGGTTATAATGATTTAATGGCCATGGTTATGGGTTATGGACACATATTACTTGTAAAATGGATATCTATACGCTATTAGTCATGGCCAGTAGTTATAATGGTTCAAGGGCCATCGGTATCAGTTATGGACATCTAGCGGTTATAATGGTTCAAGGACCATGGTTATGGGTTATGGACACCTATTACTTGTAAAATGGATATCTATAGGCTATTGGTCATGGCTAGTAGTTATAATGGTTCAAGGACCATCGATATGAGTTATGGACATGTAGTGGTTATAATGGTTCAATGGCCTTAGTTATGGGTTATGGACACCTATTACTTGTAATACGAATATCTATAGGCTATTGGTCAGGCTTACTAGTTATAATGCTTCAAGGGCCATCAGTATCAGTTATGGACATCTAGTGGTTATAATGGTTCAACAACCATGGTTATGGGTTATGGACACCTATTACTTGTAAAATGGAAATCTGTAGGCTATTGGTCGTGGCTAGTAGTTATAATGGTTCAAGGGCCATCAGTATCAGTTATGGACATCTAGTGGTTATAATGGTTCAAGGACCATGGTTATGGGTTATGGACACCTATTACTTGTAAAATGGATATCTGTAGGCTATTGGTCATGGCTAGTAGTTATAATGGTTCGAGGGCCATCCATATGAGTTATGGACATGTACTGGATATAATGGTTTAATGGCCTTGGTTATGGGTTATGGACACCTATTAGTTGTAAAATGGATATCTATAGGCTTTTGGTCATGGCTAGTAGTTATAATGGTTCAAGGGCCATCAGTATCAGTTATGGACATCAAGTGGTTATAATGGTTCAAGAACCATGGTTATATGTTATGTACTTGTAAAATGGATATCTGTAGGCTATTGGTCATGGCTAGTAGTTATAATGGTTAAAGGGCTATCAGTATCAGTTGTGGACATCTAGTGGTTATAATGGTTCAAGGAACATGGTTATGGGTTATGGACACCTATTACTTGTAAAATGGATATCTATAGGCTATTGGTCATGGCTAGTAGTTATAATGGTTCAAGGGCCATTAGTATCAGTTATGGACATCAAGTGGTTATAATGGTTCAAGAACCATGGTTATGTGTTATGTACTTGTAAAATGGATATCTGTAGGCTATTGGTCATGGCTAGTAGTTATAATGGTTAAAGGGCCATCAGTATCAGTTGTGGACATCTAGTGGTTATAATGGTTCAAGGAACATGGTTATGGGTTATGGACACCTATTACTTGTAAAATGGATATCTGTAGGCTATTGGTCATGGCTAGTAGTTATAATGGTTCAATGGCCATCAATATCAGTTATGGACATCCAGTGGTTATAATGGTTCAAGAACCATGGTTATGGGTTATGGACACCTATTACTTGTAAAATGGATATCTATAGGCTATTGGTCATGGCTAGTAGTTATAATGGTTCAAGGGCCATCAGTATTAGTTATGGACATCAAGTTGTTATAATGGTTCAAGAACCATGGTTATATGTTATGTACTTGTAAAATGGATATCTGTAGGCTATTGGTCATGGCTAGTAGTTATAATGGTTAAAGGGCCATCAGTATCAATTGTGGACATCTAGTGGTTATAATGGTTCAAGGAACATGGTTATGGGTTATGGACACCATTTACTTGTAAAATGGATATCTATAGGCTATTGGTCATGGCTAGTAGTTATAATGGTTCAAGGGCCATTAGTATCAGTTATGGACATCAAGTGGTTATAATGGTTCAAGAACCATGGTTATGTGTTATGTACTTCTAAAATGGATATCTGTGGGCTATTGGTCATGGCTAGTAGTTATAATGGTTAAAGGGCCATCAGTATCAGTTGTGGACATCTAGTGGTTATAATGGTTCAAGGAACATGGTTATGGGTTATGGACACCTATTACTTGTAAAATGGATATCTATAGGCTATTGGTCATGGCTAGTAGTTATAATGGTTCAAGGGCCATCGATATGAATTATGGGCATGTAATGGTTATAATGATTTAATGGCCATGGTTGTGGGTTATGGACACATATTACTTGTAAAATGGATATCTATACGCTATTAGTCATGGCCAGTAGTTATAATGGTTCAAGGGCCATCGGTATCAGTTATGGACATCTAGCGGTTATAATGGTTCAAGGACCATGGTTATGGGTTATGGACACCTTTACTTGTAAAATGGATATCTATAGGCTATTGGTCATGGCTAGTAGTTATAATGGTTCAAGGACCATCGATATGAGTTATGGACATGTAGTGGTTATAATTGTTCAATGGACTTAGTTATGGGTTACGGACACCTATTACTTGTAAAATGAATATCTATAGGCTATTGGTCAGGCTTACTAGTTATAATGCTTCAAGGGCCATCAGTATCAGTTATGGACATCTAGTGGTCATAATGGTTCAACAACCATGGTTATGGGTTATGGACACCTATTCCTTGTAAAATGGAAATATGTAGGCTATTGGCGTGGCTAGTAGTTATAATGGTTCAAGGGCCATCAGTATCAGTTACGGACATCTAGTGGTTATAATGGTTCAAGGACCATGGTTATGGGTTATGGACACCTATTACTTGTAAAATGGATATCTGTAGGATATTGGTCATGGCTAGTAGTTATAATGGTTCGAGGGCCATCGATATGAGTTATGGACATGTACTGGATATAATGGTTTAATGGCCTTGGTTATGGGTTATGGACACCTATTAGTTGTAAAATGGATATCTATAGGCTTTTGGTCATGGCTAGTAGTTATAATGGTTCAAGGGCCATCAGTATCAGTTATGGACATCAAGTGGTTATAATGGTTCAAGAACCATGGTTATATGTTATGTACTTGTAAAATGGATATCTGTAGGCTATTGGTCATGGCTAGTAGTTATAATGGTTAAAGGGCCATCAGTATCAGTTGTGGACATCTAGTGGTTATAATGGTTCAAGGAACACGGTTATGGGTTATGGACACCTATTACTTGTAAAATGGATATCTATAGGCTATTGGTCATGGCTAGTAGTTATAATGGTTCAAGGGCCATTAGTATCAGTTATGGACATCAAGTGGTTAAAATGGTTCAAGAACCATGGTTATGTGTTATGTACTTGTAAAATGGATATCTGTAGGCTATTGGTCATGGCTAGTAGTTATAATGGTTAAAGGGCCATCAGTATCAGTTGTGGACATCTAGTGGTTATAATGGTTCAAGGAACATGGTTATGGGTTATGGACACCAATTACTTGTAAAATGGATATCTGTAGGCTATTGGTCATGGCTAGTAGTTATAATGGTTCAATGGCCATCAATATCAGTTATGGACATCCAGTGGTTATAATGTTTCAAGAACCATGGTTATGGGTTATGGACACCTATTACTTGTAAAATTGAAATCTATAGGCTATTGGTCATGGCTAGTAGTTATAATGGTTCAAGGGCCATTAGTATCAGTTATGGACATCAAGTGGTTATAATGGTTCAAGAACCATGGTTATGTGTTATGTACTTCTAAAATGGATATCTGTAGGCTATTGGTCATGGCTAGTAGTTATAATGGTTCAAAGACCATCGATATGAGTTATGGACATGTAGTGGTTATAATGGTTCAATGGCCTTAGTTATGGGTTACGGACACCTATTACTTGTAAAATGAATATCTATAGGCTATTGGTCAGGCTTACTAGTTATAATGCTTCAAAGGCCATCAGTATCAGTTATGGACATCTAGTGGTTATAATGGTTCAACAACCATGGTTATGGGTTATGGACACCTATTACTTGTAAAATGGAAATCTGTAGGCTATTGGTCGTGGCTAGTAGTTATAATGGTTCAAGGGCCATCAGTATCAGTTATGGACATCTAGTGGTTATAATGGTTCAAGGACCATGGTTATGGGTTATGGACACCTATTACTTGTAAAATGGATATCTGTAGGCTATTGGTCATGGCTAGTAGTTATAATGGTTCGAGGGCCATCGATATGTGTTATGGACATGTACTGGATATAATGGTTTAATGGCCTTGGTTATGGGTTATGGACACCTATTAGTTGTAAAATGGATATCTATAGGCTTTTGGTCATGGCTAGTAGTTATAATGGTTCAAGGGCCATCGATATGAGTTATGGACATGTAATGGTTATAATGATTCAATGGCCATGGTTTTGGGTTATGGACACCTATTACTTGTAAAATGGATGTCTATAGGCTATTACTCATGGCAAGTAGTTTTAATGGTTCAAGGGCCATCAGTATCAGTTATGGACATCAGTTTGGTTATAATGGTTCAAGGACCATGGTTATCGTTTATGGACACCTATTACTTGTAAAATTGATATCTGTAGGCTATTGTACATGGCAAGTAGTTATAATGGTTCAAGGGCCACGGTTATGGGTTATGGACCCCTATTACCTGTAAAATGGATGTCTATAGGCTATTACTCATGGCAAGTACTTATAATGGTTCAAGGGCCATCAGTATCAGTTATGGACATCAAGTACCACATAATGGTTCAAGAACCATGGTTATGGGTTATGGACACCTATTACTTGAAAATGGATATCTATAGGCTATTAGTCATGGCTAGTAGTTATAATGGTTCAAGGGCCATCAGTATCAGTTATGGACATCTAGTGGTTATAATGGTTCAAGGACCGTGGTTATGGGTTATGGACACCTATTACTTGTAAAATGGATATCTATAGGCTATTGGTCATGGCTAGTAGTTATAATGGTTCAAGGGCCATCTGTATCAGTTATGGACATGTAGTGGTTATAATGGTTCAAGGACCATGGCTATGGGTTATGGACACCTATTACTTGTAAAATGGATATCTGTAGGCTATTGGTCATGGCTAGTAGTTATAATGGATCAAGGGCCATCAGTATCAGTTATGGATATCTAGTGGTTAGAATGGTTCAAGGACCTTGGTTATGGGTTATGGACACCTATTACTTGTAAAATGGATATCTATAGGCTATTGGTCATGGCTAGTAGTTATAATGGTTCAAGGGCCATCGATATGAGTTATTGACATGTACTGGTTATAATGGTTTAATGGCATTGTTATGGGTTATGGACACCTATTACTTGTAAAATGGATATCTATAGGCTATTAGTCATGGCTACTAGTTATAATGGTTCAATGGCCATCAGTATCAATTATGGACATCCATTGGTTATAATGGTACAAGAACCATGGTTATGGGTTATGGACACCTATTACTCGTAAAATGGATATCTATAGGCTATTGGTCATGGCTAGTAGTTATAATGGTTCAAGGGCCATCAGTATCAGTTATGGACATCAAGTGGTTATAATGGTTCAAGAACCATGGTTATATGTTATGTACTTGTAAAATGGATATCTCTAGGCTATTGGTCATGGCTAGTAGTTATAATGGTTAAAGGGCCATCGGTATCAGTTGTGGACATCTAGTGGTTATAATGGTTCAAGGAACACGGTTATGGGTTATGGACACCTATTACTTGTAAAATGGATCTCTATAGGCTATTGGTCATGGCTAGTAGTTATAATGGTTCAAGGGCCATTAGTATCAGTTATGGACATCAAGTGGTTATAATGGTTCAAGAACCATGGTTATGTGTTATGTACTTGTAAAATGGATATTTGTAGGCTATTGGTCATGGCTAGTAGTTATAATGGTTAAAGGGCCATCAGTATCAGTTGTGGACATCTAGTGGTTATAATGGTTCAAGGAACATGGTTATGGGTTATGGACACCTATTACTTGTAAAATGGATATCTGTAGGCTATTGGTCATGGCTAGTAGTTATAATGGTTCAATGGCCATCAATATCAGTTATGGACATCCAGTGGTTATAATGGTTCAAGAACCATGGTTATGGGTTATGGACACCTATTACTTGTAAAATGGAAATCTATAGGCTATTGGTCATGGCTAGTAGTTATAATGGTTCAAGGGCCATTAGTATCAGTTATGGACATCAAGTGGTTATAATGGTTCAAGAACCATGGTTATGTGTTATGTACTTCTAAAATGGATATCTGTAGGCTATTGGTCATGGCTAGTAGTTATAATGGTTAAACGGCCATCAGTATCAGTTGTGGACATCTAGTGGTTATAATGGTTCAAGGAACATGGTTATGGGTTATGGACACCTATTACTTGTAAAATGGATATCTATAGGCTATTGGTCATGGCTAGTAGTTATAATGGTTCAAGGGCCATCGATATGAATTATGGGCATGTAATGGTTATAATGATTTAATGGCCATAGTTATGGGTTACGGACACATATTACTTGTAAAATGGATATCTATACGCTATTAGTCATGGCCAGTAGTTATAATGGTTCAAGGGCCATCAGTATCAGTTATGGACATCTAGCGGTTATAATGGTTCAAGGACCATGGTTATGGGTTATCGACACCTATTACTTGTAAAATGGATATCTATAGGCTATTGGTCATGGCTAGTAGTTATAATGGTTCAAAGACCATCGATATGAGTTATGGACATGTAGTGGTTATAATGGTTCAATGGCCTTAGTTATGGGCTACGGACACCTATTACTTGTAAAATGAATATCTATAGGCTATTGGTCAGGCTTACTAGTTATAATGCTTCAAGGGCCATCAGTATCAGTTATGGACATCTAGTGGTTATAATGGTTCAACAACCATGGTTATGGGTTATGTACACCTATTACTTGTAAAATGGAAATCTGTAGGCTATTGGTCGAGGCTAGTAGTTATAATGGTTCAAGGGCCATCAGTATCAGTTATGGACACCTAGTGGTTATAATGGTTCAAGGACCATGGTTATGGGTTATGGACACCTATTACTTGTAAAATGGATATATGTAGGCTATTGGTCATGGCTAGTAGTTATAATGGTTCGAGGGCCATCGATATGAGTTATGGACATGTACTGGATATAATGGTTTAATGGCCTTGGTTATGGGTTATGGACACCTATTAGTTGTAAAATGGATATCTATAGGCTTTTGGTCATGGCTAGTAGTTATAATGGTTCAAGGGCCATCTATATGAGTTATGGACATGTAATGGTTATAATGATTCAATGGCCATGGTTATGGGTTATGGACACCTATTACTTGTAAAATGGATGTCTATAGGCTATTACTCATGGCAAGTAGTTTTAATGGTTCAAGGGCCATCAGTATCAGTTATGGACATCAGTTTGGTTATAATGGTTCAAGGACCATGGTTATCGGTTATGGACACCTATTACTTGTAAAATTGATATCTGTAGGCTATTGTACATGGCAAGTAGTTATAATGGTTCAAGGGCCACGGTTATGGGTTATGGACCCCTATTACCTGTAAAATGGATGTCTATAGGCTATTACTCATGGCAAGTACTTATAATGGTTCAAGGGACATCAGTATCAGTTATGGACATCAAGTACCACATAATGGTTCAAGAACCATGGTTATGGGTTATGGACACCTATTACTTGTAAATTGGATATCTATAGGCTATTAGTCATGGCTAGTAGTTATAATGGTTCAAGGGCCATCAGTATCAGTTATGGACATCTAGTGGTTATAATGGTTCAAGGACCGTGGTTATGGGTTATGAACACCTATTACTTGTAAAATGGATATCTATAGGCTATTGGTCATGGCTAGTAGTTATAATGGTTCAAGGGCCATCTGTATCAGTTATGGACATGTAGTGGTTATAATGGTTCAAGGACCATGGCTATGGGTTATGGACACCTATTACTTGTAAAATGGATATGTATAGGCTATATTGGTCATGGCTAGTAGTTATAATGGTTCAAGGGCCATCGATATGAGTTATGGACATGTAGTGATTATAATGATTCAATGGCATTGGTTAGGGGTTATGGGTACCTATTACTTGTAAAATGCATATCTATAGGCTATTGCTCATGGCTAGTAGTTATAATGGTTCAAGGGCCATCGATATGAGTTATGGACATCTAATGATTATAATGGTTCAAGGGCCATGGTTATGGGTTATGGACACCTATTACTTGTAAAATGGATATCTATAGGCTATTAGTCATGGCTACTAGTTATAATGGTTCAATGGCCATCAGTATCAATTATGGACATCCATTGGTTATAATGGTTCAAGAACCATGGTTATGGGTTATGGACACCTATTACTTGTAAAATGGATATCTATAGGCTATTAGTCATGGCTAGTAGTTATAATGGTTCAAGGGCCATCAGTATCAGTTATGGACATCAAGTGGTTATAATGGTTCAAGAACCATGGTTATATGTTATGTACTTGTAAAATGGATATCTGTAGGCTATTGGTCATGGCTAGTAGTTATAATGGTTAAAGGGCCATCAGTATCAGTTGTGGACATCTAGTGGTTATAATGGTTCAAGGAACATGGTTATGGGTTATGGACACCTATTACTTGTAAAATGGGTATCTATAGGCTATTTGTCATGGCTAGTAGTTATAATGGTTTAAGGGCCATTAGTATCAGTTATGGACATCAAGTGGTTATAATGGTTCAAGAACCATAGTTATGTGTTATGTACTTGTAAAATGGATATCTGTAGGCTATTGGTCATGGCTAGTAGTTATAATGGTTAAAGGACCATCAGTATCAGTTGTGGACATCTAGTGGTTATAATGGTTCAAGGAACATGGTTATGGGTTATGGACACCTATTACTTGTAAAATGGATATCTATAGGCTATTGGTCATGGCTAGTAGTTATAATGGTTCAAGGGCCATTAGTATCAGTTATGGACATCAAGTGGTTATAATGGTTCAAGAACCATGGTTATGTGTTATGTACTTGTAAAATGGATATTTGTAGGCTATTGGTCATGGCTAGTAGTTATAATGGTTAAAGGGCCATCAGTATCAGTTGTGGACATCTAGTGGTTATAATGGTTCAAGGAACATGGTTATGGGTTATGGACACCTATTACTTGTAAAATGGATATCTATAGGCTATTGGTCATGGCTAGTAGTTATAATGGTTCAAGGGCCATCGATATGAATTATGGGCATGTAATGGTTATAATGATTCAATGGCCATGGTTATGGGTTATGGACACATATTACTTGTAAAATGGATATCTATACGCTATTAGTCATGGCCAGTAGTTATAATGGTTCAAGGGTCATCAGTATCAGTTATGGACATCTAGCGGTTATAATGGTTCAAGGACCATGGTTATGGGTTATGGACACCTATTACTTGTAAAATGGATATCTATAGGCTATTGGTCATGGCTAGTAGTTATAATGGTTCAAGGACCATCGATATGAGTTATGGACATGTTGTGGTTATAATGGTTCAATGGCCTTAGTTATGGGTTATGGACACCTATTACTTGTAAAATGAATATCTATAGGCTATTGGTCATGCTTACTAGTTATAATGCTTCAAGGGCCATGAGTATCAGTTATGGACATCTAGTGGTTATAATGGTTCAACAACCATGGTTATGGTCTATGGACACCTATTACTTGTAAAATGGAAATCTGTAGGCTATTGGTCGTGGCTAGTAGTTATAATGGTTCAAGGGCCATCAGTATCAGTTATGGACATCTAGTGGTTATAATGGTTCACGGACCATGGTTATGGGTTATGGACACCTATTACTTGTAAAATGGATATCTGTAGGCTATTGGTCATGGCTAGTAGTTATAATGGTTCGAGGGCCATCGATATGAGTTATGGACATGTACTGGATATAATGGTTTAATGGCCTTGGTTATGGGTTATGGACACCTATTAGTTGTAAAATTGATATCTATAGGCTTTTGGTCATCGCTAGTAGTTATAATGGTTCAAGGGCCATCGATATGAGTTATGGACATGTAATGGTTATAATGATTCAATGGCCATGGTTATGGGTTATGGACACCTATTACTTGTAAAATGGATGTCTATAGGCTATTACTCATGGCAAGTAGTTTTAATGGTTCAAGGGCCATCAGTATCAGTTATGGACATCAAGTGGTTATAATGGTTCAAGGACCATGGTTATCGGTTATGGACACCTATTACTTGTAAAATGGATATCTGTAGGCTATTGTACATGGCAAGTAGTTATAATGGTTCAAGGGCCACGGTTATGGGTTATGGACCCCTATTACCTGTAAAATGGATGTCTATAGGCTATTACTCATGGCAAGTACTTATAATGGTTCAAGGGCCATCAGTATCAGTTATGGACATCAAGTACCACATAATGGTTCAAGAACCATGGTTATGGGTTATGGACACCTATTACTTGTAAAATGGATATCTATAGGCTATTAGTCATGGCTAGTAGTTATAATGGTTCAAGGGCCATCAGTATCAGTTATGGACATCTAGTGGTTATAATGGTTCAAGGACCATGGTTATGGGTTATGGACACCTATTACTTGTAAAATGGATATCTATAGGCTATTGGTAATGGCTAGTAGTTATAATGGTTCAAGGGCCATCTGTATCAGTTATGGACATGTAGTGGTTATAATGGTTCAAGGACCATGGCTATGGGTAATGGACACCTATTACTTGTAAAATGGATATGTATAGGCTATTGGTCATGGCTAGTAGTTATAATGGTTCAAGGGCCATCGATATGAGTTATGGACATGTAGTGATTATAATGATTCAATGGCCTTGGTTATGGGTTATGGGTACCTATTACTTGTAAAATGCATATCTATAGGCTATTGCTCATGGCTAGTAGTTATAATGGTTCAAGGGCCATCGATATGAGTTATGGACATGGTAGGTTATAATGGTTTAATGGCATTGTTATGGGTTATGGACACCTATTACTTGTAAAATGGATATCTATAGGCTATTAGTCATGGCTACTAGTTTTAATGGTTCAATGGCCATCAGTATCAATTATGGACATCCAGTGGTTATAATGGTTCAAGAACCATGGTTATGGGTTATGGACACCTATTACTTGTAAAATGGATATCTATAGGCTATTGGTCATGGCTAGTAGTTATAATGGTTCAAGGGCCATCAGTATCAGTTATGGACATCAAGTGGTTATAATGGTTCAAGAACCATGGTTATATGTTATATACTTGTAAAATGGATATATGTAGGCTATTGGTCATGGATAGTAGTTATAATGGTTAAAGGGCCATCAGTATCAGTTGTGGACATCTAGTGGTTATAATGGCTCAAGGAACATGGTTATGGGTTATGGACACCTATTACTTGTAAAATGGATATCTAAAGGCTATTGGTCATGGCTAGTAGTTATAATGGTTCAAGGGCCATTAGTATCAGTTATGGACATCAAGTGGTTATAATGGTTCAAGAACCATGGTTATGTGTTATGTACTTGTAAAATGAATATATGTAGGCTACTGGTCATGGCTAGTAGTTATAATGGTTAAAGGGCCATCAGTATAAGTTGTGGACATCTAGTGGTTATAATGGTTCAAGGAACATGGTTATGGGTTATGGCCACCTATTACTTGTAAAATGGATATCTATAGGCTATTGGTCATGGCTAGTAGTTATAATGGTTCAAGGGCCATCGATATGAATTATGGGCATGTAATGGTTATAATGATTCAATGGCCATGGTTATGGGTTATGGACACATATAACTTGTAAAATGGATATCTATACGCTATTAGTCATGGCCAGTAGTTATAATGGTTCAAGGGCCGTCAGTATCAGTTATGGACATCTAGCGGTTATAATGGTTCAAGGACCATGGTTATGGGTTATGGACACCTATTACTTGTAAAATGGATATCTATAGGCTATTGGTCATGGCTAGTAGTTATAATGGTTCAAGGACCATCGATATGAGTTATGGACATGTTGTGGTTATAATGGTTCAATGGCCTTAGTTATGGGTTATGGACACCTATTACTTGTAAAATGAATATCTATAGGCTATTGGTCATGCTTACTAGTTATAATGCTTCAAGGGCCATCAGTATCAGTTATGGACATCTAGTGGTTATAATGGTTCAACAACCATGGTTATGGGTTATGGACACCTATTACTTGTAAAATGGAAATCTGTAGGCTATTGGTCGTGGCTAGTAGTTATAATGGTTCAAGGGCCATCAGTATCAGTTATGGACATCTAGTGGTTATAATGGTTCAAGGACCATGGTTATGGGTTATGGACACCAATTACTTGTAAAATGGATATCTCTAGGCATTGGTCATGGCTAGTAGTTATAATGGTTCGAGGGCCATCGATATGAGTTATGGATATGTACTGGATATAATGGTTTAATGGCCTTGGTTATGGGTTATGGACATCTATTAGTTGTAAAATGGATATCTATAGGCTTTTGGTCATGGCTAGTAGTTATAATGGTTCAAGGGCCATCGATATGAGTTATGGACATGTAATGGTTATAATGATTCAATAGCCATGGTTATGGGTTATGGACACCTATTACTTGTAAAATGGATGTCTATAGGCTATTACTCATGGCAAGTAGTTTTAATGGTTCAAGGGCCATCAGTATCAGTTATGGACATCAAGTGGTTATAATGGTTCAAGGACCATGGTTATGGGTTATGGACACCTATTACTCTTAAAATGGATATCTGTAGGCTATTGTACATGGCAAGTAGTTATAATGGTTCAAGGGCCACGGTTATGGGTTATGGACCCCTATTACCTGTAAAATGGATGTCTATAGGCTATTACTCATGGCAAGTACTTATAATGGTTCAAGGGCCATCAGTATCAGTTATGGACATCAAGTACCACATAATGGTTCAAGAACCATTGTTATGGGTTATGGACACCTATTACTTGTAAAATGGATATCTATAGGCTATTAGTCATGGCTAGTAATTATAATGGTTCAAGGGCCATCAATATCAGTTATGGACATCTAGTGGTTATAATGGTTCAAGGACCATGGTTATGGGTTATGGACACCTATTACTTGTAAAATGGATATCTATAGGCTATTGGTCATGGCTAGTAGTTATAATGGTTAAAGGGCCATCGATATGAATTATGGGCATGTAATGGTTATAATGATTCAATGGCCATGGTTATGTGTTATGTACTTGTAAAATGGATATCTGTAGGCTATTGGTCATGGCTAGTAGTTATAATGGTTAAAGGGCCATCACTATCAGTTGTGGACATCTAGTGGTTTTAATGGTTCAAGGAACATGGTTATGGGTTATGGACACCTATTACTTGTAAAATGGATATCTATAGGCTATTGGTCATGGCTAGTAGTTATAATGGTTCAAGGGCCATCGATATGAATTATGGGCATGTAATGGTTATAATGATTCAATGGCCATGGTTATGGGTTATGGACACATATTACTTTTAAAATGGATATCTATACGCTATTAGTCATGGCCAGTAGTTATAATGGTTCAAGGGTCATCAGTATCAGTTATGGACATCTAGCGGTTATAATGGTTCAAGGACCATGGTTATGGGTTATGGACACCTATTACTTGTAAAATGGATATCTATAGGCTATTGGTCATGGCTAGTAGTTATAATGGTTCAAGGACCATCGATATGAGTTATGGACATGTTGTGGTTATAAAGGTTCAATGAACTTAGTTATGGGTTATGGACACCTATTACTTGTAAAATGAATATCTATAGGCTATTGGTCATGCTTACTAGTTATAATGCTTCAAGGGCCATCAGTATCAGTTATGGACATCTAGTGGTTATAATGGTTCAACAACCATGGTTATGGGTTATGGACACCTATTACTTGTAAAATGGAAATCTGTAGGCTATTGGTCGTGGCTAGTAGTTATAATGGTTCAAGGGCCATCAGTATCAGTTATGGACATCTAGTGGTTATAATGGTTCAAGGACCATGGTTATGGGTTATGGACACCTATTACTTGTAAAATGGATATCTCTAGGCTATTGGTCATGGCTAGTAGTTATAATGGTTCGAGGGCCATCGATATGAGTTATGGACATGTACTGGATATAATGGTTTAATGGCCTTGGTTATGGGTTATGGACACCTATTAGTTGTAAAATGGATATCTATATGCTTTTGGTCATGGCTAGTAGTTATAACGGTTCAAGGGCCATCGATATGAGTTATGGACATGTAATGGTTATAATGATTCAATGGCCATGGTTATGGGTTATGGACACCTATTAATTGTAAAATGGATGTCTATAGGCTATTACTCATGGCAAGTAGTTTTAATGGTTCAAGGGCCATCAGTATTAGTTATGGACATCAAGTGGTTATAATGGTTCAAGGACCATGGTTATGTGTTATGGACACCTATTACTTGTAAAATGGATATCTGTAGGCTATTGTACATGGCAACTAGTTATAATGGTTCAAGGGCCATGGTTATGGGTTATGGACCCCTATTACCTGTAAAATGGATGTCTATAGGCTATTACTCATGGCAAGTACTTATAATGGTTCAAGGGCCATCAGTATCAGTTATGGACATCAAGTACCACATAATGGTTCAAGAACGATGGTTATGGGTTATGGACACCTATTACTTGTAAAATGGATATCTATAGGCTATTAGTCATGGCTAGTAGTTATAATGGTTCAAGGGCCATCAGTATCAGTTATGGACATCTAGTGGTTATAATGGTTCAAGGACCATGGTTATGGGTTATGGACACCTATTACTTGTAAAATGGATATCTATAGGGTATTGGTCATGGCTAGTAGTTATAATGGTTCAAGGGCCATCTGTATCAGTTATGGACATGTAGTGGTTATAATGGTTCAAGGACCATGGCTATGGGTTATGGACACCTATTACTTGTAAAATGGATATGTATAGGCTATTGGTCATGGCTAGTAGTTATAATGGTTCAAAGGCCATCGATATGAGTTATGGACATGTAGTGATTATAATGATTCAACGGCCTTGGTTATGGGTTATGGGTACCTATTACTTGTAAAATGCATATCTATAGGCTATTGCTCATGGCTAGTAGTTATAATGGTTCAAGGGCCATCGATATGAGTTATGGACATCTAATGATTATAATGGTTCAAGGGCCATGGTTATGGGTTATGGACACCTATTACTTGTAAAATGGATATCTGTAGGCTATTGGTCATGGCTAGTAGTTATAATGGTTCAAGGGCCATCAGTATCAGTTATGGGTATCTAGTGGTTAGAATGGTTCAAGGACCTTGGTTATGGGCTATGGACACCTATTACTTGTAAAATGGATATCTATAGGTTATTGGTCATGGCTAGTAGTTATAATGGTTCAAGGGCCATCGATATGAGTTATGGACATGTACTGGTTAAAATGGTTTAATGGCATTGTTATGGGTTATGGACACCTATTACTTGTAAAATGGATATCTATAGGCTATTGGTCATGGCTAGTAGTTATAATGGTTCAAGAGCCATCAGTATCAGTTATAGACGTCAAGTGGTTAAAATGGTTCAAGAACCATGGTTATGTGTTATGTACTTGTAAAATAGATATCTGTAGGCTATTGGTCATGGCTAGTAGTTATAATGGTTAAAGGGCCATCAGTACAGTTGTGGACATCTAGTGGTTATAATGGTTCAAGGAACATGGTTATGGGTTATGGACACCTATTACTTGTAAAATGGATATTTGTAGGCTATTGGTCATGGCTAGTAGTTATAATGGTTCAAGGGCCATCGATATGAGTTATGGACATGTACTGGTTATAATGGTTTAATGGCATTGTTATGGGTAATGGACACCTATTACTTGTAAAATGGATATCTATAGGCTATTAGACATGGCTACTAGTTATAATGGTTCAATGGCCATCAGTATCAATTATGGATATCCAGTGGTTATAATGGTTCAAGAACCATGGTTATGGGTTATGGACACCTATTACTTGTAAAATGGATATCTTTAGGCTATTGATCATGGCTAGTAGTTATAATGGTTCAAGGGCCATCAGTATCAGTTATGGACATCAAGTGGACCATGGTTATATGTTATGTACTTGTAAAATGGATATCTGTAGGCTATTGGTCATGGCTAGTAGTTATAATGGTTAAAGGGCCATCAGTATCAGTTGTGGACATCTAGTGGTTATAATGGTTCAAGGAACATGGTTATGGGTTATGGACACCTATTACTTGTAAAATGGATATCTATAGGCTATTGGTCATGGCTAGTAGTTATAATGGTTCAAGGGCCATCGATATGAATTATGGGCATGTAATGGTTATAATGATTCAATGGCCATGGTTATGGGTTATGGACACCTATTACTTGTAAAATGGATATCTATACGCTATTAGTCATGGCCATTAGTTATAATGGTTCAAGGGCCATCAGTATCAGGTATGGACATCTAGTGGTTATAATGGTTCAACAACCATGGTTATGGGTTATGGACACCTATTACTTGTAAAGTGGAAATCTATAGGCTATTGGTCGTGGCTAGTAGTTATAATGGTTCAAGGGCCATCAGTATCAGTTGTGGACATCTATTGGTTATAATGGTTTAAGGACCATGGTTATGGGTTATGGACACCTATTACTTGTAAAATGGATATCTGTAGGCTATTGGTCATGGCTAGTAGTTATAATGGTTCAAGGGCCATCGATATGAGTTATGGACATGTACTGGATATAATGGTTTAATGGCCTTGGTTATGGGTTATGGACACCTATTAGTTGTAAAATGGATACTATAGGTTTTTGGTCATGGCTAGTAGATATAATGGTTCAAGGGCCATCGATATAAGTTATGGACCAAGGCTCAAGGCCCAAGGTTCAAGGCGCAAGGCTGAAGGTTCAAGGCTCAAGGCTCAACGCTCAAAGGTCAAGGCTCAAGGCTCAAGGCTCAAGGCTCAAGGCTCAAGGCTCAAGGCTCAAGGCTCAAGGCTCAAGGCTTAAGGCTCAAGGCTCAAGGCACAAGGCACAAGGCTCAACGCTCAACGCTCAACGCTCAAGGCTCAAGGCTCAAGGGTCAAGGGTCAAGGCTCAAGGCTCAAGGCTCAAGGCTCAAGGCTCAAGGCTCAAGGCTCAAGGCTCAAGGCTCAAGGCTCATGGCTCATGGCCCAAGGCTCAAGGCTCAAGGCCCAAGGCTCAAGTTTCAAGGCTCAAGGCTCAAGACTCAACGCTCAACGCTCATGGCTCAAAGGTCAAGGTTCAAGGCTCAAGCATCAATGCTCAGGGCTCAAGGCTCAAGGCTCAAGGCTCAAGGCTCATGGCCCAAGGCTCAAGGCTCAAGGCCCAAGGCTCAAGGCTCAAGGTTCAAGGCTCAAGGCTCAAGGCTCAAGGCTCAATGCTCAACGCTCAAGGCTCACGGTCACGGCTCAAGGCTCAACGCTCAAGGGTCAATGCTCAAGGGTCAACGCTCAAGGGATAAGGCTCGAGGCTCAAGGCTCAAGTCCAAGGCTCAAGGCTCAACGCTCAACGCTCAAGGCTCAAGGCTCAAGGCTCAAGGCTCAAGGCGTAAGGGTCAAGAGTCAAGGATCATGTCTCAAGTTTTAAGGCTCAAGGCTCCTGGCTCAAGGCTCAAGGCTCAAGGTTCAAGGCTCAAGGCTAAAGTTTCAACGCTCAAGACTCAAGGCTCAAGGTTCAAGTAACAAGGCTCAAGGCTCAAGGCTCAAGGCTCAAGGCTCAAGGCTTAAGGCTCAAGGCTCAAGGCTCAAGGCTCAAGGCTCAAGGCTCAAGGCTCAAGGCTCAAGGCTCAAGGCTCAAGGCACGATGCTCAAGGCTCAAGGCTCAACGCTCAACGCTCAAGGGTCAAGGGTCAAGGCTCAAGGGTCAAGGCTCAAGGCTCAAGGCTCAAGGCTCAAGGCTCAAGGCTCTTGGCCCAAGGCTCAAGGCTCAAGGCTCAAGGCTCAAGGCCCAAGGCTCAAGGCTCAAGGCTCAAGGTTCAAGGCTCAAGGCTCAAGGCTCAAGGCTCAACGCTCAACGCTCAAGGCTCAAAGGTCAAGGCTCAAGGCTCAAGCATCAATGCTCAGGGCTCAAGGCTCAAGGCTCAAGGTTCAAGTAACAAGGCTCAAGGCTCAAGGCTCAAGGCTCAAGGCTCAAGGCACAAGGCTCAAGGGTCAAGGCTCAAGGCTCAACGCTGAAGGGTCAAGGCTCAAGGCTCAAGGCTCAAGGCTCAAGGCTCAAGGCCCAAGGCTCATGGCCCAAGGCTCAAGGCTCAAGGCCCAAGGCTCAAGGCTCAAGGTTCAAGGCTCAAGGCTCAAGGCTCAACGCTCAACGCTCAAGGCTCAAAGGTCAAGGTTCAAGGCTCAAGCATCAATGCTCAGGGCTCAAGGCTCTAGGCTCAAAGCTCAAGGCTCAAGGCTCAAGGCTCAAGGCTCAAGACTCAAGGCTCAAGGCTCAAGGCTCAAGGCTCAAGGCTAAAGGCTCAAGGCTCAAGGCACCAGGCTCAAGGCTCAACGCTCAAGACTCAACGCTCAACAGTCAACGCTCAAGGGTCAAGGCTCGAGGGACAAGGCTCGAGGCTCAAGGCTCAAGGCTCAAGGCGTAAGGGTCAAGAGTCAAAGCTCAAGTCAAAAGTTTTAAGGCTCAAGTCTCATGGCTCAAGGCTGAAGGCTCAAGGCTTAAGGCTCAAGTTTCAAGGCTCAAGGTTCAAGTAACAAGGCTCAAGGCTCAAGGCTCAAGGCTCAAGGCACAAGGCTCAAGGCTCAAGGCTTAAGGGTCAACGCTCAAGGGTAAAGGCTCAAGGGTCAAGGGTCAAGGCTCAAGGCCCAAGGCTCAAGGCTCAAGGCTCAACGCTGAAGGCTCAAGGCACAAGGCTGAAGGCACAAGGCTCAAGGCTCTAGGCTCCAGGCTTAAGGCTTAAGGCTCAAAGGCTCCAGGCTCCGGGCTCAAGGCTCCAGGCTCGACGCTCAAGGCTCTAGGGTCCAGGGTCAAGGCTCCAGGCTCAAAGGCTCCATGCTCAAGGATCAAGGCTCTAGGCTCAAGGCTCACGGCTCAGGACTCAAGGCTCAAGGCTCAACTCTCAAGGCTCAACGCTCAAGGGTCAACGCTCAAGGGTCAACGCTCAAGGGTCAACGCTCAAGGGATAAGGCTCGAGGCTTAAGGCTCAAGTCCAAGGCTCAAGGCTCAAGGCTCAATGCTCAAGGCTCAAGGCTCAAGGCGTAAGGGTCAAGAGTCAAGGCTCATGTCTCAAGTTTTAAGCCTCAAGGCTAATGGCTCAAGGCTCAAGGCTCAAGGTTCAAGGCTCAAGGCTCAAGTTTCAACGCTCAAGGTTCAAGTAACAAGGCTCAAGGCTGAAGGCTCAAGGCTCAAGGCTCAAGGCTCAAGGCTCAATGCTCAAGGCTCAAGGCACAAGGCTCAAGGCTCAAGGCTCAAGGGTCAAGGGTTAAGGATCAAGGCTCAAGGCTCAAGGCTCAAGGCTCAAGGCTCAAGGCTCAAGGCTAAAGGCTCAAGGCTCAAGGCTCAAGGCTCAAGGCTCAAGGCTCAAGGCTCAAGGCTCAAGGCTCAAGGCTCAAGGCTCAAGGCTCAAGGCTCAAGGCTCAAGGCTCAAGGCTCATGGCCCAAGGCTCAAGGCTCAAGGCTCAAAGCTTAAGGCTCAAGGCTCAAGGCTCAAGGGTCAACGCTCAAGGGTCAATGCTCAAGGCTCAAGGCTCAAGGCTCAAGGCTAGAGGATCAAGGCTCAAGGATTAAGGCACAAGGCGCAAGGCTCAAGGTCTAGGCGCAAGGCGCAAGGGCAAGAATCAAGGCTTAGGGCTCAAGGCTCAAGGCTCAAGTCTTAATGCGCAAGGCTCAAGGCGCAATGGTCATGAGTCAAGGATCAAGTCTCAAGTTTCATGGCTCAAGGCTCAAGGCTCAAGGCTCAAGGCTCAAGGCTCAAGGCTCAAGGCTCAAGGCTCAAGGCTCAAGGCACAAGGCTCAAGGCTCAACGCTCAACGCTCAACGCTCAACGCTCAAGGGTCAAGGCTCAAGGCTCAAGGCTCAAGGCTCAAGGCTCAAGGCTCAAGGCTCAAGAGTGAATTGTGAGACAATCTCACGATGTGTGGGATGATCCAGAAACTCTTGACTCATGTACTTTCATCCTTATCAGGACTGAAAGCCTTTGTTGTCTTGCCGAGTTGATTTTCTACTTTTACTTTAGAAAGCTTTGAACGTTTCAAAGATTTCATGTTTATGTCTAATCAAGTAAACATAACCATAGCGACTGATATCATTAAATCTTCCATGTTGATGTTTAATGAAGTAAACATAACCATATCGAATGATATCATCAGTGAAAGTAGGTGGCACCTTCCCTAGTCTTAGTTCTAAAAGGGCCACATACATCAGTATGTATGAGTCCAAGTAGATTTTTAGCTCTTTCGCCAACATGGGAGAAAAGCTTTCTTGTTATCTTTCCATAATATACAAGAGAGGCATTTTAAATGATTCATAATCATTTGTAAAGAAGCCCGTCGAGTTTTAGTATCAAAATGCGTTTCTTGTTTATGTGGAAAAGATAACGATGCTCTAGGTAAGTAGAATCCAAACCAATTTGAATTCTTGAGTGCTACATTTGTATATAGAACTATCGTTTGAATTAGGATCATGCATATTAATTTCAAACATACTATTACAAGGAATAGTTATAAAAAATTGTTATTTTTCATAAAACAAAATATCATAATCCATTATTCAACAAACGATAAAGCTAAACAATGCATAATTGACACTTGTTCAAAACAATAATTAACGCATTAGGAAGGATAAGATCACAACTTCCATTCATTTAGCTTTCTACTTCACATTCAATCTTGCACATTTGTGTAAATGTGAGTTCCACAACTAGTGTCATACACTCAAGATTTACCATGAAAAGTATAGAGTTCTATAATGAAGATACCTAATGTGCTAACTAGAACACATTTGTCCTTCATCAACTCTGCCAAGTAGGCAGGACAATTCCTCCTTCAATGGCCAGTTTCATCGCAATGATGGCAAGAAATATCCTTTGCAGGGTGCTCATTTTTAGCAGGTGGGGGAATCGTAGGTTTGGAAAAGTAAACTAGCTTACCCTTACCTAGACTCTTGCCTTGTGCTTGCGGTTTACCTTCCCTGATTGCTAGAAAAGTATTGGGTAACCCTTGCTCAACCAGTTTTACCATAGCATGTTCAATGATTGTCTTCCCCATGCTATGTACTTTTAAAACACTTTTCAAACTGGTCATAGTCCTTGGATAGTGAGGTAAGAATCAAGCTCATTCCAAGAACTTGTGGTAAGGGGTAACCAAGACGTTCCATTTGATCAAGATAGCATTGCATATTCAAGATGTAAGTGCTAACTGATTGGCCGTCCTCCTGATTGCAAGCGTGGAATGCTTTAACTGTTTTGAACAGTTCAAGTTCTGCCTTTTGTTGAAATATCATTTTCAACTCGCTTATCATGTCATATGCTGTGAGTTCCTCGAAGTACTTTCGAATCTCGGGGTTCATGCTCACAAGCATAGGAGTAGCAACTTCTTGGTGTTCGTTAAATGTTTTAGTAAAGGCTTGACGAACAGCAGCAGAATCACTGACAGGAGGTGCCTCAGGTAAGGCCTCTTATAGGTGTATCAACTTTCTCATCTCTAAGGACAATCCTTAGAATTCGATATCAGTAGATAAAGTTGATATTAGTCAGTTTCAGTTTTCAAGAACTGATTTTTGAGTGGAGATACTTAGGTTTTGATGTTGTTATCTGTATAACAACCAAAGTTCAAAAAATAGTATTTTCAATAATAATTTCTTTTAATCAATTAACTACCCAATTAATTTTAATTAAAAGCTAAGATCTCATTGAGCTTCTATCACCGCATCAGTTGAATAGCTAGAGGTGATAGATCCAATAGGTAGGTGACGATCAACAATTGCATTACAAGTGCAACTCTTAGAGGTATGGGACTTCATGGCACCTAGTGAACAAGCATCTAGGGTCAAGTGGCATGTTTGTCGCATCGTCGCCTCTAGTCAAGGTCTCACCGTTAACTCGATTAAGTCATCCAATGTGAAATCATGTCAAAATAGCTCTAGGTCTCACGCGTAGAGAATAATTACCTCAGATCTAGATTCAAACCACGTCTCACGTGAATTCAGAAATAGAAGCAAGTGATTTACAACCGATTGGACGGCGTGACTTAAATTTTAGGTATGTTAAATTTTAATTAATAAAATTTTATTAAGATATGAATGAATCATGTATTTCATTCATACCACTTCATAAGTCGTTTAATAAACGGTAAAAACTTTTAGCGGTTATTAAGTGATAAGTTTCAAATCATATTTAAACTTTGTTTAATCTCAAAATGATTTTAGATTAAATGTTTGGATGTTTTAATGTTTGTGTCAAAAAACCATTTTTAATTGTTTTATTTACTTGTATCTAATAGAAAAAGAAAACAACCACAAACATAAATAAAACATGCAACAAATTTTGTGCAAACCTCGACCGATGAAATCCTAAGTTCGGTCACGTGAGTCATCACGACGGACCGAAAGGTCAAACTAGGGGACGGGCCAACATGAACCCAAATGGGCCTACATGAACCCAATGGGCTCCCACTTGCTCCAAGACATTCTTGAGCAAGTAGAACCCAAAATTGTGTAAAAGTGCAATCTGCCAGAAAATTCCAGCAGACTTTGAAGCCCGAAAAGTCACTGAAGGATCTTCGTTAGTCTTCCCGGCCTTCAGGAAAGTTGTAGGTCTCTGAGTTACGGAACTTTTGGCGGTGGTTTCAGGTCCAACGGATTAGCCAATCTCCGGGAAAGTTTGTTTTCGTGCAGCTGCGCAGGAGGTGCCGAAAATTGTTGTTTTGTCCTCATCTTTTCTTCATCTTTGGTCAACAAATTACAAAGTACAAAGAAACAAAATACAACTATTCTAATTACTTTTACAATGAAATTGCCCCAAAAAATGGCACCAAACATAAAGGAAAAAATTGAAACAAAATACAACAATTAAGCCAAAAAACACGGCTTTTCCCAAATCAACCAAACAACCAAACAACAACACATTCATCCACAAACGGTCTAGGGTTTCATCGGTTTGCACAAACAAGCAACAATTGACAAGTTTTTGGCTTGGGATATGGCAAAAATACATGTTTTGCCATATCAACAAAAACGAAGATTAAATGTAAAATCCAAGCCAAATAATCAAAAAAAACAATAACAAGATTAATTTTTGATTAGTGTTTTTGTAACAAGTAGCATGTAGGGTTACTAAAAATCATATTTTTAACCCTTATTTATCAAAATATTCAAAAAAATTAAAGAACCGTAGGGTTCGAATTTTTTCCGATCGGTTATTTAAAAGGCATCAAAAAATCGTATTTTTTTGCTACTTTTACAAAAACTAGTTAATTATATCATCAATATAATGACTCGTGATACCACTAATGGTGATTTTCGGTTATTACAAGTAACAAAACGCAGCGGAAAACGTTGATCACCATAAACGGATCTAATATTGAATGACACAATTAAACTACATAAGAAATCAAAGAGTTAGGAAGAACAATTCATACCCTTGAAGCCTTTGATCTTAATAACCGGTTGGTGAAGATGAACGACCGAAACCAAGAATTTCAATGGGGAATTCCTCCAAAGCTAGTCCACACAACACTTGCTTGAACACCAAGAGAGGATGCTAGTCCTATGTGCTTGAAGAAGAAGAAGAAGCAAAAGAACCCTAGGGTTCTTCTAGGGGGCGGCCGAAACTTTCAAGGGGTAGGGGATTATGGTTGCCCTAATCCATTTTAAATGACATCCTTACCAAGTTTGTCTATTTTGCATTCTAGCCCCTTTCCTTTAGTTCTTCTTATAAGCACACAATTAGTTTCAATATTAACATTTAATATTAAACTATAATATATATTAATGCAATTACACTAATTACATTAATAATATGATGGTGTTTAGTGTTTAAGTGTGTGACCCTTTAGGCTCAAATACAACTAGCCATATAACTATATGTTATACGCGTGAAGCATATTCCAACACAAAGCTCAAGGCTCAAGGCTCAAGGCTCAAGGCTAAACGCTCAACGCTCAAGGCTCAAGGCTCCAGGTTCAAGGCAAGATGCAAAAGGCTCAAGGTTCAAGGCTCAAGGCTCAAGGCTCAAGGATCAAGGATCAAGGCTCAAGTCACGGCTCAAGGGTCAGGACTCAAGGCAAAAGGCTCAAGGCTTAAGGCTCAAGGCTCAAGGTTCAAGGTTCAAGGCTCAAGGCTCAAAGCTCAAGGCACAAGGATCAAGGCTCAAGGCTTAAGGATCAAGGTTACATGAAAAAGGCTCAAGGCTCAAGGCTCAAGGCTCAAGTCACGGTTCAAGGCTCAAGGCTCAACACTCAAGGGTCAAGGCTCAAGGGTCAAGGCTCAAGGCTCAAGGCTCAAGGCTCAAGGCCCAAGACTCAAGGCTCATGGCTCAAGGATGAAGGCTTAATGTTCAAAGCTGAAGGCTCAAGGGTCACGGTCAAGGGTCAAAAGTCAAGGGTCAAGGTTCAAGGCTCAAGGCTCAAGGATTAAGGCTCAAGGCTGCTCAAGGCTCAAGGCTCAAGTCTCAAGGCTCAAGGCTCAAGGCTCAAGGCTCAAGGCTCAAGGCTCAAGGCTCAAGGCTAAAGGTTCAAGGCTTAAGGCTCAAGGGTCACGGCTCAAGTGTCAAGAGTCAAAAGTCAAGGCTCAAGGCTCAAGTCACGGCTCAAGGGTCAAGGGTCAAGGCTCAAGGCTCAACACTCAAGGGTCAAGGGTCAAGGGTCATGGCTCAAGTCTCAAGGCTCAAGGCACAAGGGTCAAGGGTCAAGGCTCAAGGCTTGAGGCTCGAGGCTCAAGGCTCAAGAGTCAAGGCTCAAGGCTCGAGGCTCAAGGCTCAAGGCTCAAGGCTCAAGGCTCAAGGCTCAATGCTCAAGGCTCAAGGCTCAAGGCTCAAGGCTCGAGGCTCAAGGCTCAAGGATCAAGGCTCAAGGCTCAAGGCTCAAGCCTCAAGGCTCAAGGCTCAAGGCTCAAGGCTCAAGGCTCAAGGCTCAAGGCTCAAGGCTCAAGGCTCAAGGATCAAGGCTCAAGGTTCCAAGAAAAAGGCTAAAGGCTCAAGGCTCAAAGGTCAAGTTACGGTTCAAGGCTCAAGGCTCAACACTCAAGGGTCAAGTGTCAAGGCTCAAGGCTCAAGGCTCAAGGCTCAAGGCTCAAGGCTCAAGGCTCAAGGCTCAAGGCTCAAGGCTCAAGGCTCAAGGCTTAAGGCTTAAGGGTCACGGCTCACGTGTCAAGAGTCAAAAGTCAAGGCTCAAGGCTCAAGTCACGGCTCAAGGGTCAAGGCTCAAAAGTCAAGGCTCAAGGCTCAACACTCAAGGGTCAAGGGTCATGGCTCAAGTGTCAAGGCTCAAGGCTCAAGGCACAAGGATCAAGGGTCAAGGCTAAAGGCTCAAGGCTTGAGGCTCGAGGCTCAAGGCTCAAGGCTCCAGTCTCAAGGCACAAGGCTCAAGGCTCGAGGCTCGAGGCTCGAGGCTCGAGGCTCCAGACTCCAGGCTCAAGGCTCAAGGCTCAAGGCTCAAGGCTCAAGGCTCAAGGCTCAAGGCTCAAGGCTCAAGGCTCAAGGCTCGAGGCTCGAGGCTCAAGGCTCAAGGCTCTAGGGTCAAGGCTTAAGGCTCAAGACTCAAGGCTCAAGGCTAAAGGCTCAAGGCTCAAGGCTCAAGGCTCAAGGCTCAAGGCTCAAGGCTCAAGGCCCAAGGCTCAAGGCTCAAGGGTCAGGACTCAAGGCAAAAGGCTCAAGGCTCAAGGCTTAAGGCTCAAGGGTCAAGGTTCAAGGCTCAAGGCTCAAGGCAAAAGGCTCAAGCCTCAAGGCTTAAGGCTCAAGGTTCAAGGTTCAAGGCTTAAGGCTCAAGGATCAAGGCTCAAGTCACGGCTCAAGGGTCAGGACTCAAGTCTAAAGGCTCAAGGCTTGAGGCTCGAGGCTCAAGGCTCAAGGCTCAAGGCTCAAGGCTCATGGCTCAAGGCTTAAGGCTCAAGGCTCAAGGCTCAAGTCTCAAGGCACAAGGCTCAAGGCTTAAGGCTCATGGCTCAAGGCTCAAGGCTCAAGGCTCAATGCTCAAGGCTCAAGGCACAAATCTCAAGGCTCAAGGCTCGAGGCTCGAGGCTCGAGGCTCGAGGCTCAAGGCTAAAGGCTCAAGGCTCCAGGCTCAAGGCTCAAGGCTCAAGGCTCAAGGCTCAAGGCTCAAGGCTCAAGGCTCAAGGCTCAAGGCTCAAGGCTCAAGGCTTAAGGCTCAAGGGTCATGGCTCAAGTGTCAAGAGTCAAAAGTGAAGGCTCAAGTCACGGCTCAAGGGTCAAGGCTTAAAAGTCAAGGCTCAAGGCTCAACACTCAAGGGTCAAGGGTCAAGGGTCATGGCTCAAGGCTCAAGGCTCAAGGCTCGAGGCTCAAGGCTCAAGGCTCCAGGCTCAAGGCTCAAGGCTCAAGGCTCCAGGCTCAAGGCACAAGACCGAAGGCTTAAGGCTCAAGGCTCAAGGCTCAAGGCTCAAGGCTCAAGCCTCAAGCCTTAAGGCTCAATGCTCAAGGCACAATGCTCAAGGCTTAAGGCTCAAGGCTCAAGGCTCAAGGCTCAATGCTCAAGGCTTAAGGCTCAAGGCTCAAGGCTCAAGGCTCAAGGATCAAGGCTCAAGGCTCAAGGCTCAAGGCTCAAGGCTCAAGGCTCAAGGCTCAAGGCTCAAGGCTCAAGGCTCAAGTCTCAAGGCTCAAGGCTCAAGGCTCTGGGCTCGAGGCTCAAGGCTCAAGGCTCAAGGATCATGGATCAAGGCTCAAGTCACGGCTCAAAGGTCAGGACTCAAGGCAAAAGGCTCAAGGCTCAAGGCTCAAGGCTCAAGGCTCAAGGCTCAAGGCCCAAGGCTCGAGGCTCGAGGCTCGAGGCTCAAGGCTCAAGGCTCCAGGCTCAAGGCTCAAGGCTCAAGGCTCAATGCTCAAGGCTCAACGCACAAGGCTCAAGGCTCAAGGCTCAAGGCTCAAGGCTCAAGGCTCAAGACTCAAGGCTCAAGGCTCTGGGCTCGAGGCTCAAGGCTCCAGGGTCAAGGCTCAAGGCTCAAGACTCAAGGCTCAAGGCTCAAGGCTCAAGGCTCAAGGCTCAACGCTCAAGGCTCAATGCTCAAGGCTCAAGTCTCAAGGTTAAAGGTTCAAGGCTTAAGGCTCAAGGATCAAGGCTCAAGTCACGGCTCAAGGGTCAGGACTCATTTCTAAAGGCTCAAGGCTTGAGGCTCGGGGCTCAAGGCTCGAGGCTCAAGGCTCCAGGCTCGAGGCTCAAGGCTCAAGGCTCAAGGCTCAAGGCTCAAGGCTCAAGGCTCAAGGCTCAAGTCTCAAGGCACAAGGCTCAAGGCTTAAGGCTCATGGCTCAAGGCTCAAGGCTCAGGGCTCAAGGCTCAATGCTCAAGGCTCAAGGCACAAATCTCAAGGCTCCAGGCTCGAGGCTTGAGGCTCGAGGCTCAAGGCTAAAGGCTCAAGGCTCAAGGCTCAAGGCTCAAGGCTCAAGGCTCAAGGCTCAAGGCTCAAGGCTCAAGGCTCAAGGCTCAAGGCTCAAGGCTCAAGGCTCAAGGCTCAAGGCTCAAGGCTCAAGGCTCAAGGCTCAAGGCTCAAGGCTCAAGGTTCAAGGCTTAAGGCTCAAGGGTCACGGCTCAAGTGTCAAGAGTCAAAAGTGAAGGTTCAAGGCTCAAGTCACGGCTCAAGGGTCAAGGCTTAAAAGTCAAGGCTCAAGGCTCAACACTCAAGGGTCAACGGTCAAGGGTCATGGCTCAAGGCTCAAGGCTCAAGGCTCGAGGCTCAAGGCTCAAGGCTCAAGGCTCCAGGCTCAAGGCTCAAGGCTCAAGGCTCCAGGCTCAAGGCACAAGACCCAAGGCTTAAGGCTCAAGGCTCAAGGCTCAAGACTCAAGGCTCAAGGCTCAAGACTCAAGGCTCAAGGCTCAGGGCTCAAGGCTCTGGGCTCCAGGGTCAAGGCTCCAGGGTCAAGGCTCAAGGCTCAAGGCTCAAGGCTCAAGGCTCAAGGCTCAAGGCTCAAGGCTCAAGGCTCAAGGCTCAAGGCTCAATGCTCAAGGCACAATCCTCAAGGCTCAAGGCTCAAGGCTCAAGGCTCAATGCTCAAGGCTTAAGGCTCAAGGCTCAAGGCTCAAGGCTCAATGCTTAAGGCTCAAGGCTCAAGGCTCAAGGATCAAGGCTCAAGGCTCAAGGCTCAAGGCTCAAGGCTCAAGGCTCAAGGCTCAAGGCTTAAGGCTCAAGGATAAAGGATCAAGGCTCAAGTCACGGCTCAAGGGTCAGGACTCAAGGCAAAAGGCTCAAGGCTCAAGGCTCAAGGCTCAAGGCTCAAGGCTCAAGGCTCAATGATCAAGGCTCAAGGCTCAAGGCTCAATGCTGAAGGCTCAAGGCTCAAGGCTCAAGGCTCAAGGCTCAAGGCTCAAGGCTCCAGGAAAAAGGCTCAAGGCTCAAGGCTCAAGGCTCAAGTCTCAAGGCTCAAGGCTCAAGGCTCAAGGCTCGAGGCTCAAGGCTTAAGGCTCCAGGCTCAAGGCTCAAGGCTCAAGGCATAAGGCTATAGGCTCAATGCTCAAAGCTCAAGGCTCAAGGCTCAAGGATCAAGGCTCAAGGCTCAAGTCACGGCTCAACGGTCAGGACTCAAGGCAAAAGGCTCAAGGCTCAAGGCTCAAGGCTCAAGGCTCACGGCTTAAGGCTCAAGGATAAAGGATCAAGGCTCAAGTCACGGCTCAAGGGTCAGGACACAAGGCAAAAGGCTCAAGGCTAAAGGCTCAAGGCTCAAGGCTCAAGGCTCAAGGCTCAAGGCTTAAGGCTGAAGGCTCAAGGCTCAAGGCTTAAGGCTGAAGGCTCAAGGCTCAAGGCTCAATGCTGAAGGCTCAAGGCTCAAGGCTCAAGGCTCAAGGCTCAAGGCTCAAGGCTCAAGACTCAAGGCTCAAGGATCACGGCTCAAGACTTAAGTCTCAAGGCTCAAGGCTCAAGGCTCAAGGTTCAAGGCTTAAGGCTCAAGGGTCACGGCTCAAGTGTCAAGAGTCAAAAGTGAAGGTTCAAGGCTCAAGTCACGGCTCAAGGGTCAAGGCTCAAAGGTCAGGACTCAAGGCCCAACACTCAAGGGTCAAGGCTCAAGGCTCAAGGCTCAAGGCTTAAGGCTCAAGGCTCAAGGCACAAGGCACAAGGCTCAAGGCTCAAGGCTCGAGGCTCGAGGCTCAAGGCTCAAGGCTCAAGGCTCCAGGCTCAAGGCTCCAGGCTCAAGCCTCAAGGCTCAAGGCTCAATGCTCAAGGCTCAAGGCTTAAGGCTCAAGGATAAAGGATCAAGGCTCAAGTCACGGCTCAAGGGTCAGGACTCAAGGCAAAAGGCTCAAGGCTCAAGGCTCAAGGCTCAAGGCTCAAGGCTCAAGGCTCAAGGCTTAAGGCTGAAGGCTCAAGGCTCAAGGCTCAATGCTGAAGGCTCAAGGCTCAAGGCTCAAGGCTCAAGGCTCAAGGCTCAAGGCTCAAGACTCAAGGCTCAAGGATCACGGCTCAAGACTTAAGTCTCAAGGCTCAAGGCTCAAGGCTCAAGGATCAAGGCTTAAGGCTCAAGGCTCGAGGCTCAAGGCTCCAGGCTCGAGGCTCAAGGCTCAAGGCTCAAGGCTCAAGGCTCAAGGCTCAAGGCTCAAGTCTCAAGGCACAAGGCTCAAGGCTTAAGGCTCATGGCTCAAGGCTCAAGGCTCAGGGCTCAAGGCTCAATGCTCAAGGCTCAAGGCACAAATCTCAAGGCTCCAGGCTCGAGGCTTGAGGCTCGAGGCTCAAGGCTAAAGGCTCAAGGCTCAAGGCTCAAGGCTCAAGGCTCAAGGCTCAAGGCTCAAGGCTCAAGGCTCAAGGCTCAAGGCTCAAGGCTCAAGGCTCAAGGCTCAAGGCTCAAGGCTCAAGGTTCAAGGCTTAAGGCTCAAGGGTCACGGCTCAAGTGTCAAGAGTCAAAAGTGAAGGTTCAAGGCTCAAGTCACGGCTCAAGGGTCAAGGCTTAAAAGTCAAGGCTCAAGGCTCAACACTCAAGGGTCAACGGTCAAGGGTCATGGCTCAAGGCTCAAGGCTCAAGGCTCGAGGCTCAAGGCTCAAGGCTCCAGGCTCAAGGCTCAAGGCTCAAGGCTCCAGGCTCAAGGCACAAGACCCAAGGCTTAAGGCTCAAGGCTCAAGGCTCAAGACTCAAGGCTCAAGGCTCAAGACTCAAGGCTCAAGGCTCAGGGCTCAAGGCTCTGGGCTCCAGGGTCAAGGCTCCAGGGTCAAGGCTCAAGGCTCAAGGCTCAAGGCTCAAGGCTCAAGGCTCAAGGCTCAAGGCTCAAGGCTCAATGCTCAAGGCACAATGCTCAAGGCTTAAGGCTCAAGGCTCAAGGCTCAAGGCTCAATGCTCAAGGCTTAAGGCTCAAGGCTCAAGGCTCAAGGCTCAAGGCTCAATGCTTAAGGCTCAAGGCTCAAGGCTCAAGGATCAAGGCTCAAGGCTCAAGGCTCAAGGCTCAAGGCTCAAGGCTCAAGGCTCAAGGCTCAAGGCTTAAGGCTCAAGGATAAAGGATCAAGGCTCAAGTCACGGCTCAAGGGTCAGGACTCAAGGCAAAAGGCTCAAGGCTCAAGGCTCAAGGCTCAAGGCTCAAGGCTCAAGGCTCAAGGCTCAAGGCTCAAGGCTCAATGATCAAGGCTCAAGGCTCAAGGCTCAATGCTGAAGGCTCAAGGCTCAAGGCTCAAGGCTCAAGGCTCAAGGCTCAAGGCTCCAGGAAAAAGGCTCAAGGCTCAAGGCTCAAGGCTCAAGTCTCAAGGCTCAAGGCTCAAGGCTCAAGGCTCAAGGCTCGAGGCTCAAGGCTTAAGGCTCCAGGCTCAAGGCTCAAGGCTCAAGGCACAAGGCTATAGGCTCAATGCTCAAAGCTCAAGGCTCAAGGATCAAGGCTCAAGGCTCAAGTCACGGCTCAACGGTAAGGACTCAAGGCAAAAGGCTCAAGGCTCAAGGCTCAAGGCTCAAGGCTTAAGGCTCAAGGATAAAGGATCAAGGCTCAAGTCACGGCTCAAGGGTCAGGACACAAGGCAAAAGGCTCAAGGCTCAAGGCTCAAGGCTCAAGGCTCAAGGCTCAAGGCTCAAGGCTCAAGGCTCAAGGCTCAAGGCTCAAGGCTTAAGGCTGAAGGCTCAAGGCTCAAGGCTTAAGGCTGAAGGCTCAAGGCTCAAGGCTCAATGCTGAAGGCTCAAGGCTCAAGGCTCAAGGCTCAAGGCTCAAGGCTCAAGGCTCAAGGCTCAAGACTCAAGGCTCAAGGATCACGGCTCAAGACTTAAGTCTCAAGGCTCAAGGCTCAAGGCTCAAGGCTCAAGGCTCAAGGCTTAAGGCTCAAGGGTCACGGCTCAAGTGTCAAGAGTCAAAAGTGAAGGTTCAAGGCTCAAGTCACGGCTCAAGGGTCAAGGCTCAAAGGTCAGGACTCAAGGCCCAACACTCAAGGGTCAAGGCTCAAGGCTCAAGGCTCAAGGCTCAAGGCTCAAGGCTCAAGGTACAAGGCACAAGGCTCAAGGCTCAAGGCTCGAGGCTCGAGGCTCAAGGCTCAAGGCTCAAGGCTCCAGGCTCAAGGCTCCAGGCTCAAGCCTCAAGGCTCAAGGCTCAATGCTCAAGGCTCAAGGCTTAAGGCTCAAGGATAAAGGATCAAGGCTCAAGTCACGGCTCAAGGGTCAGGACTCAAGGCAAAAGGCTCAAGGCTCAAGGCTCAAGGCTCAAGGCTCAAGGCTCAAGGCTCAAGGCTCAAGGCTTAAGGCTGAAGGCTCAAGGCTCAAGGCTCAATGCTGAAGGCTCAAGGCTCAAGGCTCAAGGCTCAAGGCTCAAGGCTCAAGGCTCAAGGCTCAAGACTCAAGGCTCAAGGATCACGGCTCAAGACTTAAGTCTCAAGGCTCAAGGCTCAAGGCTCAAGGTTCAAGGCTTAAGGCTCAAGGGTCACGGCTCAAGTGTCAAGAGTCAAAAGTTAAGGTTCAAGGCTCAAGTCACGGCTCAAGGGTCAAGGCTCAAAGGTCAGGACTCAAGGCCCAACACTCAAGGGTCAAGGCTCAAGGCTCAAGGCTCAAGGCTCAAGGCTCAAGGCTCAAGGCTCAAGGCTCAAGGCTCAAGGCTCAAGGCTCAAGGCTCAAGGCTCAAGGCACAAGGCTCAAGGCTCAAGGCTCGAGGCTCGAGGCTCGAGGCTCCAGGCTCAAGGCTCAAGGCTCCAGGCGCAAGGCTCGAGGCTCAAGCCTCAAGGCTCAAGGCTCAATGCTCAAGGCTCAAGGCTCAACGCACAAGGCTCAAGGCTCAAGGCTCAAGGCTCAAGGCTCAAGACTCAAGGCTCAAGGCTCCAGGGTCAAGGCTCAAGACTCAAGGCTCAAGGATCAAGGCTCAAGGCTCAAGGCTCAAGGCTCAAGGCTCAAGGTTCAAGGTTCAAGGCTTAAGGCTCAAGGATCAAGTCTCAAGTCACGGCTCAAGGGTCAGGACTCAAGTCTAAAGGCTCAAGGCTTGAGGCTCGAGGCTCAAGGCTCCAGGCTCGAGGCTCCAGGCTCAAGGCTCAAGGCTCAAGGCTCAAGGCTCAAGGCTCAAGGCTCAAGGCTCAAGGCTCAAGGCTCAAGTCTCAAGGCACAAGGCTCAAGGCTCAAGTCTCAAGGCTCAAGACTCGAGGCTCAAGTCTCAAGGCTCAAGTCTCAAGGCTCAAGGCTCAAGGCTCAAGGCACAAATCTCAAGGCTCAAGACTCGAGGCTCGAGGCTCGAGGCTCAAGGCTCAAGGCTCAAGGCTCAAGGCTCAAGGCTCAAGGCTCCAGGCTCAAGGCTCAAGCCTCAAGGCTCAAGGCTTAAGGCTCAAGGCTCAAGGCTCAAGGCTCAAGGTTCAAGGCTTAAGGCTCAAGGGTCACGGCTCAAGTGTCAAGAGTCAAAATGGATAGGGTTTATAATGGTTCACGGGCCACTCGTATGGGTAATGGACACCAATTAAGGTTTAAAATGGATACTTATAGGTTATTGGTCGAAACTAGTGGTTATAATGGTTCACGGGCCATTCGTATGGGCTATGGACGCTATTTACGGTTTAACAAGGGTACTTATAGGTTATTGATCGAAGCTAGTGGTTATAATGGTTCACGGGCTATTCGTATGTGTAATGGACACCAATTAATGTTTAAAATGGATACTTATAGGTTATTGGTCATAGCTAGGGTTTATAATGGTTCAGGGGCCATTCGTATGGGTAATGGACACCAATTAAGGTTTAAAATGGATACTTATAGGTTATTGGTAATAAGTAGTGGTCAAAATCGTTCACGGGGCATTCGTATGGGTTCTAGACACCAACTACAGTTTAAAATATGGATACTTATAAGTTATTGGTCATAGCTAGTGGTTTCAATGGTTCAAGGGCCATTCGTATGGGCCATGAACGCTAATTACGGTTTAACATGGACACTTATAGGTTCTTGGTCGAAGCTAGTGGTTATAATGGTTCACGGGCCATTCGTATGGGCTATGGACACTAAATACGGTTTAACAAGGATAGTGATAGGTTATTGGTCGAAGCTAGTGGTTATAATGGTTCACGGGCCATTCGTATGTGTAATGGACACCAATTAATGTTTAAAATGGATACTTATAGGTTATTGGTCATAGCTAGTGGTCAAAATCGTTCACGGGGCATTCGTATGGGTTCTAGACACTAATTACAGTTTAAAATATGGATACTTATAGGTTATTGTCTGAAACTAGTGGTTATAATGGTTCACGGGCCATTCGTATGGGCTATGGACACTAATTACGGTTTAACAAGGATACTTATAGGTTATTGGTCGAAGCTAGTGGTTATAATGGTTCACGGGCCATTCGTATGGGCTATGGACGCTAATTACGATTTAACAAGGATAGTTATAGGTTATTGGTCGTAGCTAGGGTTTATAATGGTTCACGGGCCACTCGTATGGGTAATGGACACCAATTAAGGTTTAAAATGGATACTTATAGGTTATTGGTCGAAACTAGTGGTTATAATGGTTCACGGGCCATTCGTATGGGCTATGGACGCTATTTACGGTTTAACAAGGGTACTTATAGGTTATTGGTCGAAGCTAGTGGTTATAATGGTTCACGGGCTATTCGTATGTGTAATGGACACCAATTAATGTTTAAAATGGATACTTATAGGTTATTGGTCATAGCTAGTGGTCAAAATCGTTCACGGGGCATTCGTATGGGTTCTAGACACCAATTACAGTTTAAAATATGGATACTTATAGGTTATTGTTTGAAACTAGTTGTTATAATGGTTCACGGGCCATTCGTATGGGCTATGGACGCTAATTACGGTTTAACAAGGATACTTATAGGTTATTGGTCGTAGCTAGGGTTTATAATGGTTCAGGTGCCATTCGTATGGGTAATGGACACCAATTAATGTTTAAAATGGATACTTATAGGTTATTTGTCGAAGCTAGTGATTATAATGGTTCACGGGACATTCGTACGGGTAATGGACACCAATTAAGGTTTAAAATGGATACTTATAGGTTATTGTTCATAGCTAGTGGTCACAATCATTCACGGGGCATTCGCATGGGTTCTAGACACCAATTACAGTTTTAAATATGGATACTTATAAGTTATTGGTCATAGCTAGTGGTTACAATGGTTTACGGGCCATTTGTATGGGCTATGAATGCTAATTATGGTTTAACATGGATACTTATAGGTTATTGGTCGAAGCTAGTGGTTATAATGGTTCACGGGCCATTCGTATGGGCTACAAACGCTAATTACGGTTTAACAAGGATACTTATAGGTTATTGGTCGAAGCTAGTGGTTATAATGGTACACGGGCCATTCGTATGGGCTATGGACGCTAATTACGGTTTAATAAGGATACTTATATGTTATTGGTCGTAGCTAGGGTTTATAATGGTTCAGGGGCCATTCGTATGGGTAATGGACACCAATTAAGGTTTAAAATGGATACTTATAGGTTGTTGGTCGAAGCTAGTGATTATAGTGGTTCACGGGCCATTCGTATGGGTAATGGACACCAATTAAGGTTTAAAATGGATACTTATAGGTTATTGGTCGAAGCTAGAGATTATAATGGTTCAGGGGCCATTCATATGGGTAATCAACACCAATTATGGTTTAAAATGGATACTTATAGGTTATTGGTCATAGCTAGTGGTCAAAATCGTTCACGGGGCATTCGTATGGGTTCTAGACACCAATTACAGTTTAAAATATGGATACTTATAGGTTTATGTCTGAAACTAGTGGTTATAATGGTTCACGGGCCATTCGTATGGGCTATGGACACTAATTACGGTTTAACAAGGATACTTATAGGTTATTGGTCGAAGCTAGTGGTTATAATGGTTCACGGGCCATTCGTATGGGCTATGGACGCTAATTACGATTTAACAAGGATACTTACAGGTTATTGGTCGTAGCTAGGGTTTATAATGGTTCACGGGCCACTCGTATGGGTAATGGACACCAATTAAGGTTTAAAATGGATACTTATAGGTTATTGGTCGAAACTAGTGGTTATAATGGTTCACGGGCCATTCGTATGGGCTATGGACGCTATTTACGGTTTAACAAGGGTACTTATAGGTTATTGGTCGAAGCTAGTGGTTATAATGGTTCACGGGCTATTCGTATGTGTAATGGACACCAATTAATGTTTAAAATGGATACTTATAGGTTATTGGTCTTAGCTAGTGGTCAAAATCGTTCACGGGGCATTCGTATGGGTTCTAGACACCAATTACAGTTTAAAATATGGATACTTATAGGTTATTGTTTGAAACTAGTTGTTATAATGGTTCACGGGCCATTCGTATGGGCTATGGACGCTAATTACGGTTTAACAAGGATACTTATAGGTTATTGGTCGTAGCTAGGGTTTATAATGGTTCAGGTGCCATTCGTATGGGTAATGGACACCAATTAATGTTTAAAATGGATACTTATAGGTTATTTGTCGAAGCTAGTGATTATAATGGTTCACGGGACATTCGTACGGGTAATGGACACCAATTAAGGTTTAAAATGGATACTTATAGGTTATTGTTCATAGCTAGTGGTCACAATCATTCACGGGGCATTCGCATGGGTTCTAGACACCAATTACAGTTTTAAATATGGATACTTATAAGTTATTGGTCATAGCTAGTGGTTACAATGGTTTACGGGCCATTTGTATGGGCTATGAATGCTAATTATGGTTTAACATGGATACTTATAGGTTATTGGTCGAAGCTAGTGGTTATAATGGTTCACGGGCCATTCGTATGGGCTACAAACGCTAATTACGGTTTAACAAGGATACTTATAGGTTATTGGTCGAAGCTAGTGGTTATAATGGTACACGGGCCATTCGTATGGGCTATGGACGCTAATTACGGTTTAATAAGGATACTTATATGTTATTGGTCGTAGCTAGGGTTTATAATGGTTCAGGGGCCATTCGTATGGGTAATGGACACCAATTAAGGTTTAAAATGGATACTTATAGGTTGTTGGTCGAAGCTAGTGATTATAGTGGTTCACGGGCCATTCGTATGGGTAATGGACACCAATTAAGGTTTAAAATGGATACTTATAGGTTATTGGTCGAAACTAGTGCTATAATGGTTCACGAGCCATTCGTATGGGCTATGGACGCTAATTACGGTTTAACAAGGATACTTATAGGTTATTGGTCAAAGCTAGTGGTCATAATGGTACACGGGCCATTCGTATGTGTAATGGACACCAATTAATGTTTAAAATGGATACTTATAGGTTATTGGTCATAGCTTGGGTTTATAATGGTTCAGGGGCCATTCGTATGGGTAATGGACACTAATTATGGTTTAAAGTGGATACTTAGGTCGAAGCTAGAGATTATAATGGTTCAGGGGCCATTCATATGGGTAATGAACACCAATTATGGTTTAAAATGGATACTTATAGGTTATTGGTCATACCTAGTGGTCAAAATCGTTCACGGGGCATTCGTATGGGTTCTAGACACCAATTACAGTTTAAAATATGGATACTTATAAGTTATTGGTCATAGCTAGTGGTTACAATGGTTCACGGGCCATTCGTATGGTCTATGAACGCTAATTACGGTTTAACATGGATACTTATAGGTTATTGGTCGAAACTAGTGGTTATAATGGTTCACTGGCCATTCGTATGGGCTATGGACACTATTTACGGTTTAACAAGGGTACTTATAGGTTATTGGTCGAAGCTAGTGGTTATAATGGTTCACGGGCTATTCGTATGTGTAATGGACACCAATTAATGTTTAAAATGGATACTTATAGGTTATTGGTCATAGCTAGTGGTCAAAATCGTTCACGGGGCATTCGTATGGGTTCTAGACACCAATTACAGTTTAAAATATGGATACTTATAGGTTATTGTCAGAAACTAGTGGTTATAATGGTTCACGGGCCATTCGTATGGGCTATGGACACTAATTACGGTTTAACAAGGATACTTATAGGTTATTGGTCGAAGCTAGTGGTTATAATGGTTCACGGGCCATTCGTATGGGCTATGGACTCTAATTACGATTTAACAAGGATACTTATAGGTTATTGGTCGTAGCTAGGGTTTATAATGGTTCACGGGCCACTCGTATGGGTAATGGACACCAATTAAGGTTTAAAATGGATACTTATAGGTTATTGGTCGAAACTAGTGGTTATAATGGTTCACGGGCCATTCGTATGGGCTATGGACGCTATTTACGGTTTAACAAGGGTACTTATAGGTTATTGGTCGAAGCTAGTGGTTATAATGGTTCACGGGCTATTCGTATGTGTAATGGACACCAATTAATGTTTAAAATGGATACTTATAGGTTATTGGTCATAGCTAGTGGTCAAAATCGTTCACGGGGCATTCGTATGGGTTCTAGACACCAATTACAGTTTAAAATATGGATACTTATAGGTTATTGTTTGAAACTAGTTGTTATAATGGTTCACGGGCCATTCGTATGGGCTATGGACGCTAATTACGGTTTAACAAGGATACTTATAGGTTATTGGTCGTAGCTAGGGTTTATAATGGTTCATGTGCCATTCGTATGGGTAATGGACACCAATTAATGTTTAAAATGGATACTTATAGGTTATTTGTCGAAGCTAGTGATTATAATGGTTCACGGGACATTCGTACGGGTAATGGACACCAATTAAGGTTTAAAATGGATACTTATAGGTTATTATTCATAGCTAGTGGTCACAATCATTCACGGGGCATTCGCATGGGTTCTAGACACCAATTACAGTTTTAAATATGGATACTTATAAGTTATTGGTCATAGCTAGTGGTTACAATGGTTTACGGGCCATTTGTATGGGCTATGAATGCTAATTATGGTTTAACATGGATACTTATAGGTTATTGGTCGAAGCTAGTGGTTATAATGGTTCACGGGCCATTCGTATGGGCTACAAACGCTAATTACGGTTTAACAAGGATACTTATAGGTTATTGGTCGAAGCTAGTGGTTATAATGGTACACGGGCCATTCGTATGGGCTATGGACGCTAATTACGGTTTAATAAGGATACTTATATGTTATTGGTCGTAGCTAGGGTTTATAATGGTTCAGGGGCCATTTGTATGGGTAATGGACACCAATTAAGGTTTAAAATGGATACTTATAGGTTGTTGGTCGAAGCTAGTGATTATAGTGGTTCACGGGCCATTCGTATGGGTATTGGACACCAATTAAGGTTTAAAATGGATACTTATAGGTTATTGGTCGAAACTAGTGCTATAATGGTTCACGAGCCATTCGTATGGGCTATGGACGCTAATTACGGTTTAACAAGGATACTTATAGGTTATTGGTCAAAGCTAGTGGTCATAATGGTACACGGGCCATTCGTATGTGTAATGGACACCAATTAATGTTTAAAATGGATACTTATAGGTTATTGGTCATAGCTTGGGTTTATAATGGTTCAGGGGCCATTCGTATGGGTAATGGACACTAATTATGGTTTAAAATGGATACTTAGGTCGAAGCTAGAGATTATAATGGTTCAGGGGCCATTCATATGGGTAATGAACACCAATTATGGTTTAAAATGGATACTTATAGGTTATTGGTCATAGCTAGTGGTCAAAATCGTTCACGGGGCATTCGTATGGGTTCTAGACACCAATTACAGTTTAAAATATGGATACTTATAAGTTATTGGTCATAGCTAGTGGTTACAATGGTTCACGGGCCATTCGTATTGTCTATGAACGCTAATTACGGTTTAACATGGATACTTATAGGTTATTGGTCGAAACTAGTGGTTATAATGGTTCACGGGCCATTCGTATGGGCTATGGACACTATTTACGGTTTAACAAGGGTACTTATAGGTTATTGGTCGAAGCTAGTGGTTATAATGGTTCACGGGCTATTCGTATGTGTAATGGACACCAATTAATGTTTAAAATGGATACTTATAGGTTATTGGTCATAGCTAGGGTTTATAATGGTTCAGGGGCCATTCGTATGGGTAATGGACACCAATTAAGGTTTAAAATGGATACTTATAGGTTGTTGGTCGAAGCTAGTGATTATAGTGGTTCACGGGCCATTCGTATGGGTAATGGACACCAATTAAGGTTTAAAATGGATACTTATAGGTTATTGGTCGAAACTAGTGCTATAATGGTTCACGAGCCATTCGTATGGGCTATGGACGCAAATTACGGTTTAACAAGGATACTTATAGGTTATTGGTCAAAGCTAGTGGTCATAATGGTACACGGGCCATTCGTATGTGTAATGGACACCAATTAATGTTTAAAATGGATACTTATGGGTTATTGGTCATAGCTAGGGTTTATAATGGTTCAGGGGCCATTCGTATGGGTAATGGACACTAATTATGGTTTAAAATGGATACTTAAAGGTTATTGGTCGAAGCTAGAGATTATAATGGTTCAGGGGCCATTCATATGGGTAATGAACACCAATTATGGTTTAAAATGGATACTTATAGGTTATTGGTCATAGCTACTGGTCAAAATCGTTCACGGGGCATTCGTATGGGTTCTAGACACCAATTACAGTTTAAAATATGGATACTTATAAGTTATTGGTCATAGCTAGTGGTTACAATGGTTCACGGGCCATTCGTATGGTCTATGAACGCTAATTACGGTTTAACATGGATACTTATAGGTTATTGGTCGAAACTAGTGGTTATAATGGTTCACGGGCCATTCGTATGGGCTATGGACACTATTTACGGTTTAACAAGGGTACTTATAGGTTATTGGTCGTAGCTAGGGTTTATAATGGTTCACGGGCCACTCGTATGGGTAATGGACACCAATTAAGGTTTAAAATGGATACTTATAGGTTATTGGTCGAAACTAATGGTTATAATGGTTCACGGGCCATTCGTATGGGCTATGGACGCTATTTACGGTTTAACAAGGGTACTTATAGGTTATTGATCGAAGCTAGTGGTTATAATGGTTCACGGGCTATTCGTATGTGTAATGGACACCAATTAATGTTTAAAATGGATACTTATAGGTTATTGGTTATAGCTAGGGTTTATAATGGTTCAGGGGCCATTCCTATGGGTAATGGACACCAATTAAGGTTTAAAATGGATACTTATAGGTTATTGGTAATAAGTAGTGGTCAAAATCGTTCACGGGGCATTCATATGGGTTCTAGACACCAACTACAGTTTAAAATATGGATACTTATAAGTTATTGGTCATAGCTAGTGGTTTCAATGGTTCAAGGGCCATTCGTATGGGCCATGAACGCTAATTACGGTTTAACATGGACACTTATAGGTTCTTGGTCGAAGCTAGTGGTTATAATGGTTCACGGGCCATTCGTATGGGCTATGGACGCTAAATACGGTTTAACAAGGATAGTGATAGGTTATTGGTCGAAGCTAGTGGTTATAATGGTTCACGGGCCATTCGTATGGGCTATGGACACTAATTACGGTTTAACAAGGATACTTACAGGTTATTGGTCGAAGCTAGTGGTTATAATGGTTCACGGGCCATTCGTATGGGCTATGGACGCTAATTACGATTTAACAAGGATACTTATAGGTTATTGGTCGTAGCTAGGGTTTATAATGGTTCACGGGCCACTCGTATGGGTAATGGACACTAATTATGGTTTAAAATGGATACTTAAAGGTTATTGGTCGAAGCTAGAGATTATAATGGTTCAGGGGCCATTCATATGGGTAATGAACACCAATTATGGTTTAAAATGGATACTTATAGGTTATTGGTCATAGCTAGTGGTCAAAATCGTTCACGGGGCATTCGTATGGGTTCTAGACACCAATTACAGTTTAAAATATGGATACTTATAAGTTATTGGTCATAGCTAGTGGTTACAATGGTTCACGGGCCATTCGTATGGTCTATGAACGCTATTTACGGTTTAACATGGATACTTATAGGTTATTGGTCGAAACTAGTGGTTATAATGGTTCACGGGCCATTCGTATGGGCTATGGACACTATTTACGGTTTAACTAGGGTACTTATAGGTTATTGGTCGAAGCTAGTGGTTATAATGGTTCACGGGCTATTCGTATGTGTAATGGACACCAATTAATGTTTAAAATGGATACTTATAGGTTATTGGTCATAGCTAGGGTTTATAATGGTTCAGGGGCCATTCATATGGGTAATGGACACCAATTAAGGTTTAAAATGGATACTTATAGGTTGTTGGTCGAAGCTAGTGATTATAGCACGGGCCATTCGTATGGGTAATGGACACCAATTAAGGTTTAAAATGGATACTTATAGGTTATTGGTCGAAACTAGTGCTATAATGGTTCACGAGCCATTCGTATGGGCTATGGACGCTAATTACGGTTTAACAAGGATACTTATAGGTTATTGGTCAAAGCTAGTGGTCATAATGGTACACGGGCCATTCGTATGTGTAATGGACACCAATTAATGTTTAAAATGGATACTTATGGGTTATTGGTCATAGCTAGGGTTTATAATGGTTCAGGGCCCATTCGTATGGGTAATGGACACTAATTATGGTCTAAAATGGATACTTAAAGGTTATTGGTCGAAGCTAGAGATTATAATGGTTCAGGGGCCATTCATATGGGTAATGAACACCAATTATGGTTTAAAATGGATACTTATAAGTTATTGGTCATAGCTAGTGGTCAAAATCGTTCACGGGGCATTCGTATGGGTTCTAGACACCAATTACAGTTTAAAATATGGATACTTATAAGTTATTGGTCATAGCTAGTGGTTACAATGGTTCACGGGCCATTCGTATGGTCTATGAACGCTAATTACGGTTTAACATGGATACTTATAGGTTATTGGTCGAAACTAGTGGTTATAATGGTTCACGGGCCATTCGTATGGGCTATGGACACTATTTACGGTTTAACAAGGGTACTTATAGGTTATTGGTCGTAGCTAGGGTTTATAATGGTTCACGGGCCACTCGTATGGGTAATGGACACCAATTAAGGTTTAAAATGGATACTTATAGGTTATTGGTCGAAACTAATGGTTATAATGGTTCACGGGCCATTCGTATGGGCTATGGACGCTATTTACGGTTTAACAAGGGTACTTATAGGTTATTGGTCGAAGCTAGCGATTATAATGGTTCACGGGCTATTCGTATGTGTAATGGACACGAATTAATGTTTAAAATGGATACTTATAGGTTGTTGGTCATAGCTAGGGTTTATAATGGTTCAGGGGCCATTCGTATGGGTAATGGACACCAATTAAGGTTTAAAATGGATACTTATAGGTTATTGGTAATAAGTAGTGGTCAAAATCGTTCACGGGGATTCGTATGGGTTCTAGACACCAACTACAGTTTAAAATATGGATACTTATAAGTTATTGGTCATAGCTAGTGGTTTCAATGGTTCAAGGGCCATTCGTATGGGCCATGAACGCTAATTACGGTTTAACATGGACACTTATAGGTTCTTGGTCGAAGCTAGTGGTTATAATGGTTCACGGGCCATTCGTATGGGCTATGGACGCTAAATACGGTTTAACAAGGATAGTGATAGGTTATTGGTCGAAGCTAGTGGATATAATGGTTCACGGGCCATTCGTATGTGTAATGGACACCAATTAATGTTTAAAATGGATACTTATAGGTTATTGGTCATAGCTAGTGGTCAAAATCGTTCACGGGGCATTCGTATGGGTTCTAGACACCAATTACAGTTTAAAATATGGATACTTATAGGTTATTGTCTGAAACTAGTAGTTATAATGGTTCACGGTCCATTCGTATGGGCTATGGACACTAATTACGGTTTAACAAGGATACTTATAGGTTATTGGTCGAAGCTAGTGGTTATAATGGTTCACGGGCCATTCGTATGGGCTATGGACGCTAATTACGATTTAACAAGGATACTTATAGGTTATTGGTCGTAGCTAGGGTTTATAATGGGTCACGGGCCACTCGTATGGGTAATGGACACCAATTAAGGTTTAAAATGGATACTTATAGGTTATTGGTCGAAACTAGTGGTTATAATGGTTCACGGGCCATTCGTATGGGCTATGGACGCTATTTACGGTTTAACAAGGGTACTTATAGGTTATTGGTCGAAGCTAGTGGTTATAATGGTTCACGGGCTATTCGTATGGTTCACGGGCTATTGGTCGAAGCTAGTGGTTATAATGGTTCACGGGCTATTCGTATGTGTAATGGACACCAATTAATGTTTAAAGAGGATACATATAGGTTATTGGTCATAGCTAGTGGTCAAAATCGTTCACGGGGCATTCGTATGGGTTCTAGACACCAATTACAGTTTAAAATATGGATACTTATAGGTTATTGTTTGAAACTAGTTGTTATAATGGTTCACGGGCCATTCGTATGGGCTATGGACGCTAATTACGGTTTAACAAGGATACTTATAGGTTATTGGTCGTAGCTAGGGTTTATAATGGTTCAGGGGCCATTCGTATGGGTAATGGACACCAATTAAGGTTTAAAATGGATACTTATAGGTTATTTGTCGAAGCTAGTGATTATAATGGTTCACGGGACATTCGTACGGGTAATGGACACCAATTAAGGTTTAAAATGGATACTTATAGGTTAATGGTCATAGCTAGTGGTCACAATCATTCACGGGGCATTCGCATGGGTTCTAGACACCAATTACAGTTTTAAATATGGATACTTATAAGTTATTGGTCATAGCTAGTGGTTACAATGGTTTACGGGCCATTTGTATGGGCTATGAATGCTAATTATGGTTTAACATGGATACTTATAGGTTATTGGTCGAAGCTAGTGGTTATAATGGTTCACGGGCCATTCGTATGGGCTACGGACGCTAATTACGGTTTAAAAAGGATACTTATAGGTTATTGGTCGAAGCTAGTGGTTATAATGGTACACGGGCCATTCGTATGGGCTATGGACGCTAATTACGGTTTAATAAGGATACTTATATGTTATTGGTCGTAGCTAGGGTTTATAATGGTTCAGGGGCCATTCGTATGGGTAATGGACACCAATTAAGGTTTAAAATGGATACTTATAGGTTGTTGGTCGAAGCTAGTGATTATAGTGGTTCACGGGCCATTCGTATGGGTAATGGACACCAATTAAGGTTTAAAATGGATACTTATATAGGTTATTGGTCGAAACTAGTGCTATAATGGTTCACGAGCCATTCGTATGGGCTATGGACGCTAATTACGGTTTAACAAGGATACTTATAGGTTATTGGTCAAAGCTAGTGGTCATAATGGTACACGGGCCATTCGTATGTGTAATGGACACCAATTAATGTTTAAAATGGATACTTATAGGTTATTGGTCATAGCTTGGGTTTATAATGGTTCAGGGGCCATTCGTATGGGTAATGGACACTAATTATGGTTTAAAATGGATACTTAAAGGTTATTGGTCGAAGCTAGAGATTATAATGGTTCAGGGGCCATTCATATGGGTAATGAACACCAATTATGGTTTAAAATGGATACTTATAGGTTATTGGTCATAGCTAGTGGTCAAAATCGTTCACGGGGCATTCGTATGGGTTCTAGACACCAATTACAGTTTAAAATATGGATACTTATAAGTTATTGGTCATAGCTAGTGGTTACAATGGTTCACGGGCCATTCGTATGGTCTATGAACGCTAATTACGGTTTAACATGGATACTTATAGGTTATTGGTCGAAACTAGTGGTTATAATGGTTCACGGGCCATTCGTATGGGCTATGGACACTATTTACGGTTTAACAAGGGTACTTATAGGTTATTGGTCGAAGCTAGTGGTTATAATGGTTCACGGGCTATTCGTATGTGTAATGGACACCAATTAATGTTTAAAATGGATACTTATAGGTTATTGGTCATAGCTAGGGTTTATAATGGTTCAGGGGCCATTCGTATGGGTAATGGACACCAATTAAGGTTTAAAATGGATACTTATAGGTTATTGGTAATAAGTAGTGGTCAAAATCGTTCACAGGGCATTCGTATGGGTTCTAGACACCAACTACAGTTTAAAATATGGATACTTATAAGTTATTGGTCATAGCTAGTGGTTCAATGGTTCAAGGGAAATTCGTATGGGCAATGAACGCTAATTACGGTTTAATAAGGACACTTATAGGTTCTTGGTCGAAGCTAGTGGTTATAATGGTTCACGGGCCATTCGTATGGGCTATGGACACTAAATACGGTTTAACAAGGATACTTATAGGTTATTGGTCGAAGCTAGTGGTTATAATGGTTCACGGGCCATTCGTATGTGTAATGGACACCAATAAATGTTTAAAATGGATACTTATAGGTTGTTGGTCTCAGCTAGTGGTCAAAATCGTTCGCGGGCCATTCGTATGGGTTCTAGACACCAATTACAGTTTAAAATATGGATACTTATAAGTTATTGGTCATAGCTAGTGGTTACAATGGTTCACGGGCCATTCGTATGGGCTATGAACGCTAATTACGGTTTAACATGGATACTTAGAGGTTATTGGTCGAAGCTAGTGGTTACAATGGTTCACGGGCCATTCGTATGGGCTATGGACGCTAATTACGATTTAACAAGGATACTTAGAGGTTATTGGTCGTAGCTAGGGTTTATAATGGTTCACGGGCCACTCGTATGGGTAATGGACACCAATTAAGGTTTAAAATGGATACTTATAGGTTATTGGTCGAAACTAATGATTATAATGGTTCACGGGCCATTCGTATGGGCTACGGACGCTATTTACGGTTTAACAAGGGTACTTATAGGTTAATGGTCGAAGCTAGTGGTTATAATGGTTCACGGGCTATTCGTATGTGTAATGGACACCAATTAATGTTTAAAATGGATACTTATAGGTTATTGGTCATAGCTAGGGTTTATAATGGTTCAGGGGCCATTCGTATGGGTAATGGACACCAATTAAGGTTTAAAATGGATACTTATAGGTTGTTGGTCGAAGCTAGTGATTATAGTGGTTCACGGGCCATTCGTATGGGTAATGGACACCAATTAAGGTTTAAAATGGATACTTATAGGTTATTGGTCGAAACTAGTGCTATAATAGTTCACGAGCCATTCGTATGGGCTATGGACGCTAATTACGGTTTAACAAGGATACTTAAAGGTTATTGTTCAAAGCTAGTGGTCATAATGGTACACGGGCCATTCGTATGTGTAATGGACACCAATTAATGTTTAAAATGGATACTTATGGGTTATTGGTCATAGCTAGGGTTTATAATGGTTCAGGGGCCATTCGTATGGGTAATGGACACTAATTATGGTTTAAAATGGATACTTAAAGGTTATTGGTCGAAGCTAGAGATTATAATGGTTCAGGGGCCATTCATATGGGTAATGAACACCAATTATGGTTTAAAATGGATACTTATAGGTTATTGGTCATAGCTAGTGGTTAAAATCGTTCACGGGGCATTCGTATGGGTTCTAGACACCAATTACAGTTTAAAATATGGATACTTATAAGTTATTGGTCATAGCTAGTGGTTACAATGGTTCACGGGCCATTCGTATGGTCTATGAACGCTAATTACGGTTTAACATGGATACTTATAGGTTATTGGTCGAAACTAGTGGTTATAATGGTTCACGGGCCATTCGTATGGGCTATGGACACTATTTACGTTTTAACAAGGGTACTTATAGGTTATTGGTCGAAGCTAGTGGTTATAATGGTTCACGGGCTATTCGTATGTGTAATGGACACCAATTAATGTTTAAAATGGATACTTATAGGTTATTGGTCATAGCTAGGGTTTATAATGGTTCAGGGGCCATTCGTATGGGTAATGGACACCAATTAAGGTTTAAAATGGATACTTATAGGTTATTGGTAATAAGTAGTGGTCAAAATCGTTCACGGCGCATTCGTATGGGTTCTAGACACCAACTACAGTTTAAAATATGGATACTTATAAGTTATTGGTCATAGCTAGTGGTTTCAATGGTTCAAGGGAAATTCGTATGGGCCATGAACGCTAATTACGGTTTAACATGGACACTTATAGGTTCTTGGTCGAAGCTAGTGGTTATAATGGTTCACGGGCCATTCATATGGGCTATGGGCGCTAAATACGGTTTAACAAGGATACTTATAGGTTATTGGTCGAAGCTAGTGGTTATAATGGTTCACGGGCCATTCGTATGTGTAATGGACACCAATAAATGTTTAAAATGGATACTTATAGGTTATTGGTCATAGCTAGTGGTCAAAATCATTCACGGGGCATTCGTATGGGTTCTAGACACCAATTACAGTTTAAAATATGGATACTTATAAGTTATTGGTCATAGCTAGTGGTTACAATGGTTCACGGGCCATTCGTATGGGCTATGAACGCTAATTATGGTTTAACATGGATACTTATAGGTTTTTGGTCGAAGCTAGTGGTTATAATGGTTCACAGGCCATTCGTATGGGCTATGGATGCTAATTACGATTTAACAAGGATACTTATAGGTTATTGGTCGTAGCTAGGGTTTATAATGGTTCACGGGCCACTCGTATGGGTAATGGACACCAATTAAGGTTTAAAATGGATACTTATAGGTTATTGGTCGAAACTAATGGTTATAATGGTTCACGGGGCATTCGTATGGGCTATGGACGCTATTTACGGTTTAACAAGGGTACTTATAGGTTATTGGTCGAAGCTAGTGGTTATAATGGTTCACGGGCTATTCGTATGTGTAATGGACACCAATTAATGTTTAAAATGGATACTTATAGGTTATTGGTCATAGCTAGGGTTTATAATGGTTCAGGGGCCATTCGTATGGGTAATGGACACCAATTAAGGTTTAAAATGGATACTTATAGGTTATTGGTAATAAGTAGTGGTCAAAATCGTTCACGGGGCGTTCGTATGGGTTCTAGACACCAACTACAGTTTAAAATATGGATACTTATAAGTTATTGGTCATAGCTAGTGGTTTCAATGGTTCCAGGGCCATTCGTATGGGCCATGAACGCTAATTACGGTTTAACATGGACACTTATAGGTTCTTGGTCGAAGCTAGTGGTTATAATGGTTCACGGGCCATTCCAATTAATGTTTAAAATGGATACTTATAGGTTATTGGTCATAGCTAGTGTTCAAAATCGTTCACGGGGCATTCGTATGGGTTCTAGACACCAATTACAGTTTAAAATATGGATACTTATAGGTTATTGTTTGAAACTAGTGGTTATAATGGTTCACGGGCCATTCGTATGGGCTATGGACGCTAATTACGGTTTAACAAGGATACTTATACGTTATTGGTCTTAGCTAGTGGTCAAAATCGTTCACGGGGCATTCGTATGGGTTCTAGACACCAATTACAGTTTAAAATATGGATACTTACAAGTTATTGGTCATAGCTAGTGGTTATAATGGTTCACGGGCCATTCGTATGGGCTATGGACGCTAATTACGATTTAACAAGGATACTTATAGGTTATTGGTCGTAGCTAGGGTTTATAATGGTTCACGGGCCACTCGTATGGGTAATGGACACCAATTAAGGTTTAAAATGGATGCTTATAGGTTATTGGTCGAAACTAGTGGTTATAATGGTTCACGGGCCATTCGTATTGGCTATGGACGCTATTTACGGTTAAACAAGGGTACTTATAGGTTATTGGTCGAAGCTAGTAGTTATAATGGTTCACGGGCTATTCGTATGTGTAATGGACACCAATTAATGTTTAAAATGGATACTTATAGGTTATTGGTCATAGCTAGGGTTTATAATGGTTCAGGGGCCATTCGTATGGGTAATGGACACCAATTAAGGTTTAAAATGGATACTTATAGGTTATTGGTAATAAGTAGTGGTCAAAATCGTTCACGGGGCGTTCGTATGGGTTCTAGACACCAACTACAGTTTAAAATATGGATACTTATAAGTTATTGGTCATAGCTAGTGGTTTCAATGGTTCCAGGGCCATTCGTATGGGCCATGAACGCTAATTACGGTTTAACATGGACACTTATAGGTTCTTGGTCGAAGCTAGTGGTTATAATGGTTCACGGGCCATTCCAATTAATGTTTAAAATGGATACTTATAGGTTATTGGTCATAGCTAGTGTTCAAAATCGTTCACGGGGCATTCGTATGGGTTCTAGACACCAATTACAGTATAAAATATGGATACTTATAGGTTATTGTTTGAAACTAGTGGTTATAATGGTTCACGGGCCATTCGTATGGGCTATGGACGCTAATTACGGTTTAACAAGGATACTTATACGTTATTGGTCTTAGCTAGTGGTCAAAATCGTTCACGGGGCATTCGTATGGGTTCTAGACACCAATTACAGTTTAAAATATGGATACTTACAAGTTATTGGTCATAGCTAGTGGTTACAATGGTTCACGGGCCATTCGTATGGGCTATGAACGCTAATTACGGTTTAACATGGTTACTTATAGGTTATTGGTCGAAGCTAGTGGTTATAATGGTTCACGGGCCATTCGTATGGGCTATGGACGCTAATTACGATTTAACAAGGATACTTATAGGTTATTGGTCGTAGCTAGGGTTTATAATGGTTCACGGGCCACTCGTATGGGTAATGGACACCAATTAAGGTTTAAAATGGATGCTTATAGGTTATTGGTCGAAACTAGTGGTTATAATGGTTCACGGGCCATTCGTATTGGCTATGGACGCTATTTACGGTTAAACAAGGGTACTTATAGGTTATTGGTCGAAGCTAGTAGTTATAATGGTTCACGGGCTATTCGTATGTGTAATGGACACCAACTAAGGTATAAAATGGATACTTATAGGTTACTGGTCGAAGCTAGTGATTATAATGGTTCACGGGCCATTCGTATGTGTAATGGACACCAATTAATGTTTAAAATGGATACTTATAGGTTATTGGTCATAGCTAGTGGTCAAAATCGTTCACGGCGCATTCGTATGGGTTCTAGACACCAATTACAGTTTAAAATATGGATACTTATAGGTTATTGTTTCAAACTAGTGGTTATAATGGTTTACGGGCCATTCGTATGGGCTATGGACGCTAATTACGGTTTAACAAGGATACTTATAGGTTATTGGTCGTAGCTAGGGTTTATAATGGTTCAGGGGCCATTCGTATGGGTAATGGACACCAATTAAGGTTTAAAATGGATACTTATAGGTTATTTGTCGAAGCTAGTGGTTATAATGGTACATGGGACATTCGTATGTGTAATGGACACCAATTAATGTTTTAAATGGATACTTATAGGATATTGGTCATAGCTAGGGTTTATAATGGTTCAGGGGCCATTCGTATGGGTAATGGACACCAATTATGGTTTAAAATGGATACTTATAGGTTATTGGTCATAACTAGTGGTCAAAATTGTTCACGGGGCATTCGTATGGGTTCTAGACACCAATTACAGCTTAAAATATGGATACTTATAAGTTATTGGTCATAGCTAGTGGTTATAATGGTTCACGGGCCATTCGTATGGGCTATGAACGCTAATTACGGTTTAACATGGATACTTATAGGTTATTGGTCGAAGCTAGTGGTTATAATGGTTCACGGGCCATTCGTATGGGCTATGGACGCTAATTACGATTTAACAAGGATACTTATAGGTTATTGGTCGTAGCTAGGGTTTATAATGGTTCACGGGCCATTCGTATGGGTAATGGACACCAATTAAGGTTTAAAATGGATACTTATAGGTTATTGGTCGAAACTAGTGGTTATAATGGTTCACGTGCCATTCGTATGGGCTATGGACGCTATTTACGGTTTAACAAGGGTACTTATAGGTTATTGGTCGAAGCTAGTAGTTATAATGGTTCACGGGCTATTCGTATGTGTAATGGAAACCAATTAAGGTTTAAAATGGATACTTATAGGTTACTGGTCGAAGCTAGTGATTATAATGGTTCACGGGCCATTCGTATGTGTAATGGACACCAATTAATGTTTAAAATGGATACTTCTAGGTTATTGGTCATAGCTAGTGGTCAAAATCGTTCATGGCGCATTCGTATGGGTTCTAGACACCAATTACAGTTTAAAATATGGATACTTATAGGTTATTGTTTCAAACTAGTGGTTATAATGGTTTACGGGCCATTCGTATGGGCTATGGACGCTAATTACGGTTTAACAAGGATACTTATAGGTTATTGGTCGTAGCTAGGGTTTATAATGGTTCAGGGGCCATTCGTATGGGTAATGGACACCAATTAAGGTTTAAAATGGATACTTATAGGTTATTTGTCGAAGCTAGTGGTTATAATGGTACAAGGGACATTCGTATGTGTAATGGACACCAATTAATGTTTTAAATGGATACTTATAGGATATTGGTCATAGCTAGGGTTTATAATGGTTCAGGGGCCATTCGTATGGGTAATGGACACCAATTATGGTTTAAAATGGATACTTATAGGTTATTGGTCATAACTAGTGGTCAAAATTGTTCACGGGGCATTCGTATGGGTTCTAGACACCAATTACAGCTTAAAATATGGATACTTATAAGTTATTGGTCATAGCTAGTGGTTATAATGGTTCACGGGCCATTCGTATGGGCTATGAACGCTAATTACGGTTTAACATGGATACTTATAGGTTATTGGTCGAAGCTAGTGGTTATAATGGTTCACGGGCCATTCGTATGGGCTATGGACGCTAATTACGATTTAACAAGGATACTTATAGGTTATTGGTCGTAGCTAGGGTTTATAATGGTTCACGGGCCATTCGTATGGGTAATGGACACCAATTAAGGTTTAAAATGGATACTTATAGGTTATTGGTCGAAACTAGTGGTTATAATGGTTCACGGGCCATTCGTATGGGCTATGGACGCTATTTACGGTTTAACAAGGGTACATATAGGTTATTGGTCGAAGCTAGTAGTTATAATGGTTCACGGGCTATTCGTATGTGTAATGGACACCAATTAAGGTTTAAAATGGATACTTATAGGTTACTGGTCGAAGCTAGTGATTATAATGGTTCACGGGCCATTCGTATGTGTAATGGACACCAATTAATGTTTAAAATGGATACTTATAGGTTATTGGTCATAGCTAGTGGTCAAAATCGTTCACGGCGCATTCGTATGGGTTCTAGACACCAATTACAGTTTAAAATATGGATACTTATAGGTTATTGTTTCAAACTAGTGGTTATAATGGTTTACGGGCCATTCGTATGGGCTATGGACGCTAATTACGGTTTAACAAGGATACTTATAGGTTATTGGTCGTAGCTAGGGTTTATAATGGTTCAGGGGCCATTCGTATGGGTAATGGACACCAATTAAGGTTTAAAATGGATACTTATAGGTTATTTGTCGAAGCTAGTGGTTATAATAGTACAAGGGACATTCGTATGTGTAATGGACACCAATTAATGTTTTAAATGGATACTTATAGGATATTGGTCATAGCTAGGGTTTATAATGGTTCAGGGGCCATTCGTATGGGTAATGGACACCAATTATGGTTTAAAATGGATACTTATAGGTTATTGGTCATAACTAGTGGTCAAAATTGTTCACGGGGCATTCGTATGGGTTCTAGACACCAATTACAGCTTAAAATATGGATACTTATAAGTTATTGGTCATAGCTAGTGGTTATAATGGTTCACGGGCCATTCGTATGGGCTATGAACGCTAATTACGGTTTAACATGGATACTTATAGGTTATTGGTCGAAGCTAGTGGTTATAATGGTTCACGGGCCATTCGTATGGGCTATGGACGCTAATTACGATTTAACAAGGACACTTATAGGTTATTGGTCGTAGCTAGGGTTTATAATGGTTCACGGGCCATTCGTATGGGTAATGGACACCAATTAAGGTTTAAAATGGATACTTATAGGTTATTGGTCGAAACTAGTGGTTATAATGGTTCACGGGCCATTCGTATGGGCTATGGACGCTATTTACGGTTTAATAAGGGTACTTATAGGTTATTGGTCGAAGCTAGTAGTTATAATGGTTCACGGGCTATTCGTATGTGTAATGGACACCAATTAAGGTTTAAAATGGATACTTATAGGTTACTGGTCGAAGCTAGTGATTATAATGGTTCACGGGCCATTCGTATGTGTAATGGACACCAATTAATGTTTAAAATGGATACTTATAGGTTATTGGTCATAGCTAGTGGTCAAAATCGTTCACGGCGCATTCGTATGGGTTCTAGACACCAATTACAGTTTAAAATATGGATACTTATAGGTTATTGTTTCAAACTAGTGGTTATAATGGTTTACGGGCCATTCGTATGGGCTATGGATGCTAATTACGGTTTAACAAGGATACTTATAGGTTATTGGTCGTAGCTAGGGTTTATAATGGTTCAGGGGCCATTCGTATGGGTAATGGACACCAATTAAGGTTTAAAATGGATACTTATAGGTTATTTGTCGAAGCTAGTGGTTATAATGGTACAAGGGACATTCGTATGTGTAATGGACACCAATTAATGTTTTAAATGGATACTTATAGGATATTGGTCATAGCTAGGGTTTATAATGGTTCAGGGGCCATTCGTATGGGTAATGGACACCAATTATGGTTTAAAATGGGTACTTATAGGTTATTGGTCATAACTAGTGGTCAAAATTGTTCACGGGGCATTCGTATGGGTTCTAGACACCAATTACAGCTTAAAATATGGATACTTATAAGTTATTGGTCATAGCTAGTGGTTATAATGGTTCACGGGCCATTCGTATGGGCTATGAACGCTAATTACGGTTTAACATGGATACTTATAGGTTATTGGTCGAAGCTAGTGGTTATAATGGTTCACGGGCCATTCGTATGGGCTATGGACGCTAATTACGATTTAACAAGGATACTTATAGGTTATTGGTCGTAGCTAGGGTTTATAATGGTTCACGGGCCATTCGTATGGGTAATGGACACCAATTAAGGTTTAAAATGGATACTTATAGGTTATTGGTCGAAACTAGTGGTTATAATGGTTCACGGGCCATTCGTATGGGCTATGGACGCTATTTACGGTTTAACAAGGGTACATATAGGTTATTGGTCGAAGCTAGTAGTTATAATGGTTCACGGGCTATTCGTATGTGTAATGGACACCAATTAAGGTTTAAAATGGATACTTATAGGTTACTGGTCGAAGCTAGTGATTATAATGGTTCACGGGCCATTCGTATGTGTAATGGACACCAATTAATGTTTAAAATGGATACTTATAGGTTATTGGTCATAGCTAGTGGTCAAAATCGTTCACGGCGCATTCGTATGGGTTCTAGACACCAATTACAGTTTAAAATATGGATACTTATAGGTTATTGTTTCAAACTAGTGGTTATAATGGTTTACGGGCCATTCGTATGGGCTATGGATGCTAATTACGGTTTAACAAGGATACTTATAGGTTATTGGTCGTAGCTAGGGTTTATAATGGTTCAGGGGCCATTCGTATGGGTAATGGACACCAATTAAGGTTTAAAATGGATACTTATAGGTTATTTGTCGAAGCTAGTGGTTATAATGGTACAAGGGACATTCGTATGTGTAATGGACACCAATTAATGTTTTAAATGGATACTTATAGGATATTGGTCATAGCTAGGGTTTATAATGGTTCAGGGGCCATTCGTATGGGTAATGGACACCAATTATGGTTTAAAATGGGTACTTATAGGTTATTGGTCATAACTAGTGGTCAAAATTGTTCACGGGGCATTCGTATGGGTTCTAGACACCAATTACAGCTTAAAATATGGATACTTATAAGTTATTGGTCATAGCTAGTGGTTATAATGGTTCACGGGCCATTCGTATGGGCTATGAACGCTAATTACGGTTTAACATGGATACTTATAGGTTATTGGTCGAAGCTAGTGGTTATAATGGTTCACGGGCCATTCGTATGGGCTATGGACGCTAATTACGATTTAACAAGGATACTTATAGGTTATTGGTCGTAGCTAGGGTTTATAATGGTTCACGGGCCATTCGTATGGGTAATGGACACCAATTAAGGTTTAAAATGGATACTTATAGGTTATTGGTCGAAACTAGTGGTTATAATGGTTCACGGGCCATTCGTATGGGCTATGGACGCTATTTACGGTTTAACAAGGGTACATATAGGTTATTGGTCGAAGCTAGTAGTTATAATGGTTCACGGGCTATTCGTATGTGTAATGGACACCAATTAAGGTTTAAAATGGATACTTATAGGTTACTGGTCGAAGCTAGTGATTATAATGGTTCACGGGCCATTCGTATGTGTAATGGACACCAATTAATGTTTAAAATGGATACTTATAGGTTATTGGTCATAGCTAGTGGTCAAAATCGTTCACGGCGCATTCGTATGGGTTCTAGACACCAATTACAGTTTAAAATATGGATACTTATAGGTTATTGTTTCAAACTAGTGGTTATAATGGTTTACGGGCCATTCGTATGGGCTATGGACGCTAATTACGGTTTAACAAGGATACTTATAGGTTATTGGTCGTAGCTAGGGTTTATAATGGTTCAGGGGCCATTCGTATGGGTAATGGACACCAATTAAGGTTTAAAATGGATACTTATAGGTTATTTGTCGAAGCTAGTGGTTATAATGGTACAAGGGACATTCGTATGTGTAATGGACACCAATTAATGTTTTAAATGGATACTTATAGGATATTGGTCATAGCTAGGGTTTATAATGGTTCAGGGGCCATTCGTATGGGTAATGGACACCAATTATGGTTTAAAATGGATACTTATAGGTTATTGGTCATAACTAGTGGTCAAAATTGTTCACGGGGCATTCGTATGGGTTCTAGACACCAATTACAGCTTAAAATATGGATACTTATAAGTTATTGGTCATAGCTAGTGGTTATAATGGTTCACGGGCCATTCGTATGGGCTATGAACGCTAATTACAGTTTAACATGGATACTTATAGGTTATTGGTCGAAGCTAGTGGTTATAATGGTTCACGGGCCATTCGTATGGGCTATGGACGCTAATTACGATTTAACAAGGACACTTATAGGTTATTGGTCGTAGCTAGGGTTTATAATGGTTCACGGGCCATTCGTATGGGTAATGGACACCAATTAAGGTTTAAAATGGATACTTATAGGTTATTGGTCGAAACTAGTGGTTATAATGGTTCACGGGCCATTCGTATGGGCTATGGACGCTATTTACGGTTTAATAAGGGTACTTATAGGTTATTGGTCGAAGCTAGTAGTTATAATGGTTCACGGGCTATTCGTATGTGTAATGGACACCAATTAAGGTTTAAAATGGATACTTATAGGTTACTGGTCGAAGCTAGTGATTATAATGGTTCACGGGCCATTCGTATGTGTAATGGACACCAATTAATGTTTAAAATGGATACTTATAGGTTATTGGTCATAGCTAGTGGTCAAAATCGTTCACGGCGCATTCGTATGGGTTCTAGACACCAATTACAGTTTAAAATATGGATACTTATAGGTTATTGTTTCAAACTAGTGGTTATAATGGTTTACGGGCCATTCGTATGGGCTATGGACGCTAATTACGGTTTAACAAGGATACTTATAGGTTATTGGTCGTAGCTAGGGTTTATAATGGTTCAGGGGCCATTCGTATGGGTAATGGACACCAATTAAGGTTTAAAATGGATACTTATAGGTTATTTGTCGAAGCTAGTGGTTATAATGGTACAAGGGACATTCGTATGTGTAATGGACACCAATTAATGTTTTAAATGGATACTTATAGGATATTGGTCATAGCTAGGGTTTATAATGGTTCAGGGGCCATTCGTATGGGTAATGGACACCAATTATGGTTTAAAATGGGTACTTATAGGTTATTGGTCATAACTAGTGGTCAAAATTGTTCACGGGGCATTCGTATGGGTTCTAGACACCAATTACAGCTTAAAATATGGATACTTATAAGTTATTGGTCATAGCTAGTGGTTATAATGGTTCACGGGCCATTCGTATGGGCTATGAACGCTAATTACGGTTTAACATGGATACTTATAGGTTATTGGTCGAAGCTAGTGGTTATAATGGTTCACGGGCCATTCGTATGGGCTATGGACGCTAATTACGATTTAACAAGGATACTTATAGGTTATTGGTCGTAGCTAGGGTTTATAATGGTTCACGGGCCATTCGTATGGGTAATGGACACCAATTAAGGTTTAAAATGGATACTTATAGGTTATTGGTCGAAACTAGTGGTTATAATGGTTCACGGGCCATTCGTATGGGCTATGGACGCTATTTACGGTTTAACAAGGGTACTTATAGGTTATTGGTATAAGCTAGTGGTTATAATGGTTCACGGGCTATTCGTATGTGTAATGGACACCAATTAATGTTTAAAATGGATACTTATAGGTTATTGGTCATAGCTAGGGTTTATAATGGTTCAGGGGCCATTCGTATGGGTAATGGACACCAATTAAGGTTTAAAATGGATACTTATAGGTTATTGGTAATAAGTAGTGGTCAAAATCGTTCACGGGGCATTCGTATGGGTTCTAGACACCAACTACAGTTTAAAATATAGATACTTATAAGTTATTGGTCATAGCTAGTGGTTTCAATGGTTCAAGGGCCATGTGTATGGGCCATGAACGCTAATTACGGTTTAACATGGACACTTATAGGTTCTTGGTCGAAGCTAGTGGTTATAATGGTTCACGGGCCATTCGGATGGGCTATGGACGCTAATTACGGTTTAACAAGGTTACTTATAGGTTATTGGTCGAAGCTAGTGGTTATAATGGTTCACGGGCCATTCGTATGTGTAATGGACACCAATTAATGTTTAAAATGGATACTTATAGGTTATTGGTCATAGCTAGGGTTTATAATGGTTCAGGGGCCATTCATATGGGTAATGGACACCAATTATGGTTTAAAATGGATACTTAAAGGTTATTGGTAGAAGCTAGAGATTATAATGGTTCACGGGCCATTCGTATGGGTAATGGACACCAATTATGGTTTAAAAGGGATACTTATAGGTTATTGGTCATAGCTAGTGGTCAAAATCGTTCACGGGGCATTCGTATGGGTTCTAGACACCAATTACAGTTTAAAATATGGATACTTATAAGTTATTGGTCATAGCTAGTGGTTACAATGGTTCACGGGCCATTCGTATGGGCTATGGACGCTAATTACGGTTGAACAAGGATACTTATAGGTTATTGGTCGTAGCTAGGGTTTATAACTGTTCAGGGGCCATTCATATGGGTAATGGACACCAATTATGGTTTAAAATGGATACTTAAAGGTTATTGGTAGAAGCTAGAGATTATAATGGTTCACGGGCCATTCGTATGGGTAATGGACACCAATTAAGGTTTAAAATGGATACTTATAGGTTATTGGTCGAAGCTAGTGATTATAATGGTTCACGGGCTATTCGTATGGGTAATGGAGACCAATTAAGGTTTAAAATGGATACTTATAGGTTATTGGTCCTAGCTAGTGGTCAAAATTATTCCCGGGGCTTTCGTATGGGTTCTAGACACCAATTACAGTTTAAAATATGGACACTTATAAGTTATTGGTCATAGGTAGTGGTTTCAATGGTTCACGGCCCATTCGTATGGGCTCTGAACGCTAATTACGGTTTTACATGGATACTTATAGGTTATTGGAAAAAGCTAGTGGTTATAATGGTTCACGGGCCATTCGTATGGGCTATGGACGCTAATTACGGTTTAACAAGGATACTTATAGGTTATTGGTCGTAGCTAGGGTTTATAATTGTTCAGGGGCCATTCATATGGGTAATGGACACCAATTAAGGTTTAAAATGGATACTTATAGGTTATTGGTCATAGCTAGTGGTCAAAATCGTTCACGGGGCATTCGTATGGGTTCTAGACACCAATTACAGTTTAAAATATGGATACTTATAGGTTATTGTTTGAAACTAGTGGTTATAATGGTTCACGGGCCATTCATATGGGCTATGGACGCTAATTACGGTTTAACAAGGATACTTATAGGTTATTGGTCGTAGCTAGGGTTTATAATGGTTCAGGGGCCATTCGTATGGGTAATGGACACCAATTAAGGTTTAAAATGGATACTTATAGGTTATTTGTCGAAGCTAGTGATTATAATGGTTCACGGGACATTCGTACGGGTAATGGACACCAATTAAGGTTTAAAATGGATACTTATAGGTTATTGGTCATAGCTAGTGGTCACAATCATTCACGGGGCATTCGCATGGGTTCTAGACACCAATTACAGTTTTAAATATGGATACTTATAAGTTATTGGTCATAGCTAGTGGTTACAATGGTTTACGGGCCATTCGTATGGGATATGAATGCTAATTATGGTTTAACATGGATACTTATAGGTTATTGGTCGAAGCTAGTGGTTATAATGGTTCACGGGCCATTCGTATGGGCTATGGACGCTAATTACGGTTTAACAAGGATACTTATAGGTTATTGGTCGAAGCTAGTGGTTATAATGGTACACGGGCCATTCGTATGGGCTACGGACGCTAATTACGGTTTAATAAGGATACTTATAGGTTATTGGTTGTAGCTAGGGTTTATAATGGTTCAGGGGCCATTCGTATGGGTAATGGACACCAATTAAGGTTTAAAATGGATACTTATAGGTTGTTGGTCGAAGCTAGTGATTATAGTGGTTCACGGGCCATTCGTATGGGTAATGGACACCAATTAAGGTTTAAAATGGATACTTATAGGTTATTGGTCGAAACTAGTGCTATAATGGTTCACGAGCCATTCGTATGGGCTATGGACGCTAATTACGGTTTAACAAGGATACTTTTAGGTTATTGGTCAAAGCTAGTGGTCATAATGGTACACGGGCCATTCGTATGTGTAACGGACACCAATTAATGTTTAAAATGGATACTTATAGGTTATTGGTCATAGCTAGTGGTCACAATCATTCACGGGGCATTCGCATGGGTTCTAGACACCAATTACAGTTTTAAATATGGATACTTATAAGTTATTGGTCATAGCTAGTGGTTACAATGGTTTACGGGCCATTCGTATGGGATATGAATGCTAATTATGGTTTAACATGGATACTTATAGGTTATTGGTCGAAGCTAGTGGTTATAATGGTTCACGGGCCATTCGTATGGGCTATGGACGCTAATTACGGTTTAACAAGGATACTTATAGGTTATTGGTCGAAGCTAGTGGTTATAATGGTACACGGGCCATTCGTATGGGCTACGGACGCTAATTACGGTTTAATAAGGATACTTATAGGTTATTGGTTGTAGCTAGGGTTTATAATGGTTCAGGGGCCATTCGTATGGGTAATGGACACCAATTAAGGTTTAAAATGGATACTTATAGGTTGTTGGTCGAAGCTAGTGATTATAGTGGTTCACGGGCCATTCGTATGGGTAATGGACACCAATTAAGGTTTAAAATGGATACTTATAGGTTATTGGTCGAAACTAGTGCTATAATGGTTCACGAGCCATTCGTATGGGCTATGGACGCTAATTACGGTTTAACAAGGATACTTTTAGGTTATTGGTCAAAGCTAGTGGTCATAATGGTACACGGGCCATTCGTATGTGTAACGGACACCAATTAATGTTTAAAATGGATACTTATAGGTTATTGGTCATAGCTAGGGTTTATAATGGTTCAGGAGCCATTCGTATGGGTAATGGACACTAATTATGGTTTAAAATGGATACTTAAAGGTTATTGGTCGAAGCTAGAGATTATAATGGTTCAGGGGCCATTCATATGGGTAATGAACACCAATTATGGTTTAAAATGGATACTTATAGGTTATTGGTCATAGCTAGTGGTCAAAATCATTCACGGGGCATTCGTATGGGTTCTAGACACCAATTACAGTTTAAAATATGGATACTTATAAGTTATTGGTCATAGCTAGTGGTTACAATGGTTCACGGGCCATTCATATGGGCTATGAACGCTAATTACGGTTTAACATGGAGACTTATAGGTTATTGGTCGAAGCTAGTGGTTATAATGGTTCACGGGCCATTCGTATGGGCTATGGACGCTAATTATGGTTTAACAAGGATACTTATAGGTTATTGGTCGAAGCTAGTGATTATAATGGTTCACGGGCCATTCGTATGTGTAACGGACACCAATTAATGTTTAAAATGGGTACTTATAGGTTATTGGTCATAGCTAGTGGTCAAAATCGTTCACGGGGCATTCGTATGGGTTCTAGACACCAATTACAGTTTAAAATATGGATACTTATAGGTTATTGTTTGAAACTAGTGGTCAAAATTGTTCACGGGGCATTCGTATGGGCTATGGACGCTAATTACGGTTTAACAAGGATACTTATAGGTTATTGGTCGTAGCTAGGGTTTATAATGGTTCAGGGGCCATTCGTATGGGTAATGGACACCAATTAAGGTTTAAAATGGATACTTATAGGTTATTTGTCGAAGCTAGTGATTATAATGGTTCACGGGACATTCGTACGGGTAATGGACACCAATTAACGTTTAAAATGGATACTTATAGTTTATTGGTCATAGCTAGTGGTCACAATCATTCACGGGGCATTCGCATGGGTTCTAGACACCAATTACAGTTTTAAATATGGATACTTATAAGTTATTGGTCATAGCTAGTGGTTACAATGGTTTACGGGCCATTCGTATGGGCTATGAATGCTAATTATGGTTTAACATGGATACTTATAGGTTATTGGTCGAAGCTAGTGGTTATAATGGTTCACGGGCCATTCGTATGGGCTATGGACGCTAATTACGGTTTAACAAGGATACTTTTAGGTTATTGGTCAAAGCTAGTGGTCATAATGGTACACGGGCCATTCGTATGTGTAATGGACACCAATTAATGTTTAAAATGGATACTTATAGGTTATTGGTCATAGCTAGGGTTTATAATGGTTCAGGGGCCATTCGTATGGGTAATGGACACTAATTATGGTTTAAAATGGATACTTAAAGGTTATTGGTCGAAGCTAGAGATTATAATGGTTCAGGGGCCATTCATTTGGGTAATGAACACCAATTATGGTTTAAAATGGATACTTATAGGTTATTGGTCATAGCTAGTGGTCAAAATCATTCACGGGGCATTCGTATGGGTTCTAGACACCAATTACAGTTTAAAATATGGATACTTATAAGTTATTGGTCATAGCTAGTGGTTACAATGGTTCACGGGCCATTCGTATGGGCTATGAACGCTAATTACGGTTTAACATGGAGACTTATAGGTTATTGGTCGAAGCTAGTGGTTATAATGGTTCACGGGCCATTCGTATGGGCTATGGACGCTAATTATGGTTTAACAAGGATACTTATAGGTTATTGGTCGAAGCTAGTGATTATAATGGTTCACGGGCCATTCGTATGTGTAACGGACACCAATTAATGTTTAAAATGGATACTTATAGGTTATTGGTCATAGCTAGTGCTCAAAATCATTCACGGGGCATTCGTATGGGTTCTAGACACCAATTACACTTTAAAATATGGATACTTATAGGTTATTGTTTGAAACTAGTGGTCAAAATTGTTCACGGGGCATTCGTATGGGCTATGGACGCTAATTACGGTTTAACAAGGATACTTATAGGTTATTGGTCGTAGCTAGGGTTTATAATGGTTCAGGGGCCATTCGTATGGGTAATGGACACCAATTAAGGTTTAAAATGGATACTTATAGGTTATTTGTCGAAGCTAGTGATTATAATGGTTCACGGGACATTCGTACGGGTAATGGACACCAATTAAGGTTTAAAATGGATACTTATAGTTTATTGGTCATAGCTAGTGGTCACAATCATTCACGGGGCATTCGCATGGGTTCTAGACACCAATTACAGTTTTAAATATGGATACTTATAAGTTATTGGTCATAGCTAGTGGTTACAATGGTTTACGGGCCATTCGTATGGGCTATGAATGCTAATTATGGTTTAACATGGATACTTATAGGTTATTGGTCGAAGCTAGTGGTTATAAAGGTTCACGGGCCATTCGTATGGGCTATGGACGCTAATTACGGTTTAACAAGGATACTTATAGGTTATTGGTCGAAGCTAGTGGTTATAATGGTACACGGGCCATTCGTATGGGCTATGGACGCTAATTACGGTTTAATAAGGATACTTATAGGTTATTGGTCGTAGCTAGGGTTTATAATGGTTCAGGGGCCATTCGTATGGGTAATGGACACCAATTAAGGTTTAAAAAGGATACTTATAGGTTGTTGGTCGAAGCTAGTGATTATAGTGGTTCACGGGCCATTCGTATGGGTAATGGACACCAATTAAGGTTTAAAATGGATACTTATAGGTTATTGGTCGAAACTAGTGCTATAATGGTTCACGGGCCATTCGTATGGGCTATGGACACTAATTACGGTTTAACAAGGATACTTATAGGTTATTGGTCGAAGCTAGTGATTATAATGGTTCACGGGCCATTCGTATGTGTAATGGACACCAATTATTGTTTAAAATGGATACTTATAGGTTATTGGTCATAGCTAGTGGTCAAAATCGTTCACGGGGCATTCGTATGGGTTCTAGACACCAATTACAGTTTAAAATATGGATACTTATAGGTTATTGATTGAAACTAGTGGTCAAAATTGTTCACGGGGCATTCGTATGGGCTATGGACGCTAATTACGGTTTAACAAGGGTACTTATAGGTTATTGGTCGTAGCTAGGGTTTATAATGGTTCAGGGGCCATTCGTATGGGTAATGGACACCAATTAAGGTTTAAAATGGATACTAATAGGTTATTTGTCGAAGCTAGTGATTATAATGGTTCACGGGACATTCGTACGGGTAATGGACACCAATTAAGGTTTAAAATGGATACTTATAGGTTATTGGTCATAGCTAGTGGTCACAATCATTCATGGGGCATTCGCATGGGTTCTAGACACCAATTACAGTTTTAAATATGGATACTTATAAGTTATTTGTCATAGCTAGTGGTTACAATGGTTTACGGGCCATTCGTATGGGCTATGAATGCTAATTATGGTTTAACATGGATACTTATAGGTTATTGGTCGAAGCTAGTGGTTATAATGGTTCACGGGCCATTCGTATGGGCTATGGACGCTAATTACGGTTTAACAAGGATACTTATAGGTTATTGGTCGAAGCTAGTGGTTATAATGGTACACGGGCCATTCGTATGGGCTATGGACGCTAATTACGGTTTAATAAGGATACTTATAGGTTATTGGTCGTAGCTAGGGTTTATAATGGTTCAGGGGCCATTCGTATGGGTAATGGACACCAATTAAGGTTTAAAATGGATACTTAGAGGTTGTTGGTCGAAGCTAGGGTTTATAGTGGTTCACGGGCCATTCGTATGGGTAATGGACACCAATTAAGGTTTAAAATGGATACTTATAGGTTATTGGTCAAAACTAGTGCTATAATGGTTCACGAGCCATTCGTATGGGCTATGGACGCTAATTACGGTTTAACAAGGATAATTATAGGTTATTGGTCAAAGCTAGTGGTCATAATCGTACACGGGCCATTCGTATGTGTAATGGACACCAATTAATGTTTAAAATGGATACTTATAGGTTATTGGTCATAGCTAGGGTTTATAATGGTTCAGGGGCCATTCGTATGGGTAATGGACACTAATTATGGTTTAAAATGGATACTTATAGGTTATTGGTCATAGCTAGTGGTCAAAATCGTTCATGGGGCATTCGTATGGGTTCTAGACACCAATTACAGTTTAAAATATGGATACTTATAAGTTATTGGTCATAGCTAGTGGTTACAATGGTTCACGGGCCATTCGTATGGGCTATCAACGCTAATTACGGTTTAACATGGATACTTATAGGTTATTGGTCGAAGCTAGTGGTTATAATGGTTCACGGGCCATTCGTATGGGCTATGGACGCTAATTACGGTTAAACAAGGATACTTATAGGTTATTGGTCAAAGCTAGTGGTTATAATGGTACACGGGCCATTCGTATGTGTAATGGACACCAATTAATGTTTTAAATGGATACTTATAGGATATTGGTCATAGCTAGGGTTTATAATGGTTCAGGGGCCATTCATATGGGTAATGGACACCAATTATGGTTTAAAATGGATACTTATAGGTTATTGGTCATAACTAGTGGTCAAAATTGTTCACGGGGCATTCGTATGGGTTCTAGACACCAATTACAGTTTAAAATATGGATACTTATAAGTTATTGGTCATAGCTAGTGGTTACAATGGTTCACGGGCCATTCGTATGGGCTATGAACGCTAATTACGGTTTAACATGGATACTTATAGGTTATTGGTCGAAGCTAGTGGTTATAATGGTTCACGGGCCATTCGTATGGGCTATGGACGCTAATTATGATTTAACAAGGATACTTATAGGTTATAGGTCGTAGCTAGGGTTTATAATGGTTCACGGCCCATTCGTATGGGTAATGGACACCAATTAAGGTTTAAAATGGATACTTATAGGTTATTGGTCGAAACTAGTGGTTATAATGGTTCACGGGCCATTCGTATGGGCTATGGACGCTATTTACAGTTTAACAAGGGTACTTATAGGTTATTGGTCGAAGCTAGCGATTATAATGGTTCACGGGCTATTCGTATGTGTAATGGACACGAATTAATGTTTAAAATGGATACTTATAGGTTGTTGGTCATAGCTAGGGTTTATAATGGTTCAGGGGCCATTCGTATGGGTAATGGACACCAATTAAGGTTTAAAATGGATACTTATAGGTTATTGGTAATAAGTAGTGGTCAAAATCGTTCACGGGGCATTCGTATGGGTTCTAGACACCAACTACAGTTTAAAATGTAGATACTTATAAGTTATTGGTCATAGCTAGTGGTTTCAATGGTTCAAGGGCCATTTGTATGGGCCATGAACGCTAATTACGGTTTAACATGGTCACTTATAGGTTCTTGGTCGAAGCTAGTGGTTATAATGGTTCACGGGCCATTCGTATGGGCTATGGACGCTAATTACGGTTTAACAAGGTTACTTATAGGTTATTGGTCGAAGCTAGTGGTTATAATGGTTCACGGGCCATTCGTATGTGTAATGGACACCAATTAATGTTTAAAATGGATACTTATAGGTTATTGGTCATAGATATGGTTTATAATGGTTCAGGGGCCATTCGTATGGGTAATGGACACTAATTATGGTTTAAAATGGATACTTAAAGGTTATTGGTCGAAGCTAGAGATTATAATGGTTTAGGGGCCATTCAAATGGGTAATGAACACCAATTATGGTTTAAAATGGATACTTATAGGTTATTGGTCATAGCTAGTGGTCAAAATCGTTCACGGGGCATTCGTATGGGTTCTAGACACCAATTACAGTTTAAAATATGGATACTTATAAGTTATTGGTCATAGCTAGTGGTTACAATGGTTCACGGGCCATTCGTATGGGCTATGAACGCTAATTACGGTTTAACATGGATACTTATAGCTTATTGGTCTAAGCTAGTGGTTATAATGGTTCACGGGCCATTCGTATGGGCTATGGACGCTAATTACAGTTTAACAAGGATACTTATAGGTTATTGGTCGAAGCTAGTGGTTATAATGGTACACGGGCCATTCGTATGTGTAATGGACACCAATTAATGTTTTAAATGAATACTTATAGGATATTGGTCATAGCTAGGGTTTATAATGGTTCAGGGGCCATTCGTATGGGTAATGGACACCAATTATGGTTTAAAATGGATACTTATAGGTTATTGGTCATAACTAGTGGTCAAAATTGTTCACGGGGCATTCGTATGGGTTCTAGACACCAATTACAGTTTAAAATATGGATACTTATAAGTTATTGGTCATAGCTAGTGGTTACAATGGTTCACGGGCCATTCGTATGGGCTATGAACGCTAATTACGGTTTAACATGGATACTTATAGGTTATTGGTCGAAGCTAGTGGTTACAATGGTTCACGGGCCATTCGTATGGGCTATGGACGCTATTTACGTTTAACAAGGGTACTTATAGGTTATTGGTCGAAGCTAGTGGTTATAATGGTTCACGGGCTATTCGTATGTGTAATGGACACCAATTAATGTTTAAAATGGATACTTATAGGTTATTGGTCATAGCTAGGGTTTATAATGGTTCAGGGGCCATTCGTATGGGTAATGGACACCAATTAAGGTTTAAAATAGATACTTATAGGTTATTGGTCGAAGCTAGAGATTATAATGGTTCACGGGCCATTCGTATGGGTAATGGACACCAATTATGGTTTAAAATGGATACTTATAGGTTATTGGTCTTAGCTAGTGGTCAAAATCGTTCACAGGGCATTCGTATGGGTTCTAGACACCAATTACAGTTTAAAATATTGATACTTATAAGTTATTGGTCATAGCTAGTGGTTACAATGGTTCACGGGCCATTCGTATGGGCTATGGACGCAAATTACGGTTGAACAAGGATACTTATATGTTATTGGTCGTAGCTAGGGTTTATAACTGTTCAGGGGCCATTCGTATGGGCAATGGACACCAATTAAGGTTTAAAATGGATACTTATAGGTTATTGGTCGAAGCTAGTGATTATAATGGTTCACGGGCTATTCGTATGGGTAATGGAGACCCATTAAGGTTTAAAATGGATACTTATAGGTTATTGGTCCTAACTAGTGGTCAAAATTATTCCCGGGGCTTTCGAATGGGTTCTAGACACCAATTACAGATTAAAATATGGACACTTATAAGTTATTGGTCATAGCTAGTGGTTTCAATGGGTCACGGCCCATTCGTATGGGCTATGAACGCTAATTACGGTTTTACATGGATACTTATAGGTTATTGGAAAAAGCTAGTGGTTATAATGGTTCATGGGCCATTTGTATGGGCTATGGACGCTAATTACGGTTTAACAAGGATACTTATAGGTTATTGGTCGTAGCTAAGGTTTATAATTGTTCAGGGGCCATTCATATGGGTAATGGACACCAATTAAGGTTTAAAATGGATACTTATAGGTTATTGGTTGAAGTTAGTGATTATAATGGTTCACGGGCCATTCGTATGGGTAATGGACACCAATTAAGGTTAAAATGGATACTTATAGGTTATTGGTCGAAGCTAGTGATTATAATGGTTCACGGGCCATTCGTATGGGTAATGGACACCAATTAAGGTTTAAAATGGATACTTATAGGTTATTGGTCGAAACTAGTGGTTATAATGGTTCACGGGCCACTCGTATGGGCTATGAATGCTATTTACGGTTTAACATGGATACTTATAGGTTATTGGTCGAAGCTAGTGGTTATAATGGTTCACGGGCCATTAGTATGGGCTATGGACGCTAATTACGGTTGAACAAGGATACTTATAGGTTATTGGTCGTAGCTAGGGTTTATAATGGTTCAGGGGTCATTCGTATGGGTAATGGACACCAATTAAGGTTTAAAATGGATACTTATAGGTTATTGGTCGAAGCTAGTGATTATAATGGTTCACGGGCCATTCGTATGGGTAATGGACACAAATTAAGGTTTAAAATGGATACTTATAGGTTATTGGTCGAAGCTAGTGATTATAATCCTTCACGGGCCATTCGTATGGGTAATGGACACCAATTAATGTTTAAATTGGAGACTAATAGGTTATTGGTCATAGCTAGTGGTCAAAATCGTTCCCGGGGCATTCGTATGGGTTCTAGACACCAATTACAGTTTAAAATATGGATACTTATAAGTTATTGGTCATAGCTAGAGGTTACAATGGTTCACGGGCCATTCGTATGGGCTATGAACGCTAATTACGGTTTAACATGGATACTTATAGGTTATTGGACAAAGCTAGTGGTTACAATGGTTCACGGGCCATTCGTATGGGCTATGGACGCTATTTACGTTAAACAAGGGTACTTATAGGTTATTGGTCGAAGCTAGTGGTTATAATGGTTCACGGGCTATTCGTATGTGTAATGGACACCAATTAATGTTTAAAATGGTACTTATAGGTTATTGGTCATAGCTAGGGTTTATAATGGTTCAGGGGCCATTCGTGTGGGTAATGGACACCAATTAAGGTTTAAAATGGATACTTATAGGTTATTGGTCGAAGCTAGAGATTATAATGGTTCACGGGCCATTCGTATGGGTAATGGACACCATTTATGGTTTAAAATGGATACTTATAGGTTATTGGTCATAGCTAGTGGTCAAAATCGTTCACGGGGCATTCGTATGGGTAGCGGACACCAATTAAGGTTTAAAATGGATACTTATAGGTTATTGGTCATAGCTATGGTTTATAATGGTTCAGGGGCCATTCGTATGGGTAATGGACACTAATTATGGTTTAAAATGGATACTTAAAGGTTATTGGTCGAAGCTAGAGATTATAATGGTTCAGGGGCCATTCAAATGGGTAATGAACACCAATTATGGTTTAAAATGGATACTTATAGGTTATTGGTCATAGCTAGTGGTCAAAATCGTTCACGGGGCATTCGTATGGGTTCTAGACACCAATTACAGTTTAAAATATGGATACTTATAAGTTATTGGTCATAGCTAGTGGTTACAATGGTTCACGGGCCATTCATATGGGCTATGAACGCTAATTACGGTTTAACATGGATACTTATAGCTTATTGGTCTAAGCTAGTGGTTATAATGGTTCACGGGCCATTCGTATGGGCTATGGACGCTAATTACAGTTTAACAAGGATACTTATAGGTTATTGGTCGAAGCTAGTGGTTATAATGGTACACGGGCCATTCGTATGTGTAATGGACACCAATTAATGTTTTAAATGAATACTTATAGGATATTGGTCATAGCTAGGGTTTATAATGGTTCAGGGGCCATTCGTATGGGTAATGGACACCAATTATGGTTTAAAATGGATACTTATAGGTTATTGGTCATAACTAGTGGTCAAAATTGTTCACGGGGCATTCGTATGGGTTCTAGACACCAATTACAGTTTAAAATATGGATACTTATAAGTTATTGGTCATAGCTAGTGGTTACAATGGTTCACGGGCCATTCGTATGGGCTATGAACGCTAATTACGGTTTAACATGGATACTTATAGGTTATTGGTCGAAGCTAGTGGTTACAATGGTTCACGGGCCATTCGTATGGGCTATGGACGCTATTTACGTTTAACAAGGGTACTTATAGGTTATTGGTCGAAGCTAGTGGTTATAATGGTTCACGGGCTATTCGTATGTGTAATGGACACCAATTAATGTTTAAAATGGATACTTATAGGTTATTGGTCATAGCTAGGGTTTATAATGGTTCAGGGGCCATTCGTATGGGTAATGGACACCAATTAAGGTTTAAAATAGATACTTATAGGTTATTGGTCGAAGCTAGAGATTATAATGGTTCACGGGCCATTCATATGGGTAATGGACACCAATTATGGTTTAAAATGGATACTTATAGGTTATTGGTCTTAGCTAGTGGTCAAAATCGTTCACAGGGCATTCGTATGGGTTCTAGACACCAATTACAGTTTAAAATATTGATACTTATAAGTTATTGGTCATAGCTAGTGGTTACAATGGTTCACGGGCCATTCGTATGGGCTATGGACGCAAATTACGGTTGAACAAGGATACTTATATGTTATTGGTCGTAGCTAGGGTTTATAACTGTTCAGGGGCCATTCGTATGGGCAATGGACACCAATTAAGGTTTAAAATGGATACTTATAGGTTATTGGTCGAAGCTAGTGATTATAATGGTTCACGGGCTATTCGTATGGGTAATGGAGACCCATTAAGGTTTAAAATGGATACTTATAGGTTATTGGTCCTAACTAGTGGTCAAAATTATTCCCGGGGCTTTCGAATGGGTTCTAGACACCAATTACAGATTAAAATATGGACACTTATAAGTTATTGGTCATAGCTAGTGGTTTCAATGGGTCACGGCCCATTCGTATGGGCTATGAACGCTAATTACGGTTTTACATGGATACTTATAGGTTATTGGAAAAAGCTAGTGGTTATAATGGTTCATGGGCCATTTGTATGGGCTATGGACGCTAATTACGGTTTAACAAGGATACTTATAGGTTATTGGTCGTAGCTAGGGTTTATAATTGTTCAGGGGCCATTCATATGGGTAATGGACACCAATTAAGGTTTAAAATGGATACTTATAGGTTATTGGTTGAAGCTAGTGATTATAATGGTTCACGGGCCATTCGTATGGGTAATGGACACCAATTAAGGTTAAAATGGATACTTATAGGTTATTGGTCGAAGCTAGTGATTATAATGGTTCACGGGCCATTCGTATGGGTAATGGACACCAATTAAGGTTTAAAATGGATACTTATAGGTTATTGGTCGAAACTAGTGGTTATAATGGTTCACGGGCCACTCGTATGGGCTATGAATGCTATTTACGGTTTAACATGGATACTTATAGGTTATTGGTCGAAGCTAGTGGTTATAATGGTTCACGGGCCATTAGTATGGGCTATGGACGCTAATTACGGTTGAACAAGGATACTTATAGGTTATTGGTCGTAGCTAGGGTTTATAATGGTTCAGGGGTCATTCGTATGGGTAATGGACACCAATTAAGGTTTAAAATGGATACTTATAGGTTATTGGTCGAAGCTAGTGATTATAATGGTTCACGGGCCATTCGTATGGGTAATGGACACAAATTAAGGTTTAAAATGGATACTTATAGGTTATTGGTCGAAGCTAGTGATTATAATCCTTCACGGGCCATTCGTATGGGTAATGGACACCAATTAATGTTTAAATTGGAGACTAATAGGTTATTGGTCATAGCTAGTGGTCAAAATCGTTCCCGGGGCATTCGTATGGGTTCTAGACACCAATTACAGTTTAAAATATGGATACTTATAAGTTATTGGTCATAGCTAGAGGTTACAATGGTTCACGGGCCATTCGTATGGGCTATGAACGCTAATTACGGTTTAACATGGATACTTATAGGTTATTGGACAAAGCTAGTGGTTACAATGGTTCACGGGCCATTCGTAAGGGCTATGGACGCTATTTACGTTAAACAAGGGTACTTATAGGTTATTGGTCGAAGCTAGTGGTTATAATGGTTCACGGGCTATTCGTATGTGTAATGGACACCAATTAATGTTTAAAATGGTACTTATAGGTTATTGGTCATAGCTAGGGTTTATAATGGTTCAGGGGCCATTCGTGTGGGTAATGGACACCAATTAAGGTTTAAAATGGATACTTATAGGTTATTGGTCGAAGCTAGAGATTATAATGGTTCACGGGCCATTCGTATGGGTAATGGACACCAATTATGGTTTAAAATGGATACTTATAGGTTATTGGTCATAGCTAGTGGTCAAAATCGTTCACGGGGCATTCGTATGGGTAGCGGACACCAATTAAGGTTTAAAATGGATACTTATAGGTTATTGGTCATAGCTATGGTTTATAATGGTTCAGGGGCCATTCGTATGGGTAATGGACACTAATTATGGTTTAAAATGGATACTTAAAGGTTATTGGTCGAAGCTAGAGATTATAATGGTTCAGGGGCCATTCAAATGGGTAATGAACACCAATTATGGTTTAAAATGGATACTTATAGGTTATTGGTCATAGCTAGTGGTCAAAATCGTTCACGGGGCATTCGTATGGGTTCTAGACACCAATTACAGTTTAAAATATGGATACTTATAAGTTATTGGTCATAGCTAGTGGTTACAATGGTTCACGGGCCATTCGTATGGGCTATGAACGCTAATTACGGTTTAACATGGATACTTATAGCTTATTGGTCTAAGCTAGTGGTTATAATGGTTCACGGGCCATTCGTATGGGCTATGGACGCTAATTACAGTTTAACAAGGATACTTATAGGTTATTGGTCGAAGCTAGTGGTTATAATGGTACACGGGCCATTCGTATGTGTAATGGACACCAATTAATGTTTTAAATGAATACTTATAGGATATTGGTCATAGCTAGGGTTTATAATGGTTCAGGGGCCATTCGTATGGGTAATGGACACCAATTATGGTTTAAAATGGATACTTATAGGTTATTGGTCATAACTAGTGGTCAAAATTGTTCACGGGGCATTCGTATGGGTTCTAGACACCAATTACAGTTTAAAATATGGATACTTATAAGTTATTGGTCATAGCTAGTGGTTACAATGGTTCACGGGCCATTCGTATGGGCTATGAACGCTAATTACGGTTTAACATGGATACTTATAGGTTATTGGTCGAAGCTAGTGGTTACAATGGTTCACGGGCCATTCGTATGGGCTATGGACGCTATTTACGTTTAACAAGGGTACTTATAGGTTATTGGTCGAAGCTAGTGGTTATAATGGTTCACGGGCTATTCGTATGTGTAATGGACACCAATTAATGTTTAAAATGGATACTTATAGGTTATTGGTCATAGCTAGGGTTTATAATGGTTCAGGGGCCATTCGTATGGGTAATGGACACCAATTAAGGTTTAAAATAGATACTTATAGGTTATTGGTCGAAGCTAGAGATTATAATGGTTCACGGGCCATTCGTATGGGTAATGGACACCAATTATGGTTTAAAATGGATACTTATAGGTTATTGGTCTTAGCTAGTGGTCAAAATCGTTCACAGGGCATTCGTATGGGTTCTAGACACCAATTACAGTTTAAAATATTGATACTTATAAGTTATTGGTCATAGCTAGTGGTTACAATGGTTCACGGGCCATTCGTATGGGCTATGGACGCAAATTACGGTTGAACAAGGATACTTATATGTTATTGGTCGTAGCTAGGGTTTATAACTGTTCAGGGGCCATTCGTATGGGCAATGGACACCAATTAAGGTTTAAAATGGATACTTATAGGTTATTGGTCGAAGCTAGTGATTATAATGGTTCACGGGCTATTCGTATGGGTAATGGAGACCCATTAAGGTTTAAAATGGATACTTATAGGTTATTGGTCCTAACTAGTGGTCAAAATTATTCCCGGGGCTTTCGAATGGGTTCTAGACACCAATTACAGATTAAAATATGGACACTTATAAGTTATTGGTCATAGCTAGTGGTTTCAATGGGTCACGGCCCATTCGTATGGGCTATGAACGCTAATTACGGTTTTACATGGATACTTATAGGTTATTGGAAAAAGCTAGTGGTTATAATGGTTCATGGGCCATTTGTATGGGCTATGGACGCTAATTACGGTTTAACAAGGATACTTATAGGTTATTGGTCGTAGCTAGGGTTTATAATTGTTCAGGGGCCATTCATATGGGTAATGGACACCAATTAAGGTTTAAAATGGATACTTATAGGTTATTGGTTGAAGCTAGTGATTATAATGGTTCACGGGCCATTCGTATGGGTAATGGACACCAATTAAGGTTAAAATGGATACTTATAGGTTATTGGTCGAAGCTAGTGATTATAATGGTTCACGGGCCATTCGTATGGGTAATGGACACCAATTAAGGTTTAAAATGGATACTTATAGGTTATTGGTCGAAACTAGTGGTTATAATGGTTCACGGGCCACTCGTATGGGCTATGAATGCTATTTACGGTTTAACATGGATACTTATAGGTTATTGGTCGAAGCTAGTGGTTATAATGGTTCACGGGCCATTAGTATGGGCTATGGACGCTAATTACGGTTGAACAAGGATACTTATAGGTTATTGGTCGTAGCTAGGGTTTATAATGGTTCAGGGGTCATTCGTATGGGTAATGGACACCAATTAAGGTTTAAAATGGATACTTATAGGTTATTGGTCGAAGCTAGTGATTATAATGGTTCACGGGCCATTCGTATGGGTAATGGACACAAATTAAGGTTTAAAATGGATACTTATAGGTTATTGGTCGAAGCTAGTGATTATAATCCTTCACGGGCCATTCGTATGGGTAATGGACACCAATTAATGTTTAAATTGGAGACTAATAGGTTATTGGTCATAGCTAGTGGTCAAAATCGTTCCCGGGGCATTCGTATGGGTTCTAGACACCAATTACAGTTTAAAATATGGATACTTATAAGTTATTGGTCATAGCTAGAGGTTACAATGGTTCACGGGCCATTCGTATGGGCTATGAACGCTAATTACGGTTTAACATGGATACTTATAGGTTATTGGACAAAGCTAGTGGTTACAATGGTTCACGGGCCATTCGTATGGGCTATGGACGCTATTTACGTTAAACAAGGGTACTTATAGGTTATTGGTCGAAGCTAGTGGTTATAATGGTTCACGGGCTATTCGTATGTGTAATGGACACCAATTAATGTTTAAAATGGTACTTATAGGTTATTGGTCATAGCTAGGGTTTATAATGGTTCAGGGGCCATTCGTGTGGATAATGGACACCAATTAAGGTTTAAAATGGATACTTATAGGTTATTGGTCGAAGCTAGAGATTATAATGGTTCACGGGCCATTCGTATGGGTAATGGACACCAATTATGGTTTAAAATGGATACTTATAGGTTATTGGTCATAGCTAGTGGTCAAAATCGTTCACGGGGCATTCGTATGGGTAGCGGACACCAATTAAGGTTTAAAATGGATACTTATAGGTTATTGGTCATAGCTATGGTTTATAATGGTTCAGGGGCCATTCGTATGGGTAATGGACACTAATTATGGTTTAAAATGGATACTTAAAGGTTATTGGTCGAAGCTAGAGATTATAATGGTTCAGGGGCCATTCAAATGGGTAATGAACACCAATTATGGTTTAAAATGGATACTTATAGGTTATTGGTCATAGCTAGTGGTCAAAATCGTTCACGGGGCATTCGTATGGGTTCTAGACACCAATTACAGTTTAAAATATGGATACTTATAAGTTATTGGTCATAGCTAGTGGTTACAATGGTTCACGGGCCATTCGTATGGGCTATGAACGCTAATTACGGTTTAACATGGATACTTATAGCTTATTGGTCTAAGCTAGTGGTTATAATGGTTCACGGGCCATTCGTATGGGCTATGGACGCTAATTACAGTTTAACAAGGATACTTATAGGTTATTGGTCGAAGCTAGTGGTTATAATGGTACACGGGCCATTCGTATGTGTAATGGACACCAATTAATGTTTTAAATGAATACTTATAGGATATTGGTCATAGCTAGGGTTTATAATGGTTCAGGGGCCATTCGTATGGGTAATGGACACCAATTATGGTTTAAAATGGATACTTATAGGTTATTGGTCATAACTAGTGGTCAAAATTGTTCACGGGGCATTCGTATGGGTTCTAGACACCAATTACAGTTTAAAATATGGATACTTATAAGTTATTGGTCATAGCTAGTGGTTACAATGGTTCACGGGCCATTCGTATGGGCTATGAACGCTAATTACGGTTTAACATGGATACTTATAGGTTATTGGTCGAAGCTAGTGGTTACAATGGTTCACGGGCCATTCGTATGGGCTATGGACGCTATTTACGTTTAACAAGGGTACTTATAGGTTATTGGTCGAAGCTAGTGGTTATAATGGTTCACGGGCTATTCGTATGTGTAATGGACACCAATTAATGTTTAAAATGGATACTTATAGGTTATTGGTCATAGCTAGGGTTTATAATGGTTCAGGGGCCATTCGTATGGGTAATGGACACCAATTAAGGTTTAAAATAGATACTTATAGGTTATTGGTCGAAGCTAGAGATTATAATGGTTCACGGGCCATTCGTATGGGTAATGGACACCAATTATGGTTTAAAATGGATACTTATAGGTTATTGGTCTTAGCTAGTGGTCAAAATCGTTCACAGGGCATTCGTATGGGTTCTAGACACCAATTACAGTTTAAAATATTGATACTTATAAGTTATTGGTCATAGCTAGTGGTTACAATGGTTCACGGGCCATTCGTATGGGCTATGGACGCAAATTACGGTTGAACAAGGATACTTATATGTTATTGGTCGTAGCTAGGGTTTATAACTGTTCAGGGGCCATTCGTATGGGCAATGGACACCAATTAAGGTTTAAAATGGATACTTATAGGTTATTGGTCGAAGCTAGTGATTATAATGGTTCACGGGCTATTCGTATGGGTAATGGAGACCCATTAAGGTTTAAAATGGATACTTATAGGTTATTGGTCCTAACTAGTGGTCAAAATTATTCCCGGGGCTTTCGAATGGGTTCTAGACACCAATTACAGATTAAAATATGGACACTTATAAGTTATTGGTCATAGCTAGTGGTTTCAATGGTTCACGGCCCATTCGTATGGGCTATGAACGCTAATTACGGTTTTACATGGATACTTATAGGTTATTGGAAAAAGCTAGTGGTTATAATGGTTCACGGGCCATTTGTATGGGCTATGGACGCTAATTACGGTTTAACAAGGATACTTATAGGTTATTGGTCGTAGCTAGGGTTTATAATTGTTCAGGGGCCATTCATATGGGTAATGGACACCAATTAAGGTTTAAAATGGATACTTATAGGTTATTGGTTGAAGCTAGTGATTATAATGGTTCACGGGCCATTCGTATGGGTAATGGACACCAATTAAGGTTAAAATGGATACTTATAGGTTATTGGTCGAAGCTAGTGATTATAATGGTTCACGGGCCATTCGTATGGGTAATGGACACCAATTAAGGTTTAAAATGGATACTTATAGGTTATTGGTCGAAACTAGTGGTTTTAATGGTTCACGGGCCACTCGTATGGGCTATGAATGCTATTTACGGTTTAACATGGATACTTATAGGTTATTGGTCGAAGCTAGTGGTTATAATGGTTCACGGGCCATTCGTATGGGCTATGGACGCTAATTACGGTTGAACAAGGATACTTATAGGTTATTGGTCGTAGCTAGGGTTTATAATGGTTCAGGGGTCATTCGTATGGGTAATGGACACCAATTAAGGTTTAAAATGGATACTTATAGGTTATTGGTCGAAGCTAGTGATTATAATGGTTCACGGGCCATTCGTATGGGTAATGGACACAAATTAAGGTTTAAAATGGATACTTATAGGTTATTGGTCGAAGCTAGTGATTATAATCCTTCACGGGCCATTCGTATGGGTAATGGACACCAATTAATGTTTAAAATGGAGACTTATAGGTTATTGGTCATAGCTAGTGGTCAAAATCGTTCCCGGGGCATTCGTATGGGTTCTAGACACCAATTACAGTTTAAAATATGGATACTTATAAGTTATTGGTCATAGCTAGAGGTTACAATGGTTCACGGGCCATTCGTATGGGCTATGAACGCTAATTACGGTTTAACATGGATACTTATAGGTTATTGGACAAAGCTAGTGGTTACAATGGTTCACGGGCCATTCGTATGGGCTATGGACGCTATTTACGTTAAACAAGGGTACTTATAGGTTATTGGTCGAAGCTAGTGGTTATAATGGTTCACGGGCTATTCGTATGTGTAATGGACACCAATTAATGTTTAAAATGGTACTTATAGGTTATTGGTCATAGCTAGGGTTTATAATGGTTCAGGGGCCATTCGTGTGGGTAATGGACACCAATTAAGGTTTAAAATGGATACTTATAGGTTATTGGTCGAAGCTAGAGATTATAATGGTTCACGGGCCATTCGTATGGGTAATGGACACCAATTATGGTTTAAAATGGATACTTATAGGTTATTGGTCATAACTAGTGGTCAAAATCGTTCACGGGGCATTCGTATGGGTAATGGACACCAATTAAGGTTTAAAATGGATACTTATAGGTTATTGGTCGAAACTAGTGGTTATAATGGTTCACGGGCCACTCGTATGGGCTATGAATGCTATTTACGGTTTAACATGGATACTTATAGGTTATTGGTCGAAGCTAGTGGTTATAATGGTTCACGGGCCATTCGTATGGGCTATGGACGCTAATTACGGTTGAACAAGGATACTTATAGGTTATTGGTCGTAGCTAGGGTTTATAATGGTTCAGGGGTCATTCGTATGGGTAATGGACACCAATTAAGGTTTAAAATGGATACTTATAGGTTATTGGTCGAAGCTAGTGATTATAATGGTTCACGGGCCATTCGTATGGGTAATGGACACAAATTAAGGTTTAAAATGGATACTTATAGGTTATTGGTCGAAGCTAGTGATTATAATCCTTCACGGGCCATTCGTATGGGTAATGGACACCAATTAATGTTTAAAATGGAGACTTATAGGTTATTGGTCATAGCTAGTGGTCAAAATCATTCCCGGGGCATTCGTATGGGTTCTAGACACCAATTACAGTTTAAAATATGGATACTTATAAGTTATTGGTTATAGCTAGTGGTTACAATGGTTCACGGGCCATTCGTATGGGCTATGAACGCTAATTACGGTTTAACATGGATACTTATAGGTTATTGGTCGAAGCTAGTGGTTATAATGGTTCACGGGCCATTCGTATGGGCTATGGACGCTAATTACGGTTTAACTAGGATACTTATAGGTTATTGGTTGTAGCTAGTGATTATAATGGTTCACGGGCCATTCGTATGGGTAATGGACACCAATTAAAGTTTGAAATGGATACTTACAGGTTATTGGTCGAAGCTAGTGATTATAATGGTTCACGGGCTATTCGTAATGGTAATCGACACCAATTAAGGTTTAAAACGGATACTTATAGGTTATTGATCGAAACTAGTGGTTATAATGGTTCACGGGCCATTCGTATGGGCTATGAACGCTAATTACAGTTTAACATGGATACTTATAGGTTATTGGTCGAAGCTAATGGTTATAATGGTTCACGGGCCATTCATATGGGCTATGGACGCTAATTACGACTTAACAAGGATACTTATAGGTTATTGGTCGTAGCTAGGGTTTATAATGGTTCACGGGTCATTCGTATGGGTAATGGACACCAATTAAGGTTTAAAATGGATACTTATAGGTTATTGGTCGAAGCTAGTGATTATAATGGTTCACGGGCCATTCGTATGGGTAATGGACACAAATTAAGGTTTAAAATGGATACTTATAGGTTATTGGTCGAAGCTAGTGATTATAATCCTTCACGGGCCATTCGTATGGGTAATGGACACCAATTAATGTTTAAAATGGAGACTTTTAGGTTATTGGTCATAGCTAGTGGTCAAAATCGTTCCCGGGGCATTCGTATGGGTTCTAGACACCAATTACAGTTTAAAATATGGATACTTATAAGTTATTGGTTATAGCTAGTGGTTACAATGGTTCACGGGCCATTCGTATGGCTATGAACGCTAATTACGGTTTAACATGGATACTTATAGGTTATTGGTCGAAGCTAGTGGTTATAATGGTTCACGGGCCATTCGTATGGGCTATGGACGCTAATTACGGTTTAACTAGGATACTTATAGGTTATTGGTTGTAGCTAGTGATTATAATGGTTCACGGGCCATTCGTATGGGTAATGGACACCAATTAAAGTTTGAAATGGATACTTACAGGTTATTGGTCGAAGCTAGTGGTTATAATGGTTCACGGGCCATTCGTATGGGCTATGAACGCTAATTACAGTTTAACATGGATACTTATAGGTTATTGGTCGAAGCTAATGGTTATAATGGTTCACGGGCCATTCGTATGGGCTATGGACGCTAATTACGATTTAACAAGGATACTTATAGGTTATTGGTTGTAGCTAGGGTTTATAATGGTTCACGGGCCATTCGTATGGGTAATGGACACCAATTAAGGTTTAAAATGGATACTTATAGGTTATTGGTCGAAACTAGTGGTTATAATGGTTCACGGGCCATTCGTATGGGCTATGGACGCTATTTACGGTTTAACAAGGGTACTTATAGGTTATTGGTCGAGGCTAGTGGTTATAATGGTTCACGGGCTATTCGTATGTGTAATGGACACCAATTAATGTTTAAAATGGATACTTATAGGTTATTGGTCATAGCTAGGGTTTATAATGGTTCAGGGGCCATTCGTATAGGTAATGGACACCAATTAAGGTTTAAAATGGATACTTATAGGTTATTGGTAATAAGTAGTGGTCAAAATCATTCACGGGGCATTCGTATGGGTTCTAGACACCAACTACAGTTTAAAATATAGATACTTATAAGTTATTGGTCATAGCTAGTGGTTTCAATGGTTCAAGGGCCATTTGTATGGGCCATGAACGCTAATTACCGTTTAACATGGACACTTATAGGTTCTTGGTCGAAGCTAGTGGTTATAATGGTTCACGGGCCATTCGTATGGGCTATGAACGCTAATTACGGTTTAACATGGATACTTATAGGTTATTGGTCGAAGCTAGTGGTTATAATGGTTCACGGGCCATTCGTATGGGCTATGGACGCTAATTACGGTTTAACTAGGATACTTATAGGTTATTGGTTGTAGCTAGTGATTATAATGGTTCACGGGCCATTCGTATGGGTAATGGACACCAATTAAGGTTTAAAATGGATACTTATAGGTTATTGGTCGAAACTAGTGGTTATAATGGTTCACGGGCCATTCGTATGGGCTATGGACGCTATTTACGGTTTAACAAGGGTACTTATAGGTTATTGGTCGAGGCTAGTGGTTATAATGGTTCACGGGCTATTCGTATGTGTAATGGACACCAATTAATGTTTAAAATGGATACTTATAGGTTATTGGTCATAGCTAGGGTTTATAATGGTTCAGGGGCCATTCGTATAGGTAATGGACACCAATTAAGGTTTAAAATGGATACTTATAGGTTATTGGTAATAAGTAGTAGTCAAAATCGTTCACGGGGCATTCGTATGAGTTCTAGACACCAACTACAGTTTAAAATATAGATACTTATAAGTTATTGGTCATAGCTAGTGGTTTCAATGGTTCAAGGACCATTTGTATGGGCCATGAACGCTAATTACCGTTTAACATGGACACTTATAGGTTCTTGGTCGAAGCTAGTGGTTATAATGGTTCACGGGCCATTCGTATGGGCTATGGACGCTAATTACGGCTTAACAAGGTTACTTATAGGTTATTGGTCGAAGCTAATGGTTATAATGGTTCACGGGCCATTCGTATGTGTAATGGACACCAATTAATGTTTAAAATGGATACTTATAGGTTATTGGTCATAGCTAGGGTTTATAATGGTTCAGGGGCCATTCGTATGGGTAACGGACACCAATTATGGTTTAAAATGGATACTTAAAGGTTATTGGTCGAAGCTAGAGATTATAATGGTTCACGGGCCATTCGTATGGGTAATGGACACCAATTATGGTTTAAAATGGATACTTATAGGTTATTGGTCATAGCTAGTGGTCAAAATCATTCACGGGGCATTCGTATGGGTTCTAGACACCAATTACAGTTTAAAATATGGATACTTATAAGTTATTGGTCATAGCTAGTGGTTACAATGGTTCACGGGCCATTCGTATGGGCTATAGACGCTAATTACGGTTGAACAAGGATACTTATAGGTTATTGGTCGTAGCTAGGGTTTATAACTGTTCAGGGGCCATTCGTATGGGTAATGGACACCAATTAAGGTTTAAAATGGATACTTATAGGTTATTGGTCGAAGCTAGTGATTATAATGGTTCACGGGCTATTCGTATGGGTAATGGAGACCAATTAATGTTTAAAATGGATACTTATAGGTTATTGGTCCTAGCTAGTGGTCAAAATTATTCCCGGGGCTTTCGTATGGGTTCTAGACACCAATTACAGTTTAAAATATGGACACTTATAAGTTATTGGTCATAGCTAGTGGTTTCAATGGTTCACGGCCCATTCGTATGGGCTATGAACGCTAATTACGGTTTTACATGGATACCTATAGGTTATTGGTCAAAGCTAGTGGTTATAATGGTTCACGGGCCATTCGTATGGGCTATGGACGCTAATTACGGTTTAACAAGGATACTTATAGGTTATTGGTCATAGCTAGGGTTTATAATTGTTCAGGGGCCATTCATATGGGTAATGGACACCAATTAAGGTTTAAAATGGATACTTATAGGTTATTGGTTGAAGCTAGTGATTATAATGGTTCACGGGCCATTCGTATGGGTAATGGACACCAATTAAGGTTAAAATGGATACTTATAGGTTATTGGTCGAAGCTAGTGATTATAATGGTTCACGGGCCATTCGTATGGGTAATGGACACCAATTAAGGTTTAAAATGGATACTTATAGGTTATGGGTCGAAACTAGTGGTTATAATGGTTCACGGGCCACTCGTATGGGCTATGAATGCTATTTACGGTTTAACATGGATACTTATAGGTTATTGGTCGAAGCTAGTGGTTATAATGGTTCACGGCCCATTCGTATGGGCTATGGACGCTAATTACGGTTGAACAAGGATACTTATAGGTTATTGGTCGTAGCTAGGGTTTATAATGGTTCAGGGGTCATTCGTATGGGTAATGGACACCAATTAAGGTTTAAAATGGATACTTATAGGCTATTGGTCGAAGCTAGTGATTATAATGGTTCACGGGTCATTCGTATGGGTAATGGACACAAATTAAGGTTTAAAATGGATACTTATAGGTTATTGGTCGAAGCTAGTGATTATAATCCTTCACGGGCCATTCGTATGGGTAATGGACACCAATTAATGTTTAAAATGGACACTTATAGGTTATTGGTCTTAGCTAGTGGTCAAAATCGTTCCCGGGGCATTCGTATGGGTTCTAGACACCAATTACAGTTTAAAATATGAATACTTATAAGTTATTGGTCATAGCTAGTGGTTACAATGGTTCACGGGCCATTCGCATGGGCTATGAATGCTAATTACGGTTTAACATGGATACTTATAGGTTATTGGTCGAAGCTAGTGGTTATAATGGTTCACGGGCCATTCGTATGGGCTATGGACGCTAATTACGGTTTAACTAGGATACTTATAGGTTATTGGTCGTAGCTAGTGATGATAATGGTTCACGGGCCATTCGTATGGGTAATGGACACCAATTAAGGTTTTGAAATGGATACTTACAGGTTATTGGTCGAAGCTAGTGATAATAATGGTTCACGGGCCATTCGTACGGGTAATCGACACCAATTAAGGTTTAAAATGGATACTTATAGGTTATTGGTCGAAACTAGTGGTTATAATGGTTCACGGGCCATTCGTATGGGCTATGAATGCTAATTACGGTTTAAAATGGATACTTATAGGTTATTGGACGCAGCTAGTGGTTATAATGGTTCACGGGCCATTCATATGGGCTATGGACGCTAATTACGGTTGAACAAGGATACTTATAGGTTATTGGTCGTAGCTAGGGTTTATAACTGTTCAGGGGCCATTCGTATGGGTAATGGACACCAATTAAGGTTTAAAATGGATACTTATAAGTTATTGGTCGCAGCTAGTGATTATAATGGTTCACGGGCTATTCGTATGGGTAATGGAGACCAATTAAGGTTTAAAATGGATACTTATAGGTTATTGGTCCTAGCTAGTGGTCAAAATTATTCCCGGGGCATTCGTATGGGTTCTAGACACCAATTACAGTTTAAAATATGGACACTTATAAGTTATTGGTCATAGCCAGTGGTTTCAATGGTTCACGGCCCATTCGTATGGGATATGAACGCTAATTACGGTTTTACATGGATACTTATAGGTTATTGGTCGAAGCTAGTGGTTATAATGGTTCACGGGCCATTCGTATGGGCTATGGACGCTAATTACGGTTTAACAAGGATACTTATAGGTTATTGGTCATAGCTAGGGTTTATAATTGTTCAGGGGCCATTCATATGGGTAATGGACACCAATTAAGGTTTAAAATGGATACTTATAGGTTATTGGTTGAAGCTAGTGATTATAATGGTTCACGGGCCATTCGTATGGGTAATGGACACCAATTAAGGTTAAAATGGATACTTATAGGTTATTGGTCGAAGCTAGTGATTATAATGGTTCACGGGCCATTCGTATGGGTAATGGACACCAATTAAGGTTTAAAATGGATACTTATAGGTTATTGGTCGAAACTAGTGGTTATAATGGTTCACGGGCCACTCGTATGGGCTATGAATGCTATTTACGGTTTAACATGGATACTTATAGGTTATTGGTCGAAGCTAGTCGTTATAATGGTTCACGGCCCATTCGTATGGGCTATGGACGCTAATTACGGTTGAACAAGGATACTTATAGGTTATTGGTCGTAGCTAGGGTTTATAATGGTTCAGGGGTCATTCGTATGGGTAATGGACACCAATTAAGGTTTAAAATGGATACTTATAGGCTATTGGTCGAAGCTAGTGATTATAATGGTTCACGGGTCATTCGTATGGGTAATGGACACAAATTAAGGTTTAAAATGGATACTTATAGGTTATTGGTCGAAGCTAGTGATTATAATCCTTCACGGGCCATTCGTATGGGTAATGGACACCAATTAACGTTTAAAATGGACACTTATAGGTTATTGGTCTTAGCTAGTGGTCAAAATCGTTCCCGGGGCATTCGTATGGGTTCTAGACACCAATTACAGTTTAAAATATGGATACTTATAAGTTATTGGTCATAGCTAGTGGTTACAATGGTTCACGGGCCATTCGTATGGGCTATGAATGCTAATTACGGTTTAACATGGATACTTATAGGTTATTGGTCGAAGCTAGTGGTTATAATGGTTCACGGGCCATTCGTATGGGCTATGGACGCTAATTACGGTTTAACTAGGATACTTATAGGTTATTGGTCGTAGCTAGTGATTATAATGGTTCACGGGCCATTCGTATGGGTAATGGACACCAATTAAGGTTTTGAAATGGATACTTACAGGTTATTGGTCGAAGCTAGTGATAATAATGGTTCACGGGCCATTCGTACGGGTAATCGACACCAATTAAGGTTTAAAATGGATACTTATAGGTTATTGGTCGAAACTAGTGGTTATAATGGTTCACGGGCCATTCGTATGGGCTATGAATGCTAATTACGGTTTAAAATGGATACTTATAGGTTATTGGACGCAGCTAGTGGTTATAATGGTTCACGGGCCATTCATATGGGCTATGGACGCTAATTACGGTTGAACAAGGATACTTATAGGTTATTGGTCGTAGCTAGGGTTTATAACTGTTCAGGGGCCATTCGTATGGGTAATGGACACCAATTAAGGTTTAAAATGGATACTTATAAGTTATTGGTCGAAGCTAGTGATTATAATGGTTCACGGGCTATTCGTATGGGTAATGGAGACCAATTAAGGTTTAAAATGGATACTTATAGGTTATTGGTCCTAGCTAGTGGTCAAAATTATTCCCGGGGCATTCGTATGGGTTCTAGACACCAATTACAGTTTAAAATATGGACACTTATAAGTTATTGGTCATAGCCAGTGGTTTCAATGGTTCACGGCCCATTCGTATGGGATATGAACGCTAATTACGGTTTTACATGGATACTTATAGGTTATTGGTCGAAGCTAGTGGTTATAATGGTTCACGGGCCATTCGTATGTGCTATGGACGCTAATTACGGTTTAACAAGGATACTTATAGGTTATTGGTCGTAGCTAGGGTTTATAATGCTTCAGGGGCCTTCGTATGGGTAATGGACACCAATTAAGGTTTAAAATGGATACTTATAGGTTATTGGTCGAAGCTAGTGATTATAATGGTTCACGGGCCATTCGTATGGGTAATGGACACCAATTAAGGGTTAAAATGGATACTATAGGTTATTGGTCATAGCTAGTGGTCAAAATCGTTCACGGGGCATTCGTATGGGTTGTAGACACCAATTACATTTTAAACTATGGATACTTATAAGTTATTGGGCGTAGCTATTGGTTACAATGGTTTACGGGCCATTCGTATGGGCTATGAATGCTAATTACGGTTTAGCATGGATACTTATAGGTTATTGGTCGAAGCTAGTGGTTAAAATGGTTCACAGGCCAGTCGTATGGGCTATGGACGCTAATTACGGTTTAACAAGGATACTTATAGGTTATTGGTCGTAGCTAGGGTTTATAATGGTTCAGGGGTCATTCGTATGGGTAATGGACACCAATTAAGGTTTAAAATGGATACTTATAGGTTATTGGTCGAAGCTAGTGATTATAATGGTTCACGGGCCATTCGTATGGGTAATGGACACCAATTAAGGTTTAAAATGGATACTTAAAGGTTATTGGTCGAAACTAGTGGTTATAATGGTTCACGGGCCATTCGTATGGGCTATGGACGCTACTTACGGTGTAACAAGGATACTTATAGGTTATTCGTCGAAGCTAGAGGTTATAATTGTTCACGGGCCATCCGTATGTGTAATGAACACCAATTATTGTTTAAAATGGATACTTATAGGTTATTGGTCATAGCTAGGGTTTATAATGGTTCAGGGGCCATTCGTATGGGTAATGGACACCAATTAAGGTTTAAAATGGATACTTATAGGTTATTTGTCTTAGCTAGTGGTCAAAATCATTCACGGGGCATTCGTATGGGTTCTAGACACCAATTACAGTTTAAAATATCGATACTTATAAGTTATTGGTCATAGCAAGTGGTTACAATGGTTCACGGGCCATTCGTATGGGCTATGAACGCTAATTACGGTTTAACATGGTTACCTATAGGTTATTGGTCGAAGCTAGTGGTTATAATGGTTCACCGGCCATTCGTATGGGCTATGGACGCTAATTACGGTTTAACAAGGATACTTATAGGTTATTGGTCGTAGCTGGGGTTTATAATGGTTCAGGGGCCATTCGTATGGGTAATGGACACCAATTAAGGTTTAAAATGGATACTTATAGGTTATTGGTCGAAGCTAGTGATTATAATGGTTCACGGGCCATACGTATGGGTAATGGATACAAATTAAGGTTTAAAATGGATGCCTATAGGTTATTGGTCATAGCTAGTGGTCAAAATTGTTCATGGGGCATTCGTATGGGTTGTAGACACCAATTACAGTTTACAATATGGATACTTATAAGTTATTGGTTATTGCTATTGGTTACAATGGTTTACGGGCCATTCGTATGGGCTATGAATGCTAATTACGGTTTAACATGGATACTTATAGGTTATTGGTCGAAGCTAGTGGTTATAATGGTTCACGGGCCATTCGTATGGGCTATGGACGCTAATTACGGTTTAACAAGGATACTTATAGGTTATTGGTCATAGCTAGGGTTTATAATGCTTCAGGGACCATTCGTATGGGTAATGGACACCAATTAAGGTTTAAAATGGATACTTATAGGTTAGTGGTCGAAGCTAGTGATTATAATGGTTCACGGGCCATTCGTATGGGTAATGGACACCAATTAAGGTTTAAAATGGATACTTATAGGTTATTGGTCATAGCTAGTGGTTACAATGGTTCACGGGCCATTCGTATGGGCTATGAATGGTAATTACGGTTTAACATGGATACTTATAGGTTATTGGTCAAAGCTAGTGATTATAATGGTTCACGGGCCATCTGAATGGGCTATGGACGCTAATTACGGTTTAACAAGGATACTTATAGGTTATTGGTCGAAGCTAGTGGTTATAATGGTTCACGGGCCACTCGTATGTGTAATGGACACCAATTAATGTTTAAAATGGATACTTATAGGTTATTGGTCATAGCTAGGGTTTATAATTGTTCAGGGCCCATTCGTATGGGTAATGGACACCAATTAAGGTTTAAAATGGATACTTATAGGTTATTGGTCGAAGCTAGTGATTAAAATAGTTCACGGGCCATTCGTATGTTTAATGGACACCAATTAAGGTTTAAAATGGATACTTATAGGTTATTGGTCGAAGCTAGTGATTATATTGGTTCACGGGTCAGTCGTATGGGTAATGGACACCAATTAAGGTTTAAAATGGATACTTATAGGTTATTGGTTATAGCTAGTGGTCAAAATCATTCACGGGGTATTCGTATGGATTCTTGACACCAATTACAGTTTAAAATATGGATACTTATAAGTTATTGGTCATAGCTAGTGGTTACAATGGTTCACGGGCCATTCATATGGGCTATGAATGGTAATGACGGTTTAACATGGATACTTATAGGTTATTGGTCGAAGCTAGTGATTATAATGGTTCACAGGCCATTCGTATGGGCTATGGACGCTAATTACGATTTAACAAGGATACTTATAGGTTATTGGTCGTAGCTAGGGTTTATAATGGTTCAGGGGCCATTCCTATGGGTAATGGACACCAATTAAGGTTTAACATGGATACTTATAGGTTATTGGTTGAAGCTAGTGATTATAATGGTTCATGGGCCATTCGTATGGGTAATGGACACCAATTAAGGTTAAAATGGATACTTATAGGTTATTGGTCGAAGCTAGTGATTATAATGGTTCACGGGCCATTCGTATGGGTAATGGACACTACTTACGGTGTAACAAGGATACTTATAGGTTATTGGTCGAAACTAGTGGTTATAATGGTTCACGGGCCACTCGTATGGGCTATGAATGCTATTTACGGTTTAACATGGATACTTATAGGTTATTGGTCGAAGCTAGTGGTTATAATGGTTCACGGCCCATTCGTATGGGCTATGGACGCTAATTACGGTTGAACAAGGATACTTATAGGTTATTGGTCGTAGCTAGGGTTTATAATGGTTCAGGGGTCATTCGTATGGGTAATGGACACCAATTAAGGTTTAAAATGGATACTTATAGGCTATTGGTCGAAGCTAGTGATTATAATGGTTCACGGGCCATTCGTATGGGTAATGGACACAAATTAAGGATTAAAATGGATACTTATAGGTTATTGGTCGAAGCTAGTGATTATAATCCTTCACGGGCCATTCGTATGGGTAATGGACACCAATTAATGTTTAAAATGGACACTTATAGGTTATTGGTCATAGCTAGTGGTCAAAATCGTTCCCGGGGCATTCGTATGGGTTCTAGACACCAATTACAGTTTAAAATATGGATACTTATAAGTTATTGGTCATAGCTAGTGGTTACAATGGTACACGGGCCATTCGTATGGGCTATGAATGCTAATTACGGTTTAACATGGATACTTATAGGTTATTGGTCGAAGCTAGTGGTTATAATGGTTCACGGGCCATTCGTATGGGCTATGGACGCTAATTACGGTTTAACTAGGATACTTATAGGTTATTGGTCGTAGCTAGTGATTATAATGGTTCACGGGCCATTCGTATGGGTAATGGACACCAATTAAGGTTTGAAATGGATACTTACAGGTTATTGGTCGAAGCTAGTGATAATAATGGTTCACGGGCCATTCGTATGGGTAATCGACACCAATTAAGGTTTAAAATGGATACTTATAGGTTATTGGTCGAAACTAGTGGTTATAATGGTTCACGGGCCATTCGTATGGGCTATGAATGCTAATTACGGTTTAAAATGGATACTTATAGGTTATTGGACGCATCTAGTGGTTATAATGGTTCACGGGCCATTCGTATGGGCTATGGACGCTAATTACGGTTGAACAAGGATACTTATAGGTTATTGGTCGTAGCTAGGGTTTATAACTATTCAGGGGCCATTCGTATGGGTAATGGACACCAATTAAGGTTTAAAATTGATACTTATAAGTTATTGGTCGAAGCTAGTGATTATAATGGTTCACGGGCTATTCGTATGGGTAATGGAGACCAATTAAGGTTTAAAATGGATACTTATAGGTTATTGGTCCTAACTAGTGGTCAAAATTATTCCCGGGGCATTCGTATTGGTTCTAGACACCAATTACAGTTTAAAATATGGACACTTATAAGTTATTGGTCATAGCCAGTGGTTTCAATGGTTCACGGCCCATTCGTATGGGATATGAACGCTAATTACGGTTTTACATGGATACTTATAGGTTATTGGTCGAAGCTAGTGGTTATAATGGTTCACGGGCCATTCGTATGTGCTATGGACGCTAATTACGGTTTAACAAGGATACTTATAGGTTATTGGTCGTAGCTAGGGTTTATAATGCTTCAGGGGCCTTCGTATGGGTAATGGACACCAATTAAGGTTTAAAATGGATACTTATAGGTTATTGGTCGAAGCTAGCGATTATAATGGTTCACGGGCCATTCGTATGGGTAATGGACACCAATTAAGGGTTAAAATGGATACTTATAGGTTATTGGTCATAGCTAGTGGTCAAAATCGTTCACGGGGCATTCGTATGGGTTGTAGACACCAATTACATTTTAAACTATGGATACTTATAAGTTATTGGGTGTAGCTATTGGTTACAATGGTTTACGGGCCATTTGTATGGGCTATGAATGCTAATTACGGTTTAGCATGGATACTTATAGGTTATTGGTCGAAGCTAGTGGTTAAAATGGTTCACAGTATGGGCTATGGACGCTAATTACGGTTTAACAAGGATACTTATAGGTTAGTGGTCGTAGCTAGGGTTTATAATGGTTCAGGGGTCATTCGTATGGGTAATGGACACCAATTAAGGTTTAAAATGGATACTTATAGGTTATTGGTCGAAGCTAGTGATTATAATGGTTCACGGGCCATTCGTATGGGTAATGGACACCAATTAAGGTTTAAAATGGATACTTATAGGTTATTGGTCGAAACTAGTGGTTATAATGGTTCACGGGCCATTCGTATGGGCTATGGACCCTACTTACGGTGTAACAAGGATACTTATAGGTTATTCGTCGAAGCTAGAGGTTATAATTGTTCACGGGCCATCCGTATGTGTAATGAACACCAATTAATGTTTAAAATGGATACTTATAGGTTATTGGTCATAGCTAGGGTTTATAATGGTTCAGGGGCCATTCGTATGGGTAATGGACACCAATTAAGGTTTAAAATGGATACTTATAGGTTATTGGTCGAAGCTGGTGATTATAATGGTTCACGGGCCATACGTATGGGTAATGGATACCAATTAAGGTTTAAAATGGATACTTATAGGTTATTGGTCATAGCTAGTGGTCAAAATCATTCATGGGGCATTCGTATGGGTTGTAGACACCAATTACAGTTTACAATATGGATACTTATAAGTTATTGGTTATTGCTAGTGGTTACAATGGTTTACGGGCCATTCGTATGGGCTATGAATGCTAATTACGGTTTAACATGGATACTTATAGGTTATTGGTCGAAGCTAGTGGTTATAATGGTTCACAGGCCATTCGTATGGGCTATGGACGCTAATTACGGTTTAACAAGGATACTTATAGGTTATTGGTCATAGCTAGGGTTTATAATGCTTCAGGGACCATTCGTATGGGTAATGGACACCAATTAAGATTTAAAATGGATACTTATAGGTTAGTGGTCGAAGCTAGTGATTATAATGGTTCACGGGCCATTCGTATGGGTAATGGACACCAATTAAGGTTTAAAATGGATACTTATAGGTTATTGGTCATAGCTAGTGGTTACAATGGTTCACGGGCCATTCGTATGGGCTATGAATGGTAATTACGGTTTAACATGGATACTTATAGGTTATTGGTCAAAGCTAGTGATTATAATGGTTCACGGGCCATTTGAATGGGCTATGGACGCTAATTACGGTTTAACAAGGATACTTATAGGTTATTGGTCGAAGCTAGTGGTTATAATGGTTCACGGGCCACTCGTATGTGTAATGGACACCAATTAAGGTTTAAAATGGATACTTATAGGTTATTGGTTATAGCTAGTGGTCAAAATCGTTCACGGGGCATTCGTATGGATTCTTGACACCAATTACAGTTTAAAATATGGATACTTATAAGTTATTGGTCATAGCTAGTGGTTACAATGTTTCCCGGGCCATTCGTATGGGCTATGAATGGTAATGACGGTTTAACATGGATACTTATAGGTTATTGGTCGAAGCTAGTGATTATAATGGTTCACAGGCCATTCGTATGGGCTATGGACGCTAATTACGATTTAACAAGGATACTTATAGGTTATTGGTCGTAGCTAGGGTTTATAATGGTTCAGGGGCCATTCCTATGGGTAATGGACACCAATTAAGGTTTAACATGGATACTTATAGGTTATTGGTTGAAGCTAGTGATTATAATGGTTCACGGGCCATTCGTATGGGTAATGGACACCAATTAAGGTTTAAAATGGATACTTATAGGTTATTGGTCGAAGCTAGTGATTATAATGGTTCACGAGCCGTTCGTATGGGTAATGAACACCAATTAAGGTTTAAAATGGATACTTATAGGTTATTGTTTAAACAAGGATACTTATAGGTTATTGGTCGAATCTAGTGGTTATAATGGTTCACGGGCCATTCGTATGTGTAATGGACACCAATTAATGTTTAAAATGGATACTTATAGGTTATTCGTCATAGCTAGGGTTTATAATGGTTCAGGGCCCATTCGTATGGGTAATGGACACCAATTAAGGTTTAAAATGGATACTTATAGGTTATTGGTCGAAGCTAGTGATTATAATGGTTCACGGGCCATTCGTATGTGTAATGGACACCAATTAAGGTTTAAAATAAATACTTATAGGATATTGGTCATAGCTAGTAGTCAAAATCGTTCACGGGGCATTCATATGGGTTCTAGACACCAATTACAGTTTAAAATATGGATACTTATAAGTTATTGGTCATAGCTAGTCGTTAAATGGTTCACGGGCCATTCGTATGGGCTACGAACGCGTTATTGGTCGAAGCTAGTGGTTATAATGGTTCGTATGGGCTATGGACGCTAATTACGGTTTAACAAGGATACTTATAGGTTATTGGTTGTAGCTAGTGTTTATAACGGTTCAGGGGCCATTCGTATGGGTTATGGACACCAATTAAGGTATAAAATGGATATTTATAGGTTGTTGGTCGAAGCTAGTGATTATAATGGTTCACGGGCCATTCGTATGGGTAATGGACACCAATTTAAGGTTTAAAATGGATACTTATAGGTTATTGGTCATAGCTAGTGGTCAAAATCGTTCACGGGGCATTCGTATGGGTTGTAGACACCAATTACAGTTTAAAATATGGATACTTATAAGTTATTGGTCATAGATAGTGGTTACAATGGTTTACGGGCCATTCATATGGGCTATGAATGCTAATTACGGTTTAACATGGATACTTATAAGTTATTGGTCGAAGCTAGTGGTTATAATGGTTCACGGGCCGTTCGTGTGGGCTATGAACGCTAATTACGGTTTAACAAGGATACATATAGGTTATTGGTCGTAGCTAGGGTTTATAATGGTTCAGTGGCCATTCGTATGGGTAATGGACACCAATAAAGGTTTAAAATGGATAATCATAGGTTATTGGTCGAAGCTAGTTATTATAATGGTTCATTGGCCATTCGTATGGGTAATGGACATCAATTAAGGTTTAAAATTGATACTTATAGGTTATTGGTCAAAAGTAGTGGTTATAATGGTTCACGTGCCATTCGTATGGGCTATGGACGCTAATTACGGTTTAACAAGTATACTTATAGGTTATTGGTCGAAGCTAGTGGTTATAATGGTTCACGGGCCATTCGTATGTGTAATGGACACCAATTAATGTTTAAAATGGATACTTATAGGTTATTAGTCATAGCTAGGGTTTATAATGGTTCATGGGCCATTCGTATGGGTAATGAACACCAATTAAGTTTTAAAATGGATACTTAGAGGTTATTGGTCGAAGCTAGTAATTATAATGGTTCACGGGCCATTCGTATGGGTAATGGACACCAATTAAGGTTTAAAATGGATACTTATAGGTTATTGGTTTAGCTAGTGGTTAAAATCGTTCACGGGGCATTCGTATGAGTTCTAGACACCAATTACAGTTTAAAGTATGGATACTTATAAGTTATTGGTTATAGCTAGTGGTTACAATGGTTCGAGGGCCATTCGTATAGGCTATGAACGCTAATTACGGTTTAACATGGATACTTATAGGTTCTTGGTCGAAGCTAGTGGTTATAATGGTTCACGGGCCATTCGTATGGGCTATGGACGCTAATTACGGTTTAACAAGGATACTTATAGGTTATTGGTCTTAGCTAGGGTTTATAATGGTTCAGGGGCTATTCGTATGGGTAATGGACACCAATTAAGGTTTAAAATGGATACTTATAGGTTGTTGGTCGAAACTAGTGATTATAATGGTTGACGGGACATTCATATGGGTAATGGACACCAATTAAGGTTTAAAATGGATACTTATAAGTTATTGGTCGAAACTAGTGGCTATAATGGTTCACGAGCCATTCGTATGGGCTATGGACGCTAATTACGGTTTAACAAGGATACTTATAGTTTATGGGTCGAAGCTAGTGGTTATAATGGTACACGGGTCATTCGTATGTGTAATGGACACCAATTAATGTTTTAAATGGATACTTATAGGATATTGGTCATAGCTAGGGTTTAGAATGGTTCAGGGGCCATTCGTATGGGTAATGGACACCAATTATGGTTTAAAATGGATACTTATAGGTTATTGGTCATAACTAGTGGTCAAAATCATTCACGGGGCATTCGTATGGGTTCTAGACACCAATTACAGTTTAAAATATGGATACTTATAAGTTATTGGTCATAGCTAGTGGTTAAAATGGTTTACGGGCCATTCGTATGGGCTATGAATGCTAATTACGGTTTAACATGGATACTTATAGGTTATTGGTCGAAGCTAGTGGTTATAATGGTTCACGGGCCATTCGTATGGGCTATGGACGCTAATTACGGTTTAACAAGGATACTTATAGGTTATTGGTCGAAGCTAGTGGTTATAATGGTACACGGGCCATTCGTATGGGCTATGGACGCTAATTACGGTTTAATAAGGATACTTATAGGTTATTGGTCGTAGCTAGGGTTTATAATGGTTCAGGGGCCATTCGTATAGGTTCTAGACAACAATTACAGTTTAAAATATGGATACTTATAAGTTATTGGTCATAGCTAGTGGTTACAATGGTTCACGGGCCATTCGTGTGGGTAATGGACACCAATTAAGGTTTAAAATGGATACTTATAGGTTATTGGTCGAAACTAGTGCTATAATGGTTCACGAGCCATTCGTATGGGCTATGGACGCTAATTATGGTTTAACAATGATACTTATAGGTTATTGGTCAAAGCTAGTGGTCATAATGGTACACGGGCCATTCGTATGTGTAATGGACACCAATTAATGTTTAAAATGGATACTTATAGGTTATTGGTCATAGCTAGGGTTTATAATGGTTCAGGGGCCATTCGTATGGGTAATATACACCAATTATGGTTTAAAATGGATACTTAAAGGTTATTGGTCGAAGCTAGAGATTATAATGGTTCAGGGGCCATTCATATGGGTAATGAACACCAATTATGGTTTAAAATGGATACTTATAGGTTATTGGTCATAGCTAGTGGTAAAAATCATTCACGGGGCATTCGTATAGGTTCTAGACAACAATTACAGTTTAAAATATGGATACTTATAAGTTATTGGTCATAGCTAGTGGTTACAATGGTTCACGGGCCATTCGTATGGGCTATGAACGCTAATTACGGTTTAACATGGATACTTATAGGTTATTGGTCGAAGCTAGTGGTTATAATGGTTCACGGGCCATTCGTATGGGCTATGGACGCTAATTACGGTTTAACAAGGATACTTATAGGTTATTGGTTGAAGCTAGTGGTTATAATGGTACACGGGCCATTCGTATGTGTAATGGACACCAATTAATGTTTTAAATGGATACTTATAGGATATTGGTCATAGCTAGGGTTTATAATGGTTCAGGGGCCATTCGTATGGGTAATGGACACCAATTATGGTATAAAATGGATACTTATAGGTTATTGGTCATAACTAGTGGTCAAAATTTTTCACGGGGCATTCGTATGGGTTCTAGACACCAATTACAGTTTAAAATATGGATACTTATAAGTTATTGGTCATAGCTAGTGGTTACAATGGTTCACGGGCCATTCGTATGGGCTATGAACGCTAATTACGGATTAACATGGATACTTATAGGTTATTGGTCGAAGCTAGTGGTTATAATGGTTCACGGGCCATTCGTATGGGCTATGGACGCTAATTACGATTTAACAAGGATACTTATAGGTTATTGGTCGAAACTAGTGGTTATAATGGTTCACGGGCCATTCGTTTGGGCTATGGACGCTATTAGTTTTACAAGGGTACTTATAGGTTATTGGTCGAAGCTAGTGGTTATAATGGTTCACGGGCTATTCGATTGTGTAATGGACACCAATTAATGTTTAAAATGGATACTTATAGGTTATTGGTAATAAGTAGTGGCCAAAATCGTTCACGGCGCATTCGTATGGGTTCAAGACACCAACTACAGTTTAAAATATGGATACTTATAAGTTATTGGTCATAGCTAGTGGTTTCAATGGTTCAAGGCTTAAGGCTCAAGGGTCACGGCTCACGTGTCAAGAGTCAAATGTCAAGGCTCAAGGCTCAAGTCACAGCTCAAGGGTCAAGGCTCAAAAGTCAAGGCTCAAGCTCAACACTCAAGGGTCAAGGGTCAAGGGTCATGGATCAAGTCTCAAGGCTCAAGGATCAAGGCACAAGGGTCAAGGGCCAAGGCTAAAGGCTCAAGGCTTGAGGCTCGAGGCTCAAGGCTCAAGGCTCAAGGCTCAAGTCTCAAGGCACAAGGCTCAAGGCTCAAGGCTCAAGGCTCGAGGATCAAGGCTCCAGGCTCAAGGCTCCAGGCTCAAGGCTCAAGGCTCCAGGCTCAAGGCTCAAGCCTCAAGGCTCAAGGCTCAAGGCTCAAGGCTCAAGGCTCATGGCTCAAGGCTCAAGGCTCAAGGCTCAGGACTCAAGGCTCAGGGCTCTGGGCTCTGGGCTCGAGGCTCAAGGCTCCAGGGTCAAGGCTCAAGGCTCAAGACATGAGGCTCAAGGCTCAAGGCACAAGGCTCAAGGCTGAAGGCTCAAGGCTCAAGGCTCAAAGCACAAGGCTCAAGTCACGGTTCAAGGCTCAAGGCTCAACACTCAAGGGTCAAGGCTCAAGGCTCAAGGCTCAAGGCTCAAGGCTCAAGGCTCAAGGCTCAAGGCTCAAGGCTCAAGGCTCAAGGCTCAAATCTCATGGCTCAAGGATCAAGGCTCAAGGTTCCAGGAAAAAGGCTCAAGGGTCAAGGCTCAAGGCTCAAGTCACGGTTCAAGGCTCATGGCTCAACACTCAAGGGTCAAGTATCAAGGCTCAAGGCTCAAGGCTCAAGGTTCAAGGCTCAAGGCTCAAGGCTCAAGGCTTAAAGCTAAAAGCTCAAGGATCAAGGCTCAAGGTTCCAGGAAAAAGGCTGAAGGCTCAAGGCTCAATGCTCAAGTCACGGTTTAAGGCTCAAGGCTCAACACTCAAGGGTCAAGTGTCAAGGGTCAAGGCTCAAGGGTCAAGGCTCAAGGCTCAAGGCTCAAGGCTCAAGGCTCAAGGCTCAAGGCTAAAGGCTCAAGGCTCAAGGCTCACGGCTCAAGACTCAAGGCTCATGGCTAAAGGATGAAGGCTCAATGTTCAAAGCTCAAGGCTCAAGGATCACGGTCAAGGGTCAAAAGTCAAGGGTCAAGGGTCAAGGCTCAAGGCTCAAGGCTCAAGGCTCAAGGCTCAAGGCTCAAGGGTCACGGCTCGCGTGTCAAGAGTCAAAACGTCAAGGCTGAAGGCTCAAGTCACGGCTCAAGGGTCAAGGCTCAAAAGTCAAGGCTCAAGGCTCAACACTCAAGGGTCAAGGGTCATGGCTCAAGTCTCAAGGCTCAAGGCTCAAGGCACAAGGGTCAAGGGTCAAGGCTAAAGGCTCAAGGCTTGAGGCTCGAGGCTCAAGGCTCAAGGCTCCAGGCTCAAGGCTCAAGGCTCAAGGCTCAAGGCTCAAGGCACAAGGCTCAAGTCACGGTTCAAGGCTCAAGGCTCAACACTCAAGGGTCAAGTGTCTAGGCTCAAGGCTCAAGGCTCAAGGCTCAAATTTCAAGGCTCAAGGATCAAGGCTCAAGGTTCCAGGAAAAAGGCTCAAGGCTCAAGGCTCAAGTCACGGTTCAAGGCTCATGGCTCAACACTCAAGGGTCAAGTATCAAGGCTCAAGGCTCAAGGCTCATGGCTAAAGGATGAAGTCTCAAGGTTTCAAGCTCAAGGCTCAAGGGTTACGGTCAAGGGTCAAAAGTCAAGGGTCAAGGTTCAAGGCTCAAGGCTCAAGGCTTAAGGCTCAAGGCTCAAGGCTCAAGGCTCAAGGCTCAAGGCTCAAGGCTCAAGGCTCAAGGCTCAAGGCTCAAGGCTCATGGCTAAAGGATGAAGGCTCAAGGTTCAAAGCTCAAGGCTCAAGGGTCACGGTCATGGGTCAAAAGTCAAGGGTCAAGGTTCAAGGCTTAAGGCTCAAGGGTCACGGCTCAAGTGTCAAGAGTCAAAAGTCAAGGCTCAAGGCTCAAGTCACGGCTCAAGGGTCAAGGCTAAAAAGTCAAGGCTCAAGGCTCAACACTCAAGGGTCATGGCTCAAGTATCAAGGCTCAAGGCACAAGGGTCAAGGGTCAAGGCTCAAGGCTTGAGGCTCGAGGCTCAAGGCTCAAGGCTCAAGGCTCAAGGCTCAAGTTTCAAGGCTTAAGGCTCAAGGCTCAAGGCTCATGTCACAAGGCTCAAGGCTCAAGGCTCAAGGATCAAGGCTCAAGGCTCAAGGCTCAAGGCTCAAGGCTCAAGGCTCAAGGCTCATGGCTCAAGGCTCGAGGGACGAGGCTCAAGGCTCAAGGATCAAGGATCAAGGCTCAAGTCACGGCTCAAGGGTCAGGACTCTAGGCAAAAGGCTCAAGGCTGAAGGCTCAAGGCTGAAGGCTCAAGGCTGAAGGCTCAAGGCTCAAGGCTCAAGGCTCAAGGCTCAAAGATCAAGGCTCAAGGCTCAAGGCTCAAGGATCAAGGCTCAAGGTTCCAGGAAAAAGGCTCAAGGCTCAAGGCTCAAGTCACGGTTCAAGGCTCAAGGCTCAAGGCTTAAGGCTCAAGGCTCAAGGCTCAAGGCTCAAGGCTCAAGGCTCAAGGCTCAAGGCTCAAGGCTCAAGGCTCAATGCTTAAGGCTCAAGGCTCAAGGCTCAGGGCTCAAGGCTCAAGGCTCAAGGCTCAAGGTTCAAGGCTTAAGGCTCAAGGGTCACGGCTCACGTGTCAAGAGTCAAAAGTCAAGGCTCAAGGCTCAAGTCACGACTCAAGGGTCAAGGCTCAAAAGTCAAGGCTCAAGGCTCAACACTCAATCTGCATTGCCTACATAATACACTGTTATTTAGGTAATGTCCATGGATTTTATATTTTTGTTGTCTTGATTTTCATCGGGTCGAATTTGGGAAAGGCTAATTATATCCGGTCAAAGTGTTATTGTTTTTTGAACTGGATGTTGACTTATCTCGGGCCAAAGGCAGATTTGATTCTTAGGGATTGTAGTGTTATAACAAATTGGTATGGCATTATGGGTTTAATTTTGACCTTCATTGGGTCAAAATTAAACCTTAATCCGGGTTATGATAATGATGGAGTGAAGATTGATATGTGCATGGATTGTGTCAAGATCAAAGTACACAATTTGAAGATCAAGCATAATCACAAGTGCAAGTTGATTGTAAAAGTCGAGACTTGGAAGATTAAGGATGCTTTAGGTATTTTGTCTTTTGATGTTAAAAGATTATTTTATAATCTTAGTTTTTTTTGGTATACCTAGAATAGGTTTAGATATTGGTTATAGAGTTATGCTTCTTTTGTTGGTCTTATTCCCAAAGCATGTTTTGGGAGGCCAAGTAGTTATTTTTAAGATGTGGTATTTTTTACCCATCTTTGTTTGTAAATAACTTTTCTTTTGATGATATAATTTTTGCCGGGCATAGCCCTTTATCAAAAAAAAAAAAAAAAAGGCTCAACACTCAAGGGTCAAGGGTCAAGGGTCATGGATCAAGTCTCAAGGCTCAAGGATCAAGGCACAAGGGTCAAGGGTCAAGGCTAAAGGCTCAAGGCTTGAGGATCAAGGCTCAAGGCTCAAGGCTCAAGGCTCAAGGCTCAAGTCTTAAGGCACAAGGCTCAAGGCACAAGGCTCAAGGCTCAAGGCTCAAGGCTCAAGGCCCAAGGCTCAAGGCTCTGGGCTCGAGGCTCAAGGCTCAAGGCTCAAGGCTCAAGGCAAGAGGCTCAAGGCTCCAGGCTCAAGGTTCAACGTTCAAGGCTTAAGGCTCAAGGATCAAGTCTCAAGTCACGGCTCAAGGGTCAGGACTCAAGGCAAAAGGCTCAAGGCTCAAGGCTCAAGGCTCAAGGCGCAACGCTCAAGGCTCAAGGCTCAAGTGTCAAGTGTCAAGGCTCAAGGCTCAAGGCTCAAGGCTCAAAGCTCAAGGCTCAAGGCTCAAGGCTCAAGGCTCAAGGCTCGAGGCTCGAGGCTCGAGGCTCGAGGCTCGAGGCTCGAGGCTCGAGGCTCCAGGCTCAAGGCTCCACGCTCAAGGCTCAAGGTTCAAGGTTCAAGGCTCAAGGCTCAAGGATCAAGGCTCAAGGCTCAAGGCTCAAGGCTCAAGGCTCAAGGCTCAAGGTTCAAGGCTCAAGGCTCAAGGCTCAAGGCTCCAGGTTCAAGGAAAAAGGCAAAAGGCAAAAGGCTCAAGGATCAAGGTTCAAGGCTCAAGGCTCAAGGTTCAAGGCTCAAGGCTCAAGGATCAAGGATCAAGGCTCAAGTCACGGCTCAAGGGTCAGGACTCAAGGGAAAAGGCTCAAGGCTCAAGGCTCAAGGATCAAGTCTCAAGGCTCAAGGCTCAAGGCTCAAGGCTGAAGGCTCAAGGCTCAAGGCTCAAGGCTCAAGGCTCAAGGCTCAAGGCTCAAGGCTCAAGGCTCAAGGCTCAAGGCACAAGGATCAAGTCACGGTTTAAGGCTCAAGGCTCAAGGCTCAAGGCTCAAGGCTCACGGCTCAAGGCTCAAGGCTCAAGGCTCAAGGCTCAAGGCTCAAGGCTCAAGGCTCAAGGCTCAAGGCTCAAGGCTCAAGGCTCAAGGCTCAAGGCTCAAGTCTCAAGGCTCAAAGCTCAAGGCTCAAGGCTCAAATCTCATGGCTCAAGGATCAAGGCTCAACGTTCCAGGAAAAAGGCTCAAGGGTCAAGGCACAAGGCTCAAGTCACGGTTCAAGGCTCATGGCTCAACACTCAAGGGTCAAGTATCAAGGCTCAAGGATCAAGGCTCAAGGATCAAGGCTCAAGGCTCAAGGCTCAAGACTCAAGACTCAAGGCTCCTGAAGGCTCAAGGCTCGGGGCTCGAGGTTCAAGGCTCCAGGGTCAAGGCTCAAGGCTAAAGGCTCAAGGCTCAAGGCTTAAGGCTCAAGGCTCAAGGCTCAAGGCTTAAGGCTCAAGGCTCAAGGCTCAAGGCTCAAAGCTCAAGGCTCAAGGATCAAGGCTCAAGGCTTAACGCTCAAGGTTCCAGGAAAAAGGCTCAAGGCTCAAGGCTCAAGACTCAATGCTCAAGGCTCAAGTCACGGTTCAAGGCTCAAGGCTCAAGGTTCAACACTCAAGGGTCAAGGTCAAGGGTCAAGGCTCAAGGCTCAAGGGTCAAGGCTCAAGGGTCAATGCTCAAGGCTCAAGGATCAAGGCTCAAGGCTCAAGACTCAAGGCGCATGGCTCAAGGATGAAGGCTCAAGGGTCAAAGCTCAAGGCTCAAGGGTCACGGGCAAGGGTCAAGGTTCAAGGTTCAAGGCTCAAGGCTTAAGGCTCAAGGTTCAAGGCTCAAGGCTCAAGGCTCAAGGCTCAAGGCTCAAGGTTCAAGGCTTAAGGCTCAAGGGTCACGACTCAAGTGTCAAGAGTCAAAAGTCAATGCTCAAGGCTCAAGTCTCGACTCAAGGGTCAAGGCTCAAAAGTCAAGGCTCAAGGCTCAACACTCAAGGGTCAAGGGTCAAGGGTCATGGCTCAAGTCTCAAGGCTCAAGGCTCAAGGCACAAGGGTCAAGGGTCAAGGCTCAAGGCTTGAGGCTCGAGGCTCAACGCTCAACGCTCAACTCTCAAGGCCCAAGGCTCAAGGCTCAAGGCTCAAGGCTCAGGGCTCAGGGCTCTGGGCTCGAGGCTCCAGGGTCAAGGCTCAAGGGTCAAGGCTCAAGGGTCAAGGATCAAGGCTCAAGGCTCAAGGCTCAAGGCTCAAGGCTCAAGGCTCAAGGCTCAAGGCTCAAGGCTCAAGGCTCAAGGCTCAAGGATCAAGGCTCAAGGCTCAAGGCTCAAGGCTCAAGGCTCAAGGCTCAAGGCTCAAGGCTCAAGGATCAAGGCTCAAGGCTCAAGGCTCAAGGCTCAAGGCTCAAGGCTCAAGGCTCAAGGATCAAGACTCAAGTCACGGCTCAAGGGTCAGGACTCAAGGCAAAACGCTCAAGGCTCAAGGGTTAAGGCTCAAGGCTCAAGGCTCAAGGCTCAAAGTTCAAGGCTCAATGCTCAAGGATTAAGGCTCAGGGTTCAAGGAAAAAGGCTCAAGGCTCAAGGCTCAAGGCTCAAGGCTCAAGTCACGGCTCAAGGGTCAAGGCTAAAGGCACAACACTGAAGGTCAAGGGTCAAGGGTCAACGGTCAACGATCAAGGGTCAAGGGTCAAGGCTCAAGGCTCAAGGCTCAAGGCTCAAGACTCAAGGCTCATGGCTAAAGGATGAGGACTCAAGGTTCAAAGCTCAAGGCTCAAGGGTCACGGTCAAGGGTCAAAAGTCAAGGGTCAAGGGTCCAGGCTCAAGGCTCAAGGCTCAAGGCTCAAGGCTCAAGGCTCAACGCTCAAGGCTCGAGGCTCGAGGCTCGAGGCTCAAGGCTCGAGGCTCAAGGCTCAAGGCTCAAGGCTCAACGCTCAAGGCTCAAGGTTCAAAGTTCAAGGCTCAAGGCTCAAGGCTCCAGTATCAAGGCAAAAAGCAAAAGGCTCAAGGATCAAGGTTCAAGGCTCAAGGCTCAAGGTTCAAGGCTCAAGGCTCAAGGATCAACGATCAAGGCTCAAGTCACGGCTCAAGGGTCAGGACTTAAGGCAAAAGGCTCAAGGCTCAAGTCTCAAGGCTCAAGGCTCAAGGCTCAACGCTCAAGGCTCAAGGGTCACGGCTCACATGTCAAGAGTCAAAACTCAAGGCTCAAGGGTCAAGTCACGGCTCAAGGGTCAAGGCTCAAAAGTCAAGGCTCAAGGCTCAACACTCAAGGGTCAAGGTCAAGGGTCAAGGCTCAAGGCTCAAGGGTCAAGGCTCAAGGGTCAAGGCTCAAGGCTCAAGGCTCAAGGCTCAAGACTCAAGGCGCATGGCTCAAGGATGAAGGCTCAAGGGTCAAAGCTCAAGGCTCAAGGGTCACGGGCAAGGGTCAAGGTTCAAGGTTCAAGGCTCAAGGCTTAAGGCTCAAGGTTCAAGGCTCAAGGCTCAAGGCTCAAGGCTCAAGGTTCAAGGTTCAAGGCTTAAGGCTCAAGGGTCACGACTCAAGTGTCAAGAGTCAAAAGTCAATGCTCAAGGCTCAAGTCTCGACTCAAGGGTCAAGGCTCAAAAGTCAAGGCTCAAGGCTCAACACTCAAGGGTCAAGGGTCAAGGGTCATGGCTCAAGTCTCAAGGCTCAAGGCTCAAGGCACAAGGGTCAAGGGTCAAGGCTCAAGGCTTGAGGCTCGAGGCTCAACGCTCAACGCTCAACTCTCAAGGCCCAAGGCTCAAGGCTCAAGGCTCAAGGCTCAGGGCTCAGGGCTCTGGGCTCGAGGCTCCAGGGTCAAGGCTCAAGGGTCAAGGGTCAAGGATCAAGGCTCAAGGCTCAAGGCTCAAGGCTCAAGGCTCAAGGCTCAAGGCTCAAGGCTCAAGGCTCAAGGCTCAAGGCTCAAGGCTCAAGGATCAAGGCTCAAGGCTCAAGGCTCAAGGCTCAAGGCTCAAGGCTCAAGGCTCAAGGATCAAGGCTCAAGGCTCAAGGCTCAAGGCTCAAGGCTCAAGGCTCAAGGCTCAAGGATCAAGACTCAAGTCACGGCTCAAGGGTCAGGACTCAAGGCAAAACGCTCAAGGCTCAAGGGTTAAGGCTCAAGGCTCAAGGCTCAAGGCTCAAAGTTCAAGGCTCAATGCTCAAGGATTAAGGCTCAGGGTTCAAGGAAAAAGGCTCAAGGCTCAAGGCTCAAGGCTCAAGGCTCAAGTCACGGCTCAAGGGTCAAGGCTAAAGGCACAACACTCGAAGGTCAAGGGTCAAGGGTCAACGGTCAACGATCAAGGGTCAAGGGTCAAGGCTCAAGGCTCAAGACTCAAGGCTCATGGCTAAAGGATGAGGGCTCAAGGTTCAAAGCTCAAGGCTCAAGGGTCACGGTCAAGGGTCAAAAGTCAAGGGTCAAGGGTCCAGGCTCAAGGCTCAAGGCTCAAGGCTCAAGGCTCAACGCTCAAGGCTCGAGGCTCGAGGCTCGAGGCTCAAGGCTCCAGGCTCAAGGCTCAAGGCTCAAGGCTCAACGCTCAAGGCTCAAGGTTCAAAGTTCAAGGCTCAAGGCTCAAGGCTCCAGTATCAAGGCAAAAAGCAAAAGGCTCAAGGATCAAGGTTCAAGGCTCAAGGCTCAAGGTTCAAGGCTCAAGGCTCAAGGATCAACGATCAAGGCTCAAGTGACGGCTCAAGGGTCAGGACTCAAGGCAAAAGGCTCAAGGCTCAAGTCTCAAGGCTCAAGGCTCAAGGCTCAAGGCTCAACGCTCAAGGCTCAAGGCTCAAGGGTCACGGCTCACGTGTCAAGAGTCAAAACTCAAGGCTCAAGGGTCAAGTCACGGCTCAAGGGTCAAGGCTCAAAAGTCAAGGCTCAAGGCTCAACACTCAAGGGTCAAGTGTCAAGGGACATGGCTCAAGTCTCAAGGCTCAAGGCTCAAGGCACACGGGTCAAGGCTCAAGGCTCTGGGCTCGAGGCTCGAGGCTCGAGGATCGAGGCTCGAGGCTCCAGGCTCAAGGCTCAAGGCTCAAGGCTCAAGGCTCAAGACTCAAGGCTCAAGGGTCAAGGCTCAAGGCTCAAGGCTCAAGGCTCAAGGCTCAAGGCTCAAGGCTCAAGGCTCAAGGCTCAAGGCTCAAGGCTCAAGGCTCAAGACTCATGGCTCATGGCTAAAGGATGAGGGCTCAAGGTTCAAAGCTCAAGGCTCAAGGGTCACGGTCAAGGGTCAAAAGTCAAGGGTCAAGGGTCAAGGCTCAAGGCTCAAGGCTCGAGGCTCGATGCTCGAGGCTCGAGGCTCGAGGCTCGAGGCTCGAGGCTCGAGGATCCAGGCTCAAGGCTCAAGGCTCAAGGCTCCAGGCTCAAGGCTCAAGGCTCAATGCTCAAGGCTCAAGGTTCAAGGTTCAAGGCTCAAGGCTCAAGGCTCAAGGCTCCAGGTTCAAGGCAAAATGCAAAAGGCTCAAGGATGGTTCGGGGCTCAAGGCTCAAGGTTCAAGGCTCAAGGCTCAAGGATCAAGGTCCAAGGCTCAAGTCACGGCTCAAGGGTCAGGACTCAAGGCAAAAGGCTCAAGGCTCAAGTCTCAAGGCTCAAGGCTCAAGGCTCAAGGCTCAAGGCTCAAGGCTCAAGGCTCAAGGCTCAAGGCTCAAGGCTCAAGGCTTAAGGCTCAAGGGTCACGGCTCACGTGTCAAGAGTCAAAACTCAAGGCTCAAGGCTCAAGTCACGGCTCAAGGGTCAAGGCTCAAAAGTCAAGGCTCAAGGCTCAACACTCAAGGGTCAAGTGTTAAGGGTCATGGCTCAAGTCTCAAGGCTCAAGGCTGAAGGCACAAGGGTCAAGGGTCAAGGTTCATGGCTCAAGGTTTGAGGCTCGACGCTCAAGGCTCCAAGGCTCCAGGTTGAAGTCTCAAGGCACAAGGCTCAAGGCTCAAGGCTCGAGGCTCGAGGCCCAAGGCTCAAGGCTCAAGGCTCAAGGCTCAAGGCTCAAGGCTCAAGGCTCAAGGCTCAAGGCTCAAGGCTCAAGACTCAAGGCTCAAGGCTCTGGGCTCGAGGCTCAAGGCTCGAAGCTCGAGGCTCAAGGCTCAAGGCTCACGGCTCAAGGCTCAAGGCTCAAGGCTCAAGGCTCAAGGCTCAAGGCTCAAGGCTCAAGTGACGGCTCAAGGCACAACAGTCAAGGGTAGAGGGTCAACGGTCAAGGGTCAAGGGTCAAGGGTCAAGGCTCAAGGCTCAAGGATCAAGGCTCAAGGCTCAAGTCACGGCTCAAGGGTCAAGGCTCAAAAGTCAAGGCTCAAGGCTCAACACTCAAGGGTCAAGGGTCAAGGCTCATGTCTCAAGGCTCAAGGCTCAAGGCTCAAGGCTCAAGGCACAAGGCTCAAGGGTCAAGGCTCAAGGCTCAAGGCTCAAGGGTCAAGGGTTAAGGCTTGAGGCTCGAGGTAGAGGCTCGAGGATCGAGGCTCCGGGATCGAGGCTCCGGGCTCAAGGCTCAAGGCTCAAGGCTCAAGGCTCAAGGCTCTAGGCTCAAGGATTAAGGCTCAATGCTCAAGGCTCAAAGCTCAAGGCTCAAGGCTCAAGGCTCAAGACTCAAGGTTCCTGAAGGCTCAAGGCTCGGGGCTCGAGGCTCAAGGCTCCAGGGTCAAGGCACCAGGCTCAAGGCTCAAGGCTCAAGGCTCAAGGCTCAAGGCTCAAGGCTCAAGGCTCAAGGTGCAAGGCTCAAGGCTTGAGGCTCAAGGCCCAAGACTCCAGGCTCTGGGCTCGAGGCTCAAGGCTCAAGGCTCAAGGCTCAAGGCTCAAGGCTCAAGGCTCAAGGCTCAAGGCTCAAGGCTCAAGGCTCAAGGTTCAAGGCTCAAGGCTCAAGGCTCAAGGCTCATGGCTCAAGGCTCAAAGCTCAAGGCTCAATGCTCAAGGCTGAAGGCTCAAGGCTCAAGGAAAAAGGCTCAAGGCTCAAGGCTCAAGGCTCAAGTGACGGCTCAAGTGTCAAGGCTCAAGGCACAACAGTCAAGGGTAGAGGGTCAACGGTCAAGGGTCAAGGTCAAGGCTCAAGGCTCAAGGATCAAGGCTCAAGGCTCAAGTCACGCCTCAAGGGTCAAGGCTCAAAAGTCAAGGCTCAAGGCTCAACACTCAATGGTCAAGGGTCAAGGCTCATGTCTCAAGGCTCAAGACTCAAGGCTCAAGGCTCAAGGCTAAAGGGTCAAGGGTCAAGGTTCAAGGGTCAAGGCTCAAGGCTCAAGGCTCAAGGCTCAAGACTCAAGGTTCCTGAAGGCTCAAGGCTCGGGGCTCGAGGCTCAAGGCTCCAGGGTCAAGGCTCAAGGCTTAAGGCTCAAGGCTCAAGGCTCAAGGCTCAAGGCTCAAGGCTCAAGGCTCAAGGCTCAAGGCTCAAGGCTCAAGGCTCAAGGCTCAAGTCTCAAGGCTCAAAGCTCAAGGCTCAAGGCTCAAATCTCATGGCTCAAGGATCAAGGCTCAACGTTCCAGGAAAAAGGCTCAAGGGTCAAGGCACAAGGCTCAAGTCACGGTTCAAGGCTCATGGCTCAACACTCAAGGGTCAAGTATCAAGGCTCAAGGATCAAGGCTCAAGGATCAAGGCTCAAGGCTCAAGGCTCAAGGCTCAAGGCTCAAGACTCAAGACTCAAGGCTCCTGAAGGCTCAAGGCTCGGGGCTCAAGGTTCAAGGCTCCAGGGTCAAGGCTCAAGGCTAAAGGCTCAAGGCTCAAGGCTTAAGGCTCAAGGCTCAAGGCTCAAGGCTTAAGGCTCAAGGCTCAAGGCTCAAGGCTCAAAGCTCAAGGCTCAAGGATCAAGGCTCAAGGCTTAACGCTCAAGGTTCCAGGAAAAAGGCTCAAGGCTCAAGGCTCAAGACTCAATGCTCAAGGCTCAAGTCACGGTTCAAGGCTCAAGGCTCAAGGTTCAACACTCAAGGGTCAAGGTCAAGGGTCAAGGCTCAAGGCTCAAGGGTCAAGGCTCAAGGGTCAAGGCTCAAGGGTCAAGGCTCAAGGCTCAAGGCTCAAGGCTCAAGACTCAAGGCGCATGGCTCAAGGATGAAGGCTCAAGGGTCAAAGCTCAAGGCTCAAGGGTCACGGGCAAGGGTCAAGGTTCAAGGTTCAAGGCTCAAGGCTTAAGGCTCAAGGTTCAAGGCTCAAGGCTCAAGGCTCAAGGCTCAAGGTTCAAGGCTTAAGGCTCAAGGGTCACGACTCAAGTGTCAAGAGTCAAAAGTCAATGCTCAAGGCTCAAGTCTCGACTCAAGGGTCAAGGCTCAAAAGTCAAGGCTCAAGGCTCAACACTCAAGGGTCAAGGGTCAAGGGTCATGGTTCAAGTCTCAAGGCTCAAGGCTCAAGGCACAAGGGTCAAGGGTCAAGGCTCAAGGCTTGAGGCTCGAGGCTCAACGCTCAACGCTCAACTCTCAAGGCCCAAGGCTCAAGGCTCAAGGCTCAAGGCTCAGGGCTCAGGGCTCTGGGCTCGAGGCTCCAGGGTCAAGGCTCAAGGGTCAAGGGTCAAGGATCAAGGCTCAAGGCTCAAGGCTCAAGGCTCAAGGCTCAAGGCTCAAGGCTCAAGGCTCAAGGCTCAAGGCTCAAGGATCAAGGCTCAAGGCTCAAGGCTCAAGGCTCAAGGCTCAAGGCTCAAGGCTCAAGGATCAAGGCTCAAGGCTCAAGGCTCAAGGCTCAAGGCTCAAGGCTCAAGGCTCAAGGATCAAGACTCAAGTCACGGCTCAAGGGTCAGGACTCAAGGCAAAACGCTCAAGGCTCAAGGGTTAAGGCTCAAGGCTCAAGGCTCAAGGCTCAAAGTTCAAGGCTCAATGCTCAAGGATTAAGGCTCAGGGTTCAAGGAAAAAGGCTCAAGGCTCAAGGCTCAAGGCTCAAGGCTCAAGTCACGGCTCAAGGGTCAAGGCTAAAGGCACAACACTCGAAGGTCAAGGGTCAAGGGTCAACGGTCAACGATCAAGGGTCAAGGGTCAAGGGTCAAGGCTCAAGGCTCAAGGCTCATGGCTAAAGGATGAGGGCTCAAGGTTCAAAGCTCAAGGCTCAAGGGTCACGGTCAAGGGTCAAAAGTCAAGGGTCAAGGGTCCAGGCTCAAGGCTCAAGGCTCAAGGCTCAAGGCTCAACGCTCAAGGCTCGAGGCTCGAGGCTCGAGGCTCGAGGCTCCAGGCTCAAGGCTCAAGGCTCAACGCTCAAGGCTCAAGGTTCAAAGTTCAAGGCTCAAGGCTCAAGGCTCCAGTATCAAGGCAAAAAGCAAAAGGCTCAAGGATCAAGGTTCAAGGCTCAAGGCTCAAGGTTCAAGGCTCAAGGCTCAAGGATCAACGATCAAGGCTCAAGTGACGGCTCAAGGGTCAGGACTCAAGGCAAAAGGCTCAAGGCTCAAGTCTCAAGGCTCAAGGCTCAAGGCTCAAGGCTCAACGCTCAAGGCTCAAGGCTCAAGGGTCACGGCTCACGTGTCAAGAGTCAAAACTCAAGGCTCAAGGGTCAAGTCACGGCTCAAGGGTCAAGGCTCAAAAGTCAAGGCTCAAGGCTCAACACTCAAGGGTCAAGTGTCAAGGGTCATGGCTCAAGTCTCAAGGCTCAAGGCTCAAGGCACACGGGTCAAGGCTCAAGGCTCTGGGCTCGAGGCTCGAGGCTCGAGGATCGAGGCTCGAGGCTCCAGGCTCAAGGCTCAAGGCTCAAGGCTCAAGGCTCAAGACTCAAGGCTCAAGGGTCAAGGCTCAAGGCTCAAGGCTCAAGGCTCAAGGCTCAAGGCTCAAGGCTCAAGGCTCAAGGCTCAAGGCTCAAGGCTCAAGACTCATGGCTCATGGCTAAAGGATGAGGGCTCAAGGTTCAAAGCTCAAGGCTCAAGGGTCACGGTCAAGGGTCAAAAGTCAAGGGTCAAGGGTCAAGGCTCAAGGCTCAAGGCTCGAGGCTCGATGCTCGAGGCTCGAGGCTCGAGGCTCGAGGCTCGAGGATCCAGGCTCAAGGCTCAAGGCTCAAGGCTCCAGGCTCAAGGCTCCAGGCTCAATGCTCAAGGCTCAAGGTTCAAGGTTCAAGGCTCAAGGCTCAAGGCTCAAATCTCAAGGCTCCAGGTTCAAGGCAAAATGCAAAAGGCTCAAGGATGGTTCGAGGCTCAAGGCTCAAGGTTCAAGGCTCAAGGCTCAAGGATCAAGGTCCAAGGCTCAAGTCACGGCTCAAGGGTCAGGACTCAAGGCAAAAGGCTCAAGGCTCAAGTCTCAAGTCTCAAGGCTCAAGGCTCAAGGCTCAAGGCTCAAGGCTCAAGGCTCAAGGCTTAAGGCTCAAGGCTCAAGTCTCAAGTCACGGCTCAAGGGTCAAGGCTCAAAAGTCAAGGCTCAAGGCTCAACACTCAAGGGTCAAGTGTTAAGGGTCATGGCTCAAGTCTCAAGGCTCAAGGCTGAAGGCACAAGGGTCAAGGGTCAAGGTTCATGGCTCAAGGTTTGAGGCTCGAGGCTCAAGGCTCCAAGGCTCCAGGTTGAAGTCTCAAGGCACAAGGCTCAAGGCTCAAGGCTCGAGGCTCGAGGCTCGAGGCCCAAGGCTCAAGGCTCAAGGCTCAAGGCTCAAGGCTCAAGGCTCAAGGCTCAAGGCTCAAGGCTCAAGGCTCAAGGCTCAAGGCTCAAGACTCAAGGCTCAAGGCTCTGGGCTCGAGGCTCAAGGCTCGAAGCTCGAGGCTCAAGGCTCAAGGCTCACGGCTCAAGGCTCAAGGCTCAAGGCTCAAGGCTCAAGTGACGGCTCAAGGCACAACAGTCAAGGGTAGAGGGTCAACGGTCAAGGGTCAAGGGTCAAGGGTCAAGGCTCAAGGCTCAAGGATCAAGGCTCAAGGCTCAAGTCACGGCTCAAGGGTCAAGGCTCAAAAGTCAAGGCTCAAGGCTCAACACTCAAGGGTCAAGGGTCAAGGCTCATGTCTCAAGGCTCAAGGCTCAAGGCTCAAGGCACAAGGCTCAAGGGTCAAGGCTCAAGGCTCAAGGCTCAAGGGTCAAGGGTCAAGGCTTGAGGCTCGAGGTAGAGGCTCGAGGATCGAGGCTCCGGGATCGAGGCTCCGGGCTCAAGGCTCAAGGCTCAAGGCTCAAGGCTCAAGGCTCTAGGCTCAAGGATTAAGGCTCAAGGCTCAAGGCTCAAAGCTCAAGGCTCAAGGCTCAAGGCTCAAGACTCAAGGTTCCTGAAGGCTCAAGGCTCGGGGCTCGAGGCTCAAGGCTCCAGGGTCAAGGCACCAGGCTCAAGGCTCAAGGCTCAAGGCTCAAGGCTCAAGGCTCAAGGCTCAAGGCTCAAGGCTCAAGGTGCAAGGCTCAAGGCTTGAGGCTCAAGGCCCAAGACTCCAGGCTCTGGGCTCGAGGCTCAAGGCTCAAGGCTCAAGGCTCAAGGCTCAAGGCTCAAGGCTCAAGGCTCAAGGTTCAAGGCTCAAGGCTCAAGGCTCAAGGCTCATGGCTCAAGGCTCAAAGCTCAAGGCTCAATGCTCAAGGCTGAAGGCTCAAGGCTCAAGGAAAAAGGCTCAAGGCTCAAGGCTCAAGGCTCAAGTGACGGCTCAAGTGTCAAGGCTCAAGGCACAACAGTCAAGGGTAGAGGGTCAACGGTCAAGGGTCAAGGTCAAGGCTCAAGGCTCAAGGATCAAGGCTCAAGGCTCAAGTCACGCCTCAAGGGTCAAGGCTCAAAAGTCAAGGCTCAAGGCTCAACACTCAATGGTCAAGGGTCAAGGCTCATGTCTCAAGGCTCAAGACTCAAGGCTCAAGGCTAAAGGGTCAAGGGTCAAGGGTCAAGGTTCAAGGGTCAAGGCTCAAGGCTCAAGGCTCAAGGCTCAAGACTCAAGGTTCCTGAAGGCTCAAGGCTCGGGGCTCGAGGCTCAAGGCTCCAGGGTCAAGGCTCAAGGCTTAAGGCTCAAGGCTCAAGGCTCAAGGCTCAAGGCTCAAGGCTCAAGGCTCAAGGCTCAAGGCTCAAGGCTCAAGGTGCGAGGCTCAAGGCTTGAGGCTCAAGGCTCAAGACTCAAGACTCAAGGCTCTGGGCTCGAGGCTCAAGGCTCAAGGCTCAAGGCTAAAGGCTCAAGGCTCAAGGCTCATGGCTCAAGGCTCGAGGCTCGAGGCTCGAGGCTCGAGGCTTGAGACTCGAGGCTCAAGGCTCCTGGCTCAAGGCTCAAGGCTCAAGGCTCAAGGTTCAAGGTTCAAGGCTCAAGGCTCAAGGCTCCAGGTTCAAGGCAAAAGGCAAAAGGCTCAAGGATCAAGGTTCAAGGCTCAAGGCTCAAGGTTCAAGGCTCAAGGCTCAAAGATCAAGGATCAAAGCTCAAGTCACGGCTCAAGGGTCAGGGCTCAAGGCAAAAGGCTCAAGGCTCAAGTCTCAAGGCTCAAGGCTCAAGGCTCAATGTTCAAGGATCAAGGCTCAAGGCTCAAGGCTCAAGGCTCAAGGCACAAGGCTCAAGTCACGGTTTAAGGCTCAAGGCTCAACACTCAAGGGTCAAGTCACGGCTCAAGGGTCAAGGCTCAAAAGTCAAGGCTCAAGGCTCAACACTCAAGGGTCAAGTGTCAAGTCTCAAGGCTCAAGAAGGCTCAAGGCTTGAGGCTCAAGGCTCAAGGCTCAAGGCTCAAGGCTGAAGTCTCAAGGCACAAGGCTCAAGGCTCAAGGCTCAAGGCTCAAGGCTCGAGGCTCGAGGCTCGAGGCCCAAGGCCCAAGGCTCAAGGCTCCAGGCTCAAGGCTCAAGGCTCAAGGCTCAAGGCTTAAGGTTCAAGGCTCAAGACTCAAGACTCAAGGCTCCAGGCTCTGGGCTCGAGGGTCAAGGCTCGAGGCTCAAGGCTCAAGGCTCCAGGCTCAAGGCTCAAGGCTCAAGGCTCAAGGCTCAAGGCTCAAGGCTCAAGGCTCAAGGCTCAAGGCTTAAGGCTCAAGGTTCAAGGCTCAAGGCTCAAGGCTCAAGGCTTAAGGCTCAAGTGACGGCTCAAGGCTCAAGTGACGGCTCGAGGCTCAAGGCTCAAGGCTCAAGGCTCAAGGCTCAAGGCTCAAGGCTCAAGGCTCAAGGTTCAAGGCTCAAGGCTCAAGGTTCAAAGCTCAAGGCTCAATGCTCAAGGCTCAAGGCTCAAAGAAAATGGCTCAAGGCTCAAGGCTCAAGTGACGGCTCAAGGGTCAAGGCTCAAGGCACAACAGTCAAGGGTAGAGGGTCAACGGTCAAGGGTCAAGGCTCAAGGCTCAAGGCTCAAGGATTAAGGCTCAAGTCACGGCTCAAGGGTCAAGGCTCAAAAGTGAAGGCTCAAGGCTCAACACTCAAGGGTCAAGGGTCAAGGCTCATGTCTCAAGGCTCAAGGCTCAAGGCTCAAGGCTCAAGGCTCAAGGCTCAAGACTCAAGGCTCAAGGCTCAAGGGTCAAGGCTACAGGCTCGAGGCTCGAGGTAGATGCTCGAGGCTCGAGGCTCCGGGCTCAAGGCTCAAGGCTCAAGGCTCAAGGATCAAGGCTCAAGGCTCAAGGCTCAAGGCTCAAGGCTCAAGGCTCAAGGCTCAAGGCTCAAGGCTCAAGGTTCAAGGCTCAAGACTCAAGACTCAAGGTTCCTGAAGCCTCAAGGCTCGGGGCTCGAGGTTCAAGGCTCCAGGGTCAAGGCTCAAGGCTTAAGGCTCAAGGCTCAAGGTGCAAGGCTCAAGGCTTGAGGCTCAAGGCTTAAGACTCAAGGCTCTGGGCTGGAGGCTCAAGGCTCAAGGCTCAAGGCTCAAGGCTCAAGGCTCAAGGCTCAAGGCTCAAGGCTCAAGGCTCAAGGCTCAAGGCTCAAGGCTCAAGGCTCAAGGCTCAAAGCTCAGGGCTCAATGGTCAAGGCTCAAGGCTTAAGTGACGGCTCAAGGGTCAAGGCTCAAGGCACAACAGTCAAGGGTAGAGGGTCAACGGTCAAGGGTCAAGGCTCAAGGGTCAAGGATCAAGGCTCAAGGCTGAAGACTCAAGGCTCAAGGCTCAAGGCTCAAGGCTCTGGGCTCAAGGCTCAAGGCTCACGACTCAAGGCTCAAGGCTCTGGGCTCGAGGCTCAAGGCTCCAGGGTCAAGGCTCAAGGCTCAAGGCTCAAGGTTCAAGGTTCAAGGCTTAAGGCTCAAGTGACGGCTCAAGGCTCAAGTGACGGCTCGAGGCTCAAGGCTCAAGGTTCAAGGCTCAAGGCTCAAGGCTCAAGGCTCAAGGCTCAAGGCTCAAGGCTCAAGGCTCAAGGTTCAAAGCTCAAGGCTCAATGTGTAACGCCCCGGATTTTTTTAGATAATTAAATAATACTTTTAAATTAATTTAAAGTACGCGATAAGTAATTTTATGATTTTAAGTAACGAATGTGTATCGTCTTGTGATTAATTGATTAGTTATAATTATAAAATGTGTGACGGGTTGTAGTTATTTAATAGGTGTTAATTATTATTTCTTTTTCCGAGTCATCTTAAATCCCGAATTTTTATTTCCTTCTTGTTCGGCCTAATGTTATTCTTATGGCCCAAACTCCCTTGTTTCCCTTGAGTCCATGCCGATCGTGAGGAGGGCCCAGGTTGAAAAGTGAGCCTCAAGCCTGAGAGAAACATACTTGAGTCTGGCCCTTTTTCCCCTAATCCCTAGACCGTGCGTTATTTTTTTCCTAATCACTACTCATCTTCGACCGTTTCATAGCAGAACTCCATTGCCGCCTTCGTTTCTTCAATTCACCAGGTGTGATCTATAGCATCCCAAATTCGTAACCTGTTTGATCGAGCAAAGGATTTCCGAGGTGAGCAAGTTATTGAGCAGATTGAATTCGGTAGATTTGTCCCTTTCTCTGATCATTTAAGTTTCCGTCCTAAACGTTTTGTGGGTTCTTTGATTTCTGATTACGCACAATGAGCAGGAGTAGTTCGCGATCGCCAGCAACAACTAACCGAGCCAAGAGGAAGCTTGGGGACTGTCGCAACCTCATCCCACAACCGAGTAGAATCTTCGAGTGCGATTGTTTGTTCTTTCGGTAGTTTATCTACTTTTCTTTCGGTAATCTAATGAATCCGGTGCTTAATTATTCGTTTGGGGCAGATTGTTTAATCGAGGTTCGAGCAAGTATGGTTGCTACGGATTTGGGCAGCAAAAACGAGTGATCAGGGGTGTTCAAGGCACGAGTGGGCATCTGATTTCATTAGCTTAATCAGTTGGTAGTTCTTTGTTCTTTCTTGTTTGTCGCTATCGCCTATTTTTTTCCGGAATTTTGTATTAAGCTGCTGTCCATGAGAAACCTAGATGGAGGAATTGAATCGCAGCCCAATTGAGGCTGCTTGATTAAATTGTTGGGAGGGTTCGAGTAGTTGCTCGGTTTAGATTCTTAGAACCGGTTTAGTCGAGCTGTAATTGGTGCATTGTTTTAATTGACCGTTTTGGTGTCGGGTAGCTAGTTTGTCCCAATTTCTTTTCTAGTTGTCAAACCGTGGTTGGGCAGATTGTAGGGTTGGGTTGTCGGGTTTGTTAAAATGGTTTTTAAGCAACATAATTTTCTGGCAGATTCTGCCCTATTATTCGGGACTGTTTTAACTGGTTTAAAATATCACTTTTGAATTTTTGGCCCGTGCAGGGACCTTGGTTTTTGAGTTAGCTTTCCAACACCGCAACCCTCTCGTCAATCCGAATTACGGTTTAAAAGTTATAGTCAATTTAGTATGCTGCTGTTAGGAAGATGACCTGTGCAGCAGGTCTGTCTTGCAACACTGTTTTGAGACACTTAGAATCTGTTTTAGCCAGTGACCGTCTCACAGAGATATGTAGTTCTGGTTGTCTACTTTTCATGGTAAAAATATGGGATAAATCTACTGCACAGTTTAAGAGTTATAGCAGTTTCCGTGAGACCGACGGGTGCTGCCAGTTTTCTAAATTGAGTCCTTAGAACGGATTGTAATTCGGGTTCCATTTTTATGCTTTTAGGATCATCTAGGAATAACCGAGCAGCGCCTTAGAGTATTGAGGATCCTTTGGAGCTTACGTTTCTCGAGGTACCAGCAGAGGAAAGGAGAAGGTGGACGGTTGACCGCTGTATCTTTCATTACCGATGTGGACGACATTTAATATTTTAAAAACACTTAATTTTTACTATTTCCGCATTAAATACATTTTTAAATGAAAATACTATTATTGGGATTTAATTATTCAAGTTATTGGGACCTTTTGATTAAAATTTTGTTTTAAAAATTTAAAAATCTTGTAAATTTTAGGGTGTTACAAGTTGGTATCAGAGCTCTGACTTGAGAGATTTGGGTTCGCAAGGGGCGAATTCAAACTCAAGTTTGAGTATCGAGTTTTAAAACGAGAAAAGAGTCAAATATTTTTCTGAGAAAAGTTTCCACATCAAACATACAGCATGTCACGTCGACCTCTCGCTTCCTATTGCCGGTAATATTTCAGAGCTTTTATTTATTTGAGAATTTCGTTGTATTCTGAGTTTTGAAGAATGACAAATATGAGAATCGCTATTATTAATTCGAGTATAACTTCGATATAATTCTGAGTGTATTTCGCGACTAAGATCGCTTTTCTGAGTATATTTTTCGTGCGTAATTCTAAGTATATCCGCGTTATACATGCTACTATAATTACATAATATTTTATATAATCTGTGAGATTTTATAATTCTGAGAAATTCTAACCAATAAGGGTAATAAATGAATATAAAATTATGATATAAACTTCATAAATTATTTAATGAGAACATGTTTTGGGGTGAATAAGAAAAGAGGAGTAATAAATTCTTCATATTGATAAAATACTAAAACCTTTCGTTTTAGGGAAAATACTTAATAAAAAGAGTTATTGAAACGAGTAAACGGTGAAACGAGTAAAAGAAAGATGTTTTTATTATCAAAAGAATATTTTTGTGACAGTTCATCAAGTCGAGCGAAAGCGAAAATACCGAGAACATATTTTAAATTTTGTTTTTTAAAATTGATAATTATTTTACATGATTTACATTTGAGCTAGACGAGGAACGTTAAAAAAAAAAATTGGATTTTATTCTTATCCGTTATTTCAGAGTCGTTTTAGTTTTTAATATTAGAACTTTAGTTGGATTAAGCATGTTTTTTTATGTTGAATTAACATTTGAGATTTTATTTAGTGGAACCTTTTCACTTATTTATCAAATTTAAAAATTTAAAATTTATGAAATCTTTGGACAATTAAAAAGGAGAATGTTTTTATAAAGAGATGAGACATGATGTCTTGGGAAAATCTTTTTGCTGAGAAAATAATAAACCGAGATTTATTAAATTGAGATCAAATGAGAAAACTTTTAAAGTATGTGATTTTAATAGCTGAGACTGAAAATCCATAATTATTTTTTTTTATGAATTCAGTGAGAGATTATTTATTTAACGCAGAGATATTGAATAACCTATGTAAGTTTGTTATACCAATTAATCGAGGATTGCCAAGTCAAATTAAACAGAAATTATTCAAGTTACAAGTTTATCTTGAAGGGTATTTATTAAAAGTGAACCAAAGGGAGACTATCATCATTGATTCGGTGTTGAACTATTTAAAATAAATTAAAAGAGTTTATGAACTATATTATGTTCTGAGTTTAACTGTTGAAAACATAATAAAATATTTTGCCGAGTGCCTTTGCTGAGTGCATTTCTGAGTAATGTTTATAAGATTTCGAGTACATACAGCTGAGTGCATATCTGTATTTATCAGATATTGAGAGTAAACTTTTCTGCCTTCTGAGTGTGATTTGTTTGTGGATTACTTTTATGTGGGAAGTTGTGAACTTTGGGATTGACTCGTGACCAAACAAAAGCATGTGTCGAAAGTAATAGAGGGCCCCTATTACCGTACACACAGGACTTTTGGTTGGTTAGGGGGAGATTTTGAGGGGAACAATGGACCAATGCTTGTTATGGTGAATTTAGTATGTGTATCCTAATTGTTTGTGTGACTACATACTTGCTTGTTTATTTTGGTAGACAATACTAGTTCCAAACTCGAGGACGAGTTTTTCTCCAAGTGGAGTTGAGTAGGGGTAAAAAGGAAAAACTGTCAAGAAATGAATATCCTTAATTATTATTTATAAATATTATGAGCATGATGCTTATACAGAGAGATTTTGTTGGTATGAATTTAAAGTGCGAAATCTAGATACATATAAATGATAAAATAAATTATAAGAGTAACTATCAAATCAAGCAGTTGAGAATAATTAAATTTATTTTATGGGTAATTATAGAGTTTACAACAAAATGATAGATCGGGTTTACTGGAGAAATTAACAAATCAAGTTAATTGAGTTGAATGAATATCGTGCAAAAAGGAAGTAGTGATACTACAATTATATACAAAATAAGACAGTATACTTATTCTTGGGTGGTTATAAATGTGATAATGAGAAATCATTAAATTAAAGTGATGAGAATTTATAAATGAGTCGAATATGAGAAAACTTCTACAATGAAATTTTGAGGAAAATGAGATCGGTAGTTTGCTGGTAATGAGTCATTATTAAAACAAGCTAAATGATAAAATTTTATTTTGATTAATTATGGAGTAATTTTGAGTTATAAGAAATTTACAAATCGAGTTACATAAGTAAATTAATAAAATGAGTCAAAAGAGAAAAGTATTAAATTAACGGGAAGTTTTATTCAAAGTGTTGAAGTATTATAAAGTGTTATGAGTTTTGAGATATTATAAAATTATATGAGAAAACTCTATTTATGAATAATTATTAAACTTGAGATGAGAACAACTATTCAATAAATTTATATTGAACTTAGGAGAAATTTCGAAAAGACGAGAATGTACTGAATTGATGAACCATGAGTAAACCGTAAGATTTAGAATGAAGTGTAACTGCGAATTGAGTAAATGAGAACTAAGGAATTTATTTGTAAGTTGAGTAACGAGAAATCATTATAAATAAGAGTATGGAATTTAATTGGAATTTTCGTGGGTAACATGAAATTAATGAGCAGATATGGTCAAAATAATTAAGAGACATTTTAAATTGTGTAAAATCAGTGAAACGATCTATTAAAGGATCGTTAAACTAGTTGGATGAAAAAAAAAAAAATTTAATAATATTATCGAGAAACCACTAAATCTAGTAGAATGAGAACCTGACAAAACGAGTTAAATGACAAGATCGTTAATTTGAACTATTTAAAGGGTTATCAACATCGGTAATATGCGAACCTAATAGAGCGAGGTAACGATAAATGATTAAAAAAGAGTTATTCTGAGAACCAATAACGCGGTTGAGAAAGAAATTATCATTCCAAGTATTATAAGCTGGTAAATTGGAACACGCGAGTAGTGATAAGAATGAGTAAAAATATGATTTATACCTAATGCTATTACTTGTAAATATTATTACCTTATGAGTTGTTACTGAGTTAGAGTTTGGGTTTGCTTCCGAGTTAAGATTTCTGAGTTACTCCTGAGTTATATCTCTGAGTTTATTTCTGAGACAGATTTCTGAGTTACATACCTGAGTATATGGGAATATGTATGATATGTATATTCCTCGTGAATTGTATGCATGTTTTGTATCAGTTGATAGTGGTGTAAACCACTACTTTGCTTGTGATGCCTTAGGCAAACTTATGTCCCATAGAGTATAGGACCTTTCTGAGCCATTCTGATAGAGAATTGTCAATAATAAGATTGTAAAATATTGCAAATATGTATAAGTGATTACTATCTGATAGAGTTGTGCGGGAAGTTATGTCCCATATACTTATTATTATCACTGTGAGAGGGCCGAGTAGGATTGCGAGCATGAGTTGGACAACCGAGCACTACGCCAAAATCACCTTTCGCCACGTTCCAAACCATAACAAATCTCCAAGTGGAGTTAAATCGGAGATTCAACGCAACTTTAACCGCTGGGTGCAGCAATTGTGTCCGACTACGAGGGCAAGAAACCGCCTTCGACAGAGTTTTGTGAGCTTACTCTCGTGTTATATTTGACATCCTACTCTTTTGAGATAAACTGAGATCCGTAAAAGGAAATTCTATTTTTGTTCCTTTTAGTCTTATTTTGTTGCGCCGTTAGAGACGAAAGATTGTACAAGAAATTGCAAGAACCGGAGTTTATTTTGATCACGTAGGTCGCCTTGAAGAGTTTCATTTTATTTATGACCTTCTTTGTGTCTCCACATTCGAAGACAAGTGCCGCTGGCGAGTCTGAGTCTGAGATGCAGTATCGCTATCCTAAGCTTCTTCTGAGCGATGACTTCGGGGACGAAGTCTATTTCAAGTGGAGTTGAGTTGTAACGCCCCGGATTTTTTTAGATAATTAAATAATACTTTTAAATTAATTTAAAGTACGCGATAAGTAATTTTATGATTTTAAGTAACGAATGTGTATCGTCTTGTGATTAATTGATTAGTTATAATTATAAAATGTGTGACGGGTTGTAGTTATTTAATAGGTGTTAATTATTATTTCTTTTTCCGAGTCATCTTAAATCCCGAATTTTTATTTCCTTCTTGTTCGGCCTAATGTTATTCTTATGGCCCAAACTCCCTTGTTTCCCTTGAGTCCATGCCGATCGTGAGGAGGGCCCAGGTTGAAAAGTGAGCCTCAAGCCTGAGAGAAACATACTTGAGTCTGGCCCTTTTTCCCCTAATCCCTAGACCGTGCGTTATTTTTTTCCTAATCACTACTCATCTTCGACCGTTTCATAGCAGAACTCCATTGCCGCCTTCGTTTCTTCAATTCACCAGGTGTGATCTATAGCATCCCAAATTCGTAACCTGTTTGATCGAGCAAAGGATTTCCGAGGTGAGCAAGTTATTGAGCAGATTGAATTCGGTAGATTTGTCCCTTTCTCTGATCATTTAAGTTTCCGTCCTAAACGTTTTGTGGGTTCTTTGATTTCTGATTACGCACAATGAGCAGGAGTAGTTCGCGATCGCCAGCAACAACTAACCGAGCCAAGAGGAAGCTTGGGGACTGTCGCAACCTCATCCCACAACCGAGTAGAATCTTCGAGTGCGATTGTTTGTTCTTTCGGTAGTTTATCTACTTTTCTTTCGGTAATCTAATGAATCCGGTGCTTAATTATTCGTTTGGGGCAGATTGTTTAATCGAGGTTCGAGCAAGTATGGTTGCTACGGATTTGGGCAGCAAAAACGAGTGATCAGGGGTGTTCAAGGCACGAGTGGGCATCTGATTTCATTAGCTTAATCAGTTGGTAGTTCTTTGTTCTTTCTTGTTTGTCGCTATCGCCTATTTTTTTCCGGAATTTTGTATTAAGCTGCTGTCCATGAGAAACCTAGATGGAGGAATTGAATCGCAGCCCAATTGAGGCTGCTTGATTAAATTGTTGGGAGGGTTCGAGTAGTTGCTCGGTTTAGATTCTTAGAACCGGTTTAGTCGAGCTGTAATTGGTGCATTGTTTTAATTGACCGTTTTGGTGTCGGGTAGCTAGTTTGTCCCAATTTCTTTTCTAGTTGTCAAACCGTGGTTGGGCAGATTGTAGGGTTGGGTTGTCGGGTTTGTTAAAATGGTTTTTAAGCAACATAATTTTCTGGCAGATTCTGCCCTATTATTCGGGACTGTTTTAACTGGTTTAAAATATCACTTTTGAATTTTTGGCCCGTGCAGGGACCTTGGTTTTTGAGTTAGCTTTCCAACACCGCAACCCTCTCGTCAATCCGAATTACGGTTTAAAAGTTATAGTCAATTTAGTATGCTGCTGTTAGGAAGATGACCTGTGCAGCAGGTCTGTCTTGCAACACTGTTTTGAGACACTTAGAATCTGTTTTAGCCAGTGACCGTCTCACAGAGATATGTAGTTCTGGTTGTCTACTTTTCATGGTAAAAATATGGGATAAATCTACTGCACAGTTTAAGAGTTATAGCAGTTTCCGTGAGACCGACGGGTGCTGCCAGTTTTCTAAATTGAGTCCTTAGAACGGATTGTAATTCGGGTTCCATTTTTATGCTTTTAGGATCATCTAGGAATAACCGAGCAGCGCCTTAGAGTATTGAGGATCCTTTGGAGCTTACGTTTCTCGAGGTACCAGCAGAGGAAAGGAGAAGGTGGACGGTTGACCGCTGTATCTTTCATTACCGATGTGGACGACATTTAATATTTTAAAAACACTTAATTTTTACTATTTCCGCATTAAATACATTTTTAAATGAAAATACTATTATTGGGATTTAATTATTCAAGTTATTGGGACCTTTTGATTAAAATTTTGTTTTAAAAATTTAAAAATCTTGTAAATTTTAGGGTGTTACAAGTTGGTATCAGAGCTCTGACTTGAGAGATTTGGGTTCGCAAGGGGCGAATTCAAACTCAAGTTTGAGTATCGAGTTTTAAAACGAGAAAAGAGTCAAATATTTTTCTGAGAAAAGTTTCCACATCAAACATACAGCATGTCACGTCGACCTCTCGCTTCCTATTGCCGGTAATATTTCAGAGCTTTTATTTATTTGAGAATTTCGTTGTATTCTGAGTTTTGAAGAATGACAAATATGAGAATCGCTATTATTAATTCGAGTATAACTTCGATATAATTCTGAGTGTATTTCGCGACTAAGATCGCTTTTCTGAGTATATTTTTCGTGCGTAATTCTAAGTATATCCGCGTTATACATGCTACTATAATTACATAATATTTTATATAATCTGTGAGATTTTATAATTCTGAGAAATTCTAACCAATAAGGGTAATAAATGAATATAAAATTATGATATAAACTTCATAAATTATTTAATGAGAACATGTTTTGGGGTGAATAAGAAAAGAGGAGTAATAAATTCTTCATATTGATAAAATACTAAAACCTTTCGTTTTAGGGAAAATACTTAATAAAAAGAGTTATTGAAACGAGTAAACGGTGAAACGAGTAAAAGAAAGATGTTTTTATTATCAAAAGAATATTTTTGTGACAGTTCATCAAGTCGAGCGAAAGCGAAAATACCGAGAACATATTTTAAATTTTGTTTTTTAAAATTGATAATTATTTTACATGATTTACATTTGAGCTAGACGAGGAACGTTAAAAAAAAAAATTGGATTTTATTCTTATCCGTTATTTCAGAGTCGTTTTAGTTTTTAATATTAGAACTTTAGTTGGATTAAGCATGTTTTTTTATGTTGAATTAACATTTGAGATTTTATTTAGTGGAACCTTTTCACTTATTTATCAAATTTAAAAATTTAAAATTTATGAAATCTTTGGACAATTAAAAAGGAGAATGTTTTTATAAAGAGATGAGACATGATGTCTTGGGAAAATCTTTTTGCTGAGAAAATAATAAACCGAGATTTATTAAATTGAGATCAAATGAGAAAACTTTTAAAGTATGTGATTTTAATAGCTGAGACTGAAAATCCATAATTATTTTTTTTTATGAATTCAGTGAGAGATTATTTATTTAACGCAGAGATATTGAATAACCTATGTAAGTTTGTTATACCAATTAATCGAGGATTGCCAAGTCAAATTAAACAGAAATTATTCAAGTTACAAGTTTATCTTGAAGGGTATTTATTAAAAGTGAACCAAAGGGAGACTATCATCATTGATTCGGTGTTGAACTATTTAAAATAAATTAAAAGAGTTTATGAACTATATTATGTTCTGAGTTTAACTGTTGAAAACATAATAAAATATTTTGCCGAGTGCCTTTGCTGAGTGCATTTCTGAGTAATGTTTATAAGATTTCGAGTACATACAGCTGAGTGCATATCTGTATTTATCAGATATTGAGAGTAAACTTTTCTGCCTTCTGAGTGTGATTTGTTTGTGGATTACTTTTATGTGGGAAGTTGTGAACTTTGGGATTGACTCGTGACCAAACAAAAGCATGTGTCGAAAGTAATAGAGGGCCCCTATTACCGTACACACAGGACTTTTGGTTGGTTAGGGGGAGATTTTGAGGGGAACAATGGACCAATGCTTGTTATGGTGAATTTAGTATGTGTATCCTAATTGTTTGTGTGACTACATACTTGCTTGTTTATTTTGGTAGACAATACTAGTTCCAAACTCGAGGACGAGTTTTTCTCCAAGTGGAGTTGAGTAGGGGTAAAAAGGAAAAACTGTCAAGAAATGAATATCCTTAATTATTATTTATAAATATTATGAGCATGATGCTTATACAGAGAGATTTTGTTGGTATGAATTTAAAGTGCGAAATCTAGATACATATAAATGATAAAATAAATTATAAGAGTAACTATCAAATCAAGCAGTTGAGAATAATTAAATTTATTTTATGGGTAATTATAGAGTTTACAACAAAATGATAGATCGGGTTTACTGGAGAAATTAACAAATCAAGTTAATTGAGTTGAATGAATATCGTGCAAAAAGGAAGTAGTGATACTACAATTATATACAAAATAAGACAGTATACTTATTCTTGGGTGGTTATAAATGTGATAATGAGAAATCATTAAATTAAAGTGATGAGAATTTATAAATGAGTCGAATATGAGAAAACTTCTACAATGAAATTTTGAGGAAAATGAGATCGGTAGTTTGCTGGTAATGAGTCATTATTAAAACAAGCTAAATGATAAAATTTTATTTTGATTAATTATGGAGTAATTTTGAGTTATAAGAAATTTACAAATCGAGTTACATAAGTAAATTAATAAAATGAGTCAAAAGAGAAAAGTATTAAATTAACGGGAAGTTTTATTCAAAGTGTTGAAGTATTATAAAGTGTTATGAGTTTTGAGATATTATAAAATTATATGAGAAAACTCTATTTATGAATAATTATTAAACTTGAGATGAGAACAACTATTCAATAAATTTATATTGAACTTAGGAGAAATTTCGAAAAGACGAGAATGTACTGAATTGATGAACCATGAGTAAACCGTAAGATTTAGAATGAAGTGTAACTGCGAATTGAGTAAATGAGAACTAAGGAATTTATTTGTAAGTTGAGTAACGAGAAATCATTATAAATAAGAGTATGGAATTTAATTGGAATTTTCGTGGGTAACATGAAATTAATGAGCAGATATGGTCAAAATAATTAAGAGACATTTTAAATTGTGTAAAATCAGTGAAACGATCTATTAAAGGATCGTTAAACTAGTTGGATGAAAAAAAAAAAAAAATTTAATAATATTATCGAGAAACCACTAAATCTAGTAGAATGAGAACCTGACAAAACGAGTTAAATGACAAGATCGTTAATTTGAACTATTTAAAGGGTTATCAACATCGGTAATATGCGAACCTAATAGAGCGAGGTAACGATAAATGATTAAAAAAGAGTTATTCTGAGAACCAATAACGCGGTTGAGAAAGAAATTATCATTCCAAGTATTATAAGCTGGTAAATTGGAACACGCGAGTAGTGATAAGAATGAGTAAAAATATGATTTATACCTAATGCTATTACTTGTAAATATTATTACCTTATGAGTTGTTACTGAGTTAGAGTTTGGGTTTGCTTCCGAGTTAAGATTTCTGAGTTACTCCTGAGTTATATCTCTGAGTTTATTTCTGAGACAGATTTCTGAGTTACATACCTGAGTATATGGGAATATGTATGATATGTATATTCCTCGTGAATTGTATGCATGTTTTGTATCAGTTGATAGTGGTGTAAACCACTACTTTGCTTGTGATGCCTTAGGCAAACTTATGTCCCATAGAGTATAGGACCTTTCTGAGCCATTCTGATAGAGAATTGTCAATAATAAGATTGTAAAATATTGCAAATATGTATAAGTGATTACTATCTGATAGAGTTGTGCGGGAAGTTATGTCCCATATACTTATTATTATCACCGTGAGAGGGCCGAGTAGGATTGCGAGCATGAGTTGGACAACCGAGCACTACGCCAAAATCACCTTTCGCCACGTTCCAAACCATAACAAATCTCCAAGTGGAGTTAAATCGGAGATTCAACGCAACTTTAACCGCTGGGTGCAGCAATTGTGTCCGACTACGAGGGCAAGAAACCGCCTTCGACAGAGTTTTGTGAGCTTACTCTCGTGTTATATTTGACATCCTACTCTTTTGAGATAAACTGAGATCCGTAAAAGGAAATTCTATTTTTGTTCCTTTTAGTCTTATTTTGTTGCGCCGTTAGAGACGAAAGATTGTACAAGAAATTGCAAGAACCGGAGTTTATTTTGATCACGTAGGTCGCCTTGAAGAGTTTCATTTTATTTATGACCTTCTTTGTGTCTCCACATTCGAAGACAAGTGCCGCTGGCGAGTCTGAGTCTGAGATGCAGTATCGCTATCCTAAGCTTCTTCTGAGCGATGACTTCGGGGACGAAGTCTATTTCAAGTGGAGTTGAGTTGTAACGCCCCGGATTTTTTTAGATAATTAAATAATACTTTTAAATTAATTTAAAGTACGCGATAAGTAATTTTATGATTTTAAGTAACGAATGTGTATCGTCTTGTGATTAATTGATTAGTTATAATTATAAAATGTGTGACGGGTTGTAGTTATTTAATAGGTGTTAATTATTATTTCTTTTTCCGAGTCATCTTAAATCCCGAATTTTTATTTCCTTCTTGTTCGGCCTAATGTTATTCTTATGGCCCAAACTCCCTTGTTTCCCTTGAGTCCATGCCGATCGTGAGGAGGGCCCAGGTTGAAAAGTGAGCCTCAAGCCTGAGAGAAACATACTTGAGTCTGGCCCTTTTTCCCCTAATCCCTAGACCGTGCGTTATTTTTTTCCTAATCACTACTCATCTTCGACCGTTTCATAGCAGAACTCCATTGCCGCCTTCGTTTCTTCAATTCACCAGGTGTGATCTATAGCATCCCAAATTCGTAACCTGTTTGATCGAGCAAAGGATTTCCGAGGTGAGCAAGTTATTGAGCAGATTGAATTCGGTAGATTTGTCCCTTTCTCTGATCATTTAAGTTTCCGTCCTAAACGTTTTGTGGGTTCTTTGATTTCTGATTACGCACAATGAGCAGGAGTAGTTCGCGATCGCCAGCAACAACTAACCGAGCCAAGAGGAAGCTTGGGGACTGTCGCAACCTCATCCCACAACCGAGTAGAATCTTCGAGTGCGATTGTTTGTTCTTTCGGTAGTTTATCTACTTTTCTTTCGGTAATCTAATGAATCCGGTGCTTAATTATTCGTTTGGGGCAGATTGTTTAATCGAGGTTCGAGCAAGTATGGTTGCTACGGATTTGGGCAGCAAAAACGAGTGATCAGGGGTGTTCAAGGCACGAGTGGGCATCTGATTTCATTAGCTTAATCAGTTGGTAGTTCTTTGTTCTTTCTTGTTTGTCGCTATCGCCTATTTTTTTCCGGAATTTTGTATTAAGCTGCTGTCCATGAGAAACCTAGATGGAGGAATTGAATCGCAGCCCAATTGAGGCTGCTTGATTAAATTGTTGGGAGGGTTCGAGTAGTTGCTCGGTTTAGATTCTTAGAACCGGTTTAGTCGAGCTGTAATTGGTGCATTGTTTTAATTGACCGTTTTGGTGTCGGGTAGCTAGTTTGTCCCAATTTCTTTTCTAGTTGTCAAACCGTGGTTGGGCAGATTGTAGGGTTGGGTTGTCGGGTTTGTTAAAATGGTTTTTAAGCAACATAATTTTCTGGCAGATTCTGCCCTATTATTCGGGACTGTTTTAACTGGTTTAAAATATCACTTTTGAATTTTTGGCCCGTGCAGGGACCTTGGTTTTTGAGTTAGCTTTCCAACACCGCAACCCTCTCGTCAATCCGAATTACGGTTTAAAAGTTATAGTCAATTTAGTATGCTGCTGTTAGGAAGATGACCTGTGCAGCAGGTCTGTCTTGCAACACTGTTTTGAGACACTTAGAATCTGTTTTAGCCAGTGACCGTCTCACAGAGATATGTAGTTCTGGTTGTCTACTTTTCATGGTAAAAATATGGGATAAATCTACTGCACAGTTTAAGAGTTATAGCAGTTTCCGTGAGACCGACGGGTGCTGCCAGTTTTCTAAATTGAGTCCTTAGAACGGATTGTAATTCGGGTTCCATTTTTATGCTTTTAGGATCATCTAGGAATAACCGAGCAGCGCCTTAGAGTATTGAGGATCCTTTGGAGCTTACGTTTCTCGAGGTACCAGCAGAGGAAAGGAGAAGGTGGACGGTTGACCGCTGTATCTTTCATTACCGATGTGGACGACATTTAATATTTTAAAAACACTTAATTTTTACTATTTCCGCATTAAATACATTTTTAAATGAAAATACTATTATTGGGATTTAATTATTCAAGTTATTGGGACCTTTTGATTAAAATTTTGTTTTAAAAATTTAAAAATCTTGTAAATTTTAGGGTGTTACAAGTTGGTATCAGAGCTCTGACTTGAGAGATTTGGGTTCGCAAGGGGCGAATTCAAACTCAAGTTTGAGTATCGAGTTTTAAAACGAGAAAAGAGTCAAATATTTTTCTGAGAAAAGTTTCCACATCAAACATACAGCATGTCACGTCGACCTCTCGCTTCCTATTGCCGGTAATATTTCAGAGCTTTTATTTATTTGAGAATTTCGTTGTATTCTGAGTTTTGAAGAATGACAAATATGAGAATCGCTATTATTAATTCGAGTATAACTTCGATATAATTCTGAGTGTATTTCGCGACTAAGATCGCTTTTCTGAGTATATTTTTCGTGCGTAATTCTAAGTATATCCGCGTTATACATGCTACTATAATTACATAATATTTTATATAATCTGTGAGATTTTATAATTCTGAGAAATTCTAACCAATAAGGGTAATAAATGAATATAAAATTATGATATAAACTTCATAAATTATTTAATGAGAACATGTTTTGGGGTGAATAAGAAAAGAGGAGTAATAAATTCTTCATATTGATAAAATACTAAAACCTTTCGTTTTAGGGAAAATACTTAATAAAAAGAGTTATTGAAACGAGTAAACGGTGAAACGAGTAAAAGAAAGATGTTTTTATTATCAAAAGAATATTTTTGTGACAGTTCATCAAGTCGAGCGAAAGCGAAAATACCGAGAACATATTTTAAATTTTGTTTTTTAAAATTGATAATTATTTTACATGATTTACATTTGAGCTAGACGAGGAACGTTAAAAAAAAAAATTGGATTTTATTCTTATCCGTTATTTCAGAGTCGTTTTAGTTTTTAATATTAGAACTTTAGTTGGATTAAGCATGTTTTTTTATGTTGAATTAACATTTGAGATTTTATTTAGTGGAACCTTTTCACTTATTTATCAAATTTAAAAATTTAAAATTTATGAAATCTTTGGACAATTAAAAAGGAGAATGTTTTTATAAAGAGATGAGACATGATGTCTTGGGAAAATCTTTTTGCTGAGAAAATAATAAACCGAGATTTATTAAATTGAGATCAAATGAGAAAACTTTTAAAGTATGTGATTTTAATAGCTGAGACTGAAAATCCATAATTATTTTTTTTTATGAATTCAGTGAGAGATTATTTATTTAACGCAGAGATATTGAATAACCTATGTAAGTTTGTTATACCAATTAATCGAGGATTGCCAAGTCAAATTAAACAGAAATTATTCAAGTTACAAGTTTATCTTGAAGGGTATTTATTAAAAGTGAACCAAAGGGAGACTATCATCATTGATTCGGTGTTGAACTATTTAAAATAAATTAAAAGAGTTTATGAACTATATTATGTTCTGAGTTTAACTGTTGAAAACATAATAAAATATTTTGCCGAGTGCCTTTGCTGAGTGCATTTCTGAGTAATGTTTATAAGATTTCGAGTACATACAGCTGAGTGCATATCTGTATTTATCAGATATTGAGAGTAAACTTTTCTGCCTTCTGAGTGTGATTTGTTTGTGGATTACTTTTATGTGGGAAGTTGTGAACTTTGGGATTGACTCGTGACCAAACAAAAGCATGTGTCGAAAGTAATAGAGGGCCCCTATTACCGTACACACAGGACTTTTGGTTGGTTAGGGGGAGATTTTGAGGGGAACAATGGACCAATGCTTGTTATGGTGAATTTAGTATGTGTATCCTAATTGTTTGTGTGACTACATACTTGCTTGTTTATTTTGGTAGACAATACTAGTTCCAAACTCGAGGACGAGTTTTTCTCCAAGTGGAGTTGAGTAGGGGTAAAAAGGAAAAACTGTCAAGAAATGAATATCCTTAATTATTATTTATAAATATTATGAGCATGATGCTTATACAGAGAGATTTTGTTGGTATGAATTTAAAGTGCGAAATCTAGATACATATAAATGATAAAATAAATTATAAGAGTAACTATCAAATCAAGCAGTTGAGAATAATTAAATTTATTTTATGGGTAATTATAGAGTTTACAACAAAATGATAGATCGGGTTTACTGGAGAAATTAACAAATCAAGTTAATTGAGTTGAATGAATATCGTGCAAAAAGGAAGTAGTGATACTACAATTATATACAAAATAAGACAGTATACTTATTCTTGGGTGGTTATAAATGTGATAATGAGAAATCATTAAATTAAAGTGATGAGAATTTATAAATGAGTCGAATATGAGAAAACTTCTACAATGAAATTTTGAGGAAAATGAGATCGGTAGTTTGCTGGTAATGAGTCATTATTAAAACAAGCTAAATGATAAAATTTTATTTTGATTAATTATGGAGTAATTTTGAGTTATAAGAAATTTACAAATCGAGTTACATAAGTAAATTAATAAAATGAGTCAAAAGAGAAAAGTATTAAATTAACGGGAAGTTTTATTCAAAGTGTTGAAGTATTATAAAGTGTTATGAGTTTTGAGATATTATAAAATTATATGAGAAAACTCTATTTATGAATAATTATTAAACTTGAGATGAGAACAACTATTCAATAAATTTATATTGAACTTAGGAGAAATTTCGAAAAGACGAGAATGTACTGAATTGATGAACCATGAGTAAACCGTAAGATTTAGAATGAAGTGTAACTGCGAATTGAGTAAATGAGAACTAAGGAATTTATTTGTAAGTTGAGTAACGAGAAATCATTATAAATAAGAGTATGGAATTTAATTGGAATTTTCGTGGGTAACATGAAATTAATGAGCAGATATGGTCAAAATAATTAAGAGACATTTTAAATTGTGTAAAATCAGTGAAACGATCTATTAAAGGATCGTTAAACTAGTTGGATGAAAAAAAAAAAAAAATTTAATAATATTATCGAGAAACCACTAAATCTAGTAGAATGAGAACCTGACAAAACGAGTTAAATGACAAGATCGTTAATTTGAACTATTTAAAGGGTTATCAACATCGGTAATATGCGAACCTAATAGAGCGAGGTAACGATAAATGATTAAAAAAGAGTTATTCTGAGAACCAATAACGCGGTTGAGAAAGAAATTATCATTCCAAGTATTATAAGCTGGTAAATTGGAACACGCGAGTAGTGATAAGAATGAGTAAAAATATGATTTATACCTAATGCTATTACTTGTAAATATTATTACCTTATGAGTTGTTACTGAGTTAGAGTTTGGGTTTGCTTCCGAGTTAAGATTTCTGAGTTACTCCTGAGTTATATCTCTGAGTTTATTTCTGAGACAGATTTCTGAGTTACATACCTGAGTATATGGGAATATGTATGATATGTATATTCCTCGTGAATTGTATGCATGTTTTGTATCAGTTGATAGTGGTGTAAACCACTACTTTGCTTGTGATGCCTTAGGCAAACTTATGTCCCATAGAGTATAGGACCTTTCTGAGCCATTCTGATAGAGAATTGTCAATAATAAGATTGTAAAATATTGCAAATATGTATAAGTGATTACTATCTGATAGAGTTGTGCGGGAAGTTATGTCCCATATACTTATTATTATCACCGTGAGAGGGCCGAGTAGGATTGCGAGCATGAGTTGGACAACCGAGCACTACGCCAAAATCACCTTTCGCCACGTTCCAAACCATAACAAATCTCCAAGTGGAGTTAAATCGGAGATTCAACGCAACTTTAACCGCTGGGTGCAGCAATTGTGTCCGACTACGAGGGCAAGAAACCGCCTTCGACAGAGTTTTGTGAGCTTACTCTCGTGTTATATTTGACATCCTACTCTTTTGAGATAAACTGAGATCCGTAAAAGGAAATTCTATTTTTGTTCCTTTTAGTCTTATTTTGTTGCGCCGTTAGAGACGAAAGATTGTACAAGAAATTGCAAGAACCGGAGTTTATTTTGATCACGTAGGTCGCCTTGAAGAGTTTCATTTTATTTATGACCTTCTTTGTGTCTCCACATTCGAAGACAAGTGCCGCTGGCGAGTCTGAGTCTGAGATGCAGTATCGCTATCCTAAGCTTCTTCTGAGCGATGACTTCGGGGACGAAGTCTATTTCAAGTGGAGTTGAGTTGTAACGCCCCGGATTTTTTTAGATAATTAAATAATACTTTTAAATTAATTTAAAGTACGCGATAAGTAATTTTATGATTTTAAGTAACGAATGTGTATCGTCTTGTGATTAATTGATTAGTTATAATTATAAAATGTGTGACGGGTTGTAGTTATTTAATAGGTGTTAATTATTATTTCTTTTTCCGAGTCATCTTAAATCCCGAATTTTTATTTCCTTCTTGTTCGGCCTAATGTTATTCTTATGGCCCAAACTCCCTTGTTTCCCTTGAGTCCATGCCGATCGTGAGGAGGGCCCAGGTTGAAAAGTGAGCCTCAAGCCTGAGAGAAACATACTTGAGTCTGGCCCTTTTTCCCCTAATCCCTAGACCGTGCGTTATTTTTTTCCTAATCACTACTCATCTTCGACCGTTTCATAGCAGAACTCCATTGCCGCCTTCGTTTCTTCAATTCACCAGGTGTGATCTATAGCATCCCAAATTCGTAACCTGTTTGATCGAGCAAAGGATTTCCGAGGTGAGCAAGTTATTGAGCAGATTGAATTCGGTAGATTTGTCCCTTTCTCTGATCATTTAAGTTTCCGTCCTAAACGTTTTGTGGGTTCTTTGATTTCTGATTACGCACAATGAGCAGGAGTAGTTCGCGATCGCCAGCAACAACTAACCGAGCCAAGAGGAAGCTTGGGGACTGTCGCAACCTCATCCCACAACCGAGTAGAATCTTCGAGTGCGATTGTTTGTTCTTTCGGTAGTTTATCTACTTTTCTTTCGGTAATCTAATGAATCCGGTGCTTAATTATTCGTTTGGGGCAGATTGTTTAATCGAGGTTCGAGCAAGTATGGTTGCTACGGATTTGGGCAGCAAAAACGAGTGATCAGGGGTGTTCAAGGCACGAGTGGGCATCTGATTTCATTAGCTTAATCAGTTGGTAGTTCTTTGTTCTTTCTTGTTTGTCGCTATCGCCTATTTTTTTCCGGAATTTTGTATTAAGCTGCTGTCCATGAGAAACCTAGATGGAGGAATTGAATCGCAGCCCAATTGAGGCTGCTTGATTAAATTGTTGGGAGGGTTCGAGTAGTTGCTCGGTTTAGATTCTTAGAACCGGTTTAGTCGAGCTGTAATTGGTGCATTGTTTTAATTGACCGTTTTGGTGTCGGGTAGCTAGTTTGTCCCAATTTCTTTTCTAGTTGTCAAACCGTGGTTGGGCAGATTGTAGGGTTGGGTTGTCGGGTTTGTTAAAATGGTTTTTAAGCAACATAATTTTCTGGCAGATTCTGCCCTATTATTCGGGACTGTTTTAACTGGTTTAAAATATCACTTTTGAATTTTTGGCCCGTGCAGGGACCTTGGTTTTTGAGTTAGCTTTCCAACACCGCAACCCTCTCGTCAATCCGAATTACGGTTTAAAAGTTATAGTCAATTTAGTATGCTGCTGTTAGGAAGATGACCTGTGCAGCAGGTCTGTCTTGCAACACTGTTTTGAGACACTTAGAATCTGTTTTAGCCAGTGACCGTCTCACAGAGATATGTAGTTCTGGTTGTCTACTTTTCATGGTAAAAATATGGGATAAATCTACTGCACAGTTTAAGAGTTATAGCAGTTTCCGTGAGACCGACGGGTGCTGCCAGTTTTCTAAATTGAGTCCTTAGAACGGATTGTAATTCGGGTTCCATTTTTATGCTTTTAGGATCATCTAGGAATAACCGAGCAGCGCCTTAGAGTATTGAGGATCCTTTGGAGCTTACGTTTCTCGAGGTACCAGCAGAGGAAAGGAGAAGGTGGACGGTTGACCGCTGTATCTTTCATTACCGATGTGGACGACATTTAATATTTTAAAAACACTTAATTTTTACTATTTCCGCATTAAATACATTTTTAAATGAAAATACTATTATTGGGATTTAATTATTCAAGTTATTGGGACCTTTTGATTAAAATTTTGTTTTAAAAATTTAAAAATCTTGTAAATTTTAGGGTGTTACACAATGCTCAAGGCTCAAGGCTCATGGAAAAAGGCTCAAGGCTCAAGGCTCAAGGCTCAAGTGACGGCTCAAGGGTCAAGGCTCAAGGCACAACGGTCAAGGGTAGAGGGTCAACGGTCAAGGGTCAAGGGTCAAGGCTCAAGGCTCAAGGATTAAGGCTCAAGGCACAAGTCACGGCTCAAGGGTCAAGGCTCAAAAGTGAAGGCTCAAGGCTCAACACTCAAGGGTCAAGGGTCAAGGCTCATGTCTCAAGGCTCAAGGCTCAAGGTTCAAGGCTCAAGGCTCAAGGCTCAAGGCTCAAGGCTCAAGGCTCAAGGGTCAAGGCTACATGCTCGAGGCTCGAGGTAGATTCTCGAGGCTCGAGGCTCCGGGCTCGAGGCTCGAGGCTCCGGGCTCGAGGCTCCGGGCTCAAGGCTCAGGGCTCAAGGCTCAAGGCTCAAGGATCAAGGCTCAAGGCTCAAGGCTCAAGGCTCAAGGCTCAAGACTCAAGGCTCAAGGCTCAAGGCTCAAGGATCAAGGCTCAAGGCTCAAGGCTCAAGGCTCAAGACTCAAGACTCAAGGTTCCTGAAGGCTCAAGGCTCGGGGCTCAAGGTTCAAGGCTCCAGGGTCAAGGCTCAAGGCTTAAGGCTCAAGGCTCAAGGTGCAAGGCTCAAGGCTTGAGGCTCAAGGCTCAAGGATAAAGGCTCAAGTCACGGCTCAAGGGTCAGGACTCAAGGCAAAAGGCTCAAGGCTCAAGGCTTAAGGCTCAAGGCTCAAGGCTCAAGGCTCAAAGCTCAAGGCTCATTGCTCCAGGCTTGAGGCTCAAGGTTCAAGGAAAAAGTCTCAAGGCTCAAGGCTCAAGGCTCAAGTCACGGATCAAGGGTTAAGGCTCAAGGCACAACACTCAAGGGTCAACGGTCAAGGGTCAAGGCTCAAGGCTCAAGGCTCCATGCTCCAGGCTCAAGGCTCAAGGGTCAAGGTTCAAGGCTCAAGGCTCAAGGCTTAAGGCTCAAGGCTCAAGGTTCAAGGCTCAAGGTTCAAGGCTCAAGGCTCAAGGGTCACGGTTCAAGGGTCAAGAGTCAAGGGTCAAGGCTAAAGGCTCAAGGCTCCAAGGTCAAGGCTCACGGTTCAAGGCTCAAGGCTCAAGGCTCAAGGCTCAAAGCTCAAGGCTCAAGGCTCAAGGCTCAATGCTCAAGGCTCAAGGCTTAAGGTTCAAGGCTAGAGGATCAAGGCTCAAGGATTAAGGCACAAGGCGCAAGGCTCAAGGTCAAGGCGTAAGGCGCAAGGGCAAGAATCAAGGCTTAGGGCTCAAGGCTCAAGGCTCAAGTCTTAATGCGCAAGGCTCAAGGCGCAATGGTCAAGAGTCAAGGATCAAGTCTCAAGTTTCAAGGCTCAAGGCACAAGGCTCAAGGCTCAAGGCTCTAGGCTCAAGGCTCAAGTCTCAAGGCTCAAGGCTCAAAGCTCAAGGCTCGCGGCTAGAGTCTCAAGGCTCAGGGCTCAAGGCTCATGGGTCAATGCTCATGGGTCAATGCTCAAGGGTCAATGCTCAAGGGACAAGGCTCGAGGCTCAAGGCTCAAGGCTCAAGGCTCAAGGATCAAGGCTCAAGGCTCAAGGCTCAAGACGCAAGGCTCAAGGCGCAAGGGTCAAGTGTAAAGTCTCAAGTCTCAAGTTTTAAGGCTCAAGGATCACGGCTCAAGGCTCAAGGCTAGAGGATCAAGGCTCAAGGCTCAATGCTCAAGGCTCAAGGCTCAAGGCCCAAGGCTTAACGCTCAGCGCTGAAGGCTCAAGGCTCCGGGCTCAAGGCGCAAGGCTCAAGGCTCCAGGCTCCAGGCTTAAGGCTCAAAAGCTCAAGGCTCCAGGCTCAAGGCTCCAGGCTCGACGCTCAAGGCTCTAGGGTCCAGGCTCAAGGCTCCAGGCTCAAAGGCTCCAGGCTCAAGGATCAAGGCTCAAGGCTCAAGGCTCACGGCTCACAGCTCAAGGCTCAACGCTCGTGTCTCAACGCTTAAGGGTCAACGCTCAAGGGTCAACGCTTAAGGGTCAACGCTCAAGGGATAAGGCTCGAGGCTCGAGGCTCAAGTCCAAGGCTCGAGGCTCGAGGCTCAAGTCCAAGGCTCAAGGCTCATGCCTCAAGGTTCAAGGTTCAAGGCTCAAGGCTAAAGTTTCAACTCTCAAGGCTCAAAGTTCAAGTAACAAGGCTCAAGGCTCAAGGCTCAAGGCTCAAGGCTCAAGGCTCAAGGCTCAAGGCTCAAGGCTCAAGGCTCAAGGCTCAAGGCACAAGGCTCAAGGCTCCACGCTCAACGCTCAAGGGTCAAGGGTCAAGGGTCAAGGGTCAAGGCTCAAGGCTCAAGGCTCAAGGCTCAAGGCTCAAGGCTCAAGGATCAAGGCTCAAGGCTCAAGGCTCAAGGCTCATGGCCCAAGGCCCAAGGCTCAAGGCTCAAGGCTCAAGGCTCAAGGCTCAAGGCTCAAGGCTCAAGGCTCAAGGCTAAAGGCTCTAGGCTCAAGGCTCAAGACTCAAGGCTCAAGGCTCAAGGCTCAAGGCTAAAGGCTCTAGGCTCAAGGCTCAAGGCTCAACGCTCAAGACTCAACGCTCAACAGTCAATGCTCAAGGGTCAAGGCTCGAGGGACAAGGCTCGAGGCTCAAGGCTCAAGGCTCAAGGCTCAAGGCTCAAGGCTCAAGGCTCAAGGCTCAAGGCTCAAGGCTCAAGGCTCAAGGCTCAAGGCTCAAGGCTCAACGCTCAACGCTCAAGGGTCAAGGGTCAAGGGTCAAGGCTCAAGGCTCAAGGCTCAAGGCTCAAGGGTCAAGGATCAAGGCTCAAGGCTCAAGGCTCATGGCCCAAGGCTCAAGGCTCAAGGCTTAAGGCTCAAGGCTCAACGCTCAAGGCTCAAAGGTCAAGGTTCAAGGCTCAAGCATCAACGCTCAGGGCTCAAGGCTCAAGGCTCAAGGCTCAAGACTCAAGTCTCAAGGCTCAAGGCTCAAGGCTCAAGGCTCTAGGCTCAAGGCTCAAGGCTCAAGGCTCAACGCTCAAGACTCAACGCTCAACAGTCAACGCTCAAGGGTCAAGGCTCGAGGGATAAGGCTTGAGGCTCAAGGCTCAAGGCTCAACGCTCAAGACTCAACGCTCAACAGTCAACGCTCAAGGGTCAAGGCTCGAGGGACAAGGCTCGAGGCTCAAGGCTCAAGGCTCAAGGCTCAAGGCTCAAGGCGTAAGGGTCAAGAGTCAAAGCTCAAGTCTAAAGTTTTAAGGCTCAAGTCTCGTGGCTCAAGGCTGAAGGCTCAAGGCTTAAGGCTCAAGTTTCAAGGCTCAAGGTTCAAGTAGCAAGGCTCAAGGCTCAAGGCTCAAGGCACAAGGCTCAAGGCTCAAGGCTTAAGGGTCGACGCTCAAGGGTCAGCGCTCAAGGGTCAAGGTTCAAGGCTCAAGGCCCAAGGGTCAAGGCTCAAGGCTCAACGCTCAACGCTGAAGGCTCAAGGCTCAAGGCTGAAGGCGCAAGGCTCAAGGCGCAAGGCTCAAGGCATAAGGCTCCAGGCTTAAGGCTTAAGGCTCAAAGGCTCCAGGCTCCAGGCTCGACGCTCAAGGCTCTAGGGTCCAGGCTCAAGGCTCCAGGCTCAAAGGCTCCAGGCTCAAGGCTCAAGGCTCAAGGCTCATGGCTCACGACTCAAGGCTCAAGGCTCAACGCTCAATGCTCAACGCTCAAGGGTCAACGCTCAAGGGTCAACGCTCAAGGGATAAGACTCGAGGCTTAAGGCTCAAGTCCAAGGCTCAAGGCTCAAGGCTCAACGCTCAAGGCTCAAGGCTCAAGGCTCAAGGCGTAAGGGTCAAGAGTCAAGGCTCATGTCTCAAGTTTTAAGCCTCAAGGCTAATGGCTCAACGCTCAAGGCTCAAGGTTCAAGGCTAAAGGCTCAAGTTGCAACGCTCAAGGCTCAAGGCTCAAGGTTCAAGTAACAAGGCTCAAGGCTCAAGGCTCAAGGCTCAAGGATCAAGGCTCAAGGCTCAAGGCTCAAGGCTCAAGGCACAAGGCTCAAGGCTCAACGGTCAAGGGTCAAGGCTCAAGGCTCAAGGCTCAAGGGTCAAGGGTCAAGGCTCAAGGCTCAAGGCTCAATGCTCAAGGCTCCAGGCCCAAGGCTCAAGGCTAGAGGATCAAGGCTCAAGGATTAAGGCACAAGGCGCAAGGCTCAAGGTAAAGGCGCAAGGCACAAGGGCAAGAATCAAGGCTTAGGGCTCAAGGCTCAAGGCTCAAGTCTTAATGCGCAAGGCTGAAGGCGCAATGGTCAAGAGTCAAGGATCAAGTCTCAAGTTTCAAGGATCAAGGCTCAAGGCTCAAGGATCAAGGCTCAAGGCTCAAGGCTCAAGGCTCAAGGCTCAAGGCTCAAGGCTAGAGTCTCAAGGCTCAAGGCTCAAGGCTCAAGGCTCAAGGCTCAAGGGTCAATGCTCAAGGGACAAGGCTCGAGGCTCAAGGCTCGAGGCTCAAGGCTCGAGGCTCAAGGCTTAAGGCTCAAGGTTCAAGGCTCAAGGCTCAAGACACAAGGCTCAAGGCGCAAGGGTCAAGTGTTAAGGCTCAAGTCTCAAGTTTTAAGGCTCAAGGATCACGGCTCAAGGCTCAAGGCTAGAGGATCAAGGCTCAAGGCTCAAGGCGCAATGCTCAAGGCTCGAGGCTCAAGGCTCAAGGCTCAACGTTGAAGGCTCAAGGCTCAAGGCGCAAGGCTCAAGGCTCCAGGCTCCAGGCTCCAGGCTTAAGGCTTAAGGCTTAAGGCTCAAAGGCTCAAGGCTACAGGCTCAAGGCTCCAGGCTCGACGCTCAAGGCTCTAGGGTCCAGGCTCAAGGCTCCAGGCTCAAAGGCTCCAGGCTCAAGGATCAATGATCAAGGCTCAAGGCTCAAGGCTCAAGGCTCAAGGCTCACGGCTCAAGGCTCAACGCTCATGGCTCAACGCTCAAGGGTCAATGCTCAAGGGTCAACGCTCAAGGGATAAGGCTCGAGGCTCAAGGCTCAAGTCGAAGGCTCAAAGCTCAAGGCTCAACGCTCAACGCTCAAGGCTCAAGGCTCAAGGCTCAAGGCTCAAGGCTCAAGGCTCAACGCTCAACGCTCAAGGCTCACGGCTCAAGGCTCAAGGCTCAAGGCTCAACGCTCAAGGGTCAATGCTCAAGGGTCAACGCTCAAGGGATAAGGCTCGAGGCTCAAGGCTCAAGGCTCAAGGCTTAAGGCTCAAGGTTCAAGGCTCAAGGTTCAAGACGCAAGGCTCAAGGTGCAAGGGTCAAGTGTTAAGGCTCGAGGCTCGAGGCTCAAGTCCAAGGGTCGAGGCTCGAGGCTCAAGTCCAAGGCTCAAGGCTCATGCCTCAAGGTTCAAGGCTCAAGGTTCAAGGCTCAAGGCTAAAGTTTCAACTCTCAAGGCTCAAAGTTCAAGTAACAAGGCTCAAGGCTCAAGGCTCAAGGCTCAAGGCTCAAGGCTCAAGGCTCAAGGCTCAAGACTCAAGTCTCAAGGCTCAAGGCTCAAGGCTCAAGGCTCTAGGCTCAAGGCTCAAGGCTCAAGGCTCAAGGCTCAACGCTCAAGACTCAACGCTCAACAGTCAACGCTCAAGGGTCAAGGCTCGAGGGACAAGGCTTGAGGCTCAAGGCTCAAGGCTCAACGCTCAAGACTCAACGCTCAACAGTCAACGCTCAAGGGTCAAGGCTCGAGGGACAAGGCTCGAGGCTCAAGGCTCAAGGCTCAAGGCTCAAGGCTCAAGGCGTAAGGGTCAAGAGTCAAAGCTCAAGTCTAAAGTTTTAAGGCTCAAGTCTCGTGGCTCAAGGCTGAAGGCTCAAGGCTTAAGGCTCAAGTTTCAAGGCTCAAGGTTCAAGTAGCAAGGCTCAAGGCTCAAGGCACAAGGCTCAAGGCTCAAGGCTTAAGGGTCGACGCTCAAGGGTCAGCGCTCAAGGGTCAAGGTTCAAGGCTCAAGGCCCAAGGGTCAAGGCTCAAGGCTCAACGCTGAAGGCTCAAGGCTCAAGGCTGAAGGCGCAAGGCTCAAGGCACAAGGCTCCAGGCTCCAGGCTTAAGGCTTAAGGCTCAAAGGCTCCAGGCTCCAGGCTCGACGCTCAAGGCTCTAGGGTCCAGGCTCAAGGCTCCAGGCTCAAAGGCTCCAGGCTCAAGGCTCAAGGCTCATGGCTCACGACTCAAGGCTCAAGGCTCAACGCTCAATGCTCAACGCTCAAGGGATAAGACTCGAGGCTTAAGGCTCAAGTCCAAGGCTCAAGGCTCAAGGCTCAACGCTCAATGCTCAAGGCTCAAGGCTCAAGGCTCAAGGCGTAAGGGTCAAGAGTCAAGGCTCATGTCTCAAGTTTTAAGCCTCAAGGCTAATGGCTCAACGCTCAAGGCTCAAGGTTCAAGGCTAAAGGCTCAAGTTGCAACGCTCAAGGCTCAAGGCTCAAGGTTCAAGTAACAAGGCTCAAAGCACAAGGCTCAAGGATCAAGGCTCAAGGCTCAAGGCTCAAGGCTCAAGGCACAAGGCTCAAGGCTCAACGGTCAAGGGTCAAGGCTCAAGGCTCAAGGCTCAAGGCTCAAGGGTCAAGGGTCAAGGCTCAAGGCTCAAGGCTCAAGGGTCAAGGCTCAAGGCTCAAGGCTCCAGGCTCAAGGCTCAATGCTCAAGGCTCCAGGCCCAAGGCTCAAGGCTAGAGGATCAAGGCTCAAGGATTAAGGCACAAGGCGCAAGGCTCAAGGTAAAGGCGCAAGGCACAAGGGCAAGAATCAAGGCTTAGGGCTCAAGGCTCAAGGCTCAAGTCTTAATGCGCAAGGCTGAAGGCGCAATGGTCAAGAGTCAAGGATCAAGTCTCAAGTTTCAAGGATCAAGGCTCAAGGCTCAAGGATCAAGGCTCAAGGCTCAAGGCTCAAGGCTCAAGGCTCAAGGCTCAAGGCTAGAGTCTCAAGGCTCAAGGCTCAAGGCTCAAGGCTCAAGGCTCAAGGCTCAAGGGTCAATGCTCAAGGGACAAGGCTCGAGGCTCAAGGCTCGAGGCTTAAGGCTCAAGGTTCAAGGCTCAAGGCTCAAGACACAAGGCTCAAGGCGCAAGGGTCAAGTGTTAAGGCTCAAGTCTCAAGTTTTAAGGCTCAAGGATCACGGCTCAAGGCTCAAGGCTAGAGGATCAAGGCTCAAGGCTCAAGGCGCAATGCTCAAGGCTCGAGGCTCAAGGCTCAAGGCTCAACGTTGAAGGCTCAAGGCTCAAGGCGCAAGGCTCAAGGCTCCAGGCTCCAGGCTCCAGGCTTAAGGCTTAAGGCTTAAGGCTCGAAGGCTCAAGGCTACAGGCTCAAGGCTCCAGGCTCGACGCTCAAGGCTCTAGGGTCCAGGCTCAAGGCTCCAGGCTCAAAGGCTCCAGGCTCAAGGATCAATGATCAAGGCTCAAGGCTCAAGGCTCAAGGCTCAAGGCTCACGGCTCAAGGCTCAACGCTCATGGCTCAACGCTCAAGGGTCAATGCTCAAGGGTCAACGCTCAAGGGATAAGGCTCGAGGCTCAAGGCTCAAGTCGAAGGCTCAAAGCTCTAGGCTCAACGCTCAAGGCTCAAGGCTCAAGGCTCAAGGCTCAAGGCTCAAGGCTCAAGGCTCAAGGCTCAAGGCTCAAGGCTCAAGGCTCAACGCTCAACGCTCAACGCTCAAGGCTCACGGCTCAAGGCTCAACGCTCAAGGCTCAACGCTCAAGGGTCAATGCTCAAGGGTCAACGCTCAAGGGATAAGGCTCGAGGCTCAAGGCTCAAGGCTCAAGGCTTAAGGCTCAAGGTTCAAGGCTCAAGGCTCAAGACGCAAGGCTCAAGGTGCAAGGGTCAAGTGTTAAGGCTCAAGTCTCAAGTTTTAAGGCTCAAGGATCACGGCTCAAGGCTCAAGGCTAGAGGATCAAGGCTCAAGGCTCAAGGCGCAATGCTCAAGGCTCAAGGCTCAACGTTGAAGGCTCAAGGCTCAAGGCGCAAGGCTCAAGGCTCCAGGCTCCAGGCTTAAGGCTTAAGGCTTAAGGCTCGAAGGCTCAAGGCTACAGGCTCAAGGCTCCAGGCTCGACGCTCAAGGCTCTAGGGTCCAGGCTCAAGGCTCCAGTCTCAAAGGCTCCAGGCTCAAGGATCAATGATCAAGGCTCAAGGCTCAAGGCTCAAGGCTCAAGGCTCATGGCTCACGGCTCAAGGCTCAACGCTCGTGGCTCAACGCTCAAGGGTCAATGCTCAAGGGTCAACGCTCAAGGGATAAGGCTCGAGGCTCAAGGCTCAAGTCGAAGGCTCAAAGCTCAAGGCTCAACGCTCAAGGCTCAAGGCTCAAGGCTCAAGGCTCAAGGCTCAAGGCTCAAGGCTCAAGGCTCAACGCTCAACGCTCAAGGCTCACGGCTCAAGGCTCAACGCTCAAGGCTCAACGCTCAAGGGTCAATGCTCAAGGGTCAACGCTCAAGGGATAAGGCTCGAGGCTCAAGGCTCAAGGCTCAAGGCTTAAGGCTCAAGGTTCAAGGCTCAAGGCTCAAGACGCAAGGCTCAAGGTGCAAGGGTCAAGTGTTAAGGCTCAAGTCTCAAGTTTTAAGGCTCAAGGATCACGGCTCAAGGCTCAAGGCTAGAGGATCAAGGCTCAAGGCTCAAGGCGCAATGCTCAAGGCTCAAGGCTCAACGTTGAAGGCTCAAGGCTCAAGGCGCAAGGCTCAAGGCTCCAGGCTCCAGGCTTAAGGCTTAAGGCTTAAGGCTCGAAGGCTCAAGGCTACAGGCTCAAGGCTCCAGGCTCGACGCTCAAGGCTCTAGGGTCCAGGCTCAAGGCTCCAGTCTCAAAGGCTCCAGGCTCAAGGATCAATGATCAAGGCTCAAGGCTCAAGGCTCAAGGCTCAAGGCTCACGGCTCACGGCTCAAGGCTCAACGCTCGTGGCTCAACGCTCAAGGGTCAATGCTCAAGGGTCAACGCTCAAGGGATAAGGCTCAAGGCTCAAGGCTCAAGGCTCAAGGCTCAACGCTCAACGCTCAAGGCTCAACGCTCAAGGGTCATTGCTCAAGGGTCAATGCTCAAGGGATAAGGCTCGAGGCTCAAGGCTCAAGTCCAAGGCTCAAGGCTCAAGGCTCAACGCTCAAGGCTCAAGGCTCAAGGCTCAAGGCTCAAGGCGTAAGGGTCAAGAGTCAAGGCTCATGTCTCAAGTTTTAAGGCTCAAGGCTCAAGGCCCAAGGCTCAAGGTTCAAGGCTCAAGGCTAAAGTTTCAACGCTCAAGACTCAAGGCTCAAGGTTCAAGTAACAAGGCTCAAGGCTCAAGGCTCAAGGCTCAAGGCTCAAGGCTCAAGGCTCAAGGCTCAAGGCTCAAGGCTCAAGGCTCAAGGCTCAAGGCTCAAGGCTCAAGGCTCAAGGCTCAAGGCACAAGGCTCAAGGCTCAAGGCTCAACGCTCAAGGGTCAAGGGTCAAGGCTCAAGGCTCAAGGCTCAAGGCTCAAGGCTCAAGGCTCAAGGCTCAAAGGTCATGGCCCAAGGCTCAAGGCTCAAGGCTCAAGGCCCAAGGCTCAAGGCGCAAGGCTCAAGGTTCAAGGCCCAAGGCTCAAGGCTCAAGGCTCAACGCTCAAAGGTCAAGGCTCAAGGCTCAACGCTCAAGGCTCAAGGCTCAAGGCTCAACGCTCAAGGCTCAAGGCTTAAGGCTCAAGGCACAAGGCTCAAGGCTCAACGCTCAACGCTCAAGGCTCAAGGGTCAAGGCTCAAGGCTCAAGGCTCAAGGCTCAAGGCTCAAGGCTCAAGGCTCAAGGCTCAAGGCTCAAGGCTCATGGCTCATGGCCCAAGGCTCAAGGCTCAAGGCCCAAGGCTCAAGGTTCAAGGCTCAAGGCTCAAGGCTCAACGCTCAACGCTCATGGCTCAAAGGTCAAGGTTCAAGGCTCAAGCATCAATGCTCAGGGCTCAAGGCTCAAGGCTCAAGGCTCAAGGCTCATGGCCCAACGCTCAAGGCTCAAGGCCCAAGGCTCAAGGCTCAAGGTTCAAGGCTCAAGGCTCAAGGCTCAATGCTCAACGCTCAAGGCTCACGGCTCACGGCTCAAGGCTCAACGCTCAAGGGTCAATGCTCAAGGGTCAACGCTCAAGGGATAAGGCTCGAGGCTCAAGGCTCAAGTCCAAGGCTCAAGGCTCAACGCTCAACGCTCAAGGCTCAAGGCTCAAGGCTCAAGGCGTAAGGGTCAAGAGTCAAGGCTCATGTCTCAAGTTTTAAGGCTCAAGGCTCATGGCTCAAGGCTCAAGGCTCAAGGTTCAAGGCTCAAGGCTAAAGTTTCAACGCTCAAGACTCAAGGCTCAAGGTTCAAGTAACAAGGCTCAAGGCTCAAGGCTCAAGGCTTAAGGCTCAAGGCTCAAGGCTCAAGGCTCAAGGCTCAAGGCTCAAGGCTCAAGGCTCAAGGCTCAAGGCTCAAGGCTCAAGGCTCAAGGCACAAGGCTCAAGGCTCAAGGCTCAACGCTCAACGCTCAAGGGTCAAGGGTCAAGGCTCAAGGGTCAAGGCTCAAGGCTCAAGGCTCAAGGCTCAAGGCTCAAGGCCCAAGGCTCAAGGCTCAAGGCCCAAGGCTCAAGGCTCAAGGCTCAAGGCTCAAGGTTCAAGGCTCAAGGCTCAAGGCTCAACGCTCAACGCTCAAGGCTCAAAGGTCAAGGCTCAAGGCTCAAGCATCAATGCTCAGGGCTCAAGGCTCAAGGCTCAAGGTTCAAGTAACAAGGCTCAAGGCTCAAGGCTCAAGGCTCAAGGCTCAAGGCTCAAGGCTCAAGGCACAAGGCTCAAGGGTCAAGGGTCAAGGCTCAACGCTGAAGGGTCAAGGCTCAAGGCTCAAGGCTCAAGGCTCAAGGCTCAAGGCCCAAGGCTCAAGGCTCATGGCCCAAGGCTCAAGGCTCAAGGCCCAAGGCTCAAGGCTCAAGGTTCAAGGCTCAAGGCTCAAGGCTCAACGCTCAACGCTCAATGCTCAAAGGTCAAGGTTCAAGGCTCAAGCATCAATGCTCAGGACTCAAGGCTCAAGGACCAAGGCTCAATGCTCAAGGCTCAAGGCTCAAGGCTCAAGGCTCAAGGCTAAAGGCTAAAGGCTCAAGGCTCAAGGCTCAAGGCTCCAGGCTCAAGGCTCAACGCTCAAGACTCAACGCTCAACAGTCAACGCTCAAGGGTCAAGGCTCGAGGGACAAGGCTCGAGGCTCAAGGCTCAAGGCTCAAGGCGTAAGGGTCAAGAGTCAAAGCTCAAGTCAAAAGTTTTAAGGCTCAAGTCTCATGGCTCAAGGCTGAAGGCTCAAGACTTAAGGCTCAAGTTTCAAGGCTCAAGGCTCAAGGTTCAAGTAACAAGGCTCAAGGCTCAAGGCTCAAGGCTCAAGGCTCAAGGCACAAGGCTCAAGGCTCAAGGCTTAAGGGTCAACGCTCAAGGGTCAAGGCTCAAGGGTCAAGGGTCAAAGCTCAAGGCCCAAGGCTCTAGGCTCAAGGCTCAACGCTGAAGGCTCAAGGCTCAAGGCTGAAGGCGCAAGGCTCAAGGCTCTAGGCTCCAGGCTTAAGGCTTAAGGCTCAAAGGCTCCAGGCTCCGGGCTCAAGGCTCCAGGCTCGACGCTCAAGGCTCTAGGGTCCAGGGTCAAGGCTCCAGGCTCAAAGGCTCCATGCTCAAGGATCAAGGCTCTAGGCTCAAGGCTCAAGGCTCAACGCTCAAGGCTAAAGGCTCAAGGCTCAAGGCTCAAGGCTCCAGGCTCAAGGCTCAACGCTCAAGACTCAACGCTCAACAGTCAACGCTCAAGGGTCAAGGCTCGAGGGACAAGGCTCGAGGCTCAAGGCTCAAGGCTCAAGGCGTAAGGGTCAAGAGTCAAAGCTCAAGTCAAAAGTTTAAAGGCTCAAGTCTCATGGCTCAAGGCTGAAGGCTCAAGGCTTAAGGCTCAAGTTTCAAGGCTCAAGGCTCAAGGTTCAAGTAACAAGGCTCAAGGCTCAAGGCTCAAGGCTCAAGGCTCAAGGCACAAGGCTCAAGGCTCAAGGCTTAAGGGTCAAGCTCAAGGGTCAAGGCTCAAGGGTCAAGGCTCAAGGCCCAAGGCTCAAGGCTCAAGGCTCAACGCTGAAGGCTCAAGGCTGAAGGCTGAAGGCGCAAGGCTCAAGGCTCTAGGCTCCAGGCTTAAGGCTTAAGGCTCAAAGGCTCCAGGCTCCGGGCTCAAGGCTCCAGGCTCGACGCTCAAGGCTCTAGGGTCCAGGGTCAAGGCTCCAGGCTCAAAGGCTCCATGCTCAAGGATCAAGGCTGTAGGCTCAAGGCTCACGGCTCACGGCTCACGACTCAAGGCTCAAGGCTCAACGCTCAAGGCTCAACGCTCAAGGGTCAACGCTCAAGGGATAAGGCTCGAGGCTTAAGGCTCAAGTCCAAGGCTCAAGACTCAAGGCTCAAGGCTCAAGGCTCAAGGCTCAAGGCTCAAGGCTCAAGAGTCAAGGCTCATGTCTCAAGTTTTAAGCCTCAAGGCTAATGGCTCAAGGCTCAAGGTTCAAGGCTCAAGGCTCAAGTTTCAACGCTCAAGGCTCAAGGCTCAAGGTTCAAGTAACAAGGCTCAAGGCTCAAGGGTCAAGGGTTAAGGCTCAAGGCTCAAGGCTCAAGGCTAAAGGCTCAAGGCTAAAGGCTCAAGGCTCAAGGCTCAAGGCTCAAGGCTCAAGGCTCATGGCCCAAGGCTCAAGGCTCAAGGCTCAAGGCTCAAGGCTTAAGGCTCAAGGCTCAAGGCTCAAGGGTCAACGCTCAAGGCTCAAGGCTCAAGGCTCAAGGCTCAAGGCTCAAGGGTCAAGGGTTAAGGCTCAAGGCTCAAGGCTCAAGGCTAAAGGCTCAAGGCTAAAGGCTCAAGGCTCAAGGCTCAAGGCTCAAGGCTCAAGGCTCATGGCCCAAGGCTCAAGGCTCAAGGCTCAAGGCTCAAGGCTTAAGGCTCAAGGCTCAAGGCTCAAGGGTCAACGCTCAAGGGTCAATGCTCAAGGCTCAAGGCTCAAGGCTCAAGGCTAGAGGATCAAGGCTCAAGGATTAAGGCACAAGGCGCAAGGCTCAAGGTCTAGGCGCAAGGCGCAAGGGCAAGAATCAAGGCTTAGGGCTCAAGGCTCAAGGCTCAAGTCTTAATGCGCAAGGCTCAAGGCGCAATGGTCAAGAGTCAAGGATCAAGTCTCAAGTTTCATGGCTCAAGGCTCAAGGCTCAAGGCTCAAGGCTCAATGCTCAAGGCTCAAGGCTCAAGGCTCAAGGCTCAAGGCTCAATGCTCAAGGCTCAAGGCTCAAGGCTCAAGGCTCAAGGCTCAAGGCTCAAGGCTCAAGGCTCAAGGCTCAAGGCTCAAGGCTCAAGGCTCAAGGCTCAAGGCTCAAGGCTCAAGGCACAAGGCTCAAGGCTCAACGCTCAACGCTCAAGGGTCAAGGCTCAAGGCTTAAGGCTCAAGGCTCAAGGCTCAAGGCTCATGGCCCAAGGCTCAAGGCTCAAGGCCCAAGGCTCAAGGCTCAAGGTTCAAGGCTCAAGGCTCAACGCTCAACGCTCAAGGCTCAAAGGTCAAGGCTCAAGGCTTAAGCATCAATGCTCAGGGCTCAAGGCTCAAGGCTCAAGGTTCAAGTAACAAGGCTCAAGGCTCAAGGCTCAAGGCTCAAGGCTCAAGTCTCAAGGCTCAAGGCTCAAGGCTCAAGGCTCAAGGCTCAAGGCTCAAGGCTCAAGGCTCAAGGCTCAAGGCTCAAGGCTCAAGGCTCAAGGCTCAAGGCTCAAGGCTCAAGGCTCAAGGCTCAAGGCACAAGGCACAAGGCTCAAGGCTCATGGCTCAACGCTCAAGGCTCAAGGCTCAAGGCTCAAGGCTCAAGGCTCAAGGCTCAAGGCTCAAGGCTCAAGGCTCAAGGCTCAAGGCTCAAGGCTCAAGGCTCATGGCCCAAGGCTCAAGGCTCAAGGCCCAAGGCTCAAGGCTCAAGGCTCAAGGCTCAAGGTTCAAGGCTCAAGGCTCAAGGCTTAAGGCTCAACGCTCAATGCTCAAGGCTCAAAGGTCAAGGTTCAAGGCTCAAGCATCAATGCTCAGGGCTCAAGGCTCAAGGCTTAAGGCTCAAGGCTCAAGGCTCAAAACTCAAGGCTCAAGGCTCAAGGCTCAAGGCTCAAGGCTCAAGGCTCAAGGCTAAAGGCTCTAGGCTCAAGGCTCAAGGCTCAAGGCTCAACGCTCAAGACTCAACGCTCAACAGTCAACGCTCAAGGGTCAAGGCTCGAGGGACAAGGCTCGAGGCTCAAGGCTCAAGGCTCAAGGCTCAAGGCGTACGGGTCAAGAGTCGAAGCTCAAGTCTAAAGTTTTAAGGCTCAAGTCTCATGGCTCAAGGCTGAAGGCTCAAGGCTTAAGGCTCAAGTTTCAAGGCTCAAGGCTCAAGGTTCAAGTAACAAGGCTCAAGGCTCAAGGCTCAAGGCTCAAGGCACAAGGCTCAAGGCTCAAGGCTTAAGGGTCAACGCTCAAGGGTCAAGGCTCAAGGGTCAAGGGTCAAGGCTCAAGGCCCAAGGCTCAAGGCTCAAGGCTCAACGCTGAAGGCTCAAGGCTCAAGGCTGAAGACGCAAGGCTCAAGGCTCAAGGCTCTAGGCTCCAAGCTTAAGGCTTAAGGCTCAAAGGCTCCAGGCTCCAGGCTCAAGGCTCCAGGCTCGACGCTCAAGGCTCTAGGGTCCAGGGTCAAGGCTCCAGGCTTAAAGGCTCCATGCTCATGGATCAAGGCTCTAGGCTCAAGGCTCACGACTCACGGCTCACGACACAAGGCTCAAGGCTCAACGCTCAAGGCTCAACGCTCAAGGGTCAACGCTCAAGGGTTAACGCTCAAGGGTTAACGCTCGAGGCTTAAGGCTCAAGTCCAAGGCTCAAGGCTCAAGGCTCGACGCTCAAGGCTCAAGGCTCAAGGCTTAAGGCTCAAGGCGTAAGGGTCAAGAGTCAAGGCTCATGTCTCAAGTTTTAAGGCTCAAGGCTCATGGCTCAAGGCTCAAGGCTCAAGGCTCAAGGCTCAAGGCTCAAGGCTCAAGGCTCAAGGCTCAAGGCTCAAGGCTCAAGGCTCAAGGCTCATGGCCCAAGGCTCAAGGCTCAAGGCCCAAGGCTAAAGGCTCAAGGTTCAAGGTTCAAGGCTCAAGGCTCAACGCTCAACGCTCATGGCTCAAAGGTCAAGGTTCAAGGCTCAAGCATCAATGCTCAGGGCTCAAGGCTCAAGGCTCAAGGCTCATGGCCCAAGGCTCAAGGCTCAAGGCCCAAGGCTCAAGGCTCAAGGTTCAAGGCTCAAGGCTCAACGCTCAACGCTCACTGCTCAAGGCTCACGGCTCACGGCTCAAGGCTCAACGCTCAAGGGTTAATGCTCAAGGGTCAACGCTCAAGGGATAAGGCTCGAGGCTCAAGGCTCAAGTCCAAGGCTCAAGGCTCAACGCTCAACGCTCAAGGCTCAAGGCTCAAGGCGTAAGGGTCAAGAGTCAAGGCTCATGTCTCAAGTTTTAAGGCTCAAGGCTCATGGCTCAAGGCTCAAGACTCAAGGCACAAGGCTCAAGGCTCAAGGCTCAACGCTCAAGGGTCAAGGGTCAAGGGTCAAGGCTCAAGGCTCAAGGCTCAAGGCTCATGGCCCAAGGCTCAAGGCCCAAGGCTCAAGGCTCAAGGCTCAAGGTTCAAGGCTCTAGGCTCAACGCTCAACGCTCAAGGCTCAAAGGTCAAGGCTCAAGGCTCAAGCATCAATGCTCAGGGCTCAAGGCTCAAGGTTCAAGTAACAAGGCTCAAGGCTCAAGGCTCAAGGCTCAAGGCTCAAGGCTCAAGGCACAAGGCTCAAGGGTCAAGGCTCAAGACTCAACGCTGAAGGGTCAAGGCTCAAGGCTCAAGGCTCAAGGCTCAAGGCTCATGGCCCAAGGCTCAAGGCTCAAGGCCCAAGGCTCAAGGCTCAAGGTTCAAGGCTCAAGGCTCAAGGCTCAACGCTCAACGCTCAAGGCTCAAAGGTCAAGGTTCAAGGCTCAAGCGTCAATGCTCAGGGCTCAAGGCTCAAGGCTCAAGGCTCAAGACTCAAGGCTCAAGGCTCAAGGCTCAAGGCTCACGGCTCAAGGCTAAAGGCTCAAGGCTCAAGGCTCAAGGCTCCAGGCTCAAGGCTCAACGCTCAAGACTCAACGCTCAACAGTCAACGCTCAAGGGTCAAGGCTCGAGGGACAAGGCTCGAGGCTCAAGGCTCAAGGCGTAAGGGTCAAGAGTCAAAGCTCAAGTCAAAAGTTTTAAGGCTCAAGTCTCATGGCTCAAGGCTGAAGGCTCAAGGCTTAAGGCTCAAGTTTCAAGGCTCAAGGCTCAAGGTTCAAGTAACAAGGCTCAAGGCTCAAGGCTCAAGGCTCAAGGCACAAGGCTCAAGGCTCAAGGCTTAAGGGTCAACGCTCAAGGGTTAAGGCTCAAGGGTCAAGCGTCAAGGCTCAAGGCCCAAGGCTCAAGGCTCAACGCTGAAGGCTCAAGGCCGAAGGCGCAAGGCTCAAGGCTCAAGGCTCTAGGCTGCAGGCTTAAGGCTTAAGGCTCAAAGGCTCCAGGCTCCAGGCTCAAGGCTCCAGGCTCGACGCTCAAGGCTCTAGGGTCCAGGGTCAAGGCTCCAGGCTCTAAGGCTCCATGCTCAAGGATCAAGGCTCTAGGCTCAAGGCTCACGGCTCACGGCTCACGGCTCAAGGCTCAAGGCTCAACGCTCAAGGCTCAACGCTCAAGGGTCAACGCTCACGGGTCAACGCTCAAGGGATAAGGCTCGAGGCTTAAGGCTCAAGTCCAAGGCTCAAGGCTCAAGGCTCAATGCTCAAGGCTCAAGGCTCAAGGCTCAAGGCGTAAGGGTCAAGAGTCAAGGCTCATGTCTCAAGTTTTAAGCCTCAAGGCTAATGGCTCAAGGCTCAAGGCTCAAGGTTCAAGGCTCAAGGCTCAAGTTTCAACGCACAAGGCTCAAGGCTCAAGGTTCAAGTAACAAGGCTCAAGGCTCAAGGCTCAAGGCTCAAGGCTCAAGGCTCAAGGCACAAGGCTCAAGGCTCAAGGCTCAAGGCTCAAGGCTCAAGGCACAAGGCTCAAGGCTCAAGGCTCAAGGCTCAAGGGTCAAGGGTTAAGGCTCAAGGCTCAAGGCTCAAGGCTCAAGGCTCAAGGCTAAAGGCTAAAGGCTCAAGGCTCAAGGCTCAAGGCTCATGGCCCAAGGCTCAAGACTCAAGGCTCAAGGCTCAAGGCTTAAGGCTCAAGGCTCAAGGCTCAAGGGTCAACGCTCAAGGGTCAATGCTCAAGGCTCAAGGCTCAAGGCTAGAGGATCAAGGCTCAAGGATTAAGGCACAAGGCGCAAGGCTCAAGGTCTAAGCGCAAGGCGCAAGGGCAAGAATCAAGGCTTAGGGATCAAGGCTCAAGGCTCAAGTCTTAATGCGCAAGGCTCAAGGCGCAATGGTCAAGAGTCAAGGATCAAGTCTCAAGTTTCATGGCTCAAGGCTCAAGGCTCAAGGCTCAAGGCTCAAGGCACAAGGCTCAAGGCTCAAGGCTCAACGCTCAACGCTCAAGGGTCAAGGGTCAAGGCTCAAGGCTCAAGGCTCAAGGCTCAAGGCTCAAGGCTCAAGGCTCAAGGCTCATGGCCCAAGGCTCAAGGCTCAAGGCCCAAGGCTCAAGGCCCAAGGCTCAAGGCTCAAGGCTCAAGGCTCAACGCTCAACGCTCAAGGCTCAAAGGTCAAGGCTCAATGCTCAAGCATCAATGCTCAGGGCTCAAGGCTCAAGGCTCAAGGTTCAAGTAACAAGGCTCAAGGCTTAATGCTCAAGGCTCAAGGCTCAAGGCTCAAGGCTCAAGGCACAAGGCTCAACGCTCAAGGCTCAACGCTCAAGGCACAAGGCTCAAGGCTCAAGGCTCAAGGCTCAAGGGTCAAGGGTCAAGGCTCAAGGATCAAGGCTCAAGGCTCAAGGCTCAAGGCTCAAGGCTCAAGGCTCAAGGCTCAAGGCTCATGGCCCAAGGCTCCAGGCTCAAGGCCCAAGGCTCAAGGCTCAACGCTCAAGGTTCAAGGCTCAATGCTCAAGGCTCAACGCTCAACGCTCAAGGCTCAAAGGTTAAGGTTCAAGGCTCAAGCGTCAATGCTCAGGGCTCAAGGCTCAAGGCTTAAGGCTCAAGGCTCAAGGCTCAAAACTCAAGGCTCAAGGCTCAAGGCTCAAGGCTAAAGGCTCTAGGCTCAAGGCTCAAGGCTCCAGGCTCAAGGCTCAACGCTCAAGGCTCAACGCACAACAGTCAACGCTCAAGGGTCAAGGCTCGAGGGACAAGGCTCGAGGCTCAAGGCTCAAGGCTCAAGGCTCAAGGCTCAAGGCGTAAGGGTCAAGAGTCGAAGCTCAAGTCTAAAGTTTTAAGGCTCAAGTCTCCTGGCTCAAGGCTGAAGGCTCAAGGCTTAAGGCTCAAGTTTCAAGGCTCAAGGCTCAAGGTTCATGTAACAAGGCTCAAGGCTCCAGGCTCAAGGCTCAAGGCTCAAGGCTCAAGGCTCAAGGCACAAGGCTCAAGGCTCAAGGCTTAACGGTCAACGCTCAAGGGTCAAGGCTCAAGGGTCAAGGGTCAAGGGTCAAGGCTCAAGGCCCAAGGCTCAAGGCTCAACGCTGAAGGCTCAAGGCTCAAGGCTGAAGGCGCAAGGCTCAAGGCTCAAGGCTCAAGGCTCTAGGCTCCAAGCTTAAGGCTTAAGGCTCAAAGGCTCCAGGCTCCAGGATCAAGGCTCCAGGCTCGACGCTCAAGGCTCTAGGGTCCAGGGTCAAGGCTCCAGGCTCAAAGGCTCCATGCTCAAGGATCAAGGCTCTAGGCTCAAGGCTCACGGCTCACGGCTCACGACTCAAGGCTCAAGGCTCGACGCTCAAGGCTCAACGCTCCAGGGTCAACGCTCAAGGGTCAACGCTCAAGGGATAAGGCTCGAGGCTTAAGGCTCAAGTCCAAGGCTCAAGGCTCAAGGCTCAACGCTCAAGGCTCAAGGCTCAAGGCTCAAGGCTCAAGGCTCAAGGCTCAAGGCTAAAGGCGTAAGGGTCAAGAGTCAAGGCTCATGTCTCAAGTTTTAAGCCTCAAGGCTAATGGCTCAAGGCTCAAGGCTCAAGTTCAAGGCTCAAGGCTCAAGTTTCAACGCTCAAGGCTCAAGGTTCAAGTAACAAGGCTCAAGGCTCAAGGCTCAACGCTCAAGGCTCGAGGCTCAAGGCTCAAGGCTCAAGGCTCAAGGCACAAGGCACAAGGCACAAGGCTCAAGGCTCAAGGCTCAAGGTTCAAGGGTTAAGGCTCAAGGCTCAAGGCTCAAGGCTCAAGGCTCAAGGCTCAAGGGTCAAGGCTCAAGGCTCAAGGCTCAAGGCTTAAGGCTCAAGGGTCATGGCCCAAGGCTCAAGGATCAAGGCTCAAGGCTCAAGGCTTAAGGCTCAAGGCTCAAGGCTCAAGGCTCAAGGCTCAAGGGTCAACGCTCAAGGCTCAAGGCTCAAGGCTCAAGGCTCAAGGCTCAAGGCTCAAGGCTAGAGGATCAAGGCTCAAGGATTAAGGCACAAGGCGCAAGGCTCAAGGTCTAGGCGCAAGGCGCAAGGGCAAGAATCAAGGCTTAGGGCTCAAGGCTCAAGTCTTAATGCGCAAGGCTCAAGGCGCAATGGTCAAGAGTCAAGGATCAAGTCTCAAGTTTCAAGGCTCAAGGCTCAAGGCTCAATGCTCAAGGCTCAAGGCTCAAGGCTTAAGGCTCGCGGCTAGAGTCTCAAGGCTCAAGGGTCAAGGCTCAAGGGTCAAGGCTCAAGGGACAAGGCTCGAGGCTCAATGATCAAGGCTCAAGGCTCACGGGTCAACGCTTAAGGCTCAAGGTTCAAGGCTCAAAGCTCAAGACGCAAGGCTCAAGGCGCAAGGGTCAAGTGTTAAGGCTCAAGTCTCAAGTTTTAAGGCTCAAGGATCACGGCTCAAGGCTAGAGGATCAAGGCTCAAGGCACAAGGCGCAATGCTCAAGGCTCGAGGCTCAAGGCCCAAGGCTCAAGGCTCAACGCTGAAGGCTCAAGGCTCAAGGCTCAAGGCTCAAGGCTCAAGGCTCAAGGCTCAAGGCGCAAGGCTCAAGGCTCAAGGCTCCAGGCTCCAGGCTTAAGGCTTAAGGCTCGAAGGCTCAAGGCTACAGGCTCAAGGCTCCAGACTCGACGCTCAAGGCTCTAGGGTCCAGGCTCAAGGCTCCAGGCTCCAGGCTCAAGTATCAAGGCTCAAGGCTCAAGGCTCAAGGCTCACGGCTCAAGGCTCAACGCTCAAGGCTCAACGCTCAATGGTCAATGCTCAAGGGTCAACGCTCAAGGGATAAGGCTCAAGTCTCAAGGCTCAACGCTCAAGGCTCAAGGCTCAAGGCTCAAGGCGTAAGGGTCAAGAGTCAAGGCTCATGTCTCAAGTTTTAAGGCTCAAGGCTCATGGCTCAAGGCTCAAGGTTCAAGGCTCAAGGCTCAAGTTTCAACGCTCAAGGCTCAAGGGTCAAGGCTCAAGGGTCAAGGCTCAAGGCTCAAGGATCAAGGCTCAAGGCACAAGGCTCAAGGCTCAACGCTCAACGCACAAGGGTCAAGGGTCAAGGCTCAAGGGTCAAGGCTCAAGGCTTAAGGGTGAAGGCTCAAGGCTCAAGGCTCAAGCCTCAACGCTCAAGGCTCAAGGCTCATGGCCCAAGACTCAAGGCTCAAGGCTCAAGGCTCAAGGCCCAAGGCTCAATGCTCAACGCTCAAGGCTCAAAGGTCAAGGTTCAAGGCTCAAGCATCAACGCTCAGGGCACAAGGCTCAAGGCTCAAGGCTCAAGGCTCAAGGCTCAAGGCTCAAGGCTCAAGGCTCAGGGATCAAGGCTCAAGGCTCAAGGCTCAAGGCTCAAGGCTCAAGGCTCAAGGCTCAAGGCTCAAGGCTCAAGGCTCAAGGCTCAAGGCTCAACGCTCAAGGGTCAAGGCTCAAGGCTCAAGGCTCAAGGCTCAAGGCTCAAGGCTCAAGGCTCAAGGCTCAAGGCTCAAGGCTAAAGGCTCTAGGCTCAAGGCTCAAGGCTTAAGGCTCAAGGCTCAAGGCTTAAGGGTCAATGCTCAAGGGTCAACGCTCAAGGGTCAAGGGTCAAGGCTCATGTCTCAAGTTTTAAGGCTCAAGGCTCATGGCTCAAGGCTCAAGGTTCAAGGCTCAAGGCTCAAGTTTCAACGCTCAAGGCTCAACAGCTCAAGGCTCAACGCTCCAGGCTCAAGGCTCAAGGCTCAACGCTCAAGGCTCAAGGCTCAAGGCTCAAGGCTCAAGGCTCAAGGCTCAAGGCTCAAGGCACAAGGCTCAAGGCTCAAGGCTCAACGCTCAACGCACAAGGGTCAAGGGTCAAGGCTCAAGGGTCAAGGCTCAAGGCTCAAGGGTGAAGGCTCAAGGCTCAAGGCTCAAGCCTCAACGCTCAAGGCTCAAGGCTCATGGCCCAAGACTCAAGGCTCAAGGCTCAAGGCTCAAGGCTCAAGGCTCAAGGCTCAACGCTCAAGGCTCAAGGCTCAAAGGTCAAGGTTCAAGGCTCAAGCATCAACGCTCAGGGCACAAGGCTCAAGGCTCAAGGCTCAAGGCTCAAGGCTCAGGGATCAAGGCTCAAGGCTCAAGGCTCAAGGCTCAAGGCTCAAGGCTCAAGGCTCAAGGCTCAAGGCTCAAGGCTCAAGGCTCAAGGCTCAAGGCTCAAGGCTCAAGGCTCAAGGCTAAAGGCTCTAGGCTCAAGGCTGAAGGCTTAAGGCTCAAGGCTCAAGGCTCAAGGCTTAAGAGTCAATGCTCAAGGGTCAACGCTCAAGGGTCAAGGGTCAAGGCTCAAGGCCCAAGGCTCAAGGCTCAAGGCTCAACGCTGAAGGCTCAAGGCTCAAGGCTGAAGGCGCAAGGCTCAAGGCTCAATGGTTCAAGGCTCAACGCTCAAGGCTCAAGGCTCAACGCTTAAGGCTCAACGCTCAATGGTCAATGCTCAAGGGTCAACGCTCAAGGGATAAGGCTCAAGTCCAAGGCTCAAGGCTCAAGGCTCAACGCTCAAGGCTCAACGCTCAATGGTCAATGCTCAAGGGTCAACGCTAAAGGGATAAGGCTCAAGTCCAAGGCTCAAGGCTCAAGGCTAAAGGCTCAAGGCTCAAGGGTCAAGGCTCAAGGCTAAAGGCTCAAGGCTCAAGGCTCAAAGGTCAAGGTTCAAGGCTCAAGCATCAACGCTCATGGCACAAGGCTCAAGGCTCAAGGCTCAAGGCTCAAGGCTCAAGGCTCAGGGATCAAGGCTCAAGGCTCAAGGCTCAAGGCTCAAGGCTCAAGGCTCAGGGCTCAATGCTCAAGGCTCAAGGCTCAAGGCTCAAGGCTCAAGGCTCAAGGCTCACGGCTCAAGGCTCAAGGCTCAAGGCTCAAGGCTCAAGGCTCAAGGCTCAAGGCTCAAGGCTAAAGGCTCTAGGCTCAAGGCTGAAGGCTTAAGGCTCAAGGCTCAAGGCTCAAGGCTCAAAGCACAAGGCTCAAGGCTCAAGGCTCAACGCTCAACGCTCAAGGGTCAAGGGTCAAGGGTCAAGGCTCAAGGCTCAAGGGTCAAGGGTCAAGGGTCAAGGCTCAAGGCTCATGGCCCAAGGCTCAAGGCTCAAGGCCCAAGGCTCAAGGCTCAAGGCTCAAGGCTCAAGGCTCAACGCTCAAGGCTCAAAGGTCAAGGTTCAAGGCACGAGAATCAATGCTCAGGGCTCAAGGCTCAAGGCTCAAGGTTCAAGTAACAAGGCTCAAGGCTCAAGGCTCAAGGCTCAAGGGTCAAGGCTCAAGGCTCAAGGCTCAAGGCTCAAGGCACAAGGCTCAAGGCTCAAGGCTCAACGCTCAAGGGTCAAGGGTCAAGGCTCAAGGCTCAAGGCTCAAGGTTCAAGTAACAAGGCTCAAGGGTCAAGGGTCAAGGGTCAAGGGTCAAGGCTCAAGGCTCAAGGCTCATGGCCCAAGGCTCAAGGCTCAATGCTCAAGGCTCATGGCCCAAGGCCCAAGGTTCAAGGCTCAACGCTCAAGGCTCAAAGGTCAAGGTTCAAGGCTCAAGCGTCAATGCTCAGGGCTCAAGGCTCGAGGCTCAAGGCTCAAGGCTTAAGGCTCAAGACTCAAGGCTCAAGGCTCAAGGCTCAAGGCTCAAGGCTCAAGGCTCAAGGCTCAAGGCTCAAGGCTAAAGGCTCTAGGCTCAAGGCTCAAGGCTCCAGGCTCAACGCTCAACGCTCAAGACTCAACGCTCAACAGTCAACGCTCAAGGGTCAAGGCTCGAGGGACAAGGCTCGAGGCTCAAGGCTCAAGGCTCAAGGATCAAGGCTCAATGCTCAAGGCGTAAGGGTCAAGAGTCAAAGCTCAAGTCTAAAGTTTTAAAGCTCAAGTCTCATGGCTCAAGGCTGAAGGCTTAAGGCTTAAGGGTCAACGCTCAAGGGTCAACGCTCAAGGGTCAAGGGTCAAGGCTCAAGGCCCAAGGCTCAAGGCTCAACGCTGAAGGCTCAAGGCTCAAGGCTGAAGGCGCAAGGCTCAAGGCTCAAGGCTCCAGGCTCCAGGCTTAAGGCTTAAGGCATAAAGGCTCCAGGCTCCAGGCTCAAGGCTCCAGGCTCAACGCTCAAGGCTCTAGGGTCCAGGCTCAAGGCTCCAGGCTCAAAGGCTCCAGGCTCAAGGATGAAGGCTCAAGGCTCAAGGCTCAAGGCTCAAGGCTCACGGCTCACGACTCAAGGCTCAAGGCTCAACGCTCAAGGGTCAACGCTCACGGGTCAACGCTCAAGGGTCAACGCTCAAGGGATAAGGCTCGAGGCTTAAGGCTCAAGTCCAAGGCTCAAGGCTCAAGGCTCAAGGCTCAACGCTCAAGGCTCAAGGCTCAAGGCTCAAGGCTCAAGGCTCAAGGCTCAAGGCTCAAGGCGTAATGGTCAAGAGTCAAGGCTCATGTCTCAAGTTTTAAGCCTCAAGGCTAATGGCTCAAGGCTCAAGGTTCAAGGTTCAAGGCTCAAGTTTCAACGCTCAAGGCTCAAGGCTCAAGGTTCAAGTAACAAGGCTCAAGGCTCAAGGCTCAAGGCTCAAGGCTCAAGGCTCAAGGCTCAAGGCTCAAGGCTCCAGGCTCAAGGCACAAGGCTCAAGGCTCAAGGATCAAGGCTCAAGGCTCAAGGCTCAAGGGTGAAGGCTCAAGGGTCAAGGCTCAAGGCTCAAGGGTCAAGGCTCAAGGCTCAAGGCTCACGGCTCAAGGCTCATGACTCAAGGGTCAACGCTCAAGGGTCAATGCTCAAGGCTCAAGGCTCAAGGCTAGAGGATCAAGGCTCAAGGATTAAGGCACAAGGCGCAAGGCTCAAGGTCAAGGCGCAAGGCGCAAGGGAAAGAATCAAGGCTTAGGGCTCAAGGCTCAAGGCTCAAGGCTCATGGCTCAAGGCTCAAGGTTCAAGGCTCAAGGCTCAAGGCACAAGGCTCAAGGCTCAAGGCTCATTGCTCAACGCTCAAGGGTCAAGGGTCAAGGGTCAAGGGTCAAGGCTCAAGGCTCAAGGCTCAAGGGTGAAGGCTCAAGACTCAAGACTCAAGGCTCAAGGCTCAAGGCTCAAGGCTCAAGGCTCATGGCCCAAGACTCAAGTCTCAAGGCTCAAGGCTCAAGGCTCAAGGCTCAAGGCTCAATGCTCAACGCTCAAGGCTCAAGGCTCAAAGGTCAAGGTTCAAGGCTCAAGCATCAACGCTCAGGGCACAAGTCTCAAGGAGGCTCAAGGCTCAAGGCTCAAGGCTCAGGGATCAAGGCTCAAGGCTCAAGGCTCAAGGCTCAAGGCTTAAGGCTCAAGTCTCATGGCTCAAGGCTGAAGGCTCAAGGCTTAAGGCTCAAGTTTCAAGGCTCAAGGCTCAAGGTTCAAGTAACAAGGCTCAAGGCTAAAGGCTCAAGGCTCAAGGCACAAGGCTCAAGGCTCAAGGCTTAAGGGTCAACGCTCAAGGGTCAACGCTCTAGGGTCAAGGGTCAAGGCTCAAGGCCCAAGGCTCAAGGCTCAAGGCTCAACGCTGAAGGCTCAAGGCTCAAGGCTGAAGGCGCAAAGCTCAAGGCTCAAGGCTCAAGGCTCCAGGCTCCAGGCTTAAGGCTTAAGACTCAAAGGCTCCAGGCTCCAGACTCAAGGCTCCAGGCTCGACGTTCAAGGCTCTAGGGTCCAGGCTCAAGGCTCCAGGCTCAAAGGCTCCAGGCTCAAGGATCAAGGCTCAAGGCTCAAGGCTCAAGGCTCACAGCTCACGGCTCACGACTCAAGGCTCAAGGCTCAACGCTCAAGGCTCAACGCTCAAGGGTCAACGCTCAAGGGTCAACGCTCAAGGGATAAGGCTCGAGGCTTAAGGCTCAAGTCCAAGGCTCAAGGCTCAAGGCTCAAGGCTCAAGGCGTAAGGGTCAAGAGTCAAAGCTCAAGCCTAAAGTTTTAAGGCTCAAGTCTCATGGCTCAAGGCTGAAGGCTCAAGGCTTAAGGCTCAAGTTTCAAGGCTCAAGGCTCAAGGTTCAAGTAACAAGGCTCAAGGCTAAAGGCTCAAGGCTCAAGGCACAAGGCTCAAGGCTCAAGGCTTAAGGGTCAACGCTCAAGGGTCAACGCTCTAGGGTCAAGGGTCAAGGCTCAAGGCCCAAGGCTCAAGGCTCAAGGCTCAACGCTGAAGGCTCAAGGCTCAAGGCTGAAGGCGCAAGGCTCAAGGCTCAAGGCTCAAGGCTCAAGGCTCCAGGCTCCAGGCTTAAGGCTTAAGGCTCAAAGGCTCCATGCTCCAGGCTCAAGGCTCCAGGCTCGACGCTCAAGGCTCTAGGGTCCAGGCTCAAGGCTCCAGGCTCAAAGGCTCCAGGCTCAAGGATCAAGGCTCAAGGCTCAAGGCTCAATGCTCAAGGCTCGCAGCTCATGGCTCACGACTCAAGTCTCAAGGCTCCAGGCTCAAGGCTCAACGCTCAAGGGTCAACGCTCAAGGGTCAACGCTCAAGGGATAAGGCTCGAGGCTTAAGGCTCAAGTCCAAGGCTCAAGGCTCAATGCTGAAGGCTCAAGGCTCAAGGCTGAAGGTGCAAGGCTCAAGGCTCAAGGCTCCAGGCTCCAGGCTTAAGGCTTAAGGCTCAAAGGCTCTAGGCTCCAGGCTCAAGGCTCCAGGCTCGACGCTCAAGGCTCTGGGGTCCAGGCTCAAGGCTCCAGGCTCAAAGGCTCCAGGCTCAAGGATCAAGGCTCAAGGCTCAAGGCTCACGGCTCACGACTCAAGGCTCAAGGCTCAACGCTCAAGGCTCAACGCTCAAGGGTCAACGCTCAAGGGTCAACGCTCAAGGGATAAGGCTCGAGGCTTAAGGCTCAAGTCCAAGGCTGAAGGCTCAAGGCTTAAGGCTCAACGCTCAACGCTCAAGGTTCAAGGCTCAAGGCTCAAGGCTCAAGGCTCAAGGCGTAAGGGTCAAGAGTTAAGGCTCATGTCTCAAGTTTTAAGCCTCAAGGCTAATGGCTCAAGGCTCAAGGTTCAAGGCTCAAGGCTCAAGTTTCAACGCTCCAGGCTCAAGGCTCAAGGTTCAAGTAACAAGGCTCAAGGCTCAAGGCTCAAGGCTAAAGGCTTAAGGCTCAAGGCTCAAGGCTCAAGGCTCAAGGCACAAGGCTCAAGGCACAAGGCTCAAGGCTCAAGGCTCAAGGCTCAAGGCTCAAGGCTCAAGGCTCAAGGCTCAAGGCTCAAGGCTCAAGGCTCAAGGCTCAAGGCTCAAGGCTCAAGGCTCAAGGCTCAAAGCTCAAGGCTCAAGGCTCAAGGCTCAAGGCTCAAGGCTCAAGGCTCAAGGCTCATGGCCCAAGGCTCAAGGCTCAAGGCCCAAGGCTCAAGGCTCAAGGCTCAAGGCTCAAGGCTCAAGGCTCAAGGCTCAAGGCTCAAGGCTCAAGGCTCAAGGCTCAAGGCTCAAGGCTCAAGGGTCAACGCTCAAGGGTCAATGCTCAAGGCTCAAGGCTCAAGGCTCAAGGCTAAAGGATCAAGGCTCAAGGATTAAGGCACAAGGCGCAAGGCTCAAGGTCAAGGCGCAAGGCGCAAGGGCAAGAATCAAGGATTAGGGCTCAAGGCTCAAGGCTCAAGGCTCAAGTCTTAATGCGCAAGGCTCAAGGCGCAATGGTCAAGAGTCAAGGATCAAGTCTCAAGTTTCAAGGCTCAAGGCTCAAGGCTCAAGGCTCAAGGCTCAAGGCTCGCGGCTAGAGTCTCTAGGCTCAAGGCTCAAGGCTCAAGGGTCAATGCTCAAGGGTCAATGCTCAAGGGACAAGGCTCGAGGCTCAATGCTCAAGGCTCAAGGCTCAAGGAGGCTTAAGGCTCAAGGTTCAAGGCTCAAGGCTCAAGACGCAAGGATCAAGGCGCAAGGGTCAAGTGTTTAGGCTCAAGTCTCAAGTTTTAAGGCTCAAGGATCACGGCTCAAGGCTAGAGGATCAAGGCTCGAGACTCAAGGCCCAACGCTCAAGGCTCAAGGCTCAACGCTGAAGGCTCAAGGCTCAAGGCGCAAGGCTCAAGGCTCCAGGCTCCAGGCTCCAGGCTTAAGGCTTGAAGGCTCAAGGCTTAAGGCTCAAGTTTCAAGGCTCAAGGCTCAAGGTTCAAGTAACAAGGCTCAAGGCTAAAGGCTCAAGGCTCAAGGCACAAGGGTCAACGCTCTAGGGTCAAGGCTCAAGGCCCAAGGCTCAAGGCTCAAGGCCCAAGGCTCAAGGCTCACGGCTCACGGCTCAAGGCTCAACGCTCAATGGTCAATGCTCAAGGGTCAACGCTCAAGGGATAAGGCTCAAGTCCAAGGCTCAAGGCTCAAGGCTCAACGCTCAACGCTCAAGGCTCAACGCTCAACGCTCAAGGCTCAAGGCTCAAGGCGTAAGGGTCAAGAGTCAAGGCTCATGTCTCAAGTTTTAAGGCTCAAGGCTCATGGCTCAAGGCTCAAGGTTCAAGGCTCAAGGCTCAAGTTTCAATGCTCAAGGCTCAAGGCTCAAGGCTCAAGGCTCAAGGCTCAAGGCACAAGGCTCAAGGCTCAAGGCTCAACGCTCAACGCTCAATGCTCAACGCTCAAGGCTCAAGGCTCAAGGCTCAAGGGTGAAGGCTCAAGGCTCAAGGCTCAAGGCTCAAGGCTCATGGCCCAAGACTCAAGGCTCAAGGCTCAAGGCTCAAGGCTCAAGGCTCATGGGTCAACGCTCAACGCTCAATGCTTAAGGCTCTAGGCTCAAGGCTCGAGGCTCAAGGCTCAAGTCTCAAGGCTCAAGGCTCAAGGCTCAAAGGTCAAGGTTCAAGGCTCAAGCATCAACGCTCAGGGCTCAAGGCTCAAGGCTCAAGGCTCATGGCTCAAGGCTCAATGCTCAAGGCTCAAGGGTCAACGCTCAACGCTCAAGGTTCAAGGCTCAAGGCTCAAGGCTCAAGGCCCAAGGCTCAAGGCTCAAGGCTCATGGCTCCAGGCTCAATGCTCAATGCTAAAGGCTCAAGGCTCGAGCCTCAATGCTGAAGGCTCAAGGCTCAATGCTGAAGGCTCAAGTCTCAAGGCTCAAGGCTCAAGGCTCAAGCATCAACGCTATAGGGTCAAGGCTCAAGACTCAAGTTTCAAGGCTCAAGGCTCAAGGCTCAAGGGTCAATGCTCAATGCTCAAGGCACAAGGCTCAAGGCTCAAGGCTCAAGGCTCAAGGCTCAAGGCTCAACGCTCAAGGCTCAACGCTCAACGCTCAAGGCTCAAGGCTCAAGGCTCAAGGTTCAAGGATCAAGGCTCAAGTCTCAAGGCTCAACGCTCAAGGCTCAAGGTTCTAGGCTCAAGCCTCAAGGCTCAAGGGCCAAGGCTCAAGTCTCAAGGCTCAAGGGTCAAGGTTCAAGGCTCAAGCATCAACGCTCAGGGCTCAAGGCTCAAGGATCAAGGCACAAGCTCAAGGCTCAAGGCTCAAGGCTCAAGGATCAAGGCTCAAGGCTCAAGGCTCATGGCTCAAGGGTCAATGCTCAATGCTCAAGGGTCAAGGGACAAGGCTCAAGGCACAAGGCTCAAGGCTATAGGATCAAGGCTCAAGGCTCAAGGCACAAGGTGCAAGGCTCAAGGTCAAGGCGCAAGGCGGAAGGGCAAAAATTAAGGCTAGGGCTCAAGTCTGAATGCGCAAGGCTCAAGTCTCAAGGGTCAACGCTCAATGCTCAAGGCTCAAGGCTCAAGGCTCAAGGCTCAAGGCTCAAGTCTCAATGCGCAAGGCTCAAGGCACAATGGTCAAGAGTCAAGGATAGAGTCTCAAGGCTCAAGGCTCATGGCTCAACGCTCAAGGCTCAAGGGTCAATGCTCATTGCTCAAGGGTCAAGGCGCAAGGCTCAAGTTTCAAGGCTCAAGGCTCAAGGCTCAAGGGTCAACGCTCAATGCTCAATGCTCAAGGCTCTAGGCTTTAGGCTCAAGGCTCAAGGCTCAAGTCTCAAGGCTCAAGGCTCAAGGCTCAAAGGTCAAGGTTCAAGGCTCAAGCATCAACGCCCAGGGCTCAAGGCTCAAGGCTCACGGCTCAAGGCTCAAGGCTCAATGCTCAAGGCTGAAGGGTCAACGCTCAATGCTCAAGGCTCAAGTCTCAAGGCTCAAGGCCCAAGGCTCAAGGCTCAATGCTCATGGCTCAAGGCTCAAGGCTCAATGCTCAAGGCTCAAGGCTCAAGGCTCAAGGCTCAATGCTCAAGGCTCAAGGCTCAAGGCTCAATGCTCAAGGCTCAAGGCTCAAGGTTCAAGGCTCAAGGCTCAAGGCTCAAGGCTCAAGGCTCAAGGCTCAAGGCTCAAGGCTCAAGCATCAACGCTCTAGGGTTGAGGCTCAAGGCTCAAGTTTCAAGGCTCAAGGGTCAATGCTCAATGCTCAAGGCTCAAGGCTCAAGGCTCAAGGCTCAAGGCTCAAGGCTCAAGGCTCAAGGCTCAAGGCTCAAGGCTCAAGGCTCAAGGCTCAAGGCTCAAGGCGCAAGGCGCAAGGCTCAAGGCTCCATGCTCAACGCTCAAGGCTCAAGGCTCAAGGCTCAAGTCTCAAGGCTTAAGGTTCAAGGATCAAGGCTCAAGGCTATAGGATCAAGGCTCAAGGCACAAGGTGCAAGGCTCAAGGTCAAGGCGCAAGGCGGAAGGGCAAGAATTAAGGCTAGGGCTCAAGTCTCAATGCGCAAGGCTCAAGGCTCAAGGCTCAAGGCTCAAGGCTCAAGGCTCAAGGCTCAAGGCTCAAGTCTCAATGCGCAAGGCTCAAGGCACAATGGTCAAGAGTCAAGGATAGAGTCTCAAGGCTCAAGGCTCATGGCTCAAGGCTCAAGGATCAATGCTCAAGGCTCAAGGATCAAGGCTCAAGGCTCAAGTTCCAAGGCTCAAGGCTCAAGGCTCAAGGCTCAAGGCTTAAGGCTCAAGGCTCAAGGCTCAAGGGTCAACGCTCAATGCTCAATGCTCTAGGCTCTAGGCTCTAGGCTCAAGGCTCTAGGCTCAAGGCTCAAGGCTCAAAGGTCAAGGTTCAAGGCTCAAGCATCAACGCTCAGGGCTCAAGGCTCAAGGCTCAAGGCTCAAGGCTCAAGGCTCAAGGCTCAAGGCTCAAGACTCAAGGCTCAAGCATCAACGCTCTATGGTTGAGGCTCAAGGCTCAAGTTTCAAGGCTCAAGGCTCAAGGCTCAAGGGTCAATGCTCAAGGCTCAAGGCTCAAGGCTCAAGGCTCAAGGCTCAAGGCTCAAGGCTCAAGGCTCAAGGCGCAAGGCTCAAGGCTCCACGCTCAACGCTCAACGCTCAAGGCTCAAGGCTCAAGGTTCAAGGATCAAGGCTCAAGGCTATTGGATCAAGGCTCAAGGCACAAGGTGCAAGGCTCAAGGTCAAGGCGCAAGGCGGAAGGGCAAGAATTAAGGCTAGGGCTCAAGTCTGAATGTGCAAGGGTCAACGCTCAAGGCTCAAGGCTCAAGGCTCAAGGCTCAAGGCTCAAGGCTCAAGGCTCAAGTCTCAATGCGCAAGGCTCAAGGCACAATGGTCAAGAGTCAAGGATAGAGTCTCAAGGCTCAAGGCTCATGGCTCAAGGCTCAATGCTCAAGGGTCAACGCTCATTGCTCAAGGGTCAAGGCGCAAGGCTCAAGTTTCAAGGCTCAAGGCTCAAGGCTCAAGGCTCAAGGCTCAACGCCCAATGCTCAATGCTCAAGGCTCTAGGCTCTAGGCTCAAGGCTCAAGTCTCAAGGCTCAAGGCTCAAGGCTCAAGGCTCAAAGGTCAAGGTTCAAGGCTCAAGCATCAACGCTCAGGGCTCAAGGCTCAAGGCTCACGGCTCAAGGCTCAAGGCTCAATGCTCAAGGCTCAAGGGTCAACGCTCAATGCTCAAGGCTCAAGTCTCAAGGCTCAAGGCTCAATGCTCATGGCTCAAGGCTCAAGGCTCAATGCTCAAGGCTCAAGGCTCAATGCTCAAGGCTCAAGGCTCAAGGCTCAAGGCTCAATGCTCAAGGCTCAAGGCTCAAGGTTCAAGGCTCAAGGCTAAAGGCTCAAGGCTCAAGGCTCAAGGCTCAAGCATCAATGCTCTAGGGTTGAGGCTCAAGGCTCAAGTTTCAAGGCTCAAGGCTCAAGGCTCAAGGCTCAAGGCTCAAGGGTCAATGCTCAATGCTCATGGCTCAAGGCTCAAGGCTCAAGGCTCAAGGCTCAAGGCTCAAGGCTCAAGGCTCAAGGCTCAAGGCTCAAGGCTCAAGGCTCAAGGCTCAAGGCTCAAGGTTCAAGGCTCAAGGGTCAAGGCTCAAGGCTCAAGGCTCAAGGCTCAAGGCTCAAGGCTCAAGGCTCAAGGCTCAAGGCTCAAGGCTCAAGGCTCAAGGCTCAAGCATCAACGCTCAAGCATCAACGCTCTATGGTTGAGGCTCAAGGCTCAAGGCTCAAGGCTCAAGGCTCAAGGCTCAAGCATCAACGCTCTATTGTTGAGGCTCAAGGCTCAAGTTTCAAGGCTCAAGGCTCAAGGCTCAAGGGTCAATGCTCAAGACTCAAGGCTCAAGGCTCAAGGCTCAAGGCGCAAGGCTCAAGGCTCCACGCTCAACGCTCAACGCTCAACGCTCAAGGCTCAAGGCTCAAGGCTCAAGGTTCAAGGATCAAGGCTCAAGGCTATAGGATCAAGGCTCAAGGCACAAGGTGCAAGGCTCAAGGTCAAGGCGCAAGGCGGAAGGGCAAGAATTAAGGCTAGGGCTCAAGTCTGAATGCGCAAGGCTCAAGGGTCAACGCTCAATGCTCAAGGCTCAAGGCTCAAGGCTCAAAGCTCAAGGCTCAAGTCTCAATGCGCAAGGCTCAAGGCACAATGGTCAAGAGTCAAGGATAGAGTCTCAAGGCTCAAGGCTCATGGCTCAACGCTCAAGGCTCAAGGCTCAAGGGTCAACGCTCATTGCTCAAGGGTCAAGGCGCAAGGCTCAAGTTTCAAGGCTCAAGGCTCAAGGCTCAAGGCTCAAGGCTCAACGCCCAATGCTCAATGCTCAAGGCTCTAGGCTCTAGGCTCAAGGCTCAAGGCTCAAGTCTCAAGGCTCAAGGCTCAAGGCTCAAAGGTCAAGGTTCAAGGCTCAAGCATCAACGCTCAGGGCTCAAGGCTTAAGGCTCACGGCTCAAGGCTCAATGCTCAAGGCTAAAGGCTCAAGGCTCAAGGCTCAAGGCTCAAGGCGCAAGGCGCAAGGCTCAAGGCTCCATGCTCAACGCTCAAGGCTCAAGGCTCAAGGCTCAAGTCTCAAGGCTTAAGGTTCAAGGATCAAGGCTCAAGGCTATAGGATCAAGGCTCAAGGCACAAGGTGCAAGGCTCAAGGTCAAGGCGCAAGGCGGAAGGGCAAGAATTAAGGCTAGGGCTCAAGTCTCAATGCGCAAGGCTCAAGGCTCAAGGCTCAAGGCTCAAGGCTCAAGGCTCAAGGCTCAAGGCTCAAGGCTCAAGGCTCAAGGCTCAAGGCTCAAGTCTCAATGCGCAAGGCTCAAGGCACAATGGTCAAGAGTCAAGGATAGAGTCTCAAGGCTCAAGGCTCATGGCTCAAGGCTCAAGGATCAATGCTCAAGGCTCAAGGATCAAGGCTCAAGGCTCAAGTTCCAAGGCTCAAGGCTCAAGGCTCAAGGCTCAAGGCTTAAGGCTCAAGGCTCAAGGCTCAAGGGTCAACGCTCAATGCTCTAGGCTCTAGGCTCTAGGCTCAAGGCTCAAGGCTCAAGGCTCAAAGGTCAAGGTTCAAGGCTCAAGCATCAACGCTCAGGGCTCAAGGCTCAAGGCTCAAGGCTCAAGGCTCAAGGCTCAAGGCTCAAGGCTCAAGGCTCAAGGCTCAAGGCTCAAGCATCAACGCTCTATGGTTGAGGCTCAAGGCTCAAGTTTCAAGGCTCAAGGCTCAAGGCTCAAGGGTCAATGCTCAAGGCTCAAGGCTCAAGGCTCAAGGCTCAAGGCTCAAGGCTCAAGGCTCAAGGCTCAAGGCTCAAGGCTCAAGGCGCAAGGCTCAAGGCTCCACGCTCAACGCTCAACGCTCAAGGCTCAAGGCTCAAGGCTCAAGGTTCAAGGATCAAGGCTCAAGGCTATTGGATCAAGGCTCAAGGCACAAGGTGCAAGGCTCAAGGTCAAGGCGCAAGGCGGAAGGGCAAGAATTAAGGCTAGGGCTCAAGTCTGAATGTGCAAGGGTCAACGCTCAAGGCTCAAGGCTCAAGGCTCAAGGCTTAAGGCTCAAGTCTCAATGCGCAAGGCTCAAGGCACAATGGTCAAGAGTCAAGGATAGAGTCTCAAGGCTCAAGGCTCATGGCTCAACGCTCAAGGCTCAAGGGTCAACGCTCATTGCTCAAGGGTCAAGGCGCAAGGCTCAAGTTTCAAGGCTCAAGGCTCAAGGCTCAAGGCTCAAGGCTCAACGCCCAATGCTCAATACTCAAGGCTCTAGGCTCTAGGCTCAAGGCTCAAGGCTCAAGTCTCAAGGCTCAAGGCTCAAGGCTCAAGGCTCAAAGGTCAAGGTTCAAGGCTCAAGCATCAACGCTCAGGGCTCAAGGCTCAAGGCTCACTGCTCAAGGCTCAAGGCTCAATGCTCAAGGCTCAAGGGTCAACGCTCAATGCTCAAGGCTCAAGTCTCAAGGCTCAAGGCTCAAGGCTCAATGCTCATGGCTCAAGGCTCAAGGCTCAATGCTCAAGGCTCAAGGCTCAATGCTCAAGGCTCAAGGCTCAAGGCTCAAGGCTCAATGCTCAAGGCTCAAGGCTCAAGGTTCAAGGCTCAAGGCTAAAGGCTCAAGGCTCAAGGCTTAAGGCTCAAGCATCAATGCTCTAGGGTTGAGGCTCAAGGCTCAAGTTTCAAGGCTCAAGGCTCAAGGCTCAAGGCTCAAGGCTCAAGGCTCAAGGGTCAATGCTCAATGCTCATGGCTCAAGGCTCAAGGCTCAAGGCTCAAGGCTCAAGGCTCAAGGCTCAAGGCTCAAGGCTCAAGGCTCAAGGCTCAAGGCTCAAGGCTCAAGGCTCAAGGGTCAAGGCTCAAGGCTCAAGGCTCAAGGCTCAAGGCTCAAGGCTCAAGGCTCAAGGCTCAAGGCTCAAGCATCAACGCTCAAGCATCAACGCTCTATGGTTGAGGCTCAAGGCTCAAGGCTCAAGGCTCAAGGCTCAAGCATCAATGCTCTATTGTTGAGGCTCAAGGCTCAAGTTTCAAGGCTCAAGGCTCAAGGCTCAAGGCTCAAGGCTCAAGGGTCAATGCTCAAGACTCAAGGCTCAAGGCTCAAGGCTCAAGGCTCAAGGCTCAAGGCGCAAGGCTCAAGGCTCCACGCTCAACGCTCAACGCTCAACGCTCAAGGCTCAAGGCTCAAGGCTCAAGGTTCAAGGATCAAGGCTCAAGGCTATAGGATCAAGGCTCAAGGCACAAGGTGCAAGGCTCAAGGTCAAGGCGCAAGGCGGAAGGGCAAGAATTAAGGCTAGGGCTCAAGTCTGAATGCGCAAGGCTCAAGGCTCAAGGGTCAACGCTCAATGCTCAAGGCTCAAGGCTCAAGGCTCAAAGCTCAAGGCTCAAGGCTCAATGCGCAAGGCTCAAGGCACAATGGTCAAGAGTCAAGGATAGAGTCTCAAGGCTCAAGGCTCATGGCTCAACGCTCAAGGCTCAAGGCTCAAGGGTCAACGCTCATTGCTCAAGGGTCAAGGCGCAAGGCTCAAGTTTCAAGGCTCAAGGCTCAAGGCTCAAGGCTCAACGCCCAATGCTCAATGCTCAAGGCTCTAGGCTCTAGGCTCAAGGCTCAAGGCTCAAGGCTCAAGTCTCAAGGCTCAAGGCTCAAGGCTCAAAGGTCAAGGTTCAAGGCTCAAGCATCAACGCTCAGGGCTCAAGGCTCAAGGCTCACGGCTCAAGGCTCAAGGCTCAATGCTCAAGGCTCAAGGGTCAACGCTCAATGCTCAAGGCTCAAGTCTCAAGGCTCAAGGCCCAAGGCTCAAGGCTCAATGCTCATGGCTCAAGGCTCAAGGGTCAATGCTCAAGGCTCAAGGCTCAATGCTGAAGGCTCAAGCCTCAAGGCTCAATGCTCAAGGCTCAAGGCTCAACGTTCAAGGCTCAAGGCTCAAGGCTCAAGGCTCAAGCATCAACGCTCTAGGGTTGAGGCTCAAGGCTCAAGTTTCAAGGCTCAAGGCTCAAGGCTCAAGGCTCAAGGCTCAAGCATCAACGCTCTAGGGTTGAGGCTCAAGGCTCAAGTTTCAAGGCTCAAGGCTCAAGGCTCAAGGCTAAAGGCTCAAGGGTCAATGCTCAATGCTCAAGGCTCAAGGCTCAAGGCTCAAGGCTCAAGGCTCAAGGCTCAAGGCTCAAGGCTCAAGGCTCAAGGCTCAAGGCTCAAGGCTCAAGGTTCAAGGCTCAAGGCTCAAGGCTCAAGGCTCAAGGCTCAAGGCTCAAGGCTCAAGGCTCAAGGCTCAAGGCTCAATGCTCAAGGCTCAAGGGTCAACACTCAATGCTCAAGGCTCAAGTCTCAAGGCTCAAGGCCCAAGGCTCAAGGCTCAATGCTCATGGCTCAAGGCTCAAGGCTCAATGCTCAAGGCTCAAGGCTCAATGCTCAAGGCTCAAGCCTCAAGGCTCAATGCTCAAGGCTCAAGGCTCAAGGTTCAAGGCTCAAGGCTCAAGGCTCGAGGCTCAAGGCTCAAGCATCAACGCTCTAGGGTTGAGGCTCAAGGCTCAAGTTTCAAGGCTCAAGTTTCAAGGCTCAAGGCTCAAGGGTCAATGCTCAATGCTCAAGGCTCAAGGCTCAAGGCTCAAGGCTCAAGGCTCAAGGCTCAAGGCTCAAGGCTCAAGGCTCAAGGTTCAAGGCTCAAGGCTCAAGGCTCAAGGCTCAAGGCTCAAGGCTCAAGGCTCAAGCATCAACGCTCTACGGTTGAGGCTCAAGGCTCAAGTTTCAAGGCTCAAGGCTCAAGGCTCAAGGCTCAAGGGTCAATGCTCAAGGCTCAAGGCTCAAGGCTCAAGCATCAACGCTCTATGGTTGAGGCTCAAGGCTCAAGTTTCAAGGCTCAAGGCTCAAGGCTCAAGGCTCAAGGGTCAATGCTCAAGGCTCAAGGCTCAAGGCTCAAGGCTCAAGGCTCAAGGCGTAAGGCTCAAGGCTCCACGCTCAACGCTCAACGCTCAACGCTCAACGCTCAACGCTCAACGCTCAAGGTTCAAGGATCAAGGCTCAAGGCTCAAGGCACAAGGTGCAAGGCTCAAGGTCAAGGCGCAAGGCGGAAGGGCAAGAATTAAGGCTAGGGCTCAAGTCTGAATGCGCAAGGCTCAAGGCTCAAGGGTCAACGCTCAATGCTCAAGGCTCAAGGCTCAAGGCTCAAGGCTCAAGGCTCAAGGCTCAAGTCTCAATGCGCAAGGCTCAAGGCACAATGGTCAAGAGTCAAGGATAGAGTCTCAAGGCTCAAGGCTCATGGCTCAACGCTCAAGGCTTAAGGCTCAAGGGTCAACGCTCATTGCTCAAGGGTCAAGGCGCAAGGCTCAAGTTTCAAGGCTCAAGGCTCAAGGCTCAAGCCTCAAGGCTCAACGCCCAATGCTCAATGCTCAAGGCTCTAGGCTCTAGGCTCAAGGCTCAAGGCTCAAGTCTCAAGGCTCAAGGCTCAAGGCTCAAAGGTCAAGGTTCAAGGCTCAAGCATCAACGCTCAGGGCTCAAGGCTCAAGGCTCACGGCTCAAGGCTCAAGGCTCAAGGCTCAATGCTCAAGGCTCAAGGGTCAATGCTCAATGCTCAAGGCTCAAGTCTCAAGGCTCAAGGCCCAAGGCTCAAGGCTCAATGCTCATGGCTCAAGGCTCAAGGCTCAATGCTCAATGCTCAAGGCTCAAGGCTCAATGCTCAAGGCTCAAGGCTCAAGGCTCAATGCTCAAGGCTCAAGGCTCAAGGCTCAAGGCTCAAGGCTCAAGGCTCAAGGCTCAAGGCTCAAGGCTCAAGGCTCAAGGCTCAAGGCTCAAGGCTCAAGGCTCAAGGCTCAAGGCTCAAGGCTCAAGGCTCAAGCATCAACGCTCTAGGATTGAGGCTCAAGGCTCAAGTTTCAAGGCTCAAGGCTCAAGGCTCAAGGGTCAATGCTCAATGCTCAAGGCTCAATGCGCAAGGCTCAAGGCTCAAGGGTAAAGGCTCAAGGCTCAAGGCTCAAGGCTCAAGGCTCAGGCTCAAGGCTCAAGTCTCAATGCGCAAAGCTCAAGGCACAATGGTCAAGAGTCAAGGATAGAGTCTCAAGACTCAAGGCTCAACGCCCAATGCTCAATGCTCAAGGCTCTAGGCTCTAGGCTCAAGGCTCAAGGCTCAAGGCTCAAGGCTCAAGGCTCAAGGCTCAAGGCTCTAGGCTCTAGGCTCAAGGCTCAAGGCTCAAGGCTCAAGGCTCAACGCCCAATGCTCAATGCTCAAGGCTCAAGGCTCAAGGCTCAAGGCTCAAGGCTCAAGGCTCTAGGCTCAAGGCTCAAGCATCAACGCTCTATGGTTGAGGCTCAAGGCTCAAGTTTCAAGGCTCAAGGCTCAAGGGTCAATGCTCAAGGGTTAATGCTCAAGGCTCAAGGCTCAAGGCTCAAGGCTCAAGCATCAACGCTCTATGGTTGAGGCTCAAGGCTCAAGTTTCAAGGCTCAAGGCTCAAGGCTCAAGGGTCAATGCTCAAGGCTCAAGGCTCAAGGCTCAAGGCTCAAGGCTCAAGGCTCAAGGCTCAAGGCTCAAGGCTCAAGGCTCAAGGCGCAAGGCGCAAGGCTCAAGGCTCCACGCTCAACGCTCAACGCTCAACGCTCAACGCTCAACGCTCAAGGCTCAAGGCTCAAGGTTCAAGGATCAAGGCTCAAGGCTATAGGATCAAGGCTCAAGGCACAAGGTGCAAGGCTCAAGGTCAAGGCGCAAGGCGGAAGGGCAAGAATTATGGCTAGGGCTCAAGTCTGAATGCGCAAGGCTCAAGGCTCAAGGGTCAACGCTCAATGCTCAAGGCTCAAGGCTCAAGGCTCAAGGCTTAAGTCTCAATGCGCAAGGCTCAAGGCACAATGGTCAAGAGTCAAGGATAGAGTCTCAAGGCTCAAGGCTCATGGCTCAACGCTCAAGGCTCAAGGCTCAAGGGTCAACGCTCATTGCTCAAGGGTCAAGGCGCAAGGCTCAAGTTTCAAGGCTCAAGGCTCAAGGCTCAAGGCTCAAGGCTCAACGCCCAATGCTCAATGCTCAAGGCTCTAGGCTCTAGGCTCAAGGCTCAAGGCTCATGTCTCAAGGCTCAAGGCTCAAGGCTCAAAGGTCAAGGTTCAAGGCTCAAGCATCAACGCTCAGGGCTCAAGGCTCAAGGCTCACGGATCAAGGCTCAAAGCTCAAGGCTCAATGCTCAAGGCTCAAGGGTCACCGCTCAATGCTCAAGGCTCAAGTCTCAAGGCTCAAGGCCCAAGGCTCAAGGCTCAATGCTCATGGCTCAAGGCTCAAGGCTCAATGCTCAAGGCTCAAGGCTCAATGCTCAAGGCTCAATGCTCAAGGCTCAAGGCTCAAGGCTCAAGGCTCAAGGCTCAAGGCTCAAGGCTCAAGGCTCAAGGCTCAAGCATCAACGCTCTAGGGTTGAGGCTCAAGGCTCAAGTTTCAAGGCTCAAGGCTCAAGGCTCAAGGGTCAATGCTCAATGCTCAAGGCTCAAGGCTCAAGGCTCAAGGCTCAAGGCTCAAGGCTCAAGGCTCAAGGCTCAAGGCTCAAGGCTCAAGGCTCAAGGCTCAAGGCTCAAGGCTCAAGGCTCAAGGCTCAGGCTCCACGCTCAACGCTCAACGCTCAAGGCTCAAGGCTCAAGGCTCAAGGTTCAAGGATCAAGGCTCAAGGCTATAGGATCAAGGCTCAAGGCACAAGGTGCAAGGCTCAAGGTCAAGGCGCAAGGCGGAAGGGTAAGAATTAAGGCTAGGGCTCAAGTCTCAATGCGCAAAGCTCAAGGCTCAAGGGTAAAGGCTCAAGGCTCAAGGCTCAAGGCTCAAGGCTCAAGTCTCAATGCACAAAGCTCAAGGCACAATGGTCAAGAGTCAAGGATAGAGTCTCAAGGCTCAAGGCTCAAGGCTCAATGCTCAAGGCTCAAGGGTCAACGCTCAATGCTCAAGGGTCAAGGAGCAAGGCTCAAGTTCCAAGGCTCAAGGCTCAAGGCTCAAGGCTCAAGGGTCAACGCTCAATGCTCAATGCTCAAGGCTCTAGGCTCTAGGCTCAAGGCTCAAGGCTCAAGTCTCAAGGCTCAAGGCTCAAAGGTCAAGGTTCAAGGCTCAAGCATCAACGCTCAGGGCTCAAGGCTCAAGGCTCAATGCTCAAGGCTCAAGGGTCAACGCTCAATGCTCAAGGCTCAAGTCTCAAGGCTCAAGGCCCAAGGCTCAAGGCTCAATGCTCATGGCTCAAGGCTCAAGGCTCAAGGCTCAATGCTCAAGGCTCAAGGCTCAATGCTCAAGGCTCAAGGCTCAAGGCTCAATGCTCAAGGCTCAAGGCTCAAGGTTCAAGGCTCAAGGCTCAAGGCTCAAGGCTCAAGCATCAACGCTCTATGGTGGAGGCTCAAGGCTCAAGTTTCAAGGCTCAAGGCTCAAGGCTCAAGGCTCAAGGGTCAATGCTCAATGCTCAAGGCTCAAGGCTCAAGGCTCCAGGCTCAAGGCTCAAGGCTCAAGGCTCAAGGCTCAAGGCTCTAGGCTCAAGGCTCAAGGCGCAAGGCTCAAGGCTCCACGCTCAATGCTCAAGGCTCAAGGCTCAAGGGTCAACGCTCAATGCTCAAGGGTCAAGGCGCAAGGCTCAAGTTCCAAGGCTCAAGGCTCAAGGCTCAAGGCTCAAGGGTCAACGCTCAATGCTCAATGCTCAAGGCTCTAGGCTCTAGGCTCAAGGCTCAAGGCTCAAGTCTCAAGGCTCAAGGCTCAAGGCTCAAAGGTCAAGGTTCAAGGCTCAAGCATCAACGCTCAGGGCTCAAGGCTCAAGGCTTACGGCTTAAGGCTCAAGGCTCAATGCTCAAGGCTCAAGGGTCAACGCTCAATGCTCAAGGCTCAAGTCTCAAGGCTCAAGGCCCAAGGCTCAAGGCTCAATGCTCATGGCTCAAGGCTCAAGGCTCAATGCTCAAGGCTCAAGGCTCAATGCTCAAGGCTCAAGGCTCAAGACTCAATGCTCAAGGCTCAAGGCTCAAGATTCAAGGCTCAAGGCTCAAGGCTCAAGGCTCAAGGCTCAAGGCTCAAGCATCAACGCTCTATGGTGGAGGCTCAAGGCTCAAGTTTCAAGGCTCAAGGCTCAAGGCGCAAGGCGCAAGGCTCAAGGCTCAAGGCTCAAGGTTCAAGGATCAAGGCTCAAGGCTATAGGATCAAGGCTCAAGGCACAAGGTACAAGGCTCAAGGTCAAGGCGCAAGGCGGAAGGGAAAGAATTAAGGCTAGGGCTCAAGTCTCAATGCGCAAGGCTCAAGGCTCAAGGGTCAAGGCTCAAGGCTCAAGGCTCAAGGCTCAAGGCTCAAGGCTCAAGGCTCAAGGCTCAAGGCTCAAGGCTCAAGGCTCAAGGCTCAACGCTCATTGCTCAAGGGTCAAGGCGCAAGGCTCAAGTTTCAAGGCTCAAGGCTCAAGGCTCAAGGATCAAGGCTCAAGGCTCAAGGGTCAACGCCCAATGCTCAATGCTCAAGGCTCTAGGCTCAAGGCTCAAGGCTCAAGGCTCAAGGCTCAAGGCTCAAAGGTCAAGGTTCAAGGCTCAAGCATCAACGCTCAGGGCTCAAGGCTCAAGGCTCACGGCTCAAGGCTCAAGGCTCAAGGCTCAATGCTCAAGGCTCAAGGGTCAACGCTCAATGCTCAAGGCTCAAGTCTCAAGTCTCAAGGCTCAAGGCCCAAGGCTCAAGGCTCAAGGCTCAAGGCTCAATGCTCATGGCTCAAGGCTCAAGGCGCAAGGCTCAAGGCTCCACGCTCAATGCTCAAGGCTCAAGGCTCAAGGGTCAACGCTCAATGCTCAAGGGTCAAGGCGCAAGGCTCAAGTTCCAAGGCTCAAGGCTCAAGGCTCGAGGCTCAAGGGTCAACGCTCAATGCTCAATGCTCAAGGCTCTAGGCTCTAGGCTCAAGGCTCAAGGCTCAAGTCTCAAGGCTCAAGGCTCAAGGCTCAAAGGTCAAGGTTCAAGGCTCTAGCATCAACGCTCAGGGCTCAAGGCTCAAGGCTTACGGCTTAAGGCTCAAGGCTCAATGCTCAAGGCTCAAGGGTCAACGCTCAATGCTCAAGGCTCAAGTCTCAAGGCTCAAGGCCAAGGCTCAAGGCTCAATGCTCATGGCTCAAGGCTCAAGGCTCAATGCTCAAGGCTCAAGGCTCAATGCTCAAGGCTCAAGGCTCAAGGCTCAAGACTCAATGCTCAAGGCTCAAGGCTCAAGGTTCAAGGCTCAAGGCTCAAGGCTCAAGGCTCAAGGCTCAAGCATCAACGCTCTATGATGGAGGCTCAAGGCTCAAGTTTCAAGGCTCAAGGCTCAAGGCTCAAGGCGCAAGGCGCAAGGCTCAAGGCTCAAGGCTCAAGGCTCAAGGTTCAAGGATCAAGGCTCAAGGCTATAGGATCAAGGCTCAAGGCACAAGGTACAAGGCTCAAGGTCAAGGCGCAAGGCGGAAGGGAAAGAATTAAGGCTAGGGCTCAAGTCTCAATGCGCAAGGCTCAAGGCTCAAGGGTCAAGGCTCAAGGCTCAAGGCTCAAGGCTCAAGGCTCAAGGCTCAAGGCTCAAGGCTCAAGGCTCAAGGCTCAAGGCTCAAGGCTCAAGGCTCAAGGGTCAACGCTCATTGCTCAAGGGTCAAGGCGCAAGGCTCAAGTTTCAAGGCTCAAGGCTCAAGGCTCAAGGATCAAGGCTCAAGGCTCAAGGGTCAACGCCCAATGCTCAATGCTCAAGGCTCTAGGCTCAAGGCTCAAGGCTCAAGGCTCAAAGGTCAAGGTTCAAGGCTCAAGCATCAACGCTCAGGGCTCAAGGCTCAAGGCTCACGGCTCAAGGCTCAAGGCTCAAGGCTCAATGCTCAAGGCTCAAGGGTCAACACTCAATGCTCAAGGCTCAAGTCTCAAGTCTCAAGGCTCAAGGCCCAAGGCTCAAGGCTCAATGCTCATGGCTCAAGGCTCAAGGCTCAATGCTCAAGGCTCAAGGCTCAAGGCTCAATGCTCAATGCTCAAGGCTCAAGGCTCAAGGCTCAATGCTCAAGGCTCAAGGCTCAAGGCTCAAGGCTCAAGGCTCAAGGCTCAAGGCTCAAGGCTCAAGGCTCAAGCATCAACGCTCAAGGGTTGAGGCTCAAGGCTCAAGTTTCAAGGCTCAAGGCTCAAGGCTCAAAGCTCAAGGGTCAATGCTCAAAGCTCAAGGCTCAAGGCTCAAGGCTCAAGGCTCCAGGCTCAAGGCTCAAGGCTCAAGGCTCAAGGCTCAAGGCTCAAGGCTCCACGCTCAACGCTCATCGCTCAAGGCTCAAGGCTCAAGGTTCAAGGATCAAGGCTCAAGGCTATAGGATCAAGGCTCAAGGCACAAGGTGCAAGGCACAAGGTGCAAGGCTCAAGGTCAAGGCGCAAGGCGGAAGGGTAAGAATTAAGGCTAGGGCTCATGTCTCAATGTGCAAGGCTCAAGGGTCAAGGGTCAAGGCTCAAGGCTCAAGGCTCAAGGCTCAAGTCTCAATGCGCAAGGCTCAAGGCACAATGGTCAAGAGTCAAGGATAGAGTCTCAAGGCTCAAGGCTCAAGGCTCATGGCTCAAGGCTCAAGGCTCAATGCTCAAGGCTCAAGGGTCAACGCTCAATGCTCAAGGGTCAAGGCGCAAGGCTCAAGTTCCAAGGCTCAAGGCTCAAGGCTCAAGGCTCAAGGGTCAACGCTCAATGCTCAATGCTCAAGGCTCTAGGCTCTAGGCTCTAGGCTCAAGGCTCAAGTCTCAAGTCTCAAGGCTCAAGGCTCAAGGCTCAAAGGTCAAGGTTCAAGGCTCAAGCATCAATGCTCAGGGCTCAAGGCTCAAGGCTTACAGCTTAAGGCTCAAGGCTCAATGCTCAAGACTCAAGGGTCAACGCTCAATGCTCAAGGCTCAAGTCTCAAGGCTCAAGGCCCAAGGCTCAAGGCTCAATGCTCATGGCTCAAGGCTCAAGGCTCAATGCTCCAGGCTCAAGGCTCAATGCTCAAGGCTCAAGGCTCAAGGCTCAAGGCTCAAGGCTCAAGGCTCAAGGCTCAAGGCTCAAGGCTCAAGGCTCAAGGCTCAAGGCTCAACGCTCAAGGCTCAAGGCTCAACACTCAATGCTAAACGCTCAACGCTCAATGCTCAACGCTCAACGCTTCATGGTCAAGGCTCAACGCTCAAGGATCAAGGCTCAAGGGTCAATGCTCAGGGGTCATGGGTCATAGCTCAAGGCTCAAGGCTCAAGGCTCAAGGCTCAAGGCTCAAGGCTCAAGGCTCAAGGCTCAAGGCTCAAGGCTCAAGGCTCCAGGCTCAAGGCGCAAGGCTCAAGGCTCCACGCTCAACGCTCAACGCTCAAGGCTCAAGGCTCAAGGCTCAAGGCTCAAGGTTCAAGGATCAAGGCTCAAGGCTATAGGATCAAGGCTCAAGGCACAAGGTGCAAGGCTCAAGGTCAAGGCGCAAGGCGGAAGGGCAAGAATTAAGGCTAGGGCTCAAGTCTCAATGAACAAGGCTCAAGGCTCAAGGGTCAAGGGTCAAGGCTCAAGGCTCAAGGCTCAAGGCTCAAGGCTCAAGGCTCAAGGCTCAAGGCTCAAGTCTCAATGCGCAAGGCTCAAGGCACAATGGTCAAGAGTCAAGGATAGAGTCTCAAGGCTCAAGGCTCAAGGCTCATGGCTCAAGGCTCAAGGCTCAATGCTCAAGGCTCAAGGGTCAACGCTCAATGCTCAAGGGTCAAGGCGCAAGGCTCAAGTTCCAAGGCTCAAGGCTCAAGGCTTAAGGCTCAAGGCTCAAGGCTCAAGGCTCAAGGCTAAAGGCTCAAGGCTCAAGGGTCAACGCTCAAAGCTCAAGGCTCTAGGCTCAAGGCTCAAGGCTCAAGGCTCAAGTCTCAAGGCTCAAGGCTCAAGGCTCAAAGGTCAAGGTTCAAGGCTCAAGCATCAACGCTTAGGGCTCAAGGCTCATGGCTCAAGGCTCAAGGCTCAATGCTCAAGGCTCAAGATCAAGGCTCAAGGCTCAAGGCTCAAGGCTCAAAGGCGCAAGGGCAAGAATCAAGGCTCAAGGCTCAAGGCTCAATGCTGAAAGCTCAACACTCAACGATCAAGTCTCAAGGCGCAAGGCTCAAGGCTCCAGGCTCAAGGCTCAAGGCTAAAGGCTCGTGGCTAGAGGCTCGACGCTCGAGGCTTAAAGCTCGAGGCTCAAGGATCAAAGGCTCCAGGCTCCAGGCTCAAGACCCAAAGCTAATGGCTCATGGCTCGAGGCTCTAGGCGCAAGGGTCTAGGCTCAAGGCTCCAGGCTCAAAGGCTCAAGGCTCCAGGCTCAAGGCTCCAGGCTCCAGGCTCAAGGGTCCAGGCTCCAGGCTTAAGGCTCCAGGCTTGAAGGCTCAAGGCCAAGGCTCAAGGCTCAAGGCACAAGGCTCAAGGCTCAAGGCTCAAGGCTCAAGGCTCAAGGCTCAAGGCTCAAGGCTCAAGGCTCAAGGCTCAAGGGACAAGGCTCGAGGCTCAAGGCTCGAGGCTCAAGGCACAAGGCTCAAGGCTCAACGTTGAAGGCTCAAGGCTCAAGGCTCAAGGCTCAAGGCGCAAGGCACAAGGCTCAAGGCTCAAAGGCTCAAAGGCTCAAAGGCTCAAAGGCTCAAGGCTCCAGGCTCGACGCTCAAGGCTCCAGGGTCCAGGCTCAAGGCTCCAGCCTCAAAGGCTCAAGGCTTAAGGATCAAGGCTCAAGGCTCAAGGCTCAAGGCTCAAGGCTCACGGCTCAAGGCTCAAGGCTCAAGGCTCAAGGCTCAAGGCTAAAGGCTCAAGGCTCAAGGCTCAAGGCTCAAGGCTCAAGGCTCAAGGCTCAACGCTCAAGGGACAAGGCTCGAGGCTCAAGGCTCAAGTCCAAGGCTCCAGGCTCCAGGCTCAAGGCTCAAGCCTCAAGGCTCAACTCTCAAGGCTCAACGCTCAAGGCTCAAGGCTCAAGGCACAAGGCGTAAGGGTCAAGAGTCAAGGCTCAAGTCTCAAGTTTTAAGACTCAAGGCTCATGGCTCAAGGTTGAAGGCTCAAGGCTCAAGGCTCAAGTGTCGACGCTCATGGCTCAAGACTCAAGGTTCAAGTAACAAGGCTCATTGCTCAAGGCTTAAGTGTCAAGGCACAAGGCTCAAGGCTCAAGGGTCAACGCTCAAGGGTCAACGCTCAAGGGTCAATGGTCAAGGCTCAAGGCTCAAGGCTCAAGGCTCAAGGCTCAAGGCTCAACTCTCAACGCTCAATGCTCAACGCTCAACGCTTCATGGTCAACGCTCAAGGCTCAAGGTTCAAGGCTCAAGGGTCAATGCTCAAGACTCAACGCTCAAGGCTCAACGCTCAACGCTCAAGGCTCAACGCTCAAGGGACAAGGCTCGAGGCTCAAGGCTCAAGTCCAAGTCTCAAGGCTCAAGGCTCAAGGCTCAACTCTCAAGGCTCAAGGCTCAAGGCTCAAGGCTCAAGGCTCAAGGCTCAAGGCTCAAGGCGTAAGGGTCAAGAGTCAAGGCTCAAGTCTCAAGTTTTAAGACTCAAGGCTCATGGTTCAAGGCTGAAGGCTCAAGGCTCAAGGCTCAAGTTACAACGCTCAAGGCTTAAGGCTCAAGGTTCAAGTAACAAGGCTCAATGCTCAAGGCTCAAGGCTAAAGGCTCAAGGCTCAAGGGTCAACGCTCTAAGGTCAACGCTCAAGGGTCAAGGCTCAAGGCTCAAGGGTCAAGGCTCAAGGCTCAAGGCTCAAGGGTCAAGGCTCAAGGCTCAAGGCTTAAGGCTCCAGGCTCAAGGCTCAACGCTCAAGGCTCAAGGCTCAACACTCAATGCTCAACGCTCAACGCTCAATGCTTCATGGTCAAGGCTCAAGGCTCAAGGATCAAGGCTCAAGGGTCAATGCTCAAGGGTCATGGGTCATAGCTCAAGGCTCAAGGCTCAAGGCTCAAGGCTCAAGGCTCAAGGCTCAAGGCTCAAGGCTCAAGGGACAAGGCTCGAGGCTCAAGGCTCAAGGCTCAAGGCTCAAGGCTCAAGGCTCAAGGCTCAAGGCTCAAGGCTCAAGGCTCAAGGCTCAAGGCTCGAGGCGCAAGGCGCAAGGCTCAAGGCTCCAGGCTCCAGGCTCCAGGCTTAAGGCTCAAGGCTCAAAGGCTCAAGGCTCCAGGCTCGACGCTCAAGGCTCCAGGGTCCAGGCTCAAGGCTCCAGCCTCAAAGGCTCAAGGCTTAAGGATCAAGGCTCAAGGCTCAAGGCTCACGGCTCAAGGCTCAAGGCTCAAGGCTCAACGCTCACGGTTCAAGGCTCAAGGCTCAAGGCTCAAGGCTCAAGGCTCAAGGCTCAAGGCTCAACGCTCAAGGCTCAACGCTCCAGGCTCGAGGCTCAAGGCTCAAGTCCAAGGCTCCAGGCTCAAGGCTCAAGGCTCAAGGCTCAAGGCTTAACTCTCAAGGCTCAAGGCTCAAGGCTCAAGGCGTAAGGGTCAAGAGTCAAGGCTCAAGTCTCAAGTTTTAAGACTCAAGGCTCATGGCTCAAGGCTGAAGGCTCAAGGCTCAAGTTTCAGCGCTCAAGGCTCAAGGCTCATGTCTCAAGGCACAAGGCTCAAGGCTCAAGGGTCAACGCTCAAGGGTCAATGGTCAAGGGTCAAGGCTCAAGGCTCATGGCTCAAGGGTCAAGGCTCAAGGCTCAAGGCTCAAGGCTCAAGGGTCAATGCTCAAGACTCAACGCTCAAGGGACAAGGCTCGAGGCTCAAGGCTCAAGTCCAAGGCTCAAGGCTCAAGGCTCAAGACTCAACTCTCAAGGCTCAAGGCTGAAGGCTCAAGGCTCAAGGCGTAAGGGTCAAGAGTCAAGGCTCAAATCTCAAGTTTTAAGACTCAAGGCTCATGGCTCAAGGCTGAAGGCTCAAGGCTCAAGGCTCAAGGTTCAAGTAACAAGGCTCAATGCTCAAGGCTCAAGGCTCAAGGGTCAACGCTCTAAGGTCAACGCTCAAGGGTCAAGGCTCAAGGCTCAAGGCTCAAGGCTCAAGGCTCAAGGCTCAAGGCTTAAGGCTCCAGGCTCAAGGCTCAACGTTCAAGGCTCAAGGCTCAACACTCAATGCTCAACGCTCAACGCTCAACACTTCGTGGTCAAGGCTCAAGGCTCAAGGATCAAGGCTCAAGGGTCAATGCTCAAGGGTCATGGGTCATAGCTCAAGGCTCAAGGCTCAAGGCTCAAGGCTCAAGGCTCAAGGCTCAAGGCTCAAGGCTCAAGGCTCAAGGCTCAAGGCTCAAGGCTCAAGGCTCGAGGCTCAAGGGACAAGGCTCGAGGCTCAAGGCTCAAGGCTCGAGGCTCAAGGCTCGAGGCTCAGGGCTCAAGGCTCAAGGCTCAACGTTGAAGGCTCAAGGCTCAAGGCTCGAGGCTCGAGGCTCGAGGCGCAAGGCGCAAGGCTCAAGGCTCCAGGCTCCAGGCTTAAGGCTCAAGGCTCAAAGGCTCAAAGGCTCAAGGCTCCAGGCTCGACGCTCAAGGCTCCAGGGTCCAGGCTCAAGGCTCCAGCCTCAAAGGCTCAAGGCTTAAGGATCAAGGCTCAAGGCTCAAGGCTCAAGGCTCACGGCTCAAGGCTCAAGGCTCAAGGCTCAAGGCTCAAGGCTCAAGGCTCAAGGCTCAAGGCTCAAGGCTCAAGGCTCAAGGCTCAAGGCTCAAGGCTCAACGCTCCAGGCTCAACGCTCAAGGCTCGAGGCTCAAGGCTCAAGTCCAAGGCTCCAGGCTCAAGGCTCAAGGCTCAAGGCTCAAGGCTTAACTCTCAAGGCTCAAGGCTCAAGGCTCAAGGCTCAAGGCTTAAGGCTCAAGGCGTAAGGGTCAAGAGTCAAGGCTCAAGTCTCAAGTTTTAAGACTCAAGGCTCATGGCTCAAGGCTGAAGGCTCAAGGCTCAAGTTTCAGTGCTCAAGGCTCAAGACTCAAGGTTCAAGTAACAAGGCTAAATGCTCAAGGCTCAAGTCTCAAGGCACAAGGCTCAAGGCTCAAGGGTCAACGCTCAAGGGTCAACGGTCAAGGGTCAAGGCTCAAAGCTCATGGCTCAAGGGTCAAGGCTCAAGGCTCAAGGCTCAACTCTCAACGCTCAATGCTCAACGCTCAACGCTCATCGCTTCATGGTCAACGCTCAAGGCTCAAGGTTCAAGGCTCAAGGGTCAATGCTCAAGACTCAACGCTCAAGGGACAAGGCTCGAGGCTCAAGGCTCAAGTCCAAGGCTCAAGGCTCAAGGCTCAAGGCTCAACTCTCAAGGCTCAAGGCTCAAGGCTCAAGGCTCAAGGCGTAAGGGTCAAGAGTCAAGGCTCAAATCTCAAGTTTTAAGACTCAAGGCTCATGGCTCAAGGCTGAAGGCTCAAGGCTCAAGTTTCAACGCTCAAGGCTCAAGGCTTAAGGTTCAAGTAACAAGGCTCAATGCTCAACGCTCAAGGCTCAAGGCTCAAGGCTCAAGGCTCAAGGGTCAATGCTCTAAGGTCAACGCTCAAGGGTCAAGGCTCAAGGCTCAAGGCTCAAGGCTCAAGGCTCAAGGCTCAAGGCTCAAGGCTTAAGGCTCAAGGCTCAAGGCTAAAGGCTAAAGGCTCAAGGCTCAAGGCTTAAGGCTCCAGGCTCAAGGCTCAACGCTCAAGGCTCAAGGCTCAACACTCAATGCTCAACGCTCAACGCTCAACACTCAACGCTTCATGGTCAAGGCTCAAGGATCAAGGCTCAAGGGTCAATGCTCAAGGGTCATGGGTCATAGCTCAAGGCTCAAGGCTCAAGGCTCAAGGCTCAAGGCTCAAGGATCAAGGCTCAAGGCCCAAGGCTCAAGGCCAAGGCTCAAGGCTCAAGGCTCAAGGCTCAAGGCTCAAGGCTCAAGGCTCAAGGCTCAAGGCTCAAGGCTCAAGGCTCAAGGCTCAAGGCTCAAGGATCGAGGCTCAAGGCTCAAGGTTCAAGGCTCAAGGCTCAAGGCTCAAGGCTCAAGGCTCAAGGCTCAAGGCTCAAGGCTCAAGGATCAAGGCTCAAGGCTAAAGGCTCAAGGCTCCAGGCTCCAGGCTCAACGCTCAACGCTCAAGGCTCAACGCTCAAGGGTCAACGCTCAAGGGTCGAGGCTCACGGGACAAGGCTCAATGCTCAATGCTCAAGGCTCAAGGCTCAAGGCTCAAGGCTCAAGGCTCAAGGCTCAAGGCTCAAGGCTCCACGCTCAACGCTCAAGGCGTAAGGGTCAAGAGTCAAAGCTCAAGTCTCAAGTTTTAAGGCTTAAGGCTCAAGGCTCAAGGCTCAAGTATCAAGGCTCAAGGCTCAAGGCTCAAGGCTCAAGGCTTAAGGCGTAAGGGTCAAGTGTTAAGGCTCAAGTCTCAAGTTTTAAGGCTCAAGGATCATGGCTCAAGGCTCAAGGCGCAATGCTCACGGCTCAAGGCTAGAGGATCAAGGCTCAAGACTCAACGCTCAAGACTGAAGGCTTAAGGTACGAGGCTCGAGGCTCAAGGCTAAAGGCTCAAGGCTCAAGGCTAAAGGCTCAAGGATCGAGGCTCAAGGCTCAAGGCTCAAGGCCCAAGGCTCAAGGCTCAAGGCTCAAGGCTCAAAGCTCAAGGCATAACGCTGAAGGCTCAAGGCTCAAGGCTCAAGGCTCAAGGCTCGAGGCTCGAGGTTCAAGGCTCAAGGCTCAAGGTTCGAGGCTCAAGGCTCAAGGCTTAAGGCTCAAGGATCAATGCTCAAGGCTCAAGACGCAAGGCTCAAGGTGCAAGGGTCAAGTGTTAAGGCTTAAGTCTCAAGTTTTAAGGCTCAAGGATCATGGCTCAAGGCTCAAGGCGCAATGCTCAAGGCTCAAGGCTAGAGGATCAAGGTTCAAGGCTCAAGGCGCAATGCTCAAGGGTCAAGGGTCAAGGCTCAAGTCCCAAGGCACAAGGCTCAAGGCTCAACACTGAAGGCTCAAGGCTCAAGGCTCAAGGCTCAAGGCGCAAGGCTCAAGGCTCAAGGCTCAAGGCTCCCGGCTTAAGGCTCAAGGCTCAAAGGCTCAAGGCTCTAGGCTCCAGGCTCAAGGCTCTAGGCTCGACGCTCAAGGCTCCAGGGTCCAGGCTCAAGGCTCCAGGCTCAAAGGCTCAAGGCTCAAGGATCAAGGCTCAAGTCCAAGGCTCAATGCTCTAGGCTCAAGGCTCAAGGCTCAAGTCCAAGGCTCAAGGGACAAGGCTCGATGCTCAAGTCCAAGGCTCAAGGCTCAAGGCTCAAGGCTCAAGGCTCAAGGCTCAAGGCTCAAGGCTCAAGGCTCAAGGCTCAAGGCTCAAGGCTCAAGGCTCAAGGCGCAAGGGTCAAATGTTAAGGCTCAAGTCTCAATTTTAAGGCTCAAGGATCATGGCTCAAGGCTCAAGGCGCAATGCTCAAGCTCAAGGCTAGAGGATCAAGGCTCAAGGCTCAAGGCTGAAGGCTCAAGGTACAAGGCTCGAGGCTCAAGGCTCCAGGCTCAAGGCTCAAGGCTCAAGGCTCAAGGCTCAAGATGCAAGGCTCAAGGCACAAGGGGTTCCCTTATTCCTTGCTCCAAAAAACGAAAACCCTAGCCCCCCTTACTCCCTCCATTCGGCCGAAACATAGGAAGAACACAAGCCTTTGTGTTCTTCAATTGTTCTTCGTGTTCTTCGTGTTCTTCATAGTTCTTGAAGATCCAAGTTCATTTCATCAACCAACTAGAAAGTTTATCGTTGTGTTCATCATCAGTGGACTATCTTAAGCAATCAACAAGGTATGTTTTGAGAAAACCCTTTCTCCCTTCTCCCCTCTTGGCCGAATTCGAACCCAAGAACCCTAGGGTTCTTGGGGTTGGTCGAAACACACACAAGTGTGTGTGTGTGTGTTTGGGTTTTTGTACAAGGTTTCTTCCATGGTTAATCTAATCTAGATTTCCAAGATCCCAATCCTTTAGGGTTTAAGGATTTAATTTAATCCCACTTCCGCTTCTAGGGATTAAATTAGCTAGATGGTTTTAACCGGTCAAGAACAAGTTCATGTTCTTGGTAAGTGTGGTTCGAACCAAGCAATCTAGGAGGTTGACCCAAGTGGTCAATCAGTGACAGTGAAACCCTACAGTGGAATCAGAGCGTTGGTTTAGAAATCTAAACTAGATTAACATTGTTTGTTTAATTTTATTAAAGTTTTTTTTTGTTCCATCTTTTTCTTCTCCTTCTAAAATCACGAAGGCTCAAGGCGCAAGGCTAGAGGATCAAGGCCCAAGGCTCAAGGCGCAATGCTCAAGGGTCAAGGCTGAACGGTCAAGGCCCAAGGCTCAAGGCTCAAAGCTCAAGGCATAACGCTGAAGGCTCCAGGCTCAAGGCTCAAGGCTCAAGGCTCGAGGCTCAAGGCTAGAGGCTCAAGGCTCAAGGCTCAAGTCTCAAGGCTCAAGGCTCAAGGGTCAATGCTCAAGGGTCAATGCTCAAGGGACAAGGCTCGAGGCTCAAGGCTCAAGGCTCAAGGCTTAAGGCTCAGAGCTCAAGGCTCAACGCTCAAGACGCAAGGCTCTAGGCGCAGGGGTCAAGTGTTAAGGCTCAAGTCTCAAGTTTTAAGGCTCAAGGATCATGGCTCAAGGCTCAAGGCTAGAGGATCAAGGTTCAAGGCTCAAGGCGCAATGCTCAAGGGTCAAGGCTCAAGGCTCAAGGCCCCAAGGCTCAAGGCTCAAGTCTCAAGGCTCAACGCTGAAGGCTCAAGGCTCAAGGCTCAAGGCGCAAGGCTCAAGGCTCCAGGCTTAAGGTTCCAGGCTCAAAGGCTCAAGGCTCCAGGCTCAAGGCTCCAGACTCGACGCTCAAGGCTCCAGGGTCCAGGCTCAAGGCTCCAGGCTCAAAAGCTCAAGGCTCAAGCCTCAAGGCTCAAGCCTCAAGGCTAAAGGCTCCAGGCTCACGGCTCAAGACTCAAGGCTCAAGGCTCAAGGCTCAAGACTGAAGGCTCAAGGTACAAGGCTCGAGGCTCAAGGCTCAAGGCTAAAGGCTCAAGGCTCAAGGCTCAATGCTCAAGGCTTATGGCTCAAGGCTCAAGACGCAAGGCTCAAGGTGCAAGGGTCAAGTGTTAAGGCTCAAGTCTCAAGTTTTAAGGCTCAAGGATCATGGCTCAAGGCCCAAGGCGCAATGCTCAAGGCTCAAGGCTAGAGGATCAAGGCTCAAGACACAAGGCGCAATGCTCAAGGGTCAAGGCTCAAGGCAAAAGGCCCAAGGCTCAAGGCTCAAAGCTCAAGGCATAACGCTCAAGGCTCAAGGCTCAAGGCTCAAGGCTCAAGTCTAGAGGCTTAAGGCTCAAGGCTCAAGGGTCAATGCTCAAGGGTCAAGGCTCAAGGGATAAGGCTCGAGGCTCAAGGCTCAAGTTCAAGGCTCAAGGCTCAAGGGTCAAGGGTCAAGGCTCAAGGCTCAATGCTCAAGGCTCAAGGCTCAAGGATCAAGGCTCAAGGCGTAAGGGTCAAGAGTCAAGGCTCAAGTCTCAAGTTTTAAGGCTCAAGGCTCATGGCTCAAGGCTAAAGGCTGAAGTTTCAAGGCTCAAGGCTAAAGGTTCAAGGCTCAAGGCTCAAGGCTCAAGGCTCAAGGTTCAAGTAACAAGGCTCAAGGCTCAAGGCTCAACGCTGAAGGCTCAAGGCTTAAGGCTCAAGGCGCAAGGCTCAAGGCTCCAGGCTTAAGGTTCCAGGCTCAAAGGCTCAAGGCTCCAGGCTCAAGGCTCCAGGGTCCAGGCTCAAGGCTCCAGGCTCAAAAGCTCAAGGCTCAAGCCTCAAGGCTCAAGCCTCAAGGCTAAAGGCTCCAGGCTCACGGCTCAAGGCTCAAGGCTCAAGGCTCAAGACTGAAGGCTCAAGGTACAAGGCTCGAGGCTCGAGGCTCAAGGCTAAAGGCTCAAGGCTCAAGGCTCAAGGCTCAAGGCTCAAGGCTTATGGCTCAAGGCTCAAGACGCAAGGCTCAAGGTGCAAGGGTCAAGTGTTCAGGCTCAAGTCTCAAGTTTTAAGGCTCAAGGATCATGGCTCAAGGCCCAAGGCGCAATGCTCAAGGCTCAAGGCTAGAGGATCAAGGCTCAAGGCACAAGGCGCAATGCTCAAGGGTCAAGGCTCAAGGCAAAAGGCCCAAGGCTCAAGGCTCAAAGCTCAAGGCATAATGCTCAAGGCTCAAGGCTTAAGGCTCAAGTCTACAGGCTCAAGGCTCAAGGCTCAAGGGTCAATGCTCAAGGCTCATGGCTCAAGGCTCAAGGCTCAAGGCTCAAGGCTCAAGGCTCAAGGCTCAAGGCTCAAGGCTCAACGCTCAACGCTCAAGGCGTAAGGGTCAAGAGTCAAAGCTCAAGTCTCAAGTTTTAAGGCTTAAGGCTCAAGGCTCAAGGCTCAAGTATCAAGGCCCAAGGCTCAAGGCTCAAGGCTCAAGGCTTAAGGCGTAAGGGTCAAGTGTTAAGGCTCAAGTCTCAAGTTTTAAGGCTCAAGGATCATGGCTCAAGGCTCAAGGCGCAATGCTCACGGCTCAAGGCTAGAGGATCAAGGCTCAAGACTCAACGCTCAAGACTGAAGGCTTAAGGTACAAGGCTCGAGGCTCAAGGCTCAAGGCTCAAGGCTCAAGGTTTAAGGCTCAAGGCTCAAGACGCAAGGCTCAATGTGTAAGGGTCAAGTGTTAAGGCTCAAGTCTCAAGTTTTAAGGCTCAAGGATCATGGCTCAAGGCCCAAGGCGCAATGCTCAAGGCTCAAGGCTAGAGGATCAAGGCCCAAGGCTCTAGGCGCAATGCTCAAGGGTCAATTCTGAACGGTCAAGGCCCAAGGCTCAAGGCTCAAAGCTCAAGGCATAACGCTGAAGGCTCAAGGCTCAAGGCTAGAGGCTCAAGGCTCAAGGCTAGAGGCTCAAGGCTCAAGGCTCAAGGCTCAAGGGTTAATGCTCAAGGGTCAATGCTCAAGGGACAAGGCTCGAGGCTCAAGGCTCAAGGCTCAAGGCTCAAGGCTTAAGGCTCAAGGCTCAAGGCTCAAGACGCAAGGCTCTAGGCGCAAGGGTCAAGTGTTAAGGCTCAAGTCTCAAGTTTTAAGGCTCAAGGATCATGGCTCAAGGCTCAAGGCTAGAGGATCAAGGTTCAAGGCTCAAGGCGTAATGCTCAAGGGTCAAGGCGTAATGCTCAAGGCTCAAGGCTTAAGGCTCAAGGCCCCAAGGCTCAAGGCTCAAGGCTCAAGGCGCAAGGCTCAAGGCTCCAGGCTTAAGGTTCCAGGCTCAAAGGCTCAAGGCTCTAGGATCAAGGCTCCAGACTCGACGCTCAAGGCTCCAGGGTCCAGGCTCAAGGCTCCAGGCTCAAAAGCTCAAGGATCAAGGCTCAAGGCTCAAGCCTCAAGGCTAAAGGCTCCAGGCTCACGGATCAAGGCTCAAGGCTCAAGGCTCAAGGATCAAGGCTCAAGGATCAAGGCTCAAGGCTCAACGCTCAAGGCTCAAGGCTCAAGGGTCAAGACTCAAGGGACAAGGCTCGAGGCTCAAGGCTCAAGTCTAAGGGTCAAGGCTCAAGGGTCAAGGCTCAAGGGTCAAGGCTCAAGGCTCAAGGCTCAAGGATCAAGGCTCAAGGCTCAAGGCTCAAGGCTCAAGGCTCAAGGCTCAAGGCTCAAGGCTCAAGGCTCAAGGCTCAAGGCTCCAGGCTCAAGGCTCAAGGCTCAAGGCTCAAGGCTCAATGCTCACGGCTCAAGGCTTAAGGCTCAAGGCTCAAGGCTCAAGGCTCCAGGCTCAAGGCTCAAGGCTCAAGGCTCAAGGCTCAAGACGCAAGGCTCAAGGTGCAAGGGTCAAGTGTTAAGGCTCAAGTCTCAAGTTTTAAGGCTCAAGGATCATGGCTCAAGGCCCAAGGCTCAAGGCTCAAGGCTCAACGCTGAAGGCTCAAGGCTCAAGGCTCAAGGCGCAAGGCTCAAGGCTCCAGGCTTAAGGTTCCAGGCTCAAAGGCTCAAGGCTCCAGGCTCAAGGCTCCAGGCTCCAGGGTCCAGGCTCAAGGCTCCAGGCTCAAGGCTCCAGGCTCAAAAGCTCAAGGCTCAAGGATCAAGGCTCAAGGCTCAAGCCTCAAGGCTAAAGGCTCCAGGCTCACGGCTCAAGGCTCAACGCTCAAGGCTCAAGGCTCAACGCTCAAGGCTCAATGCTCAAGGGTCAAGGCTCAACGGTCAAGACTCAAGGGACAAGGCTCGATGGTCAAGGCTCAAGTCTAAGGCTCAAGGCTCAAGGCTCAAGGCTCAAGGCTCAAGGCTCAAGGATCAAGGCTCAAGGCTCAAGGCTCAAGGCTCAAGGCTCAAGGCTCAAGGCTCATGGCTCAAGGCTCAAGGCGTAAATGTCAAGAGTCAAAGCTCAAGTCTCAAGTTTTAAGGCTCATGGCTCAAGGCTCAAGGCTCAAGGCTCAAGGCTCAAGGCTCAAGGCTCAAGGCTCAAGACTGAAGGCTCAAGGTACAAGGCTCAAGGCTCCAGGGTAAAGGCTCAAGGCTCAAGGCTTAAGGCTCAAGGCTCAAGACGCAAGGCTCAAGGTGCAAGGGTCAAGTGTTAAGGCTCAAGTCTCAAGTTTTAAGGCTCAGGGATCAAGGCTCAAGGCCCAAGGCGCAATGCTCAAGGCTCAAGGCTAGAGGATGAAGGCTCAAGGCTCAAGGCGCAATGCTCAAGGGTCAAGGCTCAAGGCTCAAGGGTCAAGGCTCAAGGCGCAATGCTCAAGGGTCAAGGCTCAAGGCCCTAGGCTCAAGGCTCAAAGCTCGTGGCATAACACTCAAGGCTCAAGGCTCAAGGCTCAAGGCTCAAGGCTCAAGGCTCAAGGCTCAAGGCTCAAGGGTCAAGGCTCAAGGCTCGAGGCTAGAGGCTCAAGGCTCAAGGCTCAAGGGTCAATGCTCAAGGGTCAAGTCTCAAGGGACAAGGCTCAAGGCTCAAGTCCAAGGCTCAAGGGTCAAGGGTCAAGGGTCAAGGCTCAAGGCGCAAGGCTCAAGGCTCATGGCTCAAGGCGTAAGGGTCAAGAGTCAAGGCTCAAGTGTCAAGTTTTAAGGCTCAAGGCTCATGGCTGAAGGCTGAAGTATCAAAGCTCAAGGCTAAAGTTTCAAGGCTCAAGGCTCATGGTTCAAGTAACAAGGCTCAAGGCCCAAGGCTCAAGGCTCCAGGCTCAAGGCTCAAGGCACAAGGCACCAGGCACAAGGCTCAAGGCTCAAGGCTCAACGCTCAAGGGTCAACGCTTAAGGGTCAAGGCTCAAGAGTCAAGAGTCAAGGCTCAAGGCTTAACGCTCAACGCTCAACGCTCAACGCTCAAGGATCAAGGATCAAGACTCAAGGGTCAATGCTCAAGGGTCATGGCTCAAGGCTCAAGGCTCAAGGCTCAATGCTCAAGGCTCAAGGGTTAAGGCTCAAGCCTCAAGGCTCCAGGCTCAAGGCTCAAGGCTCAAGGCTCAAGGCTCAAGGCTCAAGGCTCAAGGCTCCAGGCTCAAGGCTCAACGCTCAAGGCTCAACGCTCAAGGGTCAACGCTCAAGGGTCAACGCTCAAGGGTCGAGGCTCAAGGGACAAGGCTCGAGGCTCAAGGCTCAATGCTCAAGGCTCAAGGCTCAAGGCTCAAGGCTCAAGGCTCACGGCTCAAGGCTCAAGGCTCAAGGCTCAAGGCGTAAGGGTCAAGAGTCAAAGCTCAAATCTCAAGTTTTAAGGCTCAAGGCTCATGGCTCATGGCTCAAGGCTCAAGGCTCAAAGCTCAAGGCTCAAGGCTCAAGTATCAAGGCTCAAGGCTCAAGGCTTAAGGCGTAAGGGTCAATTGTTAAGGCTCAAGTCTCAAGTTTTAAGGCTCAAGGATCATGGCTCAAGGCTCAAGGCGCAATGCTCAATGCTCAAGGCTAGAGGATCAAGGCTCAAGGCTCAAGACTGAAGGCTCAAGGTACAAGGCTCGAGGCTCAAGGCTAAAGGCTCAAGGCTCAAGGCTCAAGGCTTAAGGCTCAAGGCTCAAGACGCAAGGCTTAAGGTGCAAGGGTCAAGTGTTAAGGCTCAAGTCTCAAGTTTTAAGGCTCAAGGATTATGGCTAAAGGCTAAAGGCTCATGGCTGAAGGCTAAAGGCTGAAGGCTCAAGGCTCAAGGCTCATGGCTGAAGGCTAAAGGCTAAAGGCTAAAGGCTAAAGGCTGAAGGCTCAAGGCTCAAGGCTCAAGGCTCAAGGCTCAAGGCTCAAGGCTCATGGCTCAAGGCTCAAGGCTCAAGGCTCGAGGTTCAAGTAACAAGGCTCAAGGCTCAAGGCACAAGGCTCAAGGCTCAAGGCTCAAGGGTCAACGCTCAAGGGTTAATGCTCAGGGGTCAACGCTTAAGTCTCAAGGCTCAAGGCTCAAGGCTCAACGCTCAACGCTCAACGCTCAACGCTTCATGGTCAAGGCTCAAGGCTCAAGGATCAAGGCTCAAGGGTCAATGCTCAAGGGTCATGGCTCAAGGCTCAAGGCTCCAGGCTCAAGTCTCAAGGCTAAAGGCTCAAGGCTCAAGGCTCAAGGCTCAAGGCTAGAGGCTCAAGGCTCAAGGCTCAAGGGTCAATGCTCAAGGGTCAAGGCTCAAGGGATAAGGCTCGAGGCTCAAGGGTCAAGTCCAAGGCTCAAGGGTCAATGGTCAAGGGTCAAGGCTCAAGGCTCAAGGCTCAAGGATCAAGGCTCAATGCGTAAGGGTCAAGAGTCAAGGCTCAAGTCTCAAGTTTTAAGGCTCATGGTTATGGGTTATGGACGCCTATTACTTGTAAAATGGATATTCTATAGGCTATTGGTCATGGCTAGTAGTTATAATGGTTCAAGGGCCATCGATATGAATTATGGGCATGTAATGGTTATAATGATTCAATGGCCATGGTTATGGGTTATGGACACCTATTACTTGTAAAATGGATATCTATAGGCTATTGGTCATGGTTACTAGTTATAATGGTTCAATGGCCATCAGTATCAATTATGGACATCCAGTGGTTATAATGGTTCAAGAACCATGGTTATGGGTTATGGACACCTATTACTTGTAAAATGGATATCTATAGGCTATTGGTCATGGCTAGTAGTTATAATGGTTCAAGGGCCATTAGTATCAGTTATGGACATCAAGTGGTTATAATGGTTCAAGAACCATGGTTATGTGTTATGTACTTGTAAAATGGATATCTGTAGGCTATTGGTCATGGCTAGTAGTTATAATGGTTAAAGGGCCATCAGTATCAGTTGTGGACATCTAGTGGTTATAATGGTTCAAGGAACATGGTTATGGGTTCTGGACACCTATTACTTGTAAAATGGATATCTATTGGCTATTGGTCATGGCTAGTAGTTATAATGGTTCAAGGGCCATCGATTTGAATTATGGGCATGTAATGGTTATAATGATTCAATGGCCATGGTTATGGGATATGGACACATATTACTGTAAAATGGATATCTATACGCTATTAGTCATGGCCAGTAGTTATAATGGTTCAAGGGCCATCAGTATCAGTTATGGACATCTAGCGGTTATAATGGTTCAAGGACCATGGTTATGGGTTATGGACACCTATTACTTGTAAAATGGATATCTATAGGCTATTGGTCATGGCTAGTAGTTATAATGGTTCAAGGACCATCGATATGAGTTATGGACATGTAGTGGTTATAATGGTTCAATGGCCTTAGTTATGGGTTATGGACACCTATTACTTTTAAAATGAATATCTATAGGCTATTGGTCATGCTTACTAGTTATAATGCTTCAAGGATCATTAGTATCTATGGACATCTAGTGGTTATAATGGTTCAACAACCATGGTTATGGGTTATGGACACCTATTACTTGTAAAATGGAAATCTGTAGGCTATTGGTCGTGGCTAGTAGTTATAATGGTTCAAGGGCCATCAGTATCAGTTATGGACATCTAGTGGTTATAATGGTTCAAGGACCATGGTTATGGGTTATGGGCACCTATTACTTGTAAAATGGATATCTGAAGGCTATTGGTCATGGCTAGTAGTTATAATGGTTCGAGGGCCATCGATATGAGTTATGGACATGTACTGGATATAATGGTTTAATGGCCTTGGTTATGGGTTATTTTTTTTGATAAAGGGCTATGCCCGGCAAAAAAAAAAAAAAAAAAAAAAAAAAAAAAAAAAAAAAAAATCATCAAAAGAAAGTTATTTACAAACACAGATGGGTAAAAACTACCACATCTTGAAAATAACTACTTGGCCACCCAAAACATGCTTTGGGAATAAGACCAACAAAAGACGCATAACTCTATAACCAATGTCTAAACCTAATCTAGGTATACCAAAAAAATTAAGATTATAAAGAAATCTTTTAACATCAAAAAACAAAACACCTAAGACATTCTTAAGCCTCCATATCTCAGCATTAGTATCCAAATTGCACTTAAAATGAACTTTTGTCTTCAACTTGTTCACTTTGATCTTAGTCTTCAAAATGCCATTGTAATTCGAGAATAAGATTGACCACCAAAAAGTCAAAATAGTCAACATAGCCTCAAAACTATGGACATTCCCACCAAAACAGTTTGAAATGATGAAAATGCAGAATGTTGACTCAGTGTAAGTCAACATTCTCATAGTATCTCCTTTGAAGTGAACCAAAGAACACTTCATCAATTTTGACCCGAGAAAAGTCAAAATCCTCTTCAAATTATCATCACAGCCGAAACTCATCACCTTAGACCATAAATACCATAAACCCTCACAAGCCTTTGACCAACAGAAAGTCAGAATCCACAAATTCCAGATTTTATACAGTTTGACCCACGGATTAAGACCCAACTTTGACTCAGTGAAAGTCAAAATTGCATCCATAATAGTATAACAATGTATTATACCACTACAATCCTTAGCAATACTTGCAACCTTTTTATCAAAACAGATCAAATCAAAAGACATAAGGTTGAACTTGTACCAGAAAATAAGCATGGCCGTTGACTTCAGAAAAGTCAACCTAGCAGTTTTGCACTTCCTCATGTATTGCTTAAGCCACCATTTGCAAGTTTCAAGCACTTTATCAACCTGCAACAACAAGTATGGAGGATTAATAACCCTTTGGGGGCTAGCCACATCACATCTTTGACCGAAATTGTCCTGACTATGACCAACCCCTTTAATTAGGGTTATAATCCACCATTTCCACTTCAAAATCCTGCATTTAAAATGCCTGCACAACTGCCCAAAGAGCTCCAAAACAGCAGCCTTGAAGCATCCATGACTAGAGCAAATAATCTCCAAAATCCAAATGCTAAAAAATTGACCTGCAAAATACACAACAAAAGAACTGCGGCTCACATTTGGATTGCACAAAATCAAGTAATTACGACTTCCCTTTATACAATGCAGCCCATAGTAGTTGTTGGTATAAAGGCCCAACGGGCCAGATCTTCTAAAAAATCCAAAAAAATCACCAAAACTCTTGAAAAATATAAAAATATGTTCCAAGCCTGCACAAAGAATTTCATCTTCAATATATGGCTGTTAATACCCATAATGCCCCTCTGCAGCTCTAAAACAGCATAAATCACTTGACAATCAAGAAATTTCCTGCTGCCACTTTGAAATATACTAGACCCATTATCAGAGTACCAAAAAAATCCAAAACAAATATGGAAAATTCCAGAAAAATAATAAGAATCTCCAGAAAAAATCTCAAAAAAACTGGATAAAATCCAAAGAAAACTCCATAATAACTGAGTCACATCCCTATGCAATTTTCCAATAAACATCTTCAAAATATTATTATTCATGATCATGGTCAGTAAAGCTAGTAAAACCACCATCCTCAACCAATCCAAAACTCCATAAATCAGCAGCCATACAAGTTTGCCTTGACTTCCTTATATTGAGCCCAATCAATCTAAGTCTAACAGAATTAATGATCAACTTACAAACATCATCCACAGATCTATGCTTAGAATGAAAAAGTCTCATATTTCTTTCCTGCCAAATATAATAAACTGTAGAAGCTAAAACCAGTCTTTGAATGACACTCCAGATTGACTTACTAACTGGTATTCTTTCCAAATTCATCACCAAGTAAGACCATTTATTTGGGACAAAATCTAATCTGCACATATGCTTCATTATATCCCAAACAGTAGAGGAGAAATTGCATTCAAAGAATAAATGGTCATGGGTGTCCAACTCCAGCTTACAAAAAGCACATCTAACATCAATTCCATCACCAACACCCCACATTTTATCCTGAGTCTTGAGTTTTTCCAAAAAAACTAGCCATAAAATGAAAGCATGTCTAGGTATATTTTGACTAAACCAGACCCATTTTGACCAGAAAACAGGTTCCTTATCCAGACAATCAACTCTACTAGCATCAGAAACTGAGAAAGGAACACATTTCCCTTTACAGTCTTTCCATAAAACTCTATCATTAATAGTATTACAGATTAAAGGAGGGACTAAATTAAAAATCATGGGAAATTTACTAACCCAATCAATTGGAATCTTCCACTCCCCATTAGCAACAATATCAGACACCTTATAGTCAATACCCAACCCTGCCTCATAAATATTCCTATATGTAATAAAATTACATAAAGGGCCAACTTGATGCCAGTTGTCAAACCACGCAGAGGTTTTTTGACCATCACCAATTCTGTAGACAATTCTGTCCCTAATACCATTCCTGCACTTAAGAATTCCCCTCCAGCTGCAACAAACATTGGAAGGAGAAGGCAGGGACCAAAAATTTCTGTCTTTTAACCTGGTCCTATTCAGCCAGCTGACCCATAAAGAGTCCTTGTTACTAACAACATTCCAGACATGCTTAGTCATAAGGGAAACATTCCAAGAATGCAAAAGTTTAATCCCTAAACCACCATGACTTTAGGGCAAACACAAGTCTTCCCATTTAACCTTAGCCCTTCCCCTCTTTAAATCACCATAACACCAAAGAAAACCCCTTAAAAGTCTTTCAATATCATTAGAAATAGCTTTAGGAAGAATAAAAAAAGAAGCCCAATAAACTTGCATAGAGCTCAAAACAGACTTGATCAATTGTAATCTTCCAGCAAACGATAAAGATTTATTCTTCCAATCCAAAAGCCTTCTCTTCACTTTATCAACAAGGCTGCTACAATCTTTAACATGGAGCCTAGTGGATATTAAAGGGACTCCCAAATACCTAACAGGTAAACTACCCACAGTAAAAGGGAGAATCCCAGAAATATTACTCCTAGTATGCACTTTCACATTCCCAAAGAAAACTGAACTCTTACTTAAACTAGGAATCAGGCCAGAAACACCTCTAAATTCATCCAAAGCCTTCTTAATAACAGAGACAGACCTACTATCACCATTACAAAACAGTAATAGGTCATCAGCAAAGCAAAGGTGAGTAATTTTAAGATCATCACATTTCCAATGATATTTAAAACCACCATCCTCAACAATCTTCCTCTTAAGAATTAAATTCAAACCTTCCATAACAAGGGTAAACAGGTAAGGAGACATGGGGTCACCCTGTCTCAACCCTCTCTTACCCTTAAAAACCCCATTATAATCCCCATTCACATTCACCATAAAGGAAGTTGAGGAAATACATTCCATAATTAAATGAATAAACCAAGGATTAAACCCAAATAAACCAAGAATGTTCCTCAAAAACTCCCATTCAACTGTGTCATAAGCTTTCTGGATATCCACCTTAAAAGCACACTTAGGTGGACCTTTGTCACGGTGATAGTCCCTCAATAATTCCTGGGATAACAAAATGTTATCACTTATTTGCCTCCCAGGAATGAAAGCACTTTGATTGTCATCAACTAAATCATCCAACACCACCTTTATCCTGTTGGTAATTATTTTACTAATAATCTTGTAAACCACATTGCAACAAGCAATGGGTCTAAAATCAGCCACTTTAACTGGGGAATTGGCTTTGGGAACAAGGGCAATACCAGTGGCATTAACTTCTTTCAACAACTTTCCAGAAATGAAAAACTGTCTAACAGCCTTACAAATATCATCACCAATAACACTCCAAGCAGCTTTATAAAACTTAGAAGAAAAGCCATCAGGGCCTGGAGCTTTGTCATCAGAAATATCAAATAAGGCAGTCTTCACCTCATCATCAGAAACAGCCCTGTTCATGTGATTAGAGCTATAATCTGATAATCTTTTAATATTGAGACTGGCAGGGTCATTAATAGGACTGATGGTAGCAGAAGTACCCAAAGTGCTTTCAAAATACTTAACAAATTGATCTGCAACCTCATGCCCATGAAAAACATTTCCATTCATATCCTCCACCATCATAATTCTATTTCTGCTCATTCTTCCCTTAACAGCTTTGTGAAAGAACTTAGTATTATTATCACCTTCCCTAAGCCACTCAACTTTTGACTTTTGCTTCAAAAACAGCTCCTCATCAATCATAGCCTCATTATAAGCCTTCAAACATTTAACCTCCTCATCCCTCAGATTCTTGTCATCAGGATTACTGACCATCTCAGCCTGCACCTTCTCCAAATTTACTTTTAAGTCACAAACTTTTTTGTGAATATGCCCATTATTTTTTAAAAGAGCCCTCACAGGTTTCTTCAAAGCTTTCAAATTAGAAACCACTTTGTACATTTCAAAACCTGTCAAATCCTTATTCCAACATCTTTTAACCATAGGCAAAAATTCCTTCTTCTTAGCAACAAAATTAGGGAACTTAAAAGGTTTAGGTTTAGCCCTAACAAAAGAAGGTATATTTAAAATACACGGGCTGTGATCAGAAGATAAAAAGGGTAAAAACTGGACAAAAGAATTATTAAAATCCTTAAGAAAATCCATATTCCCCATAACTCTATCCAACTTCTTCAATAAACTGTCATCCCTATTAGGACTCTTCTTCCATGTGAATTTAAGACCAGAAGAACTTAAATCATCAACCTGAATATCAGCCACACATTCAGAAAAGTCAACCATACTGCTATTCATTCTAGAGGAACCAGAGGAAGCCTCATTAGGGTTTAAGATGGAGTTAAAATCTCCCATTAAAACCCAAGCTTTGTCTTTAACAGTTGGGCTAAAAATTCGAAGATTATTCCATAACTGAGGTCTAAACTGTTTCCTGTGATGACCATAAACAAAAGAGCAGTAATAACTAGGACCCCTAATAACAGGTTTAACAAAACAGTGAATGGCCTGCGGATGCTGATCAATCACCATAATATCAACAACATTAGGATCCCAAGCAATTACAATTCGAGTCACACCAGTACATAAGTCAGAATTGGAAACCCAACTCCAATTGCCAAACACTCTATTACAAACCCATGCTAGATTTTTCTTTTTAACATGAGTTTCAATAATAGCACAAATACTCAAACTTTCATCTCTAATTAATTGAGCAACCTCATTTTGGCTAACAGCTTTATTGAGGCCTCTAACATTCCAAATAGCAGATTTCATCATCATTAAACAGGTTTTGAGGTTGATGCTACATCACAACTCAGGTTCTTTTTAACTGGAACAGTACTATCAACTTTCATACCTTGATTAATACCATTAGTATCTGAACCAACATCATCAAAAACAAGATCAGGATCCATACCATGTACAGCACAATTGTCCTTAAACAAATCAACCTGCCCAGTTGACCAACCTTTTAAAATTTCCAAATCCGGTATCTTTTTAGCAAATAAAAATTTCATAACATCTTCCCTTTGATAATCATAAACATGGTACTTCTCATCCCAACCATCATCAAAGTCCTCTTCATCCTCATTCAAAACTTCAAATTTGTTAGAGGTCACAACAGGATCAATCTCATCATTTAAAATCTCAACACTCTTTAACAATTTATCTTTTTTAGGAGCAATTGTGGCTTTCGAAATGGCCACTGGTTTTTCAATATTAATAGGATTACCCTTCATCTCAGAATTATTATTCTTCACAGCATATCTCATATTACCCCAAATTTTAGGACCTTGAATCCTATTATTATTATTACCCCTGTTTTGATTATTTTCATGATTTCTAACATTCTGGTTATTAGCACTGCCCTGCCCCTGATTCAATCTAGTGAACACACTTCGTCTAGGCTGTTGATTCTGGTTTTGATAACGAGAGGTCACAACTTTATTAACAACTTTGTTTCTTTTCCCAACTGTTTGGAAACCCTCATCATTACAGTTTTGGCCATCAACCTGTTCACCATCATTATTACTACCAGTTTTAGCCAGTATCTCAACTTCAGTCATTGGCCTAACTTTACAGGCATTGTGGGAGTGACCAAACACCTTACAATGGGTACACACAGGAGGTTTCCAGTTGTAAGAAACTTCCAAAGACACAACTTTTCCTGGATTAGGGCCAGAGTTAGGGTAAACTAACTCAACATCATCAGGGAGTTCATCACAAGCATCAACCTCCACAAGAACCCGAGCATAACCCATTCTGCCAGAATTGCTTAAACATCTTTCTTTTGTCATCTTATCCATGATCAATGGTCTTCCCACTCCACTAGCTATTTTACCAATACCATGGCCATACCATAATTCAATTGGTAAATCATGAATACAAATCCATATAGAGACTTTAGAAGGTTCTATTTTTTGTAAGCAAATTCCAGGTTCCCATTTATTTACAACTAAAGGCACATTATCAACAAGCCAAATTCCATTTTCCAACACTGCATTTAGACCTTCTTCACTTTTAAATTTGAAGAAATAAATTCCAGCTCCATTTTTAGTAACTTCCAAGAAATCATAGGCTCTCCACATTCTTTTAAGACTGGCATTGACTTTAATGAAGTCCATTGAAGTGCCTACAAAATGGCCATAAAGCATAAGTGATAACTTAGCTTTTTTAAATTTAAAATCCTAATCAATCATAATAATCTGCTTCTTTCCATTATCAATCCTAACTGGAGGAACATAATTCATTTGAAAATCAACTCTTTCATTGTCCTGTTTTATCATTTCAGCAAGAGTTAGGCCTCCAGTTTTGGTTTTCTGCCAGGCATTTGGCACAGAAGAAATCTTGGGAATCTGCCCATTATTAGACAGATTAGAAGGTTTACTAGAATCAAACTGTCGACCTGGGGAATCATCAACAGTGTTGACTTTAGCATTCCCAGTTCTGTCCTCCATTTCAATATCAGTATGATCATCACTCTCATTGCCAGAAATACTATAACCAGAATTTAAAGCATCAATAACTGCATTACCTATTACAACAGTGTTATTTCCTGGGGATTTTACAAAGTTATCACCCTTCTCCAAACTTAACCCAGGATCACCTGTTATAGGGTAATGAACTGTATTAGTCTCAACCTGGCAAGCAACTGGACTTACAACAGCATTACAGGTTGTCATGACTGTGCTACCTATTACATCATTGCTAGAGGCTAAAAAATGATGGTTCAACCCCTCCACATCACTTCCAACCTCAGCATTAGTAGGGTAACAAACTGCACTACCAAACTGATCTATCTCATCCATATAAACATCTTCTGTTTCGGAATCATCAGAGTTCTCTTCTTCTAAAACAGCAGTCTTAGAACTCTTGAACTTCTGCTCCACCATCTTTCTCTTCTTATCAACAGAAATATCCATCCCCACAATACTAGCTTGCTCAACATATTCAAGGACCTGAGCCCTAACCTGTTTTCGAATTTGTGCAGGGGAGACATGATGACAATTAGGAGTAGAGACATTTATAAAACTCTGTGAAGGTGTAACAGCTCCAGCTTCACTCTCTTTACTAGCCACTGGATTATAAGAGGAAACAATCTTCTTAAAACTTCTACTCTTGGATGATAAACAAGTAACAATTTGAGAAGCTTCACTTTCTTCAATTAAACCCAAGCTAACCATCTTATCAAACAGCTTCTTCTTGATTGCTTTCTTAATAATATGAATTCTTCTAACAGTTTCCGGATCATCATAGACTATGTTCATATCCTCCCCAACTTTACTAAGAACATGACGAACTGAAGAAACAATTTTCCCCATTTCTGCATTCATATTATAACTCGGTTGAAGCTTCTTCTCCACTTCAACAACAGGAACACCCTTCTGCAATCCCACAACAGAACAATCCACACCCATCAGAGGTCCATCAGATCTCTTCAAAATGTGAGTGACAGTGGGAACACCAGAATCCAATCCAATAGTTCTATCACTACAATTTGCTTTGGAAGCAGCAATTGGCACAGGATTATCACTTCCCATGCCTTTTCGACCAGCTTGCACCATTTCCGAACCTTCATTCAAGCTTGGCATACGAAGAACATTTCGTCGAACACCAGTGACTGTCGATTTCACAGGTTGCGAGCCCTGCACCACCGACCCCTTCATACCAACACTCCTTCCTTCTTTCCAACCCGAACCATGCCCTCCTTCTACCTCTAATCGGCCAGAAACCTTCAAATCAGTAGGGGCCATTTCTGACAGCAAACCTGTCAGTGAGCTGGATTCTCGATTCATCACCACCGGCCTATCCGGTGGATGATCAGGCTCGGTCATTGCCTTAAGCCTTCAAAATCGAGCTTCCCTACCAAAAAACACTAAATTCCAACGGGCAGATTCGCCGGAATCACAAAACCGCCGGTAACACACACTAAATCGCACCTTTAACTGTGTTTTTGTTATGGGTTATGGACACCTATTAGTTGTAAAATGGATATCTATAGGCTTTTGGTCATGGCTAGTAGTTATAATGGTTCAAGGGCCATCGATATGAGTTATGGACATGTAATGGTTATAATGATTCAATGGCCATGGTTATGGGTTATGGACACCTATTACTTGTAAAATGGATGTCTATAGGCTATTACTCATGGCTGGTAGTTTTAATGGTTCAAGGGCCATCAGTAACAGTTATGGACATCAAGTGGTTGTAATGGTTCAAGGACCATGGTAATGGGTTATGGACACCTATTACTTGTAAAATGGATATCTGTAGGCTATTGTACATGGCAAGTAGCTATAATGGTTCAAGGGCCACGGTTATGGGTTATGGACCCCTATTACCTGTAAAATGGATATATATAAGCTATTGGTCATGGCTAGTAGTTATAATGGTTGAAGGGCCATCAGTATCAGTTATGGACATCTAGTGGTTATAATGGTTCAAGGACCATGGTTATGGGTTATGGACACCTATTACTTGTAAAATGGATATCTATAGGCTATTGGTCATGGTTAGTAGTTATAATGGTTCAAGGGCCATCAGTATCAGTTATGGACATGTAGTGGTTATAATGGTTCAAGGACCATGGCTATGGGTTATGGACACCTATTACTTGTAAAATGGATATGTAAAGGCTATTGGTCATGGCTAGTAGTTATAATGGTTCAAGGGCCATCGATATGAGTTATGGACATCTAGTGATTATAATGATTCAATGGCCTTGGTTATGGGTTATGGGTACCTATTACTTGTAAAATGCATATCTATAGGCTATTGCTCATGGCTAGTAGTTATAATGGTTCAAGGGCCATCGATATGAGTTATGGACATCTAATGATTATAATGGTTCAAGGGCCATGGTTATGGGTTATGGACACCTATTACTTGTAAAATGGATATTTGTAGGCTATTGGTCATGGCTAGTAGTTATAATGGTTCAAGGGCCATCAGTATCAGTTATGGATATCTAGTGGTTAGAATGGTTCAAGGACCTTGGTTATGGGTTATGGACACCTATTACTTGTAAAATGGATATCTATAGGTAATTGGTCATGGCTAGTAGTTATAGTGGTTCAAGGGCCATCGATATGAGTTATGGACATGTACTGGTTATAATGGTTTAATGGCATTGTTATGGGTTATGGACACCTATTACTTGTAAAATGGATATCTATAGGCTATTGGTCATGGCTAGTAGTTATAATGGTTCAAGGGCCATCAGTATCAGTTATGGACGTCAAGTGGTTAAAATGGTTCAAGAACCATGGTTATGTGTTATGTACTTGTAAAATAGATATCTGTAGGCTATTGGTCATGGCTAGTAGTTATAATGGTTAAAGGGCCATCAGTATCAGTTGTGGACATCTAGTGGTTATAATGGTTCAAGGAACATGGTTATGGGTTATGGACACCTATTACTTGTAAAATGGATATCTGTAGGCTATTGGTCATGGCTAGTAGTTATAATGGTTCAATGGCCATCAATATCAGTTATGGACATCCAGTGGGCATAATGGTTCAAGAACCATGGTTATGGGTTATGGACACCTATTACTTGTAAAATGGATATCTATAGGCTATTGGTCATGGCTAGTAGTTATAATGGTTCAAGGGCCATCAGTATCTGTTATGGACATCAAGTAACCATATAATGGTTCAAGAACCATGGTTATATGTTATGTACTTGTAAAATTGATATCTGTAGGCTATTGGTCATGGCTAGTAGTTATAATGGTTAAAGGGCCATCAGTATCAATTGTGGACATCTAGTGGTTATAATGGTTCAAGGAACATGGTTATGGGTTATGGACACCATTTACTTGTAAAATGGATATCTATAGGCTATTGGTCATGGCTAGTAGTTATAATGGTTCAACGGCCATTAGTATCAGTTATGGACATCAAGTGGTTATAATGGTTCAAGGACCATGGTAATGGGTTATGGACACCTATTACTTGTAAAATGGATATCTGTAGGCTATTGTACATGGCAAGTAGTTATAATGGTTCAAGGGCCACGGTTATGGGTTATGGACCCCTATTACCTGTAAAATGGATATCTATTAGCTATTGGTCATGGCTAGTACTTATAATGGTTCAAGGGCCATCAGTAACAGTTATGGACATCAAGTACCACATAATGGTTCAAGAACCATGGTTATGGGTTATGGACACCTATTACTTGTAAAATGGATATCTATAGGCTATTAGTCATGGCTAGTAGTTATAATGGTTAAAGGGCCATTAGTATCAGTTATGGACATCTAGTGGTTATAATGGTTCAAGGACCATGGTTATGGGTTATGGACACCTATTACTTGTAAAATGGATATCTATAGGCTATTGGTCATGGCTAGTAGTTATAATGGTTCAAGGGCCATCAGTATCAGTTATGGACATGTTGTGGTTATAATGGTTCAAGGACCATGGCTATGGGTTATGGACACCTATTACTTGTAAAATGGATATGTATAGGCTATTGGTCATGGCAAGTAGTTATAATGGTTCAAGGGCCATCGATATGAGTTATGGACATCTAGTGATTATAATGATTCAATGGCCTTGGTTATGGGTTATGGGTACCTATTACTTGTAAAATGCATATCTATAGGCTATTGCTCATGGCTAGTAGTTATAATGGTTCAAGGGCCATCGATATGAGTTATGGACATCTAATGATTATAATGGTTCAAGGGCCATGGTTATGGGTTATGGACACCTATTACTTGTAAAATGGATATTTGTAGGCTATTGGTCATGGCTAGTAGTTATAATGGTTCAAGGGCCATCAGTATCAGTTTTTGATATCTAGTGGTTAGAATGGTTCAAGGACCTTGGTTATGGGTTATGGACACCTATTACTTGTAAAATGGATATCTATAGGTTATTGGTCATGGCTAGTAGTTATAGTGGTTCAAGGGCCATTGATATGAGTTATGGACATGTACTGGTTATAATGGTTTAATGGCATTGTTATGGGTTATGGACACCTATTACTTGTAAAATGGATATCTATAGGCTATTGGTCATGGCTAGTAGTTATAATGGTTCAAGGGCCATCAGTATCAGTTATGGACGTCAAGTGGTTAAAATGGTTCAAGAACCATGGTTATGTGTTATGTACTTGTAAAATAGATATCTGTAGGCTATTGGTCATGGCTAGTAGTTATAATGGTTAAAGGGCCATCAGTATCAGTTGTGGACATCTAGTGGTTATAATGGTTCAAGGAACATGGTTATGGGTTATGGACACCTATTACTTGTAAAATGGATATCTGTAGGCTATTGGTCATGGCTAGTAGTTATAATGGTTCAATGTCCATCAATATCAGTTATGGACATCCAGTGGGCATAATGGTTCAAGAACCATGGTTATGGGTTATGGACACCTATTACTTGTAAAATGGATATCTATAGGCTATTGGTCATGGCTAGTAGTTATAATGGTTCAAGGGCCATCAGTATCAGTTATGGACATCAAGTAACCATATAATGGTTCAAGAACCATGGTTATATGTTATGTACTTGTAAAATTGATATCTGTAGGCTATTGGTCATGGCTAGTAGTTATAATGGTTAAAGGGCCATCAGTATCAATTGTGGACATATAGTGGTTATAATGGTTCGAGGAACATGGTTATGGGTTATGGACACCATTTACTTGTAAAATGGATATCTATAGGCTATTGGTCATGGCTAGTAGTTATAATGGTTCAACGGCCATTAGTATCAGTTATGGACATCAAGTGGTTATAATGGTTCAAGGACCATGGTAATGGGTTATGGACACCTATTACTTGTAAAATGGATATCTGTAGGCTATTGTACATGGCAAGTAGTTATAATGGTTCAAGGGCCACGGTTATGGGTTATGGACCCCTATTACCTGTAAAATGGATATCTATAAGCTATTGGTCATGGCTAGTACTTATAATGGTTCAAGGGCCATCAGTAACAGTTATGGACATCAAGTACCACATAATGGTTCAAGAACCATGGTTATGGGTTATGGACACCTATTACTTGTAAAATGGATATCTATAGGCTATTAGTCATGGCTAGTAGTTATAATGGTTAAAGGGCCATTAGTATCAGTTATGGACATCTAGTGGTTATAATGGTTCAAGGACCATGGTTATGGGTTATGGACACCTATTACTTGTAAAATGGATATCTATAGGCTATTGGTCATGGCTAGTAGTTATAATGGTTCAAGGGCCATCAGTATCAGTTATGGACATGTTGTGGTTATAATGGTTCAAGGACCATGGCTATGGGTTATGGACACCTATTACTTGTAAAATGGATATGTATAGGCTATTGGTCATGGCAAGTAGTTATAATGGTTCAAGGGCCATCGATATGAGTTATGGACATCTAGCGATTATAATGATTCAATGGCCTTGGTTATGGGTTATGGGTACCTATTACTTGTAAAATGCATATCTATAGGCTATTGGTCATGGCAAGTAGTTATAATGGTTCAAGGGCCATCGATATGAGTTATGGACATCTAGTGATTATAATGGTTCAAGGGCCATGGTTATGGGTTATGGACACCTATTACTTGTAAAATGGATATTTGTAGGCTATTGGTCATGGCTAGTAGTTATAATGGTTCAAGGGCCATCAGTATCAGTTTTTGATATCTAGTGGTTAGAATGGTTCAAGGACCTTGGTTATGGGTTATGGACACCTATTACTTGTAAAATGGATATCTATAGGTTATTGGTCATGGCTAGTAGTTATAGTGGTTCAAGGGCCATCGATATGAGTTATGGACATGTACTGGTTATAATGGTTTAATGGCATTGTTATGGGTTATGGACACCTATTACTTGTAAAATGGATATCTATAGGCTATTGGTCATGGCTAGTAGTTATAATGGTTCAAGGGCCATCAGTATCAGTTATGGACGTCAAGTGGTTAAAATGGTTCAAGAACCATGGTTATGTGTTATGTACTTGTAAAATAGATATCTGTAGGCTATTGGTCATGGCTAGTAGTTATAATGGTTAAAGGGCCATCAGTATCAGTTGTGGACATCTAGTGGTTATAATGGTTCAAGGAACATGGTTATGGGTTATGGACACCTATTACTTGTAAAATGGATATCTGTAGGCTATTGGTCATGGCTAGTAGTTATAATGGTTCAATGTCCATCAATATCAGTTATGGACATCCAGTGGGCATAATGGTTCAAGAACCATGGTTATGGGTTATGGACACCTATTACTTGTAAAATGGATATCTATAGGCTATTGGTCATGGCTAGTAGTTATAATGGTTCAAGGGCCATCAGTATCAGTTATGGACATCAAGTAACCATATAATGGTTCAAGAACCATGGTTATATGTTATGTACTTGTAAAATTGATATCTGTAGGCTATTGGTCATGGCTAGTAGTTATAATGGTTAAAGGGCCATCAGTATCAATTGTGGACATATAGTGGTTATAATGGTTCAAGGAACATGGTTATGGGTTATGGACACCATTTACTTGTAAAATGGATATCTATAGGCTATTGGTCATGGCTAGTAGTTATAATGGTTCAACGGCCATTAGTATCAGTTATGGACATCAAGTGGTTATAATGGTTCAAGGACCATGGTAATGGGTTATGGACACCTATTACTTGTAAAATGGATATCTGTAGGCTATTGTACATGGCAAGTAGTTATAATGGTTCAAGGGCCACGGTTATTGGTTATGGACCCCTATTACCTGTAAAATGGATATCTATAAGCTATTGGTCATGGCTAGTACTTATAATGGTTCAAGGGCCATCAGTATCAGTTATGGACATCAAGTACCACATAATGGTTCAAGAACCATGGTTATGGGTTATGGACACCTATTACTTGTAAAATGGATATCTATAGGCTATTAGTCATGGCTAGTAGTTATAATGGTTAAAGGGCCATTAGTATCAGTTATGGACATCTAGTGGTTATAATGGTTCAAGGACCATGGTTATGGGTTATGGACACCTATTACTTGTAAAATGGATATCTATAGGCTATTGGTCATGGCTAGTAGTTATAATGGTTCAAGGGCCATCAGTATCAGTTATGGACATGTTGTGGTTATAATGGTTCAAGGACCATGGCTATGGGTTATGGACACCTATTACTTGTAAAATGGATATGTATAGGCTATTGGTCATGGCTAGTAGTTATAATGGTTCGAGGGCCATCGATATGAGTTATGGACATGTACTGGATATAATGGTTTAATGGCCTTGGTTATGGGTTATGGACACCTATTAGTTGTAAAATGGATATCTATAGGCTTTTGGTCATGGCTAGTAGTTATAATGGTTCAAGGGCCATCGATATGAGTTATGGACATGTAATGGTTATAATGATTCAATGGCCATGGTTATGGGTTATGGACACCTATTACTTGTAAAATGGATGTCTATAGGCTATTACTCATGGCTGGTAGTTTTAATGGTTCAAGGGCCATCAGTATCAGTTATGGACATCAAGTGGTTGTAATGGTTCAAGGACCATGGTAATGGGTTATGGACACCTATTACTTGTAAAATGGATATCTGTAGGCTATTGTACATGGCAAGTAGCTATAATGGTTCAAGGGCCACGGTTATGGGTTATGGACCCCTATTACCTGTAAAATGGATATATATAAGCTATTGGTCATGGCTAGTAGTTATAATGGTTGAAGGGCCATCAGTATCAGTTATGGACATCTAGTGGTTATAATGGTTCAAGGACCATGGTTATGGGTTATGGACACCTATTACTTGTAAAATGGATATCTATAGGCTATTGGTCATGGTTAGTAGTTATAATGGTTCAAGGGCCATCAGTATCAGTTATGGACATGTAGTGGTTATAATGGTTCAAGGACCATGGCTATGGGTTATGGACACCTATTACTTGTAAAATGGATATGTAAAGGCTATTGGTCATGGCTAGTAGTTATAATGGTTCAAGGGCCATCGATATGAGTTATGGACATCTAGTGATTATAATGATTCAATGGCCTTGGGTATGGGTTATGGGTACCTATTACTTGTAAAATGCATATCTATAGGCTATTGCTCATGGCTAGTAGTTATAATGGTTCAAGGGCCATCGATATGAGTTATGGACATCTAATGATTATAATGGTTCAAGGGCCATGGTTATGGGTTATGGACACCTATTACTTGTAAAATGGATATTTGTAGGCTATTGGTCATGGCTAGTAGTTATAATGGTTCAAGGGCCATCAGTATCAGTTATGGATATCTAGTGGTTAGAATGGTTCAAGGACCTTGGTTATGGGTTATGGACACCTATTACTTGTAAAATGGATATCTATAGGTTATTGGTCATGGCTAGTAGTTATAATGGTTCAAGGGCCATCGATATGAGTTATGGACATGTACTGGTTATAGTGGTTTAATGGCATTGTTATGGGTTATGGACACCTATTACTTGTAAAATGGATATCTATAGGCTATTGGTCATGGCTAGTAGTTATAATGGTTCAAGGGCCATCAGTATCAGTTATGGACGTCAAGTTGGTAAAATGGTTCAAGAACCATGGTTATGTGTTATGTACTTGTAAAATAGATATCTGTAGGCTATTGGTCATGGCTAGTAGTTATAATGGTTAAAGGGCCATCAGTATCAGTTGTGGACATCTAGTGGTTATAATGGTTCAAGGAACATGGTTATGGGTTATGGACACCTATTACTTGTAAAATGGATATCTGTAGGCTATTGGTCATGGCTAGTAGTTATAATGGTTCAATGGCCATCAATATCAGTTATGGACATCCAGTGGGCATAATGGTTCAAGAACCATGGTTATGGGTTATGGACACCTATTACTTGTAAAATGGATATCTATAGGCTATTGGTCATGGCTAGTAGTTATAATGGTTCAAGGGCCATCAGTATCAGTTATGGACATCAAGTAACCATATAATGGTTCAAGAACCATGGTTATATGTTATGTACTTGTAAAATTGATATCTGTAGGCTATTGGTCATGGCTAGTAGTTATAATGGTTAAAGGGCCATCAGTATCAATTGTGGACATCTAGTGGTTATAATGGTTCAAGGAACATGGTTATGGGTTATGGGTTATGGACACCATTTACTTGTAAAATGGATATCTATAGGCTATTGGTCATGGCTAGTAGTTATAATGGTTCAAGGGCCATTAGTATCAGTTATGGACATCAAGTGGTTATAATGGTTCAAGGACCATGGTAATGGGTTATGGACACCTATTACTTGTAAAGTGGATATCTGTAGGCTATTGTACATGGCAAGTAGTTATAATGGTTCAAGGGCCACGGTTATGGGTTATGGACCCCTATTACCTGTAAAATGGATATCTATAAGCTATTGGTCATGGCTAGTACTTATAATGGTTCAAGGGCCATCAGTATCAGTTATGGACATCAAGTACCACATAATGGTTCAAGAACCATGGTTATGGGTTATGGACACCTATTACTTGTAAAATGGATATCTATAGGCTATTAGTCATGGCTAGTAGTTATAATGGTTAAAGGGCCATTAGTATCAGTTATGGACATCTAGTGGTTATAATGGTTCAAGGACCATGGTTATGGGTTATGGACACCTATTACTTGTAAAATGGATATCTATAGGCTATTGGTCATGGCTAGTAGTTATAATGGTTCAAGGGCCATCAGTATCAGTTATGGACATGTTGTGGTTATAATGGTTCAAGGACTATGGCTATGGGTTATGGACACCTATTACTTGTAAAATAGATATGTATAGGCTATTGGTCATGGCTAGTAGTTATAATGGTTCAAGGGCCATCGATATGAGTTATGGACATCTAGTGATTATAATGATTCAATGGCCTTGGTTATGGGTTATGGGTACCTATTACTTATAAAATGCATATCTATAGGCTATTGCTCATGGCTAGTAGTTATAATGGTTCAAGGGCCATCGATATGAGTTATGGACATCTAATGATTATAATGGTTCAAGGGCCATGGTTATGGGTTATGGACACCTATTACTTGTAAAATGGATCTCTGTAGGCTATTGGTCATGGCTAGTAGTTATAATGGTTCAAGGGCCATCAGTATCAGTTATGGATATCTAGAGGTTAGAATGGTTCAAGGACCTTGGTTATGGGTTATGGGCACCTATTACTTGTAAAATGGATATCTATAGGTTATTGGTCATGGCTAGTAGTTATAATGGTTCAAGGGCCATCGATATGAGTTATGGACATGTACTGGTTATAATGGTTTAATGGCATTGTTATGAGTTATGGACACCTATTACTTGTAAAATGGATATCTATAGGCTATTGGTCATGGCTAGTAGTTATAATGGTTCAAGGGCCATCAGTATAAGTTATGGACGTCAAGTGGTTAAAATGGTTCAAGAACCATGGTTATGTGTTATGTACTTGTAAAATAGATATCTGTAGGCTATTGGTTATGGCTAGTAGTTATAATGGTTAAAGGGCCATTAGTATCAGTTGTGGACATCTAGTGGTTATAATGGTTCAAGGAACATGGTTATGGGTTATACACCTATTACTTGTAAAATGGATATCTATAGGCTATTGGTCATGGCTAGTAGTTATAATGGTTCAAGGGCCATCAGTATCAGTTATGGACATGTTGTGGTTATAATGGTTCAAGGACCATGGCTATGGGTTATGGACACCTATTACTTGTAAAATAGATATGTATAGGTTATTGGTCATGGCTAGTAGTTATAATGGTTCAAGGGCCATCGATATGAGTTATGGACATCTAGTGATTATAATGATTCAATGGCCTTGGGTATGGGTTATGGGTACCTATTACTTGTAAAATGCATATCTATAGGCTATTGCTCATGGCTAGTAGTTATAATGGTTCAAGGGCCATCGATATGAGTTATGGACATCTAATGATTATAATGGTTCAAGGGCCATGGTTATGGGTTATGGACACCTATTACTTGTAAAATGGATATTTGTAGGCTATTGGTCATGGCTAGTAGTTATAATGGTTCAAGGGCCATCAGTATCAGTTATGGATATCTAGTGGTTAGAATGGTTCAAGGACCTTGGTTATGGGTTATGGACACCTATTACTTGTAAAATGGATATCTATAGGTTATTGGTCATGGCTAGTAGTTATAATGGTTCAAGGGCCATCGATATGAGTTATGGACATGTACTGGTTATAGTGGTTTAATGGCATTGTTATGGGTTATGGACACCTATTACTTGTAAAATGGATATCTATAGGCTATTGGTCATGGCTAGTAGTTATAATGGTTCAAGGGCCATCAGTATCAGTTATGGACATCAAGTGGTTAAAATGGTTCAAGAACCATGGTTATGTGTTATGTACTTGTAAAATAGATATCACTAGGCTATTGGTCATGGCTAGTAGTTATAATGGTTAAAGGGCCATCAGTATCAGTTGTGGACATCTAGTGGTTATAATGGTTCAAGGAACATGGTTATGGGTTATGGACACCTATTACTTGTAAAATGGATATCTGTAGGCTATTGGTCATGGCTAGTAGTTATAATGGTTCAATGGCCATCAATATCAGTTATGGACATCCAGTGGGCATAATGGTTCAAGAACCATGGTTATGGGTTATGGACACCTATTACTTGTAAAATGGATATCTATAGGCTATTGGTCATGGCTAGTAGTTATAATGGTTCAAGGGCCATCAGTATCAGTTATGGACATCAAGTAACCATATAATGGTTCAAGAACCATGGTTATATGTTATGTACTTGTAAAATTGATATCTGTAGGCTATTGGTCATGGCTAGTAGTTATAATGGTTCAAGGGCCATTAGTATCAGTTATGGACATCAAGTGGTTATAATGGTTCAAGGACCATGGTAATGGGTTATGGACACCTATTACTTGTAAAGTGGATATCTGTAGGCTATTGTACATGGCAAGTAGTTATAATGGTTCTAGGGCCACGGTTATGGGTTATGGACCCCTATTACCTGTAAAATGGATATCTATAAGCTATTGGTCATGGCTAGTACTTATAATGGTTCAAGGGCCATCAGTATCAGTTATGGACATCAAGTACCACATAATGGTTCAAGAACCATGGTTATGGGTTATGGACACCTATTACTTGTAAAATGGATATCTATAGGCTATTAGTCATGGCTAGTAGTTATAATGGTTAAAGGGCCATTAGTATCAGTTATGGACATCTAGTGGTTATAATGGTTCAAGGACCATGGTTATGGGTTATGGACACCTATTACTTGTAAAATGGATATCTATAGGCTATTGGTCATGGCTAGTAGTTATAATGGTTCAAGGGCCATCAGTATCAGTTATGGACATGTTGTGGTTATAATGGTTCAAGGACCATGGCTATGGGTTATGGACACCTATTACTTGTAAAATAGATATGTATAGGCTATTGGTCATGGCTAGTAGTTATAATGGTTCAAGGGCCATCGATATGAGTTATGGACATCTAGTGATTATAATGATTCAATGGCCTTGGTTATGGGTTATGGGTACCTATTACTTATAAAATGCATATCTATAGGCTATTGCTCATGGCTAGTAGTTATAATGGTTCAAGGGCCATCGATATGAGTTATGGACATCTAATGATTATAATGGTTCAAGGGCCATGGTTATGGGTTATGGACACCTATTACTTGTAAAATGGATCTCTGTAGGCTATTGGTCATGGCTAGTAGTTATAATGGTTCAAGGGCCATCAGTATCAGTTATGGATATCTAGAGGTTAGAATGGTTCAAGGACCTTGGTTATGGGTTATGGACACCTATTACTTGTAAAATGGATATCTATAGGTTATTGGTCATGGCTAGTAGTTATAATGGTTCAAGGGCCATCGATATGAGTTATGGACATGTACTGGTTATAATGGTTTAATGGCATTGTTATGAGTTATGGACACCTATTACTTGTAAAATGGATATCTATAGGCTATTGGTCATGGCTAGTAGTTATAATGGTTCAAGGGCCATCAGTATAAGTTATGGACGTCAAGTGGTTAAAATGGTTCAAGAACCATGGTTATTTGTTATGTACTTGTAAAATAGATATCTGTAGGCTATTGGTTATGGCTAGTAGTTATAATGGTTAAAGGGCCATCAGTATCAGTTGTGGACATCTAATGGTTATAATGGTTCAAGGAACATGGTTATGGGTTATACACCTATTACTTGTAAAATGGATATCTATAGGCTATTGGTCATGGCTAGTAGTTATAATGGTTCAAGGGCCATCAGTATCAGTTATGGACATCAAGTGGTTATAATGGTTCAAGAACCATGGTTATATGTTATGTACTTGTAAAATGGATATCTGTAGGCTATTGGTCATGGCTAGTAGTTATAATGGTTAAAGGGCCATCAGTATCAATTGTGGACATCTAGTGGTTATAATGGTTCAAGGAACATGGTTATGGGTTATGGACACCATTTACTTGTAAAATGGATATCTATAGGCTATTGGTCATGGCTAGTAGTTATAATGGTTCAAGGGCCATTAGTATCAGTTATGGACATCAAGTGGTTATAATGGTTCAAGAACCATGGTTATGTGTTATGTACTTCTAAAATGGATATCTGTAGGCTATTGGTCATGGCTAGTAGTTATAATGGTTAAAGGGCCATCAGTATCAGTTGTGGACATCTAGTGGTTATAATGGTACAAGGAACATGGTTATGGGTTATGGACACCTATTACTTGTTAAATGGATATCTATAGGCTATTGGTCATGGCTAGTAGTTATAATGGTTGAAGGGCCATCGATATGAATTATGGGCATGTAATGGTTATAATGATTCAATGGCCATGGTTATGGTTATGGACACATATTACTTGTAAAATGGATATCTATACGCTATTAGTCATGGCCAGTAGTTATAATGGTTCAAGGGCCATCAGTATCAATTTTGGACATCTAGCGGATATAATGGTTCAAGGACCATGGTTATGGGTTATGGACACCTATTACTTGTAAAATGGATATCTATAGGCTATTGGTCATGGCTAGTAGTTATAATGGTTCAAGGACCATCGATATTAGTTATGGACATGTAGTGGTTATAATGGTTCAATGGCCTTAGTTATGGGTTATGGACACCTATTACTTGTAAAATGAATATCTATAGGCTATTGGTCAGGCTTACTAGTTATAATGCTTCAAGGGCCATCAGTATCAGTTATGGACATCTAGTGGTTATAATGGTTCAACAACCATGGTTATGGGTTATGGACACCTATTACTTGTAAAATGGAAATCTGTAGGCTATTGGTCGTGGCTAGTAGTTATAATGGTTCAAGGGCCACCAGTATCAGTTATGGACATCTAGTGGTTATAATGGTTCAAGGACCATGGTTATGGGTTATGGACACCTATTACTTTTAAAATGGATATCTGTAGGCTATTGGTCATGGCTAGTAGTTATAATGGTTCGAGGGCCATCGATATGAGTTATGGACATGTACTGGATATAATGGTTTAATGGCCTTGGTTATGGGTTATGGACACCTATTAGTTGTAAAATGGATATCTATAGGCTTTTGGTCATGCCTAGTAGTTATAATGGTTCAAGGGCCATCGATATGAGTTATGGACATGTAATGGTTATAATGATTCAATGGCCATGGTTATGGGTTATGGACACCTATTACTTGTAAAATGGATGTCTATAGGCTATTATTCATGGCTAGGGGTGCCCAAAGGGTTGACCCGACCCGACCCTAACCCGAACCCGAACCCGATTACCCTTATCGGGTCGGGTCTATTCGGGTTCCATGTTATTATCGGGTTTTTTAAACCCGACCCGACCAACCCGATTCGTTATCGGGTCGGGTTTCGGGTTAGAATTTCTTACCTTTTTCGGGTTCGGGTTGACCCGATTAGACCCGATTAAAGTTTAAGTATTTTATTTCCTTTAGAAAATTAACATATTTTTACTATTAAATCAATTAATTAGCAAATTATATGATAAAGTATTCAATAAAAATCAATTAATAATTAAAAGTGTTAAATAAATACTCATAAAATTCAATATATTAAATAATTTCTATAGTTTTTACCAAAAATTCCTAACTCAAGTGTAACCCGACCAACCCGATCGGGTCAACCCGACAAACCCGAAACCCGACCAACCCGAACCCGACAAACCCGAATCCTTATCGGGTCGGGTTTCGGGTTAGATTTTTTTAACCTCAAACCCGACGGACCCGACCCGATAAGAGCCGGGTCGGGTCGGGTTGACCCGTTGGGCACCCCTACTCATGGCAAGTAGTTTTAATGGTTCCAGGCCATCAGTATCAGTTATGGACATCAAGTGGTTATAATGGTTCAAGGACCATGGTTATCGGTTATGGACACCTATTACTTGTAAACTGGATATCTGTAGGCTATTGTACATGGCAAGTAGTTATAATGGTTCAAGGGCCACGGTTATGGGTTATGGACCCCTGTTACCTGTAAAATGGATGTCTATAGGCTATTACTCATGGCAAGTACTTATAATGGTTCAAGGGCCATCAGTATCAGTTATGGACATCAAGTACCACATAATGGTTCAAGAACCATGGTTATGGGTTATGGACACCTATTACTTGTAAAATGGATATGTATAGGCTATTGGTCATGGCTAGTAGTTATAATGGTTCAAGGGCCATCGATATGAGTTATAATGATTCAATGGCCTTGGTTATGGGTTATGGGTACCTATTACTTATAAAATGCATATCTATAGGCTATTGCTCATGGCTAGTAGTTATAATGGTTCAAGGGCCATCGATATGAGTTATGGACATCTAATGATTATAATGGTTCAAGGGCCATGGTTATGGGTTATGGACACCTATTACTTGTAAAATGGATCTCTGTAGGCTATTGGTCATGGCTAGTAGTTATAATGGTTCAAGGGCCATCAGTATCAGTTATGGATATCTAGAGGTTAGAATGGTTCAAGGACCTTGGTTATGGGTTATGGACACCTATTACTTGTAAAATGGATATATGTAGGCTAATTGGTCATGGCTAGTAGTTATAACGGTTAAAGGGCCATCAGTATCAGTTGTGGACGTCTAGTGGTTATAATGGTTCAAGGAACATGGTTATGGGTTATGGACACCTATTACTTGTAAAATGGATATCTATAGGCTATTGGTCATGGCTAGTAGTTATAATGGTTCAAGGGCCATTAGTATCACTTATGGAAATCAGGTGGTTATAATGGTTCAAGAACCATGGTTATGTGTTATGTACTTGTAAAATGGATATCTGTAGGCTATTGGTCATGGCTAGTAGTTATAAGTGTTAAAGGGCCATCAGTATCAGTTGTGGACATCTAGTGGTTATAATGGATCAAGGAACATGGTTATGGGTTATGGACACCTATTACTTGTAAAATGGATATCTATAGGCTATTGGTCATGGCTAGTAGTTATAATGGTTCAACGGCCATCAGTATCAGTTATGGACATCAAGTGGTTATAATGGTTCAAGAACCATGGTTATATGTTATGTACTTGTAAAATGGATATCTGTAGGCTATTGGTCATGGCTCGTAGTTATAACGGTTAAAGGGCCATCAGTATCAATTGTGGACATCTAGTGGCTATACTGGTTCAAGGAACATGGTTATGGGTTATGGACACCATTTACTTGTAAAATGGATATCTATAGGCTATTGGTCATGGCTAGTAGTTATAATGGTTCAAGGGCCATTAGTATCAGTTATGGACATCAAGTGGTTATAATGGTTCAAGAACCATGGTTATGTGTTATGTACTTCTAAAATGGATATCTGTAGGCTATTGGTCATGGCTAGTAGTTATAATGGTTAAAGGGCCATCAGTATCAGTTGTGGACATCTAGTGGTTATAATGGTTCAAGGAACATGGTTATGGGTTATGGACACCTATTACTTGTAAAATGGATATCTATAGGCTATTGGTCATGGCTAGTAGTTATAATGGTTCAAGGGCCATCGATATGAATTATGGGCATGTAATGGTTATAATGATTCAATGGCCATGGTTATGGGTTATGGACACATATTACTTGTAAAATGGATATCTATACGCTATTAGTCATGGCCAGTAGTTATAATGGTTCAAGGGCCATCAGTATCAGTAATGGACATCTAGCGGTTATAATGGTTCAAGGACCATGGTTATGGGTTATGGACACCTATTACTTGTAAAATGGATATCTATAGGCTATTGGTCATTTCTAGTAGTTATAATGGTTCAAGGACCATCGATATGAGTTATGGACATGTAGTGGTTATAATGATTCAATGGCCTTAGTTATGGGTTATGGACACCTATTACTTGTAAAATGAATATCTATAGGCTATTGGTCAGGCTTACTTGTTATAATGATTCAAGGGCCATCAGTATCAGTTATGGACATCTAGTGGTTAAAATGGTTCAACAACCATGGTTATGGGTTACGGACACCTATTACTTGTAAAATGGAAATCTGTAGGCTATAGGTCGTGGCTAGTAGTTATAATGGTTCAAGGGCCATCAGTATCAGTTATGGACATCTAGTGGTTATAATGGTTCAAGGACCATGGTTATGGGTTATGGACACCTATTACTTGTAAAATGGATATCTGTAGGCTATTGGTCATGGCTAGTAGTTATAATGGTTCGAGGGCCATCGATATGAGTTATGGACATGTACTGGATATAATGGTTTAATGGCCTTGGTTATGGGTTATGGACACCTATTAGTTGTAAAATGGATATCTATAGGCTTTTGGTCATGCCTAGTAGTTATAATGGTTCAAGGGCCATCGATATGAGTTATGGACATGTAATGGTTATAATGATTCAATGGCCATGGTTATGGGTTATGGACACCTATTACTTGTAAAATGGATGTCTATAGGCTATTGGTCATGGCTAGTAGTTTTAATGGTTCAAGGGCCATTAGTATCAGTTATGGACATCAAGTGGTTATAATGGTTCAAGAACCATGGTTATGTGTTATGTACTTCTAAAATGGATATCTGTAGGCTATTGGTCATGGCTAGTAGTTATAATGGTTAAAGGGCCATCAGTATCAGTTGTGGACATCTAGTGGTTATAATGGTTCAAGGAACATGGTTATGGGTTATGGACACCTATTACTTGTAAAATGGATATCTATAGGCTATTGGTCATGGCTAGTAGTTATAATGGTTCAAGGGCCATTAGTATCACTTATGGAAATCAGGTGGTTATAATGGTTCAAGAACCATGGTTATGTGTTATGTACTTGTAAAATGGATATCTGTAGGCTATTGGTCATGGCTAGTAGTTATAAGTGTTAAAGGGCCATCAGTATCAGTTGTGGACATCTAGTGGTTATAATGGTTCAAGGAACATGGTTATGGGTTATGGACACCTATTACTTGTAAAATGGATATATGTAGGCTAATTGTCATCGCTAGTAGTTATAATGGTTCAATGGCCATCAATATCAGTTATGGACATCCAGTGGTTATAATGGTTCAAGAACCATGGTTATGGGTTATGGACACCTATTACTTGTAAAATGGATATCTATAGGCTATTGGTCATGGCTAGTAGTTATAATGGTTCAACGGCCATCAGTATCAGTTATGGACATCAAGTGGTTATAATGGTTCAAGAACCATGGTTATATGTTATGTACTTGTAAAATGGATATCTGTAGGCTATTGGTCATGGCTAGTAGTTATAACGGTTAAAGGGCCATCAGTATCAATTGTGGACATCTAGTGGTTATACTGGTTCAAGGAACATGGTTATGGGTTATGGACACCATTTACTTGTAAAATGGATATCTATAGGCTATTGGTCATGGCTAGTAGTTATAATGGTTCAAGGGCCATTAGTATCAGTTATGGACATCAAGTGGTTATAATGGTTCAAGAACCATGGTTATGTGTTATGTATTTCTAAAATGGATATCTGTAGGCTATTGGTCATGGCTAGTAGTTATAATGGTTAAAGGGCCATCAGTATCAGTTGTGGACATCTAGTGGTTATAATGGTTCAAGGAACATGGTTATGGGTTATGGACACCTATTACTTGTAAAATGGATATCTATAGGCTATTGGTCATGGCTAGTAGTTATAATGGTTCAAGGGCCATCGATATGAATTATGGGCATGTAATGGTTATAATGATTCAATGGCCATGGTTATGGGTTATGGACACATATTACTTGTAAAATGAATATCTATAGGCTATTGGTCAGGCTTACTAGTTATAATGATTCAAGGGCCATCAGTATCAGTTATGGACATCTAGTGGTTATAATGGTTCAACAACCATGGTTATGGGTTACGGACACCTATTTCTTGTAAAATGGAAATCTGTAGGCTATTGGTCGTGGCTAGTAGTTATAATGGATCAAGGGCCATCAGTATCAGTTATGGACATCTAGTGGTTATAATGGTTCAAGGACCATGGTTATGGGTTATGGACACCTATTACTTGTAAAATGGATATCTGTAGGCTATTGGTCATGGCTAGTAGTTATAATGGTTCGAGGGCCATCGATACGAGTTATGGACATGTACTGGATATAATGGTTTAATGGCCTTGGTTATGGGTTATGGACACCTATTAGTTGTAAAATGGATATCTATAGGCTATTGGTCATGGCTTGTTGTTATAATGGTTCAAGGGCCATCGCTACGAGTTATGGACATCTAGTGGCTATACTGGTTCAAGGGCCATGGTTATGGGTTATGGACACCTATTACTTGTAAAATGGATCTCTGTAGGCTATTGGTCATGGCTAGTAGTTATAATGGTTCAAGGGCCATCAGTATCAGTTATGGACATCAAGTGGTTATAATGGTTCAAGAACCATGGTTATATGTTATGTACTTGTAAAATGGATATCTGTAGGCTATTGGTCATGGCTAGTAGTTATAATGGTTAAAGGGCCATCAGTATCAATTGTGGACATCTAGTGGTTATAATGGTTCAAGGAACATGGTTATGGGTTATGGACACCATTTACTTGTAAAATGGATATCTATAGGCTATTGGTCATGGCTAGTAGTTATAATGGTTCAAGGGCCATTAGTATCAGTTATGGACATCAAGTGGTTATAATGGTTCAAGAACCATGGTTATGTGTTATGTACTTCTAAAATGGATATCTGTAGGCTATTGGTCATGGCTAGTAGTTATAATGGTTAAAGGGCCATCAGTATCAGTTGTGGACATCTAGTGGTTATAATGGTACAAGGAACATGGTTATGGGTTATGGACACCTATTACTTGTTAAATGGATATCTATAGGCTATTGGTCATGGCTAGTAGTTATAATGGTTGAAGGGCCATCGATATGAATTATGGGCATGTAATGGTTATAATGATTCAATGGCCATGGTTATGGTTATGGACACATATTACTTGTAAAATGGATATCTATACGCTATTAGTCATGGCCAGTAGTTATAATGGTTCAAGGGCCATCAGTATCAATTTTGGACATCTAGCGGATATAATGGTTCAAGGACCATGGTTATGGGTTATGGACACCTATTACTTGTAAAATGGATATCTATAGGCTATTGGTCATGGCTAGTAGTTATAATGGTTCAAGGACCATCGATATTAGTTATGGACATGTAGTGGTTATAATGGTTCAATGGCCTTAGTTATGGGTTATGGACACCTATTACTTGTAAAATGAATATCTATAGGCTATTGGTCAGGCTTACTAGTTATAATGCTTCAAGGGCCATCAGTATCAGTTATGGACATCTAGTGGTTATAATGGTTCAACAACCATGGTTATGGGTTATGGACACCTATTACTTGTAAAATGGAAATCTGTAGGCTATTGGTCGTGGCTAGTAGTTATAATGGTTCAAGGGCCATCAGTATCAGTTATGGACATCTAGTGGTTATAATGGTTCAAGGACCATGGTTATGGGTTATGGACACCTATTACTTTTAAAATGGATATCTGTAGGCTATTGGTCATGGCTAGTAGTTATAATGGTTCGAGGGCCATCGATATGAGTTATGGACATGTACTGGATATAATGGTTTAATGGCCTTGGTTATGGGTTATGGACACCTATTAGTTGTAAAATGGATATCTATAGGCTTTTGGTCATGCCTAGTAGTTATAATGGTTCAAGGGCCATCGATATGAGTTATGGACATGTAATGGTTATAATGATTCAATGGCCATGGTTATGGGTTATGGACACCTATTACTTGTAAAATGGATGTCTATAGGCTATTATTCATGGCTAGGGGTGCCCAAAGGGTTGACCCGACCCGACCCTAACCCGAACCCGAACCCGATTACCCTTATCGGGTCGGGTCTATTCGGGTTCCATGTTATTATCGGGTTTTTTAAACCCGACCCGACCAACCCGATTCGTTATCGGGTCGGGTTTCGGGTTAGAATTTCTTACCTTTTTCGGGTTCGGGTTGACCCGATTAGACCCGATTAAAGTTTAAGTATTTTATTTCCTTTAGAAAATTAACATATTTTTACTATTAAATCAATTAATTAGCAAATTATATGATAAAGTATTCAATAAAAATCAATTAATAATTAAAAGTGTTAAATAAATACTCATAAAATTCAATATATTAAATAATTTCTATAGTTTTTACCAAAAATTCCTAACTCAAGTGTAACCCGACCAACCCGATCGGGTCAACCCGACAAACCCGAAACCCGACCAACCCGAACCCGACAAACCCGAATCCTTATCGGGTCGGGTTTCGGGTTAGATTTTTTTAACCTCAAACCCGACGGACCCGACCCGATAAGAGCCGGGTCGGGTCGGGTTGACCCGTTGGGCACCCCTACTCATGGCAAGTAGTTTTAATGGTTCCAGGCCATCAGTATCAGTTATGGACATCAAGTGGTTATAATGGTTCAAGGACCATGGTTATCGGTTATGGACACCTATTACTTGTAAACTGGATATCTGTAGGCTATTGTACATGGCAAGTAGTTATAATGGTTCAAGGGCCACGGTTATGGGTTATGGACCCCTGTTACCTGTAAAATGGATGTCTATAGGCTATTACTCATGGCAAGTACTTATAATGGTTCAAGGGCCATCAGTATCAGTTATGGACATCAAGTACCACATAATGGTTCAAGAACCATGGTTATGGGTTATGGACACCTATTACTTGTAAAATGGATATGTATAGGCTATTGGTCATGGCTAGTAGTTATAATGGTTCAAGGGCCATCGATATGAGTTATAATGATTCAATGGCCTTGGTTATGGGTTATGGGTACCTATTACTTATAAAATGCATATCTATAGGCTATTGCTCATGGCTAGTAGTTATAATGGTTCAAGGGCCATCGATATGAGTTATGGACATCTAATGATTATAATGGTTCAAGGGCCATGGTTATGGGTTATGGACACCTATTACTTGTAAAATGGATCTCTGTAGGCTATTGGTCATGGCTAGTAGTTATAATGGTTCAAGGGCCATCAGTATCAGTTATGGATATCTAGAGGTTAGAATGGTTCAAGGACCTTGGTTATGGGTTATGGACACCTATTACTTGTAAAATGGATATCTGTAGGCTAATTGGTCATGGCTAGTAGTTATAACGGTTAAAGGGCCATCAGTATCAGTTGTGGACGTCTAGTGGTTATAATGGTTCAAGGAACATGGTTATGGGTTATGGACACCTATTACTTGTAAAATGGATATCTATAGGCTATTGGTCATGGCTAGTAGTTATAATGGTTCAAGGGCCATTAGTATCACTTATGGAAATCAGGTGGTTATAATGGTTCAAGAACCATGGTTATGTGTTATGTACTTGTAAAATGGATATCTGTAGGCTATTGGTCATGGCTAGTAGTTATAAGTGTTAAAGGGCCATCAGTATCAGTTGTGGACATCTAGTGGTTATAATGGATCAAGGAACATGGTTATGGGTTATGGACACCTATTACTTGTAAAATGGATATCTATAGGCTATTGGTCATGGCTAGTAGTTATAATGGTTCAACGGCCATCAGTATCAGTTATGGACATCAAGTGGTTATAATGGTTCAAGAACCATGGTTATATGTTATGTACTTGTAAAATGGATATCTGTAGGCTATTGGTCATGGCTCGTAGTTATAACGGTTAAAGGGCCATCAGTATCAATTGTGGACATCTAGTGGCTATACTGGTTCAAGGAACATGGTTATGGGTTATGGACACCATTTACTTGTAAAATGGATATCTATAGGCTATTGGTCATGGCTAGTAGTTATAATGGTTCAAGGGCCATTAGTATCAGTTATGGACATCAAGTGGTTATAATGGTTCAAGAACCATGGTTATGTGTTATGTACTTCTAAAATGGATATCTGTAGGCTATTGGTCATGGCTAGTAGTTATAATGGTTAAAGGGCCATCAGTATCAGTTGTGGACATCTAGTGGTTATAATGGTTCAAGGAACATGGTTATGGGTTATGGACACCTATTACTTGTAAAATGGATATCTATAGGCTATTGGTCATGGCTAGTAGTTATAATGGTTCAAGGGCCATCGATATGAATTATGGGCATGTAATGGTTATAATGATTCAATGGCCATGGTTATGGGTTATGGACACATATTACTTGTAAAATGGATATCTATACGCTATTAGTCATGGCCAGTAGTTATAATGGTTCAAGGGCCATCAGTATCAGTTATGGACATCTAGCGGTTATAATGGTTCAAGGACCATGGTTATGGGTTATGGACACCTATTACTTGTAAAATGGATATCTATAGGCTATTGGTCATTTCTAGTAGTTATAATGGTTCAAGGACCATCGATATGAGTTATGGACATGTAGTGGTTATAATGATTCAATGGCCTTAGTTATGGGTTATGGACACCTATTACTTGTAAAATGAATATCTATAGGCTATTGGTCAGGCTTACTTGTTATAATGATTCAAGGGCCATCAGTATCAGTTATGGACATCTAGTGGTTAAAATGGTTCAACAACCATGGTTATGGGTTACGGACACCTATTACTTGTAAAATGGAAATCTGTAGGCTATAGGTCGTGGCTAGTAGTTATAATGGTTCAAGGGCCATCAGTATCAGTTATGGACATCTAGTGGTTATAATGGTTCAAGGACCATGGTTATGGGTTATGGACACCTATTACTTGTAAAATGGATATCTGTAGGCTATTGGTCATGGCTAGTAGTTATAATGGTTCGAGGGCCATCGATATGAGTTATGGACATGTACTGGATATAATGGTTTAATGGCCTTGGTTATGGGTTATGGACACCTATTAGTTGTAAAATGGATATCTATAGGCTTTTGGTCATGCCTAGTAGTTATAATGGTTCAAGGGCCATCGATATGAGTTATGGACATGTAATGGTTATAATGATTCAATGGCCATGGTTATGGGTTATGGACACCTATTACTTGTAAAATGGATGTCTATAGGCTATTGGTCATGGCTAGTAGTTTTAATGGTTCAAGGGCCATTAGTATCAGTTATGGACATCAAGTGGTTATAATGGTTCAAGAACCATGGTTATGTGTTATGTACTTCTAAAATGGATATCTGTAGGCTATTGGTCATGGCTAGTAGTTATAATGGTTAAAGGGCCATCAGTATCAGTTGTGGACATCTAGTGGTTATAATGGTTCAAGGAACATGGTTATGGGTTATGGACACCTATTACTTGTAAAATGGATATCTATAGGCTATTGGTCATGGCTAGTAGTTATAATGGTTCAAGGGCCATTAGTATCACTTATGGAAATCAGGTGGTTATAATGGTTCAAGAACCATGGTTATGTGTTATGTACTTGTAAAATGGATATCTGTAGGCTATTGGTCATGGCTAGTAGTTATAAGTGTTAAAGGGCCATCAGTATCAGTTGTGGACATCTAGTGGTTATAATGGTTCAAGGAACATGGTTATGGGTTATGGACACCTATTACTTGTAAAATGGATATATGTAGGCTAATTGTCATCGCTAGTAGTTATAATGGTTCAATGGCCATCAATATCAGTTATGGACATCCAGTGGTTATAATGGTTCAAGAACCATGGTTATGGGTTATGGACACCTATTACTTGTAAAATGGATATCTATAGGCTATTGGTCATGGCTAGTAGTTATAATGGTTCAACGGCCATCAGTATCAGTTATGGACATCAAGTGGTTATAATGGTTCAAGAACCATGGTTATATGTTATGTACTTGTAAAATGGATATCTGTAGGCTATTGGTCATGGCTAGTAGTTATAACGGTTAAAGGGCCATCAGTATCAATTGTGGACATCTAGTGGTTATACTGGTTCAAGGAACATGGTTATGGGTTATGGACACCATTTACTTGTAAAATGGATATCTATAGGCTATTGGTCATGGCTAGTAGTTATAATGGTTCAAGGGCCATTAGTATCAGTTATGGACATCAAGTGGTTATAATGGTTCAAGAACCATGGTTATGTGTTATGTATTTCTAAAATGGATATCTGTAGGCTATTGGTCATGGCTAGTAGTTATAATGGTTAAAGGGCCATCAGTATCAGTTGTGGACATCTAGTGGTTATAATGGTTCAAGGAACATGGTTATGGGTTATGGACACCTATTACTTGTAAAATGGATATCTATAGGCTATTGGTCATGGCTAGTAGTTATAATGGTTCAAGGGCCATCGATATGAATTATGGGCATGTAATGGTTATAATGATTCAATGGCCATGGTTATGGGTTATGGACACATATTACTTGTAAAATGAATATCTATAGGCTATTGGTCAGGCTTACTAGTTATAATGATTCAAGGGCCATCAGTATCAGTTATGGACATCTAGTGGTTATAATGGTTCAACAACCATGGTTATGGGTTACGGACACCTATTACTTGTAAAATGGAAATCTGTAGGCTATTGGTCGTGGCTAGTAGTTATAATGGATCAAGGGCCATCAGTATCAGTTATGGACATCTAGTGGTTATAATGGTTCAAGGACCATGGTTATGGGTTATGGACACCTATTACTTGTAAAATGGATATCTGTAGGCTATTGGTCATGGCTAGTAGTTATAATGGTTCGAGGGCCATCGATATGAGTTATGGACATGTACTGGATATAATGGTTTAATGGCCTTGGTTATGGGTTATGGACACCTATTAGTTGTAAAATGGATATCTATAGGCTATTGGTCATGGCTGGTAGTTACAATGGTTCAAGGGCCATCGATATGAGTTATGGACATGTAATGGTTATAATGATTCAATGGCCATGGTTATGGGTTATGGACACCTATTACTTGTAAAATGGATGTCTATAGGCTATTGGTCATGGCTAGTAGTTATAATGGTTCAAGGGCCATTAGTATCAGTTATGGACATTAAGTGGTTATAATGGTTCAAGAACCATGGTTATGTGTTATGTACTTCTAAAATGGATATCTGTAGGCTATTGGTCATGGCTAGTAGTTATAATGGTTAAAGGGCCATCAGTATCAGTTGTGGACATCTAGTGGTTATAATGGTTCAAGGAACATGGTTATGGGTTATGGACACCTATTACTTGTAAAATGGATATCTATAGGCTATTGGTCATGGCTAGTAGTTATAATGGTTCAAGGGCCATTAGTATCACTTATGGAAATCAGGTGGTTATAATGGTTCAAGAACCATGGTTATGTGTTATGTACTTGTAAAATGGATATCTGTAGGCTATTGGTCATGGCTAGTAGTTATAAGTGTTAAAGGGCCATCAGTATCAGTTGTGGACATCTAGTGGTTATAATGGTTCAAGGAACATGGTTATGGGTTATGGACACCTATTACTTGTAAAATGGATATATGTAGGCTAATTGTCATGGCTAGTAGTTATAATGGTTCAATGGCCATCAATATCAGTTATGGACATCCAGTGGTTATAATGGTTCAAGAACCATGGTTATGGGTTATGGACACCTATTACTTGTAAAATGGATATCTATAGGCTATTGGTCATGGCTAGTAGTTATAATGGTTCAACGGCCATCAGTATCAGTTATGGACATCAAGTGGTTATAATGGTTCAAGAACCATGGTTATATGTTATGTACTTGTAAAATTGATATCTGTAGGCTATTGGTCATGGCTAGTAGTTATAACGGTTAAAGGGCCATCAGTATCAATTGTGGACATCTAGTGGTTATACTGGTTCAAGGAACATGGTTATGGGTTATGGACACCATTTACTTGTAAAATGGATATCTATAGGCTATTGGTCATGGCTAGTAGTTATAATGGTTCAAGGGCCATTAGTATCAGTTATGGACATCAAGTGGTTATAATGGTTCAAGAACCATGGTTATGTGTTATGTACTTCTAAAATGGATATCTGTAGGCTATTGGTCATGGCTAGTAGTTATAATGGTTAAAGGGCCATCAGTATCAGTTGTGGACATCTAGTGGTTATAATGGTTCAAGGAACGTGGTTATGGGTTATGGACACCTATTACTTGTAAAATGGATATCTATAGGCTATTGGTCATGGCTAGTAGTTATAGTGGTTCAAGGGCCATCGATATGAATTATGGGCATGTAATGGTTATAATGATTCAATGGCCATGGTTATGGGTTATGGACACATATTACTTGTAAAATGGATATCTATACGCTATTAGTCATGGCCAGTAGTTATAATGGTTCAAGGGCCATCAGTATCAGTTATGGACATCTAGCGGTTATAATGGTTCAAGGACCATGGTTATGGGTTATGGACACCTATTACTTGTAAAATGGATATCTATAGGCTATTGGTCATGGCTAGTAGTTATAATGGTTCAAGGACCATCGATATGAGTTATGGACATGTAGTGGTTATAATGGTTCAATGGCCTTAGTTATGGGTTATGGACACCTATTACTTGTAAAATGAATATCTATAGGCTATTGGTCAGGCTTACTAGTTATAATGATTCAAGGGCCATCAGTATCAGTTATGGACATCTAGTGGTTATAATGGTTCAACAACCATGGTTATGGGTTACGGACACCTATTACTTGTAAAATGGAAATCTGTAGGCTATTGGTCGTGGCTAGTAGTTATAATGGATCAAGGGCCATCAGTATCAGTTATGGACATCTAGTGGTTATAATGGTTCAAGGACCATGGTTATGGGTTATGGACACCTATTACTTGTAAAATGGATATTTGTAGGCTATTGGTCATGGCTAGTAGTTATAATGGTTCGAGGGCCATCGATATGAGTTATGGACATGTACTGGATATAATGGTTTAGTGGCCTTGGTTATGGGTTATGGACACCTATTAGTTGTAAAATGGATATCTATAGGCTTTTGGTCATGGCTAGTAGTTATAATGGTTCAAGGGCCATCGATATGAGTTATGGACATGTAATGGTTATAATGATTCAATAGCCATGGTTATGGGTTATGGACACCTATTACTTGTAAAATGGATGTCTATAGGCTATTGGTCATGGCTAGTAGTTATAATGGTTCAAGGGCCATTAGTATCAGTTATGGACATCAAGTGGTTATAATGGTTCAAGAACCATGGTTATGTGTTATGTACTTCTAAAATGGATATCTGTAGGCTATTGGTCATGGCTAGTAGTTATAATGGTTAAAGGGCCATCAGTATCAGTTGTGGACATCAAGTGGTTATAATGGTTCAAGGAACATGGTTATGGGTTATGGACACCTATTACTTGTAAAATGGATATCTATAGGCTATTGGTCATGGCTAGTAGTTATAATGGTTCAAGGGCCATCGATATGAATTATGGGCATGTAATGGTTATAATGATTCAATGGCCATGGTTATGGGTTATGGACACATATTACTTGTAAAATGGATATCTATACGCTATTAGTCATGGCCAGTAGTTATAATGGTTCAAGGGCCATCAGTATCAGTTATGGACATCTAGCGGTTATAATGGTTCAAGGACCATGGTTATGGGTTATGGACACCTATTACTTGTAAAATGGATATCTATAGGCTATTGGTCATGGCTAGTAGTTATAATGGTTCAAGGACCATCGATATGAGTTATGGACATGTAGTGGTTATAATGGTTCAATGGCCTTAGTTATGGGTTATGGACACCTATTACTTGTAAAATGAATATCTATAGGCTATTGGTCAGGCTTACTAGTTATAATGATTCAAGGGCCATCAGTATCAGTTATGGACATCTAGTGGTTATAATGGTTCAACAACCATGGTTATGGGTTACGGACACCTATTACTTGTAAAATGGAAATCTGTAGGCTATTGGTCGTGGCTAGTAGTTATAATGGATCAAGGGCCATCAGTTTCAGTTATGGACATCTAGTGGTTATAATGGTTCAAGGACCATGGTTATGGGTTATGGACACCTATTACTTGTAAAATGGATATCTGTAGGCTATTGGTCATGGCTAGTAGTTATAATGGTTCGAGGGCCATCGATATGAGTTATGGACATGTACTGGATATAATGGTTTAATGGCCTTGGTTATGGGTTATGGACACCTATTAGTTGTAAAATGGATATCTATAGGCTTTTGGTCATGGCTAGTAGTTATAATGGTTCAAGGGCCATCGATATGAGTTATGGACATGTAATGGTTATAATGATTCAATAGCCATGGTTATGGGTTATGGACACCTATTACTTGTAAAATGGATGTCTATAGGCTATTGGTCATGGCTAGTAGTTATAATGGTTCAAGGGCCATTAGTATCAGTTATGGACATCAAGTGGTTATAATGGTTCAAGAACCATGGTTATGTGTTATGTACTTCTAAAATGGATATCTGTAGGCTATTGGTCATGGCTAGTAGTTATAATGGTTAAAGGGCCATCAGTATCAGTTGTGGACATCTAGTGGTTATAATGGTTCAAGGAACATGGTTATGGGTTATGGACACCTATTACTTGTAAAATGGATATCTATAGGCTATTGGTCATGGCTAGTAGTTATAATGGTTCAAGGACCATCGATATGAGTTATGGACATGTAGTGGTTATAATGGTTCAATGGCCTTAGTTATGGGTTATGGACACCTATTACTTGTAAAATGAATATCTATAGGCTATTGGTCAGGCTTACTAGTTATAATGATTCAAGGGCCATCAGTATCAGTTATGGACATCTAGTGGTTATAATGGTTCAACAACCATGGTTATGGGTTACGGACACCTATTACTTGTAAAATGGAAATCTGTAGGCTATTGGTCGTGGCTAGTAGTTATAATGGATCAAGGGCCATCAGTATCAGTTATGGACATCTAGTGGTTATAATGGTTCAAGGACCATGGTTATGGGTTATGGACACCTATTACTTGTAAAATGGATATCTGTAGGCTATTGGTCATGGCTAGTAGTTATAATGGTTCGAGGGCCATCGATATAAGTTATGGACATGTACTGGATATAATGGTTTAATGGCCTTGGTTATGGGTTATGGACACCTATTAGTTGTAAAATGGATATCTATAGGCTATTGGTCATGGCTAGTATTTATAATGGTTCAAGGGCCATCGATATGAGTTATGGACATGTAATGGTTATAATGATTCAATGGCCATGGTTATGGGTTATGGACACCCATTACTTGTAAAATGGATGTCTATAGGCTATTGGTCATGGCTAGTAGTTATAATGGTTCAAGGACCATCGATATGAGTTATGGACATGTAGTGGTTATAATGGTTCAATGGCCTTAGTTATGGGTTATGGACACCTATTACTTGTAAAATGAATATCTATAGGCTATTGGTCAGGCTTACTAGTTATAATGATTCAAGGGCCATCAGTATCAGTTATGGACATCTAGTGGTTATAATGGTTCAACAACCATGGTTATGGGTTACGGACACCTATTACTTGTAAAATGGAAATCTGTAGGCTATTGGTCGTGGCTAGTAGTTATAATGGTTCAAGGGCCATCAGTTTCAGTTATGGACATCTAGTGGTTATAATGGTTCAAGGACCATGGTTATGGGTTATGGACACCTATTACTTGTAAAATGGATATCTGTAGGCTATTGGTCATGGCTAGTAGTTATAATGGTTCGAGGGCCATCGATATGAGTTATGGACATGTACTGGATATAATGGTTTAATGGCCTTGGTTATGGGTTATGGACACCTATTAGTTGTAAAATGGATATCTATAGGCTTTTGGTCATGGCTAGTAGTTATAATGGTTCAAGGGCCATCGATATGAGTTATGGACATGTAATGGTTATAATGATTCAATAGCCATGGTTATGGGTTATGGACACCTATTACTTGTAAAATGGATGTCTATAGGCTATTGGTCATGGCTAGTAGTTATAATGGTTCAAGGGCCATTAGTATCAGTTATGGACATCAAGTGGTTATAATGGTTCAAGAACCATGGTTATGTGTTATGTACTTCTAAAATGGATATCTGTAGGCTATTGGTCATGGCTAGTAGTTATAATGGTTAAAGGGCCATCAGTATCAGTTGTGGACATCTAGTGGTTATAATGGTTCAAGGAACATGGTTATGGGTTATGGACACCTATTACTTGTAAAATGGATATCTATAGGCTATTGGTCATGGCTAGTAGTTATAATGGTTCAAGGGCCATCGATATGAATTATGGGCATGTAATGGTTATAATGATTCAATGGCCATGGTTATGAGTTATGGACACATATTACTTGTAAAATGGATATCTATACGCTATTAGTCATGGCCAGTAGTTATAATGGTTCAAGGGCCATCAGTATCAGTTATGGACATCTAGCGGTTATAATGGTTCAAGGACCATGGTTATGGGTTATGGACACCTATTACTTGTAAAATGGATATCTATAGGCTATTGGTCATGGCTAGTAGTTATAATGGTTCAAGGACCATCGATATGAGTTATGGACATGTAGTGGTTATAATGGTTCAATGGCCTTAGTTATGGGTTATGGACACCTATTACTTGTAAAATGAATATCTATAGGCTATAGGTCAGGCTTACTAGTTATAATGCTTTAAGGGCCATCAGTATCAGTTATGGACATCTAGTGGTTATAATGGTTCAACAACCATGGTTATGGGTTACGGACACCTATTACTTGTAAAATGGAAATCTGTAGGCTATTGGTCGTGGCTAGTAGTTATAATGGTTCAAGGGCCATCAGTATCAGTTATGGACATCTAGTGGTTATAATGGTTCAAGGACCATGGTTATGGGTTATGGACACCTATTACTTGTAAAATGGATATCTGTAGGCTATTGGTCATGGCTAGTAGTTATAATGGTTCGAGGGCCATCGATATGAGTTATGGACATGTACTGGATATAATGGTTTAATGGCCTTGGTTATGGGTTATGGACACCTATTAGTTGTAAAATGGATATCTATAGGCTTTTGGTCATGGCTAGTAGTTATAATGGTTCAAGGGCCATCGATATGAGTTATGGACATGTAGTGATTATAATGATTCAATGGCCTTGGTTATGGGTTATGGGTACCTATTACTTGTAAAATGCATATCTATAGGCTATTGCTCATGGCTAGTAGTTATAATGGTTCAAGGGCCATCGATATGAGTTATGGACATCTAATGATTATAATGGTTCAAGGGCCATGGTTATGGGTTATGGACACCTATTACTTGTAAAATGGATATATGTAGGCTATTGGTCATGGCTAGTAGTTATAATGGATCAAGGGCCATCAGTATCAGTTATGGACATCAAGTGGTTATAATGGTTCAAGAACCATGGTTATATGTTATGTACTTCTAAAATGGATATCTGTAGGCTATTGGTCATGGCTAGTAGTTATAATGGTTAAAGGGCCATCAGTATCAGTTATGGACATCTAGTGGTTATAATGGTTCAAGGACCATGGTTATGGGTTATGGACACCTATTACTTGTAAAATGGATATCTATAGGCTATTGGTCATGGCTAGTAGTTATAATGGTTCAAGGGCCATCTGTATCAGTTATGGACATGTAGTGGTTATAATGGTTCAAGGACCATGGCTATGGGTTATGGACACCTATTACTTGTAAAATGGATATGTATAGGCTATTGGTCATGGCTAGTAGTTATAATGGTTCAAGGGCCATCGATATGAGTTATGGACATCCAGTGGTTATAATGGTTCAAGGAACATGGTTATGGGTTATGGACACCTTTTACTTGTAAAATGGATATCTGTAGGCTATTGGTCATGGCTAGTAGTTATAATGGTTCAATGGCCATCAATATCAGTTATGGACATCCAGTGGTTATAATGGTTCAAGAACCATGGTTATGGGTTATGGACACCTATTACTTGTAAAATGGATATCTATAGGCTATTGGTCATGGCTAGTAGTTATAATGGTTCAAGGGCCATCAGTATTAGTTATGGACATCAAGTGGTTATAATGGTTCAAGAACCATGGTTATATGTTATGTACTTGTAAAATGGATATCTGTAGGCTATTGGTCATGGCTAGTAGTTATAATGGTTAAAGGGCCATCAGTATCAGTTATGGACATCTAGTGGTTATAATGGTTCAAGGACCATGGTTATGGGTTATGGACACCTATTACTTGTAAAATGGATATCTATAGGCTATTGGTCATGGCTAGTAGTTATAATGGTTCAAGGGCCATCTGTATCAGTTATGGACATGTAGTGGTTATAATGGTTCAAGGACCATGGCTATGGGTTATGGACACCTATTACTTGTAAAATGGATATGTATAGGCTATTGGTCATGGCTAGTAGTTATAATGGTTCAAGGGCCATCGATATGAGTTATGGACATGTAGTGATTATAATGATTCAATGGCCTTGGTTATGGGTTATGGGTACCTATTACTTGTAAAATGCATATCTATAGGCTATTGCTCATGGCTAGTAGTTATAATGGTTCAAGGGCCATCGATATGAGTTATGGACATCTAATGATTATAATGGTTCAAGGGCCATGGTTATGGGTTATGGACACCTATTACTTGTAAAATGGATATCTGTAGGCTATTGGTCATGGCTAGTAGTTATAATGGATCAAGGGCCATCAGTATCAGTTATGGACATCAAGTGGTTATAATGGTTCAAGAACCATGGTTATATGTTATGTACTTCTAAAATGGATATCTGTAGGCTATTGGTCATGGCTAGTAGTTATAATGGTTAAAGGGCCATCAGTATCAGTTGTGGACATCTAGTGGTTATAAAGGTGCAAGGAACATGGTTATGGGTTATGGACACCTATTACTTGTAAAATGGATATCTATAGGCTATTGGTAATGGCTAGTAGTTATAATGGTTCAAGGGCCATTAGTATCAGTTATGGACGTCAAGTGGTTATAATGGTTCAAGAACCATGGTTATGTGTTATGTACTTGTAAAATGGATATCTGTAGGCTATTGGTCGTGGCTAGTAGTTATAATGGTTAAAGGGCCATCAATATCAGTTGTGGACATCTAGTGGTTATAATGGTTCAAGGAACATGGTTATGGGTTATGGACACCTTTTACTTGTAAAATGGATATCTGTAGGCTATTGGTCATGGCTAGTAGTTATAATGGTTCAATGGCCATCAATATCAGTTATGGACATCCAGTGGTTATAATGGTTCAAGAACCATGGTTATGGGTTATGGACACCTATTACTTGTAAAATGGATATCTATAGGCTATTGGTCATGGCTAGTAGTTATAATGGTTCAAGGGCCATCAGTATTAGTTATGGACATCAAGGGGTTATAATGGTTCAAGAACCATGGTTATATGTTATGTACTTGTAAAATGGTTATCTGTAGGCTATTGGTCATGGCTAGTAGTTATAATGGTTAAAGGGCCATCAGTATCAGTTATGGACATCTAGTGGTTATAAAGGTTCAAGGACCATGGTTATGGGTTATGGACACCTATTACTTGTAAAATGGATATCTATAGGCTATTGGTCATGGCTAGTAGTTATAATGGTTCAAGGGCCATCTGTATCAGTTATGGACATGTAGTGGTTATAATGGTTCAAGGACCATGGCTATGGGTTATGGACACCTATTACTTGTAAAATGGATATGTATAGGCTATTGGTCATGGCTAGTAGTTATAATGGTTCAAGGGCCATCGATATGAGTTATGGACATGTAGTGATTATAATGATTCAATGGCCTTGGGTATGGGTTATGGGTACCTATTACTTGTAAAATGCATATCTATAGGCTATTGCTCATGGCTAGAAGTTATAATGGTTCAAGGGCCATCGATATGAGTTATGGACATCTAATGATTATAATGGTTCAAGGGCCATGGTTATGGGTTATGGACACCTATTACTTGTAAAATGGATATCTGTAGGCTATTGGTCATGGCTAGTAGTTATAATGGATCAAGGGCCATCAGTATCAGTTATGGACATCAAGTGGTTATAATGGTTCAAGAACCATGGTTATATGTTATGTACTTCTAAAATGGATATCTGTAGGCTGTTGGTCATGGCTAGTAGTTATAATGGTTAAAGGGCCATCAGTATCAGTTGTGGACATCTAGTGGTTATAATGGTGCAAGGAACATGGTTATGGGTTATGGACACCTATTACTTGTAAAATGGATATCTATAGGCTATTGGTCATGGCTAGTAGTTATAATGGTTCAAGTGCCATTAGTATCAGTTATGGACGTCAAGTGGTTATAATGGTTCAAGAACCATGGTTATGTGTTATGTACTTGTAAAATGGATATCTGTAGGCTATTGGTCGTGGCTAGTAGTTATAATGGTTAAAGGGCCATCAATATCAGTTGTGGACATCTAGTGGTTATAATGGTTCAAGGAACATGGTTATAGGTTATGGACACCTTTTACTTGTAAAATGGATATCTGTAGGCTATTGGTCATGGCTAGTAGTTATAATGGTTCAATGGCCATCAATATCAGTTATGGACATCCAGTGGTTATAATGGTTCAAGAACCATGGTTATGGGTTATGGACACTTATTACTTGTAAAATGGATATCTATAGGCTATTGGTCATGGCTAGTAGTTATAATGGTTCAAGGGCCATCGGTATTAGTTATAGACATCAAGTGGTTATACTGGTTCAAGAACCATGGTTATATGTTATGTACTTGTAAAATGGATATCTGTAGGCTATTGGTCATGGCTAGTAGTTATAATGGTTAAAGGGCCATCAGTATCAATTGTGGACATCTAGTGGTTATAATGGTTCAAGGAACATGGTTATGGGTTATGGATACCATTTACTTGTAAAATGGATATCTATAGGCTATTGGTCATGGCTAGTAGTTATAATGGTTCAAGGGCCATTAGTATCAGTTATGGACATCAAGTGGTTATAATGGTTCAAGAACCATGGTTATGTGTTATGTACTTGTAAAATGGATATCTGTAGGCTATTGGTCATGGCTAGTAGTTATAATGGTTAAAGGGCCATCAATATCAGTTATGGACATCTAGTGGTTATAATGGTTCAAGGAACATGGTTATGGGTCATGGCTAGTAGTTATAATGGTTCAATGGCCATCAATATCAGTTATGGACATCCAGTGGTTATAATGGTTCAAGAACCATGGTTATGGGTTATGGACACCTATTACTTGTAAAATGGATATCTATAGGCTATTGGTCATGGCTAGTAGTTATAATGGTTCAAGGGCCATCAGTATTAGTTATGGACATCAAGTGGTTATAATGGTTCAAGAACCATGGTTATATGTTATGTACTTGTAAAATGGTTATCTGTAGGCTATTGGTCATGGCTAGTAGTTATAATGGTTAAAGGGCCATCAGTATCAGTTATGGACATCTAGTGGTTATAAAGGTTCAAGGACCATGGTTATGGGTTATGGACACCTATTACTTGTAAAATGGATATCTATAGGCTATTGGTCATGGCTAGTAGTTATAATGGTTCAAGGGCCATCTGTATCAGTTATGGACATGTAGTGGTTATAATGGTTCAAGGACCATGGCTATGGGTTATGGACACCTATTACTTGTAAAATGGATATGTATAGGCTATTGGTCATGGCTAGTAGTTATAATGGTTCAAGGGCCATCGATATGAGTTATGGACATGTAGTGATTATAATGATTCAATGGCCTTGGTTATGGGTTATGGGTACCTATTACTTGTAAAATGCATATCTATAGGCTATTGCTCATGGCTAGTAGTTAAAATGGTTCAAGGGCCATCGATATGAGTTATGGACATCTAATGATTATAATGGTTCAAGGGCCATGGTTATGGGTTATGGACACCTATTACTTGTAAAATGGATATCTGTAGGCTATTGGTCATGGCTAGTAGTTATAATGGATCAAGGGCCATCAGTATCAGTTATGGACATCAAGTGGTTATAATGGTTCAAGAACCATGGTTATATGTTATGTACTTCTAAAATGAATATCTATAGGCTATAGGTCAGGCTTACTAGTTATAATGCTTTAAGGGCCATCAGTATCAGTTGTGGACATCTAGTGGTTATAATGGTTCAACAACCATGGTTATGGGTTACGGACACCTATTACTTGTAAAATGGAAATCTGTAGGCTATTGGTCGTGGCTAGTAGTTATAATGGTTCAAGGGCCATCAGTATCAGTTATGGACATCTAGTGGTTATAATGGTTCAAGGACCATGGTTATGGGTTATGGACACCTATTACTTGTAAAATGGATATCTGTAGGCTATTGGTCATGGCTAGTAGTTATAATGGTTCGAGGGCCATCGATATGAGTTATGGACATGTACTGGATATAATGGTTTAATGGCCTTGGTTATGGGTTATGGACACCTATTAGTTGTAAAATGGATATCTATAGGCTTTTGGTCATGGCTAGTAGTTATAATGGTTCAAGGGCCATCGATATGAGTTATGGACATGTAGTGATTATAATGATTCAATGGCCTTGGTTATGGGTTATGGGTACCTATTACTTGTAAAATGCATATCTATAGGCTATTGCTCATGGCTAGTAGTTATAATGGTTCAAGGGCCATCGATATGAGTTATGGACATCTAATGATTATAATGGTTCAAGGGCCATGGTTATGGGTTATGGACACCTATTACTTGTAAAATGGATATATGTAGGCTATTGGTCATGGCTAGTAGTTATAATGGATCAAGGGCCATCAGTATCAGTTATGGACATCAAGTGGTTATAATGGTTCAAGAACCATGGTTATATGTTATGTACTTCTAAAATGGATATCTGTAGGCTATTGGTCATGGCTAGTAGTTATAATGGTTAAAGGGCCATCAGTATCAGTTATGGACATCTAGTGGTTATAATGGTTCAAGGACCATGGTTATGGGTTATGGACACCTATTACTTGTAAAATGGATATCTATAGGCTATTGGTCATGGCTAGTAGTTATAATGGTTCAAGGGCCATCTGTATCAGTTATGGACATGTAGTGGTTATAATGGTTCAAGGACCATGGCTATGGGTTATGGACACCTATTACTTGTAAAATGGATATGTATAGGCTATTGGTCATGGCTAGTAGTTATAATGGTTCAAGGGCCATCGATATGAGTTATGGACATCCAGTGGTTATAATGGTTCAAGGAACATGGTTATGGGTTATGGACACCTTTTACTTGTAAAATGGATATCTGTAGGCTATTGATCATGGCTAGTAGTTATAATGGTTCAATGGCCATCAATATCAGTTATGGACATCCAGTGGTTATAATGGTTCAAGAACCATGGTTATGGGTTATGGACACCTATTACTTGTAAAATGGATATCTATAGGCTATTGGTCATGGCTAGTAGTTATAATGGTTCAAGGGCCATCAGTATTAGTTATGGACATCAAGTGGTTATAATGGTTCAAGAACCATGGTTATATGTTATGTACTTGTAAAATGGATATCTGTAGGCTATTGGTCATGGCTAGTAGTTATAATGGTTAAAGGGCCATCAGTATCAGTTATGGACATCTAGTGGTTATAATGGTTCAAGGACCATGGTTATGGGTTATGGACACCTATTACTTGTAAAATGGATATCTATAGGCTATTGGTCATGGCTAGTAGTTATAATGGTTCAAGGGCCATCTGTATCAGTTATGGACATGTAGTGGTTATAATGGTTCAAGGACCATGGCTATGGGTTATGGACACCTATTACTTGTAAAATGGATATGTATAGGCTATTGGTCATGGCTAGTAGTTATAATGGTTCAAGGGCCATCGATATGAGTTATGGACATGTAGTGATTATAATGATTCAATGGCCTTGGTTATGGGTTATGGGTACCTATTACTTGTAAAATGCATATCTATAGGCTATTGCTCATGGCTAGTAGTTATAATGGTTCAAGGGCCATCGATATGAGTTATGGACATCTAATGATTGTAATGGTTCAAGGGCCATGGTTATGGGTTATGGACACCTATTACTTGTAAAATGGATATCTGTAGGCTATTGGTCATGGCTAGTAGTTATAATGGATCAAGGGCCATCAGTATCAGTTATGGACATCAAGTGGTTATAATGGTTCAAGAACCATGGTTATATGTTATGTACTTCTAAAATGGATATCTGTAGGCTATTGGTCATGGCTAGTAGTTATAATGGTTAAAGGGCCATCAGTATCAGTTGTGGACATCTAGTGGTTATAAAGGTGCAAGGAACATGGTTATGGGTTATGGACACCTATTACTTGTAAAATGGATATCTATAGGCTATTGGTAATGGCTAGTAGTTATAATGGTTCAAGGGCCATTAGTATCAGTTATGGACGTCAAGTGGTTATAATGGTTCAAGAACCATGGTTATGTGTTATGTACTTGTAAAATGGATATCTGTAGGCTATTGGTCGTGGCTAGTAGTTATAATGGTTAAAGGGCCATCAATATCAGTTGTGGACATCTAGTGGTTATAATGGTTCAAGGAACATGGTTATGGGTTATGGACACCTTTTACTTGTAAAATGGATATCTGTAGGCTATTGGTCATGGCTAGTAGTTATAATGGTTCAATGGCCATCAATATCAGTTATGGACATCCAGTGGTTATAATGGTTCAAGAACCATGGTTATGGGTTATGGACACCTATTACTTGTAAAATGGATATCTATAGGCTATTGGTCATGGCTAGTAGTTATAATGGTTCAAGGGCCATCAGTATTAGTTATGGACATCAAGGGGTTATAATGGTTCAAGAACCATGGTTATATGTTATGTACTTGTAAAATGGTTATCTGTAGGCTATTGGTCATGGCTAGTAGTTATAATGGTTAAAGGGCCATCAGTATCAGTTATGGACATCTAGTGGTTATAAAGGTTCAAGGACCATGGTTATGGGTTATGGACACCTATTACTTGTAAAATGGATATCTATAGGCTATTGGTCATGGCTAGTAGTTATAATGGTTCAAGGGCCATCTGTATCAGTTATGGACATGTAGTGGTTATAATGGTTCAAGGACCATGGCTATGGGTTATGGACACCTATTACTTGTAAAATGGATATGTATAGGCTATTGGTCATGGCTAGTAGTTATAATGGTTCAAGGGCCATCGATATGAGTTATGGACATGTAGTGATTATAATGATTCAATGGCCTTGGTTATGGGTTATGGGTACCTATTACTTGTAAAATGCATATCTATAGGCTATTGCTCATGGCTAGTAGTTATAATGGTTCAAGGGCCATCGATATGAGTTATGGACATCTAATGATTATAATGGTTCAAGGGCCATGGTTATGGGTTATGGACACCTATTACTTGTAAAATGGATATCTGTAGGCTATTGGTCATGGCTAGTAGTTATAATGGATCAAGGGCCATCAGTATCAGTTATGGACATCAAGTGGTTATAATGGTTCAAGAACCATGGTTATATGTTATGTACTTCTAAAATGGATATCTGTAGGCTGTTGGTCATGGCTAGTAGTTATAATGGTTAAAGGGCCATCAGTATCAGTTGTGGACATCTAGTGGTTATAATGGTGCAAGGAACATGGTTATGGGTTATGGACACCTATTACTTGTAAAATGGATATCTATAGGCTATTGGTCATGGCTAGTAGTTATAATGGTTCAAGTGCCATTAGTATCAGTTATGGACGTCAAGTGGTTATAATGGTTCAAGAACCATGGTTATGTGTTATGTACTTGTAAAATGGATATCTGTAGGCTATTGGTCGTGGCTAGTAGTTATAATGGATAAAGGGCCATCAATATCAGTTGTGGACATCTAGTGGTTATAATGGTTCAAGGAACATGGTTATAGGTTATGGACACCTTTTACTTGTAAAATGGATATCTGTAGGCTATTGGTCATGGCTAGTAGTTATAATGGTTCAATGGCCATCAATATCAGTTATGGACATCCAGTGGTTATAATGGTTCAAGAACCATGGTTATGGGTTATGGACACTTATTACTTGTAAAATGGATATCTATAGGCTATTGGTCATGGCTAGTAGTTATAATGGTTCAAGGGCCATCGGTATTAGTTATAGACATCAAGTGGTTATACTGGTTCAAGAACCATGGTTATATGTTATGTACTTGTAAAATGGATATATGTAGGCTATTGGTCATGGCTAGTAGTTATAATGGTTAAAGGGCCATCAGTATCAATTGTGGACATCTAGTGGTTATAATGGTTCAAGGAACATGGTTATGGGTTATGGATACCATTTACTTGTAAAATGGATATCTATAGGCTATTGGTCATGGCTAGTAGTTATAATGGTTCAAGGGCCATTAGTATCAGTTATGGACATCAAGTGGTTATAATGGTTCAAGAACCATGGTTATGTGTTATGTACTTGTAAAATGGATATCTGTAGGCTATTGGTCATGGCTAGTAGTTATAATGGTTAAAGGGCCATCAATATCAGTTATGGACATCTAGTGGTTATAATGGTTCAAGGAACATGGTTATGGGTCATGGCTAGTAGTTATAATGGTTCAATGGCCATCAATATCAGTTATGGACATCCAGTGGTTATAATGGTTCAAGAACCATGGTTATGGGTTATGGACACCTATTACTTGTAAAATGGATATCTATAGGCTATTGGTCATGGCTAGTAGTTATAATGGTTCAAGGGCCATCAGTATTAGTTATGGACATCAAGTGGTTATAATGGTTCAAGAACCATGGTTATATGTTATGTACTTGTAAAATGGTTATCTGTAGGCTATTGGTCATGGCTAGTAGTTATAATGGTTAAAGGGCCATCAGTATCAGTTATGGACATCTAGTGGTTATAAAGGTTCAAGGACCATGGTTATGGGTTATGGACACCTATTACTTGTAAAATGGATATCTATAGGCTATTGGTCATGGCTAGTAGTTATAATGGTTCAAGGGCCATCTGTATCAGTTATGGACATGTAGTGGTTATAATGGTTCAAGGACCATGGCTATGGGTTATGGACACCTATTACTTGTAAAATGGATATGTATAGGCTATTGGTCTTGGCTAGTAGTTATAATGGTTCAAGGGCCATCGATATGAGTTATGGACATGTAGTGATTATAATGATTCAATGGCCTTGGTTATGGGTTATGGGTACCTATTACTTGTAAAATGCATATCTATAGGCTATTGCTCATGGCTAGTAGTTAAAATGGTTCAAGGGCCATCGATATGAGTTATGGACATCTAATGATTATAATGGTTCAAGGGCCATGGTTATGGGTTATGGACACCTATTACTTGTAAAATGGATATTTGTAGGCTATTGGTCATGGCTAGTAGTTATAATGGATCAAGGGCCATCAGTATCAGTTATGGACATCAAGTGGTTATAATGGTTCAAGAACCATGGTTATATGTTATGTACTTCTAAAATGGATATCTGTAGGCTATTGGTCATGGCTAGTAGTTATAATGGTTAAAGGGCCATCAGTATCAGTTGTGGACATCTAGTGGTTATAATGGTGCAAGGAACATGGTTATGGGTTATGGACACCTATTACTTGTAAAATGGATATCTATAGGCTATTGGTCATGGCTAGTAGTTATAATGGTTCAAGGGCCATTAGTATCAGTTATGGACGTCAAGTGGTTATAATGGTTCAAGAACCATGGTTATGTGTTATGTACTTGTAAAATGGATATCTGTAGGCTATTGGTCGTGGCTAGTAGTTATAATGGTTAAAGGGCCATCAATATCAGTTGTGGACATCTAGTGGTTATAATGGTTCAAGGAACATGGTTATGGGTTATGGACACCTTTTACTTGTAAAATGGATATCTGTAGGCTATTGGTCATGGCTAGTAGTTATAATGGTTCAATGGCCATCAATATCAGTTATGGACATCCAGTGGTTATAATGGTTCAAGAACCATGGTTATGGGTTATGGACACTTATTACTTGTAAAATGGATATCTATAGGCTATTGGTCATGGCTAGTAGTTATAATGGTTCAAGGGCCATCAGTATTAGTTATGGACATCAAGTGGTTATAATGGTTCAAGAACCATGGTTATATGTTATGTACTTGTAAAATGGATATCTGTAGGCTATTGGTCATGGCTAGTAGTTATAATGGTTAAAGGGCCATCAGTATCAATTGTGGACATCTAGTGGTTATAATGGTTCAAGGAACATGGTTATGGGTTATGGATACCATTTACTTGTAAAATGGATATCTATAGGCTATTGGTCATGGCTAGTAGTTACAATGGTTCAAGGGCCATTAGTATCAGTTATGGACATCAAGTGGTTATAATGGTTCAAGAACCATGGTTATGTGTTATGTACTTGTAAAATGGATATCTGTAGGCTATTGGTCATGGCTAGTAGTTATAATGGTTAAAGGGCCATCAATATCAGTTGTGGACATCTAGTGGTTATAATGGTTCAAGGAACATGGTTATGGGTTATGGACACCTTTTACTTGTAAAATGGATATCTGTAGGCTATTGGTCATGGCTAGTAGTTATAATGGTTAAAGGGCCATCAGTATCAGTTATGGACATCTAGTGGTTATAAAGGTTCAAGGACCATGGTTATGGGTTATGGACACCTATTACTTGTAAAATGGATATCTATAGGCTATTGGTCATGGCTAGTAGTTATAATGGTTCAAGGGCCATCTGTATCAGTTATGGACATGTAGTGGTTATAATGGTTCAAGGACCATGGCTATGGGTTATGGACACCTATTACTTGTAAAATGGATATGTATAGGCTATTGGTCATGGCTAGTAGTTATAATGGTTCAAGGGCCATCGATATGAGTTATGGACATGTAGTGATTATAATGATTCAATGGCCTTGGTTATGGGTTATGGGTACCTATTATTTGTAAAATGCATATCTGTAGGCTATTGCTCATGGCTAGTAGTTATAATGGTTCAAGGGCCATCGATATGAGTTATGGACATCTAATGATTATAATGGTTCAAGGGCCATGGTTATGGGTTATGGACACCTATTACTTGTAAAATGGATATCTGTAGGCTATTGGTCATGGCTAGTAGTTATAATGGATCAAGGGCCATCAGTATCAGTTATGGACATCAAGTGGTTATAATGGTTCAAGAACCATGGTTATATGTTATGTACTTCTAAAATGGATATCTGTAGGCTATTGGTCATGGCTAGTAGTTATAATGGTTAAAGGGCCATCAGTATCAGTTGTGGACATCTAGTGGTTATAATGGTGCAAGGAACATGGTTATGGGTTATGGACACCTATTACTTGTAAAATGGATATCTATAGGCTATTGGTCATGGCTAGTAGTTATAATGGTTCAAGGGCCATTAGTATCAGTTATGGACGTCAAGTGGTTATAATGGTTCAAGAACCATGGTTATGTGTTATGTACTTGTAAAATGGATATCTGTAGGCTATTGGTCGTGGCTAGTAGTTATAATGGTTAAAGGGCCATCAATATCAGTTGTGGACATCTAGTGGTTATAATGGTTCAAGGAACATGGTTATGGGTTATGGACACCTTTTACTTGTAAAATGGATATCTGTAGGCTATTGGTCATGGCTAGTAGTTATAATGGTTCAATGGCCATCAATATCAGTTATGGACATCCAGTGGTTATAATGGTTCAAGAACCATGGTTATGGGTTATGGACACCTATTACTTGTAAAATGGATATCTATAGGCTATTGGTCATGGCTAGTAGTTATAATGGTTCAAGGGCCATCAGTATTAGTTATGGACATCAAGTGGTTATAATGGTTCAAGAACCATGGTTATATGTTATGTACTTGTAAAATGGATATCTGTAGGCTATTGGTCATGGCTAGTAGTTATAATGGTTAAAGGGCCATCAGTATCAATTGTGGACATCTAGTGGTTATAATGGTTCAAGGAACATGGTTATGGGTTATGGATACCATTTACTTGTAAAATGGATATCTATAGGCTATTGGTCATGGCTAGTAGTTACAATGGTTCAAGGGCCATTAGTATCAGTTATGGACATCAAGTGGTTATAATGGTTCAAGAACCATGGTTATGTGTTATGTACTTGTAAAATGGATATCTGTAGGCTATTGGTCATGGCTAGTAGTTATAATGGTTAAAGGGCCATCAATATCAGTTGTGGACATCTAGTGGTTATAATGGTTCAAGGAACATGGTTATGGGTTATGGACACCTTTTACTTGTAAAATGGATATCTGTAGGCTATTGGTCATGGCTAGTAGTTATAATGGTTAAAGGGCCATCAATATCAGTTATGGACATCAAGTGGTTATAATGGTTCAAGAACCATGGTTATATGTTATGTACTTGTAAAATGGTTATCTGTAGGCTATTGGTCATGGCTAGTAGTTATAATGGTTAAAGGGCCATCAGTATCAGTTACGGACATCTAGTGGTTATAAAGGTTCAAGGACCATGGTTATGGGTTATGGACACCTATTACTTGTAAAATGGATATCTATAGGCTATTGGTCATGGCTAGTAGTTATAATGGTTCAAGGGCCATCTGTATCAGTTATGGACATGTAGTGGTTATAATGGTTCAAGGACCATGGCTATGGGTTATGGACACCTATTACTTGTAAAATGGATATGTATAGGCTATTGGTCATGGCTAGTAGTTATAATGGTTCAAGGGCCATCGATATGAGTTATGGACATGTAGTGATTATAATGATTCAATGGCCTTGGTTATGGGTTATGGGTACCTATTACTTGTAAAATGCATATCTATAGGCTATTTCTCATGGCTAGTAGTTATAATGGTTCAAGGGCCATCGATATGAGTTATGGACATCTAATGATTATAATGGTTCAAGGGCCATGGTTATGGGTTATGGACACCTATTACTTGTAAAATGGATATCTGTAGGCTATTGGTCATGGCTAGTAGTTATAATGGATCAAGGGCCATCAGTATCAGTTATGGACATCAAGTGGTTATAATGGTTCAAGAACCATGGTTATATGTTATGTACTTCTAAAATGGATATCTGTAGGCTATTGGTCATGGCTAGTAGTTATAATGGTTAAAGGGCCATCAGTATCAGTTGTGGACATCTAGTGGTTATAATGGTGCAAGGAACATGGTTATGGGTTATGGACACCTATTACTTGTAAAATGGATATCTATAGGCTATTGGTCATGGCTAGTAGTTATAATGGTTCAAGGGCCATTAGTATCAGTTATGGACGTCAAGTGGTTATAATGGTTCAAGAACCATGGTTATGTGTTATGTACTTGTAAAATGGATATCTGTAGGCTATTGGTCGTGGCTAGTAGTTATAATGGTTAAAGGGCCATCAATATCAGTTGTGGACATCTAGTGGTTATAATGGTTCAAGGAACATGGTTATGGGTTATGGACACCTTTTACTTGTAAAATGGATATCTGTAGGCTATTGGTCATGGCTAGTAGTTATAATGGTTCAATGGCCATCAATATCAGTTATGGACATCCAGTGGTTATAATGGTTCAAGAACCATGGTTATGGGTTATGGACACCTATTACTTGTAAAATGGATATCTATAGGCTATTGGTCATGGCTAGTAGTTATAATGGTTCAAGGGCCATCAGTATTAGTTATGGACATCAAGTGGTTATAATGGTTCAAGAACCATGGTTATATGTTATGTACTTGTAAAATGGATATCTGTAGGCTATTGGTCATGGCTAGTAGTTATAATGGTTAAAGGGCCATCAGTATCAATTGTGGACATCTAGTGGTTATAATGGTTCAAGGAACATGGTTATGGGTTATGGATACCATTTACTTGTAAAATGGATATCTATAGGCTATTGGTCATGGCTAGTAGTTACAATGGTTCAAGGGCCATTAGTATCAGTTATGGACATCAAGTGGTTATAATGGTTCAAGAACCATGGTTATGTGTTATGTACTTGTAAAATGGATATCTGTAGGCTATTGGTCATGGCTAGTAGTTATAATGGTTAAAGGGCCATCAATATCAGTTGTGGACATCTAGTGGTTATAATGGTTCAAGGAACATGGTTATGGGTTATGGACACCTTTTACTTGTAAAATGGATATCTGTAGGCTATTGGTCATGGCTAGTAGTTATAATGGTTAAAGGGCCATCAATATCAGTTATGGACATCAAGTGGTTATAATGGTTCAAGAACCATGGTTATATGTTATGTACTTGTAAAATGGTTATCTGTAGGCTATTGGTCATGGCTAGTAGTTATAATGGTTAAAGGGCCATCAGTATCAGTTATGGACATCTAGTGGTTATAAAGGTTCAAGGACCATGGTTATGGGTTATGGACACCTATTACTTGTAAAATGGATATCTATAGGCTATTGGTCATGGCTAGTAGTTATAATGGTTCAAGGGCCATCTGTATCAGTTATGGACATGTAGTGGTTATAATGGTTCAAGGACCATGGCTATGGGTTATGGACACCTATTACTTGTAAAATGGATATGTATAGGCTATTGGTCATGGCTAGTAGTTATAATGGTTCAAGGGCCATCGATATGAGTTATGGACATGTAGTGATTATAATGATTCAATGGCCTTGGTTATGGGTTATGGGTACCTATTACTTGTAAAATGCATATCTATAGGCTATTGCTCATGGCTAGTAGTTATAATGGTTCAAGGGCCATCGATATGAGTTATGGACATCTAATGATTATAATGGTTCAAGGGCCATGGTTATGGGTTATGGACACCTATTACTTGTAAAATGGATATCTGTAGGCTATTGGTCATGGCTAGTAGTTATAATGGATCAAGGGCCATCAGTATCAGTTATGGACATCAAGTGGTTATAATGGTTCAAGAACCATGGTTATATGTTATGTACTTCTAAAATGGATATCTGTAGGCTATTGGTCATGGCTAGTAGTTATAATGGTTAAAGGGCCATTAGTATCAGTTGTGGACATCTAGTGTTTATAATGGTGCAAGGAACATGGTTATGGGTTATGGACACCTATTACTTGTAAAATGGATATCTATAGGCTATTGGTCATGGCTAGTAGTTATAATGGTTCAAGGGCCATTAGTATCAGTTATGGACGTCAAGTGGTTATAATGGTTCAAGAACCATGGTTATGTGTTATGTACTTGTAAAATGGATATCTGTAGGCTATTGGTCGTGGCTAGTAGTTATAATGGTTAAAGGGCCATCAATATCAGTTGTGGACATCTAGTGGTTATAATGGTTCAAGGAACATGGTTATGGGTTATGGACACCTTTTACTTGTAAAATGAATATCTGTAGGCTATTGGTCATGGCTAGTAGTTATAATGGTTCAATGGCCATCAATATCAGTTATGGACATCCAGTGGTTATAATGGTTCAAGAACCATGGTTATGGGTTATGGACACCTATTACTTGTAAAATGGATATCTATAGGCTATTGGTCATGGCTAGTAGTTATAATGGTTCAAGGGCCATCAGTATTAGTTATGGACATCAAGTGGTTATAATGGTTCAAGAACCATGGTTATATGTTATGTACTTGTATTATGGATATCTGTAGGCTATTGGTCATGGCTAGTAGTTATAATGGTTAAAGGGCCATCAGTATCAATTGTGGACATCTAGTGGTTATAATGGTTCAAGGAACATGGTTATGGGTTATGGATACCATTTACTTGTAAAATGGATATCTATAGGCTATTGGTCATGGCTAGTAGTTACAATGGTTCAAGGGCCATTAGTATCAGTTATGGACATCAAGTGGTTATAATGGTTCAAGAACCATGGTTATGTGTTATGTACTTGTAAAATGGATATCTGTAGGCTATTGGTCATGGCTAGTAGTTATAATGGTTAAAGGGCCATCAATATCAGTTGTGGACATCTAGTGGTTATAATGGTTCAAGGAACATGGTTATGGGTTATGGACACCTTTTACTTGTAAAATGGATATCTGTAGGCTATTGGTCATGGCTAGTAGTTATAATGGTTAAAGGGCCATCAATATCAGTTATGGACATCTAGTGGTTATAATGGTTCAAGGAACATGGTTATGGGTTATGGACACCTTTTACTTGTAAAATGGATATGTGTAGGCTATTGGTCATGGCTAGTAGTTATAATGGTTCAATGGCCATCAATATCAGTTATGGACATCCAGTGGTTATAATGGTTCAAGAACCATGGTTATGGGTTATGGACACCTATTACTTGTAAAATGGATATCTATAGGCTATTGGTCATGGCTAGTAGTTATAATGGTTCAAGGGCCATCAGTATTAGTTATGGACATCAAGTGGTTATAATGGTTCAAGAACCATGGTTATATGTTATGTACTTGTAAAATGGATATCTGTAGGCTATTGGTCATGGCTAGTAGTTATAATGGTTAAAGGGCCATCAGTATCAGTTATGGACATCTAGTGGTTATAATGGTTCAAGGACCATGGTTATGGGTTATGGACACCTATTACTTGTAAAATGGATATCTATAGGCTATTGGTCATGGCTAGTAGTTATAATGGTTCAAGGGCCATCTGTATCAGTTATGGACATGTAGTTGTTATAATGGGTCAAGGACCATGGCTATGGGTTATGGACACCTATTACTTGTAAAATGGATATGTATAGGCTATTGGTCATGGCTAGTAGTTATAATGGTTCAAGGGCCATCGATATGAGTTATGGACATGTAGTGATTATAATGATTCAATGGCCTTGGTTATGGGTTATGGGTACCTATTACTTGTAAAATGCATATCTATAGGCTATTGCTCATGGCTAGTAGTTATAATGGTTCAAGGGCCATCGATATGAGTTATGGACATCTAATGATTATAATGGTTCAAGGGCCATGGTTATGGGTTATGGACACCTATTACTTGTAAAATGGATATCTGTAGGCTATTGGTCATGGCTAGTAGTTATAATGGATCAAGGGCCATCAGTATCAGTTATGGACATCAAGTGGTTATAATGGTTCAAGAACCATGGTTATATGTTATGTACTTCTAAAATGGATATCTGTAGGCTATTGGTCATGGCTAGTAGTTATAATGGTTAAAGGGCCATCAGTATCAGTTGTGGACATCTAGTGGTTATAATGGTGCAAGGAACATGGTTATGGGTTATGGACACCTATTACTTGTAAAATGGATATCTATAGGCTATTGGTCATGGCTAGTAGTTATAATGGTTCAAGGGCCATTAGTATCAGTTATGGACGTCAAGTGGTTATAATGGTTCAAGAACCATGGTTATGTGTTATGTACTTGTAAAATGGATATCTGTAGGCTATTGGTCGTGGCTAGTAGTTATAATGGTTGAAGGGCCATCAATATCAGTTGTGGACATCTAGTGGTTATAATGGTTCAAGGAACATGGTTATGGGTTATGGACACCTTTTACTTGTAAAATGGATATCTATAGGCTATTGGTCATGGCTAGTAGTTACAATGGTTCAAGGGCCATTAGTATCAGTTATGGACATCAAGTGGTTATAATGGTTCAAGAACCATGGTTATGTGTTATGTACTTGTAAAATGGATATCTGTAGGCTATTGGTCATGGCTAGTAGTTATAATGGTTAAAGGGCCATCAATATCAGTTGTGGACATCTAGTGGTTATAATGGTTCAAGGAACATGGTTATGGGTTATGGACACCTTTTACTTGTAAAATGGATATCTGTAGGCTATTGGTCATGGCTAGTAGTTATAATGGTTAAAGGGCCATCAATATCAGTTATGGACATCTAGTGGTTATAATGGTTCAAGGAACATGGTTATGGGTTATGGACACCTTTTACTTGTAAAATGGATATGTGTAGGCTATTGGTCATGGCTAGTAGTTATAATGGTTCAATGGCCATCAATATCAGTTATGGACATCAAGTGGTTATAATGGTTCAAGAACCATGGTTATGGGTTATGGACACCTATTACTTGTAAAATGGATATCTATAGGCTATTGGTCATGGCTAGTAGTTATAATGGTTCAAGGGCCATCAGTATTAGTTATGGACATCAAGTGGTTATAATGGTTCAAGAACCATGGTTATATGTTATGTACTTGTAAAATGGATATCTGTAGGCTATTGGTCATGGCTAGTAGTTATAATGGTTAAAGGGCCATCAGTATCAGTTATGGACATCTAGTGGTTATAATGGTTCAAGGACCATGGTTATGGGTTATGGACACCTATTACTTGTAAAATGGATATCTATAGGCTATTGGTCATGGCTAGTAGTTATAATGGTTCAAGGGCCATCTGTATCAGTTATGGACATGTAGTTGTTATAATGGGTCAAGGACCATGGCTATGGGTTATGGACACCTATTACTTGTAAAATGGATATGTATAGGCTATTGGTCATGGCTAGTAGTTATAATGGTTCAAGGGCCATCGATATGAGTTATGGACATGTAGTGATTATAATGATTCAATGGCCTTGGTTATGGGTTATGGGTACCTATTACTTGTAAAATGCATATCTATAGGCTATTGCTCATGGCTAGTAGTTATAATGGTTCAAGGGCCATCGATATGAGTTATGGACATCTAATGATTATAATGGTTCAAGGGCCATGGTTATGGGTTATGGACACCTATTACTTGTAAAATGGATATCTGTAGGCTATTGGTCATGGCTAGTAGTTATAATGGATCAAGGGCCATCAGTATCAGTTATGGACATCAAGTGGTTATAATGGTTCAAGAACCATGGTTATATGTTATGTACTTCTAAAATGGATATCTGTAGGCTATTGGTCATGGCTAGTAGTTATAATGGTTAAAGGGCCATCAGTATCAGTTGTGGACATCTAGTGGTTATAATGGTGCAAGGAACATGGTTATGGGTTATGGACACCTATTACTTGTAAAATGGATATCTATAGGCTATTGGTCATGGCTAGTAGTTATAATGGTTCAAGGGCCATTAGTATCAGTTATGGACGTCAAGTGGTTATAATGGTTCAAGAACCATGGTTATGTGTTATGTACTTGTAAAATGGATATCTGTAGGCTATTGGTCGTGGCTAGTAGTTATAATGGTTGAAGGGCCATCAATATCAGTTGTGGACATCTAGTGGTTATAATGGTTCAAGGAACATGGTTATGGGTTATGGACACCTTTTACTTGTAAAATGGATATCTGTAGGCTATTGGTCATGGCTAGTAGTTATAATGGTTCAATGGCCATCAATATCAGTTATGGACATCCAGTGGTTATAATGGTTCAAGAACCATGGTTATGGGTTATGGACACCTATTACTTGTAAAATGGATATCTATAGGCTATTGGTCATGGCTAGTAGTTATAATGGTTCAAGGGCCATCAGTATTAGTTATGGACATCAAGTGGTTATAATGGTTCAAGAACCATGGTTATATGTTATGTACTTGTAAAATGGATATCTGTAGGCTATTGGTCATGGCTAGTAGTTATAATGGTTAAAGGGCCATCAGTATCAATTGTGGACATCTAGTGGTTATAATGGTTCAAGGAACATGGTTATGGGTTATGGATACCATTTACTTGTAAAATGGATATCTATAGGCTATTGGTCATGGCTAGTAGTTATAATGGTTCAAGGGCCATTAGTATCAGTTATGGACATCAAGTGGTTATAATGGTTCAAGAACCATGGTTATGTGTTATGTACTTGTAAAATGGATATCTGTAGGCTATTGGTCATGGCTAGTAGTTATAATGGTTAAAGGGCCATCAATATCAGTTGTGGACATCTAGTGGTTATAATGGTTCAAGGAACATGGTTATGGGTTATGGACACCTTTTACTTGTAAAATGGATATCTGTAGGCTATTGGTCATGGCTAGTAGTTATAATGGTTCAATGGCCATCAATATCAGTTATGGACATCCAATGGTTATAATGGTTCAAGAACCATGGTTATGGGTTATGGACACCTATTACTTGTAAAATGGATATCTATAGGCTATTGGTCATGGCTAGTAGTTATAATGGTTCAAGGGCCATCAGTATTAGTTATGGACATCAAGTGGTTATAATGGTTCAAGAACCATGGTTATATGTTATGTACTTGTAAAATGGATATCTGTAGGCTATTGGTCATGGCTAGTAGTTATAATGGTTAAAGGGCCATCAGTATCAGTTGTGGACATCTAGTGGTTATAATGGTTCAAGGAACATGGTTATGGGTTACGGACACCTATTACTTGTAAAATGGATATCTATAGGCTATTGGTCATGGCTAGTAGTTATAATGGTTCAAGGGCCATCGATATGAATTATGGGCATGTAATGGTTATAATGATTCAATGGCCATGGTTATGGGTTATGGACACATATTACTTGTAAAATGGATATCTATACGCTATTAGTCATGGCCAGTAGTTATAATGGTTCAAGGGCCATCAGTATCAGTTATGGACATCTAGCGGTTATAATGGTTCAAGGACCATGGTTATGGGTTATGGACACCTATTACTTGTATAATGGATATCTATAGGCTATTGGTCATGGCTAGTAGTTATAATGGTTCAAGGACCATCGATATGAGTTATGGACATGTAGTGGTTATAATGGTTCAATGGCCTTAGTTATGGGTTATGGACACCTATTACTTGTAAAATGAATATCTATAGGCTATTGGTCAGGCTTACTAGTTATAATGCTTCAAGGGCCATCAGTATTAGTTATGGACATCTAGTGGTTATAATGGTTCAACAACCATGGTTATGGGTTACGGACACCTATTACTTGTAAAATGGAAATCTGTAGGCTATTGGTCGTGGCTAGTAGTTATAATGGTTCAAGGGCCATCAGTATAAGTTATGGACATCTAGTGGTTATAATGGTTCAAGGACCATGGTTATGGGTTATGGACACCTATTACTTGGTTATAGGCTATTGGTCATGGCTAGTAGTTATAATGGTTCGAGGGCCATCGATATGAGTTATGGACATGTACTGGATATAATGGTTTAATGGCCTTGGTTATGGGTTATGGACACCTATTAGTTGTAAAATGGATATCTATAGGCTTTTGGTCATGGCTAGTAGTTATAATGGTTCAAGGGCCATCGATATGAGTTATGGACATGTAATGGTTATAATGATTCAATGGCCATGGTTATGGGTTATGGACACCTATTACTTGTAAAATGGATGTCTATAGGCTATTACTCATGGCAAGTAGTTTTAATGGTTCAAGGGCCACCAGTATCAGTTATGGACATCAAGTGGTTATAATGGTTCAAGGACCATGGTTATCGGTTATGGACACCTATTACTTGTAAAATGGATATCTGTAGTCTATTGTACATGGCAAGTAGTTATAATGGTTCAAGGGCCACGGTTATGGGTTATGGACCCCTATTACCTGTAAAATGGATGTCTATAGGCTATTACTCATGGCAAGTACTTATAATGGTTCAAGGGCCATCAGTATCAGTTATGGACATCAAGTACCACATAATGGTTCAAGAACCATGGTTATGGGTTATGGACACCTATTACTTGTAAAATGGATATCTATAGGCTATTAGTCATGGCTAGTAGTTATAATGGATCAAGGGCCATCAGTATCAGTTATGGACATCTAGTGGTTATGATGGTTCAAGGACCATGGTTATGGGTTATGGACACCTATTACTTGTAAAATGGATATCTATAGGCTATTGGTCATGGCTAGTAGTTATAATGGTTCAAGGGCCATCTGTATCAGTTATGGACATGTAGTGGTTATAATGGTTCAAGGACCATGGCTATGGGTTATGGACACCTATTACTTGTAAAATGGATATGTATAGGCTATTGGTCATGGCTAGTAGTTATAATGGTTCAAGGGCCATCGATATGAGTTATGGACATGTAGTGATTATAATGATTCAATGGCCTTGGTTATGGGTTATGGGTACCTATTACTTGTAAAATGCATATCTATAGGCTATTGCTCATGGCTAGTAGTTATAATGGTTCAAGGGCCATCGATAAGAGTTATGGACATCTAATGATTATAATGGTTCAAGGGCCATGGTTATGGGTTATGGACACCTATTACTTGTAAAATGGATATCTGTAGGCTATTGGTCATGGCTAGTAGTTATAATGGATCAAGGGCCATCAGTATCAGTTATGGACATCAAGTGGTTATAATGGTTCAAGAACCATGGTTATATGTTATGTACTTGTAAAATGGATATCTGTAGGCTATTGGTCATGGCTAGGAGTTATAATGGTTAAAGGGCCATCAGTATCAGTTGTGGACATCTAGTGGTTATAATGGTTCAAGGAACATGGTTATGGGTTATGGACACTTATTACTTGTAAAATGGATATCTATAGGCTATTGGTCATGGCTAGTAGTTATAATGGTTCAAGGGCCATTAGTATCAGTTATGGACATCAAGTGGTTATAATGGTTCAAGAACCATGGTTATGTGTTATGTACTTGTAAAATGGATATCTGTAGGCTATTGGTCATGGCTAGTAGTTATAATGGTTAAAGGGCCATCAGTATCAGTTGTGGACATCTAGTGGTTATAATGGTTCAAGGAACATGGTTATGGGTTATGGACACCTATTACTTGTAAAATGGATATCTGTAGGCTATTGGTCATGGCTAGTAGTTATAATGGTTCGATGGCCATCAATATCAGTTATGGACATCCAGTGGTTATAATGGTTCAAGAACCACGGTTATGGGTTATGGACACCTATTACTTGTAAAATGGATATCTATAGGCTATTGGTCATGGCTAGTAGTTATAATGATTCAAGGGCCATCAGTATCAGTTTTGGACATCAAGTGGTTATAATGGTTCAAGAACCATGGTTATATGTTATGTACTTGTAAAATGGATATCTGTAGGCTATTGGTCATGGCTAGTAGTTATAATGGTTAAAGGGCCATCAGTATCAGTTGTGGACATCTAGTGGTTATAATGGTTCAAGGAACATGGTTATGGGTTATGGACACCTATTACTTGTAAAATGGATATCTATAGGCTATTGGTCATGGCTAGTAGTTATAATGGTTCAAGGGCCATTAGTATCAGTTATGGACATCAAGTGGTTATAATGGTTCAAGAACCATGGTTATGTGTTATGTACTTCTAAAATGGATATCTGTAGGCTATTGGTCATGGCTAGTAGTTATAATGGTTAAAGGGCCATCCGTATCAGTTGTGGACATCTAGTGGTTATAATGGTTCAAGGAACATGGTTATGGGTTATGGACACCTATTACTTGTAAAATGGATATCTATAGGCTATTGGTCATGGCTAGTAGTTATAATGGTTCAAGGGCCATCGATATGAATTATGGGCATGTAATGGTTATAATGATTTAATGGCCATGGTTATGGGTTATGGACACATATTACTTGTAAAATGGATATCTATACGCTATTAGTCATGGCCAGTAGTTATAATGGTTCAAGGGCCATCAGTATCAGTTATGGACATCTAGCGGTTATAAAGGTTCAAGGACCATGGTTATGGGTTATGGACACCTATTACTTGTAAAATGGATATGTATAGGCTATTGGTCATGGCTAGTAGTTATAATGGTTCAAGGACCATCGATATGAGTTATGGACATGTAGTGGTTATAATGGTTCAATGGCCTTAGTTATGGGTTATGGACACCTATTACTTGTAAAACGAATATCTATAGGCTATTGGTCAGGCTTACTAGTTATAATGCTTCAAGGGCCATCAGTATCAGTTATGGACATCTAGTGGTTATAATGGTTCAACAACCATGGTTATGGGTTATGGACACCTATTACTTGTAAAATGGAAATCTGTAGGCTATTGGTCGTGGCTAGTAGTTATAATGGTTCAAGGGCCATTAGTATCAGTTATGGACATCTAGTGGTTATAATGGTTCAAGGACCATGGTTATGGGTTATGGACACCTATTACTTGTAAAATGGATATCTGTAGGCTATTTGTCATGGCTAGTAGTTATAATGGTTCGAGGGCCATCAATAAGAGTTATGGACATGTACTGGATATAATGGTTTAATGGCCTTGGTTATGGGTTATGGACACCTATTAGTTGTAAAATGGATATCTATAGGCTTTTGGTCATGGCTAGTAGTTATAATGGTTCAAGGGCCATCAGTATCAGTTATGGACATCAAGTGGTTATAATGGTTCAAGAACCATGGTTATATGTTATGTACTTGTAAAATGGATATCTGTAGGCTATTGGTCATGGCTAGTAGTTATAATGGTTAAAGGGCCATCAGTATCAGTTGTGGACATCTAGTGGTTATAATGGTTCAAGGAACATGGTTATGGGTTATGGACACCTATTACTTGTAAAATGGATATCTATAGGCTATTGGTCATGGCTAGTAGTTATAATGTTTCAAGGGCCATTAGTATCAGTTATGGACATCAAGTGGTTATAATGGTTCAAGAACCATGGTTATGTGTTATGTACTTGTAAAATGGATATCTGTAGGCTATTGGTCATGGCTAGTAGTTATAATGGTTAAAGGGCCATCAGTATCAGTTGTGGACATCTAGTGGTTATAATGGTTCAAGGCACATGGTTATGGGTTATGGACACCTATTACTTGTAAAATGGATATCTGTAGGCTATTGGTCATGGCTAGTAGTTATAATGGTTTAATGGCCATCAATATCAGTTATGGACATCCAGTGGTTATAATGGTTCAAGAACCACGGTTATGTGTTATTTACTTCTAAAATGGATATCTGTAGGCTATTGGTCATGGCTAGTAGTTATAATGGTTAAAGGGCCATCAGTATCAGTTGTGGACATCTAGTGGTTATAATGGTTCAAGGAACATGGTTATGGGTTATGGACACCTATTACTTGTAAAATGGATATCTATAGGCTATTGGTCATGGCTAGTAGTTATAATGGTTCAAGGGCCATCGATATGAATTATGGGCATGTAATGGTTATAATGATTTAATGGCCATGGTTATGGGTTATGGACACATATTACTTGTAAAATGGATATCTATACGCTATTAGTCATGGCCAGTAGTTATAATGGTTCAAGGGCCATCAGTATCAGTTATGGACATCTAGCGGTTATAATGGTTCAAGGACCATGGTTATGGGTTATGGACACCTATTACTTGTATAATGGATATCTATAGGCTATTGGTCATGGCTAGTAGTTATAATGGTTCAAGGACCATCGATATGAGTTATGGACATGTAGTGGTTATAATGGTTCAATGGCCTTAGTTATGGGTTATGGACACCTATTACTTGTAAAATGAATATCTATAGGCTATTGGTCAGGCTTACTAGTTATAATGCTTCAAGGGCCATCAGTATTAGTTATGGACATCTAGTGGTTATAATGGTTCAACAACCATGGTTATGGGTTACGGACACCTATTACTTGTAAAATGGAAATCTGTAGGCTATTGGTCGTGGCTAGTAGTTATAATGGTTCAAGGGCCATCAGTATAAGTTATGGACATCTAGTGGTTATAATGGTTCAAGGACCATGGTTATGGGTTATGGACACCTATTACTTGGTTATAGGCTATTGGTCATGGCTAGTAGTTATAATGGTTCGAGGGCCATCGATATGAGTTATGGACATGTACTGGATATAATGGTTTAATGGCCTTGGTTATGGGTTATGGACACCTATTAGTTGTAAAATGGATATCTATAGGCTTTTGGTCATGGCTAGTAGTTATAATGGTTCAAGGGCCATCGATATGAGTTATGGACATGTAATGGTTATAATGATTCAATGGCCATGGTTATGGGTTATGGACACCTATTACTTGTAAAATGGATGTCTATAGGCTATTACTCATGGCAAGTAGTTTTAATGGTTCAAGGGCCACCAATATCAGTTATGGACATCAAGTGGTTATAATGGTTCAAGGACCATGGTTATCGGTTATGGACACCTATTACTTGTAAAATGGATATCTGTAGGCTATTGTACATGGCAAGTAGTTATAATGGTTCAAGGGCCACGGTTATGGGTTATGGACCCCTATTACCTGTAAAATGGATGTCTATAGGCTATTACTCATGGCAAGTACTTATAATGGTTCAAGGGCCATCAGTATCAGTTATGGACATCAAGTACCACATAATGGTTCAAGAACCATGGTTATGGGTTATGGACACCTATTACTTGTAAAATGGATATCTATAGGCTATTAGTCATGGCTAGTAGTTATAATGGATCAAGGGCCATCAGTATCAGTTATGGACATCTAGTGGTTATGATGGTTCAAGGACCATGGTTATGGGTTATGGACACCTATTACTTGTAAAATGGATATCTATAGGCTATTGGTCATGGCTAGTAGTTATAATGGTTCAAGGGCCATCTGTATCAGTTATGGACATGTAGTGGTTATAATGGTTCAAGGACCATGGCTATGGGTTATGGACACCTATTACTTGTAAAATGGATATGTATAGGCTATTGGTCATGGCTAGTAGTTATAATGGTTCAAGGGCCATCGATATGAGTTATGGACATGTAGTGATTATAATGATTCAATGGCCTTGGTTATGGGTTATGGGTACCTATTACTTGTAAAATGCATATCTATAGGCTATTGCTCATGGCTAGTAGTTATAATGGTTCAAGGGCCATCGATAAGAGTTATGGACATCTAATGATTATAATGGTTCAAGGGCCATGGTTATGGGTTAAGGACACCTATTACTTGTAAAATGGATATCTGTAGGCTATTGGTCATGGCTAGTAGTTATAATGGATCAAGGGCCATCAGTATCAGTTATGGACATCAAGTGGTTATAATGGTTCAAGAACCATGGTTATATGTTATGTACTTGTAAAATGGATATCTGTAGGCTATTGGTCATGGCTAGGAGTTATAATGGTTAAAGGGCCATCAGTATCAGTTGTGGACATCTAGTGGTTATAATGGTTCAAGGAACATGGTTATGGGTTATGGACACTTATTACTTGTAAAATGGATATCTATAGGCTATTGGTCATGGCTAGTAGTTATAATGGTTCAAGGGCCATTAGTATCAGTTATGGACATCAAGTGGTTATAATGGTTCAAGAACCATGGTTATGTGTTATGTACTTGTAAAATGGATATCTGTAGGCTATTGGTCATGGCTAGTAGTTATAATGGTTAAAGGGCCATCAGTATTAGTTATGGACATCTAGTGGTTATAATGGTTCAACAACCATGGTTATGGGTTACGGACACCTATTACTTGTAAAATGGAAATCTGTAGGCTATTGGTCGTGGCTAGTAGTTATAATGGTTCAAGGGCCATCAGTATAAGTTATGGACATCTAGTGGTTATAATGGTTCAAGGACCATGGTTATGGGTTATGGACACCTATTACTTGGTTATAGGCTATTGGTCATGGCTAGTAGTTATAATGGTTCGAGGGCCATCGATATGAGTTATGGACATGTACTGGATATAATGGTTTAATGGCCTTGGTTATGGGTTATGGACACCTATTAGTTGTAAAATGGATATCTATAGGCTTTTGGTCATGGCTAGTAGTTATAATGGTTCAAGGGCCATCGATATGAGTTATGGACATGTAATGGTTATAATGATTCAATGGCCATGGTTATGGGTTATGGACACCTATTACTTGTAAAATGGATGTCTATAGGCTATTACTCATGGCAAGTAGTTTTAATGGTTCAAGGGCCACCAGTATCAGTTATGGACATCAAGTGGTTATAATGGTTCAAGGACCATGGTTATCGGTTATGGACACCTATTACTTGTAAAATGGATATCTGTAGGCTATTGTACATGGCAAGTAGTTATAATGGTTCAAGGGCCACGGTTATGGGTTATGGACCCCTATTACCTGTAAAATGGATGTCTATAGGCTATTACTCATGGCAAGTACTTATAATGGTTCAAGGGCCATCAGTATCAGTTATGGACATCAAGTACCACATAATGGTTCAAGAACCATGGTTATGGGTTATGGACACCTATTACTTGTAAAATGGATATCTATAGGCTATTAGTCATGGCTAGTAGTTATAATGGATCAAGGGCCATCAGTATCAGTTATGGACATCTAGTGGTTATGATGGTTCAAGGACCATGGTTATGGGTTATGGACACCTATTACTTGTAAAATGGATATCTATAGGCTATTGGTCATGGCTAGTAGTTATAATGGTTCAAGGGCCATCTGTATCAGTTATGGACATGTAGTGGTTATAATGGTTCAAGGACCATGGCTATGGGTTATGGACACCTATTACTTGTAAAATGGATATGTATAGGCTATTGGTCATGGCTAGTAGTTATAATGGTTCAAGGGCCATCGATATGAGTTATGGACATGTAGTGATTATAATGATTCAATGGCCTTGGTTATTGGTTATGGGTACCTATTACTTGTAAAATGCATATCTATAGGCTATTGCTCATGGCTAGTAGTTATAATGGTTCAAGGGCCATCGATAAGAGTTATGGACATCTAATGATTATAATGGTTCAAGGGCCATGGTTATGGGTTATGGACACCTATTACTTGTAAAATGGATATCTGTAGGCTATTGGTCATGGCTAGTAGTTATAATGGATCAAGGGCCATCAGTATCAGTTATGGACATCAAGTGGTTATAATGGTTCAAGAACCATGGTTATATGTTATGTACTTGTAAAATGGATATCTGTAGGCTATTGGTCATGGCTAGGAGTTATAATGGTTAAAGGGCCATCAGTATCAGTTGTGGACATCTAGTGGTTATAATGGTTCAAGGAACATGGTTATGGGTTATGGACACTTATTACTTGTAAAATGGATATCTATAGGCTATTGGTCATGGCTAGTAGTTATAATGGTTCAAGGGCCATTAGTATCAGTTATGGACATCAAGTGGTTATAATGGTTCAAGAACCATGGTTATGTGTTATGTACTTGTAAAATGGATATCTGTAGGCTATTGGTCATGGCTAGTAGTTATAATGGTTAAAGGGCCATCAGTATCAGTTGTGGACATCTAGTGGTTATAATGGTTCAAGGAACATGGTTATGGGTTATGGACACCTATTACTTGTAAAATGGATATCTGTAGGCTATTGGTCATGGCTAGTAGTTATAATGGTTCAATGGCCATCAATATCAGTTATGGACATCCAGTGGTTATAATGGTTCAAGAACCACGGTTATGGGTTATGGACACCTATTACTTGTAAAATGGATATCTATAGGCTATTAGTCATGGCTAGTAGTTATAATGGATCAAGGGCCATCAGTATCAGTTATGGACATCTAGTGGTTATGATGGTTCAAGGACCATGGTTATGGGTTATGGACACCTATTACTTGTAAAATGGATATCTGTAGGCTATTGGTCATGGCTAGTAGTTATAATGGTTCAATGGCCATCAATATCAGTTATGGACATCCAGTGGTTATAATGGTTCAAGAACCACGGTTATGGGTTATGGACACCTATTACTTGTAAAATGGATATCTATAGGCTATTGGTCATGGCTAGTAGTTATAATGATTCAAGGGCCATCAGTATCAGTTTTGGACATCAAGTGGTTATAATGGTTCAAGAACCATGGTTATATGTTATGTACTTGTAAAATGGATATCTGTAGGCTATTGGTCATGGCTAGTAGTTATAATGGTTAAAGGGCCATCAGTATCAGTTGTGGACATCTAGTGGTTATAATGGTTCAAGGAACATGGTTATGGGTTATGGACACCTATTACTTGTAAAATGGATATCTATAGGCTATTGGTCATGGCTAGTAGTTATAATGGTTCAAGGGCCATCGATATGAATTATGGGCATGTAATGGTTATAATGATTTAATGGCCATGGTTATGGGTTATGGACACATATTACTTGTAAAATGGATATCTATACGCTATTAGTCATGGCCAGTAGTTATAATGGTTCAAGGGCCATCAGTATCAGTTATGGACATCTAGCGGTTATAAAGGTTCAAGGACCATGGTTATGGGTTATGGACACCTATTACTTGTAAAATGGATATGTATAGGCTATTGGTCATGGCTAGTAGTTATAATGGTTCAAGGACCATCGATATGAGTTATGGACATGTAGTGGTTATAATGGTTCAATGGCCTTAGTTATGGGTTATGGACACCTATTACTTGTAAAACGAATATCTATAGGCTATTGGTCAGGCTTACTAGTTATAATGCTTCAAGGGCCATCAGTATCAGTTATGGACATCTAGTGGTTATAATGGTTCAACAACCATGGTCATGGGTTATGGACACCTATTACTTGTAAAATGGAAATCTGTAGGCTATTGGTCGTGGCTAGTAGTTATAATGGTTCAAGGGCCATTAGTATACGTTATGGACATCTAGTGGTTATAATGGTTCAAGGACCATGGTTATGGGTTATGGACACCTATTACTTGTAAAATGGATATCTGTAGGCTATTTGTCATGGCTAGTAGTTATAATGGTTCGAGGGCCATCAATAAGAGTTATGGACATGTACTGGATATAATGGTTTAATGGCCTTGGTTATGGGTTATGGACACCTATTAGTTGTAAAATGGATATCTATAGGCTTTTGGTCATGGCTAGTAGTTATAATGGTTCAAGGGCCATCAGTATCAGTTATGGACATCAAGTGGTTATAATGGTTCAAGAACCATGGTTATATGTTATGTACTTGTAAAATGGATATCTGTAGGCTATTGGTCATGGCTAGTAGTTATAATGGTTAAAGGGCCATCAGTATCAGTTGTGGACATCTAGTGGTTATAATGGTTCAAGGCACATGGTTATGGGTTATGGACACCTATTACTTGTAAAATGGATATCTGTAGGCTATTGGTCATGGCTAGTAGTTATAATGGTTTAATGGCCATCAATATCAGTTATGGACATCCAGTGGTTATAATGGTTCAAGAACCACGGTTATGTGTTATTTACTTCTAAAATGGATATCTGTAGGCTATTGGTCATGGCTAGTAGTTATAATGGTTAAAGGGCCATCAGTATCAGTTGTGGACATCTAGTGGTTATAATGGTTCAAGGAACATGGTTATGGGTTATGGACACCTATTACTTGTAAAATGGATATCTATAGGCTATTGGTCATGGCTAGTAGTTATAATGGTTCAAGGGCCATCGATATGAATTATGGGCATGTAATGGTTATAATGATTTAATGGCCATGGTTATGGGTTATGGACACATATTACTTGTAAAATGGATATCTATACGCTATTAGTCATGGCCAGTAGTTATAATGGTTCAAGGGCCATCAGTATCAGTTATGGACATCTAGCGGTTATAATGGTTCAAGGACCATGGTTATGGGTTATGGACACCTTTTACTTGTAAAATGGATATCTATAGGCTATTGGTCATGGCTAGTAGTTATAATGGTTCAAGGACCATCGATATGAGTTATGGACATGTAGTGGTTATAATGGTTCAATGGCCTTAGTTATGGGTTACGGACACCTATTACTTGTAAAATGAATATCTATAGGCTATTGGTCAGGCTTACTAGTTATAATGTTTCAAGGGCCATCAGTATCAGTTATGGACATCTAGTGGTTGTAATGGTTCAACAACCATGGTTATTATGGGTTATGGACACCTATTACTTGTAAAATGGAAATCTGTAGGCTATTGGTCGTGGCTAGTAGTTATAATGGTTCAAGGACCATCAGTATCAGTTATGGACATCTAGTGGTTATAATGGTTCAAGGACCATGGTTATGGGTTATGGACACCTATTACTTGTAAAATGGATATCTGTAGGCTATTGGTCATGGCTAGTAGTTATAATGGTTCGAGGGCCATCGATATGAGTTATGGACATGTACTGGATATAATGGTTTAATGGCCTTGGTTATGGGTTATGGACACCTATTAGTTGTAAAATGGATATCTATAGGCTTTTGGTCATGGCTAGTAGTTATAATGGTTCAAGGGCCATCAGTATCAGTTATGGACATCAAGTGGTTATAATGGTTCAAGAACCATGGTTATATGTTATGTACTTGTAAAATGGATATCTGTAGGCTATTGGTCATGGCTAGTAGTTATAATGGTTAAAGGGCCATCAGTATCAGTTGTGGACATCTAGTGGTTATAATGGTTCAAGGAACACGGTTATGGGTTATGGACACCTATTACTTGTAAAATGGATATCTATAGGCTATTGGTCATGGCTAGTAGTTATAATGGTTCAAGGGCCATTAGTATCAGTTATGGACATCAAGTGTTTATAATGGTTCAAGAACCATGGTTATGTGTTATGTACTTGTAAAATGGATATCTGTAGGCTATTGGTCATGGCTAGTAGTTATAATGGTTAAAGGGCCATCAGTATCAGTTGTAGACATCTAGTGGTTATAATGGTTCAAGGAACATGGTTATGGGTTATGGACACCATTTACTTGTAAAATGGATATCTGTAGGCTATTGGTCATGGCTAGTAGTTATAATGGTTCAATGGCCATCAATATCAGTTATGGACATCCAGTGGTTATAATGGTTCAAGAACCATGGTTATGGGTTATGGACACCTATTACTTGCAAAATGGATATCAATAGGCTATTGGTCATGGCTAGTAGTTATAATGGTTCAAGGGCCATCAGTATTAGTTATGGACATCAAGTGGTTATAATGGTTCAAGAACCATGGTTATATGTTATGTACTTGTAAAATGGATATTTGAAGGCTATTGGTCATGGCTAGTAGTTATAATGGTTAAAGGGCCATCAGTATCAATTGTGGACATCTAGTGGTTATAATGGTTCAAGGAACATGGTTATGGGTTATGGACACCATTAACTTGTAAAATGGAAATCTATAGGCTATTGGTCATGGCTAGTAGTTATAATGGTTCAAGGGCCATTAGTATCAGTTATGGACATCAAGTGGTTATAATGGTTCAAGAACCATGGTTATGTGTTATGTACTTCTAAAATGGATATCTGTAGGCTATTGGTCATGGCTAGTAGTTATAATGGTTAAAGGGCCATCAGTATCAGTTGTGGACATCTAGTGGTTATAATGGTTCAAGGAACATGGTTATGGGTTATGGACACCTATTACTTGTAAAATGGATATCTATAGGCTATTGGTCATGGCTAGTAGTTATAATGGTTCAAGGGCCATTGATATGAATTATGGGCATGTAATGGTTATAATGATTTAATGGCCATGGTTATGGGTTATGGACACATATTACTTGAAAAATGGATATCAATACGCTATTAGTCATGGCCAGTAGTTATAATGGTTCAAGGGCCATCAGTATCAGTTATGGACATCTAGCGGTTATAATGGTTCAAGGACCATGGTTATGGGTTATGGACACCTATTACTTGTAAAATGGATATCTATAGGCTATTGGTCATGGCTAGTAGTTATAATGGTTCAAGGACCATCGATATGAGTTATGGACATGTAGTGGTTATAATGGTTCAATGGCCTTAGTTATGGGTTACGGACACCTATTACTTGTAAAATGAATATCTATAGGCTATTGGTCAGGCTTACTAGTTATAATGCTTCAAGGGCCATCAGTATCAGTTATGGACATCTAGTGGTTATAATGGTTCAACAACCATGGTTATGGGTTATGGACACCTATTACTTGTAAAATGGAAATCTGTAGGCTATTGGTCGTGGCTAGTAGTTATAATGGTTCAAGGGCCATCAGTATCAGTTATGGACATCTAGTGGTTATAATGGTTCCAGGACCATGGTTATGGGTTATGGACACCTATTACTTGTAAAATGGATATCTGTAGGCTATTGGTCATGGCTAGTAGTTATAATGGTTCGAGGGCCATCGATATGAGTTATGGACATGTACTGGATATAATGGTTTAATGGCCTTGGTTATGGGTTATGGACACCTATTAGTTGTAAAATGGATATCTATAAGTTTTTGGTCATGGCTAGTAGTTATAATGGTTCAAGGGCCATCAGTATCAGTTATGGACATCAAGTGGTTATAATGGTTCAAGAACCATGGTTATATGTTATGTACTTGTAAAATGGATATCTGTAGGCTATTGGTCATGGCTAGTAGTTATAATGGTTAAAGGGCCATCAGTATCAGTAGTGGACATCTAGTGGTTATAATGGTTCAAGGAACACGGTTATGGGTTATGGACACCTATTACTTGTAAAATGGATATCTATAGGCTATTGGTCATGGCTAGTAGTTATAATGGTTCAAGGGCCATTAGTATCAGTTATGGACATCAAGTGGTTATAATGGTTCAAGAACCATGGTTATGTGTTATGTACTAGTAAAATGGATATCTGTAGGCTATTGGTCATGGCTAGTAGTTATAATGGTTAAAGGGCCATCAGTATCAGTTGTGGACATCTAGTGGTTATAATGGTTCAAGGAACATGGTTATGGGTTATGGACACCTATTACTTGTAAAATGGATATCTGTAGGCTATTGGTCATGGCTAGTAGTTATAATGGTTCAATGGCCATCAATATCAGTTATGGACATCCAGTGGTTATAATGGTTCAAGAACCATGGTTATGGGTTATGGACACCTATTACTTGTAAAATGGATATCTATAGGCTATTGGTCATGGCTAGTAGTTATAATGGTTCAAGGGCCATCAGTATTAGTTATGGACATCAAGTGGTTATAATGGTTCAAGAACCATGGTTATATGTTATGTACTTGTAAAATGGATATCTGTAGGCTATTGGTCATGGCTAGTAGTTATAATGGTTAAAGGGCCATCAGTATCAATTGTGGACATCTAGTGGTTATAATGGTTCAAGGAACATGGTTATGGGTTATGGACACCATTTACTTGTAAAATGGAAATCTATAGGCTATTGGTCATGGCTAGTAGTTATAATGGTTCAAGGGCCATTAGTATCAGTTATGGACATCAAGTGGTTATAATGGTCCAAGAACCATGGTTATGTGTTATGTACTTCTAAAATGGATATCTGTAGGCTATTGGTCATGGCTAGTAGTTATAATGGTTAAAGGGCCATCAGTATCAGTTGTGGACATCTAGTGGTTATAATGGTTCAAAGAACATGGTTATGGGTTATGGACACCTATTACTTGTAAAATGGATATCTATAGGCTATTGGTCATGGCTAGTAGTTATAATGGTTCAAGGGCCATCGATATGAATTATGGGCATGTAATGGTTATAATGGTTCAAGGACCATGGTTATGGGTTATGGACACCTATTACTTGTAAAATGGATATCTGTAGGCTATTGGTCATGGCTAGTAGTTATAATGGTTCGAGGGCCATCGATATGAGTTATGGACATGTACTGGATATAATGGTTTAATGGCCTTGGTTATGGGTTATGGACACCTATTAGTTGTAAAATGGATATCTATAGGCTTTTGGTCATGGCTAGTAGTTATAATGGTTCAAGGGCCATCGATATGAGTTATGGACATGTAATGGTTATAATGATTCAATGGCCATGGTTATGGGTTATGGACACCTATTACTTGTAAAATGGATGTCTATAGGCTATTACTCATGGAAAGTAGTTTTAATGGTTCAAGGGCCATCAGTATCAGTTATGGACATCAGTTTTGTTATAATGGTTCAAGGACCATGGTTATCGGTTATGGACACCTATTACTTGTAAAATGTATATCTGTAGGCTATTGTACATGGCAAGTAGTTATAATGGTTCAAGGGCCACGGTTATGGGTTATGGACCCCTATTACCTGTAAAATGGATGTCTATAGGCTATTACTCATGGCAAGTACTTATAATGGTTCAAGGGCCATCAGTATCAGTTATGGACATCAAGTACCACATAATGGTTCAAGAACCATGGTTATGGGTTATGGACACCTATTACTTGTAAAATGGATATCTATAGGCTATTAGTCATGGCTAGTAGTTATAATGGTTCAAGGGCCATCAGTATCAATTATGGACATCTAGTGGTTATAATGGTTCAAGGACCATGGTTATGGGTTATGGACACCTATTACTTGTAAAATTGATATCTATAGGCTATTGGTCATGGCTAGTAGTTATAATGGTTCAAGGGCCATCTGTATCAGTTATGGACATGTAGTGGTTATAATGGTTCAAGGACCATGGCTATGGGTTATGGACACCTATTACTTGTAAAATGGATATGTATAGGCTATATTGGTCATGGCTAGTAGTTATAATGGTTCAAGGGCCATCGATATGAGTTATGGACATGTAGTGATTATAATGATTCAATGGCCTTGGTTAGGGGTTATGGGTACCTATTACTTGTAAAATGCATATCTATAGGCTATTGCTCATGGCTAGTAGTTATAATGGTTCAAGGGCCATCGATATGAGTTATGGACATCTAATGATTATAATGGTTCAAGGGCCATGGTTATGGGTTATGGACACCTATTACTTGTATAATGGATATCTGTAGGCTATTGGTCATGGCTAGTAGTTATAATGGATCAAGGGCCATCAGTATCAGTTATGGATATCTAGTGGTTAGAATGGTTCAAGGACCTTGGTTATGGGTTATGGACACCTATTACTTGTAAAATGGATATCTATAGGCTATTGGTCATGGCTAGTAGTTATAATGGTTCAAGGGCCATCGATACGAGTTATGGACATGTACTGGTTATAATGGTTTAATGGCATTGTTATGGGATATGGACACCTATTACTTGTAAAATGGATATCTATAGGCTATTAGTCATGGCTACTAGTTATAATGGTTCAATGGCCATCAGTATCAATTGTGGACATCCATTGGTTATAATGGTTCAAGAACCATGGTTATGGGTTATGGACACCTATTACTTGTAAAATGGATATCTATAGGCTATTGGTCATGGCTAGTAGTTATAATGGTTCAAGGGCCATCAGTATCAGTTATGGACATCAAGTGGTTATAATGGTTCAAGAACCATGGTTATATGTTATGTACTTGTAAAATGGATATCTGTAGGCTATTGGTCATGGCTAGTAGTTATAATGGTTAAAGGGCCATCAGTATCAGTTGTGGACATCTAGTGGTTATAATGGTTCAAGGAACATGGTTATGGGTTATGGACACCTATTACTTGTAAAATGGATATCTATAGGCTATTCGTCATGGCTAGTAGTTATAATGGTTCAAGGGCCATTAGTATCAGTTATGGACATCAAGTGGTTATAATGGTTCAAGAACCATGGTTATGTGTTATGTACTTGTAAAATGGATATCTGTAGGCTATTGGTCATGGCTAGTAGTTATAATGGTTAAAGGGCCATCAGTATCAGTTGTGGACATCTAGTGGTTATAATGGTTCAAGGAACATGGTTATGGGTTATGGACACCTATTACTTGTAAAATGGATATCTATAGGCTATTGGTCATGGCTAGTAGTTATAATGGTTCAAGGGCCATCGATATGAATTATGGGCATGTAATGGTTATAATGATTCAATGGCCTTAGTTATGGGTTACGGACACCTATTACTTGTAAAATGAATATCTATAGGCTATTGGTCAGGCTTACTAGTTATAATGCTTCAAGGGCCATCAGTATCAGTTATGGACATCTAGTGGTTATAATGGTTCAACAACCATGGTTATGGGTTATGGACACCTATTACTTGTAAAATGGAAATCTGTAGGCTATTGGTCGTTGCTAGTAGTTATAATGGTTCAAGGGCCATCAGTATCAGTTATGGACATCTAGTGGATATAATGGTTTAATGGCCTTGGTTATGGGTTATGGACACCTATTAGTTGTAAAATGGATATCTATAGGCTTTTGGTCATGGCTAGTAGTTATAATGGTTCAAGGGCCATCGATATGAGTTATGGACATGTAATGGTTATAATGATTCAATGGCCATGGTTATGGGTTATGGACACCTATTACTTGTAAAATGGATGTCTATAGGCTATTACTCATGGCAAGTAGTTTTAATGGTTCAAGGGCCATCAGTATCAGTTATGGACATCAGTTTGGCTATAATGGTTCAAGGACCATGGTTATCGGTTATGGACACCTATTACTTGTAAAATGTATATCTGTAGGCTATTGTACATGGCAAGTAGTTATAATGGTTCAAGGGCCACGGTTATGGGTTATGGACCCCTATTACCTGTAAAATGGATGTCTATAGGCTATTACTCATGGCAAGTACTTATAATGGTTCAAGGGCCATCAGTATCAGTTATGGACATCAAGTACCACATAATGGTTCAAGAACCATGGTTATGGGTTATGGACACCTATTACTTGTAAAATGGATATCTATAGGCTATTAGTCATGGCTAGTAGTTATAATGGTTCAAGGGCCATCAGTATCAGTTATGGACATCTAGTGGTTATAACGGTTCAAGGACCATGGTTATGGGTTATGGACACCTATTACTTGTAAAATGGAAATCTATAGGCTATTGGTCATGGCTAGTAGTTATAATGGTTCAAGGGCCATCTGTATCAGTTATGGACATGTAGTGGTTATAATGGTTCAAGGACCATGGCTATGGGTTATGGACACCTATTACTTGTAAAATGGATATGTATAGGCTATATTGGTCATGGCTAGTAGTTATAATGGTTCAAGGGCCATCGATATGAGTTATGGACATGTAGTGATTATAATGATTCAATGGCCTTGGTTAGGGGTTATGGGTACCTATTACTTGTAAAATGCATATCTATAGGCTATTGCTCATGGCTAGTAGTTATAATGGTTCAAGGGCCATCGATATGAGTTTTTTGGGTAAAGGGGATTACCCTGGCTAAGTATATTACTCACAAAAAGTACATAGGAATGTGACAGGCGGTCACATTGACCTCAAGCAGAAGCTTGACCAACCAAGACATGGGTTAAGACATGCCATAACCAAAACTACACAACCACGACAAACCAAACAACTAACCAAAAACAAGCAACTAAAACAAACACTGATCTATGTAAACGGGTCTGGGATCTTCCAGCTAGTTAACAGCCGTTGGATGTCAACCGTCTTCTTCTTGAACTTTAATGTCATCAGTTTTAACCGGACGGTGGCAATAATCTCATCACATAATTGCATATGCGTCTTGGACTTCTTCCTGAACAATCTAGCATTTCTCTCTAACCAGATATAATATGTAGTAGCTCCAACCATTATACGAGAGATAACACTTTTTGCTGATCTTCCTCTAGACAATGGGGTGAGGTAATCAATGATATCAACCAATCTAGGAGCAATCATGTCCATCCCCCCAAGCAATCTGATTTTAACCCAAACCTGCAAGGAGTATGTGCATTCAAAAAATAGGTGAGGGTGGGAGTCTTGCACAAGACCACAAAGAGGGCACCGTAAAGAGGCCATCGATATGAGTTATGGACATCTAATGATTATAATGGTTCAAGGGCCATGGTTATGGGTTATGGACACCTATTACTTGTATAATGGATATCTGTAGGCTATTGGTCATGGCTAGTAGTTATAATGGATCAAGGGCCATCAGTATCAGTTATGGATATCTAGTGGTTAGAATGGTTCAAGGACCTTGGTTATGGGTTATGGACACCTATTACTTGTAAAATGGATATCTATAGGTTATTGGTCATGGCTAGTAGTTATAATGGGTCAAGGGCCATCGATATGAGTTATGGACATGTACTGGTTATAATGGTTTAATGGCATTGTTATGGGTTATGGACACCTATTACTTGTAAAATGGATATCTATAGGCTATTAGTCATGGCTACTAGTTTTAATGGTTCAATGGCCATCAGTATCAATTATGGACATCCAGTGGTTATAATGGTTCAAGAACCATGGTTATGGGTTATGGACACCTATTACTTGTAAAATGGATATCTATAGGCTATTGGTCATGGCTAGTAGTTATAATGGTTCAAGGGCCATCAGTATCAGTTATGGACATCAAGTGGTTATAATGGTTCAAGAACCATGGTTATATGTTATGTACTTGTAAAATGGATATCTGTAGGCTATTGTGGTCATGGCTAGTAGTTATAATGGTTAAAGGGCCATCAGTATCAGTTGTGGAAATCTAGTGGTTATAATGGTTCAAGGAACATGGTTATGGGTTATGGACACCTATTACTTGTAAAATGGATATCTATAGGCTATTGGTCATGGCTAGTAGTTATAATGGTTCAAGGGCCATTAGTATCAGTTATGGACATCAAGTGGTTATAATGGTTCAAGAACCATGGTTATGTGTTATGTACTTGTAAAATGAATATCTGTAGGCTACTGGTCATGGCTAGTAGTTATAATGGTTAAAGGGCCATCAGTATAAGTTGTGGACATCTAGTGGTTATAATGGTTCAAGGAACATGGTAATGGGTTATGGACACCTATTACTTGTAAAATGGATATCTATAGGCTATTGGTCATGGCTAGTAGTTATAATGGTTCAAGGGCCATCGATATGAATTATGGGCATGTAATGGTTATAATGATTCAATGGCCATGGTTATGGGTTATGGACACATATAACTTGTAAAATGGATATCTATACGCTATTAGTCATGGCCAGTAGTTATAATGGTTCAAGGGCCATCAGTATCAGTTATGGACATCTAGCGGTTATAATGGTTCAAGGACCATGGTTATGGGTTATGGACACCTATTACTTGTAAAATGGATATCTATAGGCTATTGGTCATGGCTAGTAGTTATAATGGTTCAAGGACCATCGATATGAGTTATGGACATGTTGTGGTTATAATGGTTCAATGGCCTTAGTTATGGGTTATGGACACCTATTACTTGTAAAATGAATATCTATAGGCTATTGGTCATGCTTACTAGTTATAATGCTTCAAGGGCCATCAGTATCAGTTATGGACATCTAGTGGTTATAATGGTTCAACAACCATGGTTATGGGTTGTGGACACCTATTACTTGTAAAATGGAAATCTGTAGGCTATTGGTCGTGGCTAGTAGTTATAATGGTTCAAGGGCCATCAGTATCAGTTATGGACATCTAGTGGTTATAATGGTTCAAGGACCATGGTTATGGGTTATGGACACCAATTACTTGTAAAATGGATATCTCTAGGCTATTGGTCATGGCTAGTAGTTATAATGGTTCGAGGGCCATCGATATGAGTTATGGACATGTACTGGATATAATGGTTTAATGGCCTTGGTTATGGGTTATGGACACCTATTAGTTGTAAAATGGATATCTATAGGCTTTTGGTCATGGCTAGTAGTTATAATGGTTCAAGGGCCATCGATATGAGTTATGGACATGTAATGGTTATAATGATTCAATGGCCATGGTTATGGGTTATGGACACCTATTACTTGTAAAATGGATGTCTATAGGCTATTACTCATGGCAAGTAGTTTTAATGGTTCAAGGGCCATCAGTATCAGTTATGGACATCAAGTGGTTATAATGGTTCAAGGACCATGGTTATGGGTTATGGACACCTATTACTTGTAAAATGGATATCTGTAGGCTATTGTACATGGCAAGTAGTTATAATGGTTCAAGGGCCACGGTTATGGGTTATGGACCCCTATTACCTGTAAAATGGATGTCTATAGGCTATTACTCATGGCAAGTACTTATAATGGTTCAAGGGCCATCAGTATCAGTTATGGACATCAAGTACCACATAATGGTTCAAGAACCATGGTTATGGGTTATGGACACCTATTACTTGTAAAATGGATATCTATAGGCTATTAGTCATGGCTAGTAATTATAATGGTTCAAGGGCCATCAGTATCAGTTATGGACATCTAGTGGTTATAATGGTTCAAGGACCATGGTTATGGGTTATGGACACCTATTACTTGTAAAATGGATATCTATAGGCTATTGGTCATGGCTAGTAGTTATAATGGTTAAAGGGCCATCGATATGAATTATGGGCATGTAATGGTTATAATGATTCAATGGCCATGGTTATGTGTTATGTACTTGTAAAATGGATATCTGTAGGCTATTGGTCATGGCTAGTAGTTATAATGGTTAAAGGGCCATCACTATCAGTTGTGGACATCTAGTGGTTATAATGGTTCAAGGAACATGGTTATGGGTTATGGACACCTATTAGTTGTAAAATGGATATCTATAGGCTATTGGTCATGGCTAGTAGTTATAATGGTTCAAGGGCCATCGATATGAATTATGGGCATGTAATGGTTATAATGATTCAATGGCCATGGTTATGGGTTATGGACACATATAACTTGTAAAATGGATATCTATACGCTATTAGTCATGGCCAGTAGTTATAATGGTTCAAGGGCCATCAGTATCAGTTATGGACATCTAGCGGTTATAATGGTTCAAGGACCATGGTTATGGTTTATGGACACCTATTACTTGAAAAATGGAAATCTATAGGCTATTGGTCATGGCTAGTAGTTATAATGGTTCAAGGACCATCGATATGAGTTATGGACATGTTGTGGTTATAATGGTTCAATGGCCTTAGTTATGGGTTATGGACACCTATTACTTGTAAAATGAATATCTATAAGCTATTGGTCATGCTTACTAAATAATGCTTCAAGGGCCATCAGTATCAGTTATGGACATCTAGTGGTTATAATGGTTCAACAACCATGGTTATGGGTTGTGGACACCTATTACTTGTAAAATGGATATCTATAGGTTATTGGTCATGGCTAGTAGTTATAATGGGTCAAGGGCCATCGATATGAGTTATGGACATCTAGTGGTTATAATGGTTCAAGGACCATGGTTATGGGTTATGGACACCAATTACTTGTAAAATGGATATCTCTAGGCTATTGGTCATGGCTAGTAGTTATAATGGTTCGAGGGCCATCGATATGAGTTATGGACATGTACTGGATATAATGGTTTAATGGCCTTGGTTATGGGTTATGGACACCTATTAGTTGTAAAATGGATATCTATAGGCTTTTGGTCATGGCTAGTAGTTATAATGGTTCAAGGGCCATCGATATGAGTTATGGACATGTAATGGTTATAATGATTCAATGGCCATGGTTATGGGTTATGGACACCTATTACTTGTAAAATGGATGTCTATAGGCTATTACTCATGGCAAGTAGTTTTAATGGTTCAAGGGCCATCAGTATCAGTTATGGACATCTAGTGGTTGTAATGGTTCAACAACCATGGTTATGGGTTATGGACACCTATTACTTGTAAAATGGATATCTATAGGCTATTGGTCATGGCTAGTAGTTATAATGGTTAAAGGGCCATCGATATGAATTATGGGCATGTAATAGTTATAATGATTCAATGGCCATGGTTATGTGTTATGTACTTGTAAAATGGATATCTGTAGGTTATGGGTCATGGCTAGTAGTTATAATGGTTAAAGGGCCATCACTATCAGTTGTGGACATCTAGTGGTTATAATGGTTCAAGGAACATGGTTATGGGTTATGGACACCTATTACTTGTAAAATGGATATCTATAGGCTATTGGTCATGGCTAGTAGTTATAATGGTTCAAGGGCCATCGATATGAATTATGGGCATGTAATGGTTATAATGATTCAATGGCCATGGTTATGGGTTATGGACACATATAACTTGTAAAATGGATATCTATACGCTATTAGTCATGGCCAGTAGTTATAATGGTTCAAGGGCCATCATTATCAGTTATGGACATCTAGCGGTTATAATGGTTCAAGGACCATGGTTATGGGTTATGGACACCTATTACTTGTAAAATGGATATCTATAGGCTATTGGTCATGGCTAGTAGTTATAATGGTTCAAGGACCATCGATATGAGTTATGGACATGTTGTGGTTATAATGGTTCAATGGCCTTAGTTATGGGTTATGGACACCTATTACTTGTAAAATGAATATCTATAGGCTATTGGTCATGCTTACTAGTTATAATGCTTCAAGGGCCATCAGTATCAGTTATGGACATCTAGTGGTTATAATGGTTCAACAACCATGGTTATGGGTTGTGGACACCTATTACTTGTAAAATGGAAATCTGTAGGCTATTGGTCGTGGCTAGTAGTTATAATGGTTCAAGGGCCATCAGTATCAGTTATGGACATCCAGTGGTTATAATGGTTCAAGGACCATGGTTATGGGTTATGGACACCAATTACTTGTAAAATGGATATCTCTAGGCTATTGGTCATGGCTAGTAGTTATAATGGTTCGAGGGCCATCGATATGAGTTATGGACATGTACTGGATATAATGGTTTAATGGCCTTGGTTATGGGTTATGGACACCTATTAGTTGTAAAATGGATATCTATAGGCTTTTGGTCATGGCTAGTAGTTATAATGGTTCAAGGGCCATCGATATGAGTTATGGACATGTAATGGTTATAATGATTCAATGGCCATGGTTATGGGTTATGGACACCTATTACTTGTAAACTGGATGTCTATAGGCTATTACTCATGGCAAGTAGTTTTAATGGTTCAAGGGCCATCAGTATCAGTTATGGACATCAAGTGGTTATAATGGTTCAAGGACCATGGTTATGGGTTATGGACACCTATTACTTGTAAAATGGATATCTGTAGGCTATTGTACATGGCAAGTAGTTATAATGGTTCAAGGGCCACGGTTATGGGTTATGGACCCCTATTACCTGTAAAATGGATGTCTATAGGCTATTACTCATGGCAAGTAATTATAATGGTTCAAGGGCCATCAGTATCAGTTATGGACATCAAGTACCACATAATGGTTCAAGAACCATGGTTATGGGTTATGGACACCTATTACTTGTAAAATGGATATCTATAGGCTATTAGTCATGGCTAGTAATTATAATGGTTCAAGGGCCATCAGTATCAGTTATGGACATCTAGTGGTTATAATGGTTCAAGGACCATGGTTATGGGTTATGGACACCTATTACTTGTAAAATGGATATCTATAGGCTATTGGTCATGGCTAGTAGTTATAATGGTTAAAGGGCCATCGATATGAATTATGGGCATGTAATGGTTATAATGATTCAATGGCCATGGTTATGTGTTATGTACTTGTAAAATGGATATCTGTAGGCTATTGGTCATGGCTAGTAGTTATAATGGTTAAAGGGCCATCACTATCAGTTGTGGACATCTAGTGGTTATAATGGTTCAAGGAACATGGTTATGGGTTATGGACACCTATTAGTTGTAAAATGGATATCTATAGGCTATTGGTCATGGCTAGTAGTTATAATGGTTCAAGGGCCATCGATATGAATTATGGGCATGTAATGGTTATAATGATTCAATGGCCATGGTTATGGGTTATGGACACATATAACTTGTAAAATGGATATCTATACGCTATTAGTCATGGCCAGTAGTTATAATGGTTCAAGGGCCATCAGTATCAGTTATGGACATCTAGCGGTTATAATGGTTCAAGGACCATGGTTATGGGTTATGGACACCTATTACTTGTAAAATGGATATCTATAGGCTATTGGTCATGGCTAGTAGTTATAATGGTTCAAGGACCATCGATATGAGTTATGGACATGTTGTGGTTATAATGGTTCAATGGCCTTAGTTATGGGTTATGGACACCTATTACTTGTAAAATGAATATCTATAAGCTATTGGTCATGCTTACTAAATAATGCTTCAAGGGCCATCAGTATCAGTTATGGACATCTAGTGGTTATAATGGTTCAACAACCATGGTTATGGGTTGTGGACACCTATTACTTGTAAAATGGAAATCTGTAGGCTATTGGTCGTGGCTAGTAGTTATAATGGTTCAAGGGCCATCAGTATCAGTTATGGACATCTAGTGGTTATAATGGTTCAAGGACCATGGTTATGGGTTATGGACACCAATTACTTGTAAAATGGATATCTCTAGGCTATTGGTCATGGCTAGTAGTTATAATGGTTCGAGGGCCATCGATATGAGTTATGGACATGTACTGGATATAATGGTTTAATGGCCTTGGTTATGGGTTATGGACACCTATTAGTTGTAAAATGGATATCTATAGGCTTTTGGTCATGGCTAGTAGTTATAATGGTTCAAGGGCCATCGATATGAGTTATGGACATGTAATGGTTATAATGGTTCAAGGGCCACGGTTATGGGTTATGGACCCCTATTACCTGTAAAATGGATGTCTATAGGCTATTACTCATGGCAAGTACTTATAATGGTTCAAGGGCCATCAGTATCAGTTATGGACATCTAGTGGTTATAATGGTTCAAGGACCATGGTTATGGGTTATGGACACCTATTACTTGTAAAATGGATATCTATAGGCTATTGGTCATGGCTAGTAGTTATAATGGTTAAAGGGCCATCGATATGAATTATGGGCATGTAATGGTTATAATGATTCAATGGCCATGGTTATGTGTTATGTACTTGTAAAATGGATATCTGTAGGCTATTGGTCATGGCTAGTAGTTATAATGGTTAAAGGGCCATCACTATCAGTTGTGGACATCTAGTGGTTATAATGGTTCACGGAACATGGTTATGGGTTATGGACACCTATTACTTGTAAAATGGATATCTATAGGCTATTGGTCATGGCTAGTAGTTATAATGGTTCAAGGGCCATCGATATGAATTATGGGCATGTAATGGTTATAATGATTCAATGGCCATGGTTATGGGTTATGGACACATATTACTTGTAAAATGGATATCTATACGCTATTAGTCATGGCCAGTAGTTATAATGGTTCAAGGGCCATCAGTATCAGTTATGGACATCTAGCGGTTATAATGGTTCAAGGACCATGGTTATGGGTTATGGACACCTATTACTTGTAAAATGGATATCTATAGGCTATTGGTCATGGCTAGTAGTTATAATGGTTCAAGGACCATCGATATGAGTTATGGACATGTTGTGGTTATAATGGTTCAATGGCCTTAGTTATGGGTTATGGACACCTATTACTTGTAAAATGAATATCTATAAGCTATTGGTCATGCTTACTAAATAATGCTTCAAGGGCCATCAGTATCAGTTATGGACATCTAGTGGTTATAATGGTTCAACAACCATGGTTATGGGTTGTGGACACCTATTACTTGTAAAATGGAAATCTGTAGGCTATTGGTCGTGGCTAGTAGTTATAATGGTTCAAGGGCCATCAGTATCAGTTATGGACATCTAGTGGTTATAATGGTTCAAGGACCATGGTTATGGGTTATGGACACCAATTACTTGTAAAATGGATATCTCTAGGCTATTGGTCATGGCTAGTAGTTATAATGGTTCGAGGGCCATCGATATGAGTTATGGACATGTACTGGATATAATGGTTTAATGGCCTTGGTTATGGGTTATGGACACCTATTAGTTGTAAAATGGATATCTATAGGCTTTTGGTCATGGCTAGTAGTTATAATGGTTCAAGGGCCATCGATATGAGTTATGGACATGTAATGGTTATAATGGTTCAAGGGCCACGGTTATGGGTTATGGACCCCTATTACCTGTAAAATGGATGTCTATAGGCTATTACTCATGGCAAGTACTTATAATGGTTCAAGGGCCATCAGTATCAGTTATGGACATCTAGTGGTTATAATGGTTCAAGGACCATGGTTATGGGTTATGGACACCTATTACTTGTAAAATGGATATCTATAGGCTATTGGTCATGGCTAGTAGTTATAATGGTTAAAGGGCCATCGATATGAATTATGGGCATGTAATGGTTATAATGATTCAATGGCCATGGTTATGTGTTATGTACTTGTAAAATGGATATCTGTAGGCTATTGGTCATGGCTAGTAGTTATAATGGTTAAAGGGCCATCACTATCAGTTGTGGACATCTAGTGGTTATAATGGTTCACGGAACATGGTTATGGGTTATGGACACCTATTACTTGTAAAATGGATATCTATAGGCTATTGGTCATGGCTAGTAGTTATAATGGTTCAAGGGCCATCGATATGAATTATGGGCATGTAATGGTTATAATGATTCAATGGCCATGGTTATGGGTTATGGACACATATTACTTGTAAAATGGATATCTATACGCTATTAGTCATGGCCAGTAGTTATAATGGTTCAAGGGTCATCAGTATCAGTTATGGACATCTAGCGGTTATAATGGTTCAAGGACCATGGTTGACCATGGTTATGGGTTATGGACACCTATTACTTGTAAAATGGATATCTATAGGCTATTGGTCATGGCTAGTAGTTATAATGGTTCAAGGACCATCGATATGAGTTATGGACATGTACTGGTTATAAAGGTTCAATGGCCTTAGTTATGGGTTATGGACACCTATTACTTGTAAAATGAATATCTATAGGCTATTGGTCATGCTTACTAGTTATAATGCTTCAAGGGCCATCAGTATCAGTTATGGACATCTAGTGGTTATAATGGTTCAACAACCATGGTTATGGGTTATGGACACCTATTACTTGTAAAATGGAAATCTGTAGGTTATTGGTCGTGGCTAGTAGTTACAATGGTTCAAGGGCCATCAGTATCAGTTATGGACATCTAGTGGTTATAATGGTTCAAGGACCATGGTTATGGGTTATTGACACCTATTACTTGTAAAATGGATATCTCTAGGCTATTGGTCATGGCTAGTAGTTATAATGGTTCGAGGGCCATCGATATGAGTTATGGACATGTACTGGATATAATGGTTTAATGGCCTTGGTTATGGGTTATGGACACCTATTAGTTGTAAAATGGATATCTATAGGCTTTTGGTCATGGCTAGTAGTTATAATGGTTCAAGGGCCATCGATATGAGTTATGGACATGTAATGGTTATAATGATTCAATGGCCATGGTTATGGGTTATGGACACCTATTACTTGTAAAATGGATGTCTATAGGCTTTTTTTTTGGGTAAGGGTTTACCCCGGTAAAATGTATTAATCACAAACAAATAAAGTACAAAGGAATGTGGTTAAAACACCACATTAACCGCAAGCATAGACGCTCGACAACCAAGACTACCGATGTTTATGAGATGCCATAAACAAACCCTAAGCAAACAAGCAACTAACTCTAACTACAAAAAAATAAACATAACAGACCACGCAGTTAGAGAAAGCAAACAACTACAACGTTTGATCAACATGATCATATAAAACTACCGACTTCGGGAGCTTCCAATTATTCAGCATCATTTGCACTTGATCCGTCTTCTTCTTAAATCTCATAGACAACAACTTTAGCCGAATAGTGACAATAATTTCGTCATACAGCTGCATATGGGTTTTAGGCTTCTTGGAATATATCCGAGCATTCCGTTCTCGCCAAATAAAATAAGTAGTAGCAGCAAGCGACACTCTAGCAATCAGACTTCTCGCAGACCTTCCCCTAGAAAGCGGAATGAGAAACGCTACAATATCCGCAAAAAAGGGATTACTGACCTCAATCGCTGCTAGCCGGCGAATCCTACCCCATATTTCAGAAGAATAAGGACACTCAAAAAATAAGTGAGCGTGGGAATCAGGAGGACCATCACATAACGGGCAATGCAATTTACTTAAGTCCGTATTAGGAGCAACATCCCATTGTTTTAACCGATCCTGAGTTTTTAGGCGTTGATTAACAACTAGCCACAAATGGAAAGCATGTCTCGGGACACAATGAGAAAACCAGACAACCTGATGCTAAGGGCCATCACTATCAGTTGTGGACATCTAGTGGTTATAATGGTTCAAGGAACATGGTTATGGGTTATGGACACCTATTACTTGTAAAATGGATATCTATAGGCTATTGGTCATGGCTAGTAGTTATAATGGTTCAAGGGCCATCGATATGAATTATGGGCATGTAATGGTTATAATGATTCAATGGCCATGGTTATGGGTTATGGACACATATTACTTGTAAAATGGATATCTATACGCTATTAGTCATGGCCAGTAGTTATAATGGTTCAAGGGTCATCAGTATCAGTTATGGACAGCTAGCGGTTATAATGGTTCAAGGACCATGGTTATGGGTTATGGGCACCTATTACTTGTAAAATGGATATCTATAGGCTATTGGTCATGGCTAGTAGTTATAATGGTTCAAGGACCATCGATATGAGTTATGGACATGTTGTGGTTATAAAGGTTCAATGGCCTTAGTTATGGGTTATGGACACCTATTACTTGTAAAATGAATATCTATAGGCTATTGGTCATGCTTACTAGTTATAATGCTTCAAGGGCCATCAGTATCAGTTATGGACATCTAGTGGTTATAATGGTTCAAGGACCATGGTTATTGGTTATGGACACCTATTACTTGTAAAATGGATATCTATAGGGTATTGGTCATGGCTAGTAGTTATAATGGTTCAAGGGCCATCTGTATCAGTTATGGACATGTAGTGGTTATAATGGTTCAAGGACCATGGCTATGGGTTATGGACACCTATTACTTGTAAAATGGATATGTATAGGCTATTGGTCATGGCTAGTAGTTATAATGGTTCAAGGGCCATCGATATGAGTTATGGACATGTAGTGATTATAATGATTCAACGGCCTTGCTTATGGGTTATGGGTACCTATTACTTGTAAAATGCATATCTATAGGCTATTGCTCATGGCTAGTAGTTATAATGGTTCAAGGGCCATCGATATGGGTTATGGACATGTAGTGATTATAATGATTCAACGGCCTTGCTTATGGGTTATGGGTACCTATTACTTGTAAAATGCATATCTATAGGCTATTGCTCATGGCTAGTAGTTATAATGGTTCAAGGGCCATCGATATGAGTTACGGACATCTAATGATTATAATGGTTCAAGGGCCATGGTTATGGGTTATGGACACCTATTACTTGTAAAATGGATATCTGTAGGCTATTGGTCATGGCTAGTAGTTATAATGGTTCAAGGGCCATCAGTATCAGTTATGGGTATCTAGTGGTTAGAATGGTTCAAGGACCTTGGTTATGGGTTATGGACACATATTACTTGTAAAATGGATATCTATAGGTTATTGGTCATGGCTAGTAGTTATAATGGTTCAAGGGCCATCGACATGAGTTATGGACATGTACTGGTTATAATGGTTTAATGGCATTGTTATGGGTTATGGACACCTATTACTTGTAAAATGGATATCTATAGGCTATTGGTCATGGCTAGTAGTTATAATGGTTCAAGGGCCATCAGTATCAGTTATGGACGTCAAGTGGTTAAAATGGTTCAAGAACCATGGTTATGTGTTATGTACTTGTAAAATAGATATATGTAGGCTATTGGTCATGGCTAGTAGTTATAATGGTTAAAGGGCCATCAGTACAGTTGTGGACATCTAGTGGTTATAATTGTTCAAGGAACATGGTTATGAGTTATGGACACCTATTACTTGTAAAATGGATATCTGTAGGCTATTGGTCATGGCTAGTAGTTATAATGGTTCAAGGGCCATCGATATGAGTTATGGACATGTACTGGTTATAATGGTTTAATGGCATTGTTATGGGTAATGGACACCTATTACTTGTAAAATGGATATCTATAGGCTATTAGTCATGGCTACTAGTTATAATGGTTCAATGGCCATCAGTATCAATTATGGATATCCAGTGGTTATAATGGTTCAAGAACCATGGTTATGGGTTATGGACACCTATTACTTGTAAAATGGATATCTATAGGCTATTGGTCATGGCTAGTAGTTATAATGGTTCAAGGGCCATCAGTATCAGTTATGGACATCAAGTGGTTATAATGGTTCAAGATCCATGGTTATATGTTATGTACTTGTAAAATGGATATCTGTAGGCTATTGGTCATGGCTAGTAGTTATAATGGTTAAAGGGCCATCAGTATCAGTTGTGGACATCTAGTGGTTATAATGGTTCAAGGAACATGGTTATGGGTTATGGACACCTATTACTTGTAAAATGGATATCTATAGGCTATTGGTCATGGCTAGTAGTTATAATGGTTCAAGGGCCATCGATATGAATTATGGGCATGTAATGGTTATAATGATTCAATGGCCATGGTTATGGGTTATGGACACCTATTACTTGTAAAATGGATATCTATACGCTATTAGTCATGGCCAGTAGTTATAATGGTTCAAGGGCCATCAGTATCAGGTATGGACATCTAGTGGTTATAATGGTTCAAGGACCATGGTTATGGGTTATAGACACCTATTACTTGTAAAATGAATATCTTTTGGCTATTGGTCATGCTTACTAGTTATAATGCTTCAAGGGCCATCAATATCAGTTATGGACATCTAGTGGTTATAATGGTTCAACAACCATGGTTATGGGTTATGGACACCTATTACTTGTAAAGTGGAAATCTGTAGGCTATTGGTCGTGGCTAGTAGTTATAATGGTTCAAGGGCCATCAGTATCAGTTGTGGACATCTATTGGTTATAATGGTTCAAGGACCATGGTTATGGGTTATGGACACCTATTACTTGTAAAAAGGATATCTGTAGGCTATTGGTCATGTCTAGTAGTTATAATGGTTCAAGGGCCATCGATATGAGTTATGGACATGTACTGGATATAATGGTTTAATGGCCTTGGTTATGGGTTATGGACACCTATTAGTTGTAAAATGGATATCTATAGGTTTTTGGTCATGGCTAGTAGTTATAATGGTTCAAGGGCCATCGATATGAGTTATGGACATGTAATGGTTATAATGATTCAATGGCCATGGTTTTGGGTTATCGACACCTATTACTTGTAAAATGGATATCTATAGGCTATTAGTCATGGCTAGTAGTTATAATGGTTCAAGGGCCATCGATATGAGTTATGGACATGTATTGGTTATAATGGTTCAATGGCCTTAGTTATGGGTTATGGACACCTATTACTTGTAAAATGGATACTGTAGGCTATTGGTAATGGCTACTAGTTATAATGGTTCAAGGGCCATCAGTATCAGTTATGGGCATATAGTGGTTATAATGGTTCAAGGGCCATGGTTATGGGTTATGGACACCAATTACTTTTAAAATAGATATCGATAGGCTATTGGTCATGGCTAGTAGTAATAATGGTTCAAGGGCCATCGGTATGAGTTATGGACATCTAGTGGTTATAATGGTTCAAGGGCCATGGTTATGGGTTATGGACATCAAGTGGTTATAATGGTTCAAGAACCATGGTTATGGGTTATGGACACCTATTACTTGTAAAATGGATATCTGTAGGCTATTGTACATGGCAAGTAGTTATAATGGTTCAAGGGCCATGGTTATGGGTTTTTTTTTTTTTGGGTAAGGGATCACCCTGGCTAAATATATTAAATACCAACACAATGTACAAAAGGAATGTGGCAGAAAACCACATTACTGTGAGCCACATGCTTGACAACCAAAAACAAACTAGGCTTACGAAAACCATAAGCACAACTAACAAGCAAGCTTTAGAACAAGCAAAAAACAAGAGACGGCTTAAACTACAAACCGACACTCCAACTAAAAACTACTCCCTATATGTAGAAAGGTTCCATCTAGCAAGAAATTGTTGCACACGAGCTGAATCTTGTTTAAACTTCAATGTGATGAGCTTTAACAGGACATTAGAACAAATCTCCTCCTACACCTGCGTGTGGGGTTTAGACTTTTTTTTTGAACAGTCTCGCATTATGTTCTAACCAAATATGATAAGTAGTAGCACCAAGTAAAATACGTGAAATTACACTTTTTGCAGATCGTCCACTGGAAATAGGAATAATATGGTTAATAATATCAGCTAAAACCGGCGGGATATCATCCATACCCACTAAAATCCGCACCTTATACCAAATAGCTGAAGTGTAGCAACATTCAAAGAACAAATGACTATGTGAGTCAGGGGCCGTACCACATAGAGGGCATTTTAAACTGGTAACATCAATATCAGGGCTTATATCCCACTGACGCAACATGTCTTGGGTTTTTAGCCGGTTATTGACAACAAGCCACATATGGAAGGCATGACGGGGAATGCAGTGAGCGAACCACACGACCATTTGCCATGGCACAATATTGTCTCTGGTTCTGATAGAATTCCACGCAAGGGACACCGAAAACGCTTTATCATTCCCACTTGCATCTCGCCATACAGTGATATCTTTGCTTCCCGTCACAATTTTAGGAACTGGAATTTGAGATATAGTAGGAAACCGTTGGAACCAGTCACTCGGCCAAATCCAGCTACCGTTCACAAGAAGGTTATGAACCTTATCCTGCAAAGAAAAACCTGCACTATAAACATCTCGAGGTGTTAGATACTGAATTAGTGGACTATCCACACACCAATTGTCAAACCAAATAGATATAGATTTCCCGTCCCGCACGATATGCCATAAGAAGGGACGAATACTATTTCTGATTTGAAGAAGTTTCCTCCATGTCCAAGTCATAATACCCGAGCTGGAAACGTCCCAAAAACTCCGACCTCTTAGTTTATAAGAATGTATCCATTTAACCCACAACGACTCTTTGTTAGAAATAATGCTCCATATATGATAGGCCATAAGGGCAATGTTAAAATCCTGCATTTTGCGAATACCTAGCCCGCCCTCACATTTAGGCTTACAAACTACCTCCCAAGACACTTTAGCTTTTCCATTTTTCATGTCCCCTTGGCACCAAAGGAACCCTCGCATTAGTTTTTCCAGCTCATTTGTGACACAGGTAGGCAATATGAACACAGAAGCCCAATACGTATGCATGTTCGAAAGAACGGACATGATAAGCTGCAGCCTTCCCGCAAAAGAGAGGAATTTGTTCTTCCAATCATTAATTCTTTTCTCCAATTTTTCAACAAGAATTTTGCAATCCCTATATTTTAAGCGAGATGAAATAAGCGGAACGCCCAAATATCTAACCGGTAAGGTACCTTCCTCAAACGGCATCAGCTGCAGAATATCATTGCGAATTAAAGTTGGCACATTGCAGAAGAAAACCGTGCATTTAGGGATGCTCGGAACCAGCTCAGACACTTCTTTAAATTCGTTCAATGAGTCTAAAATAAGTTGGACAGAAACAACATTCCCCCGAGCAAAAAGGAAAAGATCATCCGCAAAACACAAATTAATAATCTTTTGCTGCTCACAGCCTTTATGATACTTGAAATCCGGACTCACCCTAACCCTTCGCTGAATAATAAGAGACAGAATTTCCATAACTAGAGTAAACAGATAAGGAGACATAGGGTCCCCTTGTCTTAAACCCCTTTTGCCCAAAAACCAGCCATGAACGTCACCATTTATGCATATAGAAAAAGAAGGGGAAGTAACGCATTCCATAATCCAGCTAATTAGTTTAGGGTGAAGCCCAAAACCACATAAAATAGCTAGAAGGAACGACCAATCTACCGTGTCATACGCCTTCTGAATATCCACCTTGAACGCACACCTGGGAACACCATATTGTACATGGTAGTTATGCATAAGCTCCTGAGTAAGAAGGATATTATCTGAAATGCGCCGTCCCGGAATAAACGCAGATTGATTAACTCCAACAATATCCCCAAGAGCATCAGTGAGCCTATTAGTGATGATTTTACTAATGCATTTATATATAACATTGCAGCATGAGATAGGCCTATAATCTGTGGTTTTTGACGGAGTTGTAATTTTAGGGATCAAAGCCAAAATAGTATGATTAACCTCTTTAAGAAGTTTACCATTGTCAAAAAACGCACGGACTGCAGAACACAACTCAGGACCCACGATATCCCACGCTTTTTTAAAAAACAAAGCCGTAAACCCATCAGGACCGGGCGCTTTATCATTCCCAATAGCGAAAACAGCACTCTTAATTTCCTCCACAGTTACTTCCCGAACCATATATGCAGCCTTAGTTGGATCTATGGTGTTGGGAAATAAATCATGAGTGTCCAACGGTGACACATTTCCTGCAACACCTAGGAAGTTTTTGTAATGGTTAACAAATGCAGCAGCCACATCTTTCCCTTCATACATAATATTTGACCCATCCGTAATAACATCGATTCTGTTCCTGTGGCATTTACTTTTAACAGTATTATGGAAGTAGGCTGAATTAGAGTCACCCACCCTTAACCACTCTATTTTAGATTTTTGCTTTAGAAACCGCTCTTCATCTAACACTGCAGCTTTATAAGCAATTAAGTAATTTGCTTCCTCCTCCCGCAATCTCGGGCAGTGTGGACTTTCATCTATGGCAGCCTGAGCTGCATCGAGCTCAACACGAAGAAATTTAACTTTAGAGTGCAGGTTTCCTTGGTCCTTTAGAAACTTTCGAAGAGGAGATTTCGCTTCTTTCAATCTTTTAACCACCCGATACATTGCGCACCCCTTAATTCTGGTCTTGCAAGCGTTAGCCACAATATCCCTAAAACCGTCCTTTTCAGCCAAGAAATTATAAAATTTGAAAGGTTTGGGTTGAAATTTTGCGACATCCGGGATGCGCAAGATACACGGAGTATGATCTGATATACGATACGGGTGAAAGATAGCCAAGGAACTTGGGAAGATATCAATGAATTTCTGGTTACCCATGATACGATCAATTTTCTTCAGAGTACCATTGGAGCCTTGAGGTTTTTGGTTCCACGTAAAATGGAGACCCGTGCCATTGATGTCCATTAACCCTGCGTAGTTGACACACTCCCGAAATTCTCGCATGGCAATATTAGGCTGATATCCACCACAAGAATGGTCTTCAATATTAAGCGAAGCGTTAAAATCACCCATAATGACCCATGGTTTATCAGCCATAAGTGTGCTATGAGCGTTCTAATTCTGCCATAACGCCCTTCGTTCTATGTAAGACGTGGCCGCATAAATAAAAGAGCAGAAAAAAGATTTTCTATCTGTTTTTGTAACAATTTGGACATGTATGACCTGATTTGACTGGCCTAAAATCATAACATCCACCAAGTTGTCATCCCAACCAAGAATGATACGAGAACCTTTGTCACACAAATGGCCATTTGACGACCACTTCCATCGAGCACAAACCTTATTGCACATTTCATAAACCTCTACAACATTTACATGTGATTCTAGAATGGCACAAATACTCAAATGGTTATCTACAACCACCTGACGAACCTCTTTTTGTTTAGGGGAGCGATTCAGACCCCTTATATTCCATGAAGCAAGACTAAACATTAAAAACCTCGTCAGAGGGAGTGCTTGCCCCCTTTTTTGACCCCACAGGTGAAGAGGCCATAAAATTAGCAGTTTCGTTGTTTATATCAGCTACTTCCTCATCATCCACCACTGGGTTATTAAAGACATCAAAGCCATTTGAAAGCGGAATATTAAAGAATTTGGACTTGTCCAAGGCACCCTCCTTACGTGAAACAGTAGGTCTAGCATGGTGTATGTTGTTCACACCATCTACACTATTACTGTTATCACTCGGAAATGTGCGCTCAAGGCTAATGGTAGGTGGAGCATGATACATATGATCATCAACACTATTACCATTAGCGTCCACTCTGGATTGCAGCCGCTCATCAGGATGAACAATAGGTGTAGCATTTTCTACACTAATACTGTTCATATTCGAGCTAGAAGAACCAGTTTTTTGCCCCCCGTCCTTACTTACAATAGGTGTAACATAATGGTTCTCCCCATTATTTACACTATTACTGTAAGTGTGTTGTTTACCCGCATCATTCCCTTCAACACCCGAGCCGGCTCCATCCTTCTGATTTATAGGTTGACGAACATTAGTGTTGAAACGACTAACGTTTGTATTATTTGTGTTGCTTCCCTTAGGCCGGTACTGAAAATTTGATCGAGGTGTCATCTTACGGTTTTTATTTCCAACGACTTGGAAACCATCATCCACCACTTTGACTTCTGTTTGCTTATTCAGTTCATGTTTTGGGCAGCCGTCAATTGTGTGACCAAACAGTTTACAAGTAGAACAACGGGGAGGTTTCCATTCATATTCCAGATGAATCTTATCTTTTGACATACCCGGACCATCCATTGATGGTATTGCTATCACAAGCGACTCCCTAAGATCAGTTTCTGAATCAATCTCAATCAGTGCCCTAGCAAAACTGCTACAGCCCCATGATTCAGCAGACATCTTACTAGAATAAGAGTCTAACATCTTTGGTGTATCTATCTTAGACGCAATCAGACTTAAACCGTCATCAGTGAATGCAGCCATTGGAACATCATGAAATTTAACCCAAATAGGAATTTTTGTAAGGTCTTCTTTGGTTAAGGTTGCATTAGAGGACCATTTCTTAAGGATGATCGGGTTATTGCGAATCATCCATGGCCCATTTTCAAGCACATCTTCCACACCCTTTTGAGTGTCAAACTTAAAGAAATAGAAGCCCTTTGCGTTCATCATCACTCTGTTCAACCCGAACTTACTCCATACATTCTTGACATAGTACTCCACGATTGGGAAAGCTATGCGTTTGCCCAGGAAGTAACCATACAGAGTATTCGAGAACCTTTTTGCTACTTCTTTAACAGATTCAATGGGTATAACAACATCTATGTCCCCAGCAGCCTCAGGAGCATCAATCTTTCGAAAGTTAACCATTGTGGCAGCTCCCATACTACTAGTAACAGAGGCATAAGATGGCTTCTGGTGAACATCTTCCTTGGTACCAGACACAGAAGCATTATGAAACTGTTTTGATGCTTGTGACGAACCTGGAGGTTTAGGTATTTGTGGACCATGGTTATGGGTTATGGACACCTATTACTTGTAAAATGGATATCTATAGGCTATTAGTCATGGCTACTAGTTATAATGGTTCAATGGCCATCAGTATCAATTATGGACATCCATTGGTTATAATGGTTCAAGAACCATGGTTATGGGTTATGGACACCTATTACTTGTAAAATGGATATCTATAGGCTATTGGTCATGGCTAGTAGTTATAATGGTTCAAGGGCCATCAGTATCAGTTATGGACATCAAGTGGTTATAATGGTTCAAGAACCATGGTTATATGTTATGTACTTGTAAAATGGATATCTGTAGGCTATTGGTCATGGCTAGTAGTTATAATGGTTAAAGGGCCATCAGTATCAGTTGTGGACATCTAGTGGTTATAATGGTTCAAGGAACATGGTTATGGGTTATGGACACCTATTACTTGTAAAATGGATATCTATAGGCTATTCGTCATGGCTAGTAGTTATAATGATTCAAGGGCCATTAGTATCAGTTATGGACATCAAGTGGTTATAATGGTTCAAGAACCATGGTTATGTGTTATGTACTTGTAAAATGGATATCTGTAGGCTATTGGTCATGGCTAGTAGTTATAATGGTTAAAGGGCCATCAGTATCAGTTGTGGACATCTAGTGGTTATAATGGTTCAAGGAACATGGTTATGGGTTATGGACACCTATTACTTGTAAAATGGATATCTATAGGCTATTGGTCATGGCTAGTAGTTATAATGGTTCAAGGGCCATCGATATGAATTATGGGCATGTAATGGTTATAATGATTCAATGGCCATGGTTATGGGTTATGGACACATATTACTTGTAAAATGGATATCTATACGCTATTAGTCATGGCCAGTAGTTATAATGGTTCAAGGGCCATCAGTATCAGTTATGGACATCTAGCGGTTATAATGGTTCAAGGACCATGGTTATGGGTTATGGACACCTATTACTTGTAAAATGGATATCTATAGGCTATTGGTCATGGCTAGTAGTTATAATGGTTCAAGGACCATCGATATGAGTTATGGACATGTTGTGGTTATAATGGTTTAATGGCCTTAGTTATGGGTTATGGACACCTATTACTTGTAAAATGAATATCTATAGGCTATTGGTCATGCTTACTACTATATAATGCTTCAAGGGCCATGAGTATCAGTTATGGACATCTAGTGGTTATAATGGTTCAACAACCATGGTTATGGGTTATGGACACCTATTACTTGTAAAATGGAAATCTGTAGGCTATTGGTCGTGGCTAGTAGTTATAATGGTTCAAGGGCCATCAGTATCAGTTATGGACATCTAGTGGTTATAATGGTTCAAGGACCATGGTTATGGGTTATGGACACCTATTACTTGTAAAATGGATATCTGTAGGCTATTGGTCATGGCTAGTAGTTATAATGGTTCGAGGGCCATCGATATGAGTTATGGACATGTACTGGATATAATGGTTTAATGGCCTTGGTTATGGGTTATGGACACCTATTAGTTGTAAAATTGATATCTATAGGCTTTTGGTCATGGCTAGTAGTTATAATGGTTCAAGGGCCATCGATATGAGTTATGGACATGTAATGGTTATAATGATTCAATGGCCATGGTTATGGGTTATGGACACCTATTACTTGTAAAATGGATGTCTATAGGCTATTACTCATGGCAAGTAGTTTTAATGGTTCAAGGGACATCAGTATCAGTTATGGACATCAAGTGGTTATAATGGTTCAAGGACCATGGTTATCGGTTATGGACACCTATTACTTGTAAAATGGATATCTGTAGGCTATTGTACATGGCAAGTAGTTATAATGGTTCAAGGGCCACGGTTATGGGTTATGGACCCCTATTACCTGGAAAATGGATGTCTATAGGCTATTACTCATGGCAAGTACTTATAATGGTTCAAGGGCCATCAGTATCAGTTATGGACATCAAGTACCACATAATGGTTCAAGAACCATGGTTATGGGTTATGGATATCTATAGGCTATTAGTCATTGCTAGTAGTTATAATGGTTCAAGGGCCATCAGTATCAGTTATGGACATCTAGTGGTTATAATGGTTCAAGGACCATGGTTATGGGTTATGGACACCTATTACTTGTAAAATGGATATGTATAGGCTATTGTTCATGGCTAGTAGTTATAATGGTTCAAGGGCCATCGATATGAGTTATGGACATGTAGTGATTATAATGATTCAATGGCCTTGGTTATGGGTTATGGGTACCTATTACTTGTAACATGCATATCTATAGGCTATTGCTCATGGCTAGTAGTTATAATGGTTCAAGGGCCATCGATATGAGTTATGGACATCTAATGATTATAATGGTTCAAGGGCCATGGTTATGGGTTATGGACACCTATTACTTGTTAAATGGATATCTGTAGGCTATTGGTCATGGCTAGTAGTTATAATGGATCAAGGGCCATCAGTATCAGTTATGGATATCTAGTGGTTAGAATGGTTCAAGGACCTTGGTTATGGGTTATGGACACCTATTACTTGTAAAATGGATATCTATAGGCTATTGGTCATGGCTAGTAGTTATAATGGTTCAAGGGCCATCGATATGAATTATGGGCATGTAATGGTTATAATGATTCAATGGCCATGGTTATGGGTTATGGACACATATTACTTGAAAAATGGATATCTATACGCTATTAGTCATGGCCAGTAGTTATAATGGTTCAAGGGTCATCAGTATCAGTTATGGACATCTAGCGGTTATAATGGTTCAAGGACCATGGTTATGGGTTATGGACACCTATTACTTGTAAAATGGATATCTATAGGCTATTGGTCATGGCTAGTAGTTATAATGGTTCAAGGACCATCGATATGAGTTATGGACATGTTGTGGTTATAAAGGTTCAATGGCCTTAGTTATGGGTTATGGACACCTATTACTTGTAAAATGAATATCTATAGGCTATTGGTCATGCTTACTAGTTATAATGCTTCAAGGGCCATCAGTATCAGTTATGGACATCTAGTGGTTATAATGGTTCAAGGACCATGGTTATGGGTTATGGACACCTATTACTTGTAAAATGGATATCTATAGGGTATTGGTCATGGCTAGTAGTTATAATGGTTCAAGGGCCATCTGTATCAGTAATGGACATGTAGTGGTTATAATGGTTCAAGGACCATGGCTATGGGTTATGGACACCTATTACTTGTAAAATGGATATGTATAGGCTATTGGTCATGGCTAGTAGTTATAATGGTTCAAGGGCCATCGATATGAGTTATGGACATGTAGTGATTATAATGATTCAACGGCCTTGGTTATGGGTTATGGGTACCTATTACTTGTAAAATGCATATCTATAGGCTATTGCTCATGGCTAGTAGTTATAATGGTTCAAGGGCCATCGATATGAGTTATGGACATCTAATGATTATAATGGTTCAAGGGCCATGGTTATGAGTTATGGACACCTATTACTTGTAAAATGGATATCTGTAGGCTATTGGTCATGGCTAGTAGTTATAATGGTTCAAGGGCCATCAGTATCAGTTATGGGTATCTAGTGGTTAGAATGGTTCAAGGACCTTGGTTATGGGTTATGGACACCTATTACTTGTAAAATGAATATCTATAGGCTATTGGTCATGCTTACTAGTTATAATGCTTCAAGGGCCATCAGTATCAGTTATGGACATCTAGTGGTTATAATGGTTCAAGGACCATGGTTATGGGTTATGGACACCTATTACTTGTAAAATGGATATCTATAGGGTATTGGTCATGGCTAGTAGTTATTATGGTTCAAGGGCCATCTGTATCAGTAATGGACATGTAGTGGTTATAATGGTTCAAGGACCATGGCTATGGGTTATGGACACCTATTACTTGTAAAATGGATATGTATAGGCTATTGGTCATGGCTAGTAGTTATAATGGTTCAAGGGTCATCGATATGAGTTATGGACATGTAGTGATTATAATGATTCAACGGCCTTGGTTGTGGGTTATGGGTACCTATTACTTGTAAAATGCATATCTATAGGCTATTGCTCATGGCTAGTAGTTATAATGGTTTAAGGGCCATCGATATGAGTTATGGACATCTAATGATTATAATGGTTCAAGGGCCATGGTTATGGGTTATGGACACCTATTACTTGTAAAATGGATATCTGTAGGCTATTGGTCATGGCTAGTAGTTATAATGGTTCAAGGGCCATCAGTATCAGTTATGGGTATCTAGTGGTTAGAATGGTTCAAGGACCTTGGTTATGGGTTATGGACACCTATTACTTGTAAAATGAATATCTATAGGCTATTGGTCATGCTTACTAGTTATAATGCTTCAAGGGCCATCAGTATCAGTTATGGACATCTAGTGGTTATAATGGTTCAAGGACCATGGTTATGGGTTATGGACACCTATTACTTGTAAAATGGATATCTCTAGGCTATTGGTCATGGCTAGTAGTTATAATGGTTCGAGGGCCATTGATATGAGTTATGGACATGTACTGGATATAATGGTTTAATGGCCTTGGTTATGGGTTATGGACACCTATTAGTTGTAAAATGGATATCTATAGGCTTTTGGTCATGGCTAGTAGTTATAATGGTTCAAGGGCCATCGATATGAGTTATGGACATGTAATGGTTATAATGATTCAATGGCCATCGTTATGGGTTATGGACACCTATTACTTGTAAAATGGATGTCTATAGGCTATTACTCATGGCAAGTAGTTTTAATGGTTCAAGGGCCATCAGTATCAGTTATGGACATCAAGTGGTTATAATGGTTCAAGGAGCATGGTTATGGGTTATGGACACCTATTACTTGCAAAATGGATATCTGTAGGCTATTGTACATGGCAAGTAGTTATAATGGTTCAAGGGCCACGGTTATGGGTTATGGACCCCTATTACCTGTAAAATGGATGTCTATAATTACTCATGGCAAGTACTTACAATGGTTCAAGGGCCATCAGTATCAGTTATGGACATCAAGTACCACATAATGGTTCAAGAACCATGGTTATGGGTTATGGACACCTATTACTTGTAAAATGGATATCTATAGGCTATTAGTCATGGCTAGTAATTATAATGGTTCAAGGGCCATCAGTATCAGTTATGGACATCTAGTGGTTATAATGGTTCAAGGACCATGGTTATGGGTTATGGACACCTATTACTTGCAAAATGGATATCTATAGGCTATTGGTCATGGCTAGTAGTTATAATGGTTAAAGCGCCATCGATATGAATTATGGGCATGTAATGGTTATAATGATTCAATGGCCATGGTTATGTGTTATATACTTGTAAAATGGATATCTGTAGGCTATTGGTCATGGCTAGTAGTTATAATGGTTAAAGGGCCATCACTATCAGTTGTGGACATCTAGTGGTTATAATGGTTCAAGGAACATGGTTATGGGTTATGGACACCTATTACTTGTAAAATGGATATCTATAGGCTATTGGTCATGGCTAGTAGTTATAATGGTTCAAGGGCCATCGATATGAATTATGGGCATGTAATGGTTATAATGATTCAATGGCCATATTACTTGTAAAATGGATATCTATACGCTATTAGTCATGGCCAGTAGTTATAATGGTTCAAGGGTCATCAGTATCAGTTATGGACATCTAGCGGTTATAATGGTTCAAGGACCATGGTTATGGGTTATGGACACCTATTACTTGTAAAATAGATATCTATAGGCTATTGGTCATGGCTAGTAGTTATAATGGTTCAAGGACCATCGATATGAGTTATGGACATGTTGTGGTTATAAAGGTTCAATGGCCATAGTTATGGGTTATGGACACCTATTACTTGTAAAATGAATATCTATAGGCTATTGGTCATGCTTACTAGTTATAATGCTTCAAGGGCCATCAGTATCAGTTATGGACATCTAGTGGTTATAATGGTTCAAGGACCATGGTTATGGGTTATGGACACCTATTACTTGTAAAATGGATATCTATAGGGTATTGGTCATGGCTAGTAGTTATAATGGTTCAAGGGCCATCTGTATCAGTAATGGACATGTAGTGGTTATAATGGTTCAAGGACCATGGCTATGGGTTATGGACACCTATTACTTGTAAAATGGATATGTATAGGCTATTGGTCATGGCTAGTAGTTATAATGGTTCAAGGGCCATCGATATGAGTTATGGACATGTAGTGATTATAATGATTCAACGGCCTTGGTTATGGGTTATGGGTACCTATTACTTGTAAAATGCATATCTATAGGCTATTGCTCATGGCTAGTAGTTATAATGGTTCAAGGGCCATCGATATGAGTTATGGACATCTAATGATTATAATGGTTCAAGGGCCATGGTTATGAGTTATGGTCACCTATTACTTGTAAAATGGATATCTGTAGGCTATTGGTCATGGCTAGTAGTTATAATGGTTCAAGGGCCATCAGTATCAGTTATGGGTATCTAGTGGTTAGAATGGTTCAAGGACCTTGGTTATGGGTTATGGACACCTATTACTTGTAAAATGAATATCTATAGGCTATTGGTCATGCTTACTAGTTATAATGCTTCAAGGGCCATCAGTATCAGTTATGGACATCTAGTGGTTATAATGGTTCAAGGACCATGGTTATGGGTTATGGACACCTATTACTTGTAAAATGGATATCTATAGGGTATTGGTCATGGCTAGTAGTTATTATGGTTCAAGGGCCATCTGTATCAGTAATGGACATGTAGTGGTTATAATGGTTCAAGGACCATGGCTATGGGTTATGGACACCTATTACTTGTAAAATGGATATGTATAGGCTATTGGTCATGGCTAGTAGTTATAATGGTTCAAGGGCCATCGATATGAGTTATGGACATGTAGTGATTATAATGAGTCAACGGCCTTGGTTGTGGGTTATGGGTACCTATTACTTGTAAAATGCATATCTATAGGCTATTGCTCATGGCTAGTAGTTATAATGGTTCAAGGGCCATCGATATGAGTTATGGACATCTAATGATTATAATGGTTCAAGGGCCATGGTTATGGGTTATGGACACCTATTACTTGTAAAATGGATATCTGTAGGCTATTGGTCATGGCTAGTAGTTATAATGGTTCAAGAGCCATCACTATCAGTTATGGGTATCTAGTGGTTAGAATGGTTCAAGGACCTTGGTTATGGGTTATGGACACCTATTACTTGTAAAATGAATATCTATAGGCTATTGGTCATGCTTACTAGTTATAATGCTTCAAGGGCCATCAGTATCAGTTATGGACATCTAGTGGTTATAATGGTTCAAGGACCATGGTTATGGGTTATGGACACCTATTACTTGTAAAATGGATATCTATAGGGTATTGGTCATGGCTAGTAGTTATAATGGTTCAAGGGCCATCTGTATCAGTAATGGACATGTAGTGGTTATAATGGTTCAAGGACCATGGCTATGGGTTATGTCCACCTATTACTTGTAAAATGGATATGTATAGGCTATTGGTCATGGCTAGTAGTTATAATGGTTCAAGGGCCATCGATATGAGTTATGGACATGTAGTGATTATAATGATTCAACGGCCTTGGTTATGGGTTATGGGTACCTATTACTTGTAAAATGCATATCTATAGGCTATTGCTCATGGCTAGTAGTTATAATGGTTCAAGGGCCATCGATATGAGTTATGGACATCTAATGATTATAATGGTTCAAGGGCCATGGTTATGGGTTATGGACACCTATTACTTGTAAAATGGATATCTGTAGGCTATTGGTCATGGCTAGTAGTTATAATGGTTCAAGGGCCATCAGTATCAGTTATGGGTATCTAGTGGTTAGAATGGTTCAAGGACCTTGGTTATGGGTTATGGACACCTATTACTTGTAAAATGGATATCTATAGGTTATTGGTCATGGCTAGTAGTTATAATGGTTCAAGGGCCATCGATATGAGTTATGGACATGTACTGGTTATAATGGTTTAATGGCATTGTTATGGGTTATGGACACCTATTACTTGTAAAATGGATATCTATAGGCTATTGGTCATGGCTAGTAGTTATAATGGTTCAAGGGCCATCAGTATCCGTTATGGACATCTAGTGGTTATAATGGTTCAAGGACCATGGTTATGGGTTATGGACACCTATTACTTGTAAAATGGATATCTGTAGGCTATTGGTCATGGCTAGTAGTTATAATGGTTCGAGGGCCATCGATATGAGTTATGGACATGTACTGGATATAATGGTTTAAGGGCCATGGTTATGGGTTATGGACACCTATTACTTGTAAAATGGATATCTGTAGGCTATTGGTCATGGCTAGTAGTTATAATGGTTCGAGGGCCATCGATATGAGTTATGGACATGTACTGGATATAATGGTTTAATGGCCTTGGTTATGGGTTATGGACACCTATTAGTTGTAAAATTGATATCTATAGGCTTTTGGTCATGGCTAGTAGTTATAATGGTTCAAGGGCCATCGATATGAGTTATGGACATGTAATGGTTATAATGATTCAATGGCCATGGTTATGGGTTATAGACACCTATTACTTGTAAAATGGATGTCTATAGGCTATTACTCATGGCAAGTAGTTTTAATGGTTCAAGGGCCATCAGTATCAGTTATGGACATCAAGTGGTTATAATGGTTCAAGGAGCGTGGTTATGGGTTATGGACACCTATTACTTGCAAAATGGATATCTGTAGGCTATTGTACATGGCAAGTAGTTATAATGGTTCAAGGGCCACGGTTATGGGTTATGGACCCCTATTACCTGTAAAATGGATGTCTATAGGCTATTACTCATGGCAAGTACTTACAATGGTTCAAGGGCCATCAGTATCAGTTATGGACATCAAGTACCACATAATGGTTCAAGAACCATGGTTATGGGTTATGGACACCTATTACTTGTAAAATGGATATCTATAGGCTATTAGTCATGGCTAGTAATTATAATGGTTCAAGGGCCATCAGTATCAGTTATGGACATCTAGTGGTTATAATGGTTCAAGGACCATGGTTATGGGTTATGGACACCTATTACTTGCAAAATGGATATCTATAGGCTATTGGTCATGGCTAGTAGTTATAATGGTTAAAGCGCCATCGATATGAATTATGGGCATGTAATGGTTATAATGATTCAATGGCCATGGTTATGTGTTATGTACTTGTAAAATGGATATCTGTAGGCTATTGGTCATGGCTAGTAGTTATAATGGTTAAAGGGTCATCACTATCAGTTGTGGACATCTAGTGGTTATAATGGTTCAAGGAACATGGTTATGGGTTATGGACACCTATTACTTGTAAAATGGATATCTATAGGCTATTGGTCATGGCTAGTAGTTATAATGGTTCAAGGGCCATCGATTTGAATTATGGGCATGTAATGGTTATAATGATTCAATGGCCATGGTTATGGGTTATGGACACATATTACTTGTAAAATGGATATCTATACGCTATTAGTCATGGCCAGTAGTTATAATGGTTCAAGGGTCATCAGTATCAGTTATGGACATCTAGCGGTTATAATGGTTCAAGGACCATGGTTATGGGTTATGGACACCTATTACTTGTAAAATGGATATCTATAGGCTATTGGTCATGGCTAGTAGTTATAATGGTTCAAGGACCATCGATATGAGTTATGGACATGTTGTGGTTATAAAGGTTCAATGGCCTTAGTTATGGGTTATGGACACCTATTTCTTGTAAAATGAATATCTATAGGCTATTGGTCATGCTTACTAGTTATAATGCTTCAAGGGCCATCAGTATCAGTTATGGACATCTAGTGGTTATAATGGTTCAAGGACCATGGTTATGGGTTATGGACACCTATTACTTGTAAAATGGATATCTATAGGGTATTGGTCATGGCTAGTAGTTATAATGGTTCAAGGGCCATCTGTATCAGTTATGGAGATGTAGTGGTTATAATGGTTCAAGGACCATGGCTATGGGTTATGGACACCTATTACTTGTAAAATGGATATGTATAGGCTATTGGTCATGGCTAGTAGTTATAATGGTTCAAGGGCCATCGATATGAGTTATGGACATGTAGTGATTATAATGATTCAACGGCCTTGGTTATGGGTTATGGGTACCTATTACTTGTAAAATACATATCTATAGGCTATTAGTCATGGCTACTAGTTATAATGGTTCAATGGCCATCAGTATCAATTATGGATATCCAATGGTTATAATGGTTCAAGAACCATGGTTATGGGTTATGGACACCTATTACTTGTAAAATGGATATCTATAGGCTATTGGTCATGGCTAGTAGTTATAATGGTTCAAGGGCCATCAGTATCAGTTATGGACATCAAGTGGTTATAATGGTTCAAGAACCATGGTTATATGTTATGTACTTGTAAAATGGATATCTGTAGGCTATTGGTCATGGCTAGTAGTTATAATGGTTAAAGGGCCATCAGTATCAGTTGTGGACATCTAGTGGTTATAATGGTTCAAGGAACATGGTTATGGGTTATGGACACCTATTACTTGTAAAATGGATATCTATAGGCTATTGGTCATGGCTAGTAGTTATAATGGTTCAAGGGCCATCGATATGAATTATGGGCATGTAATGGTTATAATGATTCAATGGCCATGGTTATGGGTTATGGACACCTATTACTTGTAAAATGGATATCTATACGCTATTAGTCATGGCCAGTAGTTATAATGGTTCAAGGGCCATCAGTATCAGGTATGGACATCTAGTGGTTATAATGGTTCAAGGACAATGGTTATGGGTTATAGACACCTATTACTTGTAAAATGAATATCTATTGGCTATTGGTCATGCTTACTAGTTATAATGCTTCAAGGGCCATCAGTATCAGTTATGGACATCTAGTGGTTATAATGGTTCAACAACCATGGTTATGGGTTATGGACACCTATTACTTGTAAAGTGGAAATCTGTAGGCTATTGGTCGTGGCTAGTAGTTATAATGGTTCAAGGGCCATCAGTATCAGTTGTGGACATCTATTGGTTATAATGGTTCAAGGACCATGGTTATGGGTTATGGACACCTATTACTTGTAAAATGGATATCTGTAGGCTATTGGTCATGGCTAGTAGTTATAATGGTTCAAGGGCCATCGATATGAGTTATGGACATGTACTGGATATAATGGTTTAATGGCCTTGATTATGGGTTATGGACACCTATTAGTTGTAAAATGGATATCTATAGGTTTTTGGTCATGGCTAGTAGTTATAATGGTTCAAGGGCCATCGATATGAGTTATGGACATGTACTGGATATAATGGTTTAATGGCCTTGGTTATGGGTTATGGACACTTATTAGTTGTAAAATGGATATCTATAGGCTATTAGTCATGGCTAGTAGTTATAATGGTTCAAGGGCCATCGATATGAGTTATGGACATGTATTGGTTATAATGATTCAATGGCCTTGGTTATGGGTTATGGACACCTATTACTTGTAAAATGGATACTGTAGGCTATTGGTAATGGCTACTAGTTATAATGGTTCAAGGGCCATCAGTATCAGTTATGGGCATATAGTGGTTATAATGGTTCAAGGGCCATGTTTATGGGTTATGGACACCAATTACTTTTAAAATAGATATCGATAGGCTATTGGTCATGGCTAGTAGTAATAATGGTTCAAGGGCCATCGGTATGAGTTATGGGCATCTAGTGGTTATAATGGTTCAAGGGCCATGGTTATGGGTTATGGACATCAAGTGGTTATAATGGTTCAAGAACCATGGTTATGGGTTATGGACACCTATTACTTGTAAAATGGATATCTGTAGGCTATTGTACATGGCAAGTAGTTATAATGGTTCAAGGGCCATGGTTATGGGTTATGGACACCTATTACTTGTAAAATGGATATCTATAGGCTATTAGTCATGGCTACTAGTTTTAATGGTTCAATGGCCATCAGTATCAATTATGGACATCCAGTGGTTATAATGGTTCAAGAACCATGGTTATGGGTTATAAGGACCATCGATATGAGTTATGGACATGTTGTGGTTATAATGGTTCAATGGCCTTAGTTATGGGTTATGGACACCTATTACTTGTAAAATGAATATCTATAGGCTATTGGTCATGGCTAGTAGTTATAATGGTTCAAGGGCCATCAGTATCAGTTATGGACATCAAGTGGTTATAATGGTTCAAGAACCATGGTTATATGTTATGTACTTGTAAAATGGATATCTGTAGGCTATTGGTCATGGCTAGTAGTTATAATGGTTAAAGGGCCATCAAGTATTAGTTGTGGACATCTAGTGGTTATAATGGTTCAAGGAACATGGTTATGGGTTATGGACACCTATTACTTGTAAAATGGATATCTATAGGCTATTGGTCATGGCTAGTAGTTATAATGGTTCAAGGGCCATCGATATGAATTATGGGCATGTAATTGTTATAATGATTCAATGGCCATGGTTATGGGTTATGGACACATATAACTTGTAAAATGGATATCTATACGCTATTAGTCATGGCCAGTAGTTATAATGGTTCAAGGGCCATCAGTATTAGTTATGGACATCTAGCGGTTATAATGGTTCAAGGACCATGGTTATGGGTTATGGACACCTATTACTTGTAAAATGGATATCTATAGGCTATTGGTCATGGCTAGTAGTTATAATGGTTCAAGGACCATCGATATGAGTTATGGACATGTTGTGGTTATAATGGTTCAATGGCCTTAGTTATGGGTTATGGACACCTATTACTTGTAAAATGAATATCTATAGGCTATTGGTCATGCTTACTAGTTATAATGCTTCAAGGGCCATCAGTATCAGTTATGGACATCTAGTGGTTATAATGGTTCAACAACCATGGTTATGGGTTGTGGACACCTATTACTTGTAAAATGGAAATCTGTAGGCTATTGGTCGTGGCTAGTAGTTATAATGGTTCAAGGGCCATCAGTATCAGTTATGGACATCTAGTGGTTATAATGGTTCAAGGACCATGGTTATGGGTTATGGACACCAATTACTTGTAAAATGGATATCTCTAGGCAATTGGTCATGGCTAGTAGTTATAATGGTTCGAGGGCCATCGATATGAGTTATGGACATGTACTGGATATAATGGTTTAATGGCCTTGGTTATGGGTTATGGACACCTATTAGTTGTAAAATGGATATCTATAGGCTTTTGGTCATGGCTAGTAGTTATAATGGTTCAAGGGCCATCGATATGAGTTATGGACATATAATGGTTATAATGATTCAATGGCCATGGTTATGGGTTATAGACACCTATTACTTGTAAAATGGATGTCTATAGGCTATTACTCATGGCAAGTAGTTTTAATGGTTCAAGGGCCATCAGTATCAGTTATGGACATCAAGTGGTTATAATGGTTCAAGGACCATGGTTATGGGTTATGGACACCTATTACTTGTAAAATGGATATCTGTAGGCTATTGTACATGGCAAGTAGTTATAATGGTTCAAGGGCCACGGTTATGGGTTATGGACCCCTATTACCTGTAAAATGGATGTCTATAGGCTATTACTCATGGCAAGTACTTATAATGGTTCAAGGGCCATCAGTATCAGTTATGGACATCAAGTACCACATAATGGTTCAAGAACCATGGTTATGGGTTATGGACACCTATTACTTGTAAAATGGATATCTATAGGCTACTAGTCATGGCTAGTAATTATAATGGTTCAAGGGCCATCAGTATCAGTTATGGACATCTAGAGGTTATAACGGTTTAAGGACCATGGTTATGGGTTATGGACACCTATTACTTGCAAAATGGATATCTATAGGCTATTGGTCATGGCTAGTAGTTATAATGGTTAAAGGGCCATCGATATGAATTATGGGCATGTAATGGTTATAATGATTCAATGGCCATTGTTATGTGTTATGTACTTGTAAAATGGATATCTGTAGGCTATTGGTCATGGCTAGTAGTTATAATGGTTAAAGGGCCATCACTATCAGTTGTGGACATCTAGTGGTTATAATGGTTCAAGGAACATGGTTATGGGTTATGGACACCTATTACTTGTAAAATGGATATCTATAGGCTATTGGTCATGGCTAGTAGTTATAATGGTTCAAGGGCCATCGATATGAATTATGGGCATGTAATGGTTCTAATGATTCAATGGCCATGGTTATGGGTTATGGACACATATTACTTGTAAAATGGATATCTATACGCTATTAGTCATGGCCAGTAGTTATAATGGTTCAAGGGTCATCAGTACATGTTATGGACATCTAGCGGTTATAATGGTTCAAGGACCATGGTTATGGGTTATGGACACCTATTACTTGTAAAATGGATATCTATAGGCTATTGGTCATGGCTAGTAGTTATAATGGTTCAAGGACCATCGATATGAGTTATGGACATGATGTGGTTATAAAGGTTCAATGGCCTTAGTTATGGGTTATGGACACCTATTACTTGTAAAATGAATATCTATAGGCTATTGGTCATGCTTACTAGTTATAATGCTTCAAGGGCCATCAGTATCAGTTATGGACATCTAGTGGTTATAATGGTTCAACAACCATGGTTATGGGTTATGAACACCTATTACTTGTAAAATGCAAATCTGTAGGCTATTGGTCGTGGCTAGTAGTTATAATGGTTCAAGGGCCATCAGTATCAGTTATGGACATCTAGTGGTTATAATGGTTCAAGGACCATGGTTATGGGTTATGGACACCTATTACTTTTAAAATGGATATCTCTAGGCTATTGGTCATGGCTAGTAGTTATAATGGTTCAAGGGCCATCGATATGAATTATGGGCATGTAATTGTTATAATGATTCAATGGCCATGGTTATGGGTTATGGACACATATAACTTGTAAAATGGATATCTATACGCTATTAGTCATGGCCAGTAGTTATAATGGTTCAAGGGCCATCAGTATTAGTTATGGACATCTAGCGGTTATAATGGTTCAAGGACCATGGTTATGGGTTATGGACACCTATTACTTGTAAAATGGATATCTATAGGCTATTGGTCATGGCTAGTAGTTATAATGGTTCAAGGACCATCGATATGAGTTATGGACATGTTGTGGTTATAATGGTTCAATGGCCTTAGTTATGGGTTATGGACACCTATTACTTGTAAAATGAATATCTATAGGCTATTGGTCATGCTTACTAGTTATAATGCTTCAAGGGCCATCAGTATCAGTTATGGACATCTAGTGGTTATAATGGTTCAACAACCATGGTTATGGGTTGTGGACACCTATTACTTGTAAAATGGAAATCTGTAGGCTATTGGTCGTGGCTAGTAGTTATAATGGTTCAAGGGCCATCAGTATCAGTTATGGACATCTAGTGGTTATAATGGTTCAAGGACCATGGTTATGGGTTATGGACACCAATTACTTGTAAAATGGATATCTCTAGGCAATTGGTCATGGCTAGTAGTTATAATGGTTCGAGGGCCATCGATATGAGTTATGGACATGTACTGGATATAATGGTTTAATGGCCTTGGTTATGGGTTATGGACACCTATTAGTTGTAAAATGGATATCTATAGGCTTTTGGTCATGGCTAGTAGTTATAATGGTTCAAGGGCCATCGATATGAGTTATGGACATATAATGGTTATAATGATTCAATGGCCATGGTTATGGGTTATAGACACCTATTACTTGTAAAATGGATGTCTATAGGCTATTACTCATGGCAAGTAGTTTTAATGGTTCAAGGGCCATCAGTATCAGTTATGGACATCAAGTGGTTATAATGGTTCAAGGACCATGGTTATGGGTTATGGACACCTATTACTTGTAAAATGGATATCTGTAGGCTATTGTACATGGCAAGTAGTTATAATGGTTCAAGGGCCACGGTTATGGGTTATGGACCCCTATTACCTGTAAAATGGATGTCTATAGGCTATTACTCATGGCAAGTACTTATAATGGTTCAAGGGCCATCAGTATCAGTTATGGACATCAAGTACCACATAATGGTTCAAGAACCATGGTTATGGGTTATGGACACCTATTACTTGTAAAATGGATATCTATAGGCTACTAGTCATGGCTAGTAATTATAATGGTTCAAGGGCCATCAGTATCAGTTATGGACATCTAGAGGTTATAACGGTTTAAGGACCATGGTTATGGGTTATGGACACCTATTACTTGCAAAATGGATATCTATAGGCTATTGGTCATGGCTAGTAGTTATAATGGTTAAAGGGCCATCGATATGAATTATGGGCATGTAATGGTTATAATGATTCAATGGCCATTGTTATGTGTTATGTACTTGTAAAATGGATATCTGTAGGCTATTGGTCATGGCTAGTAGTTATAATGGTTAAAGGGCCATCACTATCAGTTGTGGACATCTAGTGGTTATAATGGTTCAAGGAACATGGTTATGGGTTATGGACACCTATTACTTGTAAAATGGATATCTATAGGCTATTGGTCATGGCTAGTAGTTATAATGGTTCAAGGGCCATCGATATGAATTATGGGCATGTAATGGTTCTAATGATTCAATGGCCATGGTTATGGGTTATGGACACATATTACTTGTAAAATGGATATCTATACGCTATTAGTCATGGCCAGTAGTTATAATGGTTCAAGGGTCATCAGTACATGTTATGGACATCTAGCGGTTATAATGGTTCAAGGACCATGGTTATGGGTTATGGACACCTATTACTTGTAAAATGGATATCTATAGGCTATTGGTCATGGCTAGTAGTTATAATGGTTCAAGGACCATCGATATGAGTTATGGATATGATGTGGTTATAAAGGTTCAATGGCCTTAGTTATGGGTTATGGACACCTATTACTTGTAAAATGAATATCTATAGGCTATTGGTCATGCTTACTAGTTATAATGCTTCAAGGGCCATCAGTATCAGTTATGGACATCTAGTGGTTATAATGGTTCAACAACCATGGTTATGGGTTATGAACACCTATTACTTGTAAAATGCAAATCTGTAGGCTATTGGTCGTGGCTAGTAGTTATAATGGTTCAAGGGCCATCAGTATCAGTTATGGACATCTAGTGGTTATAATGGTTCAAGGACCATGGTTATGGGTTATGGACACCTATTACTTTTAAAATGGATATCTCTAGGCTATTGGTCATGGCTAGTAGTTATAATCGTTCGAGGGCCATCGATATGAGTTATGGACATGTACTGGATATAATGGTTTAATGGCCTTGGTTATGGGTTATGGACACCTATTAGTTGTAAAATGGATATCTATAGGCTTTTGGTCATGGCTAGTAGTTATAATGGTTCAAGGGCCATCGATATGAGTTATGGACATGTAATGGTTATAATGATTCAATGGCCATGGTTATGGGTTATGGACACCTATTACTTGTAAAATGGATGTCTATAGGCTATTACTCATGGCAAGTAGTTTTAATGGTTCAAGGGACATCAGTATTAGTTATGGACATCAAGTGGTTATAATGGTCCAAGGACCATGGTTATGGGTTATGGACACCTATTACTTGTAAAATGGATATCTGTAGGCTATTGTACATGGCAACTAGTTATAATGGTTCAAGGGCCACGGTTATGGGTTATGGACCCCTATTACCTGTAAAATGGATGTCTATAGGCTATTACTCATGGCAAGTACTTATAATGGTTCAAGGGCCATCAGTATCAGTTATGGACATCAAGTACCACATAATGGTTCAAGAACGATGGTTATGGGTTATGGACACCTATTACTTGTAAAACGGATAATTATAGGCTATTAGTCATGGCTAGTAGTTATAATGGTTCAAGGGCCATCAGTATCAGTTATGGACATCTAGTGGTTATAATGGTTCAAGGACCATGGTTATGGGTTATGGACACCTATTAATTGTAAAATGGATATCTATAGGGTATTGGTCATGGCTAGTAGTTATAATGGTTCAAGGGCCATCTGTATCAGTTATGGTCATGTAGTGGTTATAATGGTTCAAGGACCATGGCTATGGGTTATGGACACATATTACTTGTAAAATGGATATGTATAGGCTATTGGTCATGGCTAGTAGTTATAATGGTTCAAGGGCCATCGATATGAGTTATGGACATGTAGTGATTATAATGATTCAACGGCCTTGGTTATGGGTTATGGGTACCTATTACTTGTAAAATGCATATCTATAGGCTATTGCTCATGGCTAGTAGGTATAATGGTTCAAGGGTCATCGATATGAGTTATGGACATCTAATGATTATAATGGTTCAAGGGCCATGGTTATGGGTTATGGACACCTATTACTTGTAAAATGGATATCTGTAGGCTATTGGTCATGGCTAGTAGTTATAATGGTTCAAGGGCCATCAGTATCAGTTATGGGTATCTAGTGGTTAGAATGGTTCAAGGACCTTGGTTATGGGTTATGGACACCTATTACTTGTAAAATGGATATCTATAGGTTATTGGTCATGGCTAGTAGTTATAATGCTTCAAGGGCCATCGATATGAGTTATGGACATGTACTGGTTATAATGGTTTAATGGCATTGTTATGGGTTATGGACAACTATTACTTGTAAAATGGATATCTATAGGCTATTGGTCATGGCTAGTAGTTATAATGGTTCAAGGGCCATCAGTATCAGTTATGGACGTCAAGTGGTTAAAATGGTTCAAGAACCATGGTTATGTGTTATGTACTTGTAAAATAGATATCTGTAGGCTATTGGTCATGGCTAGTAGTTATAATGGTTAAAGGGCCATCAGTACAGTTGTGGACATCTAGTGGTTATAATGGTTCAAGGAACATGGTTATGGGTTATGGACACCTATTACTTGTAAAATGGATATCTGTAGGCTATTGGTCATGGCTAGTAGTTATAATGGTTCAAGGGCCATCGATATGAGTTATGGACATGTACTGGTTATAATGGTTTAATGGCATTGTTATGGGTAATGGACACCTATTACTTGTAAAATGGATATCTATAGGCTATTAGTCATGGCTACTAGTTATAATGGTTCAATGGCCATCAGTATCAATTATGGATATCCAGTGGTTATAATGGTTCAAGAACCATGGTTATGGGTTATGGACACCTATTACTTGTAAAATGGATATCTATAGGCTATTGGTCATGGCTAGTAGTTATAATGGTTCAAGGGCCATCAGTATCAGTTATGGACATCAAGTGGTTATAATGGTTCAAGAACCATGGTTATATGTTATGTACTTGTAAAATGGATATCTGTAGGCTATTGGTCATGGCTAGTAGTTATAATGGTTAAAGGGCCATCAATATCAGTTGTGGACATCTAGTGGTTATAATGGTTCAAGGAACATGGTTATGGGTTATGGACACCTATTACTTGTAAAATGGATATCTATAGGCTATTGGTCATGGCTAGTAGTTATAATGGTTCAAGGGCCATCGATATGAATTATGGGCATGTAATGGTTATAATGATTCAATGGCCATGGTTATGGGTTATGGACACCTATTACTTGTAAAATGGATATCTATACGCTATTAGTCATGGCCAGTAGTTATAATGGTTCAAGGGCCATCAGTATCAGGTATGGACATCTAGTGGTTATAATGGTTCAAGGACCATGGTTATGGGTTATAGACACCTATTACTTGTAAAATGAATATCTATTGGCTATTGGTCATGCTTACTAGTTATAATGCTTCAAGGGCCATCAGTATCAGTTATGGACATCTAGTGGTTATAATGGTTCAACAACCATGGTTATGGGTTATGGACACCTATTACTTGTAAAGTGGAAATCTGTAGGCTATTGGTCGTGGCTAGTAGTTATAATGGTTCAAGGGCCATCAGTATCAGTTGTGGACATCTATTGGTTATAATGGTTCAAGGACCATGGTTATGGGTTATGGACACCTATTACTTGTAAAATGGATATCTGTAGGCTATTGGTCATGGCTAGTAGTTATAATGGTTCAAGGGCCATCGATATGAGTTATGGACATGTACTGGATATAATGGTTTAATGGCCTTGATTATGGGTTATGGACACCTATTAGTTGTAAAATGGATATCTATAGGTTTTTGGTCATGGCTAGTAGTTATAATGGTTCAAGGGCCATCGATATGAGTTATGGACATGTAATGGTTATAATGATTCAATGGCCATGGTTATGGGTTATCGACACCTATTACTTGTAAAATGGATATCTATAGGCTATTAGTCATGGCTAGTAGTTATAATGGTTCAAGGGACATCGATATGAGTTATGGACATGTAGTGGTTATAATGGTTCAATGGCCTTGGCTATGGGTTATGGACACCTATTACTTGTAAAATGGATACTGTAGGCTATTGGTAATGGCTACTAGTTATAATGGTTCAAGGGCCATCAGTATCAGTTATGGGCATATAGTGGTTATAATGGTTCAAGGGCCATGGTTATGGGTTATGGACACCAATTACTTTTAAAATAGATATCGATAGGCTATTGGTCATGGCTAGTAGTAATAATGGTTCAAGGGCCATCGGTATGAGTTATGGACATCTAGTGGTTATAATGGTTCAAGGGCCATGGTTATGGGTTATGGACATCAAGTGGTTATAATGGTTCAAGAGCCATGGTTATGGGTTATGGACACCTATTACTTGTAAAATGGATATCTGTAGGCTATTGTACATGGCAAGTAGTTATAATGGTTCAAGGGCCATGGTTATGGGTTAAAATTGATATCTATAGGCTATTGGTCATGGCTAGTACTTATAATGGTTCAAGGTCCATCCGTATCAGTTATGGACATCAAGTACCATATAATGGTTCAAGAACCATGGTTATGGGTTATGGACACCTATTACTTGTAAAATGGATATCTATAGGCTATTAGTCATGGCTAGTAGTTATAATGGTTCAAGGGCCATCAGTATCAGTTATGGACATCTAGTGGTTATAATGGTTCAAGGACCATGGTTATGGGTTATGGACACCTATTACTTGTAAAATGGATATCTATTGCTATTGGTCATGGCTAGTAGTTATAATGGTTCAAGGGCCATCGGGATCAGTTATGGGCATCTAGTGGTTATAATTGGTTCAAGGGCCATCGGGATCAGTTATGGGCATCTAGTGGTTATAATTTTTCAAGGGGCATGGTTATGGGTTATGGACACCTATTACTTTTAAAATGGATATCTATAGGCTACTGGTCATTGCTAGTAGTTATAATGGTTCAAGGGCCATCGGTATCAGTTATGGACATCTAGTGGTTATAAAGGTTCAAGGACCATGGTTATGGGTTATGGACACCTATTACTTGTAAAATGGATATGTATAGGCTATTGGTCATGGCTAGTAGTTATAATGGTTCAAAGGCCATCAATATGAGTTATGGATATGTAGTGATTATAATGATTCAATGGCCTTGGTTATGGGTTATGGGTACCTATTACTTGTAAAATGCATATCTATAGGCTATTGCTCATGGCTAGTAGTTATAATGGTTCAAGGGCGATCGATATGAGTTATGGACATCTAGTGGCTATAATGGTTCAAGGGCCATGGGTATGGGTTATGGACACCTATTATTTGTAAAATGGATATCTATAGGCTATTGGTCATGGCTAGTACTTATAATGGTTCAAAGGCCATCAATATCAGTTATGGACATCTAGTGGTTATAAAGGTTCAAGGACCATGGTTATGGGTTATGGACACCTATTACTTGTAAATGGATATCTATAGGCTATTGGTTATGGCTAGTAGTTATAATGGTTCAAGGGCCATCGGTATGAGTTATGGACATCTAGTGGTTATAATGGTTCAAGGGCCATGGTTATGGGTTATGGACACCTATTACTTGTAAAATGGATATGTATAGGCTATTGGTCATGGCTAGTAGTTATAATGGTTCAAGGGCCATCAGTATCACTTATGGACATCTAGTGGTTATAATGGTTCAAGGATCATGGTTATGGGTTATGGACACCTATTACTTGTAAAATGGATATCTATAGGCCATTGGTCATGGCTAGTAGTTATAATGGTTCAAAGTCCATCGATATGCGTTATGGACATGTAGTGGTTATAATGGTTCAATGGCCTTGGTTATGGGTTATGGACACCTATTACTTGTAAAATGGATACTATAGGCTATTGGTAATGGCTACTAGTTATAATGGTTCAAGGGCCATCGGTATCAGTTATGGGCATATAGTGGTTATAATGGTTCAAGGGCCATGGTTATGGGTTATGGACACCATTTACTTTTTAAAATAGATATCGATAGGCTATTGGTCATGGCTAGTAGTAATAATGGTTCAAGGGCCATCGGTATGAGTTATAGACATCTAGTAGTTATAATGGTTCAAGGGCCATGGTTATGGGTTATGAACACCTATTACTTGTAAAATGGATATGTTATAGGCTATTGGTCATGGCTAGTAGTTATAATGGTTCAAGGGCCATCAGTATCAGTTATGGACATAAAGTGGTTATAATGGTTCAAGGACCATGGTTATGGGTTATGGACACCTATTACTTGTAAAATGGATATCTACAGGATATTGGTCATGGCTAGTAGTTATAATGGTTCAAGGGCCATCAATATCACTTATGGACATCAAGTGGTTATAATGGTTCAAGGACCATGGTTATGGGTTATGGACACCTGTTACTTGTAAAATGGATATCTACAGGATATTGGTCATGGCTAGTAGTTATAATGGTTCAACGGCCATCGATATGAGTTATGGACATGTAGTGATTATAATGATTTAATGGCCGTGGTTATGGGTTATGGGTACCTATTACTTGTAAAATGCATATCTATTGGCTATTGCTCATGGCTAGTAGTTATAATGGTTCAAGGGCCATCGATATGAGTTATGGACATCTAGTGGTTATAATGGTTCAAGGGTCATGGTTAATGGGTTATGGACACCTATTATTTGTAAAATGGATATCTATAGGCTATTGGTCATGGCTAGTACTTATAATGGTTCAAAGGCCATCAATATCAGTTATGGACATCTAGTGGTTATAAAGGTTCAAGGACCATGGTTATGGGTTATGGACACCTATTACTTGTAAATGGATATCTATAGGCTATTGGTTATGGCTAGTAGTTATAATGGTTCAAGGGCCATCGGTATGAGTTATGGACATCTAGTGGTTATAATGGTTCAAGGGCCATGGTTATGGGTTATGGACACCTATTACTTGTAAAATGGATATGTATAGGCTATTGGTCATGGCTAGTAGTTATAATGGTTCAAGGGCCATCAGTATCACTTATGGACATCTAGTGGTTATAATGGTTCAAGGATCATGGTTATGGGTTATGGACACCTATTACTTGTAAAATGGATATCTATAGGCCATTGGTCATGGCTAGTAGTTATAATGGTTCAAAGTCCATCGATATGAGTTATGGACATGTAGTGGTTATAATGGTTCAATGGCCTTGGTTATGGGTTATGGACACCTATTACTTGTAAAATGGATACTATAGGCTATTGGTAATGGCTACTAGTTATAATGGTTCAAGGGCCATCGGTATCAGTTATGGGCATATAGTGGTTATAATGGTTCAAGGGCCATGGTTATGGGTTATGGACACCATTTACTTTTTAAAATAGATATCGATAGGCTATTGGTCATGGCTAGTAGTAATAATGGTTCAAGGGCCATCGGTATGAGTTATAGACATCTAGTAGTTATAATGGTTCAAGGGCCATGGTTATGGGTTATGAACACCTATTACTTGTAAAATGGATATGTTATAGGCTATTGGTCATGGCTAGTAGTTATAATGGTTCAAGGGCCATCAGTATCAGTTATGGACATAAAGTGGTTATAATGGTTCAAGGACCATGGTTATGGGTTATGGACACCTATTACTTGTAAAATGGATATCTACAGGATATTGGTCATGGCTAGTAGTTATAATGGTTCAAGGGCCATCAATATCACTTATGGACATCAAGTGGTTATAATGGTTCAAGGACCATGGTTATGGGTTATGGACACCTGTTACTTGTAAAATGGATATCTACAGCATATTGGTCATGGCTAGTAGTTATAATGGTTCAACGGCCATCGATATGAGTTATGGACATGTAGTGATTATAATGATTTAATGGCCGTGGTTATGGGTTATGGGTACCTATTACTTGTAAAATGCATATCTATTGGCTATTGCTCATGGCTAGTAGTTATAATGGTTCAAGGGCCATCGATATGAGTTATGGACATCTAGTGGTTGTAATGGTTCAAGGGTCATGGTTAATGGGTTATGGACACCTATTATTTGTAAAATGGATATCTATAGGCTATTGGTCATGGCTAGTCGTTATAATGTTTCAAGGGCCATCGATATGAGTTATGGACATGTACTGGTTATAATGGTTCAATGGCCTTGGTTATGGGTTATGGACACCTATTACTTGTGGATCAATGCCAGAATAGTATGGTTAACCTCTTTAAGGAGTTTACCATTGTCAAAGAACTCACGGACTGCACAACACAGATCATCTCCCACAATATCCCATTCCTTTTTAAAAAACATAGCTGTAAATCCATCAGGCCCGGGAGCTTTATCATTGCCAATAGAGAAAACAACACTCTTTATTTCATCAACAGTTACTTCCCGAACCATATATTCTGCCTTTAGCGGGTTAATAGTGTTGGAAAATAAATCATGAGTGTCCAAAGGAGAAACATTTACTGCTATACCAAGGAAGTTTTGATAATGCGTAACAAACGCAGCTGCCACATCCTTTCCTTCATACAGAATATTTGACCCGTCCGTGATAGCATCAATTCTGTTTCTATGGCATTTACTCTTAACTGCATTGTGGAAATAGGTGGAGTTCGAATCACCCACCCTTAGCCACTCTATTTTGGATTTTTGTTTTAGAAAACGCTCTTCATCTAACACTGCAGCTTTGTAAGCAATTAAGTAACATGCTTCCTCCTCCCGCAACAATGGGCAGTGGGGACTTTTATCAATGGCAGCCTGAACTGCATGTAACTCAACTCGAAAAAATTTAACTTTAGAGTGCAGGTTTCCTTGGTCCCTTAGAAATTTGCGAAGAGGAGATTTTGCTTCTTTCAATCTTTTAACGACCCTATACATCGCGCATCCCTTAAATCTGGTCTTCCAAGCCTTAGACACAATGTCCCTAAAACCTTCCTTTTCAGCCAAAAAATTGAAGAATTTGAAGGGCTTAGGCTGAAATTTAGAAACATCAGGGATGCGCAAGATACACGGAGTATGATCTGAAATACGATACGGGTGGAAAATGGCCAAAGAACTAGGGAAGAAATTGATGAATTTCTAGTTCCCCATGATACGATCAATTTTCTTCAGAGTACCATTGGAGCCTTGGGGTTTTTAATTCCAAGTGAAATGAAGACCGATACTATTGATGTCCATTAATCCTGCGAAGTTGACACACTCCCGAAATTCTCGCATGGTAATATTTGGCTGATATCCACCACAAGAGTGATCTTCAATGTTAAGTGAGACATTAAAATCACCCATAACAACCCATGGTTTATCTTCCATAACCGTGCTATGAGCGTTCAGATTCTGCCATAGCACTCGACGATCCGTATAATAGGTAGCCGCATAAATAAAAGAACAGAAAAATGATTTCCTATCATTTTTCGTAACAATCTGGACATGAATGACTTGATTTGACTGAGAAAGAATCATAACATCCACCAAATTCTCATCCCAACCTAGGATGATACAAGAGCCTTTATCACACAAATGACCGTTTGACGACCACTTCCAACTAGCACACACTTTCTTGCACACATCATAGACTTCTACTACATTTACATGCGATTCTAGAATTGCACATATGCTCAACTGGTTTTCTACAACCACCTAACGAACCTCTTTTTGTTTAGGGGAGTGATTCAGACCCCTTTTGTTCCATGAAGCTAGGCTAAACATTAAAAACCTCATCAGAGGGAGTGCTTGCCCCTTTTTTTGCATTCACGACTGAAGAGCCCATAAATTTGGAAGTTTCATTGTTTAAATCAGCCACTTCATCATCATTTTCCTCAGGGCTACTAAGAACATCATACCCATTTGAGATCGAAATATTCACAGACATGGACTGATTAGAAGATCCCTCCTTACGTGGAACATTAGGTCTAGCATGGTTTATGTTTTTCACACCATCTACACTATTACTGTAGCCACTCGGAGTAGGATCAAACTTACTAATAGTAGGTGAAGTATGACACTGGGTATCATCAGCACTATTATTATTAGCATCCAATTTGTTTTTCATTCGGGCATCAAGGTGAACAATAGGTGCAGTATTTTCTACACTGTTACTGTTCATATTATTACATACAGTAGGTGTAACATAATGGTGACCCTCATTATTTACACTATTACTGTATGCAGCTTGCTTTCCCGGCTTGGTATAATCCGACCCGGAACTAGTTCTGATATCATTATTGTTACTACCCTTCGGCCGATACTGAAAGTTTGAACGAGTCTTCATCTTACGTTTTTTCTGCCCAACTAAATGAAAACCATCGTCCACCATTTTTACTTCTTTCTCTTGTGTCTTTGTATTTTTCGGGCAGCCCTCCAGGGTGTGGCCAAATAGTTTGCAAACAGCGCATCTTGGAGGTTTCCATTCATATTCAAGACGGACCCTCTCTTTAGAAACACCTGGTCCGTCAATGGATGGGATTGCTATTAGAAGAGAATCCCTTAGATCAGTATCCGAGTCAATCTCAATTATGGCCCTAGCAAAGCTATTACGGCCCCATGATTCCACGCACATCGTACTAGTATAGGAATCTAACATTTTCGGTGTACCTATCTTTGTGGCAATCATACTTAACCCATCATCCGTGAATGCATTGGAACGTCATGAAATTTTACCCAAATAGGAATTTTAGTAAGGTCTTCTTTTGTTAGAGTGGTATTAGGGGACCATTCTTTAAGGATAATTGGGTTATTGCGAATCATCCATGGCCCGTTTTCAAGCACATTCTCCAACCCTTTATGTGTGTCAAATTTAAAGAAAAAGAAGCCTTTAGCATTCATCATAACTCTGTTCAGCCCGAACTTACTCCATACATTCCTGACATAGTATTCCATAATTCGGAAGGCTAGGCGTTTACCCAGGAAATAACCATACAGCGTGTTCGAAAACCTTTTTGCAACGTCTTTAACATATTCGATGGGTATTGTGACATCAATGTCTCCATCATTCTCGGGAGCATGAATTTTTCTAAAATTAATCTTTGTGGCATCTCCCATACTCTTAGTAACCGAGGCATAAGATGGTTTTTGGAGTACATTTTCTTTATCACCTGATCCCGAAGTCTCTTTATTCCTTGAACCAGGAGTTTCTTCAGCAACCAAGTCTGATTGTGGCTGAACTTGGGTATTAGAAAGAATAGCACCAGGTGCCATTGCTGGAACTGCACCTGAAGAAGGCACCAATTCCTGTCCACGAATAGCACTGCGGGGAAATAGAATATTTCCAGATTTCCCCATAATTTTACCGTCAATATTCTTCAATTTCGCAGCAAGAGAATTAGGTCCTTGACCTGTGTCATTCGTATCCTCCTCCATAAAACGAATGCAGACAAAAAACCCTAAGTGTAGTTATAAGATCGGCACCTAATTAAACCAGATAATTACCAAATCTTTCAAGATCGGTAATCCACTATGGACCAAGTAGGGTTTTGATAGAATCAGGAAAACTAACAATCAGAATCAGATGAAACAAACGAACATAAAATCTAACAATAAACAAACGTAGGGTTTTAGAAGAAAAACGAACGTAGGGTTCATTTTGAGAAAAAACGAACGTAGGGTTTATAGTAATCGGATGTAGGGTTTTGTTTTGACAATCTCTAATGAAAAACCGTAATCTTCACAATATAATCCAACAATTGTGGTAATGATTGAAAGATTAACGATGAATACCAAGAACAAAATGAAATCAGAAGAGAAATTGAAGAACCCGCCGTCGAAAACCACGATTTAGAAATCTCCAACCTTGAGAGAAAAGGTCAACAAGTCAACACACGCATACCATGCCATATTTGACTCTACCATGGTTATGGGTTATGGACACCTATTACTTGTAAAATGGATATCTGTAAGCTATTGGACATGGCTAGTAGTTATAATGGTTCATGGGCCATCTGTATCAGTTATGGACATCTAGTGGTTATAATGGTTCAAGGACCATGGTTATGGGTTATGGACACCTATTACTTGTAAATTGGATATCTATAGGCTATTGGTCATGGCTAGTAGTTATAATGGTTGAAGGGCCATCAGTATCACCTATTACAATCTTGGATATTGAAGAGTTCGGGCCGAAGAGGGATGTTCGGCCGAAGTGGTGTTCGGGCCGAAATGGGATGTTCGGGCCGAAGTGGTGTTCAGGCCGAAGTGGTGTTCGGGCCGAAGTTCGGTGTTCGGGCCGAGGATGATGTTCGGGCAGAGGTTGAAGTTCGGGCCGAGGTCGGAGTTCGGGCCGAGGTTGCAGTTCGGGCCGAGGTTGAAGTTCAGGCAGAAAATGAAGTTCGGGCCGAGAATAGTGAAGAGTTCGGGCTGAACTTGTTCTTGGCAGTGACGAATGAACCAGCTATTTTGGTTACTCGTGGGCGTGAAACGGACACCCGAGCTTAAAGTTATTAATGGTTTAGTATAGCACCTTTTGTCACACAATCTTGGATATTGAAGAGTTCGGGCCGAAGAGGGATGTTCGGGCCGAAGTGGTGTTCGGGCCGAAGTGGGATGTTCGGGCCGAAGTGTGTTCGGGCCGAAGTGGTGTTTGGGCCGAAGTTCGGTGTTCGGGCCGAGGATGATGTTCGGGCCGAGGTTGAAGTTCGGGCCGAGGTCGGAGTTCGGGCCGAGGTTGAAGTTCGGGCCGAGGTTGAAGTTCGGGACGAAAATGAAGTTCGGGCCGGGAACAGTGAAGAGTTCGGGCTGAACTTGTTCTTGGCAGTGATGAACGAACCAGCTATTTTAGTTACTCGTGGGCGTGAAACGGACACCCGAGCTGAAAGTTATGAATGTTTTTGTATAGCACCTTTTGTCACACAATCTTGGATATTGAAGAGTTCGGGCCGAAGAGGGATGTTCGGGCCGAAGTGGTGTTCGGGCCGAAGTGGGATGTTCGGGCCGAAGTGGTGTTCGGGCCGAAGTTCGGTGTTCGGGCCGAGGATGATGTTCGGGCCGAGGTTGAAGTTCGGGCCGAGGTCGGAGTTCGGGCCGAGGTTGAAGTTCGGGCCGGGAACAGTGAAGAGTTCGGGCCGAACTTGTTCTTGGCAGTAACGAACAAACCAACTATTTTGGTTACTCGTGGGCGTGAAACGGACATCCGAGCTGAAAATTATGAATGTTTTAGTATAGCACCTTTTGTCACACAATCTTGGATATCGAAGAGTTCGGGCCGAAGAGGGATGTTCGGGCCGAAGTGGTGTTCGGGCCGAAGTGGGATGTTCGGGCCGAAGTGGTGTTCGGGCCGAAGTTCGGTGTTCGGGCCGAGGATGATGTTCGGGCCGAGGTTGAAGTTCGGGCCGAGGTCGGAGTTCGGGCCGAGGTTGAAGTTCTGGCCGAGGTTGAAGTTCGGGCCGAAAATGAAGTTCGGGCCGGGAACAGTGAAGAGTTCGGGCCGAACTTGTTCTTGGCAGTGACGAACGAACCACCTATTTTGGTTACTCGAGGGCGTGAAACGGACACGCGAGCTGAAAGTTATGAATGTTTTAGTATAGCACCTTTTGTCACACAATCTTGGATATTGAAGAGTTCGGGCCGAAGAGGGATGTTCGGGCCGAAGTGGTGTTCGGGCCGAAGTGGGATGTTCGGGCCGAAGTGGTGTTCGGGCCGAAGTGGTGTTCGGGCCGAAGTTCGGTGTTCGGGCCGAGGATGATGTTCGGGCCAAGGTTGAAGTTCGGGCCGAGGTCGGAGTTCGGGCCGAGGTTGAAGTTCGGGCCGAAAATGAAGTTCGGGCCGGGAACAGTGAAGAGTTCGGGCCGAACTTGTTCTTGGAAGTGACGAACGAACCAACTATTTTGGTTACTCGTGGGCGTGAAACGGACACCCGAGCTGAAAGTTATGAATGTTTTAGTATAACACCTTTTGTCACACAATCTTGGATATTGAAGAGTTCGGGCCGAAGAGGGATGTTCGGGCCGAAGTGGTGTTCGGGCCGAAGTGGGATGTTCGGGCCGAATTGGTGTTCGGGCCGAAGTGGTGTTCGGCCCGAAGTTCGGTGTTCGGGCCGAGGATGATGTTCGGGCCGAGGTTGAAGTTCGGGCCGAGGTCAGAGTTCAGGCCGAGGTTGAAGTTCGGGCCGAAAATGAAGTTCGGGCCGTGAACAGTAAAGTGTTCGGGCCGAACTTGTTCTTGGAAGTGACGAACGAACCAACTATTTTGGTTACTCGTGGGCGTGAAACGGACACCCGAGCTGAAAGTTATGAATGTTTTAGTATAACACCTTTTGTCACACAATCTTGGATATTGAAGAGTTCGGGCCGAAGAGGGATGTTCGGGCCGAAGTGGTCTTCGGGCCGAAGTGGGATGTTCGGGCCGAATTGGTGTTCGGGCCGAAGTGGTGTTCGGCCCGAAGTTCGGTGTTCGGGCCGAGGATGATGTTCGGGCCGAGGTTGAAGTTCGGGCCGAGGTCAGAGTTCGGGTCGAGGTTGAAGTTCGGGCCGAGGTTGAAGTTCGGGCCGAAAATGAAGTTCGGGCCGGGAACAGTGAAGAGTTCGGGCCGAACTTATTCTTGGCAGTGACGAACGAACCAGCTATTTTGGTTACTCGTGGGCGTGAAACGGACACCCGAGCTGAAAGTTATGAATGTATTAGTATAGCACCTTTTGTCACACAATCTTGGATATTGAAGAGTTCGGCCCGAAGAGGGATGTTCGGGCCGAAGTGGGATGTTCGGGCCGAAGTGGTGTTCGGGCCGAAGTGGAGTTCGCTCGAAGTTCGGTGTTCGGGTCGAGGATGATGTTCGGGTCAAGGTTGAAGTTCGGGCCGAGGTCGGAGTTCGGGCGGAGGTTGAAGTTCGGGCCGAGGTTGATGTTCGGGCCGAAAATGAAGTTCGTGCCGGGAAGAGTGAAGAGTTCGGGCCGAACTTGTTCTTGGCAGCGACGAACGAACCAACTATTTTAGTTACTCGTGGGCGTGAAACGGACACCCGAGCTGAAAGTTATGAATGTTTTAGTATAGCACCTTTTGTCACACAATCTTGGATATTGAAGAGTTCGGGCCGAAGAGGGATGTTCGGGCCGAAGTGGTCTTCGGGCCGAAGTGGGATGTTCGGGCCGAAGTGGTGTTCGGGCCGAAGTGGTGTTCGGGCCGAAGTTCGATTTTCGGGCCGAGGATGATGTTCGGGCCGAGGTTGAAGTTCGGGCCGAGGTCGGAGTTCGGGCCGAAGTTGAAGTTCGGGCCGAGGTTGAAGTTCGGGCCGAAAATGAAGTTCGGGCCGGGAACAGTGAAGAGTTCGGGCCGAACTTGTTCTTGGGAGTGACGAACGAACCAACTATTTTGGTTACTCGTGGGCGTGAAACGGACACCCGAGCTGAAAGTTATGAATGTTTTAGTATAGCACCTTTTGTCACACAATCTTGGATATTGAAGAGTTCGGGCCGAAGAGGGATGTTCAGGCCGAAGTGGTGTTCGGGCCGAAATGGGATGGTCGGGCCGAAGTGGTGTTCGGACCGAAGTTCGGTGTTCGGGCCGAGGATGATGTTCGGGACGAGGTTGAAGTTCGGGCCGAGGTCGGAGTTCGGGCCGAGGTTGAAGTTCGGGCCGAAAATGAAGTTCGGGCCGGGAACAGTGAAGAGTTCGGGCCGAACTTGTTCTTGGAGGCGACGAACGAACCAACTATTTTGGTTATTCGTGGGCGTGAAACGGACACCCGAGCTGAAAGTTATGAATGTTTTAGTATTGCACCTACACAATCTTGGATATTGAAGAGTTCGGGCCGAAGAGGGATGTTCGGCCGAAGTGGTGTTCGGGCCGAAATGGGATGTTCGGGCCGAAGTGGTGTTCAGGCCGAAGTGGTGTTCGGGCCGAAGTTCGGTGTTCGGGCCTAGGATGATGTTTGGGCAGATGTTGAAGTTCGGGCCGAGGTCGGAGTTCGGGCCCAGGTTGCAGTTCGGGCCGAGGTTGCAGTTCGGGCCGAGGTTGAAGTTCGGGCTGAAAATGAAGTTCGGGCCGAAAATGAAGTTCGGGCCGGGAATAGTGAAGAGTTCGGGCCGAACTTGTTCTTGGCAGTGACGAACGAACCAGCTATTTTGGTTACTCGTGGGCGTGAAACGGACACCCGAGCTGAAAGTTATTAATGTTTTAGTATAGCACCTTTTGTCACACAATCTTGGATATTGAAGAGTTCGGGCCGCAGAGGGATGTTCGGGCCGAAGTGGTGTTCGGGCCGAAGTGGGATGTTCGGGCCGAAGTGGTGTTCGGGCCGAAGTGGTGTTCGGGCCGAAGTTCGGTGTTCGGGCCGAGGATGATGTTTGGGACGAGGTTGAAGTTCGGGCCGAGATCGGAGTTCGGGCCAAGGTTGAAGTTCGGGCCGAAAATGAAGTTCGGGCCGGGAACAGTGAAGAGTTCAGGCCGAACTTGTTCTTGGCAGTGACGAACGAACCAGCTATTTTAGTTACTCGTGGGCGTGAAACGGACTCCCGTGCTGAAAGTTATGAATGTTTTAGTATAGCACCTTTTGTCACACAATCTTGGATATTGAAGAGTTCGGGCCGAAGAGGGATGTTCGGGCCGAAGTGGTGTTCGGGCCGAAGTGGGATGTTCGGGCCGAAGTGGTGTTCGGGCCGAAGTGGTGCTCGGGCCGAAGTTCGGTGTTCGGGCCGAGGATGATGTTCGAGCCGAGGTTGAAGTTCGGGCCGAGGTCGGAGTTGGGGCCGAGGTTGATGTTCGGGCCGAGGTTGAAGTTCGGGCCGGGAATGAAATTCGGGCCGGGAACAGTGAAGAGTTCGGGCCGAACTTGTTTTTGGCAGTGACGAACGAACCAGCTATTTTGGTTACTCGTGGGCGTGAAACGGACACCCGAGCTGAAAGTTATGAATGTTTTAGTATAGCACCTTTTGTCACACAATCTTGGATATTGAAGAGTTCGGGTCGAAGAGGGATGTTCGGGCCGAAGTGGTGTTCGGGCCGAAGTGGGATGTTCGGGTCGAAGTGGTGTTCGGGCCGAAGTGGTGTTCGGGCCGAAGTTCGGTGTTCGGCCCGAGGATGATGTTCGGGTCGAGGTTGAAGTTCGGGCCGAGGTCGGAGTTCGGGCCGAGGTTGAAGTTCGGGCCGAGGTTGAAGTTCGGGCTGGGAACAGTGAAGAGTTCGGGCTGAACTTGTTCTTGGCAGTGACGAATGAACCAACTATTTTGGTTACTCGTGGGCGTGAAACGGACACCCGAGCTGAAAGTTATGAATGTTTTAGTATAACACCTTTTGTCACACAACCTTGGATATTGAAGAGTTCGGGCCGAAGAGGGATGTTCGGGGCGAAGTGGTGTTCGGGCCGAAGTGGGATGTTCGTGCCGAAGTGGTGTTCGGGCCGAGGATGATGTTCGGGCCGAGGTTGAAGTTCGGGCCGAGGTCGGAGTTCGGGCCGAAGAGGGATGTTCGGGCCGAAGTGGTGTTCGGGCCGAAGTGTGATGTTCGGGCCGAAGTGGTGTTCGGGCCGAAGTGGTGCTCGGGCCGAAGTTCGGTGTTCGGGCCGAGGATGATGTTCGAGCCGAGGTTGAAGTTCGGGCCGAGGTCGGAGGTTGTGCCGAGGTTGATGTTCGGGCCGAGGTTGAAGTTCGGGCCGAAAATGAAGTTCGGGCCGGGAACAGTGAAGAGTTCGGGCCGAACTTGTTTTTGGCAGTGACGAACGAACCAGCTATTTTGGTTACTCGTGGGCGTGAAACGGACACCCGAGCTGAAAGTTATGAATGTTTTAGTATAGCACCTTTTGTCACACAACCTTGGATATTGAAGTGTTCGGGCCGAAGAGGGATATTCGGGCCGAAGTGGTGTTCGGGCCGAAGTGTGGTGTTCGGGCCGAAGTGTGGTGTTCGGGCCGAAGTGTGGTGTTCGGGCCGAAGTGGTGTTCGGGCCGAAGTTCGGTGTTCGGGCCGAGGATGATGTTCGGGCCGAGGTTGAAGTTCGGGCCGAGGTCGGAGTTCGGGCCGAGGTTGAAGTTCGGGCCGAGGTTGAAGTTCGGGCCGAAAATGAAGTTCGGGCCGAAAATAAAGTTCGGGCCGGGAACAGTGAAGAGTTCAAGCCGAATTTGTTCTTGGCAGTGACGAACGAACCAGCTATTTTGGTTACTCATGGGCGTGAAACGGACACCCGAGCTGAAAGTTATGAATGTTTTAGTATAACACCTTTTGTCACACAATCTTAGATATTGAAGAGTTCGGGCCGAAGAAGGATGTTCGGGCCGAAGTGGTGTTCGGGCCGAAGTGGGATGTTCGGGCCGAAGTGGTGTTCGGGCCGAAGTGGTGTTCGGGCCGAAGTTCGGTGTTCGGACCGAGGATGATGTTCGGGTCGAGGTTGAAGTTCGGGCCGAGGTCGGAGTTCGGGCCGAGGTTGAAGTTCGGGCCGAGGTTGAAGTTCGGGCTGGGAACAGTGAAGAGTTCGGGCCGAACTTGTTCTTGGCAGTGACGAATGAACCAACTATTTTGGTTACTCGTGGGCGTGAAACGGACACCCGAGCTGAAAGTTATGAATGTTTTAGTATAACACCTTTTGTCACACAACCTTGGATATTGAAGAGTTCGGGCCGAAGAGGGATGTTCGGGGCGAAGTGGTGTTCGGGCCGAAGTGGGATGTTCGTGCCGAAGTGGTGTTCGGGCCGAGGATGATGTTCGGGCCGAGGTTGAAGTTCGGGCCGAGGTCGGAGTTCGGGCCGAAGAGGGATGTTCGGGCCGAAGTGGTGTTCGGGCCGAAGTGTGATGTTCGGGCCGAAGTGGTGTTCGGGCCGAAGTGGTGCTCGGGCCGAAGTTCGGTGTTCGGGCCGAGGATGATGTTCGAGCCGAGGTTGAAGTTCGGGCCGAGGTCGGAGGTTGTGCCGAGGTTGATGTTCGGGCCGAGGTTGAAGTTCGGGCCGAAAATGAAGTTCGGGCCGGGAACAGTGAAGAGTTCGGGCCGAACTTGTTTTTGGCAGTGACGAACGAACCAGCTATTTTGGTTACTCGTGGGCGTGAAACGGACACCCGAGCTGAAAGTTATGAATGTTTTAGTATAGCACCTTTTGTCACACAACCTTGGATATTGAAGTGTTCGGGCCGAAGAGGGATATTCGGGCCGAAGTGGTGTTCGGGCAGAAGTGTGGTGTTCGGGCCGAAGTGTGGTGTTCGGGCCGAAGTGTGGTGTTCGGGCCGAAGTGGTGTTCGGGCCGAAGTTCGGTGTTCGGGCCGAGGATGATGTTCGGGCCGAGGTTGAAGTTCGGGCCGAGGTCGGAGTTCGGGCCGAGGTTGAAGTTCGGGCCGAGGTTGAAGTTCGGGCCGAAAATGAAGTTCGGGCCGAAAATAAAGTTCGGGCCGGGAACAGTGAAGAGTTCAAGCCGAATTTGTTCTTGGCAGTGATGAACGAACCAGCTATTTTGGTTACTCGTGGGCGTGAAACGGACACCCGAGCTGAAAGTTATGAATGTTTTAGTATAACACCTTTTGTCACACAATCTTAGATATTGAAGAGTTCGGGCCGAAGAAGGATGTTCGGGCCGAAGTGGTGTTCGGGCCGAAGTGGGATGTTCGGGCCGAAGTGGTGTTCGGGCCGAAGTGGTGTTCGGGCCGAAGTTCGGTGTTCGGACCGAGGATGATGTTCGGGTCGAGGTTGAAGTTCGGGCCGAGGTCGGAGTTCGGGCCGAGGTTGAAGTTCGGGCCGAGGTTGAAGTTCGGGCTGGGAACAGTGAAGAGTTCGGGCCGAACTTGTTCTTGGCAGTGACGAATGAACCAACTATTTTGGTTACTCGTGGGCGTGAAACGGACACCCGAGCTGAAAGTTATGAATGTTTTAGTATAACACCTTTTGTCACACAACCTTGGATATTGAAGAGTTCGGGCGGAAGAGGGATGTTCGGGGCGAAGTGGTGTTCGGGCCGAAGTGGGATGTTCGTTCCGAAGTGGTGTTCGGGCCGAGGATGATGTTCGGGCCGAGGTTGAAGTTCGGGCCGAGGTCGGAGTTCGGGCCGAAAAGGGATGTTCGGGCCGAAGTGGTGTTCGGGCCGAAGTGTGATGTTCGGGCCGAAGTGGTGTTCGGGCCGAAGTGGTGCTCGGGCCGAAGTTCGGTGTTCGGGCCGAGGATGATGTTCGAGCCGAGGTTGAAGTTCGGGCCGAGGTCGGAGGTTGGGCCGAGGTTGATGTTCGGGCCGAGGTTGAAGTTCGGGCCGAAAATGAAGTTCGGGCCGGGAACAGTGAAGAGTTCGGGCCGAACTTGTTTTTGGCAGTGACGAACGAACCAGCTATTTTGGTTACTCTTGGGCGTGAAACGGACACCCGAGCTGAAAGTCATGAATGTTTTAGTATAGCACCTTTTGTCACACAACCTTGGATATTGAAGTGTTCGGGCCGAAGAGGGATATTCGGGCCGAAGTGGTGTTCGGGCCGAAGTGTGGTGTTCGGGCCGAAGTGTGGTGTTCGGGCCGAAGTGTGGTGTTCGGGCCGAAGTGGTGTTCGGGCCGAAGTTCGGTGTTCGGGCCGAGGATGATGTTCGGGCCGAGGTTGAAGTTCGGGCCGAGGTCGGAGTTCGGGCCGAGGTTGAAGTTCGGGCCGAGGTTGAAGTTCGGGCTGAAAATGAAGTTCGGGCCGAAAATAAAGTTCGGGCCGGGAACAGTGAAGAGTTCAGGCCGAATTTGTTCTTGGCAGTGACGAACGAACCAGCTATTTTGGTTACTCGTGGGCGTGAAACGGACACCCGAGCTGAAAGTTATGAATGTTTTAGTATAACACCTTTTGTCACACAATCTTAGATATTGAAGAGTTCGGGCCGAAGAAGGATGTTCGGGCCGAAGTGGTGTTCGGGCCGAAGTGGGATGTTCGGGCCGAAGTGGTGTTCGGGCCGAAGTGGTGTTCGGGCCGAAGTTCGGTGTTCGGACCGAGGATGATGTTCGGGCCGAGGTCGGACGTCGGGCCGAGGTCGGACGTCGGGCCGAGGTTGAAGTTCGGGCCGAGGTTGAAGTTCGGGCCGAGGTTGAAGTTCGGGCCGAGGTTGAAGTTCGGGCTGGGAACAGTGAAGAGTTCGGGCCGAACTTGTTCTTGGCAGTGACGAATGAACCAACTATTTTGGTTACTCGTGGGCGTGAAACGGACACCCGAGCTGAAAGTTATGAATGTTTTAGTATAACACCTTTTGTCACACAACCTTGGATATTGAAGAGTTCGGGCCGAAGAGGGATGTTCGGGGCGAAGTGGTGTTCGGGCCGAAGTGGGATGTTCGTGCCGAAGTGGTGTTCGAGCCGAAGTTTGGTGTTCGGGCCGAGGATGATGTTCGGGCCGAGGTTGAAGTTCGGGCCGAGGTCGGAGTTCGGGCCGAAGAGGGATGTTCGGGCCGAAGTGGTGTTCGGGCCGAAGTGGTGTTCGGGCCGAAGTGGTGTTCGGGCCGAAGTTCGGTGCTCGGGCCGAGGATGATGTTCGAGCCGAGGTTGGAGTTCGGGCCGAGGTCGGAGGTTGGGCCGAGGTTGATGTTCAGGCCGAGGTTGAAGTTCGGGCCGAAAATGAAGTTCGGGCCGGGAACAGTGAAGAGTTCGTGCCGAACTTGTTTTTGGCAGTGACGAACGAACCAGCTATTTTGGTTACTCGTGGGCGTGAAACGGACACCCGAGCTGAAAGTTATGAATGTTTTAGTATAGCACCTTTTGTCACACAACCTTGGATATTGAAGTGTTCGGGCCGAAGAGGGATATTCGGGCCGAAGTGGTGTTCGGGCCGAAGTGTGGTGTTCGGGCCGAAGTGGTGTTCGGGCCGAAGTTCGGTGTTCGGGCCGAGGATGATGTTCGGGCCGAGGTTGAAGTTCGGGCCGAGGTCGGAGTTCGGGCCGAGGTTGAAGTTCGGGCCGAGGTTGAAGTTCGGGCCGAAAATAAAGTTCGGGCCGGGAACAGTGAAGAGTTTAGGCCGAATTTGTTCTTGGCAGTGACGAACGGACCAGCTATTTTGGTTACTCGTGGGCGTGAAACGGACACCCGAGCTGAAAGTTATGAATGTTTTAGTATAGCACCTTTTGTCACACAATCTTAGATATAGAAGAGTTCGGGCCGAAGAAGGATGTTCGGGCCGAAGTGGTGTTCGGGCCGAAGTGGGATGTTCGGGCCGAAGTGGTGTTCGGGCCGAAGTGGTGTTCGGGCCGAAGTTCGGTGTTCGGACCGAGGATGATGTTCGGGCCGAGGTCGGAGTTCGGGCCGAGGTCAGAGTTCGGGCCGAGGTTGAAGTTCGGGCCGAAAATGAAATTCGGGCCGGGAACAGTGAAGAGTTCGGGCCGAACTTGTTCTTGGCAGTGACGAACGAACCAGCAATTTCGGTTACTCGTGGGCGTGAAACGGACACCCGAGCTGAAAGTTATGAATGTTTTAGTATAGCACCTTTTGTCACACAATCTTGGATATTGAAGAGTTCGGGGCGAAGAGGGATGTTCGGGTCGAAGTGGTGTTCGGGCCGAATTGGGATGTTCGGGCCGAAATGGTGTTCGGGTCGAAGTTCGGTGTTCGGGCCGAGGATGATGTTCGGGCCGAGGTTGAAGTTCAGGCCGACGTCGGAGTTCGGGCCGAGGTTGCAGTTCGGGCCGAGGTTGAAGTTCGGGCCGAAAATGAAGTTCGGCCGAAAATGAAGTTCGGGCCGGGAACAGTGAAGAGTTCGGGCCGAACTTGTTCTTGGCAGTGACGAACGAACCAGCTATTTTGGTTACTCGTGGGCGTGAAACGGACACCCGAGCTGAAAGTTATGAATGTTTTAGTATAGCACCTTTTGTCACACAATCTTGGATATTGAAGAGTTCGGGCCGAAGAGGGATGTTCGGGCCGAAGTGGTGTTCGTGCCGAAGTGGGATGTTCGGGCCGAAGTGGTGTTCGGGCCGAAGTGGTGTTCGGGCCGACGAGGTTGAAGTTCGGGCCGAGGTCGGAGTTCAGGCCGAGGTTGAAGTTCGGGCCGAGGTTGAAGTTCGGGCCGGGAGTGGTGTTCGGGACGAAGTTCGGTGTTCGGGCCGAAGTGGGATGTTCGGGCCGAAGTGGTGTTCGGGACGAAGTTCGGTGTTCGGGCCGAGGATGATGTTCGGGCCGAGGTTGAAGTTCGGGCCGAGGTCGGACTTCGGGCCGAGGTCGGACTTCGGGCCGAGGTTGAAGTTCGGGCCGAGGTTGAAGTTCTGGCCGAAAATGAAGTTCGGGCCGAGAACAGTGAAGAGTTCGGGCCGAACTTGTTCTTGGCAGTGACGAACGAACCAAGTATTTTGGTTACTCGTGGGCGTGAAACGGACACACGAGCTGAAAGTTATGAATGTTTTAGTATAGCACCTTTTGTCACACAATCTTGGATATTGAAGAGTTCGAGCCGAAGAGGGGTGTTCGGGCCGAAGTGGTGTTCGGTCCGAAGTGGGATGTTAGGGCCGAAGTGGTGTTCGGGGCGAAGTGGTGTTCGGGCCGAAGTTCGGTGTTCAGGCCGAGGATGATGTTCGGGCCGAGGTTGAAGTTCGGGCCGAGGTCGGAGTTCGGGCAGAGGTTGAAGTTCGGGCCGAGGTTGAAGTTCGGGCCGAAAATGAAGTTCGGGCCAGGAATAGTGAAGAGTTCGGGCCGAACTTGTTCTTGGCAGTGACGAACGAACCAACTATTTTGGTTACTCGTGGGCGTGAAACGGACACCCGAGCTGAAAGTTATGAATGTTTTAGTATAACACCTTTTGTCACACAATCTTGGATATTGAAGAGTTCGGGCCGATGAGGGATGTTCGAGCTGAAGTGGCGGTCGGGCCGAAGTGGGATGTTCGGGCCGAAGTGGTGTTCGGGCCGAAGTTCGGTGTTCGGGCCGAGGATGATGTTCGGGCCGAGGTTGGAGTTCGGGCCGAGGTCGGAGTTCGGGCCGAGGTTGAAGTTCGGGCCGATAATGAAGTTCGGACCGGGAACAGTGAAGAGTTCGGGCCGAACTTGTTCTTGGCAGTGACGAACGAACCAGCTATTTTGGTTACTCGTGGGCGTGAAACGGACACCCGAGCTGAAAGTTATGAATGTTTTAGTATAGCACCTTTTGTCACACAATCTTGGATATTGAAGAGTTCGGGCCGAAGAGGGATGTTCGGGCCGAAGTGGTGTTCGGGCCGAAGTGGTGTTCGGGCCGAGGTGGGATGTTTGGGCCGAAGTGGTGTTCGGGCCGAAGTTCGGTGTTCGGGCCGAGGATGATGTTCGGGCCGAGGTCGGAGTTCGGGCCGAGGTTGAAGTTCGGGCCGAAAATGAAGTTCGGGCTGGGAACAGTTAAGAGTTCGGGCCGAACTTGTTCTTGGCAGTGACGAACGAACCAGCTATTTTGGTTACTCGTGGGCGTGAAACGGACACCCGAGCTGAAAGTTATGAATGTTTTAGTATAGCACATTTTGTCACACAATCTTGGATATTGAAGAGTTCGGGCCGAAGAGGGATGTTCGGGCCGAAGTGGTGTTCGGGCCGAAGTGGTGTTCGGGCCGAAGTGGGATGTCCGGGCCGAAGTGGTGTTCGGGCCGAAGTTCGGTGTTCAGGCCGAGGATGATGTTCGGGCCGAGGTCGGAGTTCGGGCCGAGGTTGAAGTTCGGGCCGAAAATGAAGTTCGGGCCGGGAACAGTTAAAAGTTCGGGCCGAACTAGTTCTTGGCAGTGACGAACGAACCAGCTATTTTGGTTACTCGTGGGCGTGAAACGGACACCCGAGCTGAAAGTTATGAATGTTTTAGTATAGCACCTTTTGTCACACAATCTTGGATATTGAAGAGTTCGGGCCGAAGAGGGATGTTCGGGCCGAAGTGGTGTTCGGGCCGAAGTGGTGTTCGGGCCGAAGTGGGATGTTCGGGCCGAAGTGGTGTTCGGGCCGAAGTTAGGTGTTCGGACCGAAGTTAGGTGTTCGGGCCGAGGATGATGTTCGGGCCGAGGTCGGAGTTCGGGCTGAGGTTGAAGTTCGGGCCGAAAATGAAGTTCGGGCCGGGAACAGTTAAGAGTTCGGGCCGAACTTGTTCTTGGCAGTGACGAACGAACCAGCTATTTTGGTTACTCGTGGGCGTGAAACGGACACCCGAGCTGAAAGTTATGAATGTTTTAGTATAGCACCTTTTGTCAAACAATCTTGGATATTGAAGAGTTCGGGCCGAAGAGGGATGTTCGGGCCGAAGTGGTGTTCGGGCCGAAGTGGGATGTTCGGGCTGAAGTGGTGTTCGGGCCGAAATTCGGTGTTCGGGCCGAGGATGATGTTCGGGCCGAGGTCGGAGTTCGGGCCGAGGTTGAAGTTCGGGCCGGGAACAGTTAAGAGTTCGGGCCGAACTTGTTCTTGGCAGTGACGAACGAACCAGCTATTTTGGTTACTCGTGGGCGTGAAACGGACACCCGAGCTGAAAGTTATGAATGTTTTAGTATAGCACCTTTTGTCACACAATCTTGGATATTGAAGAGTTCGGGCCGAAGAGGGTTGTTCGGGCCGAAGTGGTGTTCGGGCCGAAGTGGGATGTTCGGGACGAAGTGGTGTTCGGGCCGAAGTTCGGTGTTCGGGCCGAGGATGATGTTCGGGCCGAGGTTGAAGTTCGGGCCGAGGTCGGAGTTCGAGCAGAGGTTGAAGTTCGGGCCGAGGTTGAAGTTCGGGCCGAAAATGAAGCTCGGGGCGGGGAACAGTGAAGAGTTCAGGCCGAACTTGGTCTTGGCAGTGACGAACGAACCAGCTATTTTGGTTACTCGTGGGCGTGAAACGGACACCCGAGCTGAAAGTTATGAATGTTTTAGTATAGCACCTTTTGTCACACAATCTTGGATATTGAAGAGTTCGGGTCGAAGAGGGATGTTCGGTCCGAAGTGGTGTTCGGGCCGAAGTGGTGTTCGGGCCGAAGTTCGGTGTTCGGACCGAGGATGATGTTCGGGCCGAGGTTGAAGTTCGGGCCGAGGTCGGAGTTCGGGCCGAGGTTGAAGTTCGGGCCGAGGTTGAAGTTCGGGCCGAAAATGAAGTTCGGGCCAGGAACAGTGAAGAGGTCGGGCCGAACTTGTTCTTGGCAGTGACGAACGAACCGGCTATTTTGGTTACTCATGGGCGTGAAACGGACACCCGAGCTGAAAGTTATGAATGTTTTAGTATAGCACCTTTTGTCAAACAATCTTGGATATTTAAGAGTTCGGGCCGAAGAGGGATGTTCGGGCCGAAGTGGTGTTCGGGCCGAAGTGGTGTTCGGGCCGAAGTTCGGTGTTCGGGTCGAGGATGATGTTCGGGCCGAGGTTGAAGTTCGGGCCGAGGTCGGAGTTCGGGCCGAGGTTGAAGTTCGGGCCGAGGTTGAAGTTCGGGCCGAAAATGAAGTTCGGGCCGGGAACAGTGAAGAGTTCGGGCCGAACTTGTTCTTGGCAGTGACGAACGAACCAGCTATTTTGGTAACTCGTAGGCCTGAAACGGACACCCGAGCTGAAAGTTATGAATGTTTTAGTATAGCACCTTTTGTCACACAATCTTGGATATTGAAGAGTTCGGGCCGAAGTGTTGTTCGGGCGGAAGTGGGATATTCGGGCCGAAGTGGTGTTCGGGCCGAAGTTCGGTGTTCGGGCCGAGGATGATGTTCGGGCCGAGGTTGAAGTTCGGGCCGAGGTCGGAGTTCGGGCCGAGGTTGAAGTTCGGGCCGAGGTTGAAGTTCGGGCCGGGAACAGTGAAGAGTTCGGGCCGAACTTGTTCTTGGCAGTGACGAACGAACCAGCTATTTTGGTTAGTCGTGGGCGAGAAAAGGACACCCGAGCTGAAAGTTATGAATGTTTTAGAATAGCACCTTTTGTCACACAATCTTGGATATTGAAGAGATCGGGCCGAAGAGGGATGTTCGGGCCGAAGTGGTGTTCGGGCCGAAGTGGGATGTTCGGGCCGAAGTGGTGTTCGGGACGAAGTTCGGTGTTCGGGCCGAGGATGATGTTCGGGCCGAGGTTGAAGTTCGGGCCGAGGTCGGACCTCGGGCCGAGGTTGAAGTTCGGGCCGAGGTTGAAGTTCGGAACGAAAATGAAGTTCGGGCCGGGAACAGTGAAGAGTTCGGGCCGAACTTGTTCTTGGCTGTGACGAACGAACCAACTATTTTGGTTACTCGTGGGCGTGAAACGGACACCCGAGCTGAAACTTATGAATGTTTTAGTATAGCACCTTTTGTCACACAATCTTGGATATTGAAGAGTTCGGGCCGAAGAGGGGTGTTCGGGCCGAAGTGGTGTTCGGGCCGAAGTGGGATGTTCGGGCCGAAGTGGTGTTCGGGCCGAAGTGGTGTTCGGGCCGAAGTTCGGTGTTCGGGCCGAAGTTCGGTGTTCGGGCCGAAGTTCGGTGTTCGGGCCGAGGATGATGTTCGGGCCGAGGTTGAAGTTTGGGCCGAGGTCGGAGTTCGGGCCGATGTTGAAGTTCGGGCCGAGGTTGAAGTTCGGGCCGAAAATGAAGTTCGGGCCTGGAACAGTGAAGAGTTCGGGCCGAACTTGTTCTTGGCAGTGACGAACGAACCAGATATTTTAGTTACTCGTGGGCGTGAAACGGACACCCGAGCTGAAAGTTATGAATGTTTTAGTATAGCACCTTTTGTCACACAATCTTGAATATTGAAGAGTTCGGGCCGAAGAGGGATGTTCGGGCCGAATTGGTGTTCGGGCCGAAGTGGGATGTTCGGCCCGAAGTTCGGTGTTCGGGCCGAGGATGATGTTCGGGCCAAGGTTGAAGTTCGGGCCGAGGTCGGAGTTCGGGCCGAGGTTGAAGTTCGGGCCGAGGTTGAAGTTCGGGCTGAGGTTAAAGTTCGGGCCGGGAACAGTGAAGAGTTCGGGCCGAACTTGTTATTGGCAGTGACGAACGAACCAGCTATTTTGGTTAGTCGTGGGCGTGAAAAGGACACCCGAGCTGAAAGTTATGAATGTTTTAGTATAGCACCTTTTGTCACACAATCTTGGAAATTGAAGAGTTCGGGCCGAAGAGGGATGTTCGGGCCGAAGTGGGATGTTCGGGACGATGTGGTGTTCGGGCCGAAGTTCGGTGTTCGGGCCGAGGATGATGTTCGGGCCGAGGTCGGAGTTCGGTCCGAGGTTGAAGTTCGGGCCGAAAATGAAGTTCGGGCCGGGAACAGTGAAGAGTTCGGGCCGAACTTGTTCTTGGAAGTGACGAACGAACCAGCTATTTTGGTTACTCGTGGGCGTGAAACGGACACCCGAGCTGAAAGTTAAGAATGTTTTAGTATAGCACCTTTTGTTACACAATCTTGGATATTGAAGAGTTCGGACCGAAGAGGGATGTTCGGGCCGAAGTGGTGTTCGGGCCGAAGTGGGATGTTCGGGCCGAAGTGGTGTTCGGGCCGAAGTTCGGTGTTCGGGCCGAGGATGATGTTCGGGCCGAGGTTGAAGTTCGGGCCGAGGTCGGAGTTCGGGCCGAGGTCGGAGTTCGGGCCGAGGTTGAAGTTCGGGCCGAAAATGAAGTTCGGGCCGGGAACAGTGAAGAGTTCGGGCCGAACTTGTTCTTGGCAGTGACGAACGAACCAGCTATTTTGGTTACTCGTGGGCATGAAACGGACACCCGAGCTGAAAGTTATGATTGTTTTAGTATAGCACCTTTTGTCACACAACCTTGGATATTGAAGTGTTCGAGCCGAAGAGGGATATTCGGGCCGAAATGGTGTTCGGTCCGAAGTGTGGTATTCGGGCCGAAGTACGGTGTTCGGGCCGAGGATGATGTTCGGGCCGAGGTTGAAGTTCGGGCCGAGGTCGGAGTTCGGGCCGAGGTTGAAGTTCGGGCCGAGGTTGAAGTTCGGGCCGAAAATGAAGTTCGGGCCGGGAACAGTGAAGAGTTCGGGCCGAACTTGTTCTTGGCAGTGACGAACGAACCAGCTATTTTGGTTACTCGTGGGCGTGAAACGGACACCCGAGCTGAAAGTTATGAATGTTTTAGTATAGCACCTTTTGTCACACAATCTTGGATATTGAAGAGTTCGGGCCGAAGAGGGATGTTCGGGCCGAATTGGTGTTCGGGCCGAAGTGGGATGTTCGGGCCGAAGTGGTGTTCGGCCCGAAGTTCGGTGTTCGGGCCGAGGATGATGTTCGGGCCAAGGTTGAAGTTCGGGCCGAGGTCGGAGTTCGGGCCGAGGTTGAAGTTCGGGCCGAGGTTGAAGTTCGGGCCGGGAACAGTGAAGAGTTCGGGCCGAACTTGTTCTTGGCAGTGACGAACGAACCAGCTATTTTGGTTAGTCGTGGGCGTGAAAAGGACACCCGAGCTGAAAGTTATGAATGTTTTAGTATAGCACCTTTTGTCACACAATCTTGGAAATTGAAGAGTTCGGGCCGAAGAGGGATGTTCGGGCCGAAGTGGTGTTCGGGCCGAAGTGGGATGTTCGGGCCGAAGTGGTGTTCGGGCCGAAGTTTGGTGTTCGGGCCGAGGATGATGTTCGGGCCGAGGTCGGAGTTCGGGCCGAGGTCGGAGTTCGGTCCGAGGTTGAAGTTCGGGCCGAAAATGAAGTTCGGGCCGGGAACAGTGAAGAGTTCGGGCCGAACTTGTTCTTGGCAGTGACGAACGAACCAGCTATTTTGGTTACTCGTGGGCGTGAAACGGACACCCGAGCTGAAAGTTAAGAATGTTTTAGTATAGCACCTTTTGTTACACAATCTTGGATATTGAAGAGTTCGGACCGGAGAGGGATGTTCGGGCCGAAGTGATGTTCGGGTCGAAGTGGGATGTTCGGGCCGAAGTGGTGTTCGGGCCGAAGTTCGGTGTTCGGGCCGAGGATGATGTTCGGGCCGAGGTTGAAGTTCGGGCCGAGGTCGGAGTTCGGGCCGAGGTTGAAGTTCGGGCCGAGGTTGAAGTTCGGGCCGACAATGAAGTTCGGGCCGAAAATGAAGTTCGGGCCGGGAACAGTGAAGAGTTCAGGCCGAATTTGTTCTTGGACGTGACGAACGAACCAGCTATATTGGTTACTCGTGGGCGTGAAACGGACACCCGAGCTGAAAGTTATGAATGTTTTAGTATAGCACCTTTTGTCACACAATCTTGGATATTGAAGAGTTCGGGCCGAAGAGGGATGTTCGGGCCGAATTGGTGTTCGGGCCGAAGTGGGATGTTCGGGCCGAAGTGGTGTTCGGCCCGAAGTTCGGTGTTCGGGCCGAGGATGATGTTCAGGCCAAGGTTGAAGTTCGGGCCGACGTCGGAGTTCGGGCCGAGGTTGAAGTTCGGGCCGAGGTTGAAGTTCGGGCCGAGGTTGAAGTTCGGGCCGGGAACAGTGAAGAGTTCGGGCCGAACTTGTTCTTGGCAGTGACGAACGAACCAGCTATTTTGGTTAGTCGTGGGCGTGAAAAGGACACCCGAGCTGAAAGTTATGAATGTTTTAGTATAGCACCTTTTGTCACACAATCTTGGAAATTGAAGAGTTCGGGCCGAAGAGGGATGTTCAGGCCGAAGTGGTGTTCGGGCCGAAGTGGGATGTTCGGGCCGAAGTGGTGTTCGGGCTGAAGTTCGGTGTTTGGGCCGAGGATGATGTTCGGGCCGAGGTTGAAGTTCGGGCCGAGGTCGGAGTTCCCGCCGAGGTTGAAGTTCGGGCCGTGGTTGAAGTTCTGGCCGAAAATGAAGTTCGGGCCGGGAACAGTGAAGAGTTTGGGCCGAACTTGTTCTTGGCAGTGATGAACGAACCAACGATTTTGGTTACTTGTGGGCGTGAAACGGAGACCCGAGCTGAAAGTTATGAATGTTTTAGTATAGCACCTTTTGTCACATAATCTTGGATAATGAAGAGTTCGGGCCGAAGAGGGATGTTCGGGCCGAAGTGGTGTTCGGGCCGAAGTGGGATGTTCGGGCCGAAGTGGTGTTCGGGCCGAAGTTCGGTGTTCGGGCCAAGGATGATGTTCGGGCCGAGGTCGGAGTTCGGGCCGAGGTCGGAGTTCGGTCCGAGGTTGAAGTTCGGGCCGAAAATGAAGTTCGGGCCGGGAACAATGAAGAGTTCGGGCCGAACTTGTTCTTGGCAGTGACGAACGAACCAGCTATTTTGGTTACTCGTGGGCGTGAAACGGACACCTGAGCTGAAAGTTAAGAATGTTTTAGTATAGCACCTTTTGTTACACAATCTTGGATATTGAAGAGTTCGGACCGGAGAGGGATGTTCGGGCCGAAGTGGTGTTCGGGCTGAAGTAGGATGTTCGGGCCGAAGTGGTGTTCGGGCCGAAGTGGTGTTCGGGCCGAAGTTCGGTGTTTGGGCCGAGGATAATGTTCGGGCCGAGGTTGAAGTTCGGGCCGAGGTCGGAGTTCGCGCCGAGGTTGAAGTTCGGGCCGAGGTTGAAGTTCTGGCCGAAAATGAAGTTCGGGCCGGGAACAGTGAAGAGTTCGGGCCGAACTTGTTCTTGGCAGTGACGAACGAACCAACTATTTTGGTTACTTGTGGGCGTGAAACGGACACCCGAGCTGAAAGTTATGAATGTTTTAGTATAGCACCTTTTGTCACACAATCTTGGATATTGAAGAGTTCGGGCCGAAGAGGGATGTTCGGGCCGAAGTGGTGTTCGGGCCGAAGTGGGATGTTCGGGCCGAAGTGGTGTTCGGGCCGAAGTTCGGTGTTCGGGCCGAGGATGATGTTCGGGCCGAGGTTGAAGTTCGGGCCGAGGTCGGAGTTCTGGCCGAGGTTGAAGTTCGGGCCGAGGTTGAAGTTCGGGCCGAAAATGAAGTTCGGCCGAAAATGAAGGTCGGGCCGGGAACAGTGAAGAGTTCGGGTCGAACTTGTTCTTGGCAGTGACGAACGAACCAACTATTTTGGTTACTCGTGGGCGTGAAACGGATACCCAAGCTGAAAGTTATGAATGTTTTAGTATAGCACCTTTTGTCACACAATCTTGGATATTGAAGAGTTCGGGCCGAAGAGGGATGTTCGGGCCGAAGTGGTGTTCGGGCCGAAGTGGGATGTTCGGGCCGAAGCGGTGTTCGGGCCGAAGTGGTGTTCGGGCCGAAGTTCGGTGTTCGGCCCGAGAATGATGTTCAGGTCGAGGTTGAAGTTCGGGCCGAGGTCGGAGTTCGGGCCGAGGTTGAAGTTCGGGCCGAGGCTGAAGTTCAGGCCGGAAATGAAGTTTGGGCCGGGAACAGTGAAGAGTTCGGGCCGAACTTGTTCTTGGCAGTGACGAACGAACCAGCTATTTTGGTTACTCGTGGACGTGAAACGGACACCCGAGCTGAAAGTTATGAATGTTTTAGTATAGCACCTTTTGTCACACAATCTTGGATATTGAAGAGTTCGGGCCGAAGAGGGATGTTCCGGCCGAAGTGGTGTTCGGGCCAAAGTGGGATGTTCGGGCCGAAGTGGTGTTCGGGCCGAAGTTCGGTGTTCGGGCCGAGGATGATGTTCGGGCCGAGGTTGAAGTTCGGGCCGAGGTTGAAGTTCGGGCCGAAAATGAAGTTCGGCCGAAAATGAAGGTCGGGCCGGGAACAGTGAAGAGTTCGGGTCGAACTTGTTCTTGGCAGTGACGAACGAACCAACTATTTTGGTTACTCGTGGGCGTGAAACGGACACCCGAGCTGAAAGTTATGAATGTTTTAGTATAGCACCTTTTGTCACACAATCTTGGATATTGAAGAGTTCGGGCCGAAGAGGGATGTTCGGGCCGAAGTGGTGTTCGGGCCGAAGTGGGATGTTCGGGCCGAAGTGGTGTTCGGGCCGAAGTGGTGTTCGGGCCGAAGTTCGGTGTTCGGCCCGAGAATGATGTTCGGGTCGAGGTTGAAGTTCGGGCCGAGGTCGGAGTTCGGGCCGAGGTTGAAGTTCGGGCCGGGAACAGTGAAGAGTTCGGGCCGAACTTGTTCTTGGCAGTGACGAACGAACCAACTATTTTGGTTACTCGTGGTCGTGAAACGGACACCCGAGCTGAAAGTTATGAATGTTTTAGTATATCACCTTTTGTCACACAATCTTGGATATTGAAGAGTTCGGGCCGAAGAGGGATGTTCGGGGCGAAGTGGTGTTCGGGCCGAAGTGGGATGTTCGGGCCAAAGTGGAGTTCGGGCCGAAGTTCGGTGTTCGGGCCGAGGATGATGTTCGGGCCGAGGTTGAAGTTCGGGCCGAGGTCGGAGTTCGGGCCGAGGTCGGAGTTCGGGCCGAGGTCGGAGTTCGGGCCGAGGTTGAAGTTCGGGCCGAAAATGAAGTTCGGGCCGGTAACAGTGAAGAGTTCAGGCCGAACTTGTTCTTGGCAGTGACGAACGAACCAGCTATTTTGGTTACTCGTGGGCGTGAAACGGACACCCGAGCTGAAAGTTATGAATGTTTTAGTATAGCACCTTTTGTCACACAATCTTGGATATTGAAGAGTTCGGGCCGAAGAGGGATGTTCGGGCCGAAGTGGTGTTCGGGCCGAAGTGGGATGTTCGGGCCGAAGTGGTGTTCGGGCCGAAGTTCGGTGTTCGGGCCGAGGATGATGTTCGGGTCGAGGTTGAAGTTCGGGCCGAGGTCGGAGTTCGGGCCGAGGTTGAAGTTCGGGCCGGGAACAGTGAAGAGTTCGGGCCGAACTTGTTCTTGGCAGTGACGAACGAACCAACTATTTTGGTTACTCGTGGTCGTGAAACGGACACCCGAGCTGAAAGTTATGAATGTTTTAGTATATCACCTTTTGTCACACAATCTTGGATATTGAAGAGTTCGGGCCGAAGAGGGATGTTCGGGGCGAAGTGGTGTTCGGGCCGAAGTGGGATGTTCGGGCCAAAGTGGTGTTCGGGCCGAAGTTCGGTGTTCGGGCCGAGGATGATGTTCGGGCCGAGGTTGAAGTTCGGGCCGAGGTCGGAGTTCGGGCCGAGGTCGGAGTTCGGGCCGAGGTCGGAGTTCGGGCCGAGGTTGAAGTTCGGGCCGAAAATGAAGTTCGGGCCGGTAACAGTGAAGAGTTCAGGCCGAACTTGTTCTTGGCAGTGACGAACGAACCAGCTATTTTGGTTACTCGTGGGCGTGAAACGGACACCCGAGCTGAAAGTTATGAATGTTTTAGTATAGCACCTTTTGTCACACAATCTTGGATATTGAAGAGTTCGGGCCGAAGAGGGATGTTCGAGCCGAAGTGGTGTTCGGGCCGAAGTGGGATGTTCGGGCCGAAGTGGTGTTCGGGCCGAAGTTCGGTGTTCGGGCCGAGGATGATGTTCGGGCCGAGGTTGAAGTTCGGGCCGAGGTCGGAGTTCTGGCCGAGGTTGAAGTTCGGGCCGAGGTTGAAGTTCGGGCCGAAAATGAAGTTCGGCCGAAAATGAATTTCGGGCCGGGAACAGTGAAGAGTTCGGGCCGAACTTGTTCTTGGCAGTGACGAACGAACCAGCTATTTTGGTTACTCGTGGGCGTGAAACGGACACCCGAGCTGAAAGTTATGAATGTTTTAGTATAGCACCTTTTGTCACACAATCTTGGATATTGAAGAGTTCGGGCCGAAGAGGGATGTTCGGGCCGAAGTGGTGTTCGGGACGAAGTGGGATGTTCGGGCCGAAGTGGTGTTCGGGCCGAAGTGGTGTTCGGGCCGAAGATCGGTGTTCGGCCCGAGGATGATGTTCGGGCCGAGGTTGAAGTTCGGGCCGTGGTCGGAGTTCGGGCCGAGGTTGAAGTTCGGGCCGAGGTTGAAGTTCGGGCCGGGAAAAGTGAAGAGTTCGGCCCGAACTTGTTCTTGGCAGTGACGAACGAACCAGCTATTTTGGTTACTCGTGGGTGTGAAACGGACACCCGAGCTGAAAGTTATGAATGTTTTAGTATAGCACCTTTTGTCACACAATCTTGGATATTGAAGAGTTCGGGCCGAAGAGGGATGTTCGGGGCGAAGTGGTGTTCGGGCCGAAGTGGGATGTTCGGGCCGATGTGGTGTTCGGGCCGAAGTTCGGTGTTCGGCCCGAGGATGATGTTCGGGTCGAGGTTGAAGTTCGGGCCGAGGTCGGAGTTCGGGCCGAGGTTGAAGTGCGGGCCGAGGTTGAAGTTCGGGCCGGGAACAGTGAAGAGTTCGGGCCGAACTTGTTCTTGGCAGTGACGAACGAACCAACTATTTTGGTTACTCGTGGGCGTGAAACGGACACCCGAGCTGAAAGTTATGAATGTTTTAGTATAGCACCTTTTGTCACACAATCTTGGATATTGAAGAGTTCGGGCCGAAGAGGGATGTTCGGGCCGAAGTGGTGTTCGGGCCGAAGTGGGATGTTCGGGCCGAAGTGGTGTTCGGGCCGAAGTTCGGTGTTCGGGCCGAGGATGATGTTCGGGCCGAGGTTGAAGTTCGGGCCGAGGTCGGAGTTCTGGCCGAGGTTGAAGTTCGGGCCGAGGTTGAAGTTCGGGCCGAAAATGAAGTTCGGCCGAAAATGAAGTTCGGGCCGGGAACAGTGAAGAGTTCGGGCCGAACTTGTTCTTGTCAGTGACGAACGAACCAGCTATTTTGGTTACTCGTGGGCGTGAAACGGACACCCGAGCTGAAAGTTATGAATGTTTTAGTATAGCACCTTTTGTCACACAATCTTGGATATTGAAGAGTTCGGGCCGAAGAGGGATGTTCGGGCCGAAGTGGTGTTCGGGACGAAGTGGGATGTTCGGGCCGAAGTGGTGTTCGGGCCGAAGTGGTGTTCGGGCCGAAGTTCGGTGTTCGGCCCGAGGATGATGTTCGGGCCGAGGTTGAAGTTCGGGCCGAGGTCGGAGTTCGGGCCGAGGTTGAAGTTCGGGCCGAGGTTGAAGTTCGGGCCGGGAAAAGTGAAGAGTTCGGCCCGAACTTGTTCTTGGCAGTGACGAACGAACCAGCTATTTTGGTTACTCGTGGGTGTGAAACGGACACCCGAGCTGAAAGTTATGAATGTTTTAGTATAGCACCTTTTGTCACACAATCTTGGATATTGAAGAGTTCGGGCCGAAGAGGGATGTTCGGGGCGAAGTGGTGTTCGGGCCGAAGTGGGATGTTCGGGCCGATGTGGTGTTCGGGCCGAAGTTCGGTGTTCGGCCCGAGGATGATGTTCGGGTCGAGGTTGAAGTTCGGGCCGAGGTCGGAGTTCGGGCCGAGGTTGAAGTGCGGGCCGAGGTTGAAGTTCGGGCCGGGAACAGTGAAGAGTTCGGGCCGAACTTGTTCTTGGCAGTGACGAACGAACCAACTATTTTGGTTACTCGTGGGCGTGAAACGGACACCCGAGCTGAAAGTTATGAATGTTTTAGTATATCACCTTTTGTCACACAATCTTGGATATTGAAGAGTTCGGGCCGAAGAGGGATGTTCGGGGCGAAGTGGTGTTCGGGCCGAAGTGGGATGTTCGGGCCGAAGTGGTGTTCGGGCCGAAGTGGTGTTCGGGCCGAAGTTCGGTGTACGGGCCGAGGATGATTTTCGGGCCGAGGTTGAAGTTCGGGCCGAGGTCGGAGTTCGGGCCGAGGTTGAAGTTCGGGCCGAGGTTGAAGTTCGGGCCGAAAATGAAGTTTGGGCCAGGAACAGTGAAGAGTTCGGGCCGAACTTGTTCTTGGCAGTGACGAACGAACCAGCTATTTTGGTTACTCGTGGGCGTGAAACGGACACCCGAGCTGAAAGTTATGAATGTTTTAGTATAGCACCTTTTGTCACACAATCTTGGATATTGAAGAGTTCGGGCCGAAGAGGGATGTTCGGGCCGAAGTGGTATTCGGGCCGAAGTGGGATGTTCGGGCCGAAGTTGTGTTCGGGCCGAAGTTCGGTGTTCGGGCCGAGGATGATGTTCGGGCCGAGGTTGAAGTTCGGGCCGAGGTCGGAGTTCTGGCCGAGGTTGAAGTTCGGGCCGAGGTTGAAGTTCGGGCCGAAAATGAAGTTCGTCCGAAAATGAAGTTCGGGCCGGGAACAGTGAAGTGTTCGGGCCGAACTTGTTCTTGGCAGTGACGAACGAACCAGCTATTTTGGTTACTCGTGGGCGTGAAACGGACACCCGAGCTGAAAGTTATGAATGTTTTAGTATAGCACCTTTTGTCACACAATCTTGGATATAGAAGAGTTCGGGCCGAAGAGGGATGTTCGGGCCGAAGTGGGATGTTCGGGCCGAAGTGGTGTTCGGGCCGAAGTGGTGTTCGGGCCGAAGTGGTGTTCGGGCCGAAGTTCGGTGTTCGGCCCGAGGATGATGTTCGGGTCGAGGTTGAAGTTCGGGCCGAGGTCGGAGTTCGGGCCGAGGTTGAAGTTCGGGCCGAGGTTGAAGTTCGGGCCGGGAACAGTGAAGAGTTCGGGCCGAACTTGTTCTTGGCAGTGACGAACGAACCAGCTATTTTGGTTACTCGTGGGCGTGAAACGGACACCCGAGCTGAAAGTTATGAATGTTTTAGTATAGCACCTTTTGTCACACAATCTTGGATATTGAAGAGTTCGGGCCGAAGAGGGACGTTCGGGCCGAAGCGGTGTTCGGGCCGAAGTGGGATGTTCGGGCCGAAGTGGTGTTCGGGCCGAAGTGGGATGTTCGGGCCGAAGTGGTGTTCGGGCCGAAGTTCGGTGTTCGGGCCGAGGATGATGTTCGGGCCGAGGTTGGAGTTCAGGCCGAGGTCGGAGTTCGGGCCGAGGTTGAAGTTCGGGCCGAGGTTGAAGTTCGGGCCGAAAATGAAGTTCGGGCCGGGAACAGTGAAGAGTTCGGGCCGAACTTGTTCTTGGCAGTGACGAACGAACCAGCTATTTTGGTTACTCGTGGGCGTGAAATGGACACCCGAGCTGAAAGTTATGAATGTTTTAGTATAGCACCTTTTGTCACACAATCTTGGATATTGAAGAGTTCGGGCCGAAGCGGTGTTCGGGCCGAAGTGGGATGTTCGGGCCGAAGTGGTGTTTGGGCCGAAGTTCGGTGTTCGGGCCGAGGATGATTATCGGGCCGAGGTTGAAGTTCGGGCCGAGGTCGGAGTTCGGGCCGAGGTTCAAGTTCGGGCCGAGGTTGAAGTTCGGGTCGAAAATGAAGTTCGGCCGAAAATGAAGTTCGGGCCGGGAACAGTGAAGAGTTCGGGCCGAACTTGTTCTTGGCAGTGACGAACGAACCAGCTATTTTGGTTACTCGTGGGCGTGAAACGGACACCCGAGCTGAAAGTTATGAATGTTTTAGTATAGCACCTTTTGTCACACAATCTTGGATATTGAAGAGTTCGGGCCGAAGAGGGATGTTCGGGCCGAAGTGGTGTTCGGGCCGAAGTGGGATGTTCGGGCCGAAGTGGTGTTCGGACCGACGTGGTATTCGGGCCGAAGTTCGGTGTTCGGGCCGAGGATGATGTTCGGGCCGAGGTTGAAGTTCGGGCCGAGGTCGGAGTTCGGGCCGAGGTTGAAGTTCGGGCCGAGGTTGAAGTTCGGGCCGAAAATGAAGTTCGGGCCGGCAACAGTGAAGAGTTCGGGCCGAACTTGTTCTTGGCAGTGACGAACGAACCAGCTATTTTGGTTACTCGTGGGCGTGAAACGGACACCCGAGCAGAAAGTTATGAATGTTTTAGTATAGCACCTTTTGTCACACAATCTTGGATATTGAAGAGTTCGGGCCGAAGTGGGACGTTCGGGCCGAAGTGGTGTTCGGGCCGAAGTGGGATGTTCGGGCCGAAGTGGTGTTCGGGCCGAAGTGGTGTTCGGGCCGAAGTTCGGTGTTCGGGCCGAGGATGATGTTCGGGCCGAGGTTGAAGTTCGGACCGAGTGCGGAGTTTGGGCCGAGGTTGATGTTCGGGCCGAAAATGAAGTTCGGGCCGGGAACAGTGAAGAGTTCGGGCCGAACTTGTTCTTGGCAGTGACGAACGAACCAGCTATTTTGGTTACTCGTGGGCGTGAAACGGACACCCTAGCTGAAAGTTATGAATGTTTTAGTATAGCACCTTTTGTCACACAATCTTGGATATTGAAGAGTTCGGGCCGAAGAGGGATGTTCGGGCCGAAGTGGTGTTCGGGCCAAAGTGGGTTGTTCGGGCCGAAGTGGTGTTCGGGCCGAAGTGGTGTTCCGACCGAAGTTCGGTGTTCGGGCCGAGGATGATGTTCGGGCCGAGGTTGAAGTTCGGGCCGAGGTCAGAGTTCGGGCCGAGGTTGAAGTTCGGGCCGAGGTTGAAGTTCGGGCCGAAAATGAAGTTCGGGCCGGGAACAGTGAAGAGTTCGGGCCGAACTTGTTCTTGGCAGTGACGAACGAACCAACTATTTTGGTTACTCGTGGGCGTGAAACGGACACCCGAGCTGAAAGTTATGAATGTTTTATTATATCACCTTTTGTCACACAATCTTGGATATTGAAGAGTTCGGGCCGAAGAGGGATGTTCGGGGCGAAGTGGTGTTCGGGCCGAAGTGGGATGTTCGGGCCGAAGTGGTGTTCGGGCCGAAGTGGTGTTCGGGCCGAAGTTCGGTGTACGGGCCGAGGATGATTTTCGGGCCGAGGTTGAAGTTCGGGCCGAGGTCGGAGTTCGGGCCGAGGTTGAAGTTCGGGCCGAGGTTGAAGTTCGGGCCGAAAATGAAGTTTGGGCCAGGAACAGTGAAGAGTTCGGGCCGAACTTGTTCTTGGCAGTGACGAACGAACCAGCTATTTTGGTTACTCGTGGGCGTGAAACGGACACCCGAGCTGAAAGTTATGAATGTTTTAGTATAGCACCTTTTGTCACACAATCTTGGATATTGAAGAGTTCGGGCCGAAGAGGGATGTTCGGGCCGAAGTGGTATTCGGGCCGAAGTGGGATGTTCGGGCCGAAGTTGTGTTCGGGCCGAAGTTCGGTGTTCGGGCCGAGGATGATGTTCGGGCCGAGGTTGAAGTTCGGGCCGAGGTCGGAGTTCTGGCCGAGGTTGAAGTTCGGGCCGAGGTTGAAGTTCGGGCCGAAAATGAAGTTCGTCCGAAAATGAAGTTCGGGCCGGGAACAGTGAAGTGTTCGGGCCGAACTTGTTCTTGGCAGTGACGAACGAACCAGCTATTTTGGTTACTCGTGGGCGTGAAACGGACACCCGAGCTGAAAGTTATGAATGTTTTAGTATAGCACCTTTTGTCACACAATCTTGGATATAGAAGAGTTCGGGCCGAAGAGGGATGTTCGGGCCGAAGTGGGATGTTCGGGCCGAAGTGGTGTTCGGGCCGAAGTGGTGTTCGGGCCGAAGTGGTGTTCGGGCCGAAGTTCGGTGTTCGGCCCGAGGATGATGTTCGGGTCGAGGTTGAAGTTCGGGCCGAGGTCGGAGTTCGGGCCGAGGTTGAAGTTCGGGCCGAGGTTGAAGTTCGGGCCGGGAACAGTGAAGAGTTCGGGCCGAACTTGTTCTTGGCAGTGACGAACGAACCAGCTATTTTGGTTACTCGTGGGCGTGAAACGGACACCCGAGCTGAAAGTTATGAATGTTTTAGTATAGCACCTTTTGTCACACAATCTTGGATATTGAAGAGTTCGGGCCGAAGAGGGACGTTCGGGCCGAAGCGGTGTTCGGGCCGAAGTGGGATGTTCGGGCCGAAGTGGTGTTCGGGCCGAAGTGGGATGTTCGGGCCGAAGTGGTGTTCGGGCCGAAGTTCGGTGTTCGGGCCGAGGATGATGTTCGGGCCGAGGTTGGAGTTCAGGCCGAGGTCGGAGTTCGGGCCGAGGTTGAAGTTCGGGCCGAGGTTGAAGTTCGGGCCGAAAATGAAGTTCGGGCCGGGAACAGTGAAGAGTTCGGGCCGAACTTGTTCTTGGCAGTGACGAACGAACCAGCTATTTTGGTTACTCGTGGGCGTGAAATGGACACCCGAGCTGAAAGTTATGAATGTTTTAGTATAGCACCTTTTGTCACACAATCTTGGATATTGAAGAGTTCGGGCCGAAGCGGTGTTCGGGCCGAAGTGGGATGTTCGGGCCGAAGTGGTGTTTGGGCCGAAGTTCGGTGTTCGGGCCGAGGATGATTATCGGGCCGAGGTTGAAGTTCGGGCCGAGGTCGGAGTTCGGGCCGAGGTTCAAGTTCGGGCCGAGGTTGAAGTTCGGGTCGAAAATGAAGTTCGGCCGAAAATGAAGTTCGGGCCGGGAACAGTGAAGAGTTCGGGCCGAACTTGTTCTTGGCAGTGACGAACGAACCAGCTATTTTGGTTACTCGTGGGCGTGAAACGGACACCCGAGCTGAAAGTTATGAATGTTTTAGTATAGCACCTTTTGTCACACAATCTTGGATATTGAAGAGTTCGGGCCGAAGAGGGATGTTCGGGCCGAAGTGGTGTTCGGGCCGAAGTGGGATGTTCGGGCCGAAGTGGTGTTCGGACCGACGTGGTATTCGGGCCGAAGTTCGGTGTTCGGGCCGAGGATGATGTTCGGGCCGAGGTTGAAGTTCGGGCCGAGGTCGGAGTTCGGGCCGAGGTTGAAGTTCGGGCCGAGGTTGAAGTTCGGGCCGAAAATGAAGTTCGGGCCGGCAACAGTGAAGAGTTCGGGCCGAACTTGTTCTTGGCAGTGACGAACGAACCAGCTATTTTGGTTACTCGTGGGCGTGAAACGGACACCCGAGCAGAAAGTTATGAATGTTTTAGTATAGCACCTTTTGTCACACAATCTTGGATATTGAAGAGTTCGGGCCGAAGTGGGACGTTCGGGCCGAAGTGGTGTTCGGGCCGAAGTGGGATGTTCGGGCCGAAGTGGTGTTCGGGCCGAAGTGGTGTTCGGGCCGAAGTTCGGTGTTCGGGCCGAGGATGATGTTCGGGCCGAGGTTGAAGTTCGGACCGAGTGCGGAGTTTGGGCCGAGGTTGATGTTCGGGCCGAAAATGAAGTTCGGGCCGGGAACAGTGAAGAGTTCGGGCCGAACTTGTTCTTGGCAGTGACGAACGAACCAGCTATTTTGGTTACTCGTGGGCGTGAAACGGACACCCTAGCTGAAAGTTATGAATGTTTTAGTATAGCACCTTTTGTCACACAATCTTGGATATTGAAGAGTTCGGGCCGAAGAGGGATGTTCGGGCCGAAGTGGTGTTCGGGCCAAAGTGGGTTGTTCGGGCCGAAGTGGTGTTCGGGCCGAAGTGGTGTTCCGACCGAAGTTCGGTGTTCGGGCCGAGGATGATGTTCGGGCCGAGGTTGAAGTTCGGGCCGAGGTCAGAGTTCGGGCCGAGGTTGAAGTTCGGGCCGAGGTTGAAGTTCGGGCCGAAAATGAAGTTCGGGCCGGGAACAGTGAAGAGTTCGGGCCGAACTTGTTCTTGGCAGTGACGAACGAACCAGCTATTTTGGTTACTCGTGGGCGTGAAACGGACACCCGAGCAGAAAGTTATGAATGTTTTAGTATAGCACCTTTTGTCACACAATCTTGGATATTGAAGAGTTCGTGCCGTAGAGGGATGTTCGGGCCGAAGTGGGATGTTCGGGCCGAAGTGGTGTTCGGGCGGAAGTGGTGTTCGGGCCGAAGTTCGTTGTTCGGGCCAAGGATGATGTTCGGGCCGAGGATGATGTTCGGGCCGAGGTCGGAGTTCGGGCCGAGGTCGGAGTTCGGGCCGAGGTTGAAGTTCGGGCCGAAAATGAAGTTCGGGCCGAAAATGAATTCGGGCCGGGAACAGTGAAGAGTTCGGGCCGAACTTGTTGGTCTTGGCAGTGACGAACGAACCAGCTATTTTGGTTACTCGTGGGCGTGAAACGGACACCCGAGCTGAAAGTTATAAATGTTTTAGTGTATCACCTTTTGTCACACAATCTTGGATATTGAAGAGTTCGGACCGAAGAGGGATGTTCGGGGCGAAGTGGTGTTCGGGCCGAAGTGGGATGTTCGGGCCGAAGTGGTGTTCGGGCCGAAGTTCGGTGTACGGGCCGAGGATGATGTTCGGGCCGAGGTTGAAGTTCGGGCCGAGGTCGGAGTTCGGGCCGAGGTTGAAGTTCGGGCCGAGGTTGAAGTTCGGGCCGAAAATGAAGTTTGGGCCGGGAACAGTGAAGAGTTCGGGCCGAACTTGTTCTTTGCAGTGACGAACGAACCAGCAATTTTGGTTACTCGTGGGCGTGAAACGGACACCCGAGCTGAAAGTTATGAATGTTTTAGTATAGCACCTTTTGTCACACAATCTTGGATATTGAAGAGTTCGGGCCGAAGAGGGATGTTCGGGCCGAAGTGGTATTCGGGCCGAAGTGGGATGTTCGGGCCGAAGTGGTGTTCGGGCCGAAGTTCGGTGTTCGGGCCGAGGATGATGTTCGGGCCGAGGTTGAAGTTCGGGCCGAGGTTGAAGTTCGGGCCGAGGTTGAAGTTCGGGCCGAAAATGAAGTTCGTCCGAAAATGAAGTTCGGGCCGGGAACAGTGAAGAGTTCGGGCCGAACTTGTTCTTGGCAGTGACGAACGAACCAGCTATTTTGGTTACTCGAGGGCGTGAAACGGACACCCGAGCTGAAAGTTATGAATGTTTTAGTATAGCACCTTTTGTCACACAATCTTGGATATAGAAGAGTTCGGGCCGAAGAGGGATGTTCGGGCCGAAGTGGGATGTTCGGGCCGAAGTGGTGTTCGGGCCGAAGTTCGGTGTTCGGCCCGAGGATGATGTTCGGGTCGAGGTTGAAGTTCGGGCCGAGGTCGGAGTACGGGCCGAGGTTGAAGTTCGGGCCGAGGTTGAAGTTCGGGCCGGGAACAGTGAAGAGTTCGGGCCGAACTTGTTCTTGGCAGTGACGAACGAACCAGCTATTTTGGTTACTCGTGGGCGTGAAACGGACACCCGAGCTGAAAGTTATGAATGTTTTAGTATATCACCTTTTGTCACACAATCTTGGATATTGAAGAGTTCGGGCCGAAGAGGGATGTTCGGGGCGAAGTGGTGTTCGGGCCGAAGTGGGATGTTCGGGCCGAAGTGGTGTTCGGGCCGAAGTGGTGTTCGGGCCGAAGTTTGGTGTCCGGGCCGAGGATGATGTACGGGCCGAGGTTGAAGTTCGGGCCGAGGTCGGAGTTCTGGCCGAGGTTGAAGTTCGGGCCGAGGTTGAAGTTCGGGCCGAAAATGAAGTTCGTCCGAAAATGAAGTTCGGGCCGGGAACAGTGAAGAGTTCGGGCCGAACTTGTTCTTGGCAGTGACGAACGAACCAGCTATTTTGGTTACTCGAGGGCGTGAAACGGACACCCGAGCTGAAAGTTATGAATGTTTTAGTATAGCACCTTTTGTCACACAATCTTGGATATAGTAGAGTTCGGGCCGAAGAGGGATGTTCGGGCCGAAGTTGTGTTCGGGCCGAAGTGGTGTTCGGGCCGAAGTTCGATGTTCGGCCCGAGGATGATGTTCGGGTCGAGGTTGAAGTTCGGGCCGAGGTCGGAGATCGGGCCGAGGTTGAAGTTCGGGCCGAGGTTGAAGTTCGGGCCAGGAACAGTGAAGAGTTCGGGCCGAACTTGTTCTTGGCAGTGACGAACGAACCAGCTATTTTGGATACTCGTGGGCGTGAAACGGACACCCGAGCTGAAAGTTATGAATGTTTTAGTATATCACCTTTTGTCACACAATCTTGGATATTGAAGAGTTCGGGCCGAAGAGGGATGTTCGGGGTGAAGTGGTGTTCGGGCCGAAGTGGGATGTTCGGGCCGAAGTGGTGTTCGGGCCGAAGTGGTGTTCGGGCCGAAGTTCGGTGTTCGGGCCGAGGATGATGTTCGGGCCGAGGTTGAAGTTCGGGCCGAGGTCGGAGTTCTGGCCGAGGTTGAAGTTCGGGCCGAGGTTGAAGTTCGGGCCGAAAATGAAGTTCGTCCGAAAATGAAGTTCGGGCCGGGAACAGTGAAGAGTTCGGGCCGAACTTGTTCTTGGCAGTGACGAACGAACCAGCTATTTTGGTTACTCGAGGGCGTGAAACGGACACCCGAGCTGAAAGTTATGAATGTTTTAGTATAGCACCTTTTGTCACACAATCTTGGATATAGAAGAGTTCGGGCCGAAGAGGGATGTTCGGGCCGAAGTGGGATGTTCGGGCCGAAGTGGTGTTCGGGCCGAAGTGGTGTTCGGGCCGAAGTTCGATGTTCGGCCCGAGGATGATGTTCGGGTCGAGGTTGAAGTTCGGGCCGAGGTCGGAGATCGGGCCGAGGTTGAAGTTCGGGCCGAGGTTGAAGTTCGGGCCGGGAACAGTGAAGAGTTCGGGCCGAACTTGTTCTTGGCAGTGACGAACGAACCAGCTATTTTGGTTACTCGTGGGCGTGAAACGGACACCCGAGCTGAAAGTTATGAATGTTTTAGTATATCACCTTTTGTCACACAATCTTGGATATTGAAGAGTTCGGGCCGAAGAGGGATGTTCGGGGCGAAGTGGTGTTCGGGGCGAAGTGGGATGTTCGGGCCGAAGTGGTGTTCGGGCCGAAGTGGTGTTCGGGCCGAAGTTCGGTGTTCGGCCCGAGGATGATGTACGGGTCGAGGTTGAAGTTAGGGCCGAGGTCGGAGTTCGGGCCGAGGTTGAAGTTCGGGCCGAGGTTGAAGTTCGGGCCGAGGTTGAAGTTCGGGCCGAAAATGAAGTTCGGGCCGGGAACAGTGAAGAGTTCGGGCCGAACTTGTTCTTGGCAGTGACGAACGAACCAGCTATTTTGGTTACCCGTGGGCGTGAAACGGACACCCGAGCTGAAAGTTATGAATGTTTTAGTATAGCACCTTTTGTCATACAATCTTGGATATTGAAGAGTTAGGGCCGAAGAGGGATGTTCGGGCCGAAGTGGTGTTCGAGCCGAAGTGGGATGTTCGGGCCGAAGTGGTGTTCGGGCCGAAGTGGTGTTCGGGCCGAAGTTCGGTGTTCGGGCCGAGGATGATGTTCGGGCCGAGGTTGAAGTTCGGGCCGAGGTCGGAGTTCGGGCCGAGGTGGAAGTTCGGGCCGAAAATGAAGTTCGGGCCGGGAACAGTGAAGAGTTCGGGCCGAATTTGTTCTTGGCAGTGACGAACGAACCATCTATTTTGGTTACTCGTGGGCGTGAAACGGACACCCGAGCTGAAAGTTATGAATGTTTTAGTATAGCACCTTTTGTCACACAATCTTGGATATTGAAGAGTTCGGGCCGAAGAGGGATGTTCGGGCCGAAGTGGTGTTCGGGCCGAAGTGGGATGTTCGGGCCGAAGTGGTGTTCGGGCCGAAGTGGTGTTCGGGCCGAAGTTCGGTGTTCGGGCCGAGGATAATGTTCGGGCCGAGGTTGAAGTTCGGGCCGAGGTCGGAGTTCGGGCCGAGGTTGAAGTTCGGGCCGAGGTTGAAGTTCGGGCCGAAAATGAAGTTCGGGCCGGGAACAGTGAAGCGTTCGGGCCGAACTTGTTCTTGGCAGTGACGAACGAACCAGCTATTTTTGTTACTCGAGGGCGTGAAACGGACACCCGAGCTGAAAGTTATGAATGTTTTAGTATAGCACCTTTTGTCACACAATCTTGGATATAGAAGAGTTCGGGCCGAAGAGGGATGTTCGGGCCGAAGTGGGATGTTCGGGCCGAAGTGGTGTTCGGGCCGAAGTGGTGTTCGGGCCGAAGTTCGATGTTCGGCCCGAGGATGATGTTCGGGTCGAGGTTGAAGTTCGGGCCGAGGTCGGAGATCGGGCCGAGGTTGAAGTTCGGGCCGAGGTTGAAGTTCGGGCCGGGAACAGTGAAGAGTTCGGGCCGAACTTGTTCTTGGCAGTGACGAACGAACCAGCTATTTTGGTTACTCGTGGGCGTGAAACGGACACCCGAGCTGAAAGTTATGAATGTTTTAGTATATCACCTTTTGTCACACAATCTTGGATATTGAAGAGTTCGGGCCGAAGAGGGATGTTCGGGGCGAAGTGGTGTTCGGGGCGAAGTGGGATGTTCGGGCCGAAGTGGTGTTCGGGCCGAAGTGGTGTTCGGGCCGAAGTTCGGTGTTCGGCCCGAGGATGATGTACGGGTCGAGGTTGAAGTTAGGGCCGAGGTCGGAGTTCGGGCCGAGGTTGAAGTTCGGGCCGAGGTTGAAGTTCGGGCCGAGGTTGAAGTTCGGGCCGAAAATGAAGTTCGGGCCGGGAACAGTGAAGAGTTCGGGCCGAACTTGTTCTTGGCAGTGACGAACGAACCAGCTATTTTGGTTACCCGTGGGCGTGAAACGGACACCCGAGCTGAAAGTTATGAATGTTTTAGTATAGCACCTTTTGTCATACAATCTTGGATATTGAAGAGTTAGGGCCGAAGAGGGATGTTCGGGCCGAAGTGGTGTTCGAGCCGAAGTGGGATGTTCGGGCCGAAGTGGTGTTCGGGCCGAAGTGGTGTTCGGGCCGAAGTTCGGTGTTCGGGCCGAGGATGATGTTCGGGCCGAGGTTGAAGTTCGGGCCGATGTCGGAGTTCGGGCCGAGGTGGAAGTTCGGGCCGAAAATGAAGTTCGGGCCGGGAACAGTGAAGAGTTCGGGCCGAATTTGTTCTTGGCAGTGACGAACGAACCATCTATTTTGGTTACTTGTGGGCGTGAAACGGACACCCGAGCTGAAAGTTATGAATGTTTTAGTATAGCACCTTTTGTCACACAATCTTGGATATTGAAGAGTTCGGGCCGAAGAGGGATGTTCGGGCCGAAGTGGTGTTCGGGCCGAAGTGGGATGTTCGGGCCGAAGTGGTGTTCGGGCCGAAGTGGTGTTCGGGCCGAAGTTCGGTGTTCGGGCCGAGGATAATGTTCGGGCCGAGGTTGAAGTTCGGGCCGAGGTCGGAGTTCGGGCCGAGGTTGAAGTTCGGGCCGAGGTTGAAGTTCGGGCCGAAAATGAAGTTCGGGCCGGGAACAGTGAAGCGTTCGGGCCGAACTTGTTCTTGGCAGTGACGAACGAACCAGCTATTTTGGTTACTCGTGGGCGTGAAACGGACACCCGAGCTGAAAGTTATGAATGTTTTAGTATAGCACCTTTTGTCACACAATCTTGGATATTGAAGAGTTCGGGCCGAAGAGGGATGTTCGAGCCGAAGTGGTGTTCGGGCCGAAGTGGGATGTTCGGGCCGAAGTGGTGTTCGGGCCGAAGTTCGGTGTTCGGGCCGAGGATGAATATCGGGCCGAGGTTGAAGTTCGGGCCGAGGTCGGTGTTCGGGCCGAGGTTCAAGTTCGGGCCGAGGTTGAAGTTCGGGTCGAAAATGAAGTTCGGCCGAAAATGAAGTACGGGCCGGGAACAGTGAAGAGTTCGGGCCGAACTTGTTCTTGGCAGTGACGAACGAACCAGCTATTTTGGTTACTCGTGGGCGTGAAACGGACACCCGAGCTGAAAGTTATGAATGTTTTAGTATAGCACCTTTTGTCACACAATCTTGGATATTGAAGAGTTCGGGCCGAAGAGGGATGTTCGGGCCGAAGTGGTGTTCGGGCCGAAGTGGGATGTTCGGGCCGAAGTGGTGTTCGGACCGAAGTGGTGTTCGGGCCGAAGTTCGGTGTTCGGGCCAAGGATGATGTTCGGGCCGAGGTTGAAGTTCGGACCGAGTTCGGAGTTTGGGCCGAGGTTGATGTTCGGGCCGAGGTTGAAGTTCGGGCCGAAAATGAAGTTCGGGCCGGGAACATTGAAGAGTTCGGGCCGAACTTGTTCTTGGCAGTGACGAACGAACCAGCTATTTTGGTTACTCGTGGGCGTGAAACGGACACCCGAGCTGAAAGTTATGAATGTTTTAGTATAGCACCTTTTGTCACACAATCTTGGATATTGAAGAGTTCGGGCCGAAGAGGGATGTTCGGGCCGAAGTGGTGTTCGGGCCGAAGTGGGATGTTCGGGCCGAAGTGGTGTTCGGGCCGAAGTGGTGTTCGGGCCGAAGTTCGGTGTTCGGGCCGAGGATAATGTTCGGGCCGAGGTTGAAGTTCGGGCCGAGGTCGGAGTTCGGGCCGAGGTTGAAGTTCGGGCCGAGGTTGAAGTTCGGGCCGAAAATGAAGTTCGGGCCGGGAACAGTGAAGCGTTCGGGCCGAACTTGTTCTTGGCAGTGACGAACGAACCATCTATTTTGGTTACTCGTGGGCGTGAAACGGACACCCGAGCTGAAAGTTATGAATGTTTTAGTATAGCACCTTTTGTCACACAATCTTGGATATTGAAGAGTTCGGGCCGAAGAGGGATGTTCGGGCCGAAGTGGTGTTCGGGCCGAAGTGGGATGTTCGGGCCGAAGTGGTGTTCGGGCCGAAGTGGTGTTCGGGCCGAAGTTCGGTGTTCGGGCCGAGGATAATGTTCGGGCCGAGGTTGAAGTTCGGGCCGAGGTCGGAGTTCGGGCCGAGGTTGAAGTTCGGGCCGAGGTTGAAGTTCGGGCCGAAAATGAAGTTCGGGCCGGGAACAGTGAAGCGTTCGGGCCGAACTTGTTCTTGGCAGTGACGAACGAACCAGCTATTTTTGTTACTCGAGGGCGTGAAACGGACACCCGAGCTGAAAGTTATGAATGTTTTAGTATAGCACCTTTTGTCACACAATCTTGGATATAGAAGAGTTCGGGCCGAAGAGGGATGTTCGGGCCGAAGTGGGATGTTCGGGCCGAAGTGGTGTTCGGGCCGAAGTGGTGTTCGGGCCGAAGTTCGATGTTCGGCCCGAGGATGATGTTCGGGTCGAGGTTGAAGTTCGGGCCGAGGTCGGAGATCGGGCCGAGGTTGAAGTTCGGGCCGAGGTTGAAGTTCGGGCCGGGAACAGTGAAGAGTTCGGGCCGAACTTGTTCTTGGCAGTGACGAACGAACCAGCTATTTTGGTTACTCGTGGGCGTGAAACGGACACCCGAGCTGAAAGTTATGAATGTTTTAGTATATCACCTTTTGTCACACAATCTTGGATATTGAAGAGTTCGGGCCGAAGAGGGATGTTCGGGGCGAAGTGGTGTTCGGGGCGAAGTGGGATGTTCGGGCCGAAGTGGTGTTCGGGCCGAAGTGGTGTTCGGGCCGAAGTTCGGTGTTCGGCCCGAGGATGATGTACGGGTCGAGGTTGAAGTTAGGGCCGAGGTCGGAGTTCGGGCCGAGGTTGAAGTTCGGGCCGAGGTTGAAGTTCGGGCCGAGGTTGAAGTTCGGGCCGAAAATGAAGTTCGGGCCGGGAACAGTGAAGAGTTCGGGCCGAACTTGTTCTTGGCAGTGACGAACGAACCAGCTATTTTGGTTACCCGTGGGCGTGAAACGGACACCCGAGCTGAAAGTTATGAATGTTTTAGTATAGCACCTTTTGTCATACAATCTTGGATATTGAAGAGTTAGGGCCGAAGAGGGATGTTCGGGCCGAAGTGGTGTTCGAGCCGAAGTGGGATGTTCGGGCCGAAGTGGTGTTCGGGCCGAAGTGGTGTTCGGGCCGAAGTTCGGTGTTCGGGCCGAGGATGATGTTCGGGCCGAGGTTGAAGTTCGGGCCGATGTCGGAGTTCGGGCCGAGGTGGAAGTTCGGGCCGAAAATGAAGTTCGGGCCGGGAACAGTGAAGAGTTCGGGCCGAATTTGTTCTTGGCAGTGACGAACGAACCATCTATTTTGGTTACTCGTGGGCGTGAAACGGACACCCGAGCTGAAAGTTATGAATGTTTTAGTATAGCACCTTTTGTCACACAATCTTGGATATTGAAGAGTTCGGGCCGAAGAGGGATGTTCGGGCCGAAGTGGTGTTCGGGCCGAAGTGGGATGTTCGGGCCGAAGTGGTGTTCGGGCCGAAGTGGTGTTCGGGCCGAAGTTCGGTGTTCGGGCCGAGGATAATGTTCGGGCCGAGGTTGAAGTTCGGGCCGAGGTCGGAGTTCGGGCCGAGGTTGAAGTTCGGGCCGAGGTTGAAGTTCGGGCCGAAAATGAAGTTCGGGCCGGGAACAGTGAAGCGTTCGGGCCGAACTTGTTCTTGGCAGTGACGAACGAACCAGCTATTTTGGTTACTCGTGGGCGTGAAACGGACACCCGAGCTGAAAGTTATGAATGTTTTAGTATAGCACCTTTTGTCACACAATCTTGGATATTGAAGAGTTCGGGCCGAAGAGGGATGTTCGAGCCGAAGTGGTGTTCGGGCCGAAGTGGGATGTTCGGGCCGAAGTGGTGTTCGGGCCGAAGTTCGGTGTTCGGGCCGAGGATGAATATCGGGCCGAGGTTGAAGTTCGGGCCGAGGTCGGTGTTCGGGCCGAGGTTCAAGTTCGGGCCGAGGTTGAAGTTCGGGTCGAAAATGAAGTTCGGCCGAAAATGAAGTACGGGCCGGGAACAGTGAAGAGTTCGGGCCGAACTTGTTCTTGGCAGTGACGAACGAACCAGCTATTTTGGTTACTCGTGGGCGTGAAACGGACACCCGAGCTGAAAGTTATGAATGTTTTAGTATAGCACCTTTTGTCACACAATCTTGGATATTGAAGAGTTCGGGCCGAAGAGGGATGTTCGGGCCGAAGTGGTGTTCGGGCCGAAGTGGGATGTTCGGGCCGAAGTGGTGTTCGGACCGAAGTGGTGTTCGGGCCGAAGTTCGGTGTTCGGGCCAAGGATGATGTTCGGGCCGAGGTTGAAGTTCGGACCGAGTTCGGAGTTTGGGCCGAGGTTGATGTTCGGGCCGAGGTTGAAGTTCGGGCCGAAAATGAAGTTCGGGCCGGGAACATTGAAGAGTTCGGGCCGAACTTGTTCTTGGCAGTGACGAACGAACCAGCTATTTTGGTTACTCGTGGGCGTGAAACGGACACCCGAGCTGAAAGTTATGAATGTTTTAGTATAGCACCTTTTGTCACACAATCTTGGATATTGAAGAGTTCGGGCCGAAGAGGGATGTTCGGGCCGAAGTGGTGTTCGGGCCGAAGTGGGATGTTCGGGCCGAAGTGGTGTTCGGCCGAAGTGGTGTTCTGGCCGAAGTTCGGTGTTCGGGCCGAGGATGATGTTCGGGCCGAGGTTGAAGTTCGGGCCGAGGTCGGAGTTCGGGCCGAGGTTGAAGTTCGGGCCGAGGTTGAAGTTCGGGCCGAAAATGAAGTTCGGGCCGGGAACAGTGAAGAGTTCGGGCCGAACTTGTTCTTGGCAGTGACGAACGAACCAGCTATTTTGGTTACTCATGGGCGTGAAACGGACACCCGAGCAGAAAGTTATGAATGTTTTAGTATAGCACCTTTTGTCACACAATCTTGGATATTGAAGAGTTCGTGCCGTAGAGGGATGTTCGGGCCGAAGTGGTGTTCGGGCCGAAGTGGGATGTTCGGGCCGAAGTGGTGTTCGGGCGAAAGTGGTGTTCGGGCCGAAGTTCGTTGTTCGGGCCGAGGATGATGTTCGGGCCGAGGTTGAAGTTCGGGCCGAGGTCGGAGTTCAGGCCGAGGTTGAAGTTCGGGCCGAGGTTGAAGTTCGGGCCGAAAATGAAGTTCGGGCCGAAAATGAAGTTCGGGCCGGGAACAGTGAAGAGTTCGGGCCGAACTTGTTGGTCTTGGCAGTGACGAACGAACCAGCTATTTTGGTTACTCGTGGGCGTGAAACGGACACCCGAGCTGAAAGTTATGAATGTTTTAGTATAGCACCTTTTGTCACACAATCTTGGATATTGAAGAGTTCGGGCCGAAGAGGGATGTTCGGGCCGAAGTGGGATGTTCGGGCCGAAGTGGTGTTCGGGCCGAAGTTCGGTGTTCGGGCCGAGGATGATGTTCAGGCCGAGGTTGAAGTTCGGGCCGAGGTCGGAGTTCGGGCCGAGGTTGAAGTTCGGGCCGAGGTTGAAGTTCGGCCGAAAATGAAGTTCCGGCCGGGAACAGTGAAGTGTTCGGGCCGAACTTGTTCTTGGCAGTGACGAACGAACCAGCTATTTTGGTTACTCGTGGGCGTGAAACGGACACCCGAGCTGAAAGTTATGAATGTTTTAGTATTGCACCTTTTGTCACACAATCTTGGATATTGAAGAGTTCGGGCCGAAGAGGGATGTTCGGGCCGAAGTGGTGTTTGGGCCGAAGTGGGATGTTCGGGCCGAAGTGGTGTTCGGGCCGAAGTTCGGTGTTCGGGCCGAGGATGATTATCGGGCCGAGGTTGAAGTTCGGGCCGAGGTCGGAGTTCGGGCCGAGGTTCAAGTTCGGGCCGAGGTTGAAGTTCGGGTCGAAAATGAAGTTCGGCCGAAAATGAAGTTCGGGCCGGGAACAGTGAAGAGTTCGGGCCGAACTTGTTCTTGGCAGTGACGAACGAACCAGCTATTTTGGTTACTCGTGGGCGTGAAACGGACACCCGAGCTGAAAGTTATGAATGTTTTAGTATAGCACCTTTTGTCACACAATCTTGGATATTGAAGAGTTCGGGCCGAAGAGGGATGTTCGGGCCGAAGTGGTGTTCGGGCCGAAGTGGGATGTTCGGGCCGAAGTGGTGTTCGGACCGAAGTGGTGTTCGGGCCGAAGTTCGGTGTTCGGGCCGAGGATGATGTTCGGGCCGAGGTTGAAGTTCGGGCCGAGGTCGGAGTTCGGGCCGAGGTTGAAGTTCGGGCCGAAAATGAAGTTCGGGCCGGGAACAGTGAAGAGTTCGGGCCGAACTTGTTCTTGGCAGTGACGAACGAACCAACTATTTTGGTTACTCGTGGGCGTGAAACGGACACCCGAGCTGAAAGTTATGAATGTTTTAGTATAGCACCTTTTGCACACAATCTTGGATATTGAAGAGTTCGGGCCGAAGAGGGATGTTCGAGCCGAAGTGGTGTTCGGGCCGAAGTGGGATGTTCGGGCCGAAGTGGTGTTCGGGCCGAAGTTCGGTGTTCGGGCCGAGGATGATTATCGGGCCGTGGTTGAAGTTCGGGCCGAGGTCGGTGTTCGGGCCGAGGTTCAAGTTCGGGCCGAGGTTGAAGTTCGGGTCGAAAATGAAGTTCGGCCGAAAATGAAGTACGGGCCGGGAACAGTGAAGAGTTCGGGCCGAACTTGTTCTTGGCAGTGACGAACGAACCAGCTATTTTGGTTACTCGTGGGCGTGAAACGGACACCCGAGCTGAAAGTTATGAATGTTTTAGTATAGCACCTTTTGTCACACAATCTTGGATATTGAAGAGTTCGGGCCGAAGAGGGATGTTCGGGCCGAAGTGGGATGTTCGGGCCGAAGTGGTGTTCGGACCGAAGTGGTGTTCGGGCCGAAGTTCGGTGTTCGGGCCAAGGATGATGTTCGGGCCGAGGTTGAAGTTCGGACCGAGTTCGGAGTTTGGGCCGAGGTTGATGTTCGGGCCGAGGTTGAAGTTCGGGCCGAAAATGAAGTTCGGGCCGGGAACAGTGAAGAGTTTGGGCCGAACTTGTTCTTGGCAGTGACGAACGAACCAGCTATTTTGGTTACTCGTGGGCGTGAAACGGACACCCGATCTGAAAGTTATGAATGTTTTAGTATAGCACCTTTTGTCACACAATCTTGGATATTGAAGAGTTCGGGCCGAAGAGGGATGTTCGGGCCGAAGTGGGATGTTCGGGCCGAAGTGGTGTTCGGGCCGAAGTGGTGTTCCGGCCGAAGTTCGGTGTTCGGGCCGAGGATGATGTTCGGGCCGAGGTTGAAGTTCGGGCCGAGGTCGGAGTTCGGGCCGAGGTTGAAGTTCGGGCCGAGGTTGAAGTTCGGGCCGAAAATGAAGTTCGGGCCGGGAACAGTGAAGAGTTCGGGCCGAACTTGTTCTTGGCAGTGACGAACGAACCAGCTATTTTGGTTACTCATGGGCGTGAAACGGACACCCGAGCAGAAAGTTATGAATGTTTTAGTATAGCACCTTTTGTCACACAATCTTGGATATTGAAGAGTTCGTGCCGTAGAGGGATGTTCGGGCCGAAGTGGTGTTCGGGCCGAAGTGGGATGTTCGGGCCGAAGTGGTGTTCGGGCGAAAGTGGTGTTCGGGCCGAAGTTCGTTGTTCGGGCCGAGGATGATGTTCGGGCCGAGGTTGAAGTTCGGGCCGAGGTCGGAGTTCAGGCCGAGGTTGAAGTTCGGGCCGAGGTTGAAGTTCGGGCCGAAAATGAAGTTCGGGCCGAAAATGAAGTTCGGGCCGGGAACAGTGAAGAGTTCGGGCCGAACTTGTTGGTCTTGGCAGTGACGAACGAACCAGCTATTTTGGTTACTCGTGGGCGTGAAACGGACACCCGAGCTGAAAGTTATGAATGTTTTAGTATAGCACCTTTTGTCACACAATCTTGGATATTGAAGAGTACGGGCCGAAGAGGGATGTTCGGGCCGAAGTGGGATGTTCGGGCCGAAGTGGTGTTCGGGCCGAAGTTCGGTGTTCGGGCCGAGGATGATGTTCAGGCCGAGGTTGAAGTTCGGGCCGAGGTCGGAGTTCGGGCCGAGGTTGAAGTTCGGGCCGAGGTTGAAGTTCGGCCGAAAATGAAGTTCCGGCCGGGAACAGTGAAGTGTTCGGGCCGAACTTGTTCTTGGCAGTGACGAACGAACCAGCTATTTTGGTTACTCGTGGGCGTGAAACGGACACCCGAGCTGAAAGTTATGAATGTTTTAGTATTGCACCTTTTGTCACACAATCTTGGATATTGAAGAGTTCGGGCCGAAGAGGGATGTTCGGGCCGAAGTGGTGTTTGGGCCGAAGTGGGATGTTCGGGCCGAAGTGGTGTTCGGGCCGAAGTTCGGTGTTCGGGCCGAGGATGATTATCGGGCCGAGGTTGAAGTTCGGGCCGAGGTCGGAGTTCGGGCCGAGGTTCAAGTTCGGGCCGAGGTTGAAGTTCGGGTCGAAAATGAAGTTCGGCCGAAAATGAAGTTCGGGCCGGGAACAGTGAAGAGTTCGGGCCGAACTTGTTCTTGGCAGTGACGAACGAACCAGCTATTTTGGTTACTCGTGGGCGTGAAACGGACACCCGAGCTGAAAGTTATGAATGTTTTAGTATAGCACCTTTTGTCACACAATCTTGGATATTGAAGAGTTCGGGCCGAAGAGGGATGTTCGGGCCGAAGTGGGGTTCGGGCCGAAGTGGGATGTTCGGGCCGAAGTGGTGTTCGGACCGAAGTGGTGTTCGGGCCGAAGTTCGGTGTTCGGGCCGAGGATGATGTTCGGGCCGAGGTTGAAGTTCGGGCCGAGGTCGGAGTTCGGGCCGAGGTTGAAGTTCGGGCCGAAAATGAAGTTCGGGCCGGGAACAGTGAAGAGTTCGGGCCGAACTTGTTCTTGGCAGTGACGAACGAACCAACTATTTTGGTTACTCGTGGGCGTGAAACGGACAACCGAGCTGAAAGTTATGAATGTTTTAGTATAGCACCTTTTGTCACACAATCTTGGATATTGAAGAGTTCGGGCCGAAGAGGGATGTTCGAGCCGAAGTGGTGTTCGGGCCGAAGTGGGATGTTCGGGCCGAAGTGGTGTTCGGGCCGAAGTTCGGTGTTCGGGCCGAGGATGATTATCGGGCCGAGGTTGAAGTTCGGGCCGAGGTCGGTGTTCGGGCCGAGGTTCAAGTTCGGGCCGAGGTTGAAGTTCGGGTCGAAAATGAAGTTCGGCCGAAAATGAAGTACGGGCCGGGAACAGTGAAGAGTTCGGGCCGAACTTGTTCTTGGCAGTGACGAACGAACCAGCTATTTTGGTTACTCGTGGGCGTGAAACGGACACCCGAGCTGAAAGTTATGAATGTTTTAGTATAGCACCTTTTGTCACACAATCTTGGATATTGAAGAGTTCGGGCCGAAGAGGGATGTTCGGGCCGAAGTGGTGTTCGGGCCGAAGTGGGATGTTCGGGCCGAAGTGGTGTTCGGACCGAAGTGGTGTTCGGGCCGAAGTTCGGTGTTCGGGCCAAGGATGATGTTCGGGCCGAGGTTGAAGTTCGGACCGAGTTCGGAGTTTGGGCCGAGGTTGATGTTCGGGCCGAGGTTGAAGTTCGGGCCGAAAATGAAGTTCGGGCCGGGAACAGTGAAGAGTTTGGGCCGAACTTGTTCTTGGCAGTGACGAACGAACCAGCTATTTTGGTTACTCGTGGGCGTGAAACGGACACCCGAGCTGAAAGTTATGAATGTTTTAGTATAGCACCTTTTGTCACACAATCTTGGATATTGAAGAGTTCGGGCCGAAGAGGGATGTTCGGGCCGAAGTGGGATGTTCGGGCCGAAGTGGTGTTCGGGCCGAAGTGGTGTTCCGGCCGAAGTTCGGTGTTCGGGCCGAGGATGATGTTCGGGCCGAGGTTGAAGTTCGGACCGAGTTCGGAGTTTGGGCCGAGGTTGATGTTCGGGCCGAGGTTGAAGTTCGGGCCGAAAATGAAGTTCGGGCCGGGAACAGTGAAGAGTTTGGGCCGAACTTGTTCTTGGCAGTGACGAACGAACCAGCTATTTTGGTTACTCGTGGGCGTGAAACGGACACCCGAGCTGAAAGTTATGAATGTTTTAGTATAGCACCTTTTGTCACACAATCTTGGATATTGAAGAGTTCGGGCCGAAGAGGGATGTTCGGGCCGAAGTGGGATGTTCGGGCCGAAGTGGTGTTCGGGCCGAAGTGGTGTTCCGGCCGAAGTTCGGTGTTCGGGCCGAGGATGATGTTCGGGCCGTGGTTGAAGTTCGGGTCGAGGTCGGAGTTCGGGCCGAGGTTGAAGTTCGGGCCGAGGTTGAAGTTCGGGCCGAAAATGAAGTTCGGGCCGGGAACAGTGAAGAGTTCGGGCCGAACTTGTTCTTGGCAGTGACGAACGAACCAGCTATTTTGGTTACTCATGGGCGTGAAACGGACACCCGAGCAGAAAGTTATGAATGTTTTAGTATAGCACCTTTTGTCACACAATCTTGGATATTGAAGAGTTCGTGCCGTAGAGGGATGTTCGGGGCGAAGTGGTGTTCGGGCCGAAGTGGGATGTTCGGGCCGAAGTGGTGTTCGGGCCGAAGTGGTGTTCGGGCCGAAGTTCGGTGTACGGGCCGAGGATGATTTTCGGGCCGAGGTTGAAGTTCGGGCCGAGGTCGGAGTTCGGGCCGAGGTTGAAGTTCGGGCCGAGGTTGAAGTTCGGGCCGAAAATGAAGTTTGGGCCAGGAACAGTGAAGAGTTCGGGCCGAACTTGTTCTTGGCAGTGACGAACGAACCAGCTATTTTGGTTACTCGTGGGCGTGAAACGGACACCCGAGCTGAAAGTTATGAATGTTTTAGTATAGCACCTTTTGTCACACAATCTTGGATATTGAAGAGTTCGGGCCGAAGAGGGATGTTCGGGCCGAAGTGGTATTCGGGCCGAAGTGGGATGTTCGGGCCGAAGTGGTGTTCGGGCCGAAGTTCGGTGTTCGGGCCGAGGATGATGTTCAGGCCGAGGTTGAAGTTCGGGCCGAGGTCGGAGTTCGGGCCGAGGTTGAAGTTCGGGCCGAGGTTGAAGTTCGGCCGAAAATGAAGTTCCGGCCGGGAACAGTGAAGTGTTCGGGCCGAACTTGTTCTTGGCAGTGACGAACGAACCAGCTATTTTGGTTACTCGTGGGCGTGAAACGGACACCCGAGCTGAAAGTTATGAATGTTTTAGTATAGCACCTTTTGTCACACAATCTTGGATATTGAAGAGTTCGGGCCGAAGAGGGATGTTCGGGCCGAAGTGGTGTTCGGGCCGAAGTGGGATGTTCGGGCCGAAGTGGTGTTCGGGCCGAAGTTCGGTGTTCGGGCCGAGGATGATTATCGGGCCGAGGTTGAAGTTCGGGCCGAGGTTCAAGTTCGGGCCGAGGTTGAAGTTCGGGTCGAAAATGAAGTTCGGCCGAAAATGAAGTTCGGGCCGGGAACAGTGAAGAGTTCGGGCCGAACTTGTTCTTGGCAGTGACGAACGAACCAACTATTTTGGTTACTCGTGGGCGTGAAACGGACACCCGAGCTGAAAGTTATGAATGTTTTAGTATAGCACCTTTTGTCACACAATCTTGGATATTGAAGAGTTCGGGCCGAAGAGGGATGTTCGGGCCGAAGTGGTGTTCGGGCCGAAGTGGGATGTTCGGGCCGAAGTGGTGTTCAGACCGAAGTGGTGTTCGGGCCGAAGTTCGGTGTTCGGGCCGAGGATGATGTTCGGGCCGAGGTTGAAGTTCGGGCCGAGGTCGGAGTTCGGGCCGAGGTTGAAGTTCGGGCCGAAAATGAAGTTCGGGCCGGGAACAGTGAAGAGTTCGGGCCGAACTTGTTCTTGGCAGTGACGAACGAACCAGCTATTTTGGTTACTCGTGGGCGTGAAACGGACACCCGAGCTGAAAGTTATGAATGTTTTAGTATAGCACCTTTTGTCACACAATCTTGGATATTGAAGAGATCGGGCCGAAGAGGGATGTTCGGGCCGAAGTGGTGTTCGGGCCGAAGTGGGATGTTCGGGCCGAAGTGGTGTTCGGGCCGAAGTGGTGTTCCGGCCGAAGTTCGGTGTTCGGGCCGAGGATGATGTTCGGGCCGAGGTTGAAGTTCGGGCCGAGGTCGGAGTTCGGGCCGAGGTTGAAGTTCGGGCCGAGGTTGAAGTTCGGGCCGAAAATGAAGTTCGGGCCGGGAACAGTGAAGAGTTCGGGCCGAACTTGTTCTTGGCAGTGACGAATGAACCAGCTATTTTGGTTACTCGTGGGCGTGAAACGGACACCCGAGCAGAAAGTTATGAATGTTTTAGTATAGCACCTTTTGTCACACAATCTTAGATATTGAAGAGTTCGTGCCGTAGAGGGATGTTCGGGCCGAAGTGGTGTTCGGGCCGAAGTGGGATGTTCGGGCCGAAGTGGTGTTCGGGCGGAAGTGGTGTTCGGGCCGAAGTTCGTTGTTCGGGCCGAGGATGATGTTCGGGCCGAGGTCGGAGTTCGGGCCGAGGTTGAAGTTCGGGCCGAGGTTGAAGTTCGGGCCGAAAATGAAGTTCGGGCCGGGAATAGTGAAGAGTTCGGGCCGAACTTGTTGGTCTTGGCAGTGACGAACGAACCAGCTATTTTGGTTACTCGTGGGCGTGAAACGGACACCCGAGCTGAAAGTTATGAATGTTTTAGTATAGCACCTTTTGTCACACAATCTTGGATATTGAAGAGTTCGGGCCGAAGAGGGATGTTCGGGCAGAAGTGGTGTTCGGGCCGAAGTGGGATGTTCGGGCCGAAGTGGTGTTCGGGCCGAAGTTCGGTGTTCGGGCCGAGGATGATGTTCAGGCCGAGGTTGAAGTTCGGGCCGAGGTCGGAGTTCGGGCCGAGGTTGAAGTTCGGGCCGAGGTTGAAGTTCGGGTCGAAAATGAAGTTCGGCCGAAAATGAAGTTCCGGCCGGGAACACTGAAGTGTTCGGGCCGAACTTGTTCTTGGCAGTGACGAACGAACCAGCTATTTTGGTTACTCGTGGGCGTGAAACGGACACCCGAGCTGAAAGTTATGAATGTTTTAGTATAGCACCTTTTGTCACACAATCTTGGATATTGAAGAGTTCGGGCCGAAGTGGTGTTCGGGCCGAAGTGGGATGTTCGGGCCGAAGTGGTGTTCGGGCCGAAGTTCGGTGTTCGGGCCGAGGATGATGTTCGGGCCGAGGTTGAAGTTCGGGCCGAGGTCGGAGTTCGGGCCGAGGTTGAAGTTCGGGCCGAGGTTGAAGTTCGGGCCGAAAATGAAGTTCGGGCCGAAAATGAAGTTCGGGCCGGGAACAGTGAAGAGTTCGGGCCGAACTTGTTGGTCTTGGCAGTGACGAACGAACCAGCTATTTTGGTTACTCGTGGGCGTGAAACGGACACCCGAGCTGAAAGTTATGAATGTTTTAGTATAGCACCTTTTGTCACACAATCTTGGATATTGAAGAGTTCGGGCCGAAGAGGGATGTTCGGGCCGAAGTGGTTTTCGGGCCGAAGTGGGATGTTCGGGCCGAAGTGGTGTTCGGGCCGAAGTGGTGTTCGGGCCGAAGTTCGGTGTTCGGGCCGAGGATGATGTTCGGGCCGAGGTTGAAGTTCGGGTCGAGGTCAGAGTTCGGGCCGAGGTTGAAGTTCGGGCCGAGGTTGAAGTTCGGGACGTGGTCGGAGTTCGGGCCGAGGTTGAAGTTCGGGCCGAGGTTGAAGTTCGGGCCGAGGTTGAAGTTCGGGCCGAGGTCGGAGTTCGGGCCGAGGTTGAAGTTCGGGCCGAGGTTGAAGTTCGGGCCGAAAATGAAGTTCGGGCCGAAAATGAAGTTCGGGCCGGGAACAGTGAAGAGTTCGGGCCGAACTTGTTCTTGGCAGTGACGAACGAACCAGCTATTTTGGTTACTCGTGGGCTTGAAACGGACACCCGAGCTGAAAGTTATAAATGTTTTAGTATAGCACCTTTTGTCACACAATCTTGGATATTGAAGAGTTCGGGCCGAAGAGGGATGTTCGGGCCGAAGTGGTGTTCGGGCCGAAGTGGGATGTTCGGGCCGAAGTGGTGTTCGGGCCGAAGTTCGGTGTTCGGGCCGAGGATGATTATCGGGCCGAGGTTGAAGTTCGGGCCGAGGTTCAAGTTCGGGCCGAGGTTGAAGTTCAGGTCGAAAATGAAGTTCGGCCGAAAATGAAGTTCGGGCCGGGAACAGTGAAGAGTTCGGGCCGAACTTGTTCTTGGCAGTGACGAACGAACCAGCTATTTTGGTTACTCGTGGGCGTGAAACGGACACCCGAGCTGAAAGTTATGAATGTTTTAGTATAGCACCTTTTGTCACACAATCTTGGATATTGAAGAGTTCGGGCCGAAGAGGGATGTTCGGGCCGAAGTGGTGTTCGGGCCGAAGTGGGATGTTCGGGCCGAAGTGGGATGTTCGGGCCGAAGTGGTGTTCGGGCCGAAGTTCGGTGTTCGGGCCGAGGATGATGTTCGGGCCGAGGTTGAAGTTCGGGCCGAGGTCGGAGTTCGGGCCGAGGTTGAAGTTCGGGCCGAAAATGAAGTTCGGGCCGGGAACAGTGAAGAGTTCGGGCCGAACTTGTTCTTGGCAGTGACGAACGAACCAACTATTTTGGTTACTCGTGGGCGTGAAACGGACACCCGAGCTGAAAGTTATGAATGTTTTAGTATAGCACCTTTTGTCACACAATCTTGGGTATTGAAGAGTTCGGGCCGAAGAGGGATGTTCGGGCCGAAGTGGTGTTCGGGCCGAAGTGGGATGTTCGGGCCGAAGTGGTGTTCGGGCCGAAGTGGTGTTCGGGCCGAAGTTCGGTGTTCGGGCCAAGGATGATGTTCGGGCCGAGGTTGAAGTTCGGACCGAGTTCGGAGTTTGGGCCGAGGTTGATGTTCGGGCCGAGGTTGAAGTTCGGGCCGAAAATGAAGTTCGGGCCGGGAACAGTGAAGAGTTCGGGCCGAACTTGTTCTTGGCAGTGACGAACGAACCAGCTATTTTGGTTACTCGTGGGCGTGAAACGGACACCCGAGCTGAAAGTTATGAATGTTTTAGTATAGCACCTTTTGTCACACAATCTTAGATATTGAAGAGTTCGGGCCGAAGAGGGATGTTCGGGCCGAAGTGGTGTTCGGGCCGAAGTGGGATGTTCGGGCCGTAGTGGTGTTCGGGCCGAAGTGGTGTTCCGGCCGAAGTTCGGTGTTCGGGCCGAGGATGATGTTCGGGCCGAGGTTGAAGTTCGGGCCGAGGTCGGAGTTCGGGCAGAGGTTGAAGTTCGGGCCGAGGTTGAAGTTCGGGCCGAAAATGAAGTTCGGGTCGGGAACAGTGAAGAGTTCGGGCCGAACTTGTTCTTGGCAGTGACGAACGAACCAGCTATTTTGGTTACTCGTGGGCGTGAAACGGACACCCGAGCTGAAAGTTATGAATGTTTTAGTATAGCACCTTTTGTCACACAATCTTGGATATTGAAGAGTTCGGGCCGAAGAGGGATGTTCGGGCCGAAGTGGTGTTCGGGGCGAAGTGGGATGTTCGGGCCGAAGTGGGATGTTCGGGCCGAAGTGGTGTTCGGGCCGAAGTTCGGTGTTCGGGCCGAGGATGATGTTCGGGCCGAGGTTGAAGTTCGGGCCGAGGTCGGAGTTCGGGCCGAGGTTGAAGTTCGGGCCGAAAATGAAGTTCGGGCCGGGAACAGTGAAGAGTTCGGGCCGAACTTGTTCTTGGCAGTGACGAACGAACCAACTATTTTGGTTACCCGTGGGCGTGAAACGGACACCCGAGCTGAAAGTTATGAATGTTTTAGTATAGCACCTTTTGTCACACAATCTTGGATATTGAAGAGTTCGGGCCGAAGAGGGATGTTCGGGCCGAAGTGGTGTTCGGGCCGAAGTGGGATGTTCGGGCCGAAGTGGTGTTCGGGCCGAAGTGGTGTTCGGGCCGAAGTTCGGTGTTCGGGCCCAGGATGATGTTCGGGCCGAGGTTGAAGTTCGGACCGAGTTCGGAGTTTGGGCCGAGGTTGATGTTCGGGCTGAGGTTGAAGTTCGGGCCGAAAATGAAGTTCGGGCCGGGAACAGTGAAGAGTTCGGGCCGAACTTGTTCTTGGCAGTGACGAACGAACCAGCTATTTTGGTTACTCGTGGGCGTGAAACGGACACCCGAGCTGAAAGTTATGAATGTTTTAGTATAGCACCTTTTGTCACACAATCTTGGATATTGAAGAGTTCGGGCCGAAGAGGGATGTTCGGGCCGAAGTGGTGTTCGGGCCGAAGTGGGATGTTCGGGCCGAAGTGGTGTTCCGGCCGAAGTTCGGTGTTCGGGCCGAGGATGATGTTCGGGCCGAGGTTGAAGTTCGGGCCGAGGTCGGAGTTCGGGCAGAGGTTGAAGTTCGGGCCGAGGTTGAAGTTCGGGCCGAAAATGAAGTTCGGGCCGGGAACATTGAAGAGTTCGGGCCGAACTTGTTCTTGGCAGTGACGAACGAACCAGCTATTTTGGTTACTCGTGGGCGTGAAACGGACACCCGAGCAGAAAGTTATGAATGTTTTAGTATAGCACCTTTTGTCACACAATCTTGGATATTGAAGAGTTCGTGCCGTAGAGGGATGTTCGGGCCGAAGTGGTGTTCGGGCCGAAGTGGGATGTTCGGGCCGAAGTGGTGTTCGGGCCGAAGTGGTGTTCGGGCCGAAGTTCGTTGTTCGGGCCGAGGATGATGTTCGGGCCGAGGTTGAAGTTCGGGCCGAGGTCGGAGTTCGGGCCGAGGTTGAAGTTCGGGCCGAGGTTGAAGTTCGGGCCGAAAATGAAGTTCGGGCCGAAAATGAAGTTCGGGCCGGGAACAGTGAAGAGTTCGGGCCGAACTTGTTGGTCTTGGCAGTGACGAACGAACCAGCTATTTTGGTTACTCGTGGGCGTGAAACGGACACCCGAGCTGAAAGTTATGAATGTTTTAGTATAGCAACTTTTGTCACACAATCTTGGATATTGAAGAGTTCGGGCCGAAGAGGGATGTTCGGGCCGAAGTGGTGTTCGAGCCGAAGTGGGATGTTCGGGCCGAAGTGGTGTTCGGGCCGAAGTTCGGTGTTCGGGCCGAGGATGATGTTCAGGCCGAGGTCGGAGTTCGGGCCGAGGTTGAAGTTCGGGTCGAAAATGAAGTTCGGCCGAAAATGAAGTTCCGGCGGGGAACAGTGAAGTGTTCGGGCCGAACTTGTTCTTGGCAGTGACGAACGAACCAGCTATTTTGGTTACTCGTGGGCGTGAAACGGACACCCGAGCTGAAAGTTGTGAATGTTTTAGTATAGCACCTTTTGTCACACAATCTTGGATATTGAAGAGTTCGGGCCGAAGTGGTGTTCGGGCCGAAGTGGGATGTTCGGGCCGAAGTGGTGTTCGGGCCGAAGTTCGGTGTTCGGGCCGAGGATGATGTTCGGGCCGAGGTTGAAGTTCGGCCCGAGGTCGGAGTTCGGGCCGAGGTTGAAGTTCGGGCCGAGGTTGAAGTTCGGGCCGAAAATGAAGTTCGGGCCGAAAATGAAGTTCGGGCCGAAAATGAAGTTCGGGCCGGGAACAGTGAAGAGTTCGGCCCGAACTTGTTGGTCTTGGCAGTGACGAACGAAACAGCTATTTTGGTTACTCGTGGGCGTGAAACGGACACCCGAGCTGAAAGTTATGAATGTTTTAGTATAGCACCTTTTGTCACACAATCTTGGATATTGAAGAGTTCGGGCCGAAGAGGGATGTTCGGGCCGAAGTGGTGTTCGAGCCGAAGTGGGATGTTCGGGCCGAAGTGGTGTTCGGGCCGAAGTTCGGTGTTCGGGCCGAGGATGATGTTCAGGCCGAGGTCGGAGTTCGGGCCGAGGTTGAAGTTCGGGTCGAAAATGAAGTTCGGCCGAAAATGAAGTTCCGGCCGGGAACAGTGAAGTGTTCGGGCCGAACTTGCTCTTGGCAGTGACGAACGAACCAGCTATTTTGGTTACTCGTGGGCGTGAAACGGACACCCGAGCTGAAAGTTGTGAATGTTTTAGTATAGCACCTTTTGTCACACAATCTTGGATATTGAAGAGTTCGGGCCGAAGTGGTGTTCGGGCCGAAGTGGGATGTTCGGGCCGAAGTGGTGTTCGGGCCGAAGTTCGGTGTTCGGGCCGAGGATGATGTTCGGGCCGAGGTTGAAGTTCGGGCCGAGGTCGGAGTTCGGGCCGAGGTTGAAGTTCGGGCCGAGGTTGAAGTTCGGGCCGAAAATGAAGTTCGGGCCGAAAATGAAGTTCGGGCCGAAAATGAAGTTCGGGCCGGGAACAGTGAAGAGTTCGGCCCGAACTTGTTGGTCTTGGCAGTGACGAACGAACCAGCTATTTTGGTTACTCGTGGGCGTGAAACGGACACCCGAGCTGAAAGTTATGAATGTTTTAGTATAGCACCTTTTGTCACACAATCTTGGATATTGAAGAGTTCGGGCCGAAGAGGGATGTTCGGGCCGAAGTGGTTTTCGGGCCGAAGTGGGATGTTCGGGCCGAAGTGGTGTTCGGGCCGAAGTGGTGTTCTGGCCGAAGTTCGGTGTTCGGGCCGAGGATGATCTTCGGGCCGAGGTTGAAGTTCGGGCCGAGGTCGGAGTTCGGGCCGAGGTTGAAGTTCGGGCCGAGGTTGAAGTTCGGGCCGAAAATGAAGTTCGGGCCGAGAACAGTGAAGAGTTCGGGCCAAACTTGTTCTTGGCAGTGACGAACGAACCAGCTATTTTGGTTACTCGTGGGCGTGAAACGGACACCCGAGCTGAAAGTTATGAATGTTTTAGTATAGCACCTTTTGTCACACAATCTTGGATATTGAAGAGTTCGGGGCGTAGAGGGATGTTCGGGCCGAAGTGGTGTTCGGGCCGAAGTGGTGTTCGAGCCGAAGTTCGGTGTTCGGGCCGAGGATGATGTTCGGGCCGAGGTTAAAGTTTGGGCCGAGGTCGGAGTTCGAGCCGAGGTTGAATTTCAGGCCGAGGTTGAAGTTCGGGCCGAAAATGAAGTTCGGGCCGAAAATGAAGTTCGGGCCGGGAACAGTGAAGAGTTCGGGCCGAACTTGTTCTTGGCAGTGAGGAACGAACCAGCTATTTTGGTTACTAGTGGGCGTGAAACGGACACCCGAGCTGAAAGTGATGAATGTTTTAGTATAGCACCTTTTGTCACACAATCTTGGATATTGAAGAGTTCGGGTCGAAGAGGGATGTTCGGGCCAAAGTGGTGTTCGGGCCGAAGTGGGATGTTCGGGCCGAAGTGGTGTTCGGGCTGAAGTGGTGTTCGGGCCGAAGTTCGGTGTTCGGGCCAAGGATGATGTTCGGGCCGAGTTCGGAGTTCGGGCCGAGGTTGATGTTCGGGCCGAGGTTGAAGTTCGGGCCGAAAATTAAGTTCAGGCCGGGAACAGTGAAGAGTTCGGGCTGAACTTGTTCTTGGCAGTGACGAACGAACCAGCTATTTTGGTTACTCGTGGGCGTGAAACGGACACCTGAGCTGAAAGTTATGAATGTTTTAGTATAGCACCTTTTGTCACACAATCTTGGATATTGAAGAGTTCGGGCCGAAGAGGGATGTTCGGGCCGAAGTGGTGTTCGGGCCGAAGTGGGATGTTCGGGCCGAAGTGGTGTTCGGGCCGAAGTTCGGTGTTCGGGCCGAGGATGATGTTCGGGCCGAGGTTGAAGTTCGGGTCGATGTCGGAGTTCGGGCCGAGGTTGAAGTTCGGGCCGAGGTTGAAGTTCGGGCCGAAAATGAAGTTCGGGGGCCGGGAACAGTGAAGAGTTCGGGCCGAACTTGCTCTTGGCAGTGACGAACGAACCAGCTATTTTGGTTACTCGTGGGCGTGAAACGGACACCCGAGCTGAAAGTTATGAATGTTTTAGTATAGCACCTTTTGTCACACAATCTTGGATATTGAAGAGTTCGGGCCGAAGAGGGATGTTCGGGCCGAAGTGGGATGTTCGGGCCGAAGTGGTGTTCGGGCCGAAGTTCGGTGTTCGGGCCGAGGATGATGTTCGGGCCGAGGTTGAAGTTTGGGCCGAGGTCGGAGTTCGGGCCGAGGTTGAAGTTCGGGCCGAGGTTGAAGTTCGGGCCGAAAATGAAGTTCGGGCCGAAAATGAAGTTCGGGCCGGGAACAGTGAAGAGTTCGGGCCGAACTTGTTCTTGGCAGTGACGAACGAACCAGCTATTTTGGTTACTCGTGGGCGTGAAACGGACACCTGAGCTGAAAGTTATGAATGTTTTAGTATAGCACCTTTTGTCACACAATCTTGGATATTGAAGAGTTCGGGCCGAAGAGGGATGTTCGGGCCGAAGTGGTGTTCGGGCCGAAGTGGGATGTTCGGGCCGAAGTGGTGTTCGGGCCGAAGTGGTGTTCGGGCCGAAGTTCGGTGTTCGGGCCGAGGATGATGTTCGGGCCGAGGTTGAAGTTCGGGTCGATGTCGGAGTTCGGGCCGAGGTTGAAGTTCGGGCCGAGGTTGAAGTTCGGGCCGAAAATGAAGTTCGGGCCGGGAACAGTGAAGAGTTCGGGCCGAACTTGTTCTTGGCAGTGACGAACGAACCAGCTATTTTGGTTACTTGTGGGCGTGAAACGGACACCCGAGCTGAAAGTTATGAATGTTTTAGTATAGCACCTTTTGTCACACAATCTTGGATATTGAAGAGTTCGGGCCGAAGAGGGATGTTCGGGCCGAAGTGGGATGTTCGGGCCGAAGTGGTGTTCGGGCCGAAGTTCGGTGTTCGGGCCGAGGATGATGTTCGGGCCGAGGTTGAAGTTTGGGCCGAGGTCGGAGTTCGGGCCGAGGTTGAAGTTCGGGCCGAGGTTGAAGTTCGGGCCGAAAATGAAGTTCGGGCCGAAAATGAAGTTCGGGCCGGGAACAGTGAAGAGTTCGGGCCGAACTTGTTCTTGGCAGTGACGAACGAACCAGCTATTTTGGTTACTCGTGGGCGTGAAACGGACACCCGAGTTGAAAGTTATGAATGTTTTAGTATAGCACATTTTGTCACAAAATCTTGGATATTGAAGAGTTCGGGCCGAAGAGGGATGTTCGGGCCGAAGTGGTGTTCGGGCCGAAGTGGGATGTTCGGGCCGAAGTGGTGTTCGGGCCGAAGTGGTGTTCTGGCCGAAGTTCGGTGTTCGGGCCGAGGATGATCTTCGGCCCAAGGTTGAAGTTCGGGCCGAGGTCGGAGTTCGGGCCGAGGTTGAAGTTCGGGCCGAGGTTGAAGTTCGGGCCGAAAATGAAGTTCGGGCCGGGAACAGTGAAGAGTTCGGGCCGAACTTGTTCTTGGCAGTGACGAACGAACCAGCTATTTTGGTTACTCTTGGGCGTGAAACAGACACCCGAGCTGAAAGTTATGAATGTTTTAGTATAGCACCTTTTGTCACACAATCTTGGATATTGAAGACTTCGGGCCGAAGAGGGATGTTCGGGCCGAAGTTATAATGGGTGTCCAAAACTGATACTGATGGCCCATGAACCATTATAACTAGTAACCATGACCAGTAGCCTATAGATATACATTTTACAAGTAATAGGTGTCCATAACCCATAACCAAGGCCAGTGAACCATTATAACCACTACATGTCCATAACTCATATCGATGGTCCTTGAACCATTATAACTACTAGCCATGACCAATAGCCTATAAATAACCATTTTACAAGTAATAGGTGTCCATTACCCGTAACAATCGTCGTCGAACCATTATAACCACTAGATGTCCATAACTGATACTGATGGCCCTTGAACCATTATAACTACTAGCCATGACCAATAGCCTATAGATATCCATTTTACAAGTAATAGGTGTCCATAACCCATAACCATGGTCCTTGAATCATTATAACCACTAGATGTCCATAACTGATACTGATGGCCCTTGAACCATTATAACTACCAGCCATGTCCAACAGCCTACAGATATCCATTTTACAAGTAATAGGTGCCCTTGAACCATTATAACTACTAGCCATGACCAATAGCCTATAAATATCCATTTTACAAGTAATAGGCGTCCATAACCCTTAACCAAGGCGAGTGAACCATTATAACCACTACATGTCCATAACTCATATCGATGGCCCTTGAACCATTATAACTACTAGCCATGACCAATAGCTTATAGATATCCATTTTACAAGTAATAGGTCCCTTGAACCATTATAACTACTAGCCATGTCCAATAGCTTACAGATATCCATTTAACAAGTAATAGATGTCCATAACTGATACTGATGGCCGATGAACCATTATAACTAGTAACCATGACCAGTAGCCTATAGATATCCATTTACAAGTAATAGGTGTCCATAACCTATAACCAAGGCCAGTGAACCATTATAACCACTACATGTCCATAACTCATATCAATGGTCCTTGAACCATTATAACTACTAGCCATGACCAATAGCCTATAGATAACCATTTTACAGGTAATAGGTGTCCATTACCCATAACAATCATCTTCGAACCATTATAACCACTAGAATAGGTGTCCATAACCCATAACCAAGGCCAGTGAACCATTATAACCACTACATGTCCATAACTCATATCGATGGCCCTTGTACCATTATAACTACTAGCCATGACCAATAGCCTATAGATATCCATTTTACAAGTAATAGGTGTCCATAACCCATAACCATGGTCCTTGAATCATTATAACCACTGGATGTCCATAACTGATACTGATGGCCCTTGAACCATTATAATTACTAGCCATGTCCAATAGCCTACAGATATACATTTTACAAGTAATAGGTGTCTATAACCCATAACCATGGTTCTTGAACCATTATAACCACTAGATGTCCATAACTGATACTTATGGCCCATGAACCATTATAACTAGTAACCATGACCAGTAGCCTATAGATATCCATTTTACAAGTAATAGGTGTCCATAACCCATAACCAAGGCCAGTGAACCATTATAACCACTACATGTCCATAACTCATATCGATGGCCCTTGAACCATAATAACTACTAGCCATGACCAATAGCCTATAGATATCCATTTTACAAGTAATAGGTGTCCATATCCCATAACCATGGTCCTTGAACCATTATAACTAGTAGTTGTCCATAACTGATACTGATGGTCCTTGAACCATTATAACTACTAGCCATGACCAACAGCCTATAAATATCCATTTTACAAGTAATAGGTGTCCATAACCCATAACCAAGGCCAGTGAACCATTATAACCACTACATGTCCATAACTCATATCGATGGCCCTTGAACCATTATAACTACTAGCCATGACCAATAGCCTATAGATATCCATTTTACAAGTAATAGGTGTCCATAACCCATCACCATGGTCCTTGAATCATTATAACCACTGGATGTCCATAACTGATACTGATGGCCCTTGAACCATTATAACTACTAGCCATGTCCAATAGCCTATAGATATACATTTTACAAGTAATAGGTGTCCATAACCCATAACCATGGTTCTTGAGCCATTATAACCACTAGATGTCCATAACTGATACTGATGACCCATGAACCATTATAACTAGTAACCATGACCAATAGCCTATAGATATCCATTTTACAAGTAATAGGTGTCCGTAACCCATAACCAAGGCCAATGAACCATTATAACCACTACATGTCCATAACTCATATCGATGGCCCTTGTACCATTATAACTACTAGCCATGTCCAATAGCCTACAGATATCCATTTTACAAGTAATAGGTGTCCATAACCCATAACCATGGTTCTTGAACCATTATAACCACTAGATGTCCATAACTGATACTGATGGCCCATGAACCATTTTAACTAGTAACTTTGACCAGTACCCTACAGATATCCATTTTACAAGTAATAGGTGTCCATAACCCATAACCAAGGCCAGTGAACCATTATAACCACTACATGTCCATAACTCATATCGATGGCCCCTGAACCATTATAACTACTAGCCATGACCAATAGTCTATAGATATCCATTTTACAAGTAATAGGTGTCCATAACCCATAACCATGGTCCTTGAACCATTATAATAACTAGATGTCCATAACTGATACTGATGGCCCTTGAACCATTATAACTACTAGCTATGACCGATAGCCTATAAATATACATTTTACAAGTAATAGGTGTCCATAACCCATAACCAAGGCCATTGAACCATTATAACCACTACATGTCTATAACTCATATCGATGGCCCTTGAACCATTATAACTACTAGCCATGACCAATAGCCTATAGATAACCATTTTACAAGTAATAGGTGTCCATTACCCATAACAATCGTCGTCGAACCATTATAACCACTAGATATCCATAACTGATACTGATGGCCCTTGAACCATTATAACTAGTAGCCATGACGAATAGCCTATAGATATCAATTTTACAAGTAATAGGTGTCCTTAACCCATAACCAAGGCCAGTGAACCATTGTAACCACTACATGTCCATAACTCATATCGATGGCCCTTGAACCATTATAACTACTAGCCATGACCAATAGCCTATAGATATCCATTTTAAAAGTAATAGGTGTCCATTACGCATAACAATCGTCCCTGAACCATTATAACCACTAGATTTCCATAACTGATACCGATGGCCCTTGAACCATTATAACTACTAGCCATGACCAATAGCCTATAGATATCCATTTTACAAGTAATAGGTGTCCATAACCCATAACCATGGTCCTTGAACCGTTATAACAACTAGATGTCCATAACTGATACTGATGGCCCTTGAACCATTATAACTACTAGCCATGACCAATAGCCTATAGATATACATTTTACAAGTAATAGGTGTCCATAACCCACAACCAAGGACATTGAACCATTATAACCACTACATGTCCATAACTCATATCGATGGCCCTTGAACCATTATAACTACTAGCCATGACCAATAGCTTATAGATAACCATTTTACAAGTAATAGGTGTCCATTACCCATAACAATCGTCGTCGAACCATTATAACCACTAGATGTCCATAACTGACACTGATGGCCCTTGAACCTTTATAACTACTAGCCTTGACCAATAGCCTATAGATATCCATTTTACAAGTAATAGGTGCCCATAACCCATAACCATGGTCCTTGAATCATTATAACCACTAGATGTCTATAACTGATACTGATGGCCCTTGAACCATTATAACTATAGCCATGTCCAACAGCCTACAGATATCCATTTTACAAGTAATAGGTGCCCTTGAACCATTATAACTACTAGCAATGACCAATAGCCTATAAATATCCATTTTACAAGTAATAGGCGTCCATAACCCATAACCAAGGCGAGTGAACCATTATAACCACTACATGTCCATAACTCATATCGATGGCCCTTGAACCATTATAACTACTAGCCATGACCAATAGCCTATAGATATCCATTTTACAAGTAATAGGTCCCTTGAACCATTATAACTACTAGCCATGTCCAATAGCTTACAGGTATCCATTTAACAAGTAATAGATGTCCATAACTGATACTGATGGCCCATGAACCATTATAACTAGTAACCATGACCAGTAGCCTATAGATATCCATTTTACAAGTAATAGGTGTCCATAACCTATAACCAAGGCCAGTGAACCATTATAACCACTACATGTCCATAACTCATATCAATGGTCCTTGAACCATTATAACTACTAGCCATGACCAATAGCCTATAGATAACCATTTTACAAGTAATAGGTGTCCATTACCCATAACAATCATCTTCAAACCATTATAACCACTAGAATAGGTGTCCATAACCCATAACCAAGGCCAGTGAACCATTATAACCACTACATGTCCATAACTCATATCGATGGCCCTTGAACCATTATAACTACTAGCCATGACCAATAGCCTATAGATATCCATTTTACAAGTAATAGGTGTCCATAACCCATAACCATGGTTCTTGAATCATTATAACCACTGGATGTCCATAACTGATACTGATGGCCCTTGAACCATTATAATTACTAGCCATGTCCAATATCCTACAGATATACATTTTACAAGTAATAGGTGTCTATAACCCATAACCATGGTTCTTGAACCATTATAACCACTAGATGTCCATAACTGATACTGATGGCCCATGAACCATTATAACTAGTAACCATGACCAGTAGCCTATAGATATCCATTTTACAAGTAATAGGTGTCCATAACCCATAACCAAGGCCAGTGAACCATTATAACCACTACATGTCCATAACTCATATCGATGGCCCTTGAACCATAATAACTACTAGCCATGACCAATAGCCTATAGATATCCATTTTACAAGTAATAGGTGTCCATAACCCATAACCATGGTCCTTGAACCATTATAACCAGTAGTTGTCCATAACTGATACTGATGGTCCTTGAACCATTATAACTACTAGCCATGACCAATAGCCTATAAATATCCATTTTACAAGTAATAGGTGTCCATAACCCATAACCAAGGCCAGTGAACCATTATAACCACTACATGTCCATAACTCATATCGATGGCCCTTGAACCATTATAACTACTAGCCATGACCAATAGCCTATAGATATCCATTTTACAAGTAATAGGTGTCCATAACCCATAACCAAGGCCAGTGAACCATTATAACCACTACATGTCCATAACTCATATCGATGGCCCTTGAACCATTATAACTACTAGCCATGACCAATAGCCTATAGATATCCATTTTACAAGTAATAGGTGTCCATAACCCATAACCATGGTCCTTGAATCATTATAACCACTAGATGTCCATAACTGATACTGATGGACCATGAACCATTATAACTACTAGCCATGTCCAATAGCCTACAGATATCCATTTTACAAGTAATAGGTGTCCATAACCCATAACCATGGTCCTTGAATCATTATAACCACTAGATGTCCATAACTGATACTGATGGCCCTTGAACCATTATAACTACTAGCCATGTCCAATAGCCTATAGATATACATTTTACAAGTAATAGGTGTCCATAACCCATAACCATGGTTCTTGAGCCATTATAACCACTAGATGTCCATAACTGATACTGATGGCCCATGAACCATTATAACTAGTAACCATGACCAATAGCCTATAGATATCCATTTTACAAGTAATAGGTGTCCGTAACCCATAACCAAGGCCAATGAACCATTATAACCACTACATGTCCATAACTCATATCGATGGCCCTTGTACCATTATAACTACTAGCCATGACCAATAGCCTATAGATATCCATTTTACAAGTAATAGGTGTCCATAACCCATAACCATGGTCCTTGAACCGTTATAACAACTAGATGTCCATAACTGATACTGATGGCCCTTGAACCATTATAACTACTAGCCATGACCAATAGCCTATAGATATACATTTTACAAGTAATAGGTGTCCATAACCCACAACCAAGGCCATTGAACCATTATAACCACTACATGTCCATAACTCATATCGATGGCCCTTGAACCATTATAACTACTAGCCATGACCAATAGCCTATAGATAACCATTTTACAAGTAATAGGTGTCCATTACCCATAACAATCGTCGTCGAACCATTATAACCACTAGATGTCCATAACTGACACTGATGGCCCTTGAACCTTTATAACTACTAGCCTTGACCAATAGCCTATAGATATCCATTTTACAAGTAATAGGTGTCCATAACCCATAACCATGGTCCTTGAATCATTATAACCACTAGATGTCCATAACTGATACTGATGGCCCTTGAACCATTATAACTACTAGCCATGTCCAACAGCCTACAAATATCCATTTTACAAGTAATAGGTGCCCTTGAACCATTATAACTACTAGCCATGACCAATAGCCTATAAATATCCATTTTACAAATAATAGGCGTCCATAACCCATAACCAAGGCCAGTGAACCATTATAACCACTACATGTCCATAACTCATATCGATGGCCCTTGAACCATTATAACTACTAGCCATGACCAATAGCCTATAGATATCCATTTTACAAGTAATAGGTCCCTTGAACCATTATAACTACTAGCCATGTCCAATAGCTTACAGATATCCATTTAACAAGTAATAGATGTCCATAACTGATACTGATGGCCCATGAACCATTATAACTAGTAACCATGACCAGTAGCCTATAGATATCCATTTTACAAGTAATAGGTGTCCATAACCCATAACCAAGGCCAGTGAACCATTATAACCACTACATGTCCATAACTCATATCGATGGCCCTTGAACCATTATAACTACTAGCCATGACCAATAGCCTATAGATATCCATTTTACAAGTAATAGGTGTCCATACCCATAACCGTGGCCCTTGAATCATTATAACCACTGGATGTCCATAACTGATACTGATGGCCCTTGAACCATTATAACTACTAGCCATGTCCAATAGCCTACAGATATCCATTTTACAAGTAATAGGTGTCCATAACCCATAACCATGGTTCTTGAACCATGATAACCACTAGATATCCATAACTGATACTGATGGCCCTTGAACCATTATAACTAGTAGCCATGACGAATAGCCTATAGATATCGATTTTACAAGTAATAGGTGTCCTTAACCCATAACCAAGGCCAGTGAACCATTGTAACCACTACATGTCCATAACTCATATCGATGGCCCTTGAACCATTATAACTACTAGCCAAGACCAATAGCCTATAGATATCCATTTTAAAAGTAATAGGTGTCCATTACGCATAACAATCGTCCCTGAACCATTATAACCACTAGATTTCCATAACTGATACCGATGGCCCTTGAACCATTATAACTACTAGCCATGACCAATAGCCTATAGATATCTATTTTACAAGTAATAGGTGTCCATAACCCATAACCATGGTCCTTGAACCGTTATAACAACTAGATGTCCATAACTGATACTGATGGCCCTTGAACCATTATAACTACTAGCCATGACCAATAGCCTATAGATATACATTTTACAAGTAATAGGTGTCCATAACCCACAACCAAGGCCATTGAACCATTATAACCACTACATGTCCATAACTCATATCGATGGCCCTTGAACCATTATAACTACTAGCCATGACCAATAGCCTATAGATAACCATTTTACAAGTAATAGGTGTCCATTACCCATAACAATCGTCGTCGAACCATTATAACCACTAGATGTCCATAACTGACACTGATGGCCCTTGAACCTTTATAACTACTAGCCTTGACCAATAGCCTATAGATATCCATTTTACAAGTAATAGGTGTCCATAACCCATAACCATGGTCCTTGAATCATTATAACCACTAGATGTCCATAACTGATACTGATGGCCCTTGAACCATTATAACTACTAGCCATGTCCAACAGCCTACAAATATCCATTTTACAAGTAATAGGTGACCTTGAACCATTATAACTACTAGCCATGACCAATAGCCTATAAATATCCATTTTACAAATAATAGGCGTCCATAACCCATAACCAAGGCCAGTGAACCATTATAACCACTACATGTCCATAACTCATATCGATGGCCCTTGAACCATTATAACTACTAGCCATGACCAATAGCCTATAGATATCCATTTTACAAGTAATAGGTCCCTTGAACCATTATAACTACTAGCCATGTCCAATAGCTTACAGATATCCATTTAACAAGTAATAGATGTCCATAACTGATACTGATGGCCCATAAACCATTATAACTAGTAACCATGACCAGTAGCCTATAGATATCAATTTTACAAGTAATAGGTGTCCATAACCCATAACCAAGGCCAGTGAACCATTATAACCACTACATGTCCATAACTCATATCGATGGCCCTTGAACCATTATAACTACTAGCCATGACCAATAGCCTATAGATATCCATTTTACAAGTAATAGGTGTCCATACCCATAACCGTGGCCCTTGATTCATTATAACCACTAGATGTCCATAACTGATACTGATGGCCCTTGAACCATTATAACTACTAGCCATGTCCAATAGCCTACAGATATCCATTTTACAAGTAAGAGGTGTCCATAACCCATAACCATGGTTCTTGAACCATGATAACCACTAGATATCCATAACTGATACTGATGGCCCTTGAACCATTATAACTAGTAGCCATGACGAATAGCCTATAGATATCGATTTTACAAGTAATAGGTGTCCTTAACCCATAACCAAGGCCAGTGAACCATTGTAACCACTACATGTCCATAACTCATATCGATGGCCCTTGAACCATTATAACTACTAGCCATGACCAATAGCCTATAGATATCCATTTTAAAAGTAATAGGTGTCCATTACGCATAACAATCGTCCCTGAACCATTATAACCACTAGATTTCCATAACTGATACCGATGGCCCTTGAACCATTATAACTACTAGCCATGACCAATAGCCTATACATATCTATTTTACAAGTAATAGGTGTCCATAACCCATAACCATGGTCCTTGAACCGTTATAACAACTAGATGTCCATAACTGATACTGATGGCCCTTGAACCATTATAACTACTAGCCATGACCAATAGCCTATAGATATACATTTTACAAGTAATAGGTGTCCATAACCCACAACCAAGGCCATTGAACCATTATAACCACTACATGTCCATAACTCATATCGATGGCCCTTGAACCATTATAACTACTAGCCATGACCAATAGCCTATAGATAACCATTTTACAAGTAATAGGTGTCCATTACCCATAACAATCGTCGTCGAACCATTATAACCACTAGATGTCCATAACTGACACTGATGGCCCTTGAACCTTTATAACTACTAGCCTTGACCAATAGCCTATAGATATCCATTTTACAAGTAATAGGTGTCCATAACCCATAACCATGGTCCTTGAATCATTATAACCACTAGATGTCCATAACTGATACTGATGGCCCTTGAACCATTATAACTACTAGCCATGTCCAACAGCCTACAAATATCCATTTTACAAGTAATAGGTGCCCTTGAACCATTATAACTACTAGCCATGACCAATAGCCTATAAATATCCATTTTACAAATAATAGGCGTCCATAACCCATAACCAAGGCCAGTGAACTATTATAACCACTACATGTCCATAACTCATATCGATGGCCCTTGAACCATTATAACTACTAGCCATGACCAATAGCCTATAGATATCCATTTTACAAGTAATAGGTCCCTTGAACCATTATAACTACTAGCCATGTCCAATAGCTTACAGATATCCATTTAACAAGTAATAGATGTCCATAACTGATACTGATGGCCCATGAACCATTATAACTAGTAACCATGACCAGTAGCCTATAGATATCCATTTTACAAGTAATAGGTGTCCATAACCCATAACCAAGGCCAGTGAACCATTATAACCACTACATGTCCATAACTCATATCGATGGCCCTTGAACCATTATAACTACTAGCCATGACCAATAGCCTATAGATATCCATTTTACAAGTAATAGGTGTCCATACCCATAACCATGGCCCTTGAATCATTATAACCACTAGATGTCCATAACTGATACTGATGGCCCTTGAACCATTATAACTACTAGCCATGTCCAATAGCCTACAGATATCCATTTTACAAGTAATAGGTGTCCATAACCCATAACCATGGTTCTTGAACCATGATAACCACTAGATATCCATAACTGATACTGATGGCCCTTGAACCATTATAACTAGTAGCCATGACGAATAGCCTATAGATATCGATTTTACAAGTAATAGGTGTCCATAACCCATAACCATGGTTCTTGAGCCATTATAACCACTAGATGTCCCTAACTGATACTGATGGCCCATGAACCATTATAACTAGTAACCATGACCAGTAGCCAATAGATATCCATTTTACAAGTAATAGGTGTCCATAACCCATAACCAAGGCCAATGAACCATTATAACCACTACATGTCCATAACTCATATCGATGGCCCTTGTACCATTATAACTACTAGCCATGTCCAATAGCCTACAGATATCCATTTTACAAGTAATAGGTGTCCATAACCCATAACCATGGTTCTTGAACCATTATAACCACTAGATGTCCATAACTGATACTGATGGCCCATGAACCATTATAACTAGTAACCATGACCAGTAGCCTATAGATATCCATTTTACAAGTAATAGGTGTCCATAACCCACAACCAAGGCCATTGAACCATTATAACCACTACATGTCCATAACTCATATCGATGGCCCTTGAACCATTATAATTACTAGCCATGACCAATAGCCTATAGATAACCATTTTACAAGTAATAGGTGTCCATTACCCATAACAATCGTCGTCGAACCATTGTAACCACTAGATGTCCATAACTGACACTGATGGCCCTTGAACCTTTATAACTACTAGCCTTGACCAATAGCCTATAGATATCCATTTTACAAGTAATAGGTGTCCATAACCCATAACCATGGTCCTTGAATCATTATAACCACTTGATGTCCATAACTGATACTGATGGCCCTTGAACCATTATAACTACTAGCCATGTCCAACAGCCTACAAATATCCATTTTACAAGTAATAGGTGCCCTTGAACCATTATAACTACTAGCCATGACCAATAGCCTATAAATATCCATTTTACAAATAATAGGCGTCCATAACCCATAACCAAGGCCAGTGAACCATTATAACCACTACATGTCCATAACTCATATCGATGGCCCTTGAACCATTATAACTACTAGCCATGACCAATAGCCTATAGATATCCATTTTACAAGTAATAGGTCCCTTGAACGATTATAACTACTAGCCATGTCCAATAGCTTACAGATATCCATTTAACAAGTAATAGATGTCCATAACTGATACTGATGGCCCATGAACCATTATAACTAGTAACCATGACCAGTAGCCTATAGATATCCATTTTACAAGTAATAGGTGTCCATAACCCATAACCAAGGCCTGTGAACCATTATAACCACTACATGTCCATAACTCATATCGATGGTCCTTGAACCATTATAACTACTAGCCATGACCAATAGCCTATAGATAACCATTTTACAAGTAATAGGTCTCCATTACCCATAACAATCATCGTCGAACCATTATAACCACTAGATGTCCATAACTGACACTTATGCCCCTAGAACCATTATAACTACTAGCCATGACCAATAGCCTATAGATATCCATTTTACAAGTAATAGGTGTCCATAACCCATAACCATGGTCTTTGAATCATTATAACCACTAGATGTCCATAACTGATACTGATGGCCCTTGAACCATTATAACTACTAGCCATGTCCAATAGCCTACAGATATACATTTTACAAGTAATAGGTGTCCATAACCCATAACCATGGTTCTTGAACCATTATAACCACTAGATGTCCATAACTGATACTAATGGCCCATGAACCATTATAACTAGTAACCATGACCAGTAGCCTATAGATATCGATTTTACAAGTAATAGGTGTCCATAACCCATAACCAAGGCTAGTGAACCATTATAACTACTACATGTCCATAACTCATATCGATGGAAAGGCCGTGTTGACTTGTTGACCTTTTCTCTCAAGGTTGGCGATTTCTGATTCCGTTTTTTCTCTTCTGAGTTCGTTGATTTCGACGGCGGGTTCTCCAATTTCTCTTCTGATTCGTTTTTGCTTGGTATTCACTGTCAATCTTTCAATCATTGTTGGATTATATTGTGAAGATCAAGGTTTCTATTAGAGATTATATTGCGAATTTCAACCATACGTACAATTATTATAAACCCTACGTTCGTTTTTGATTGTCAAAAAGAACCCTACGTTCGATTTGATTCCTAAACCCTACGTCTGTTTACTGTTAGATCTTACGTTCGTTTGTTTCATCTGATTCTGATTGTTAGTTTTCCTGTTTTCTATTAAAACCATACGTTGTTCTTTGTTGATTTCCGAATACAGTTCTTTGTTTATTGTTATAACTACACCTAGGGTTTCTGTTTGGCTGCGTACGTTTTATGGAGGGGGATACGAATGACACAGGTCAAGGACCTAATTCTCTTGCTGCGAAATTGAAGAATATTGACGGTAAAATTGTGGGAAAATCTGGAAATATCTTATTTCCACGCAGTGCTATTCGTGGACAGGTATTGGCGCCTACTTCAGGTGCAGCTCCGACAATGGCATCTGGTGCTACTGTTGTTAACACTCAAGTTCAACCACAATCAGGCTTGGTTGCTGATGAACCTGGTTCAAGTCACAAAGAGATTCCAGGATCAGGTAAAAAAGAAAATGTTCCACAAAAACCATCCTATGCATCGGTCACTAAGAGTATGGGAGATGCCACAAAAATTAATTTTCGTAAAATTCATACTCCTGAAAATGATGGAGACATAGATGTCACAATTCCCATTGAATCTGTTAAAGAAGTTGCAAAAAGGTTTTCAAACACACTGTATGGTTACTTCTTGGGCAAACGCCTAGCCTTCCCAATTGTGGAATACTATGTCAGGAACGTATGGAGTAAGTTTGGGCTGAACAGAGTTATGATGAATGCTAAAGGCTTCTTTTTCTTTAAATTTGACACTCATAAAGGGTTAGAGAATGTGCTTGAAAACGGTCCATGGATGATTCGAAACAACCCAATTATTCTTAAAGAATGGTCCCCTAATACCACTCTAACAAAAGAAGACCTTACGAAAATTCCTATTTGGGTTAAATTTCATGATGTTCCAATGGCTGCTTTCACGGATGATGGGTTAAGTATGATTGCCTCAAAGATAGGTACACCAAAAATGTTAGACTCCTATACTAGTACGATGTGCATGGAATCATGGGGCCGTAATAGTTTTGCTAGGGCCTTAATTGAGGTTGACTCCGATACTGATCTACGGGATTCTCTTCTAATAGCAATCCCATCTATTGACGGTCCAGGTGTTTCTAAAGAAAGGGTCCGTCTTGAATATGAATGGAAACCTCCAAGGTGCTCTGTTTGCAAACTCTTTGGCCACACTCTGGAGGGCTGCCCGCACACTTTAAAACCACATGAGAAAGAAGTTACAACGGAGGATGATGGATTTCATTTAGTGGGGCAGAAAACTCGTAAGATGAAGTCTAGGTCAAATTTTCAGTATCGTCCCAAGGGCAGTAACAATAATGAGACCAGAACTAGCTATGGGTCGGAATCAGGAAAGCAAGATGTTTACAGTAATAGTGTAAATAATGGGGGTCCCCATTATGTTGCACCTACTGTATGTAATAATATGAACAGTAATAGTGTAGATAATACTATACCTATTGTTCATCTTGATGCCCGTATGAAAAACAAATTGGATGCTAATAGTAATAGTGCTGATGACACACAGTGTCATACTTCACCTACTATTAGTACGTTTAATCCTACTCCGAGTGGCTACAGTAATAGTATAGATGGTGTGAAAAAAACACACCATGCTAGACCTATTGTTCCACGTAAGGAGGGTTCTTCAAATCAGGCCATGTCTTTGAATATTCCTACCTCAAATGGGTATGATGTTCTAAGTAGCTATGAGGAAAATGATGATGAGGTAGCTGAATTAAACAATGAAACTTCCAAGTTTATGGGATCTTCAGTCGTGAATACAAAAAAGGGGGCAAGCACTCCCTCTGGTGAGGTCTTTAATGTTTAGCATAGCTTCATGGAACATAAGGGGTCTGAATCACTCCCCTAAACAAAAAGAGGTTCGTCAGGTGGTTGTAGATAACCAGTTGAGCATATGTGCAATTCTTGAATCGCATGTAGATGTAGTAGAAGTCTATGATGTTTGTAAGAAAGTGTGTGCTAGTTGGAAGTGGTCGTCTAATGGTCAGTTGTGTGATAAAGGCTCTCGTATTATCTTAGGTTGGGATGACAATTTGGTGGATGTTATGACTCTTTCTCAGTCAAATCAAGTCATTCATGTCCAGATTGTTACAAAAAATGATAGGAAGTCTTTCTTCTGTTCATTTGTTTATGCAGCTACCTATTATACGGATCGTAGAATGCTATGGCAGAATCTGAATGCTCATAGCACGTTTATGGCTGATAAACCTTGGGTTATTATGGGTGATTTTAATGTTTCACTTAACATTGAAGATCACTCTTGTGGTGGTTATCAGCCTAATATTGCTATGCGAGAATTTCGGGAGTGTGTCAATTTTGCAGGTTTGATGGACATCAATAGTACCGGTCTTCATTTCACTTGGAACCAAAAACCCCAAGGCTCTAATGGTACTCTGAAGAAAATTGATCGTATCATGGGAAACCAGAATTTCATAAATCTTTTCCCTAGTTCTTTGGCCATTTTTCACCCGTATCGTATTTCAGACCATACTCCGTGTATCTTACGCATTCCTGATGTTTCAAAGTTTCAGCCTAAGCCTTTCAAATTCTTCAATTTTTTGACTGAAAAGGAAGGTTTTAGGGACATTGTGTCTAAAGCTTGGAAGACCAGAATTAAGGGTTGCGCGATGTATAGGGTCGTTAAGAGATTGAAAGAATCAAAATCTCCTCTTCGCAAATTGCTAAGGGACCAAGGGAACCTGCACTCTAAAGTTAAATTTCTTCGAGCTGAGTTAGACACAGTTCAGGTAGCTTTGGACAAAAATCCCCACTGTCCAATGTTGCGGGAGGAGGAAGCTAGGTACTTAATTGCTTTCAAAGCTGCAGTGTTAGATGAAGAGCGTTTTCTAAAACAAAAATCCAAAATCGAGTGGTTAAGGGTGGGGGATTCTAACTCTGCATACTTCCATAATGCAGTCAAGAGTAAATGCCATAGAAACAGAATTGATGCTATCACGGACGGGTCAAATATTATGTATGAAGGAAAGGAGGTGGCAGCTGCGTTTGTTAATCATTATCAAAACTTCCTTGGTATTGCTGGAACTGTTTCCCCTTTGGATACCCATGATTTATTTTCTAATACTATTGACCCGCTAAAGGCAGCACATATGGTTCGGGATGTTACTGTTGAGGAAATAAAGAATGCTGTTTTTTCTATTGGCAATGATAAAGCTCCCGGACCTGATGGTTTTACAGCTTTGTTTTTTAAAAAGGCTTGGGATGTTGTGGGCGATGACCTGTGTTGTGCAGTCCGTGAGTTCTTTGACAATGGTAAACTCCTTAAAGAGGTTAACCATACTATCCTGGCTCTGATCCCAAAAATCACTACTCCGTCAAAAACCACGGATTATAGGCCTATATCTTGCTGCAATGTCATTTATAAATGCATTAGTAAAATCATCACTAACAGGCTCACTGATTCTATTGGGGATATTGTTGGAGTTAACCAATCTGCGTTTATTCCGGGCCGTCGAATTTCGGATAATATCCTCCTTACACAAGAACTAATGCATAATTACCATATCCATTATGGTGTCCCTAGATGTGCTTTCAAGGTTGATATCCAAAAGGCCTATGACACTGTAGATTGGTCGTTCCTTCGAGCTGTTTTATATGGGTTTGGTTTTCACCATAAACTAATCAGCTGGATTATGGAATGTGTCACTTCCCCATCCTTTTCTATATGCATAAACGGTAATGTTCATGGCTGGTTTCAGGGCAAGAGGGGCTTAAGACAAGGGGATCCTATGTCTCCTTATCTGTTTACCCTAGTAATGGAAATCTTATCTCTTATTATTCAGAGGAGGGTTAGGGGAAGTCCGGATTTTAAGTACCATAAAGGCTGTGAGCATCAAAAGATTGTGAACTTGTGTTTTGCGGATGATCTCTTCCTGTTTTCTCGGGGGAATGCTGTTTCTGTGCAGCTTATTGTAGATGCTTTGAATGAATTTAAAGAGGTGTCGGGGCTGGTTCCTAGCATTCCTAAAAGTACGGTGTTTTTCTGCAATGTTCCAACCTTAACCCGTAATGACATCCTACAGCTATTGCCTTTTGAAGAAGGTACTTTACCTGTTAAATATTTGGGTGTTCCTCTCATTTCTTCTCGTTTAAAGTATAGGGACTGCAAATGCCTTGTTGAAAAATTAGAAAAAAGGATTAATGATTGGAAAAACAAGTCCCTTTCTTTTGCGGGAAGATTGCAACTAATCATGTCTGTCCTATCGAACATGCACACGTATTGGGCTTCTGTTTTCATATTGCCTACCCGTGTCACGAATGAGTTGGAAAAATTAATGAGGGGTTTCCTTTGGTCCCAAGGGGATATGAAGAATGGAAAGGCAAAGGTGTCATGGGAGGTAGTTTGCAAACCTAAGTGTGAAGGCGGTCTTGGTATTCGCAAAATGCATGACTTTAATACAGCTCTTATGGCATTTCACATTTGGAGCATTGTTTCTAATAAGGAATCTTTGTGGGTTAAATGGATCCACTCATATAAATTGAAAGGCCGGAGTCTATGGGACGTACCTAGCACGGGTATTATGACTTGGACTTGGAGGAAACTCCTTCAAATCAGAAATGCTATCCGTCCCTTCCTATGGCATCTTGTTCGGGATGGGAAGTCTATTTCTATTTGGTTTGACAATTGGTGTGTGGCTAGCCCGCTAATTCAGTATCTAACACCTCGAGATGTTTATAGTGCAGGTTTTTCTCTGCAGGACAAAATTCATAATCTTATTGTTAATGATCGCTGGATTTGGCCGAGAAACTGGGATCAACGTTTTCCTACTATAGTCCATCTGCCTGTCCCTCAAATAATAACGGGAAGCAAAGATATTACTGTTTGGCGGGATGCAAGTGGGAATGATAATACGTTTTCTGTGTCTCGCGCTTGGAACTCTATCAGAAGCAGAGACAATATGGTGCCATGGCAAATGGTTGTGTGGTTCACTCATTGTATTCCCCGTCATGCCTTTCATTTGTGGCTCGTCATGAATAATCGTCTCAAAACCCAAGATCTTTTACGGCATTGGGATGTAAGCCCAGATATTGATGTCGCCTTGTTAAAATGCCCTTTTTGTGGTACAGTTCCGGATTCCCATAGACACTTATACTTTGAATGTTACTACACATCAGCTATTTGGGTTAAGGTGCGGATTCTGGTGGATATGGATAATATCTCACCTGTTTTAGGAGATATTATAAACCATCTTATTCCCATTTCCAGTGGTCGATCTGCAAAAAGTGTTATCTCTCGGATTCTTCTTGGTGCTACTACCTATCATATTTGGTTAGAACGCAATGCGAGACTTTTCAAAAATAAGACTAAACCCCTCATCCAGGTGTACGAGGAGATTTGCTGTACCGTCCGGTTAAAGATGATCACCTTGAAGTTCAAGCAAGATTCAGCTCGTGTTCAGCAATTGCTTGCTAGATGGAACCTCACTACGTTGCCGGAGTAAAAGCTTTTGTGTCGGTCTGGTTTTTGTCCGTTCTGGGTTGTGCTTGTAGTTTTAAGCTTGTTTGGTAGGTGTGCTTACGGGGTTGTCATAAGCTTTGTTTTTTTGGTTGGCAAGCGTTTTTCTGCTTGAAGTAATGTGGTTTTTCTGCCACATTCCTTTTGTATATTGTTTTGGTAATTAATATATTTAGCCAGGGTGATCCTTTACCCAAAAAAAAAACTCATATCGATGGCCCTTGAACCATTATAACTACTAGCCATGACCAATAGCCTATAGATATCCATTTTACAAGTAATAGGTGTCCATAACCCATAACCATGGTCCTTGAAACATTATAACCAGTAGTTGTCCATAACTGATAGTGATGGCCCTTGAACCATTATAACTACTAGCCATGACCAATAGCCTATAAATATCCATTTTACAAGTAATAGGTGTCCATAACCCATAACCAAGGCCAGTGAACCATTATAACCACTACATGTCCATAACTCATATCGATGGCCCTTGAACCATTATAACTACTAGCCATGACCAATAGCCTATAGATATCCATTTTACAAGTAATAGGTGTCCATAACCCATAACCATGGTCCTTGAATCATTATAACCACTAGATGTCCATAACTGATACTGATGGCCCTTGAACCATTATAATTACTAGCCATGTCCAATAGCCTACAGATATACATTTTACAAGTAATAGGTGTCCATAACCCATAACCATGGTTCTCGAAACATTATAACCACTAGATGTCCATAACTGATACTGATGGCCCATGAACCATTATAACTAGTAACCATGACCAGTAGCCTATAGATATCCATTTTACAAGTAATAGGTGTCCATAACCCATAACCAAGGCCAGTGAACCATTATAACCACTACATGTCCATAACTCATATCGATGGCCCTTGAACCATTATAACTACTAGCCATGACCAATAGCCTATAGATATCAATTTTACAAGTAATAGGTGTCCATAACCCATAACCATCGTCCTTGAACCATTATAACCAGTAGTTGTCCATAACTGATACTGATGGTCCTTGAACCATTATAACTACTAGCCATGACCAATAGCCTATAAATATCCATTTTACAAGTAATAGGTGTCCATAACCCATAACCAAGGCCAGTGAACCATTATAACCACTACATGTCCATAACTCATATCGATGGCCCTTGAACCATTATAACTACTAGCCATGACCAATAGCCTATAGATATCCATTTTACAAGTAATAGGTGTCCATAACCCATAACCATGGTCCTTGAATCATTATAACCACTAGATGTCCATAACTGATACTGATGGACCTTGAACCATTATAACTTCTAGCCATGTCCAATAGCCTACAGATATCCATTTTACAAGTAATAGGTGTCCATAACCCATAACCATGGTCCTTGAATCATTATAATCACTAGATGTCCATAACTGATACTGATGGCCCTTGAACCATTATAACTACTAGCCATGTCCAATAGCCTACAGATATACATTTTACAAGTAATAGGTGTCCATAACCCATAACCATGGTTCTTGAGCCATTATAACCACTAGATGTCCATAACTGATACTGATGGCCCATGAACCATTATAACTAGTAACCATGACCAGTAGCCAATAGATATCCATTTTACAAGTAATAGGTGTCCATAACCCATAACCAAGGCCAATGAACCATTATAACCACTACATGTCCATAACTCATATCGATGGCCCTTGTACCATTATAACTACTAGCCATGTCCAATAGCCTACAGATATCCATTTTACAAGTAATAGGTGTCCATAACCCATAACCATGGTTCTTGAACCATTATAACCACTAGATGTCCATAACTGATACTGATGGCCCATGAACCATTATAACTAGTAACCATGACCAGTAGCCTATAGATATCCATTTTACAAGTAATAGGTGTCCATAACCCATAACCAAGGCCAATGAACCATTATAACCACTACATGTCCATAACTCATATCGATGGCCCTTGTACCATTATAACTACTAGCCATGTCCAATAGCCTACAGATATCCATTTTACAAGTAATAGGTGTCCATAACCCATAACCATGGTTCTTGAACCATTATAACCACTAGATGTCCATAACTGATACTGATGGCCCATGAACCATTTTCACTAGTAACCTTGACCAGTACCCTACAGATATCCATTTTACAAGTAATAGGTGTCCATAACCCATAACCAAGGCCAGTGAACCATTATAACTACTACATGTCCATAACTCATATCGATGGCCCCTGAACCATTATAACTACTAGCCATGACCAATAGTCTATAGATATCCATTTTACAAGTAATAGGTGTCCATAACCCATAACCATGGTCCTTGAACCATTATAAAAACTAGATGTCCATAACTGATACTGATGGCCCTTGAACCATTATAACTACTAGCCATGACCGATAGCCTATAAATATACATTTTACAAGTAATAGGTGTCCATAACCCATATCCAAGGCCATTGAACCATTATAACCACTACATGTCCATAACTCATATCGATGGCCCTTGAACCATTATAACTACTAGCCATGACCAATAGCCTATAGATATCCATTTTAAAAGTAATAGGTGTCCATTACGCATAACAATCGTCCCTGAACCATTATAACCACTAGATTTCCATAACTGATACCGATGGCCCTTGAACCATTATAACTACTAGCCATGACCAATAGCCTATAGATATCCATTTTACAAGTAATAGGTGTCCATAACCCATAACCATGGCCCTTGAATCATTATAACCACTAGATGTCCATAACTGATACTGATGGCCCTTGAACCATTATAACTACTAGCCATGTCCAATAGCCTACAGATATCCATTTTACAAGTAATAGGTGTCCATAACCCATAACCATGGTTCTTGAACCATGATAACCACTAGATATCCATAACTGATTCTGATGGCCCTTGAACCATTATAACTAGTAGCCATGACGAATAGCCTATAGATATCGATTTTACAAGTAATAGGTGTCCTTAACCCATAACCAAGGCCAGTGAACCATTATAACCACTACATGTCCATAACTCATACCGATGGCCCTTGAACCATTATAACTACTAGCCATGACCAATAGCCTATAGATATCCATTTTACAAGTAATAGGTGTCCATAACCCATAACCATGGCCCTTGAATCATTATAACCACTAGATGTCCATAACTGACACTGATGGCCCTTGAACCACTATAACTACTGGCCATGTCCAATAGCCTACAGATATCCATTTTACAAGTAATAGGTGTCCATAACCCATAACCATGGTTCTTGAACCATGATAACCACTAGATATCCATAACTGATACTGATGGCCCTTGAACCATTATAACTAGTAGCCATGACGAATACCCTATAGATATCGATTTTACAAGTAATAGGTGTCCTTAACCCATAACCAAGGCCAGTGAACCATTATAACCACTACATGTCCATAACTCATATCGATGGCCCTTGAACCATTATAACTACTAGCCATGACCAATAGGCTATAGATATCCATTTTACAAGTAATAGGTGTCCATAACCCATAACCATGGTCCTTGAACCATTATAACAACTAGATGTCCATAACTGATACTGATGGCCCTTGAACCATTATAACTACTAGCCATGACCAATAGCCTATAAATATACATTTTACAAGTAATAGGTGTCCATAACCCATAACCATGGTTCTTGAACCATTATAACCACTAGATGTCCATAACTGATACTAATGGCCCATGAACCATTATAACTAGTAACCATGACCAGTAGCCTATAGATATCGATTTTACAAGTAATAGGTGTCCATAACCCATAACCAAGGCTAGTGAACCATTATAACCACTACATGTCCATAACTCATATCGATGGCCCTTGAACCATTATAACTACTAGCCATGACCAATAGCCTATAGATATCCATTTTACAAGTAATAGGTGTCCATAACCCATAACCATGGTCCTTGAAACATTATAACCAGTAGTTGTCCATAACTGATAGTGATGGCCCTTGAACCATTATAACTACTAGCCATGACCAATAGCCTATAAATATCCATTTTACAAGTAATAGGTGTCCATAACCCATAACCAAGGCCAGTGAACCATTATAACCACTACATGTCCATAACTCATATCGATGGCCCTTGAACCATTATAACTACTAGCCATGACCAATAGCCTATAGATATCCATTTTACAAGTAATAGGTGTCCATAACCCATAACCATGGTCCTTGAATCATTATAACCACTAGATGTCCATAACTGATACTGATGGCCCTTGAACCATTATAATTACTAGCCATGTCCAATAGCCTACAGATATACATTTTACAAGTAATAGGTGTCCATAACCCATAACCATGGTTCTTGAACCATTATAACCACTAGATGTCCATAACTGATACTGATTGCCCATGAACCATTATAACTAGTAACCATGACCAGTATCCTATAGATATCCATTTTACAAGTAATAGGTGTCCATAAACCATAACCAAGGCCAGTGAACCATTATAACCACTACATGTCCATAACTCATATCGATGGCCCTTGAACCATTATAACTACTAGCCATGACCAATAGCCTATAGATATCCATTTTACAAGTAATAGGTGTCCATAACCCATAACCATCGTCCTTGAACCATTATAACCAGTAGTTGTCCATAACTGATACTGATGGTCCTTGAACCATTATAACTACTAGCCATGACCAATAGCCTATAAATATCCATTTTACAAGTAATAGGTGTCCATAACCCATAACCAAGGCCAGTGAACCATTATAACCACTACATGTCCATAACTCATATCGATGGCCCCTGAACCATTATAACTACTAGCCATGACCAATAGCCTATAGATATCCATTTTACAAGTAATAGGTGTCCATAACCCATAACCATGGTCCTTGAATCATTATAACCACTAGATGTCCATAACTGATACTGATGGACCTTGAACCATTATAACTACTAGCCATGTCCAATAGCCTACAGATATCCATTTTACAAGTAATAGGTGTCCATAACCCATAACCATGGCCCTTGAATCATTATAACCACTAGATGTCCATAACTGATACTGATGGCCCTTGAACCATTATAACTACTAGCCATGTCCAATAGCCTACGGATATCCATTTTACAAGTAATAGGTGTCCATAACCCATAACCATGGTTCTTGAACCATGATAACCACTAGATATCCATAACTGATACTGATGGCCCTTGAACCATTATAACTAGTAGCCATGACGAATACCCTATAGATATCGATTTTACAAGTAATAGGTGTCCTTAACCCATAACCAAGGCCAGTGAACCATTATAACCACTACATGTCCATAACTCATATCGATGGCCCTTGAACCATTATAACTACTAGCCATGACCAATAGGCTATAGATATCCATTTTACAAGTAATAGGTGTCCATAACCCATAACCATGGTCCTTGAACCATTATAACAACTAGATGTCCATAACTGATACTGATGGCCCTTGAACCATTATAACTACTAGCCATGACCAATAGCCTATAAATATACATTTTACAAGTAATAGGTGTCCATAACCCATAACCATGGTTCTTGAACCATTATAACCACTAGATGTCCATAACTGATACTAATGGCCCATGAACCATTATAACTAGTAACCATGACCAGTAGCCTATAGATATCGATTTTACAAGTAATAGGTGTCCATAACCCATAACCAAGGCTAGTGAACCATTATAACCACTACATGTCCATAACTCATATCGATGGCCCTTGAACCATTATAACTACTAGCCATGACCAATAGCCTATAGATATCCATTTTACAAGTAATAGGTGTCCATAACCCATAACCATGGTCCTTGAAACATTATAACCAGTAGTTGTCCATAACTGATAGTGATGGCCCTTGAACCATTATAACTACTAGCCATGACCAATAGCCTATAAATATCCATTTTACAAGTAATAGGTGTCCATAACCCATAACCAAGGCCAGTGAACCATTATAACCACTACATGTCCATAACTCATATCGATGGCCCTTGAACCATTATAACTACTAGCCATGACCAATAGCCTATAGATATCCATTTTACAAGTAATAGGTGTCCATAACCCATAACCATGGTCCTTGAATCATTATAACCACTAGATGTCCATAACTGATACTGATGGCCCTTGAACCATTATAATTACTAGCCATGTCCAATAGCCTACAGATATACATTTTACAAGTAATAGGTGTCCATAACCCATAACCATGGTTCTTGAACCATTATAACCACTAGATGTCCATAACTGATACTGATTGCCCATGAACCATTATAACTAGTAACCATGACCAGTATCCTATAGATATCCATTTTACAAGTAATAGGTGTCCATAAACCATAACCAAGGCCAGTGAACCATTATAACCACTACATGTCCATAACTCATATCGATGGCCCTTGAACCATTATAACTACTAGCCATGACCAATAGCCTATAGATATCCATTTTACAAGTAATAGGTGTCCATAACCCATAACCATCGTCCTTGAACCATTATAACCAGTAGTTGTCCATAACTGATACTGATGGTCCTTGAACCATTATAACTACTAGCCATGACCAATAGCCTATAAATATCCATTTTATAAGTAATAGGTGTCCATAACCCATAACCAAGGCCAGTGAACCATTATAACCACTACATGTCCATAACTCATATCGATGGCCCCTGAACCATTATAACTACTAGCCATGACCAATAGCCTATAGATATCCATTTTACAAGTAATAGGTGTCCATAACCCATAACCATGGTCCTTGAATCATTATAACCACTAGATGTCCATAACTGATACTGATGGACCTTGAACCATTATAACTACTAGCCATGTCCAATAGCCTACAGATATCCATTTTACAAGTAATAGGTGTCCATAACCCATAACCATGGCCCTTGAATTATTATAACCACTAGATGTCCGTAACTGATACTGATGGCCCTTGAACCATTATAACTACTAGCCATGTCCAATAGCCTACGGATATCCATTTTACAAGTAATAGGTGTCCATAACCCATAACCATGGTTCTTGAACCATGATAACCACTAGATATCCATAACTGATACTGATGGCCCTTGAACCATTATAACTAGTAGCCATGACGAATACCCTATAGATATCGATTTTACAAGTAATAGGTGTCCTTAACCCATAACCAAGGCCAGTGAACCATTATAACCACTACATGTCCATAACTCATATCGATGGCCCTTGAACCATTATAACTACTAGCCATGACCAATAGGCTATAGATATCCATTTTACAAGTAATAGGTGTCCATAACCCATAACCATGGTCCTTGAACCATTATAACAACTAGATGTCCATAACTGATACTGATGGCCCTTGAACCATTATAACTACTAGCCATGACCAATAGCCTATAAATATACATTTTACAAGTAATAGGTGTCCATAACCCATAACCATGGTTCTTGAACCATTATAACCACTAGATGTCCATAACTGATACTAATGGCCCATGAACCATTATAACTAGTAACCATGACCAGTAGCCTATAGATATCGATTTTACAAGTAATAGGTGTCCATAACCCATAACCAAGGCTAGTGAACCATTATAACCACTACATGTCCATAACTCATATCGATGGCCCTTGAACCATTATAACTACTAGCCATGACCAATAGCCTATAGATATCCATTTTACAAGTAATAGGTGTCCATAACCCATAACCATGGTCCTTGAAACATTATAACCAGTAGTTGTCCATAACTGATAGTGATGGCCCTTGAACCATTATAACTACTAGCGATGACCAATAGCCTATAAATATCCATTTTACAAGTAATAGGTGTCCATAACCCATAACCAAGGCCAGTGAACCATTATAACCACTACATGTCCATAACTCATATCGATGGCCCTTGAACCATTATAACTACTAGCCATGACCAATAGCCTATAGATATCCATTTTACAAGTAATAGGTGTCCATAACCCATAACCATGGTCCTTGAATCATTATAACCACTAGATGTCCATAACTGATACTGATGGCCCTTGAACCATTATAATTACTAGCCATGTCCAATAGCCTACAGATATACATTTTACAAGTAATAGGTGTCCATAACCCATAACCATGGTTCTTGAACCATTATAACCACTAGATGTCCATAACTGATACTGATTGCCCATGAACCATTATAACTAGTAACCATGACCAGTATCCTATAGATATCCATTTTACAAGTAATAGGTGTCCATAAACCATAACCAAGGCCAGTGAACCATTATAACCACTACATGTCCATAACTCATATCGATGGCCCTTGAACCATTATAACTACTAGCCATGACCAATAGCCTATAGATATCCATTTTACAAGTAATAGGTGTCCATAACCCATAACCATTGTCCTTGAACCATTATAACCAGTAGTTGTCCATAACTGATACTGATGGTCCTTGAACCATTATAACTACTAGCCATGACCAATAGCCTATAAATATCCATTTTACAAGTAATAGGTGTCCATAACCCATAACCAAGGCCAGTGAACCATTATAACCACTACATGTCCATAACTCATATCGATGGCCCTTGAACCATTATAACTACTAGCCATGACCAATAGCCTATAGATATCCATTTTACAAGTAATAGGTGTCCATAACCCATAACCATGGTCCTTGAATCATTATAACCACTAGATGTCCATAACTGATACTGATGGACCTTGAACCATTATAACTACTAGCCATGTCCAATAGCCTACAGATATCCATTTTACAAGTAATAGGTGTCCATAATCCATAACCATGGTCCTTGAATCATTATAACCACTAGATGTCCATAACTGATACTGATGGCCCTTGAACCATTATAACTACTAGCCATGTCCAATAGCCTACGGATATCCATTTTACAAGTAATAGGTGTCCATAACCCATAACCATGGTTCTTGAACCATGATAACCACTAGATATCCATAACTGATTCTGATGGCCCTTGAACCATTATAACTAGTAGCCATGACGAATAGCCTATAGATATCGATTTTACAAGTAATAGGTGTCCTTAACCCATAACCAAGGCCAGTGAACCATTATAACCACTACATGTCCATAACTCATACCGATGGCCCTTGAACCATTATAACTAGTAGCCATGACGAATAGCCTATAGATATCGATTTTACAAGTAATAGGTGTCCATAACCCATAACCATGGTCCTTGAAACATTATAACCAGTAGTTGTCCATAACTGATAGTGATGGCCCTTGAACCATTATAACTACTAGCCATGACCAATAGCCTCTAAATATCCATTTTACAAGTAATAGGTGTCCATAACCCATAACCAAGGCCAGTGAACCATTATAACCACTACATGTCCATAACTCATATCGATGGCCCTTGAACCATTATAACTACTAGCCATGACCAATAGCCTATAGATATCAATTTTACAAGTAATAGGTGTCCATAACCCATAACCATGGTCCTTGAATCATTATAACCACTAGATGTCCATAACTGATACTGATGGCCCTTGAACCATTATAATTACTAGCCATGTCCAATAGCCTACAGATATACATTTTACAAGTAATAGGTGTCCATAACCCATAACCATGGTTCTTGAACCATTATAACCACTAGATGTCCATAACTGATACTGATTGCCCATGAACCATTATAACTAGTAACCATGACCAGTAGCCTATAGTTATCCATTTTACAAGTAATAGGTGTCCATAAACCATAACCAAGGCCAGTGAACCATTATAACCACTACATGTCCATAACTCATATCGATGGCCCTTGAACCATTATAACTACTAGCCATGACCAATAGCCTATAGATATCCATTTTAAAAGTAATAGGTGTCCATTACGCATAACAATCGTCCCTGAACCATTATAACCACTAGATTTCCATAACTGATACCGATGGCCCTTGAACCATTATAACTACTAGCCATGACCAATAGCCTATAGATATCCATTTTACAAGTAATAGGTGTCCATAACCCATAACCATGGCCCTTGAATCATTATAACCACTAGATGTCCATAACTGATACTGATGGCCCTTGAACCATTATAACTACTAGCCATGTCCAATAGCCTACAGATATCCATTTTACAAGTAATAGGTGTCCACAACCCATAACCATGGTTCTTGAACCATGATAACCACTAGATATCCATAACTGATTCTGATGGCCCTTGAACCATTATAACTAGTAGCCATGACGAATAGCCTATAGATATCGATTTTACAAGTAATAGGTGTCCTTAACCCATAACCAAGGCCAGTGAACCATTATAACCACTACATGTCCATAACTCATATCGATGGCCCTTGAACCATTATAACTACTAGCCATGACCAATAGCCTATAGATATCCATTTTACAAGTAATAGGTGTCCATAACCCATAACAATGGCCCTTGAATCATTATAACCACTAGATGTCCATAACTGATACTGATGGCCCTTGAACCACTATAACTACTGGCCATGTCCAATAGCCTACATATATCCATTTTACAAGTAATAGGTGTCCATAACCCATAACCATGGTTCTTGAACCATGATAACCACTAGATATCCATAACTGATACTGATGGCCCTTGAACCATTATAACTAGTAGCCATGACGAATAACCTATAGATATCGATTTTACAAGTAATAGGTGTCCTTAACCCATAACCAAGGCCAGTGAACCATTATAACCACTACATGTCCATAACTCATATCGATGGCCCTTGAACCATTATAACTACTAGCCATGACCAATAGGCTATAGATATCCATTTTACAAGTAATAGGTGTCCATAACCCATAACCATGGTCCTTGAACCATTATAACAACTAGATGTCCATAACTGATACTGATGGCCCCTGAACCATTATAACTACTAGCCATGACCAATAGCCTATAAATATACATTTTACAAGTAATAGGTGTCCATAACCCATAACCATGGTTCTTGAACCATTATAACCACTAGATGTCCATAACTGATACTAATGGCCCATGAACCATTATAACTAGTAACCATGACCAGTAGCCTATAGATATCCATTTTACAAGTAATAGGTGTCCATAACCCATAACCAAGGCTAGTGAACCATTATAACCACTACATGTCCATAACTCATATCGATGGCCCTTGAACCATTATAACTACTAGCCATGACCAATAGCCTATAGATATCCATTTTACAAGTAATAGGTGTCCATAACCCATAACCATGGTCCTTGAAACATTATAACCAGTAGTTGTCCATAACTGATAGTGATGGCCCTTGAACCATTATAACTACTAGCCATGACCAATAGCCTATAAATATCCATTTTACAAGTAATAGGTGTCCATAACCCATAACCAAGGCCAGTGAACCATTATAACCACTACATGTCCATAACTGATACTGATGGTCCTTGAACCATTATAACTACTAGCCATGACCAATAGCCTATAAATATCCATTTTACAAGTAATAGGTGTCCATAACCCATAACCAAGGCCAGTGAACCATTATAACCACTACATGTCCATAACTCATATCGATGGCCCTTGAACCATTATAACTACTAGCCATGACCAATAGCCTATAGATATCCATTTTACAAGTAATAGGTGTCCATAACCCATAACCATGGTCCTTGAATCATTATAACCACTAGATGTCCATAACTGATACTGATGGACCTTGAACCATTATAACTACTAGCCATGTCCAATAGCCTACAGATATCCATTTTACAAGTAATAGGTGTCCATAACCCATAACCATGGTCCTTGAATCATTATAACCACTAGATGTCCATAACTGATACTGATGGCCCTTGAACCATTATAACTACTAGCCATGTCCAATAGCCTACAGATATACATTTTACAAGTAATAGGTGTCCATAACCCATAACCATGGTTCTTGAGCGATTATAACCACTAGATGTCCATAACTGATACTGATGGCCCATGAACCATTATAACTAGTAACCATGACCAGTAGCCAATTGATATCCATTTTACAAGTAATAGGTGTCCATAACCCATAACCAAGGCCAATGAACCATTATAACCACTACATGTCCATAACTCATATCGATGGCCCTTGTACCATTATAACTACTAGCCATGTCCAATAGCCTACAGATATCCATTTTACAAGTAATAGGTGTCCATAACCCATAACCATGGTTCTTGAACCATGATAACCACTAGATATCCATAACTGATTCTGATGGCCCTTGAACCATTATAACTAGTAGCCATGACGAATAGCCTATAGATATCGATTTTACAAGTAATAGGTGTCCTTAACCCATAACCAAGGCCAGTGAACCATTATAACCACTACATGTCCATAACTCATATCGATGGCCCTTGAACCATTATAACTACTAGCCATGACCAATAGCCTATAGATATCCATTTTACAAGTAATAGGTGTCCATAACCCATAACCATGGCCCTTGAATCATTATAACCACTAGATGTCCATAACTGATACTGATGTCCCTTGAACCATTATAACTACTGGCCATGTCCAATAGCCTACAGATATCCATTTTACAAGTAATAGGTGTCCATAACCCATAACCATGGTTCTTGAACCATGATAACCACTAGATATCCATAACTGATACTGATGGCCCTTGAACCATTATAACTAGTAGCCATGACGAATAGCCTATAGATATCGATTTTACAAGTAATAGGTGTCCTTAACCCATAACCAAGGCCAGTGAACCATTATAACCACTACATGTCCATAACTCATATCGATGGCCCTTGAACCATTATAACTACTAGCCATGACCGATAGCCTATAAATATACATTTTACAAGTAATAGGTGTCCATAACCCATAACCAAGGCCATTGAACCATTATAACCACTACATGTCCATAACTCATATCGATGGCCCTTGAACCATTATAACTACTAGCCATGACCAATAGCCTATAGATATCCATTTTAAAAGTAATAGGTGTCCATTACGCATAACAATCGTCCCTGAACCATTATAACCACTAGATTTCCATAACTGATACCGATGGCCCTTGAACCATTATAACTACTAGCCATGACCAATAGCCTATAGATATCCATTTTAAAAGTAATAGGTGTCCATAACCCATAACCATGGCCCTTGAATCATTATAACCACTAGATGTCCATAACTGATACTGATGGCCCTTGAACCATTATAACTACTAGCCATGTCCAATAGCCTACAGATATCCATTTTACAAGTAATAGGTGTCCATAACCCATAACCATGGTTCTTGAACCATGATAACCACTAGATATCCATAACTGATACTGATGGCCCTTGAACCATTATAACTAGTAGCCATGACGAATAGCCTATAGATATCGATTTTACAAGTAATAGATGTCCTTAACCCATAACCAAGGCCAGTGAACCATTATAACCACTACATGTCCATAACTCATATCGATGGCCCTTGAACCATTATAACTACTAGCCATGACCAATAGGCTATAGATATCCATTTTACAAGTAATAGGTGTCCATAACCCATAACCATGGTCCTTGAACCATTATAACAACTAGATGTCCATAACTGATACTGATGGCCCTTGAACCATTATAACTACTAGCCATGACCAATAGCCTATAGATATACATTTTACAAGTAATAGGTATCCATAACCCATAACCATGGTTCTTTAGCCATTATAACCACTAGATGTCCATAACTGATACTGATGGCCCATGAACCATTATAACTAGTAACCATGACCAGTAGCCTATAGATATCCATTTTACAAGTAATAGGTGTCCATAACCCATAACCAAGGCCAATGAACCATTATAACCACTACATGTCCATAACTCATATCGATGGCCCTTGTACCATTATAACTACTAACCATGTCCAATAGCCTACAGATATCCATTTTACAAGTAATAGGTGTCCATAACCCATAACCATGGTTCTTGAACCATTATAACCACTAGATGTCCATAACTGATACTGATGGCCCATGAACCATTTTAACTAGTAACCATGACCAGTACCCTACAGATATCCATTTTACAAGTAATAGGTGTCCATAACCCATAACCAAGGCCAGTGAACCATTATAACCACTACATGTCCATAACTCATATCGATGGCCCCTGAACCATTATAACTACTAGCCATGACCGATAGTCTATAGATATCCATTTTACAAGTAATAGGTGTCCATAACCCATAACCATGGTCCTTGAACCATTATAACAACTAGATGTCCATAACTGTTACTGATGGCCCTTGAACCATTATAACTACTAGCCATGACCGATAGCCTATAAATATACATTTTACAAGTAATAGGTGTCCATAACCCATAACCAAGGCCATTGAACCATTATAACCACTACATGTCCATAACTCATATCGATGGCCCTTGAACCACTATAACTACTAGCCATGACCAATAGCCTATAGATATCCATTTTAAAAGTAATAGGTGTCCATTACGCATAACAATCGTCCCTGAACCATTATAACCACTAGATTTCCATAACTGATACCGATGGCCCTTGAACCATTATAACTACTAGCCATGACCAATAGCCTATAGATATCCATTTTAAAAGTAATAGGTGTCCATAACCCATAACCATGGCCCTTGAATCATTATAACCACTAGATGTCCATAACTGATACTGATGGCCCTTGAACCATTATAACTACTAGCCATGTCCAATAGCCTACAGATATCCATTTTACAAGTAATAGGTGTCCATAACCCATAACCCTGGTTCTTGAACCATGATAACCACTAGATATCCATAACTGATACTGATGGCCCTTGAACCATTATAACTAGTAGCCATGACGAATAGCCTATGGATATCGATTTTACAAGTAATAGGTGTCCTTAACCCATAACCAAGGCCAGTGAACCATTATAACCACTACATGTCCATAACTCATATCGATGGCCCTTGAACCATTATAACTACTAGCCATGACCAATAGGCTATAGATATCCATTTTACAAGTAATAGGTGTCCATAACCCATAACCATGGTCCTTGAAACATTATAACAACTAAATGTCCATAACTGATACTGATGGCCCTTGAACCATTATAACTACTAGCCATGACCAATAGCCTATAGATATACATTTTACAAGTAATAGGTGTCCATAACCCACAACCAAGGCCATTGAACCATTATAACCACTACATGTCCATAACTCATATCGATGACCCTTAAACCATTATAACTACTAGCCATGACCAATAGCCTATAGATAACCATTTTACAAGTAATAAGTGTCCATTACCCATAACAATCGTCGTCGAACCATTATAACCACTAGATGTCCATAACTGACACTGATGGCCCTTGAACCATTATAACTACTAGCCTTGACCAATAGCCTATAGATATCCATTTTACAAGTAATAGGTGTCCATAACCCAAAACCGTGGTCCTTGAATCATTATAACCACTAGATGTCCATGACTGATACTGATGGCCCTTGAACCATTATAACTACTAGCCATGTCCAATAGCCTACAGATATACATTTTACAAGTAATAGGTGTCCATAACCCATAACCATGGTTCTTGAACCATTATAACCACTAGATGTCCATAACTGATACTGATGGCCCTTGAACCATTATAACTACTAGCCATGACCGATAGCCTATAAATATACATTTTACAAGTAATAGGTGTCCATAACCCATAACCAAGGCCATTGAACCATTATAACCACTACATGTCCATAACTCATATCGATGGCCCTTGAACCATTATAACTACTAGCCATGACCAATAGCCTATAGATATCCATTTTAAAAGTAATAGGTGTCCATTACGCATAACAATCGTCCCTGAACCATTATAACCACTAGATTTCCATAACTGATACAGATGGCCCTTGAACCATTATAACTACTAGCCATGACCAATAGCCTATAGATATCCATTTTACAAGTAATAGGTGTCCATAACCCATAACCATGGCCCTTGAATCATTATAACCACTAGATGTCCATAACTGATACTGATGGCCCTTGAACCATTATAACTACTAGCCATGTCCAATAGCCTACAGATATCCATTTTACAAGTAATAGGTGTCCATAACCCATAACCATGGTTCTTGAACCATGATAACCACTAGATATCCATAACTGATACTGATGGCCCTTGAACCATTATAACTAGTAGCCATGACGAATAGCCTATAGATATCGATTTTACAAGTAATAGGTGTCCTTAACCCATAACCAAGGCCAGTGAACAATTATAACCACTACATGTCCATTACTCATATCGATGGCCCTTGAACCATTATAACTACTAGCCATGACCAATAGGCTATAGATATCCATTTTACAAGTAATAGGTGTCCATAACCCATAACCATGGTCCTTGAACCATTATAACAACTAGATGTCCATAACTGATACTGATGGCCCTTGTACCATTATAACTACTAGCCATGACCAATAGCCTATAGATATACATTTTACAAGTAATAGGTGTCCATAACCCACAACCAAGGCCATTGAACCATTATAACCACTACATGTCCATAACTCATATCGATGGCCGTTAAACCATTATAACTACTAGCCATGACCAATAGCCTATAGATAACCATTTTACAAGTAATAGGTGTCCATTACCCATAACAATCGTCGTCGAACCATTATAACCACTAGATGTCCATAACTGACAATGATGGCCCTTGAACCATTATAATTACTAGCCATGTCCAATAGCCTACAGATATACATTTTACAAGTAATAGGTGTCCATAACCCATAACCATGGTTCTTGAACCATTATAACCACTAGATGTCCATAACTGATACTGATGGCCCATGAACCATTATAACTAGTAACCATGACCAGTAGCCTATAGATATCCATTTTACAAGTAATAGGTGTCCATAACCCATAACCAAGGCCAATGAACCATTATAACCACTACATGTCCATAACTCATATCGATGGCCCTTGTACCATTATAACTACTAGCCATGTCCAATAGCCTACAGATATCCATTTTACAAGTAATAGGTGTCCATAACCCATAACCATGGTTCTTGAACCATTATAACCACTAGATGTCCATAACTGATACTGATGGCCCATGAACCATTTTAACTAGTAACCTTGACCAGTACCCTACAGATATCCATTTTACAAGTAATAGGTGTCCATAACCCATAACCAAGGCCAGTGAACCATTATAACCACTACATGTCCATAACTCATATCGATGGCCCCTGAACCATTATAACTACTAGCCATGACCAATAGTCTATAGATATCCATTTTACAAGTAATAGGTGTCCATAACCCATAACCATGGTCCTTGAACCATTATAAAAACTAGATGTCCATAACTGATACTGATGGCCCTTGAACCATTATAACTACTAGCCATGACCGATAGCCTATAAATATACATTTTACAAGTAATAGGTGTCCATAACCCATAACCAAGGCCATTGAACCATTATAACCACTACATGTCCATAACTCATATCGATGGCCCTTGAACCATTATAACTACTAGCCATGACCAATAGCCTATAGATATCCATTTTAAAAGTAATAGGTGTCCATTACGCATAACAATCGTCCCTGAACCATTATAACCACTAGATTTCCATAACTGATACCGATGGCCCTTGAACCATTATAACTACTAGCCATGACCAATAGCCTATAGATATCCATTTTACAAGTAATAGGTGTCCATAACCCATAACCATGGCCCTTGAATCATTATAACCACTAGATGTCCATAACTGATACTGATGGCCCTTGAACCATTATAACTACTAGCCATGTCCAATAGCCTACAGATATCCATTTTACAAGTAATAGGTGTCCATAACCCATAACCATGGTTCTTGAACCATGATAACCACTAGATGTCCATAACTGATACTGATGGACCTTGAACCATTATAACTACTAGCCATGTCCAATAGCCTACAGATATCCATTTTACAAGTAATAGGTGTCCATAACCCATAACCATAACCATATATAACCATATCTCTCGTTTCACATAGTTAAAGGTGCGATTTAGTGTGTGTTACCGGCGGTTTTGTGATTCCGGCGAATCTGCCCGTTGGAATTTAGTGTTATTTTGTAGGGAAGCTCGATTTTGAAGGCTTAAGGCAATGACCGAGCCTGATCATCCACCGGATAGGCCGGTGGTGATGAATCGAGAATCCAGCTCACTGACAGGTTTGCTGTCAGAAATGGCCCCTACTGATTTGAAGGTTTCTGGCCGATTAGAGGTAGAAGGAGGGCATGGTTCGGGTTGGAAAGAAGGAAGGAGTGTTGGTATGAAGGGGTCGGTGGTGCAGGGCTCGCAACCTGTGAAATCGACAGTCACTGGTGTTCGACGAAATGTTCTTCGTATGCCAAGCTTGAATGAAGGTTCGGAAATGGTGCAAGCTGGTCGAAAAGGCATGGGAAGTGATAATCCTGTGCCAATTGCTGCTTCCAAAGCAAATTGTAGTGATAGAACTATTGGATTGGATTCTGGTGTTCCCACTGTCACTCACATTTTGAAGAGATCTGATGGACCTCTGATGGGTGTGGATTGTTCTGTTGTGGGACTGCAGAAGGGTGTTCCTGTTGTTGAAGTGGAGAATAAGCTTCAACCTAGTTATAATATGAATGCAGAAATGGGGAAAATTGTTTCTTCAGTTCGTCATGTTCTTAGTAAAGTTGGGGAGGATATGAACATAGTCTATGATGATCCGGAAACTGTTAGAAGAATTCATATTATTAAGAAAGCAATCAAGAAGAAGCTGTTTGATAAGATGGTTAGCTTGGGTTTAATTGAAGAGAGTGAAGCTTCTCAAATTGTTACTTGTTTATCATCCAAGAGTAGAAGTTTTAAGAAGATTGTTTCCTCTTATAATCCAGTGGCTAGTAAAGAGAGTGAAGCTGGAGCTGTTACACCTTCACAGAGTTTTATAAATGTCTCTACTCCTAATTGTCATCATATCTCCCCTGCACAAATTCGAAAACAGGTTAGGGCTCAGGTCCTTGAATCTGTTGAGCAAGCTAGTATTGTGGGGATGGATATTTCTGTTGATAAGAAGAGAAAGATGGTGGAGCAGAAGTTCAAGAGTTCTAAGACTGCTGTTTTAGAAGAAGAGAACTCTGATGATTCAGAAACAGAAGATGTTTATATGGATGAGATAGATCAGTTTGGTAGTGCAGTTTGTTACCCTACTCATGCTGAGGTTGAAAGTGATGTGGAGGGGTTGAACCATCATTTTTTAGCCTCTAGCAATGATGTAATAGGTAGCACAGTCATGACAACCTGTAATGCTGTTGTAAGTCCAGTTGCTTGCCAGGTTGAGACTAATACAGTTCATTACCCTATAATAGGTGATCCTGGGTTAAGTTTGGAGAAGGGTGATAACTTTGTAAAATCCCCAGGAAATAACACTGTTGTAATAGGTAATGCAGTTATTGATGCTTTAAATTCTGGTAGTATTTCTGGCAATGAGAGTGATGATCATACTGATATTGAAATGGAGGACAGAACTGGGAATGCTAAAGTCAACACTGTTGATGATTCCCCAGGTCGACAGTTTGATTCTAGTAAACCTTCTAATCTGTCTAATAATGGGCAGATTCCCAAGATTACTTCTATGCCAAATGCCTGGCAGAAAACCAAAACTGGAGGCCTAACTCTTGCTGAAATGATAAAACAGGACAATGAAAGAGTTGATTTTCAAATGAATTATGTTCCTCCAGTTAGGATTGATAATGGGAAGAAGCAGATTATTATGATTGATGAGGATTTTAAATTTAAAAAAACTAAGTTATCACTTATGCTTTATGGCCATTTTGTAGGCACTTCAATGGACTTCATTAAAGTCAATGCCAGTCTTAAAAGAATGTGGAGAACCTATGATTTCTTGGAAGTAACTAAAAATGGAGCTGGAATTTATTTCTTCAAATTTAAAAGTGAAGAAGGTCTAAATGCAGTGTTGGAAAATGGAATTTGGCTTGTTGATAATGTGCCTTTAGTTGTAAATAAATGGGAACCTGGAATTTGCTTACAAAAAATAGAACCTTCTAAAGTCTCTATATGGATTTGTATTCATGATTTACCAATTGAATTATGGTATGGCCATGGTATTGGTAAAATAGCTAGTGGAGTGGGAAGACCATTGATCATGGATAAGATGACAAAAGAAAGATGTTTAAGCAATTCTGGTAGAATGGGTTATGCTCGGGTTCTTGTGGAGGTTGATGCTTGTGATGAACTCCCTGATGATGTTGAGTTAGTTTACCCTAACTCTGGCCCTAATCCAGGAAAAGTTGTGTCTTTGGAAGTTTCTTACAACTGGAAACCTCCTGTGTGTACCCATTGTAAGGTGTTTGGTCACTCCCACAATGCCTGTAAAGTTAGGCCAAGGACTGAAGTAGAGATTCTGGCTAAAACTGGTAGTAATAATGATGGTGAACAGGTTGATGGCCAAAACTGTAATGATGAGGGATTCCAAACAGTTGGGAAAAGAAACAAAGTTGTTAATAAAGTTGTGACCTCTCGTTATCAAAACCAGAATCAACAGCCTAGACGAAGTGTTTTCACTAGATTGAATCAGGGGCAGGGCAGTGCTAATAACCAGAATGTTAGAAATCATGAAAATAATCAAAACAGGGGTAATAATAATAGGATTCAAGGTCCTAAAATTTGGGGTAATATGAGATATGCGGTGAAGAATAATAATTCTGAGATGAATGGTAATCCTGTTAATATTGAAAAACCAGTGGCCATTTCGAAAGCCACAATTGCTCCTAAAAAAGATAAATTGGTAAAAAGTGTTGAGATTTTAAAAGATGAGATTGATCCTGTTGTGACCTCTAACAAATTTGAAGTTTTGAATGAGGATGAAGAGGACTTTGATGATGGTTGGGATGAGAAGTACCATGTTTATGATTATCAAAGGGAAGATGTTATGAAATTTTTATTTGCTAAAAAGATACCGGATTTGGAAATTTTAAAAGGTTGGTCAACTGGGCAGGTTGATTTGTTTAAGGACAATTGTGCTGTACATGGTATGGATCCTGATCTTGTTTTTGATGATGTTGGTTCAGATACTAATGGTATTAATCAAGGTATGAAAGTTGATAGTACTGTTCCAGTTAAAAAGAACCTGAGTTGTGATGTAGCATCAACCTCAAAACCTGTTTAATGATGATGAAATCTGCTATTTGGAATGTTAGAGGCCTCAATAAAGTTGTTAGCCAAAATGAGGTTGCTCAATTAATTAGAGATGAAAGTTTGAGTATTTGTGCTATTATTGAAACTCATGTTAAAAAGAAAAATCTAGCATGGGTTTGTAATAGAGTGTTTGGCAATTGGAGTTGGGTTTCCAATTCTGACTTATGTACAGGTGTGACTCGAATTGTGATTGCTTGGGATCCTAATGTTGTTGATATTATGGTGATTGATCAGCATCCGCAGGCCATTCACTGTTTTGTTAAACCTGTTATTAGGGGTCCTAGTTATTACTGCTCTTTTGTTTATGGTCATCACAGGAAACAGTTTAGACCTCAGTTATGGAATAATCTTCGAATTTTTAGCCCAACTGTTAAAGACAAAGCTTGGGTTTTAATGGGAGATTTTAACTCCATCTTAAACCCTAATGAGGCTTCCTCTGGTTCCTCTAGAATGAATAGCAGTATGGTTGACTTTTCTGAATGTGTGGCTGATATTCAGGTTGATGATTTAAGTTCTTCTGGTCTTAAATTCACATGGAAGAAGAGTCCTAATAGGGATGACAGTTTATTGAAGAAGTTGGATAGAGTTATGGGGAATATGGATTTTCTTAAGGATTTTAATAATTCTTTTGTCCAGTTTTTACCCTTTTTATCTTCTGATCACAGCCCGTGTATTTTAAATATACCTTCTTTTGTTAGGGCTAAACCTAAACCTTTTAAGTCCCCTAATTTTGTTGCTAAGAAGAAGGAATTTTTGCCTATGGTTAAAAGATGTTGGAATAAGGATTTGACAGGTTTTGAAATGTACAAAGTGGTTTCTAATTTGAAAGCTTTGAAGAAACCTGTGAGGGTTCTTTTAAAAAATAATGGGCATATTCACAAAAAAGTTTGTGACTTAAAAGTAAATTTGGAGAAGGTGCAGGCTGAGATGGTCAGTAATCCTGATGACAAGAATCTGAGGGATGAGGAGGTTAAATGTTTGAAGGCTTATAATGAGGCTATGATTGATGAGGAGCTGTTTTTGAAGCAAAAGTCAAAAGTTGAGTGGCTTAGGGAAGGTGATAATAATACTAAGTTCTTTCACAAAGCTGTTAAGGGAAGAATGAGCAGAAATAGAATTATGATGGTGGAGGATATGAATGGAAATGTTTTTCATGGGCATGAGGTTGCAGATCAATTTGTTAAGTATTTTGAAAGCACTTTGGGTACTTCTGCTACCATCAGTCCTATTAATGACCCTGCCAGTCTCAATATTAAAAGATTATCAGATTATAGCTCTAATCACATGAACAGGGCTGTTTCTGATGATGAGGTGAAGACTGCCTTATTTGATATTTCTGATGACAAAGCTCCAGGCCCTGATGGCTTTTCTTCTAAGTTTTATAAAGCTGCTTGGAGTGTTATTGGTGATGATATTTGTAAGGCTGTTAGACAGTTTTTCATTTCTGGAAAATTGTTGAAAGAAGTTAATGCCACTGGTATTGCCCTTGTTCCCAAAGTCAATTCCCCAGTTAAAGTGGCTGATTTTAGACCCATTGCTTGTTGCAATGTGGTTTACAAGATTATTAGTAAAATAATTACCAACAGGATAAAGGTGGTGTTGGATGATTTAGTTGATGACAATCAAAGTGCTTTCATTCCTGGGAGGCAAATCAGTGATAACATTTTGTTATCCCAGGAATTATTGAGGGACTATCACCGTGACAAAGGTCCACCTAAGTGTGCTTTTAAGGTGGATATCCAGAAAGCTTATGACACAGTTGAATGGGAGTTTTTGAGGAACATTCTTGGTTTATTTGGGTTTAATCCTTGGTTTATTCATTTAATTATGGAATGTATTTCCTCAACTTCCTTTATGGTGAATGTGAATGGGGATTGTAATGGGTTTTTTAAGGGTAAGAGAGGGTTGAGACAGGGTGATCCCATGTCTCCTTACCTGTTTACCCTTGTTATGGAAGGTTTGAATCTAATACTTAAGAGGCAGATTGTTGAGGATGGTGGTTTTAAATATCATTGGAAATGTGATGATCTTAAAATTACTCACCTATGCTTTGCTGATGACCTATTACTGTTTTGTAATGGTGATAGTAGGTCTGTCTCTGTTATTAAGAAGGCCTTGGATGAATTTAGAGGTGTTTCTGGCCTGATTCCTAGTTTAAGTAAGAGTTCAGTTTTCTTTGGGAATGCGAAAGTGCATACTAGGAGTAATATTTCTGGGATTCTCCCTTTTACTGTGGGTAGTTTACCTGTTAGGTATCTGGGAGTCCCTTTAATATCCACTAGGCTCCATGTTAAAGATTGTAGCAGCCTTGTTGATAAAGTGAAGAGAAGGCTTTTGGATTGGAAGAATAAATCTTTATCGTTTGCTGGAAGATTACAATTGATCAAGTCTGTTTTGAGCTCTATGCAAGTTTATTGGGCTTCTTTTTTTATTCTTCCTAAAGCTATTTCTAATGATATTGAAAGACTTTTAAGGGGTTTCCTTTGGTGTTATGGTGATTTAAAGAGGGGAAGGGCTAAGGTTAAATGGGAAGACTTGTGTTTGCCCAAAAGTCATGGTGGTTTACGGATTAAACTTTTGCATTCTTGGAATGTTTCCCTTATGACTAAGCATGTCTGGAATGTTGTTAGTAACAAGGACTCTTTGTGGGTCAGCTGGCTGAATAGGACCAGGTTAAAAGACAGAAATTTTTGGTCCCTGCCTTCTCCTTCCAATGTTTGTTGGAGCTGGAGGGGAATTCTTAAGTGCAGGAATGGTATTAGGGACAGAATTGTCTACAGAATTGGTGATGGTCAAAAAACCTCTGCGTGGTTTGACAACTGGCATCAAGTTGGCCCTTTATGTAATTTTATTACATATAGGAATATTTATGAGGCAGGGTTGGGTATTGACTATAAGGTGTCTGATATTGTTGCTAATGGGGAGTGGAAGATTCCAGTTGATTGGGTTAGTAAATTTCCCATGATTTTTAATTTAGTCCCTCCTTTAATCTGTAATACTATTAATGATAGAGTTTTATGGAAAGACTGTAAAGGGAAATGTATTCCATTCTCAGTTTCTGATGCTAGTAGAGTTGTTTATGTGGATAAGGAACCTGTTTTTTGGTCAAAATGGGTCTGGTTTAGTCAAAATATACCTAGACATGCTTTCATTTTATGGCTAGTTTTTTTGGAAAAACTCAAGACTCAGGATAAAATGTGGGGTGTTGGTGATGGAATTGATGTTAGATGTGCTTTTTGTAAGCTGGAGTTGGACACCCATGACCATTTATTCTTTGAATGCAATTTCTCCTCTACTGTTTGGGATATAATGAAGCATATGTGCAGATTAGATTTTGTCCCAAATAAATGGTCTTACTTGGTGATGAATTTGGAAAGAATACCAGTTAGTAAGTCAATCTGGAGTGTCATTCAAAGACTGGTTTTAGCTTCTACCATTTATTATATTTGGCAGGAAAGAAATCTGAGACTTTTTCATTCTAAGCATAGATCTGTGGATGATGTTTGTAAGTTGATCATTAATTCTGTTAGACTTAGATTGATTGGGCTCAATATAAGGAAGTCTAGGCAAACTTGTATGGCTGCTGATTTATGGAGTTTTGGATTGGTTGAGGATGGTGGTTTCACTAGCTTTACTGACCATGATCATGAATAATAATATTTTGAAGATGTTTATTGGAAAATTGCATAGGGATGTAACTCAGTTTATTATGGGGTTTTCTTTGGATTTTATCCAGTTTTTTTGAGATTTTTTCTGGAGATTCTTATTATTTTTCTGGATTTTTCCATATTTTTTTTGGATTTTTTTGGTACTCTGATAATGGGTCTAGTATATTTCAAAGTGGCAGCAGGAAATTTCTTGATTGTCAAGTGATTTATGCTGTTTTAGAGCTGCAGAGGGGCATTATGGGTATTAACAGCCATATATTGAAGATGAAATTCTTTGTGCAGGCTTGGAACATATTTTTATATTTTTCAAGATTTTTGGTGATTTTTTTGGATTTTTTTAGAAGATCTGGCCCGTTGGGCCTTTATACCAACAACTACTATGGGCTGCATTGTATAAAGGGAAGTCGTAATTACTTGATTTTGTGCAATCCAAATGTGAGCTGCAGTTCTTTTGTTGTGTATTTTGAAGGTCAATTTTTTAGCATTTGGATTTTGGAGATTATTTGCTCTAGTCATGGATGCTTCAAGGCTGCTGTTTTGGAGCTCTTTGGGCAGTTGTGCAGGCACTTTAAATGCAGGATTTTGATATGGAAATGGTGGATTGTTATCCTAATTAAAGGAGTTGGTCATAGTCAGGACAGTTTCGGTCAAAGATGTGATATGACCAACTCCCAAAGGGTAACTAATACTCCATATTTGTTGTTGCAGTTTGGTGTCACTTTTAAAGCTTGGAAATGGTGGCTTATGCAATACTTGGAGAAGGGGAAATTTATTGGAAGTGTTGCTAAGGATTGTAGTGGTATTACACATTGTTATGCCATTATGGATGCAATTTTGACTTTCACTGAGTCAAAATTGGGTCTTAATCTGTGGGCCAAACTGCTCAGAGACTGGGTTTTGTTGAACTTGACTTTCCATTGGTCAAAGGTTTGTATGGGCTTAAGGAAGTTAAGGTCAAAGGTGGTGGAGTGTAGATTTGATGGTATTTTGAAGGGGATTTTGACTTTTCTTGAGTCAAAATATATGAAATGTCCTATGGAATATTTCGATGGTGATGCTATGAGGATGTGGACTTACACTGAGTCTACATCCTGCATTTTCACTATTTCAAACTGTTTTGGTGGGAATGTCCATAGTTATGAGATTACATTGGCAATTTTGTTTTTTTGGAGGTCAATCTTGATTTGGGATCATGGTGGCATGTTGAAGACAAAGGTCAAATTGCACATTTTTAAGGCTAAGAATCATATTGAGTGCAATTTGGATGCTAAAGCAGAGATATGGAAGCTTAGTAATGTCTTAGGTATTTTGGTTTTTAATGTTAAAAGATTGTTTTATAATCTTAGTGTTTTTGTTATACCTAGATTAGGTTTAGACATTGGCTATAGAGTTATGCTTCTTTTGTTGGTCTTATTCCCAAAGCATGTTTTGGGAGGCCAAGTAGTTCTTTTAAGATGTGGTAATTTTACCCATCTTTGTTTGTAATTTTTTTGTTTGTTTAGTCTTTGCCGGGCTTAGCCCTTTAGCAAAAAAATAACCCATAACCATGGTCCTTGAATCATTATAACCACTAGATGTCCATAACTGATACTGATGGCCCTTGAACCATTATAACTACTAGCCATGTCCAATAGCCTACAAACATACATTTTACAAGTAATAGGTGTCCATAACCCATAACCATGGTTCTTGAGCCATTATTACCACTAGATGTCCATAACTGATACTGATGGCCCATGAACCATTATAACTAGTAACCATGACCAGTAGCCTATAGATATCCATTTTACAAGTAATAGGTGTCCATAACCCATAACCAAGGCCAGTGAACCATTATAACCACTACATGTCCATAACTCATATCGATGGCCCTTGAACCATTATAACTACTAGCCATGACCAATAGCCTATAGATATCCATTTTACAAGTAATAGGTGTCCATAACCCATAACCATGGTCCTTGAATCATTATAACCACTAGATGTCCATAACTGATACTGATGGACCTTGAACCATTATAACTACTAGCCATGTCCAATAGCCTACAGATATCCATTTTACAAGTAATAGGTGTCCATAACCCATAACCATGGTCCTTGAATCATTATAACCACTAGATGTCCATAACTGATACTGATGGCCCTTGAACCATTATAACTACTAGCCATGTCCAATAGCCTACAAATATACATTTTACAAGTAATAGGTGTCCATAACCCATAACCATGGTTCTTGAGCCATTATAACCACTAGATGTCCATAACTGATACTGATGGCCCATGAACCATTATAACTAGTAACCATGACCAGTAGCCTATAGATATCCATTTTACAAGTAATAGGTGTCCATAACCCATACCCAAGGCCAGTGAACCATTATAACCACTACATGTCCATAACTCATATCGATGGCCCCTGAACCATTATAACTACTAGCCATGACCAATAGTCTATAGATATCCATTTTACAAGTAATAGGTGTCCATAACCCATAACCTTGGTCCTTGAACCATTATAAAAACTAGATGTCCATAACTGATACTGATGGCCCTTGAACCATTATAACTACTAGCCATGACCGATAGCCTGTAAATATACATTTTACAAGTAATAGGTGTCCATAACCCATAACCAAGGCCATTGAACCATTATAACCACTACATGTCCATAACTCATATCGATGGCCCTTGAACCATTATAACTACTAGCCATGACCAATAGGCTATAGATATCCATTTTACAAGTAATAGGTGTCCATAACCCATAACCATGGTCCTTGAACCATTATAACAACTAGATGTCCATAACTGATACTGATGGCCCTTGTACCATTATAACTACTAGCCATGACCAATAGCCTATAGATATACATTTTACAAGTAATAGGTGTCCATAACCCACAACCAAGGCCATTGAACCATTATAACCACTACATGTCCATAACTCATATCGATGGCCCTTAAACCATTATAACTACTAGCCATGACCAATAGCCTATAGATAACCATTTTACAAGTAATAGGTGTCCATTACCCATAACAATCGTCGTCGAACCATTATAACCACTAGATGTCCATAACTGACAATGATGGCCCTTGAACCATTATAATTACTAGCCATGTCCAATAGCCTACAGATATACATTTTACAAGTAATAGGTGTCCATAACCCATAACCATGGTTCTTGAACCATTATAACCACTAGATGTCCATAACTGATACTGATGGCCCATGAACCATTATAACTAGTAACCATGACCAGTAGCCTATAGATATCCATTTTACAAGTAATAGGTGTCCATAACCCATAACCAAGGCCAATGAACCATTATAACCACTACATGTCCATAACTCATATCGATGGCCCCTGAACCATTATAACTACTAGCCATGACCAATAGTCTATAGATATCCATTTTACAAGTAATAGGTGTGCATAACCCATAACCATGGTCCTTGAACCATTATAAAAACTAGATGTCCATAACTGATACTGATGGCCCTTGAACCATTATAACTACTAGCCATGACCGATAGCCTATAAATATACATTTTACAAGTAATAGGTGTCCATAACCCATAACCAAGGCCATTGAACCATTATAACCACTACATGTCCATAACTCATATCGATGGCCCTTGAACCATTATAACTACTAGCCATGACCAATAGCCTATAGATATCCATTTTACAAGTAATAGGTGTCCATAACCCATAACCATGGTCCTTGAATCATTATAACCACTAGATGTCCATAACTGATACTGATGGACCTTGAACCATTATAACTACTAGCCATGTCCAATAGCCTACAGATATCCATTTTACAAGTAATAGGTGTCCATAACCCATAACCATGGTCCTTGAATCATTATAACCACTAGATGTCCATAACTGATACTGATGGCCCTTGAACCATTATAACTATTAGCCATGTCCAATAGCCTACAAATATACATTTTACAAGTAATAGGTGTCCATAACCCATAACCATGGTTCTTGAGCCATTATAACCACTAGATGTCCATAACTGATACTGATGGCCCATGAACCATTATAACTAGTAACCATGACCAGTAGCCTATAGATATCCATTTTACAAGTAATAGGTGTCCATAACCCATACCCAAGGCCAGTGAACCATTATAACCACTACATGTCCATAACTCATATCGATGGCCCCTGAACCATTATAACTACTAGCCATGACCAATAGTCTATAGATATCCATTTTACAAGTAATAGGTGTCCATAACCCATAACCATGGTCCTTGAACCATTATAAAAACTAGATGTCCATAACTGATACTGATGGCCCTTGAACCATTATAACTACTAGCCATGACCGATAGCCTGTAAATATACATTTTACAAGTAATAGGTGTCCATAACCCATAACCAAGGCCATTGAACCATTATAACCACTACATGTCCATAACTCATATCGATGGCCCTTGAACCATTATAACTACTAGCCATGACCAATAGCCTATAGATATCCATTTTAAAAGTAATTGGTGTCCATTACGCATAACAATCGTCCCTGAACCATTATAACCACTAGATTTCCATAACTGATACCGATGGCCCTTGAACCATTATAACTACTAGCCATGACCGATAGCCTATAAATATACATTTTACAAGTAATAGGTGTCCATAACCCATAACCAAGGCCAATGAACCATTATAACCACTACATGTCCATAACTCATATCGATGGCCCTTGTACCATTATAACTACTAGCCATGTCCAATAGCCTACAGATATCCATTTTACAAGTAATAGGTGTCCATAACCCATAACCATGGTTGTTGAACCATTATAACCACTAGATGTCCATAACTGATACTGATGGCCCATGAACCATTTTAACTACTAGCCATGACCAATAGTCTATAGATGTCCATAACCCATAACCATGGTTCTTGAACCATGATAACCACTAGATATCCATAACTGATACTGATGGCCCTTGAACCATTATAACTAGTAGCCATGACGAATAGCCTATAGATATCGATTTTACAAGTAATAGGTGTCCTTAACCCATAACCAAGGCCAGTGAACCATTATAATCACTACATGTCCATAACTCATATCGATGGTCCTTGAACCATTATAACTACTAGCCATGACCAATAGGCTATAGATATCCATTTTACAAGTAATAGGTGTCCATAACCCATAACCATGGTCCTTGAACCATTATAACAACTAGATTTCCATAACTGATACTGATGGCCCTTGAACCATTATAACTACTAGCCATGACCAATAGCCTATAGATTTACATTTTACAAGTAATAGGTGTCCATAACCCACAACCAAGGCCATTGAACCATTATAACCACTACATGTCCATAACTCATATCGATGGCCCTTAAACCATTTTAACTACTAGCCATGACCAATAGCCTATAGATAACCATTTTACAAGTAATAGGTGTCCATTACCTATAACAATCGTCGTCGAACCATTATAACCACTAGATGTCCATAACTGACACTGATGGCCCTTGAACCATTATAACTACTAGCCTTGACCAATAGATATACATTTTACAAGTAATAGGTGTCCTCAACCCATAACCATGGTTCTTGAGCCATTATAACCACTAGATGTCCATAACTGATACTGATGGCCCATGAACCATTATAACCAGTAACCATGACCAGTAGCCTATAGATATCCATTTTACAAGTAATAGGTGTCCATAACCCATAACCAAGGCCAATGAACCATTATAACCACTACATGTCCATAACTCATATCGATGGCCCTTGTACCATTATAACTACTAGCCATGTCCAATAGCCTACAGATATCCATTTTACAAGTAATAGGTGTCCATAACCCATAACCATGGTTCTTGAACCATTATAACCACTAGATGTCCATAACTGATACTGATGGCCCATGAACCATTTTAACTAGTAACCTTGACCAGTACCCTACAGATATCCATTTTACAAGTAATAGGTGTCCATAACCCATAACCAAGGCCAGTGAACCATTATAACCACTACATGTCCATAACTCATATCGATGGCCCCTGAACCATTATAACTACTAGCCATGACCAATAGTCTATAGATATCCATTTTACAAGTAATAGGTGTCCATAGCCCATAACCATGGTCCTTGAACCATTATAACAACTAGATGTCCATAACTGATACTGATGGCCCTTGAACCATTATAACTACTAGCCATGACCGATAGCCTATAAATATACATTTTACAAGTAATAGGTGTCCATAACCCATAACCAAGGCCATTGAACCATTATAACCATTACATGTCCATAACTCATATCGATGGCCCTTGAACCATTATAACTACTAGCCATGACCAATAGCCTATAGATATCTATTTTAAAAGTAATAGGTGTCCATTACGCATAACAATCGTCCCTGAACCATTATAACCACTAGATTTCCATAATTGATACCGATGGCCCTTGAACCGTTATAACTACTAGCCATGACCAGTAGCCTATAGATATCCATTTTACAAGTAATAGGTGTCCATAACCCATAACCATGGCCCTTGAATCATTATAACCACTAGATGTCCATAACTGATACTGATGGCCCTTGAACCATTATAACTACTAGCCATGTCCAATAGCCTACAGATATCCATTTTACAAGTAATAGGTGTCCATAACCCATAACCATGGTTCTTGAACCATGATAACCACTAGATATCCATAACTGATACTGATGGCCCTTGAACCATTATAACTAGTAGCCATGACGAATAGCCTATAGATATCGATTTTACAAGTAATAGGTGTCCTTAACCCATAACCAAGGCCAGTGAACCATTATAACCACTACATGTCCATAACTCATATCAATGGCCCTTGAACCATTATAACTACTAGCCATGACCAATAGGCTATAGATATCCATTTTACAAGTAATAGGTGTCCATAACCCATAACCATGGTCCTTGAACCATTATAACAACTAGATGTCCATAACTGATACTGATGGCCCTTGAACCATTATAACTACTAGCCATAACCAATAGCCTATAGATATACATTTTACAAGTAATAGGTGTCCATAACCCACAACCAAGGCCATTGAACCATTATAACCACTACATGTCCATAACTCATATCGATGGCCCTTAAACCATTTTAACTACTAGCCATGACCAATAGCCTATAGATAACCATTTTACAAGTAATAGGTGTCCATTACCTATAACAATCGTCGTCGAACCATTATAACCACTAGATGTCCATAACTGACACTGATGGCCCTTGAACCATTATAACTACTAGCCTTGACCAATAGCCTATAGATATCCATTTTACAAGTAATAGGTGTCCATAACCCATAACCATGGTCCTTGAACCATTATAACAACTAGATGTCCATGACTGATACTGATGGCCCTTGAACCATTATAACTACTAGCCATGACCAATAGCCTATAGATATACATTTTACAAGTAATAGGTGTCCATAACCCATAACCATGGTTCTTGAGCCATTATAACCACTAGATGTCCATAACTGATACTGATGGCCCATGAACCATTATAACCAGTAACCATGACCAGTAGCCTATAGATATCCATTTTACAAGTAATAGGTGTCCATAACCCATAACCAAGGCCAATGAACCATTATAACCACTACATGTCCATAACTCATATCGATGGCCCTTGTACCATTATAACTACTAGCCATGTCCAATAGCCTACAGATATCCATTTTACAAGTAATAGGTGTCCATAACCCATAACCATGGTTCTTGAACCATTATAACCACTAGATGTCCATAACTGATACTGATGGCCCATGAACCATTTTAACTAGTTACCTTGACCAGTACCCTACAGATATCCATTTTACAAGTAATAGGTGTCCATAACCCATAACCAAGGCCAGTGAACCATTATAACCACTACATGTCCATAACTCATATCGATGGCCCCTGAACCATTATAACTACTAGCCATGACCAATAGTCTATAGATATCCATTTTACAAGTAATAGGTGTCCATAACCCATAACCATGGTCCTTGAACCATTATAACAACTAGATGTCCATAACTGATACTGATGGCCCTTGAACCATTATAACTACTAGCCATGACCGATAGCCTATAAATATACATTTTACAAGTAATAGGTGTCCATAACCCATAACCAAGGCCATTGAACCATTATAACCACTACATGTCCATAACTCATATCGATGGCCCTTGAACCATTATAACTACTAGCCATGACCAATAGCCTATAGATATCCATTTTAAAAGTAATAGGTGTCCATCACGCATAACAATCGTCCCTGAACCATTATAACCACTAGATTTCCATAAATGATACCGATGGCCCTTGAACCATTATAACTACTAGCCATGACCAATAGCCTATAGATATCCATTTTACAAGTAATAGGTGTCCATAACCCATAACCATGTCCCTTGAATCATTATAACCACTAGATGTCCATAACTGATACTGATGGCCCTTGAACCATTATAACTACTAGCCATGTCCAATAGCCTACAGATAACCATTTTACAAGTAATAGGTGTCCATAACCCATAACCATGGTTCTTGAACCATGATAACCACTAGATATCCATAACTGATACTGATGGCCCTTGAACCATTATAACTAGTAGCCATGACGAATAGCCTATAGATATCGATTTTACAAGTAATAGGTGTCCTTAACCCATAACCAAGGCCAGTGAACCATTATAATCACTACATGTCCATAACTCATATCGATGGCCCTTGAACCATTATAACTACTAGCCATGACCAATAGGCTATAGATATCCATTTTACAAGTAATAGGTGTCCATAACCCATAACCATGGTCCTTGAACCATTATAACAACTAGATGTCCATGACTGATACTGATGGCCCTTGAACCATTATAACTACTAGCCATGACCAATAGCCTATAGATATACATTTTACAAGTAATAGGTGTCCATAACCCATAACCATGGTTCTTGAGCCATTATAACCACTAGATGTCCATAACTGATACTGATGGCCCATGAACCATTATAACCAGTAACCATGACCAGTAGCCTATAGATATCCATTTTACAAGTAATAGGTGTCCATAACCCATAACCAAGGCCAATGAACCATTATAACCACTACATGTCCATAACTCATATCGATGGCCCTTGTACCATTATAACTACTAGCCATGTCCAATAGCCTACAGATATCCATTTTACAAGTAATAGGTGTCCATAACCCATAACCATGGTTCTTGAACCATTATAACCACTAGATGTCCATAACTGATACTGATGGCCCATTAACCATTTTAACTAGTAACCTTGTCCAGTACCCTACAGATATCCATTTTACAAGTAATAGGTGTCCATAACCCATAACCAAGGCCAGTGAACCATTATAACCACTACATGTCCATAACTCATATCGATGGCCCCTGAACCATTATAACTACTAGCCATGACCAATAGTCTATAGATATCCCTATAGATATCCATTTTAAAAGTAATAGGTGTCCATTACGCATAACAATCGTCCCTGAACCATTATAACCACTAGATTTCCATAACTGATACCGATGGCCCTTGAACCATTATAACTACTAGCCATGACCAATAGCCTATAGATATCCATTTTACAAGTAATAGGTGTCCATAACCCATAACCATGGCCCTTGAATCATTATAACCACTAGATGTCCATAACTGATACTGATGGCCCTTGAACCATTATAACTACTAGCCATGTCCAATAGCCTACAGATAACCATTTTACAAGTAATAGGTGTCCATAACCCATAACCATGGTTCTTGAACCATGATAACCACTAGATATCCATAATTGATACTGATGGCCCTTGAACCATTATAACTAGTAGCCATGACGAATAGCCTATAGATATCGATTTTACAAGTAATAGGTGTCCTTAACCCATAACCAAGGCCAGTGAACCATTATAATCACTACATGTCCATAACTCATATCGATGGCCCTTGAACCATTATAACTACTAGCCATGACCAATAGGCTATAGATATCCATTTTACAAGTAATAGGTGTCCATAACCCATAACCATGGTCCTTGAACCATTATAACAACTAGATGTCCATGACTGATACTGATGGCCCTTGAACCATTATAACTACTAGCCATGACCAATAGCCTATAGATATACATTTTACAAGTAATAGGTGTCCATAACCCATAACCATGGTTCTTGAGCCATTATAACCACTAGATGTCCATAACTGATACTGATGGCCCATGAACCATTATAACCAGTAACCATGACCAGTAGCCTATAGATATCCATTTTACAAGTAATAGGTGTCCATAACCCATAACCAAGGCCAATGAACCATTATAACCACTACATGTCCATAACTCATATCGATGGCCCTTGTACCATTATAACTACTAGCCATGTCCAATAGCCTACAGATATCCATTTTACAAGTAATAGGTGTCCATAACCCATAACCATGGTTCTTGAACCATTATAACCACTAGATGTCCATAACTGATACTGATGGCCCATTAACCATTTTAACTAGTAACCTTGTCCAGTACCCTACAGATATCCATTTTACAAGTAATAGGTGTCCATAACCCATAACCAAGGCCAGTGAACCATTATAACCACTACATGTCCATAACTCATATCGATGGCCCCTGAACCATTATAACTACTAGCCATGACCAATAGTCTATAGATATCCCTATAGATATCCATTTTAAAAGTAATAGGTGTCCATTACGCATAACAATCGTCCCTGAACCATTATAACCACTAGATTTCCATAACTGATACCGATGGCCCTTGAACCATTATAACTACTAGCCATGACCAATAGCCTATAGATATCCATTTTACAAGTAATAGGTGTCCATAACCCATAACCATGGCCCTTGAATCATTATAACCACTAGATGTCCATAACTGATACTGATGGCCCTTGAACCATTATAACTACTAGCCATGTCCAATAGCCTACAGATATCCATTTTACAAGTAATAGGTGTCCATAACCCATAACCATGGTTCTTGAACCATGATAACCACTAGATATCCATAACTGATACTGATGGCCCTTGAACCATTATAACTAGTAGCCATGACGAATAGCCTATGGATATCGATTTTACAAGTAATAGGTGTCCTTAACCCATAACCAAGGCCAGTGAACCATTATAATCACTACATGTCCATAACTCATATCGATGGCCCTTGAACCATTATAACTACTAGCCATGACCAATAGGCTATAGATATCCATTTACAAGTAATAGGTGTCCATAACCCATAACCATGGTCCTTGAACCATTATAACAACTAGATGTCCATAACTGATACTGATGGCCCTTGAACCATTGTAACTACTAGCCATGACCAATAGCCTATAGATATACATTTTACAAGTAATAGGTGTCCATAACCCACAACCAAGGCCATTGAACCATTATAACCACTACATGTCCATAACTCATATCGATGGCCCTTAAACCATTATAACTACTAGCCATGACCAATAGCCTATAGATAACCATTTTACAAGTAATAGGTGTCCATTACCCATAACAATCGTCGTCGAACCATTATAACCTCTAGATGTCCATAACTGACACTGATGGCCCTTGAACCATTATAACTACTAGCCTTGACCAATAGCCTATAGATATCCATTTTACAAGTAATAGGTGTCCATAACCCAAAACCGTGGTCCTTGAATCATTATAACCACTAGACGTCCATGACTGATACTGATGGCCCTTGACCCATTATAACTACTAGCCATGTCCAATAGCCTACAGATATACATTTTACAAGTAATAGGTGTCCATAACCCATAACCATGGTTCTTGAACCATTATAACCACTAGATGTCCATAACTGATACTGATGGCCCTTGAACCATTATAACTACTAGCCATGACCGATAGCCTATAAATATACATTTTACAAGTAATAGGTGTCCATAACCCATAACCAAGGCCATTGAACCATTATAACCACTAAATGTCCATAACTCATATCGATGGCCCTTGAACCATTATAACTACTAGCCATGACCAATAGCCTATAGATATCCATTTTAAAAGTAATAGGTGTCCATTACGCATAACAATCGTCCCTGAACCATTATAACCACTAGATTTCCATAACTGATACCGATGGCCCTTGAACCATTATAACTACTAGCCATGACCAATAGCCTATAGATATCCATTTTACAAGTAATAGGTGTCCATAACCCATAACCATGGCCCTTGAATCATTATAACCACTAGATGTCCATAACTGATACTGATGGCCCTTGAACCATTATAACTACTAGCCATGTCCAATAGCCTACAGATATCCATTTTACAAGTAATAGGTGTCCATAACCCATAACCATGGTTCTTGAACCATGATAACCACTAGATATCCATAACTGATACTGATGGCCCTTGAACCATTATAACTAGTAGCCATGACGAATAGCCTATAGATATCGATTTTACAAGTAATAGGTGTCCTTAACCCATAACCAAGGCCAGTGAACCATTATAACCACTACATGTTCATAACTCATATCGATGGCCCTTGAACCATTATAACTACTAGCCATGACCAATAGGCTATAGATATCCATTTTACAAGTAATAGGTGTCCATAACCCATAACCATGGTCCTTGAACCATTATAACAACTAGATGTCCATAACTGATACTGATGGCCCTTGAACCATTATAACTACTAGCCATGACCAATAGCCTATAGATATACATTTTACAAGTAATAGGTGTCCATAACCCACAACCAAGGCCATTGAACCATTATAACCACTACATGTCCATAACTCATATCGATGGCCCTTAAACCATTTTAACTACTAGCCATGACCAATAGCCTATAGATAACCATTTTACAAGTAATAGGTGTCCATTACCTATAACAATCGTCGTCGAACCATTATAACCACTAGATGTCCATAACTGACACTGATGGCCCTTGAACCATTATAACTACTAGCCTTGACCAATAGCCTATAGATATCCATTTTACAAGTAATAGGTGTCCATAACCCATAACCATGGTCCTTGAATCATTATAACCACTAGATGTCCATGACTGATACTGATGGCCCTTGAACCATTATAACTACTAGCCATGTCCAATAGCCTACAGATATACATTTTACAAGTAATAGGTGTCCATAACCCATAACCATGGTTCTTGAACCATTATAACCACTAGATGTCCATAACTGATACTGATGGCCCATGAACCATTTTAACTAGTAACCTTGACCAGTACCCTACAGATATCCATTTTACAAGTAATAGGTGTCCATAACCCATAACCAAGGCCAGTGAACCATTATAACCACTACATGTCCATAACTCATATCGATGGCCCCTGAACCATTATAACTACTAGCCATGACCAATAGTCTATAGATATCCATTTTACAAGTAATAGGTGTCCATAACCCATAACCATGGTCCTTGAACAATTATAACAACTAGATGTCCATAACTGATACTGATGGACCTTGAACCATTATAACTACTAGCCATGACCGATAGCCTATAAATATACATTATTCAAGTAATAGGTGTCCATAACCCATAACCAAGGCCATTGAACCATTATAACCACTACATGTCCATAACTTATATCGATGGCCCTTGAACCATTATAACTACTAGCCATGACCAATAGCCTATAGATATCCATTTTAAAAGTAATAGGTGTCCATTACGCATAACAATCGTCCCTGAACCATTATAACCACTAGATTTCCATAACTGATACCGATGGCCCTTGAACCATTATAACTAGTAGCCATGACCAATAGCCTATAGATATCGATTTTAAAAGTAATAGGTGTCCTTAACCCATAACCAAGGCCAGTGAACCATTATAACCACTACATGTCCATAACTCATATCGATGGCCCTTGAACCATTATAACTACTAGCCATGACCAATAGCCTATAGATATCCATTTTACAAGTAATAGGTGTCCATAACCCATAACCATGGTCCTTGAACCATTATAACAACTAGATGTCCATAACTGATACTGATGGACCTTGAACCATTATAACTACTAGCCATGACCGATAGCCTATAAATATACATTATACAAGTAATAGGTGTCCATAACCCATAACCAAGGCCATTGAACCATTATAACCACTACATGTCCATAACTTATATCGATGGCCCTTGAACCATTATAACTACTAGCCATGACCAATAGCCTATAGATATCCATTTTAAAAGTAATAGGTGTCCATTACGCATAACAATCGTCCCTGAACCATTATAACCACTAGATTTCCATAACCGATACCGATGGCCCTTGAACCATTATAACTAGTAGCCATGACCAATAGCCTATAGATATCGATTTTAAAAGTAATAGGTGTCCTTAACCCATAACCAAGGCCAGTGAACCATTATAACCACTACATGTCCATAACTCATATCGATGGCCCCTGAACCATTATAACTACTAGCCATGACCAATAGCCTATAGATATCCATTTTACAAGTAATAGGTGTCCATAACCCATAACCATGGTCCTTGAACCATTTTAACAACTAGATGTCCATAACTGATACTGATGGACCTTGAACCATTATAACTACTAGCCATGACCGATAGCCTATAAATATACATTATACAAGTAATAGGTGTCCATAACCCATAACCAAGGCCATTGAACCATTATAACCACTACATGTCCATAACTTATATCGATGGCCCTTGAACCATTATAACTACTAGCCATGACCAATAGCCTATAGATATCCATTTTAAAAGTAATAGGTGTCCATTACGCATAACAATCGTCCCTGAACCATTATAACCACTAGATTTCCATAACTGATACCGATGGCCCTTGAACCATTATAACTAGTAGCCATGACCAATAGCCTATAGATATCGATTTTAAAAGTAATAGGTGTCCTTAACCCATAACCAAGGCCAGTGAACCATTATAACCACTACATGTCCATAACTCATATCGATGGCCCTTGAACCATTATAACTACTAGCCATGACCAATAGCCTATAGATAACCATTTTACAAGTAATATGTGTCCATTACCTATAACAATCGTCGTCGAACCATTATAACCACTAGATGTCCATAACTGACACTGATGGCCCTTGAACCATTATAACTACTAGCCTTGACCAATAGCCTATAGATATCCATTTTACAAGTAATAGGTGTCCATAACCCATAACCATGGTCCTTGAATCATTATAACCACTAGATGTCCATGACTGATACTGATGGCCCTTGAACCATTATAAATACTAGCCATGACCAATAGCCTATAGATATACATTTTACAAGTAATAGGTGTCCATAACCCACAACCAAGGCAATTGAACCATTATAACCACTACATGTCCATAACTCATATCGATGGCCCTTGAACCATTTTAACTACTAGCCATGACCAATAGCCTATAGATAACCATTTTACAAGTAATATGTGTCCATTACCTATAACAATCGTCGTCGAACCATTATAACCACTAGATGTCCATAACTGACACTGATGGCCCTTGAACCATTATAACTACTAGCCTTGACCAATAGCCTATAGATATCCATTTTACAAGTAATAGGTGTCCATAACCCATAACCATGGTCCTTGAATCATTATAACCACTAGATGTCCATGACTGATACTGATGGCCCTTGAACCATTATAACTACTAGCCATGTCCAATAGCCTACAGATATACATTTTACAAGTAATAGGTGTCCATAACCCATAACCATGGTTCTTGAACCATTATAACCACTAGATGTCCATAACTGATATTGATGGCCCATGAACCATTTTAACTAGTAACCTTGACCAGTACCCTACAGATATCCATTTTACAAGTAATAGGTGTCCATAACCCATAACCAAGGCCAGTGAACCATTATAACCACTACATGTCCATAACTCATATCGATGGCCCCTGAACCATTATAACTACTAGCCATGACCAATAGTCTATAGATATCCATTTTACAAGTAATAGGTGTCCATAACCCATAACCATGGTCCTTGAACCATTATAAAAACTAGATGTCCATAACTGATACTGATGGCCCTTGAACCATTATAACTACTAGCCATGACCGATAGCCTATAGATATCCATTTTACAAGTAATAGGTGTCCATAACCCATAACCAAGGCCAGTGAACCATTATAACCACTACACGTCCATAACTCATATCGATGGCCCTTGAACCATTATAACTACTAGCCATGACCAATAGCCTATAGATATCCATTTTACAAGTAATAGGTGTCCATAACCCATAACCATGGTCCTTGAACCATTATAACCAGTAGTTGTCCATAACTGATACTGATGGCCCTTGAACCATTATAACTACTAGCCATGACCAATAGCCTATAAATATCCATTTTACAAGTAATAGGTGACCATAACCCATAACCAAGGCCAGTGAACCATTATAACCACTACATGTCCATAACTCATATCGATGGCCCTTGAACCATTATAACTACTAGCCATGACCAGTAGCCTATAGATATCCATTTTACAAGTAATAGGTGTCCATTACCCATAACAATCGTCCCTGAATCATTATAACCACTAGATGTCCATAACTGATACTGATGGCCCTTGAACCATTATAACTACTAGCCATGACCAGTAGCCTATAGATATCCATTTTACAAGTAATAGGTGTCCATAACCCATAACCATGGTTCTTGAACCATTATAACCACTAGATGTCCATAACTGATACTGATGGCCCTTCAACCATTATAACAACTAGCCAAGACCTATAGCCTAAAGATATCCATTTTACAAGTAATAGGTGTGCATAACCCATAACCAAGGCCATTGAACCATTATAACCACTACATGCATGTCCATAACTCATATCGATAGCCCTTGAACCATTATAACTACTAGCCATGACCAATAGCCTTTAGATATCCATTTTACAAGTAATAGGTGTCCATAACCCATAACCACGGTCCTTGAACATTATAACCACTAGATGTCCATAACTGATACTGATGGCCCTTGAACCATTATAACTACCAGCCATGACCAATAGCCTATAGATATCTATTTTACAAGTAATAGGTGTTTATAACCCATAACCATGGCCCTTGAACAATTATAACCACTAGATGTCTGTAACTGATACCGATGGCCCTTGAACCATTATAACTACTACCCATGACCTATATAGATATCTATTTTACAAGTAATAGGTGTCCGTAACCCATAACCAAGGTCCTTGAACCATTATAACCACTAGATGTCCATAACTGATACTGATGGCCCTTGAACCATTATAACTTCTAGCCATGACCAATAGCCTATAGAAATTCATTTTACAAGTAATAGGTGTCCATAACCCATAACCATGGTCCTTGAACCATTATAACAACTAGATGTCCAAAACTGATACTGATGGCCCTTGAACCATTGTAACTACTAGCCATGACCAATAGCCTATAGCTATTCAATTTACAAGTAATACGTGTCCATAACCCATAACCATGGTCCTTGAACGATTATAACCACTAGATGTCCATAACTTATACTGATGGCCCTTGAACCATTATAACTACTAGCCATGACAGATAGCCTATAAATATCCATTTTACGAGTAATAGTTGTCCATAACCCATAACCATGGTTCTTGAACCATTATAACCACTAGATGTCCATAACTGATACTGATGGCCCTTGAACCATTATAACTACTAGCCATGACCAATAGCCTATAGATAGGCATTTGACAAGTAATAGGTGTCCATAACCCATTACCATGGTCCTTGAATCATTATAACCACTAGATGTCCATAACTGATACTGATGGCCCTTGAACCATTATAACTACTAGCCATGACCAATAGCCTATAAATATCCATTTTACAAGTAATAGGTGTCCATAACCCATAACCAAGGCCAGTGAACCATTATAACCACCACATGTCCATAACTCATATTGATGGCCCTTGAACCATTATAACTACTAGCCATGACCAGTAGCCTATAGATATCAATTTTACAAGTAATAGGTGTCCATTACCCATAACAATCATCCCTGAATCATTATAACCACTAGATGTCCATAAGTGATACTGATGGCCCTTGAACCATTATAACTACTAGCCATGACCAGTAGCCTATAGATATCCATTTTACAAATAATAGGTGTCCATAACCCATAACCATGGTTCTTGAACCATTATAACCACTAGATGTCCATAACTGATACTGATGGCCCTTCAACCATTATAACTACTAGCCATGACCAATAGCCTCTAGATATCCAATTTACAAGTAATAGGTGTCCATAACCCATAACCAAGGTTCTTGAACCATTATAACCACTAGATGTCCATAACTGATACTGATGGCCCTTGAACCATTATAACAACTAGCCAAGACCTATAGCCTAAAGATATCCATTTTACAAGTAATAGGTGTGCATAACCCATAACCAAGGCCATTGAACCATTATAACCACTACATGCATGTCCATAACTCATATCGATGGCCCTTGAACCATTATAACTACTAGCCATGACCAATAGCCCTTAGATATCCATTTTACAAGTAATAGGTGTCCATAACCCATAACCATGGTCCTTGAACATTATAACCACTAGATGTCCATAACTGATACTGATGGCCCTTGAACCATTATAACTACTAGCCATGACAGATAGCCTATAAATATCCATTTTACGAGTAATAGTTGTCCATAACCCATAACCATGGTTCTTGAACCATTATAACCACTAGATGTCCATAACTGATACTGATGGCCCTTGAACCATTATAACTACTAGCCATGACCAATAGCCTATAGATAGGCATTTGACAAGTAATAGGTGTCCATAACCCATAACCATGGTCCTTGAATCATTATAACCACTAGATGTCCATAACTGATACTGATGGCCCTTGAACCATTATAACTACTAGCCATGACCAATAGCCTATAAATATCCATTTTACAAGTAATAGGTGTCCATAACCCGTAACCAAGGCCAGTGAACCATTATAACCACCACATGTCCATAACTCATATTGATGGCCCTTGAACCATTATAACTACTAGCCATGACCAGTAGCCTATAGATATCAATTTTACAAGTAATAGGTGTCCATTACCCATAACAATCATCCCTGAATCATTATAACCACTAGATGTCCATAAGTGATACTGATGGCCCTTGAACCATTATAACTACTAGCCATGACCAGTAGCCTATAGATATCCATTTTACAAATAATAGGTGTCCATAACCCATAACCATGGTTCTTGAACCATTATAACCACTAGATGTCCATAACTGATACTGATGGCCCTTCAACCATTATAACTACTAGCCATGACCAATAGCCTCTAGATATCCAATTTACAAGTAATAGGTGTCCATAACCCATAACCATGGTTCTTGAACCATTATAACCACTAGATGTCCATAACTGATACTGATGGCCCTTGAACCATTATAACAACTAGCCAAGACCTATAGCCTAAAGATATCCATTTTACAAGTAATAGGTGTGCATAACCCATAACCAAGGCCATTGAACCATTATAACCACTACATGCATGTCCATAACTCATATCGATGGCCCTTGAACCATTATAACTACTAGCCATGACCAATAGCCCTTAGATATCCATTTTACAAGTAATAGGTGTCCATAACCCATAACCATGGTCCTTGAACATTATAACCACTAGATGTCCATAACTGATACTGATGGCCCTTAAACCATTATAACTACCAGCCATGACCAATAGCCTATAGATATCTATTTTACAAGTAATAGGTGTTTATAACCCATAACCATGGCCCTTGAACAATTATAACCACTAGATGTCTGTAACTGATACCGATGGCCCTTGAACCATTATAACTACTACCCATGACCTATATAGATATCTATTTTACAAGTAATAGGTGTCCGTAACCCATAACCAAGGTCCTTGAACCATTATAACCACTAGATGTCCATAACTGATACTGATGGCCCTTGAACCCTTATAACTACTAGCCATGACCAATAGCCTATAGAAATTCATTTTACAAGTAATAGGTGTCCATAACCCATAACCATGGTCCTTGAACCATTATAACTACTAGATGTCCAAAACTGATACTGATGGCCCTTGAACCATTATAACTACTAGCCATGACCAATAGCGTATAGCTATTCAATTTACAAGTAATACGTGTCCATAACCCATAACCATGGTCCTTGAACGATTATAACCACTAGATGTCCATAACTTATACTGATGGCCCTTGAACCATTATAACTACTAGCCATGACAGATAGCCTATAAATATCCATTTTACGAGTAATAGTTGTCCATAACCCATAACCATGGTTCTTGAACCATTATAACCACTAGATGTCCATAACTGATACTGATGGCCCTTGAACCATTATAACTACTAGCCATGACCAATAGCCTATAGATATGCATTTGACAAGTAATAGGTGTCCATAACCCATAACCATGGTCCTTGAATCATTATAACCACTAGATGTCCATAACTGATACTGATGGCCCTTGAACCATTATAACTACTAGCCATGACCAATAGCATATAAATATCCATTTTACAAGTAATAGGTGTCCATAACCCATAACCAAGGCCAGTGAACCATTATAACCACTACATGTCCATAACTCATATCGATGGCCCTTGAACCATTATAACTACTAGCCATGACCAGTAGCCTATAGATATCCATTTTACAAGTAATAGGTGTCCATTACCCATAACAATCGTCCCTGAATCATTATAACCACTAGATGTCCATAAGTGATACTGATGGCCCTTGAACCATTATAACTACTAGCCATGACCAGTAGCCTCTAGATATCCAATTTACAAGTAATAGGTGTCCATAACCCATAACCATGGTTCTTGAACCATTATAACCACTAGATGTCCATAACTGATACTGATGGCCCTTGAACCATTATAACAACTAGCCAAGACCTATAGCCTAAAGATATCCATTTTACAAGTAATAGGTGTGCATAACCCATAACCAAGGCCATTGAACCATTATAACCACTACATGCATGTCCATAACTCATATCGATAGCCCTTGAACCATTATAACTACTAGCCATGACCAATAGCCTTTAGATATCCATTTTACAAGTAATAGGTGTCCATAACCCATAACCACGGTCCTTGAACATTATAACCACTAGATGTCCATAACTGATACTGATGGCCCTTGAACCATTATAACTACCAGCCATGACCAATAGCCTATAGATATCTATTTTACAAGTAATAGGTGTTTATAACCCATAACCATGGCCCTTGAAAAATTATAACCACTAGATGTGTGTAACTGATACCGATGGCCCTTGAACCATTATAACTACTACCCATGACCTATATAGATATCTATTTTACAAGTAATAGGTGTCCGTAACCCATAACCAAGGTCCTTGAACCATTATAACCACTAGATGTCCATAACTGATACTGATGGCCCTTGAACCATTATAACTTCTAGCCATGACCAATAGCCTATAGAAATTCATTTTACAAGTAATAGGTGTCCATAACCCATAACCATGGTCCTTGAACCATTATAACAACTAGATGTCCAAAACTGATACTGATGGCCCTTGAACCATTGTAACTACTAGCCATGACCAATAGCCTATAGCTATTCAATTTACAAGTAATACGTGTCCATAACCCATAACCATGGTCCTTGAACGATTATAACCACTAGATGTCCATAACTTATACTGATGGCCCTTGAACCATTATAACTACTAGCCATGACAGATAGCCTATAAATATCCATTTTACGAGTAATAGTTGTCCATAACCCATAACCATGGTTCTTGAACCATTATAACCACTAGATGTCCATAACTGATACTGATGGCCCTTGAACCATTATAACTACTAGCCATGACCAATAGCCTATAGATAGGCATTTGACAAGTAATAGGTGTCCATAACCCATAACCATGGTCCTTGAATCATTATAACCACTAGATGTCCATAACTGATACTGATGGCCCTTGAACCATTATAACTACTAGCCATGACCAATAGCCTATAAATATCCATTTTACAAGTAATAGGTGTCCATAACCCATAACCAAGGCCAGTGAACCATTATAACCACCACATGTCCATAACTCATATTGATGGCCCTTGAACCATTATAACTACTAGCCATGACCAGTAGCCTATAGATATCAATTTTACAAGTAATAGGTGTCCATTACCCATAACAATCATCCCTGAATCATTATAACCACTAGATGTCCATAAGTGATACTGATGGCCCTTGAACCATTATAACTACTAGCCATGACCAGTAGCCTATAGATATCCATTTTACAAATAATAGGTGTCCATAACCCATAACCATGGTTCTTGAACCATTATAACCACTAGATGTCCATAACTGATACTGATGGCCCTTCAACCATTATAACTACTAGCCATGACCAATAGCCTCTAGATATCCAATTTACAAGTAATAGGTGTCCATAACCCATAACCAAGGTTCTTGAACCATTATAACCACTAGATGTCCATAACTGATACTGATGGCCCTTGAACCATTATAACAACTAGCCAAGACCTATAGCCTAAAGATATCCATCTTACAAGTAATAGGTGTGCATAACCCATAACCAAGGCCATTGAACCATTATAACCACTACATGCATGTCCATAACTCATATCGATGGCCCTTGAAGATAACTACTAGCCATGACCAATAGCCCTTAGATATCCATTTTACAAGTAATAGGTGTCCATAACCCATAACCATGGTCCTTGAACATTATAACCACTAGATGTCCATAACTGATACTGATGGCCCTTGAACCATTATAACTACTAGCCATGACATATAGCCTATAAATATCCATTTTACGAGTAATAGTTGTCCATAACCCATAACCATGGTTCTTGAACCATTATAACCACTAGATGTCCATAACTGATACTGATGGCCCTTGAACCATTATAACTACTAGCCATGACCAATAGCCTATAGATAGGCATTTGACAAGTAATAGGTGTCCATAACCCATAACCATGGTCCTTGAATCATTATAACCACTAGATGTCCATAACTGATACTGATGGCCCTTGAACCATTATAACTACTAGCCATGACCAATAGCCTATAAATATCCATTTTACAAGTAATAGGTGTCCATAACCCATAACCAAGGCCAGTGAACCATTATAACCACCACATGTCCATAACTCATATTGATGGCCCTTGAACCATTATAACTACTAGCCATGACCAGTAGCCTATAGATATCAATTTTACAAGTAATAGGTGTCCATTACCCATAACAATCATCCCTGAATCATTATAACCACTAGATGTCCATAAGTGATACTGATGGCCCTTGAACCATTATAACTACTAGCCATGACCAGTAGCCTATAGATATCCATTTTACAAATAATAGGTGTCCATAACCCACAACCATGGTTCTTGAACCATTATAACCACTAGATGTCCATAACTGATACTGATGGCCCTTCAACCATTATAACTACTAGCCATGACCAATAGCCTCTAGATATCCAATTTACAAGTAATAGGTGTCCATAACCCATAACCATGGTTCTTGAACCATTATAACCACTAGATGTCCATAACTGATACTGATGGCCCTTGAACCATTATAACAACTAGCCAAGACCTATAGCCTAAAGATATCCATTTTACAAGTAATAGGTGTGCATAACCCATAACCAAGGCCATTGAACCATTATAACCACTACATGCATGTCCATAACTCATATCGATGGCCCTTGAACCATTATAACTACTAGCCATGACCAATAGCCCTTAGATATCCATTTTACAAGTAATAGGTGTCCATAACCCATAACCATGGTCCTTGAACATTATAACCACTAGATGTCCATAACTGATACTGATGGCCCTTGAACCATTATAACTACCAGCCATGACCAATAGCCTATAGATATCTATTTTACAAGTAATAGGTGTTTATAACCCATAACCATGGCCCTTGAACAATTATAACCACTAGATGTCTGTAACTGATACCGATGGCCCTTGAACCATTATAACTACTACCCATGACCTATATAGATATCTATTTTACAAGTAATAGGTGTCCGTAACCCATAACCAAGGTCCTTGAACCATTATAACCACTAGATGTCCATAACTGATACTGATGGCCCTTGAACCCTTATAACTACTAGCCATGACCAATAGCCTATAGAAATTCATTTTACAAGTAATAGGTGTCCATAACCCATAACCATGGTCCTTGAACCATTATAACTACTAGATGTCCAAAACTGATACTGATGGCCCTTGAACCATTATAACTACTAGCCATGACCAATAGCGTATAGCTATTCAATTTACAAGTAATACGTGTCCATAACCCATAACCATGGTCCTTGAACGATTATAACCACTAGATGTCCATAACTTATACTGATGGCCCTTGAACCATTATAACTACTAGCCATGACAGATAGCCTATAAATATCCATTTTACGAGTAATAGTTGTCCATAACCCATAACCATGGTTCTTGAACCATTATAACCACTAGATGTCCATAACTGATACTGATGGCCCTTGAACCATTATAACTACTAGCCATGACCAATAGCCTATAGATATGCATTTGACAAGTAATAGGTGTCCATAACCCATAACCATGGTCCTTGAATCATTATAACCACTAGATGTCCATAACTGATACTGATGGCCCTTGAACCATTATAACTACTAGCCATGACCAATAGCATATAAATATCCATTTTACAAGTAATAGGTGTCCATAACCCATAACCAAGGCCAGTGAACCATTATAACCACTACATGTCCATAACTCATATCGATGGCCCTTGAACCATTATAACTACTAGCCATGACCAGTAGCCTATAGATATCCATTTTACAAGTAATAGGTGTCCATTACCCATAACAATCATCCCTGAATCATTATAACCACTAGATGTCCATAAGTGATACTGATGGCCCTTGAACCAATATAACTACTAGCCATGACCAGTAGCCTATAGATATCCATTTTACAAATAATAGGTGTCCATAACCCATAACCATGGTTCTTGAACCATTATAACCACTAGATGTCCATAACTGATACTGATGGCCCTTCAACCATTATAACTACTAGCCATGACCAATAGCCTCTAGATATCCAATTTACAAGTAATAGGTGTCCATAACCCATAACCATGGTTCTTGAACCATTATAACCACTAGATGTCCATAACTGATACTGATGGCCCTTGAACCATTATAACTACTAGCCATGACCAATAGCCTATAGATATCTATTTTACAAGTAATAGGTGTTTATAACCCATAACCATGGCCCTTGAACAATTATAACCACTAGATGTCTGTAACTGATACCGATGGCCCTTAAACCATTATAACTACTACCCATGACCTATATAGATATCTATTTTACAAGTAATAGGTGTCCGTATGTAACGCCCTAAAAATTATTGTAATTATATTATTGGCGTTTTAATAAATAAATTATGCGTGACTTATTTATTTGACATGTGTGTCATTTAATTTGCGTTAATTAACCATGGGGATTAATTAAAAAAAATAACTAGAGGATTATTTAATTAGTGTGTGTGGTTAATTATGAGAATTATTAATTACTATCGTAATATTAAAACCCGAGCATTGGTTACTCCGGCCAAGTGAGAGGCCGAGTTTTAATTGTTCTTCCCTTGCTAAATGTTTCGTTCATACCTCTTCAAGCCGAGTTGTGTTGCGGGTTGCCTTGCTTCTTGATTCATTCCCGAGCCCAAGGGAGAGAACCCAAAATTATTAGCCCAATCGACAAAAGAGGCCAAGGCCCGATCTCCTTGTCAGCTAATCACGTACTAATTCTTCCAAATCCCTAATTGCCGACACCATCTAATTCCCTACGCAGAAATCAGTCGGCTGTGAGCATGCCTTTTTCCGTCTTCTCTCTCTTCCAATTGGCAACAATGAGCATCTCGTTTTCCTTTTTCCTCACTAATCTGACAGTCGAATGAAGATGTTAGAGATGAGGTAGACGCTGATCAAGAAGGTTGAAGGGGGGCAAGCCACGTGAAGGCTTAGAAGGTGATGATGCTTTGAATTTGGTGTATGAAATAGATTGCCGCCTAGTATTATTATAATTCAATTCATGAGGATGTGATTTCATCCCCTTTTGCCTTCAGCTTTTTAAGTAAATCTCAAGGAGGTCAAGTGTATTCGTAGTTTGTCAACAAGTGGTCGAATTACAAGTGAGATGGCTGGATGGAAATAAAGAATGATATGGCAATGGCGGTTGGTTATTTTCTAAGGGGGTTTCAGCGAGATTTCTTCAAAACAAGTTAATGGTATTTGATTCTCATTCATTCTTGGTCGGCAAGTGGTGAAACAAGCAAGCAGGTGGCGAAGAATCAAGAAGAGAATCGGAAGCAGGTGGATTTAATTAACCAAGTTAGCACGCACGTCAATTAATTTAACCTAGCAAGCAGGCTGCTGAATTAATTTAAGCTAGCAAGCAGGCAGGTCCCGACTTTCATGTTATGTTTTCTGTTTTGTGTTGTTATTGTGGTGCTAATTCTCGAGTTCTGGAGTTCCATTGGTCGAGTGCTTGTTTTGGGTTAATTGTGCAGATCTGTATGTAAGTTTTGGCCACTGAAACGCAGTCGGTGTCGGGTTGGGGGACTGAATAAAACCTTTGCTTATAAACTAAACGTTTTACTAAACGAAAACCGAAAACCGAAAACCGAACCTTTAGGTTCTTGGGTTCCTAAACTGAGAAGGATTTCAAAACAAACAAGCTAGATTACTTCAAACTACAGTTTCAGATATGAAACGATTTTCGGGACTGTCGGGTGCCTCGGGTTATACGGGTTGATGTCGGGATTGTCAAAACGAGTTTTAAACACAACTAAGTTTTTGGGCAGAAACTATCTTCTATCTTTGAGTCTGTTTTTAATACACTTAAGATACGTTTCTGGATTTTTGGCCCATGCTGGGACCTTGATTTCTGAATTAGCTTTTCAATGCCGCAACCCTCTCGTCAATCCGAATTACGGTTCAAAAGTTATACCTGTTTTAATATGATGCTGTTAGGAAAATGACCTGTGCGACATGCCTGTCTTGCGACGCGGTTTTGGGACGCTTAGAATCTGTTTTGGCCAGTGACCGTCTCACAGAGATTTGTAGTTCTGGTTGTCTACTTTTCATGGTAACAATATGGGATAAATCTACTGCACAGTTAAAGAGTTATAGCAGTTTCCGTGAGACCGACGGGTGCTGCCAGTTTTCTAAATTGAGTCCTTAGAAAGGATTGTAATTCAGGGTTCATTTTTATGCTTTTAGGATTATCTAGGAATAACCGAGCAGCGCTTTAGAGTATTGAGGATCCTTTGGAGCTTACGTTTATCGAGGTGAGTATTCTCACCGTGTATTCAGTTATAACGATACGTGCATGACTCATATGGTTAACTGTTTTGATCTGTTGTACTTTCTGTGTGTTGATCTGTTATCTGAGTGACTGTTTTTGCATACTACTGATCTGAGATGGACGTGCCGAGTATCTGAGCCGGTACCAAGTCATTTTGTGCTACTAAGTGATAGCGCTATCTGTGTGGTTTATGTTAGGAGTTGAAAACATAAAAATAATTAATAAATCTCAGTGGAAATTATGTGTGGTGGCCTAAGTGCCAAATTCTGTGTGGGCCCTTGTGGCAAATTCTGTGTGGGCCCTTGTGGCATTTTAGTGTAAGGAGAGGCGAGGTTGATCTCTCGACTCGAGTTACACAAGCGCGCTATATAAATTTAAAAGATACAAAAACTGAGAAATTATCTTAGTGGTAAATGATTAGGAGTTCACCTGTGTGCCCTCATGTATTGTATGTTGTAGTTGTTTGCAATTTGAGTTTATTCACTCAGCTTCCCCGCTGACCCAAAAACTCCCTCCCATTTTCAGGTACTAGCAAAGGAAAAGAGAAGGTGGACGGTTGACTGATGTACTACTTCTGAGTGCTGATGTGAAACGTTTTTACTATTTTAAAACTATGAATTTTATTCAAGACATTTCCGCATAAAATACATTTTTAAATCAAACAATTATTTTGGGAATTATTTATGGGACCTTTTTGATTATAATCTTGCACACAAAATTTTTTAAAAATCTTGTAAATTTTAGGGTGTTACAAGTTGGTATCAGAGCACTGACTTGAGGGATTTGGATTCGCAAGGGCGAATTCAAACTAAAGTTGAAATTTTTTTAGAAAAGAGTAAAATAGTTTCTGAGAGAAGTTTCGCATCAAACGTACAGCATGTCACGTCGACCCTCGTTTTTCCTACTGCCGGTAATGTTTAAGAGTATTATTTATTTGAGATTTTGCTATATTCTGAGTATAGACGAGTAGCGTATTCTGAAAATTTTCAGCTTATTCCCTGAGAGAATTACCTGTGAATTGTATGGAAAAACATTTATGTATATATAAATATACTAATACAAGATTCTATAATTATGAGTATTATTTAGAGCTTAATTTGAGCATAGTTTTGGTTTTAATTTATTAGAGTTCTATATATTTATATATACAAAAACAGATAATGAAGAAATGTGAAATTATAAATTTCAATGAGAAAGTAATAAAAGTTTTCAATTCAGAGAAACACCTTATAGAGTTGAAGTGAGATTTCATAAAATTCTGAGACAATTTAACCAAAAGTGTAATAGATGGATATAACTGAGGATATAAAATCCATAAATTATTTAAATGAGAAATATGCTTGAGTAAATGAGGAAGTTATTAGTATTAAAGAGGAGTAATGAATTTTATGACAAATATGAGAATTGATGTTATTATTTCGAGTATAATTCTGATTTAACTCTTAGTGTACTCCGCGACGAGGATCGTTTTTCTGAGTATATTTTTCGTGTGTAATTCTGAATGCATCTGCGTTATACACGCTAAAAATTATAATTACATTGTATAATATGTGGGATTTTATAAAATTGAGAAATTTTAACCAAAAGGGGTACAAATAAGTGGATATGAAATTATAATATAAATCCCATAAATTATTTTATGAGAACATGTTGTGGGTAAATAAGAAATGAAGAATAATGAATTTGTCACATTGAGAAAATGTTAAAATCTTACATTTTGGGAAAGCAATTAATAAAAAGAGTTATTGAAACGAGTAAACTGTGAAATGAGTAAATAAAATATATTTATATTATCAACTAATTTAAAGAATATTTTTATGATAGTTTATCAAGAGGAGTAAAGTGAAAATACCGAGAACATATTTTTGTTGTGTTAAAACTTCAGTTGGATTAAACATGTTTTTAAATGTTAAATTATCATTTGAGATTTTATTTAGTGAACGTTTTCAGTTATTCATCAAATTTAGAAATTGTGAAATTTTTAGAATTTCGGGTGTTATAAAATCTTGGTACAATTAAAAAGGAAAATGTTTTTATAAAGAGATGAAACGCGAGTATTGAGGAAAAATTATGCTAGTAAATAATAAACTGAGATTTATTAAATTGAGATCAAATAAAAAAAAAAAAACCTTTAAAGTATGTGATTTAAAAAGAGGAGTATGAAAATCCTTCAATTTCTCTTTATGTGATTAATGAGTTCAATGAAGAATTATTAAATTAACGCAAAGATATTGAATAAACTATATAAGTTTGTTATATTAACTCATCGAGAATTTCCGAGCTGAATTAAAAATAAGTTATTCAAGCTTATCTTAAACGGTATTTATTAAAAGTGAATTAAAGGGAAACTATCATCATTAATTCGGTGGTGATCAATTTAAAATGAATTAAAAGAGTTATGAGCTATATTATGTTCTGAGTTTAACTGTTGAAAACATAATAAAATATTTTGGGTGAGTGCCTTTTGCTGACTGCCTTTTGCTGAGTGCATTTCTGAGTAATGTTTATAAGATTTTGAGTACATACAACTGAGTGCGAATTTGTATTTATTAGATATGGAAAATAAAATTTTCTTTTTCTGAGTGTGATTTGCTGGTGGAATTTTTGTGTGGGAAGTCGTGAACTTTGGGATTGACTCGTGACCAAACAAAGGTAGGTGTCGAAAGTAATAGAGGGCCCCTATTACTTTCCGCACAGGACTTTTGGTTGGTTATGGGGAGATTTTGAGGGGAACGATGGACCAATGCTTGTTATTGTGCAATTAGTATGTGTATCTTAATTGTTTGTGTGACTACATGCTTGCTTGTTTATTTTGGTAGACGATACTAGTTCCAAATTCGAGGACGAGTTTTCTCCAAGTGGAGTTGAGTAGGGGTAAAAAGGAAAATTTCCAAGAATTAGTTATCATTGACTACTATTTTTTTAAATATTACGACTGTAATGCTTATGCATAGAGATTTTTCTGGGTAAAGAAGTTAAAGTGTGAAATATAGATAATATAACTGATCAGAGAGTTTATAAGAGTAATTATCGAACTGAGTAATTAAGATTATTTAAAGTCATTTCACAGGGTAATTATAGAGTTTATAAGATTGATAACCGAGATTAATTAGGCTGAGTGTAAACGTGCAAATGAGATGTTACAAATATTCTAACTATATAGCTAATGAGATAATGAGAAATTATAAAGTAATGAGAATTTATAATGTGTCGGATATGAGGAAATGAGTTAAAATGAGGTTGTTAATTGGAGTTGATAATGAATTATTAAAACGAGCACAAATGAGAAAATTTCATGTAGATTGATTATTGAGTAAATTTTTAAGTTATAAGAAAAGTTTATAAATCGTGTTAAATGAACAGGTCGATAAAACAAGTTAAAAGAGAAAAGTTTTAAATTGTCGGGAAGTTCTATTTAAAATTTGGAGGTGCTATAAAGTTTTTATGAGAAAATTATATTTTGTGAGTAATATATTTTATTTAGAGTTATCGAATTATATTTTATTTATTAATTTATTTAATTTTTAAAAATTTGGAAGTGTTATAAAATTTTATGATTTGGAGCAATAATTAAATAAGTTGAAGTTTATATTGAACTAAGGAGAAATTTCTAAAAGGCGAGAAAGTATTAAAATAATGAACAATGAGAAAATCTTTAAATCGGGAATAAAAGGTAATTGTGTATCGAGTAAATGAGAACTAATGGATTAATTCGTAAATCGAATAATAAGAAATCGTTCAAATAAGTGTATAAAATTTAATTGAGTTTTTTTTTTAGTAAAAAGTAGGTAATATGAGTTTAATGAGTAAATATGTGGTCTAAATAATAAAAATAAAAAGTTATAAGTTGACTTGTGGGAAGTCATTAAACGAGGTTTGAAATAAGTTATTAGTATAGATTGAGATAAGTTAAAAGTTGAATTATGGAAATTTTAATCGAGTGTATTTGGAGTATATGAAAATGAGAAATTTGGGGAGATATATTTAATATTAAAATAATTTGTACTAATTATCGGTTCATATATCTTAATTATTAACCGAAGATGACCTAATATATATAAGCAAGTATATGGGAGATGAATCGGATGCGCGTAATTATGCATGTTCATGATTATGTATGAGATTTACGTGTGGTACGTAACGCTGTTACTGATAAATGTTGCTACATTCTGAGTTCAAATTTCTGGGTTTATTTCTGAGTTAAGATTTCTGAATTACATTTCTGGGTTTATTTCTGAGTTAAAATTTTTGAGATTAGATTTATGGGTTATACTTCTGAGATATATTCCGAGTTAGACTTCTGAGTTACATTCATGAGTGACATTTCTGAGTAAATTGCATGAGTACTACCGAGTGACATTAATTTCTGTGTGCATCATCTGAGAATTCTGTGTGATATGTACATTTCTTGTGAATAATTTCCTGTTTTTGTATTAACTGATAATGGTGTAAACTACTAGATTGTTTTTTTTTTCCTTATGCAACTGGTGTCCCATAGGGCAGAGGACCTTTTTGGAGCCATTTCTAATATGGAATTGACAATAATAAGGTTTTAAAATGTTGCAAATATGTATAAGTGATTATTATTTGATGGAGTTGTGCGGGAAGTTATGGCCCATATATTTATTGTTATCGCCATAAGAGGATCGTGTGTGATCATGGAGCTGGATTGAATGACCAAGTTCCACGCCGAGATCATCTAACATCATCAACAAATCCGTAGCGAATCTCCAAGTGGAGTTGAATCGGAGATTCGACACAGCGTTAACCGTTAGGTGCAGCAACTGTGTCCGACTATGAGAGTAAGAAGACATCTCCATCAGAGTATCGAGAGTTATCGTGCTTCAGTTTTGACATCCTTTTTATCGTCACGTCGAGACCCTTAGAGAACATGCGTTATATTTCTTTTATCCTTAACTTTTGCGCCGCAAGAGATGGACGCGTTGTATGCGCATTTGCAAGACCCGGAGTTTATTCTGATCGAGTAGATCATCGTGAAGAATTTTCTTTTCTTTTCGTAACCTTGTCATTTTATTTATTTTTTTTATCTCAGAACGTGTGTCGTTGACGAGTCTGAGTACGCGACATCGCTACCCTGGGTTTCTTCCGAGCCATGACTTCGGGGACGAAGTCTATTTTAAGTGGAGTTGAGTTGTAATGCCCTAAAAATTATTGTAATTATATTATTGGTGTTTTAATAAATAAATTATGCGTGACTTATTTATTTGACAAGTGTGTCATTTAATTTGCGTTAATTAACCATGGGGATTAATTAAAAAAAATAACTAGAGGATTATTTAATTAGTGTGTGTGATTAATTATGAGAATAATTAATTACTATCGTAATATTAAAACCCGAGCATTGGTTGCTCCGGCCAAGTGAGAGGCCGAGTTTTAATTGTTCTTCCCTTGCTAAATGTTTCGTTCATACCTCTTCAAGCCGAGTTGTGTTGCGGGTTGCCTTGCTTCTTGATTAATTCCCGAGCACAAGGGAGAGAGCCCAAAATTATTAGCCCAATCGACAAAAGAGGCCAAGGCCCGATCTCCTTGTCAGCTAATCACGTACTAATTCTTCCAAATCCCTAATTGCCGACACCCTCTAATTCCCTACGCAGAAATCAGTCGGCTGTGAGCATGCCTTTTTCCGTCTTCTCTCTTCCAATTGGCAACAATGAGCATCTCGTTTTCCTTTTTCCTCACTAATCTGACAGTCGAATGAAGATGTTAGAGATGAGGTAGACGCTGATCAAGAAGGTTGAAGGGGGGCAAGCCACGTGAAGGCTTAGAAGGTGATGATGCTTTCAATTTGGTGTATGAAATAGATTGCCGCCTAGTATTATTATAATTCAATTCATGAGGATGTGATTTCATCCCTTTTGCCTTCAGCATTTTAAGTAAATCTCAAGGAGGTCAAGTGTATTCGTAGTTTGTCAACAAGTGGTCGAATTACAAGTGAGATGGCTGGATGGAAATAAAGATTGATATGGCAATGGCGGTGGGTTATTTTCTAAGGGGGTTTCAGCGAGATTTCTTCAAAACAAGTTAATGGTATTTGATTCTCATTCATTCTTGGTCGGCAAGTGGTGAAACAAGCAAGCAGGTGGCGAAGAATCAAGAAGAGAATCGGAAGCAGGTGGATTTAATTAACCAAGTTAGCACGCACGTCAATTAATTTAACCTAGCAAGCAGGCTGCTGAATTAATTTAAGCTAGCAAGCAGGCAGGTCCCGACTTTCATGTTATGTTTTCTGTTTTGTGTTGTTATTGTGGTGCTAATTCTTGAGTTCTGGAGTTCCATTGGTCGAGTGCTTGTTTTGGGTTAATTGTGCAGATCTGTATGTAAGTTTTGGCCACTGAAACGCAGTCGGTGTCGGGTTGGGGGACTGAATAAAACCTTTGCTTATAAACTAAACGTTTTACTAAACGAAAACCGAAAACCGAACCTTTAGGTTCTTGGGTTCCTAAACCGAGAAGGATTTCAAAACAAACAAGCTAGATTACTTCAAACTACAGTTTCAGATATGAAACGATTTTCGGGACTGTCGGGTGCCTCGGGTTATACGGGTTGATGTCGGGATTGTCAAAACGAGTTTTAAACACAACTAAGTTTTTGGGCATAAACTGTCTTCTATCTTTGAGTCTGTTTTTAATACACTTAAGATACGTTTCTGGATTTTTGGCCCGTGCTGGGACCTTGATTTCTGAATTAGCTTTTCAATGCCGCAACCCTCTCGTCAATCCGAATTACGGTTCAAAAGTTATACCTGTTTTAATATGATGCTGTTAGGAAAATGACCTGTGCGACATGTGTCTTGCGACGCGGTTTTGGGACACTTAGACTCTGTTTTGGCCAGTGAGCGTCTCACAGAGATTTGTAGTTCTGGTTGTCTGCTTTTCATGGTAAAAATATGGGATAAATCTACTACACTGTTAAAGAGTTATAGCAGTTTCCGTGAGACCGACGGGTGCTGCCAGTTTTCTAAATTGAGTCCTTAGAACGGATTGTAATTCGGGTTTCATTTTTATGCTTTTAGGATCATCTAGGAATAACCGAGCAGCGCTTTAGAGTATTGAGGATCCTTTGGAGCTTACGTTTATCGAGGTGAGTATTCTCACCGGGTATTCAGTTATAACGATACGTGCATGACTCATATGGTTAACTGTTTTGATCTGTTGTACTTTTTGTGTGTTGATCTGTTATCTGAGTGACTGTTTTTGCATACTACTGATCTGAGACGGACGTGCCGAGTATCTGAGCCAGTACCAAGTCATTTTGTGCAACTAAGTGATAGGGCTATCTGTGTGGTTTATGTTAGGAGTTGAAAACATAAAAATAATTAATAAATCTCAGTGGAAATTCTGTGTGGTGGCCTGAGTGCCAAATTCTGTGTGGGCCCTTGTGGCAAATTCTGTGTGGGCCCTTGTGGCAAATTCTGTGTGGGCCCTTGTGGCATTTTAGTGTAAGGAGAGGCGAGGTTGATCTCTCGACTCGAGTTACACAAGCGCGCTATATAAATTTAAAAGATACAAAAACTGAGAAATTAACTTAGTGGTAAATGATTAGGAGTTCACCTGTGTGCCCTCATGTATTGTATGTTGTAGTTGTTTGCATTTTGAGTTTATTCACTCAGCTTCCCCGCTGACCCAAAAACTCCCTCCCATTTTCAGGTACTAGCAAAGGAAAAGAGAAGGTGGACGGTTGACTGCTGTACTACTTCTGAGTGCTGATGTGAAACGTTTTTATTATTTTAAAACTATGAATTTTATTCAAGACATTTCCGCATTAAATATATTTTTAAATCAAACAATTATTTTGGGAATTATTTATGGGACCTTTTTTATTATAATCTTGCACACAAAAATTTTTAAAAATCTTGTAAATTTTAGGGTGTTATAACCACTAGATGTCTATAACTGATACTGATGGCCCTTCAACCATTATAACTACTAGCCATGACCAATATAGCCTATAGAAATTCATTTTACAACTAATAGGTGTCCATAACCCATAACCATGGTCCTTGAACCATTATAACAACTAAATGTCCAAAACTGATACTGATGGCCCTTGAACCATTATAACTACTAGCCATGACCAATAGCCTATAGCTATTCATTTTACAAGTAATACGTGTCCATAACCCATAACCATGGTCCTTGAACGATTATAACCACTAAATGTCCATAACTTATACTGATGGCCCTTGAACCATTATAACTACTAGCCATGACAGATAGCCTATAAATATCCATTTTACGAGTAATAGGTGTCCATAACCCATAACCATGGTTCTTGAACCATTATAACCACTAGATGTCCATAACTGATACTGATGGCCCTTGAACCATTATAACTACTAGCCATGACAAATAGCCTATAGATATCCATTTGACAAGTAATAGGTGTCCATAACCCATAACCATGGTCCTTGAATCATTATAACCACTAGATGTCCATAACTGATACTGATGGCCCTTGAACCATTATAACTACTAGCCATGACCAATAGAATATAAATATCCATTTTACAAGTAATAGGTGTCCATAACCCATAACCAAGGCCAGTGAACCATTATAACCACTACATGTCCATAACTCATATCGATGGCCCTTGAACCATTATAACTACTAGCCATGACCAGTAGCCTATAGATGTCCATTTTAAAAGTAATAGGTGTCCATTACCCATAACAATCGTCCCTGAATCATTATAACCACTAGAGGTCCATAAATGATACTGGTGGCCCTTGAACCATTATAACTACTAGCCATGACCAATAGCCTATAGATATCCATTTTACAAGTAATATGTGTCCATAACCCATAACCATGGTTCTTGAACCATTATAACCACTAGATGTCCATAACTGATACTGAAGGCCCTTCAACCATTATAACTACTAGCCATGAGCAATAGCCTCTAGATATCCAATTTACAAGTAATAGGTGTCCATAACCCATAACCATGGTTCTTGAACCATTATAACCACTAGATGTCCATAACTGATACTGATGGCCCTTGAACCATTATAACAACTAGCCAAGACCTATAGCCTAAAGATATCCATTTTACAAGTAATAGGTGTGCATAACCCATAACCAAGGCCATTGAACCATTATAACCACTACATGCATGTCCATAACTCATATCGATGGCCCTTGAACCATTATAACTACTAGCCATGACCAATAGCCTTTAGATATCCATTTTACAAGTAATAGGTGTCCATAACCCATAACCATGGTCCTTGAACATTATAACCACTAGATGTCCATAACTGATACTGATGGCCCTTGAACCATTATAACTACTAGCCATGACCAATATCCTATAGATATCTATTTTACAAGTAATAGGTGTTTATAACCCATAACCCCATCCCTTGAACAATTATAACCACTAGATGTCTGTAACTGATACCGATCGCCCTTGAACCATTATAACTACTACCCATGACCTATATAGATATCTATTTTACAAGTAATAGGTGTCCGTAACCCATAACCAAGGTCCTTGAACCATTATAACCACTAGATGTCCATAACTGATACTGATGGCACTTGAATCATTATAACTACTAGCCATGACCAATAGCCTATAGAAATTCATTTTACAAGTAATTGGTGTCCATAACCCATAACCATGGTCCTTGAACCATTATAACAACTAGATGTCCAAAACTGATACTGATGGCCCTTGAACCATTATAACTACTAGCCATGACCAATAGCCTATAGATATCTATTTTACAAGTAATAGGTGTTTATAACCCATAACCATGGCCCTTGAACAATTATAACCACTAGATGTCCATAACTTATACTGATGGCCCTTGAACCATTATAACTACTAGCCATGACAGATAGCCTATAAATATCCATTTTACGAGTAATAGGTGTCCATAACCCATAACCATGGTTCTTGAACCATTATAACCACTAGATGTCCATAACTGATACTGATGGCCCTTGAACCATTATAACTACTAGCCATGACCAATAGCCTATAGATATCCATTTGACAAGTAATAGGTGTCCATAACCCATAACCATGGTCCTTGAATCATTATAACCACTAGATGTCCATAACTGATACTGATGGCCCTTGAACCATTATAACTACTAGACATGACCAATAGCCTATAAATATCCATTTTACAAGTAATAGGTGTCCATAACCCATAACCAAGGCCAGTGAACCATTATAACCACTACATGTCCATAACTCATATCGATGGCCCTTGAACCATTATAACTACAAGCCATGACCAGTAGCCTATAGATGTCCATTTTACAAGTAATAGGTGTCCATTACCCATAACAATCGTCCCTGAATCATTATAACCACTAGATGTCCATAAGTGATACTGATGGCCCTTGAACCATTATAACTACTAGCCATGACCAATAGCCTATAGATATCCATTTTACAAGTAATAGGTGTCCATAACCCATAACCATGGTTCTTGAACCATTATAACCACTAGATGTCCATAACTGATACTGATGGCCCTTCAACCATTATAACTACTAGCCATGACCAATAGCCTCTAGATATCCAATTTACAAGTAATAGGTGTCCATAACCCATAACCATGGTTCTTGAACCATTATAACCACTAGATGTCCATAACTGATACTGATGGCCCTTGAACCATTATAACAACTAGCCAAGACCTATAGCCTAAAGATATCCATTTTACAAGTAATAGGTGTGCATAACCCATAACCAAGGCCATTGAACCATTATAACCACTACATGCATGTCCATAACTCATATTGATGGCCCTTGAAACATTATAACTACTAGCCATGACCAATAGCATTTAGATATCCATTTTACAAGTAATAGGTGTCCATAACCCATAACCATGGTCCTTGAACATTATAACCACTAGATGTCCATAACTGATACTGATGGCCCTTGAACCATTATAACTACTAGCCATGACCAATATCCTATAGATATCTATTTTACAAGTAATAGGTGTTTATAACCCATAACCCCATTCCTTGAACAATTATAACCACTAGATGTCTGTAACTGATACCGATGGCCCTTGACCCATTATAACTACTACCCATGACCTATATAGATATCTATTTTACAAGTAATAGGTGTCCGTAACCCATAACCAAGGTCCTTGAACCATTATAACCACTAGATGTCCATAACTGATACTGATGGCCCTTGAACCATTATAACTACTAGCCATGACCAATAGCTTATAGCTATTCATTTTACAAGTAATACGTGTCCATAACCCATAACCATGGTCCTTGAATGATTATAACCACTAGATGTCCATAACTTATACTGATGGCCCTTGAACCATTATAACTACTAGCCATGACCAATAGCCTATAGATATCCATTTGACAAGTAATAGGTGTCCATAACCCATAACCATGGTCCTTGAATCATTATAACCACTAGATGTCCATAACTGATACTGATGGCCCTTGAACCATTATAACTACTAGCCATGACCAATAGCCTATAAATATCCATTTTACAAGTAATAGGTGTCCATAACCCATAACCAAGGCCAGTGAACCATTATAACCACTACATGTCCATAACTCATATCGATGGCCCTTGAACCATTATAACTACTAGCCATGACCAGTAGCCTATAGATGTCCATTTTACAAGTAATAGGTGTCCATTACCCATAACAATCGTCCCTGAATCATTATAACCACTAGATGTCCATAAGTGATACTGATGGCCCTTGAACCATTATAACTACTAGCCATGACCAATAGCCTATAGATATCCATTTTACAAGTAATAGGTGTCCATAACCCATAACCATGGTTCTTGAACCATTATAACCACTAGATGTCCATAACTGATACTGATGGCCCTTCAACCATTATAACTACTAGCCATGACCAATAGCCTCTAGATATCCAATTTACAAGTAATAGGTGTCCATAACCCATAACCATGGTTCTTGAACCATTATAACCACTAGATGTCCATAACTGATACTGATGGCCCTTGAACCATTATAACAACTAGCCAAGACCTATAGCCTAAAGATATCCATTTTACAAGTAATAGGTGTGCATAACCCATAACCAAGGCCATTGAACCATTATAACCACTACATGCATGTCCATAACTCATATTGATGGCCCTTGAAACATTATAACTACTAGCCATGACCAATAGCATTTAGATATCCATTTTACAAGTAATAGGTGTCCATAACCCATAACCATGGTCCTTGAACATTATAACCACTAGATGTCCATAACTGATACTGATGGCCCTTGAACCATTATAACTACTAGCCATGACCAATATCCTATAGATATCTATTTTACAAGTAATAGGTGTTTATACCCCATAACCCCATCCCTTGAACAATTATAACCACTAGATGTCTGTAACTGATACCGATGGCCCTTGACCAATTATAACTACTACCCATGACCTATATAGATATCTATTTTACAAGTAATAGGTGTCCGTAACCCATAACAAAGGTCCTTGAACCATTATAACCACTAGATATCCATAACTGATACTGATGGCCCTTGAACCATTATAACTACTAGCCATGACCAATAGCTTATAGCTATTCATTTTACAAGTAATACGTGTCCATAACCCATAACCATGGTCCTCGAACGATTATAACCACTAGATGTCCATAACTTATACTGATGGCCCTTGAACCATTATAACTACTAGCCATGACAGATAGCCAATAAATATCCATTTTACGAGTAATAGGTGTCCATAACCCATAACCATGGTTCTTGAACCATTATAACCACTAGATGTCCATAACTGATACTGATGGCCCTTGAACCATTATAACTACTAGCCATGACAAATAGCCTATAGATATCCATTTGACAAGTAATAGGTGTCCATAACCCATAACCATGGTCCTTGAATCATTATAACCACTAGATGTCCATAACTGATACTGATGGCCCTTGAACCATTATAACTACTAGCCATGACCAATAGCCTATAAATATCCATTTTACAAGTAATAGGTGTCCATAACCCATAACCAAGGCCAGTGAACCATTATAACCACTACATGTCCATAACTCATATCGATGGCCCTTGAACCATTATAACTACTAGCCATGACCAGTAGCCTATAGATGTCCATTTTACAAGTAATAGGGTTCCATTACCCATAACAATCGTCTCTGAATCATTATAACCACTAGATGTCCATAAGTGATACTGATGGCCCTTGAACCATTATAACTACTAGCCATGACCAATAGCCTATAGGTATCCATTTTACATTAATAGGTGTCCATAACCCATAACCATGGTTCTTGAACCATTATAACCACTAGATGTCCATAACTGACACTGATGGCCCTTCAACCATTATAACTACTAGCCATGACCAGTAGCCTCTAGATATCCAATTTACAAGTAATAGGTGTCCATAACCCATAACCATGGTCCTTGAACATTATAACCACTAGATGTCCATAACTGATACTGATGGCCCTTGAACCATTATAACAACTAGCCAAGACCTATAGCCTAAAGATATCCATTTTACAAGTAATAGATGTGCATAACCCATAACCAAGGCCATTGAACCATTATAACCACTACATGCATGTCCATAACTCATATCGATGGCCCTTGAACCATTATAACTACTAGCCATGACCAATAGCCTTTATATATCCATTTTACAAGTAATAGGTGTCCATAACCCATAACCATGGTCCTTGAACATTATAACCACTAGATGTCCATAACTGATACTGATGGCCCTTGAACCATTATAACTACTAGCCATGACCAGTAGCCTATAGATGTCCATTTTAAAAGTAATAGGTGTCCATTACCCATAACAATCGTCCCTGAATCATTATAACCACAAGATGTCCATAAGTGATATTGATGGCCCTTGAACCATTATAACTACTAGCCATGACCAATAGCCTATAGATATCCATTTTACAAGTAATAGGTGTCCATAACCCATAACCATGGTTCTTGAACCATTATAACAACTAGATGTCCATAACTGATACTGATGGTTCTTGAACCGTTATAACTACTAGCCATGACAGATAGCCTATAGCTTTTCATTTTACAAGTAATACGTGTCCATAACCCATAACCATGGTCCTTGAACGATTATAACCTCTAGATGTCCATAACTTATACTGATGGCCCTTGAACCATTATAACTACTAGCCATGACAGATAGCCTATAAATGTCCATTTTACGAGTAATAGGTGTCCATAACCCATAACCATGGTTCTTGAACCATTATAACCACTAGATGTCCATAACTGATACTGATGGCCCTTGAACCATTATAACTACTAGCCATGACCAATAGCCTATAGATATCCATTTGACAAGTAATAGGTGTCCATAACCCATAACCATGGTCCTTGAATCATTATAACCACTAGATGTCCATAACTGATAATGATGGCCCTTGAACCATTATAACTACTAGCCATGACCAATAGCCTATAAATATCCATTTTACAAGTAATATGTGTCCATAACCCATAAACAAGGCCAGTGAACCATTATAACCACTACATGTCCATAACTCATATCGATGGCCCTTGAACCATTATAACTACTAGCCATGACCAGTAGCCTATAGATGTCCATTTTAAAAGTAATAGGTGTCCATTACCCATAACAATCGTCCCTGAATCATTATAACCACTAGATGTCCATAAGTGATACTGATGGCCCTTGAACCATTATAACTACTAGCCATGACCAATAGCCTATAGATATCCATTTTACAAGTAATAGGTGTCCATAACCCATAACCATGGTTCTTGAACCATTATAACCACTAGATGTCCATAACTGATACTGATGGCCCTTCAACCATTATAACTACTAGCCATGACCAATAGCCTCTAGATATCCAATTTACAAGTAATAGGTGTCCATAACCCATAACCATGGTTCTTGAACCATTATAACCACTAGATGCATGTCCATAACTCATATAGATGGCCCTTGAACCATTATAACTACTAGCCATGACCAATAGCCTTTAGATATCCATTTTACAAGTAATAGGTGTCCATAACCCATAACCATGGTCCTTGAACATTATAACCACTAGATGTCCATAACTGATACTGATGGCCCTTGAACCATTATAACTACTAGCCATGACCAATATCCTATAGATATCTATTTTACAAGTAATAGGTGTTTATAACGCATAACCAAGGCCATTGAACCATTATAACCACTACATGTCCATAACTCATATCGATGGCCCTTGAACCATTATAACTACTAGCCATGACCAATAGCCTATAGATATCCATTTTAAAAGTAATAGGTGTCCATTACCCATAACAATCGTCCCTGAACCATTATAACCACTAGATGTCCATAACTGATACTGATGGCCCTTGAACCATTATAACTACTAGCCATGACCAGTAGCCTATAGATATCCATTTTACAAGTAATAGGTGTCCATAACCCATAACCATGGTCCTTGAATCATTATAACCACCAGACGTCCATAACTGATACTGATGGCCCATGAACCATTATAACTACTAGCCATGTCCAATAGCCTACAGATATCCATTTTACAAGTATTAGGTATCCATAACCCATAACCATGGTTCTTGAACCATTATAACCACTAGATGTCCATAACTGATACTGATGGCCCTTCAACCATTATAACTACTAGCCATGACCAATAGCCTCTAGATATCCAATTTACAAGTAATAGGTGTCCATAATCCATAACCATGGTTCTTGAACCATTATAACCACTAGATGTCCATAACTGATACTGATGGCCCTTGAACCATTATAACAACTAGCCATGACCTATAGCTTATAGATATCCATTTTGCAAGTAATAGGTGTGCATAACTCATAACCAAGGCCATTGAACCATTATAAGCACTACATGCATGTCCATGACTCATATCGATGGCCCTTGAACCATTATAACTACTGGCCATGACCAATAGCCTATAGATATCCATTTTACAAGTAATAGGTGTCCATAACCCATAACCATGGTCCTTGAACATTATAACCACTAGATGTCCATAACTTATACTGATGGCCCTTGAACCATTATAACTACTAGCCATGACCAATAGCCTATAGATATCTATTTTACAAGTAATAGGTGTATATAACCCATAACCATGGCCCTTGAACAATTATAACCACTAGATGTCTGTAACTGATACCGATGGCCCTTGAAACATTATAACTACTACCCATGACCTATATAGATATCTTTTTTACAAGTAATAGGTGTCCATAACCCATAACCAAGGTCCTTGAACCGTTATAACCACTAGATGTCCATAACTGATACTGATGGCACTTGAACCATTATAACTACTAGCCATGACCAATAGCCTATAGAAATTCATTTTACAAGTAATAGGTGTCCATAACCCATAACCATGGTCCATGAACCATTATAACCACTAGATGTCCATAACTGATACAGACGGCCCTTCAACTATTATAACTACTAGCCACGGCCAATAGCGTATAGATATCCAATTTACAAGTAATAGGTGTCCATAACCCATAACCATGGTCCTTGAACCATATAACCACGAGATGTCCATAATTGATATTGATGGCCCTTGAACCATTATAACTACTAGCCATGACCAATAGCCTATAGATATCCATTTTACAAGTAATAGGTGTCCGTACCCCATAACCATGGCCCTTGAACCATTATAGCCACTAGATGTCCATAACTCATACTGATGGCCCTTGAACCATTATTACTACTAGCCATGACCAATAGCCTATAGATATCCATTTTAAAAGTAATAGGTGTCCCTAACCCATACCCATGGCCCTTGAACCATTATAACCACTAGATGTCCATAACTCATATCAATGGCCCTTGAACCATTATAACTACAAACCATGACCAATAGCCTATAGATATGCATTTTACAAGTAATAGGTGTCCATAACCCATAACCAAGGCCACTGAACCATTATAACCATTACATGTCCATTACTCATATCGATGGCCCTTGAACCATTATAACTACTAGCCATGACCAATAGCCTATAGATATCCATTTTAAAAGTAATAGGTGTCCATTACCCATAACAATCGTCCCTGAACCATTATAACCACTAGATGTCCATAACTGATACTGATGGCCCTTGAACCATTATAACTACTAGCCATCACCAATAACCTATAGATATCCATTTTACAAGTAATAGGTGTCCATAACCCATAACCATAGTCCTTGAATCATTATAACCACTAGATGTCCACAACTGATACTGATGGCCCATGAACCATTATAACTACTAGCCATGTCCAATAGCCTACAGATATCCATTTTACAAGTAATAGGTGTCCGTAACCCATAACCATGGTTCTTGAACCATTATAACCACTAGATGTCCATAACTGATACCGATGGCCCTTCAACCATTATAACTACTAGCCATGACCAATAGTCTCTAGATATCCAATTTACAAGTAATAGATGTCCATAACCCATAACCATGGTTCTTGAACCAATATAACCACTAGATGTCCATAACTAATACTGATGGCCCTTGAACCATTATAACTACTAGCCATGACCAATAGCCTATAGATATCTATTTTATAAGTAATAGGTGTCCATAACTCATAACCATGGTTCTTGAACCATTATAACCAATAGATGTCCATAACTGATAATGATGGCCCTTGAACCATTATAACAACTAGCCATGACCTATAGCCTATAGATATCCATTTTACAAGTAATAGGTGTGCATAACCCATAACCAAGGCCATTGCACCATTATAACCACTACATGCATGTCCATGACTCATATCGATGGCCCTTGAACCATTATAACTACTAGCCATGACCAATAGCCTGTAGATATCCATTTTACAAGTACTAGGTGTCCATAACCCATAACCATGGTCCTTGAACATTATAACCACTAGATGTCCATAACTGATACTGATGGCCCTTGAACCATTATAACTACTAGCCATGACCAATAGCCTATAGATATCTATTTTACAAGTAATAGGTGTTTATAACCCATAACCATTTCCCTTGACCAATTATAACCGCTAGATGTCTGTAACTGATACCGATGGCCCTTGAACCATTATAACTACTACCCATGACCTATATTGATATCTATTTTACAAGTAATAGGTGCCCATAACCCATAACCATGGTCCTTGAACCATTATAACCATTAGATGTCCATAAATGAAACTGATGGCCCTTCAACTATTATAACTACTAGCGATGGCCAATAGCGTATAGATATCCAATTTACAAGTAATAGGGGTCCATAACCCATAACCATGGTCCTTGAACCATTATAACCACTACATGTCCAAAATTAATGCTGATGACCCTTGAACCATTATAACTACTAGCCATGACCAATAGCCTATAGATATCCATTTTACAAGTAATAGGTGTCCGTAACCCATAACCATGGCCCTTGAACCATTATAGCCACTAGATGTCCATAACTCATACTGATGGCCCTTGAACCATTATTACTACTAGCCATGACCAATAGCCTATAGATATCCATTTTAAAAGTAATAGGTGTCCCTAACCCATACCCATGGCCCTTGAACCATTATAACCACTACATGTCCATAACTCATATCGATGGCCCTTGAACCATTATAACTACTAGCCATGACCAATAACCTATAGATATCCTTTTTAAAAGTAATAGGTGTCCATAACCCATAACCATGGTTGTTGAACCATTATAACCACTAGATGTCCATAACTGATACTGATGGCCCTTGAACCATTATAACAACTAGCCATGTCCAATAGCCTACAAATATCGATTTTACAAGTAATAGGTGTCCATAACCCATAACCATGGTCCTTGAACCATTATAACCACTAGATGTCCATAAATGATACTGATGGCCCTTGAACCATTAAAACTACTAGCCACGACCAATAGCCTATAAATATACATTTTACAAGTAATAGGTGTCCATAACACATAACGAAGGCCATTGAACCATTATAACCACTACATGTCCATAACTCATATCGATGGCCCTTGAACCATTATAGCTACTAGCCATGACCAATAGCCTATAGATATCCATTTTAAAAGTAATAGGTGTCCATTACCCATAACAATCATCCCTGAACCATTATAACCACTAGATGTCCATAACTGATACTGATGGCCCTTGAACCATTATAACTACCAGCCATGACCAGTAGCCTATAGATATCCATTTTACAAGTAATAGGTGTCCATAACCCATAACCATGGTCCTTGAATCATTATAACCACCAGACGTCCATAACTGATACTGATGGCCCATGAACCATTATAACTACTAGCCATGTCCAATAGCCTACAGATATCCATTTTACAAGTATTAGGTATCCATAACCCATAACCATGGTTCTTGAACCATTATAACCACTAGATGTCCATAACTGATACTGATGGCCCTTCAACCATTATAACTACTAGCCATGACCAATAGCCTCTAGATATCCAATTTACAAGTAATAGGTGTCCATAATCCATAACCATGGTTCTTGAACCATTATAACCACTAGATGTCCATAACTGATACTGATGGCCCTTGAACCATTATAACAACTAGCTATAACCAAGGCCATTGAACCATTATAACCACTACATGCATGTCCATGACTCATATCGATGCCCCTTGAACCATTATAACTACTAGCCATGACCAATAGCCTATAGATATCCATTTTACAAGTAATAGGTGTCCATAACCCATAACCATGGGTCCTTGAACATTATAACCACTAGATGTCCATAACTGATACTGATGGCCCTTGAACCATTATAACTACTAGCCATGACCAATAGCCTATAGATATCTATTTTACAAGTAATAGGTGTATATAACCCATAACCATGGCCCTTGAACAATTATAACCACTAGATGTCTGTAACTGATACCGATGGCCCTTGAACCATTATAACTACTACCCATGACCTATATAGATATCTATTTTACAAGTAATAGGTGTCCATAACCCATAACCAAGGTCCTTGAACCATTATAACCACTATATGTCCATAACTGATACTGATGGCCCTTGAACCATTATAACCACTAGCCATGACCAATAGCCTATAGAAATTCATTTTACAAGTAATAGGTGCCCATAACCCATAACCATGGTTCTTGAACCATTATAACCACTAGATGTCCATAACTGATACTGATGGCCCTTGAACCATTATAACTACTAGCCATGACCAATAGCCTATAGATATCCATTTTACAAGTAATAGGTGTCCGTAACCCATAACCATGGCCCTGAACCATTATAACCACTAGATGTCCATAACTGATACTGATGGCCCTTGAACCATTATAACTACTAGCCATGACCAGTAGCCTATAGATATCCATTTTACAAGTAATAGGTGTCCGTAACCCATAACCATGGTCCTTGAATCATTATAACCACCAGACGTCCATAACTTATACTGATGGCCCATGAACCATTATAACTACTAGCCATGTCCAATAGCCTACAGATATCCATTTTACAAGTATTAGGTATCCATAACCCATAACCATGGTTCTTGAACCATTATCACCACTAGATGTCCATAACTGATACTGATGGCCCTTCAATCATTATAACTACTAGCCATGAACAATAGCCTCTAGATATCCAATTTACAAGTAATAGGTGTCCATAATTCATAACCATGGTTCTTGAACCATTATAACCACTAGATGTCCATAACTGATACTGATGGCCCTTGAACTATTATAACAACTAGCCATGACCTATAGCTTATAGATATCCATTTTGCAAGTAATAGGTGTGCATAACCCATAACCAAGGCCATTGAACCATTATAACCACTACATGCATGTCCATGACTCATATCGATGGCCCTTGAACCATTATAACTACTGGCCATGACCAATAGCCTATAGATATCCATTTTACAAGTAATAGGTGTCCATAACCCATAACCATGGTCCTTGAACATTATAACCACTAGATGTCCATAACTGATACTGATGGCCCTTGAACCATTATAACTACTAGCCATGACCAATAGCCTATAGATATCTATTTTACAAGTAATAGGTGTATATAACCCATAACCATGGCCCTTGAACAATTATAACCACTAGATGTCTGTAACTGATACCGATGGCCCTTGAACCATTATAACTACTACCCATGACCTATATAGATATCTTTTTTACAAGTAATAGGTGTCCATAGCCCATAACCAAGGTCCTTGAACCGTTATAACCACTAGATGTCCATAACTGATACTGGTGGCACTTGAACCATTATAACTACTAGCCATGACCAATAGCCTATAGAAATTCATTTTACAAGTAATAGGTGTCCATAACCCATAACCATGGTCCATGAACCATTATAACCACTAGATGTCCATAACTGATACAGACGGCCCTTCAACTATTATAACTACTAGCCATGGCCAATAGCGTATAGATATCTATTTTACAAGTAATAGGTGTCCATAACCCATAACCAAGGTCCTTGAACCATTATAACCAATAGATGTCCATAACTGATAGTGATGGCCCTTGAACCATTATAACAACTAGCCATGACCTATAGCCTATAGATATCCATTTTACAAGTAATAGGTGTGCATAACCCATAACCAAGGCCATTGCACCATTATAACCACTGCATGCATGTCCATGACTCATATCGATGGCCCTTGAACCATTATAACTACTAGCCATGACCAATAGCCCGTAGATATCCAATTTACAAGTAATAGGTGTCCATAACCCATAACCATGGTCCTTGAACCATTATAACCACGAGATGTCCATAATTGATACTGATGGCCCTTGAACCGTTATAACTACTAGCCATGACCAATAGCCTATAGATATCCATTTTACAAGTAATAGGTGTCCGTACCCCATAACCATGGCCCTTGAACCATTATAGCCAATAGATGTCCATAACTCATACTGATGGCCCTTGAACCATTATTACTACAAGTCATGACCAATAGCCTATAGATATCCATTTTAAAAGTAATAGATGTCCTATACTAAATCATTCATAACTTTCAGCTCGGGTGTCCGTTTCACGCCCACGAGTAACCAAAATAGCTAGTTCGTTCGTCACTGCCAAGAACAAGTTCGGCCCGAACTCTTCACTGTTCCCGACCCGAACTTCATTTTAGGCCCGATCTTCAACCTCGGCCCGAACTGCAACCTCGGTCCGAACTCCGACCTCGGCCTGAACTTCAACCTCGGCCCGAACGTCATCCTCGGCCCGAACACCGAACTTCGGCCCGAACACCACTTCGGCCCGAACACCACTTCGGCCCGAACACCACTTCGGCCCGAACATCCCACTTCGGCCCGAACACCACTTCGGCCCGAACATCCCTCTTCGGCCCGAACTCTTCAATATCCAAGATTGTGTGACAAAAGGTGCTATACTAAAACATTCATAACTTTCAGCTCGGGTATCCGTTTCACGCACACGAGTAACCAAAATAGCTGGTTCGTTCGTCACTGCCAAGAACAAGTTCGGCCCGAACTCTTCGCTGTTCCCGGCCCGAACTTCAATTTCGGCCCGAACTTCAACCTCGGCCCGAACTCCGACCTCGGCCCGAACTTCAACCTCGGCCCGAACATCATCCTCGGCCCGAACACCGAACTTCGGCCCGAACACCACTTCGGTCCGAACACCACTTCGGCCCGAACACCACTTCGGCCCGAACATCCCTCTTCGGCCCGAACTCTTCAATATCCACGATTGTGTGACAAAAGGTGCTATACTAAAACATTCATAACTTTCAGCTCGGGAGTCCGTTTCACGCCAACGAGTAACCAAAATAAATGGTTCGTTCGTCACTGCCAAGAACAAGTTCGGCACGAACTCTTCACTGTTCCCGGCCCGAACTTCATTTTCGGCCCGAACTTCAACCTCGGCCCGAACTCCGACCTCGGCCCGAACTTCAACCTCGGCCCGAACATCATCCTCGGCCCGAACACCGGACTTCGGCCCGAACACCACTTCGGCCCGAACACCACTTCGGCCCGAACATCGCTCTTTGGCCCGAACTCTTCAATATCCAAGATTGTGTGACAAAAGGTGCTATACTAAAACATTCATAACTTTCAGCTCGGGTCTCCGTTGCACGCCCACGGGTAACCAAAATAGCTGGTTCGTTCGTCACTGCCAAGAACAAGTTCGGCCCGAACTCTTCACTGTTCCCGGCCCGAACTTCATTTTCGGCCCGAACTTCAACCTCGGCCCGAACATCATCCTCGGCCCGAACACCGAACTTCGGTCCGAACACCACTTCGGCCCGAACATCCCACTTCGGCCCGAACACCACTTCGGCCCGAACATCACTCTTCGGCCCGAACTCTTCAATATCGAAGATTGTGTGACAAAAGGTGCTATACTAAAACATTCATAATTTTCAGTTCGGGTGTCCGTTTAACGCCCACGAGTAAGCAAAATAGTTGGTTCGTTCGTCACTGCCAAGAACAAGTTCGGCCCGAACTCTTCACTGTTCCTGGCCCGAACTTCATTTTCGGCCCAAACTTCAACCTCGGCCCGAACTCCGACCTCGGCCCGACCTTCAACCTCGGCCCGAACATCATCCTCGGCCCGAACACCGAACTTCGGCCCGAACACCACTTCGGCCCGAACATCCCACTTCGGCCCGATAACCACTTCGCCCCGAACATCCCTCTTCGGCCCGAACTCTTCAATATCCAAGATTGTGTGACAAAAGGTGCTATACTAAAACATTCATAACTTTCAGCTCGGGTGTCCGTTTCACGCCCACGAGTAACCAAAATAGCTAGTTCGTTTGTCACTGCCAAGAACAAGTTCGGCCCGAACTTTTCACTGTTCCCGGCCCGAACTTCATTTACGGCCCGAACTTCAACCTCGGCCCGAACTTCAACCTCGGCCCGAACTCCGACCTCGGCCCGAACTTCAACCTCGGCCCGAACATCATCCTCGGCCCGAACACCACTTTGGCCCGAACACTACTTCAGCCCGAACAACCCACTTCGGCCCGAACACCAGTTCGGCCCGAACATCCCTCTTCGGCCCGAACTCTTCAATATCCAAGTTTGTGTGACAAAAGGTGCTATACTAAAACATTCATAACTTTCAGCTCGGGTGCCCGTTTCACGCCCACGAGTAACCAAAATAGCTGGGTCGTTCGTCACTGCCAAGAACAAGTTCGGCCCGAACTCTTAACTGTTCCCGGCCCGAACTTCATTTTCGGCCCGAACTACAACCTCGGCCCGAACTCCGACCTCGGCCCGAACTCCAACCTCGGCCCGAACATTATCCTCGGCCCGAACACCGAACTTCGGCCCGAACACCACTTCAGCCCGAACACTACTTCGGCCCGAACATCCCACTTCGGCCCGAACACCACTTCGGCCCGAACATCCCTCTTCGGACCGAACTCTTCAATATCCAAGATTGTGTGACAAAAGGTGCTATACTAAAACATTCATAACTTTCAGCTCGGGTGTCCGTTTCACGCCCACGAGTAACCAAAATAGCTGGTTCGTTCGTCACTGCCAAGAACAAGTTCGGCCCGAACTCTTCACTGTTCCCGGCCCAAACTTCATTTTCGGCCCGAACTTCAACCTCGGCCCGAACTTCAACCTCGGCCCGAACTCCGACCTCGGCCCGAACTTCAACCTCGGCCCGAACATCATCCTCGGCCCGAACACCGAACTTCGACCCGAACACCACTTCGGCCCGAACATCCCACTTCGGCCCGAACACCACTTCGGCCTGAACATCGCTCTTCGGCCCGAACTCTTCAATATCCAAGATTGTGTGACAAAAGGTGCTATACTAAAACATTCATAACTTTCAGCTCGGGTGTCCGTTGCACGCCCACGAGTAACAAAAATAGCTGGTTCGTTCGTCACTGCCAAGAACAAGTTCGGCCCGAACTCTTCACTGTTCCAGGCCCGAACTTCATTTTCGGCCCGAACTTCAACCTCGGCCCGAACTCCGACCTCGGCCCGAACATCATCCTCGGCCCGAACACCGAACTTCGGCCGGAACACCACTCCGGTCCGAACACCACTCCGGCCCGAACATCCCACTTCGGCCCGAACACCACTTCGGCCCGAACATCCCTCTTCGGCCCGAACTCTTCAATATCCAAGATTGTGTGACAAAAGGTGCAATACTAAAACATTCATAACTTTCAGCTCGGGTGTCCATTTCACGCCCACGAGTAACCAAAATAGCTGGTTCGTTCATCACTGCCAAGAACAAGTTCGGCCCGAACTCTTCACTGTTCCCGACCCGAACTTCATTTTCGGCCCGAACTTCAACCTCGGCCCGAACTTCAACCTCGGCCCGAACTCCGACCTCGGCCCGAACTTCAACCTCGGCCCGAACATCATCCTCGGCCCGAACACCGAACTTCGGCCCGAACACCACTTCGGCTCGAACATCCCACTTCGGCCCGAACACCACTTCGGCCCGAACATCACTCTTCGGCCCGAACTCTTCAATATCCAAGATTGTGTGACAAAAGGTGCTATACTAAAACATTCATAACTTTCAGCTCGGGAGTCCGTTTCACGCCAACGAGTAACCAAAATAAATGGTTCGTTCGTCACTGCCAAGAATAAGTTCGGCCCGAACTCTTCACTGTTCCCGGCCCGAACTTCATTTTCGGCCCGAACTTCAACCTCGGCCCGAACTCCGACCTCGGCCCGAACTTCAACCTCGGCCCGAACATCATCCTCGGCCCGAACACCGGACTTCGGCCCGAACACCACTTCGGCCCGAACACCACTTCGGCCCGAACATCGCTCTTTGGCCCGAACTCTTCAATATCCAAGATTGTGTGACAAAAGGTGCTATACTAAAACATTCATAACTTTCAGCTCGGGTCTCCGTTGCACGCCCACGAGTAACCAAAATAGCTGGTTCGTTCGTCATTGCCAAGAACAAGTTCGGCCCGAACTCTTCACTGTTCCCGGCCCGAACTTCATTTTCGGCCCGAACTTCAACCTCGGCCCGAACATCAACCTCGGCCCGAACTCCGACCTCGGCCCGAACTCCGACGTCGGCCCGAACATCATCCTCGGCCCGAACACCGAACTTCGGCCCGAACATCACTTCGGCCCGAACACCACTTCGGCCCGAACATCCCACTTCGGCCCGAACACCACTTCGGCCCGAACATCCCTCTTCGGCCCGAACTCTTCAATATCCAAGATTGTGTGACAAAAGATGCTATACTAAAACATTCATAACTTTCAGCTCTGGTGTCCGTTTCACGCCCACGAGTAACCAAAATAGCTGGTTCGTTCATCACTGCCACGAACAAGTTCGGCCCGAACTCTTCACTGTTCCTGGCCCGAACTTCATTTTCGGCCCGAACTTCAACCTCGGCCCGAACTTCAACCTCGGCCCGATCTCCGACCTCGGCCCGAACTTCAACCTCGGCCCGAACATCATCCTCGGCCCGAACACCGAACTTCGGCCCGAACACCACTTCGGCCCGAACATCCCACTTCGGCCCGAACACCACTTCGGCCCGAACATCACTCTTCGGCCCGAACTCTTCAATATCGAAGATTGTGTGACAAAAGGTGCTATACTAAAACATTCATAATTTTCAGTTCGGGTGTCCGTTTAACGCCCACGAGTAAGCAAAATAGTTGGTTCGTTCGTCACTGCCAAGAACAAGTTCGGCCCGAACTCTTAACTGTTCCCGGCCCGAACTTCATTTTCGGCCCGAACTACAACCTCGGCCCGAACTCCGACCTCGGCCCGAACTCCAACCTCGGCCCGAACATTATCCTCGGCCCGAACACCGAACTTCGGCCCGAACACCACTTCAGCCCGAACACTACTTCGGCCCGAACATCCCACTTCGGCCCGAACACCACTTCGGCCCGAACATCCCTCTTCGGACCGAACTCTTCAATATCCAAGATTGTGTGACAAAAGGTGCTATACTAAAACATTCATAACTTTCAGCTCGGGTGTCCGTTTCACGCCCACGAGTAACCAAAATAGCTGGTTCGTTCGTCACTGCCAAGAACAAGTTCGGCCCGAACTCTTCACTGTTCCCGGCCCAAACTTCATTTTCGGCCCGAACTTCAACCTCGGCCCGAACTTCAACCTCGGCCCGAACTCCGACCTCGGCCCGAACTTCAACCTCGGCCCGAACATCATCCTCGGCCCGAACACCGAACTTCGACCCGAACACCACTTCGGCCCGAACATCCCACTTCGGCCCGAACACCACTTCGGCCTGAACATCGCTCTTCGGCCCGAACTCTTCAATATCCAAGATTGTGTGACAAAAGGTGCTATACTAAAACATTCATAACTTTCAGCTCGGGTGTCCGTTGCACGCCCACGAGTAACAAAAATAGCTGGTTCGTTCGTCACTGCCAAGAACAAGTTCGGCCCGAACTCTTCACTGTTCCAGGCCCGAACTTCATTTTCGGCCCGAACTTCAACCTCGGCCCGAACTCCGACCTCGGCCCGAACATCATCCTCGGCCCGAACACCGAACTTCGGCCGGAACACCACTCCGGTCCGAACACCACTCCGGCCCGAACATCCCACTTCGGCCCGAACACCACTTCGGCCCGAACATCCCTCTTCGGCCCGAACTCTTCAATATCCAAGATTGTGTGACAAAAGGTGCTATACTAAAACATTCATAACTTTCAGCTCGGGTGTCCATTTCACGCCCACGAGTAACCAAAATAGCTGGTTCGTTCATCACTGCCAAGAACAAGTTCGGCCCGAACTCTTCACTGTTCCCGACCCGAACTTCATTTTCGGCCCGAACTTCAACCTCGGCCCGAACTTCAACCTCGGCCCGAACTCCGACCTCGGCCCGAACTTCAACCTCGGCCCGAACATCATCCTCGGCCCGAACACCGAACTTCGGCCCGAACACCACTTCGGCTCGAACATCCCACTTCGGCCCGAACACCACTTCGGCCCGAACATCACTCTTCGGCCCGAACTCTTCAATATCCAAGATTGTGTGACAAAAGGTGCTATACTAAAACATTCATAACTTTCAGCTCGGGAGTCCGTTTCACGCCAACGAGTAACCAAAATAAATGGTTCGTTCGTCACTGCCAAGAATAAGTTCGGCCCGAACTCTTCACTGTTCCCGGCCCGAACTTCATTTTCGGCCCGAACTTCAACCTCGGCCCGAACTCCGACCTCGGCCCGAACTTCAACCTCGGCCCGAACATCATCCTCGGCCCGAACACCGGACTTCGGCCCGAACACCACTTCGGCCCGAACACCACTTCGGCCCGAACATCGCTCTTTGGCCCGAACTCTTCAATATCCAAGATTGTGTGACAAAAGGTGATATACTAAAACATTCATAACTTTCAGCTCGGGTCTCCGTTGCACGCCCACGAGTAACCAAAATAGCTGGTTCGTTCGTCACTGCCAAGAACAAGTTCGGCCCGAACTCTTCACTGTTCCCGGCCCGAACTTCATTTTCGGCCCGAACTTCAACCTCGGCCCGAACATCAACCTCGGCCCGAACTCCGACCTCGGCCCGAACTCCGACGTCGGCCCGAACATCATCCTCGGCCCGAACACCGAACTTCGGCCCGAACATCACTTCGGCCCGAACACCACTTCGGCCCGAACATCCCACTTCGGCCCGAACACCACTTCGGCCCGAACATCCCTCTTCGGCCCGAACTCTTCAATATCCAAGATTGTGTGACAAAAGATGCTATACTAAAACATTCATAACTTTCAGCTCTGGTGTCCGTTTCACGCCCACGAGTAACCAAAATAGCTGGTTCGTTCATCACTGCCACGAACAAGTTCGGCCCGAACTCTTCACTGTTCCTGGCCCGAACTTCATTTTCGGCCCGAACTTCAACCTCGGCCCGAACTTCAACCTCGGCCCGATCTCCGACCTCGGCCCGAACTTCAACCTCGGCCCGAACATCATCCTCGGCCCGAACACCGAACTTCGGCCCGAACACCACTTCGGCCCGAACATCCCACTTCGGCCCGAACACCACTTCGGCCCGAACATCACTCTTCGGCCCGAACTCTTCAATATCGAAGATTGTGTGACAAAAGGTGCTATACTAAAACATTCATAATTTTCAGTTCGGGTGTCCGTTTAACGCCCACGAGTAAGCAAAATAGTTGGTTCGTTCGTCACTGCCAAGAACAAGTTCGGCCCGAACTCTTCACTGTTCCTGGCCCGAACTTCATTTTCGGCCCAAACTTCAACCTCGGCCCGAACTCCGACCTCGGCCCGACCTTCAACCTCGGCCCGAACATCATCCTCGGCCCGAACACCGAACTTCGGCCCGAACACCACTTCGGCCCGAACATCCCACTTCGGCCCGATAACCACTTCGCCCCGAACATCCCTCTTCGGCCCGAACTCTTCAATATCCAAGATTGTGTGACAAAAGGTGCTATACTAAAACATTCATAACTTTCAGCTCGGGTGTCCGTTTCACGCCCACGAGTAACCAAAATAGCTAGTTCGTTTGTCACTGCCAAGAACAAGTTCGGCCCGAACTTTTCACTGTTCCCGGCCCGAACTTCATTTACGGCCCGAACTTCAACCTCGGCCCGAACTTCAACCTCGGCCCGAACTCCGACCTCGGCCCGAACTTCAACCTCGGCCCGAACATCATCCTCGGCCCGAACACCACTTTGGCCCGAACACTACTTCAGCCCGAACAACCCACTTCGGCCCGAACACCAGTTCGGCCCGAACATCCCTCTTCGGCCCGAACTCTTCAATATCCAAGTTTGTGTGACAAAAGGTGCTATACTAAAACATTCATAACTTTCAGCTCGGGTGCCCGTTTCACGCCCACGAGTAACCAAAATAGCTGGGTCGTTCGTCACTGCCAAGAACAAGTTCGGCCCGAACTCTTAACTGTTCCCGGCCCGAACTTCATTTTCGGCCCGAACTACAACCTCGGCCCGAACTCCGACCTCGGCCCGAACTCCAACCTCGGCCCGAACATTATCCTCGGCCCGAACACCGAACTTCGGCCCGAACACCACTTCAGCCCGAACACTACTTCGGCCCGAACATCCCACTTCGGCCCGAACACCACTTCGGCCCGAACATCCCTCTTCGGACCGAACTCTTCAATATCCAAGATTGTGTGACAAAAGGTGCTATACTAAAACATTCATAACTTTTAGCTCGGGTGTCCGTTTCACGCCCACGAGTAACCAAAATAGCTGGTTCGTTCGTCACTGCCAAGAACAAGTTCGGCCCGAACTCTTCACTGTTCCCGGCCCAAACTTCATTTTCGGCCCGAACTTCAACCTCGGCCCGAACTTCAACCTCGGCCCGAACTCCGACCTCGGCCCGAACTTCAACCTCGGCCCGAACATCATCCTCGGCCCGAACACCGAACTTCGACCCGAACACCACTTCGGCCCGAACATCCCACTTCGGCCCGAACACCACTTCGGCCTGAACATCGCTCTTCGGCCCGAACTCTTCAATATCCAAGATTGTGTGACAAAAGGTGCTATACTAAAACATTCATAACTTTCAGCTCGGGTGTCCGTTGCACGCCCACGAGTAACAAAAATAGCTGGTTCGTTCGTCACTGCCAAGAACAAGTTCGGCCCGAACTCTTCACTGTTCCAGGCCCGAACTTCATTTTCGGCCCGAACTTCAACCTCGGCCCGAACTCCGACCTCGGCCCGAACATCATCCTCGGCCCGAACACCGAACTTCGGCCGGAACACCACTCCGGTCCGAACACCACTCCGGCCCGAACATCCCACTTCGGCCCGAACACCACTTCGGCCCGAACATCCCTCTTCGGCCCGAACTCTTCAATATCCAAGATTGTGTGACAAAAGGTGCTATACTAAAACATTCATAACTTTCAGCTCGGGTGTCCATTTCACGCCCACGAGTAACCAAAATAGCTGGTTCGTTCATCACTGCCAAGAACAAGTTCGGCCCGAACTCTTCACTGTTCCCGACCCGAACTTCATTTTCGGCCCGAACTTCAACCTCGGCCCGAACTTCAACCTCGGCCCGAACTCCGACCTCGGCCCGAACTTCAACCTCGGCCCGAACATCATCCTCGGCCCGAACACCGAACTTCGGCCCGAACACCACTTCGGCTCGAACATCCCACTTCGGCCCGAACACCACTTCGGCCCGAACATCACTCTTCGGCCCGAACTCTTCAATATCCAAGATTGTGTGACAAAAGGTGCTATACTAAAACATTCATAACTTTCAGCTCGGGAGTCCGTTTCACGCCAACGAGTAACCAAAATAAATGGTTCGTTCGTCACTGCCAAGAATAAGTTCGGCACGAACTCTTCACTGTTCCCGGCCCGAACTTCATTTTCGGCCCGAACTTCAACCTCGGCCCGAACTCCGACCTCGGCCCGAACTTCAACCTCGGCCCGAACATCATCCTCGGCCCGAACACCGGACTTCGGCCCGAACACCACTTCGGCCCGAACACCACTTCGGCCCGAATATCGCTCTTTGGCCCGAACTCTTCAATATCCAAGATTGTGTGACAAAAGGTGCTATACTAAAACATTCATAACTTTCAGCTCGGGTCTCCGTTGCACGCCCACGAGTAACCAAAATAGCTGGTTCGTTCGTCACTGCCAAGAACAAGTTCGGCCCGAACTCTTCACTGTTCCCGGCCCGAACTTCATTTTCGGCCCGAACTTCAACCTCGGCCCGAACATCAACCTCGGCCCGAACTCCGACCTCGGCCCGAACTCCGACGTCGGCCCGAACATCATCCTCGGCCCGAACACCGAACTTCGGCCCGAACATCACTTCGGCCCGAACACCACTTCGGCCCGAACATCCCACTTCGGCCCGAACACCACTTCGGCCCGAACATCCCTCTTCGGCCCGAACTCTTCAATATCCAAGATTGTGTGACAAAAGATGCTATACTAAAACATTCATAACTTTCAGCTCTGGTGTCCGTTTCACGCCCACGAGTAACCAAAATAGCTGGTTCGTTCATCACTGCCACGAACAAGTTCGGCCCGAACTCTTCACTGTTCCTGGCCCGAACTTCATTTTCGGCCCGAACTTCAACCTCGGCCCGAACTTCAACCTCGGCCCGATCTCCGACCTCGGCCCGAACTTCAACCTCGGCCCGAACATCATCCTCGGCCCGAACACCGAACTTCGGCCCGAACACCACTTCGGCCCGAACATCCCACTTCGGCCCGAACACCACTTCGGCCCGAACATCACTCTTCGGCCCGAACTCTTCAATATCGAAGATTGTGTGACAAAAGGTGCTATACTAAAACATTCATAATTTTCAGTTCGGGTGTCCGTTTAACGCCCACGAGTAAGCAAAATAGTTGGTTCGTTCGTCACTGCCAAGAACAAGTTCGGCCCGAACTTTTCACTGTTCCTGGCCCGAACTTCATTTTCGGCCCAAACTTCAACCTCGGCCCGAACTCCGACCTCGGCCCGACCTTCAACCTCGGCCCGAACATCATCCTCGGCCCGAACACCGAACTTCGGCCCGAACACCACTTCGGCCCGAACATCCCACTTCGGCCCGATAACCACTTCGCCCCGAACATCCCTCTTCGGCCCGAACTCTTCAATATCCAAGATTGTGTGACAAAAGGTGCTATACTAAAACATTCATAACTTTCAGCTCGGGTGTCCGTTTCACGCCCACGAGTAACCAAAATAGCTAGTTCGTTTGTCACTGCCAAGAACAAGTTCGGCCCGAACTTTTCACTGTTCCCGGCCCGAACTTCATTTACGGCCCGAACTTCAACCTCGGCCCGAACTTCAACCTCGGCCCGAACTCCGACCTCGGCCCGAACTTCAACCTCGGCCCGAACATCATCCTCGGCCCGAACACCACTTTGGCCCGAACACTACTTCAGCCCGAACAACCCACTTCGGCCCGAACACCAGTTCGGCCCGAACATCCCTCTTCGGCCCGAACTCTTCAATATCCAAGTTTGTGTGACAAAAGGTGCTATACTAAAACATTCATAACTTTCAGCTCGGGTGCCCGTTTCACGCCCACGAGTAACCAAAATAGCTGGGTCGTTCGTCACTGCCAAGAACAAGTTCGGCCCGAACTCTTAACTGTTCCCGGCCCGAACTTCATTTTCGGCCCGAACTACAACCTCGGCCCGAACTCCGACCTCGGCCCGAACTCCAACCTCGGCCCGAACATTATCCTCGGCCCGAACACCGAACTTCGGCCCGAACACCACTTCAGCCCGAACACTACTTCGGCCCGAACATCCCACTTCGGCCCGAACACCACTTCGGTCCGAACATCCCTCTTCGGACCGAACTCTTCAATATCCAAGATTGTGTGACAAAAGGTGCTATACTAAAACATTCATAACTTTCAGCTCGGGTGTCCGTTTCACGCCCACGAGTAACCAAAATAGCTGGTTCGTTCGTCACTGCCAAGAACAAGTTCGGCCCGAACTCTTCACTGTTCCCGGCCCAAACTTCATTTTCGGCCCGAACTTCAACCTCGGCCCGAACTTCAACCTCGGCCCGAACTCCGACCTCGGCCCGAACTTCAACCTCGGCCCGAACATCATCCTCGGCCCGAACACCGAACTTCGACCCGAACACCACTTCGGCCCGAACATCCCACTTCGGCCCGAACACCACTTCGGCCTGAACATCGCTCTTCGGCCCGAACTCTTCAATATCCAAGATTGTGTGACAAAAGGTGCTATACTAAAACATTCATAACTTTCAGCTCGGGTGTCCGTTGCACGCCCACGAGTAACAAAAATAGCTGGTTCGTTCGTCACTGCCAAGAACAAGTTCGGCCCGAACTCTTCACTGTTCCAGGCCCGAACTTCATTTTCGGCCCGAACTTCAACCTCGGCCCGAACTCCGACCTCGGCCCGAACATCATCCTCGGCCCGAACACCGAACTTCGGCCGGAACACCACTCCGGTCCGAACACCACTCCGGCCCGAACATCCCACTTCGGCCCGAACACCACTTCGGCCCGAACATCCCTCTTCGGCCCGAACTCTTCAATATCCAAGATTGTGTGACAAAAGGTGCTATACTAAAACATTCATAACTTTCAGCTCGGGTGTCCATTTCACGCCCACGAGTAACCAAAATAGCTGGTTCGTTCATCACTGCCAAGAACAAGTTCGGCCCGAACTCTTCACTGTTCCCGACCCGAACTTCATTTTCGGCCCGAACTTCAACCTCGGCCCGAACTTCAACCTCGGCCCGAACTCCGACCTCGGCCCGAACTTCAACCTCGGCCCGAACATCATCCTCGGCCCGAACACCGAACTTCGGCCCGAACACCACTTCGGCTCGAACATCCCACTTCGGCCCGAACACCACTTCGGCCCGAACATCACTCTTCGGCCCGAACTCTTCAATATCCAAGATTGTGTGACAAAAGGTGCTATACTAAAACATTCATAATTTTCAGTTCGGGTGTCCGTTTCACGCCCACGAGTAAGCAAAATAGCTGGTTCGTTCGTCACTGCCAAGAACAAGTTCGGCCCGAACTCTTCACTGTTCCCGGCCCGAACTTCATTTTCGGCCCAAACTTCAACCTCGTCCCGAACTCCGACCTCGGCCCGAACTCTGACCTCGGCCCGAACATCATCCTCGGCCCGAACACCGAACTTCGGCCGGAACACCACTTCGGCCCGAACACCACTCCGGCCCGAACATCCCACTTCGGCCCGAACACCACTTCGGCCCGAACATCCCTTCTCGGCCCGAACTCTTCAATATCCAAGATTGTGTGACAAAAGGTGCTATACTAAAACATTCATAACTTTCAGCTCGGGTGTCCATTTCACGCCCACGAGAAACCAAAATAGCTGGTTCGTTCATCACTGCCAAGAACAAGTTCGGCCCGAACTCTTCACTGTTCCCAGCCCGAACTTCATTTTCGGCCCGAACTTCAACCTCGGCGCGAATTTCAACCTCGGCCCGAACTCCGACCTCGGCCCGAACTTCAACCTCGGCCCGAACATCATCCTCAGCCCGAACACCGAACTTCGGCCCGAACACCACTTCGGCCCGAACACCACTTCGGCTCGAACATCCCACTTCGGCCCGAACACCACTTCGCCCCGAACATCCCTCTTCGGCACGAACTCTTCAATATCCAAGATTGTGTGACAAAAGGTGCTATACTAAAACATTCATAACTTTCAGCTCGGGTGTCCGTTTCACGCCCACGAGTAACCAAAATAGCTGGTTCGTTCGTCACTGCCAAGAACAAGTTCGGCCCGAACTTTTCACTGTTCCCGGCCCGAACTTCATTTACGGCCCGAACTTCAACCTCGGCCCGAACTTCAACCTCGGCCCGAACTCCGACCTCGGCCCGAACTTCAAACTCGGCCCGAACATCATCCTCGGCCCGAACACCACTTTGGCCCGAACACCACTTCGGCCCGAACATCCCACTTCGGCCCGAACACCACTTCGGCCCGAACATCCCTCTTCGGCCCGAACTCTTCAATATCCAAGATTGTGTGACAAAAGGTGCTATACTAAAACATTCATAACTTTCAGCTCGGGTGTCCATTTCACGCCCACGAGTAACCAAAATAGCTGGGTCATTCGTCACTGCCAAGAACAAGTTCGGCCCGAACTCTTAACTGTTCCCGGCCCGAACTTCAACCTCGGCCCGAACTCCGACCTCGGCCCGAACTCCAACCTCGGCCCGAACATCATCCTCGGCCCGAACACCGAACTTCGGCCCGAACACCACTTCGGCCCGAACACCGAACTTCGGCCCGAACACCACTTCGGCCCGAACACCACTCGGCCCGAACATCCCACTTCGGCCCGAACACCACTTCGGCCCGAACATCCCTCTTCGGCCCGAACTCTTCAATATCCAAGATTGTGTGACAAAAGGTGCTATACTAAAACATTCATAACTTTCAGCTCGGGTGTCCGTTTCACGCCCACGGGTAACCAAAAAAGCTGGTTCGTTCGTCACTGCCAAGAACAAGTTCGGCCCGAACTCTTCACTGTTCCCGGCCCAAACTTCATTTTCGGCCCGAACTTCAACCTCGACCCGAACTTCAACCTCGGCCCGAACTTAAACCTCGGCCCGAACATCATCCTCGGCCCGAACACCGAACTTCAGCCCGAACACCACTTCGGCTCGAACATCCCACTTCGGCCCGAACACCACTTCGGCCCGAACATCACTCTTCGGCCCGAACTCTTCAATATCCAAGATTGTGTGACAAAAGGTGCTATACTAAAACATTCATAACTTTCAGTTCGGGTGTCCGTTTCACGCCCACGAGTAAGCAAAATAGCTGGTTCGTTCGTCACTGCCAAGAACAAGTTCGGCCCGAACACTTCACTGTTCCCGGCCCGAACTTCATTTTCGGCCCAAACTTCAACCTCGGCCCGAACTCCGACCTCGGCCCGAACTTCAACCTCGGCTCGAACATCATCCTCGGCCCGAACACCGAACTTCGGCCCGAACACCACTTCGGCCCGAACATCCCACTTCGGCCCGAACATCCCATTTCGCCCCGAACATCCATCTTCGCCCCGAACTCTTCAATATCCAAGATTGTGTGACAAAAGGTGCTATACTAAAACATTCATAACTTTCAGCTCGGGTGTCCATTTCACGCCCACGAGTAACCAAAATAGCTGGTTCGTTCATCACTGCCAAGAACAAGTTCGGCCCGAACTCTTCACTGTTCCCGGCCCGAACTTCAACCTCGGCCCGAACTTCAACCTCGTCCCGAACTCCGACCTCGGCCCGAACTTCAACCTCGGCCCGAACATCATCCTCGGCCCGAACACCGAACTTCGGCCCGAACACCACTTCGGCCCGAACATCCCACTTCGGCCCGAACACCACTTCAGCCCGAACATCCCTCTTCGGCCCGAACTCTTCAATATCCAAAATTGTGTTTCAAAAGGTGCTATACTAGAACATTCATAACTTTCAGCTCGGGTGTCCATTTCACGCCCACGAGTAACCAAAATAGCTGGTTCGTTCGTCACTGCCAAGAACAAATTCGGCCCGAACTCTTCACTGTTCCCGGCCCGAACTTCATTTTCGGCCCGAACTTCAACCTCGGCCCGAACTCCGACCTCGGCCCGAACTTCAACCTCGGCCCGAACATCATCCTCGGCCCGAACACCGAACTTCGGCCCGAACACCACTTCGACCCGAACATCCCACTTCGGCCCGAACACCACTTCGACCCGAACATCCCTCTTCGGCCCGAACTCTTCAATATCCAAGATTGTGTGACAAAAGGTGCTATACTAAAACATTCATAACTTTCAGCTCGGGTGTCCGTTTCACGCCCACGAGTAACCAAAATAGCTGGTTCGTTCGTCACTGCCAAGAACAAGTTCGGCCCGAACTCTTCACTGTTCCCGGCCCAAACTTCATTTTCGGCCCGAACTTCAACCTCGGCCCGAACTTCAACCTCGGCCCGAACTCCGACCTCGGCCCGAACTTCAACCTCGGCCCGAACATCATCCTCGGCCCGAACACCGAACTTCGACCCGAACACCACTTCGGCCCGAACATCCCACTTCGGCCCGAACACCACTTCGGCCTGAACATCGCTCTTCGGCCCGAACTCTTCAATATCCAAGATTGTGTGACAAAAGGTGCTATACTAAAACATTCATAACTTTCAGCTCGGGTGTCCGTTGCACGCCCACGAGTAACAAAAATAGCTGGTTCGTTCGTCACTGCCAAGAACAAGTTCGGCCCGAACTCTTCACTGTTCCAGGCCCGAACTTCATTTTCGGCCCGAACTTCAACCTCGGCCCGAACTCCGACCTCGGCCCGAACATCATCCTCGGCCCGAACACCGAACTTCGGCCGGAACACCACTCCGGTCCGAACACCACTCCGGCCCGAACATCCCACTTCGGCCCGAACACCACTTCGGCCCGAACATCCCTCTTCGGCCCGAACTCTTCAATATCCAAGATTGTGTGACAAAAGGTGCTATACTAAAACATTCATAACTTTCAGCTCGGGTGTCCATTTCACGCCCACGAGTAACCAAAATAGCTGGTTCGTTCATCACTGCCAAGAACAAGTTCGGCCCGAACTCTTCACTGTTCCCGACCCGAACTTCATTTTCGGCCCGAACTTCAACCTCGGCCCGAACTTCAACCTCGGCCCGAACTCCGACCTCGGCCCGAACTTCAACCTCGGCCCGAACATCATCCTCGGCCCGAACACCGAACTTCAGCCCGAACACCACTTCGGCTCGAACATCCCACTTCGGCCCGAACACCACTTCGGCCCGAACATCACTCTTCAGCCCGAACTCTTCAATATCCAAGATTGTGTGACAAAAGGTGCTATACTAAAACATTCATAATTTTCAGTTCGGGTGTCCGTTTCACGCCCACGAGTAAGCAAAATAGCTGGTTCGTTCGTCACTGCCAAGAACAAGTTCGGCTCGAACTCTTCACTGTTCCCGGCCCGAACTTCATTTTCGGCCCAAACTTCAACCTCGTCCCGAACTCCGACCTCGGCCCGAACTCTGACCTCGGCCCGAACATCATCCTCGGCCCGAACACCGAACTTCGGCCGGAACACCACTTCGGCCCGAACACCACTCCGGCCCGAACATCCCACTTCGGCCCGAACACCACTTCGGCCCGAACATCCCTTCTCGGCCCGAACTCCTCAATATCCAAGATTGTGTGACAAAAGGTGCTATACTAAAACATTCATAACTTTCAGCTCGGGTGTCCATTTCACGCCCACGAGAAACCAAAATAGCTGGTTCGTTCATCACTGCCAAGAACAAGTTCGGCCCGAACTCTTCACTGTTCCCGGCCCGAACTTCATTTTCGGCCCGAACTTCAACCTCGGCGCGAACTTCAACCTCGGCCCGAACTCCGACCTCGGCCCGAACTTCAACCTCGGCCCGAACATCATCCTCAGCCCGAACACCGAACTTCGGCCCGAACACCACTTCGGCCCGAACACCACTTCGACTCGAACATCCCACTTCGGCCCGAACACCACTTCGCCCCGAACATCCCTCTTCGGCACGAACTCTTCAATATCCAAGATTGTGTGACAAAAGGTGCTATACTAAAACATTCATAACTTTCAGCCCGGGTGTCCGTTTCACGCCCACGAGTAACCATAATAGCTGGTTCGTTCTTCACTGCCAAGAACAAGTTCGGCCCGAACTTTTCACTGTTCCCGGCCCGAACTTCATTTACGGCCCGAACTTCAACCTCGGCCCGAACTTCAACCTCGGCCCGAACTCCGACCTCGGCCCGAACTTCAACCTCGGCCCGAACATCATCCTCGGCCCGAACACCACTTTGGCCCGAACACCACTTCGGCTCGAACATCCCTCTTCGGCCCGAACTCTTCAATATCCAAGATTGTGTGACAAAAGGTGCTATACTAAAACATTCATAACTTTCAGCTCGGGTGTCCGTTTCACGCCCACGAGTAACCAAAATAGCTGGGTCATTCGTCACTGCCAAGAACAAGTTCGGCCCGAACTCTTAACTGTTCCCGGCCCGAATTTCATTTTCGGCCCGAACTTCAACCTCGGCCCGAACTCCGACCTCGGCCCGAACTCCAACCTCGGCCCGAACATCATCCTCGGCCCGAACACCGAACTTCGGCCCGAACACCACTTCGGCCCGAACACCACTCGGCCCGAACATCTCACTTCGGCCCGAACACCACTTCGGCCCGAACATCCCTCTTCGGCCCGAACTCTTCAATATCCAAGATTGTGTGACAAAAGGTGCTATACTAAAACATTCATAACTTTCAGCTCGGGTGTCCGTTTCACGCCCACGAGTAACCAAAAAAGCTGGTTCGTTCGTCACTGCCAAGAACAAGTTCGGCCCGAACTCTTCACTGTTCCCGGCCCAAACTTCATTTTCGGCCCGAACTTCAACCTCGACCCGAACTTCAACCTCGGCCCGAACTTAAACCTCGGCCCGAACATCATCCTCGGCCCGAACACCGAACTTCAGCCCGAACACCACTTCGGCTCGAACATCCCACTTCGGCCCGAACACCACTTCGGCCCGAACATCACTCTTCGGCCCGAACTCTTCAATATCCAAGATTGTGTGACAAAAGGTGCTATACTAAAACATTCATAACTTTCAGTTCGGGTGTCCGTTTCACGCCCACGAGTAAGCAAAATAGCTGGTTCGTTCGTCACTGCCAAGAACAAGTTCGGCCCGAACACTTCACTGTTCCCGGCCCGAACTTCATTTTCGGCCCAAACTTCAACCTCGGCCCGAACTCCGACCTCGGCCCGAACTTCAACCTCGGCTCGAACATCATCCTCGGCCCGAACACCGAACTTCGGCCCGAACACCACTTCGGCCCGAACATCCCACTTCGGCCCGAACATCCCATTTCGCCCCGAACATCCATCTTCGCCCCGAACTCTTCAATATCCAAGATTGTGTGACAAAAGGTGCTATACTAAAACATTCATAACTTTCAGCTCGGGTGTCCATTTCACGCCCACGAGTAACCAAAATAGCTGGTTCGTTCATCACTGCCAAGAACAAGTTCGGCCCGAACTCTTCACTGTTCCCGGCCCAAACTTCATTTTCGGCCCGAACTTCAACCTCGGCCCGAACTTCAACCTCGTCCCGAACTCCGACCTCGGCCCGAACTTCAACCTCGGCCCGGACATCATCCTCGGCCCGAACACCGAACTTCGGCCCGAACACCACTTCGGCCCGAACATCCCACTTCGGCCCGAACACCACTTCGGCCCGAACATCCCTCTTCGGCACGAACTCTTCAATATCCAAAATTGTGTGACAAAAGGTGCTATACTAGAACATTCATAACTTTCAGCTCGGGTGTCCATTTCACGCCCACGAGTAACCAAAATAGCTGGTTCGTTCGTCACTGCCAAGAACAAATTCGGCCCGAACTCTTCACTGTTCCCGGCCCGAACTTCATTTTCGGCCCGAACTTCAACCTCGGCCCGAACTCCGACCTCGGCCCGAACTTCAACCTCGGCCCGAACATCATCCTCGGCCCGAACACCGAACTTCGGCCCGAACACCACTTCGACCCGAACATCCCACTTCGGCCCGAACACCACTTCGACCCGAACATCCCTCTTCGGCCCGAACTCTTCAATATCCAAGATTGTGTGACAAAAGGTGCTATACTAAAACATTCATAACTTTCAGCTCGGGTGTCCGTTTCACGCCCACGAGTAACCAAAATAGCTGGTTCGTTCGTCACTGCCAAGAACAAGTTCGGCCCGAACTTTTCACTGTTCCCGGCCCGAACTTCAACCTCGGCCCGAACTTCAACCTCGGCCCGAACTTCAACCTCGGCCCGAACATCATCCTCGGCCCGAACACCACTTCGGCCCGAACACCACTTCGGCCCGAACATCCCACTTCCGCCCGAACACCACTTCGGCCCGAACATCCCTCTTCGGCCCGTACTCTTCAATATCCAACATTGTGTGACAAATGGTGCTATACTAAAACATTCATAACTTTCAGCTCGGGTGTCCGTTTCACGCCCACGAGTAACCAAAATAGCTGGTTCGTTCGTCACTTCCAAGAACAAGTTCGGCCCGAACTCTTCACTGTTCCCGGCCCGAACTTCATTTTCGGCCCGAACTTCAACCTCGGTCCGAACTCCGACCTCGGCCCGAACTTCAACCTCGGCCCGAACATCATCCTCGGCCCGAACACCACTTCGGCCCGAACACCACTTCGGCCCGAACATCCCTCTTCGGCCCGAACTCTTCAATATCCAAGATTGTGTGACAAAAGGTGCTATAATAAAACATTCATAACTTTCAGCTCGGGTTTCCGTTTCACGCCCACGAGTAACCAAAATAGATGGTTCGTTCGTCACTGCCAAGAACAAGTTCAGCCCGAACTCTTCACTATTCCCGGCCCGAACTTCATTTTCTGCCCGAACTTCAACCTCGGCCCGAACTTCAACCTTGGCCCGAACTCCGACCTCGGCCCGAACTTCAACCTCGGCCCGAAAATAATCCTCAGCACGAACACCGAACTTCGGCCCGAACACCACTTCGGCCCGAACATCCCACTTCAGCCCGAACACCACTTCGGCCCGAACATCCCTCTTCGGCCCGAACTCTTCAATATCCAAGATTGTGTGACAAAAGGTGCTATAGTAAAACATTCATAACTTTCAGCTCGGGTGTCCGTTTCACGCCCACGAGTAAGCAAAATAGCTGGTTCGTTCGTCACTGCCAAGAACAATATCGGCCCGAACTCTTCACTGTTCCCGACCCGAACTTCATTTTCGGCCCGAACTTCAACCTCGGCCCGAACTTCAACATCGGCCCGAACTCCGACCTCGGCCCGAACTTCAACCTCGGCCCGAACATCATCCTCGGCTCGAACACCGAACTTCGGCCCGAACACCACTTCGGCCCGAACACCACTTCGGCCCGAACATCCCACTTCGGCCCGAACACCACTTCGGCCCGAACATCCCTCTTCGGGCCGAACTCTTCTATATCCAAGATTGTGTGACAAAAGGTGCTATACTAAAACATTCATAACTTTCAGCTCGGGTGTCTGTTTCACGCCCACGAGTAACCAAAATAGCTGGTTCGTTCGTCACTGCCAAGAACAAGTTCGGCCCGAACTCTTCACTGTTCCCGGCCCGAACTTCATTTTCGGCCCGAACTTCAACCTCGGCCCGAACTTCAACCTCGGCCCGAACTCCGACCTCGGCCCGAACTTCAACCTCAGCCCGAACATCATCCTCGGCCCGAACACCGAACTTCGGCCCGAACACCACTTCGGCCCGAACATCCCACTTCGGCCCGAACACCACTTCGGCCCGAACATCCCTCTTCGGACCGAACTCTTCAATATCCAAGATTGTGTGACAAAAGGTGCTATACTAAAATATTCATAACTTTCAGCTCGGGTGTCCGTTTCACGCCCACGAGTAACCAAAAGAGCTGGTTCGTTCGTCACTGCCAAGAACAAATTCGGCCCGAACTCTTCACTGTTCCCGGCCCGAACTTCATTTTCGGCCCGAACTTCAACCTCGGCCCGAACTCCGACCTCGGCCCGAACTTCAACCTCGGCCCGAACATCATCCTCGGCCCGAACACCGAACATCGGCCCGAACACCACTTCGGCCCGAACATCCCACTTCGGCCCGAACACCACTTCGACCCGAACATCCCTCTTCGGCCCGAACTCTTCAATATCCAAGATTGTGTGACAAAAGGTGCTATACTAAAACATTCATAACTTTCAGCTCGGGTGTCCATTTCGCGCCCACGGGTAAGCAAAATAGCTGGTTCGTTCGTCACTGCCAAGACCAATATCGGCCCGAACTCTTCACTGTTCCCGGTCCGAACTTCATTTTCGGCCCGAACTTCAACCTCGGCCCGAACTTCAACCTCGGCCCGAACTCCGACCTCGGCCCGAACTTCAACCTCGGCACGAACATCATCCTCGGCTCGAACACCGAACTTCGGCCCGAACACCACTTCGGCCCGAACACCACTTCGGCCCGAACATCCCACTTCGGCCCGAACACCACTTCGGCCCGAACATCCCTCTTCGGCCCGAACTCTTCAATATCCAAGATTGTGTGACAAAAGGTGCTATACTAAAACATTCATAACTTTCAGCTCGGGTGTCTGTTTCACGCCCACGAGTAACCAAAATAGCTGGTTCGTTCGTCACTGCCAAGAACAAGTTCGGCCCGAACTCTTCACTGTTCCCGGCCCGAACTTCATTTTCGGCCCGAACTTCAACCTCGGCCTGAACTCCGAGCTCGGCCTGAACTCCGAGCTCGACCCGAACTTCAACCTCGGCCCGAACATCATCCTCGGCCCGAACACCGAACTTCGGCCCGAACACCACTTCGGCCCGAACACCACTTCGGCCCGAACATCCCACTTCGGCCCGAACACCACTTCGGGCCGAACATCCCTCTTCGGCCCGAACTCTTAAATATCCAAGATTGTGTGACAAAAGGTGCTATACTAAAACATTCATAACTTTCAGCTCGGGTGTCCGTTTCACGCCCACGAGTAACCAAAATAGCTGGTTCGTTCGTCACTGCCAAGAACAAGTTCGGCCCGAACTCTTCACTGTTCCCAGCCCGAACTTCATTTTCGGCCCGAACTTCAACCTCGTCCCGAACTCCGACCTCGGCCCGAACTTCAACCTCGGCCCGAACATCATCCTCGGCCCGAACACCGAACTTCGGCCCGAACACCACTTCGACCCAAACATCCCACTTCGGCCCGAACACCACTTCGACCCGAACATCCCTCTTCGGCCCGAACTCTTCAATATCCAAGATTGTGTGACAAAAGGTGCTATACTAAAACATTCATAACTTTCAGCTCGGGTGTCCGTTTCACGCCCACGAGTAACCAAAATAGCTGGTTCGTTCGTCACTGCCAAGAACAAGTTCGACCCGAACTCTTCACTGTTCCCGGCCCAAACTTCATTTTCGGCCCGAACTTCAACCTCGGCCCGAACTCCGACCTCGGCCCGAACTTCAACCTCGGCCCGAACATCATCCTCGGCCCGAACACCAAACTTCGGCCCGAACACCACTTCGGCCCGAACATCCCACTTCGGCCCGAACATCACTTCGGCCCGAACATCCCTCTTCGGCCCGAACTCTTCAATATCCAAGATTGTGTGACAAAAGGTGCTATACTAAAACATTCATAACTTTCAGCTCGGGTGTCCGTTTCACGCCCACGAGTAACCAAAATAGCTGGTTCGTTCGTCACTGCCAAGAACAAGTTCGGCACGAACTCTTCACTGTTCCCGGCCCGAACTTCATTTTCAGCACGCCAGGAAATTCAACTTGTCTCTGAGGCGGCAGTCCAGGCAATTCACTAGGAAATACGCCAGGAAAATCACGAACGATAGGAATGTCCTCAATCTTACGATCTTTGGACTTTGTGTCCACGACATGAGCAAGAAAGGCTTGGCATCCTTTACGAAGATATTTTTGAGCTTTCATGGAATTTATGATTTTTATGTTTTTATTACGTTGCTCACCTATGATGATATCGAAACTACCTAGCTCTACAGGCACAAGGTCTATATCGAAAATGTGATCATCTAGGTCAAGCTTACAACCTTGAAAAACTTCACTAGACCTAACAACTTTGCCATTCGCTAGCTCGATTTCATATTTAACTTTCAAACGTTCAGGATTTAAGTTTAAGAAACTTTTAAAGTCGGTCGATACGAAACACAAGTCGGCTCCCGAATCAAATAAAATAGAAGCAAAATGATTGTTGACGATAAACGTACCAGTAACGGTATCAGGATTTTCGCGAGCTTCCTGAGCATTCATAACAAATGCACGACCATGACCATTCTGATGATCATTGTTGTTGTTGGCATTGCGATTGTTGTTACGATTGCCATTGTTGTTGTTGTTGTTGTTGTTGTTGTTGTTCTGAAGCTTAGGGCAACGATTACGATAGTGGTTAGGATCACCACACTCGTAGCAGACAGGATTCTTAGGAGGATTGTTGGACGAACATTTTCTGAAATTGTGACCCCAGCGGTCACACTTGTAGCACTTCTCACACTGACCATCATGATGCCAATTACATTTGTTGCACTTGGGTTTGCTTCCAGCATAAGACTTAGAATCAGAATTAGACTGATTGTTGTTCTGACTAGAGGCAGCATAATTCTTAGTCTTTTGATTTTCCATTTTCATTATTCGAATTTTCAGAGGATTTGCTAGACACAACTAGCTTGTCTTTGAACGATCCACTTCTCATAGCATCATCAGTCAACCTTGTTGCACGATTCATAGCATCTTCGAATGTTGTCGGTTCAGAAGCAATAACATGAGTACGAATAAGATCATGAAGACCTTGAAGATACCTTTCGATACGCTGAAATTCAGGGGAAACCATATGCGGAACAAGACGAGCGAGTTCTTAGAACTTAGTCGTGTAGGTAACAATATCAGATCCAACCATGGACAGATTCCATAGTTCCACTTCAACTTTCTGTAGCTCTCTTCTTGGACAAAACTTCTGAGTTAACTGATTCTTGAACGTATCCCAGGTCATAGCATCAGCATTAGCACGACCTAAGACTTGCACTTGGAAATTCCACCAGGACAACGCTTCTTTGGACAATGTGCTAGCAGCAAACTTCGCCATATTCTCAGGGGCACATTGGATGATACTGAAAACAGATTCCACCTTCTCAATCCAGTGGATGATAGCAATGGCACCTTCATATCCAGAGTATGCCGGAGGATGACAAGACGTAAAGGTCTTAAATGACCGACCTTGACGATTAGCATTGGGATCTGAAGTTTAAACAAATAAGGAAAGAAAATGAACACCATTTGTTCCACTGTTAGATGCAGCAGCGGCATTTCCTCTTGCTTCGTTCATTTGAGCCATCACTTCAGCAAGTCGGCGTACCACCATTTGTTCAACAATCTCTGCATTTCCTCCTCGATCCATTGATGAATTGCTGATACAAATAATACGATTTAAACAAAGAATCAAGAAAAGTATAATATAGAAGGATTTTAAAGGAAATATATACTTATTATAAGAATCGAAGAATAGATATACAATGGACGTAATAGTAGTAGTAGACGTAGATATAGATAGTCGTAGATATAATAGTAGTATTAAAGACGTATAGAAAATACAATTTATAGAAACATTAGAATTTACTAAAATATCACTTTTATTAAACACATTCCTAATACATAATAGTTTTAAAAGTATGGCACATACGCCAGTACTGAATAAAAGAAAATACTAAAATAGTTAAACATAAACCTAATAATAGCAATAGAAAACAAATATAGACGATATGAAAACGACTAATCATCTTCCTCTGGCTCAGATTCTTCCATAGGCTCCTGACTCTTCTTCTGGCTCTTCTTGCTGGTTCTGATTCTTCTTCTGGCTTAGAGTCTTCTTCAGGCTCAGATTCTGATATCACATCCGGCTCTGGTTCTCGGCGTCGTGGAGTTCTTGGAGCAACATCACACTTTGGTTTAGCAGGCGAACATAAGAAGATCATACCTCCTTCACGAATACGATAAAGGATAGGACACTGACCACGAGCTGGAGTAGGAGGACCATTAGGAATAATGGGAATAAGACGTCTTCTTGGGCGACGATGCCATGGGACAACAGGAGGTTGTACCACCACTGGCACTGGAGTAACAGGCGCTGGGACTACTGGAACAACAGCACCACGATCACTATCGGAATCAGACGACATATCAAGGACACTAGCAGGCGACATTCTGCTAATCACGGCGCATAAATTTATTAGATTATGAAGATTTCTGGGCTCTCTGACGAATGCTAACTATCACGCTAAGGCAATTCTAACTAGGGCAAATGTTCTAAGCTACGAACAATGGAACTTCAAGATATGAGACTCAGCGTGCCATGATTATTTTTGTTTTGTAAAAGCTTTTGTTTTTCCCAAAAATCTTTTGTAGTTATAGACTAGGCTTGCTAATTCACTATAACTTAAGCCCTGATACCACTCTGTCACACCCCGCCAAAAATGAGTTTTACTTCATTTAAAATGTTTTGCGGAAGAATGAGGGTGTAACGTTCATGATAACATAGCAAAAATTAGGTGAACAAACAACCACGCAATAACAAAAATAAAAGTTGTTTTCACTTTCCAAAAATAGAAAGTTCCCAAAATAGTAAGTTTCCTAAAATAGAAATTGTTTTGAAATGAAATGATTGTTCGTAAACTTAATGTTTTAATCATGGCTCACGACAATCCCACTGCTCACATCCTCTAGTTCCACTTCTTCTGGCTCTTCCTCTGGTTCTGATTCTTCTTCTGGCTTAGAGTCTTCTTCAGGCTCAGATTCTGATATCACATCCGGCTCTGGTTCTCGGCGTCGTGGAGTTCTTGGAGCAACATCACGCTTTGGTTTAGCAGGCGAACATAAGAAGATCATACCTCCTTCACGAATACGATAAAGGATAGGACACTGACCACGAGCTGGAGTAGGAGGACCATTAGGAATAATGGGAATAAGACGTCTTCTTGGGCGACGATGCCATGGGACAACAGGAGGTTGTACCACCACTGGCACTGGAGTAACAGGCGCTGGGACTACTGGAACAACAGCACCACGATCACTATCGGAATCAGACGACATATCAAGGACACTAGCAGGCGACATTCTGCTAATCACGGCGCATAAATGTATTAGATTATGAAGATTTATGGGCTCTCTGACGAATGCTAACTATCACGCTAAGGCAATTCTAACTAGGGCAAATGTTCTAAGCTACGAACAATGGAACTTCAGGATATGAGACTCAGCGAGCCATGATTATTTTTGTTTTGCAAAAGCTTTTTTTTTCCCAAAAATCTTTTGTAGTTATAGACTAGGCTTGCTAATTCACTATAACTTAAGCCCTGATACCACTCTGTCACACCCCGCCAAAAATGAGTTTTACTTCATTTAAAATGTTTTGCGGGAGAATGAGGGTGTAACGTTCATGATAACATAGCAAAATTTAGGTGAACAAACAACCACGCAATAACAAAAATAAAAGTTGTTTTCACTTTCCAAAAATAGAAAGTTCCCAAAATAGTAAGTTTCCTAAAATAGAAATTGTTTTGAAATGAAATGATTGTTCGTAAACTTAATGTTTTAATCATGGCTCACGACAATCCCACTGCTCACATCCTCTAGTTCCACTGCACCTAATTACCTGGAAAAACATAAATAGTAAAAGGGTCAACAATAATATTGAGTGAATCCACAGGGTTAATGTAAAAGATAAAGTAAAGTGTTTTGCTACCCAAAATGTTTGTTATGAAAATGGTCCATGATTGAAAATGTATAATGTTCAACACCCATATGATATGAGAAGAAAGTATGAAAAGTGTAGTGTAGTGTAGTTGTAGAATATCTACAACTACTAGTGATGTTTATGAAAAAGTGTTGAACAAATTGTTATGTTTGACATCGCATGAACTGTTATCCCCAACAGGTAGCTAGTCTATTTAGTTAATATACCAACCCCTAAGTCCACAATTAACACTTCAACTCCAGTATGTTATCGTTCTTTTATGGATATACACTCCCGAAAGATGTCTTGGATATACCAAGTAGTGATCAAATAATGTTGGGAGGATGAGTGTCAGCTAATAGTACTATCTGTATATCCATGGTCTAGATCCACTAGTTAATGATTGCTGGCAAACCTTAGTCCGGTATAATAATTGTTTGTCATGCCAACGCGATAATGAAAATGTATAGATGTTATTGTACAATCATAGTAAAACAGTAGCAATTATTTATGTTTTCCACCCCAAAAGTTTATAAAATAGTAAAAAGAGTAAATGGGTCTGTGGACTCACCTGGGCAAAGCTTAGCAACGATATTAGGACAGAGGAATCCTTCAGAGACTCCTAGCTTCCTAAACGATATAACTACTAGTTAGACTAAGCTAATGCAGGCGATTCTAGATACGATATAAGTTAAATGATATGCGATTAATGTTATGTTTTATGTTTAGTGACATCGAATGAACTTGGATCATTGGGCCTTAATGGGCCGAAATGAAATGAAATGGGCTTCGAAATGAAACGAAATGAAATGGGCTTGGGTTAGGCTTAATGGGCCACTAGGTTGGGCCACTTGGGCCTCTTATTGGGCTTAGGTCCGATTAGATTGGGCCATGGATTGGGCTTGGGCCCAATTGGGTTCGGTTTGGGTATAAGTGGGTCAAAGGTTTGGGCTTTGGTCCAAATGGGCTTGGATACTAATGGGCCAACTAAAGTTTGGGCCCGATAGACTAAGGCAGATCGATATGGGCCAAGTACGGGCCTTGGCCCGATTGGGTATTCGGGTTTGGGTTGATCGGCTGGGTCAAGATCCGGCTTTGACCCGGTTTGACTTATCGGTCGGTTGGGTCAAATCTAGCTACTCTAAGTCAACAAGTCAAACATGCAAGTCAACTAGAGTTAGGGTTCGGCTAGGGTTCGGTCTAGGTCGGACTAGATCAACTAGGTTCGAGGTTTGCGTGTCAATATCGGTTAGGGTTCGAATCTATGAAGCTAGATCTAGGGTTTATCATGTCAAAGGTCGAGATCTAGGGTTTAAACAAACGGATCAACGAATCAACAACACATCTAGCGAGTTCTAACGATTTAACCGAGCAACACACACATACACAAGCATGCATGTAGGCTACGGATTTGATGACCTAACCGAGACCATATGGCCATTGGCCACGGTCTCGGGTTTGTGTTAATATTGAAACAAAAGAAAACAATCAAGAGGGTTCGGATTTCATACCCTGCGGACGATCGAACGAGCAAGAAACGAACAAGAAGGCAAGGATCGAATGGGGATTGCTTCACTTCGAGGTCGGGACTGTTTTTGAGGGTTTGGGTCGGCCGAAATCAACAAAAAGGAAAAGAAAAGGTTTTAGGGAGTTTATATAAGGTAGCTTTAGGGTTAAGTTAGGAGAGTTTGAGTCTAACTATGCTTGATTCAAATGAGATGGATAAGGATACAATAGAACTTGATAAGCTTGAAACAAATGACCTCACATCACATGGGTGTTCGGCCGAGATGGGGTTCGAACATGGGTCTAGACCGGCCACCTAGTGGTCGGTCAAATGAGCAAGGTGTCGGGTTTAGAATATCGTTCAAATCGAGTCACGTATATATTAATTTGTTACGTTTATTGCTTAACCGATAATATTATCATTTTAGAAATGTTTTAAGCTCAATGTGTCACCATAAGAAAAGTAGTAATGTTGTGTTGACTAAAATAGTCAAACACTAATGTATGGTGCAGAAATCTATAAATTTTGTTGTGTATTAGGATGCCAGAAATAGAAATGTCTAAAAATAGAAACTTTCTAAATAAGGAAAGTTCTAGAAATGAAACGAAGTTACATACCAGAAATATCGAGTTGTCTCACATAAGTATCCTTGTTAAACCGTAATTAGCGTCCATAGGCCATACGAATGGCCCGTGAACCATTATAACGACTAGCTATGACCAATAACCTATAAGTATCCATTTTTTAAATTGTAATTGGTGTCTAGAACCCATACGAATGCCCCGTGAATAATTTTGACCACTAGCTATGACCAATAACTATAAGTATCCATTTTAAACCTTAATTGGTGTCGATAACCCATACAAATGGCCCGTCAACCATTATAATCACTAGCTATAACCAGAAACCTATAAGTATCCATTTTTTAACTGTAATTGGTGTTGATAACCCATACAAATGGCCCGTGAACCATTATGAGCACTAGCTAATACCAATAACCTATAAGTATCCACTTTTTAAACTGTAATTGGTGTCTAGAACTCGTACGAATGCCCCGTGAACGATTTTGACCACAAGCTATGACCTATTACCTATAAGTATCCATTTTAAACATTAATTGGTGTCCATTACACATACGAATGGCTCGTGAAGCATTATAACCACTAGTTACGCCCAATAACCTATAAGTGTCCATGTTAAACCGTAATTGGCGTCCATAGCCCATACGAATGGCCCGTGAACCATTATAATCACTAGCTATAAACAATAACCTATAAGTATCCATTTTCTAACTGTAATTGGTGTTGATAACCCATACAAATCGCCCGTGAACCATTATGACCACTATCTATGACCAATAACCTATAAGTATCCATTTTTTAAACAATAATTGGTGTCTAGAACCCATATGAATGCCCCGTGAACGATTTTGACCACTAGCTATGACCGATAACCTATAAGTATCCATTTGAAACCTTAATTGGTGTCCATTACCCATACGAATGGCCCGTGAACCATTATAATCACTAGCTTCGACCAATAACCTATAAGTATCGTTGTTAAACCGTAATTAGCGTTCATCGCCCATACGAATGGCCCGTGAACCATTATAACCACTAGCAATGACCGATAACCTATAAGTATCCATTTTTTAAACTGTAATTGGTGTCTAGAACCCATATGAATGCCCCATGAACGATTTTGACCACTAGCTATGACCAATAACCTTTAAGTATCTATTTTAAACCTTAATTGGTGTCCATTATATATAAAAATGGCCCGAGAACCATTATAACCACAAGCTACGACCAATAACCTATAAGTATCCTTGTTAAACCGTAATTAGCGTCCATAGCCCTTACGAATGACCCGTGAGCCACTATAATCCTTGCTATAACCTATAATATCCATTTTTTAAACTATGATTGGTGTTGATAACCCATAGGAAAGGCCCGTGAACCATTATAACCACTAGCTATGACGATTAACATACAAATATCCATTTTTTTAAACTGTAATTGGTGTCAATGTCCTATACAAATGCCCCGTGAATGATTTTGACCACTAACTATGACCAATAACCTATAAGTATCCATTTTAAACCTTAATATGAGTCCATTACCAATACGAATGCCCCGTGAACGATTATAACCACTAGCTTCGACCAATAACCTATAAGTATCCATTTTAAACTTAATTCATGTCCATTACCTATATGAATGGCCCGTGAACCATTATAACCACTAGATACGACCAATAACCTATAAGTATCCTTGTTAAACCGTAATTAACGTCCATAGACCATACGAATGGCCCGTGACCTATTATAACCGCTAGCTTCGACAAATAACCTATAAGTATCCTTGTTAAACCGTAATTTGCGTCAATAGCCCATACGAATACCCGTGAACCATTATAACAACTAGCTATGACCAATGACCTATAAGTATCCATTTGTTAAACTGTAATTGGTGTCTAGAACCCATACGAATGCCCCGTGAAAGATTTTGACCACTAGCTAAGACCAATAACCTATAAGTATCCATTTTAAACCTTAATTGTTGTCCATTACCCATAAGAATGGCCCGTGAACCATTATAATCACTATCTTCGACCAATAACCAATAAGTATCCGTGCTAAACCGTAATTAGCGTTCATAGCCCATACGAATGGCCCGTGAACCATTATAACCACTAGTTTCAAGCAATAACCTATAAGTACACTTATTAAACCCTAATTAGCGTCCATAGCCCATACGAATGGCCGGTGAACCATTATAACCAATAGCTATGACCAATAACCTATAAGTATCCATTTTTTAAACTGTTATTGATGTCTAGAACCCACACGAATGCCCCGTCAACGATTTTGATCACTAGCTAAGCCAATAACCTATATATCCATCTTTTAAACTGTAATTGGTTTCTAGAACTCATACGAATGCCCCGTGAACGATTTTGACCACTAGCTATGACCAATAACCTATAAGTATCAGTTTTAAACTTTAATTGCTGTCCATTACCCATACGAATGGCCCGTGAACCATTATAACCACTAGCTTTGACCAATAACCTATAAGTATCCTTGTTAAACCGTAATTAGTGTCCATAGCCCATACGAATGGCCCGTGAACCATTATAACCACTAGCTACGCCTAATAACCTATAAGTATCCATGTTAATCCGTAGTTGGCGTCCATAGCCCATACGAATGGCCCGTGAACCATTATAACCACTGGCTATAACCACTAACCTATTAGTATCCATTTTTTTAACTGTAATTGGTGTTGATAACCCATACAAATTGCCCGTGAACCATTATAACCACTAGCTATGACCAATAACCTATAAGTATCCATTTTTTAAACTGTAATTGGTGTCTAGAACCCATACGAATGCCCCGTGAACGATTTTGACCACTAGCTAAGACCAATAACCTATAAGTATCCATTTAAAACCTTAATTGGTGTCCATTACCCATACGAATGGTCCGTGAACCATTATAATCACTAGCTTTGAACAATAACCTATAAGTATCCATTTTAAACCTTAATTGGTGTCCATTACCCATACGAATGGCCCGTGAACCATTATAAACCCTAGCTACGACCAATAACCTATAAGTATCATTGTTAAACTGTAATTAGTGTCCATAGCCTATACGAATGGCCCGTGAACCATTATAACCACTAGTTTCGACCAATACAATATAAGTATCCTTGTTAAACCGTAATTAGCGTCTATAGCCCATAAGAATGGCCCGTGAACCATTATAACCAATAGCTATGACCAATAACCTATAAGTATCCATATTTTAAACTGTAATTGGTGTCTAGAGCCCATACAAATGCCCCGTGAATGATTTTGACCACTAGCTATGACCAATAACCTATAAGTATCCATTTTAAACATTAGTTGGAGTCCATTACACATACAAATGGCCCGTGAACGATTATAACTACTAACTTCGACCAATAAGCTATAAGTATCCTTGTTAAACCGTAATTAGCGTCCATAGCCCTTTCGAATGGCCCGAGAACTATTATAACCACTAGCTTCGACCAATTACCTATAAGTATCCTTGTTTAACCGTAATTAATGTTCATAGCCCATACGAATGGCCCGTGAACCATTATATCCACTAGCTATGACCAATTACCTATAAGTATCCATATTTTAAACTGTAATTGGTGTCTAGAACCCATACGAATGTCCCGTTAATGATTTTGACCACTAGCAATGACCAATAACCTATAAGTATCCATTTTAAACCTTAATTGGTGTCGATAACCCATACGAATGGCCCGTGAACCATTATAACCACTAGCTACGCCCAATAACCTATAAGTATCCATGTTAAACCGTAATTGGCGTCCATAGCCCATACGAATGGCCCGTGAACCATTATAACCACTAGCTATGACCAATAACCTATAAGTATCCATTTTTTAAATTTTAATTGGTGTCTAGAACCCATACGAATGCCCCGTGAATGATTTTGACCACTAGCTATGACCAGTAACCTATAAGTATCCATTTTAAACCTTAATTGGTGTCGATAACCCATACGAATGGCCCGTGAACCATTATAACCCTAGCTACGCCTAATAACCTATAAGTATCGATGTTAATCCGTAATTGGCGTCCATAGCCCATACAAATGGCCTGTGAACCATTATAACCATTGGCTATAACCATTAACCTATTAGTATCCATTTTTTTAACTCTAATTGGTGTTGATAACCCATACAAATGGCCTGTGAACCATTATAACCACTAGCTATGACCAATAACCTATAAGTATCCAGTTTATAAACTGTAATTGGTGTCTAGAACACATACGAATGCCCCGTGAACGATTTTGACCACTAGCGATGACCAATAACCTATAAGTATCCATTTAAAACCTTAATAGGTGTACATTACCCATACGAATGGTCCGTGAACCATTATAACCACTAGCTTCGACCAATAACCTATAAGTATCCATTTTAAACCTTAATTGGTGTCCATTAGCAATACAAATGGCCCGTTAACCATTATAAAACCTAGCTACGACCAATAACCTGTAAGTATCATTGTTAAACCGTAATTAGTGACCATAGCCTATACGAATGGCCCGTGAACCATTATAACCACTAGTTTCGACAAATACAGTATAAGTATCCTTGTTAACCGTAATTAGCGTCCATAGCCCATACGAATGGCCCGTGAACCATTATAACCAATAGCTATGACCAATAACATATAAGTATCCATATTGTAAACTGTAATTGGTGTCTAGAACCCATACAAATGCCCCGTGAACGATTTTGACCACTAGCTATGACCAATAACCTATAAGTATCCATTTCAAACATTAATTGGAGTCCATTACACATAAAATGGCCCATGAACCATTATAACTACTAACTTCGACCAATAAGCTATAAGTATCCTTGTTAAACCGTAATTAGCGACCATAGGCCTTTCGAATGGCCCGTGAACTATTATAACCACTAGCTTCGACCAATAACCTATAAGTATCCTTGTTAAACCGTAATTAACGTTCATAGCCCATACGAATGGCCCGTGAACCATTATAACCACTAGCTATGACCAATAACCTATAAGTATCCATTTTTTAAATTTTAATTGGTGTCTAGAACCCATACGAATGCCCCGTGAATGATTTTGACCACTAGCTATGACCAGTAACCTATAAGTATCCATTTTAAACCTTAATTGGTGTCGATAACCCATACGAATGGCCCGTGAACCATTATAACCCTAGCTACGCCTAATAACCTATAAGTATCGATGTTAATCCGTAATTGGCGTCCATAGCCCATACAAATGGTCTGTGAACCATTATAACCATTGGCTATAACCATTAACCTATTAGTATCCATTTTTTTTAACTCTAATTGGTGTTGATAACCCATACAAATGGCCTGTGAACCATTATAACCACTAGCTATGACCAATAACCTATAAGTATCCATTTTTTAAACTGTAATTGGTGTCTAGAACCCATACAAATGCCCCGTGAACGATTTTGACCACTAGCTATGACCAATAACCTATAAGTATCCATTTTAAACATTAATTGGAGTCCATTACACATAAAATGGCCCATGAACCATTATAACTACTAACTTCGACCAATAAGCTATAAGTATCCTTGTTAAACCGTAATTAGCGACCATAGGCCTTTCGAATGGCCCGTGAACTATTATAACCACTAGCTTCGACCAATAACCTATAAGTATCCTTGTTAAACCGTAATTAACGTTCATAGCCCATACGAATGGCCCGTGAACCATTATAACCACTAGCTATGACCAATAACCTATAAGTATCCATTTTTTAAATTTTAATTGGTGTCTAGAACCCATACGAATGCCCCGTGAATGATTTTGACCACTAGCTATGACCAGTAACCTATAAGTATCCATTTTAAACCTTAATTGGTGTCGATAACCCATACGAATGGCCCGTGAACCATTATAACCCTAGCTACGCCTAATAACCTATAAGTATCGATGTTAATCCGTAATTGGCGTCCATAGCCCGTACAAATGGCCTGTGAACCATTATAACCATTGGCTATAACCATTAACCTATTAGTATCCATTTTTTTAACTCTAATTGGTGTTGATAACCCATACAAATGGCCTGTGAACCATTATAACCACTAGCTATGACCAATAACCTATAAGTATCCATTTTTTAAACTGTAATTGGTGTCTAGAACCCATACGAATGCCCCGTGAACGATTTTGACCACTAGCGATGACCAATAACCTATAAGTATCCATTTAAAACCTTAATAGGTGTACATTACCCATACGAATGGTCCGTGAACCATTATAACCACTAGCTTCGACCAATAACCTATAAGTATCCATTTTAAACCTTAATTGGTGTCCATTAGCAATACAAATGGCCCGTTAACCATTATAAAACCTAGCTACGACCAATAACCTGTAAGTATCATTGTTAAACCGTAATTAGTGACCATAGCCTATACGAATGGCCCGTGAACCATTATAACCACTAGTTTCGAAAAATACAGTATAAGTATCCTTGTTAACCGTAATTAGCTTCCATAGCCCATACGAATGGCCCGTGAACCATTATAACCAATAGCTATGACCAATAACCTATAAGTATCCATATTGTAAACTGTAATTGGTGTCTAGAACCCATACAAATGCCCCGTGAACGATTTTGACCACTAGCTATGACCAATAACCTATAAGTATCCATATTGTAAACTGTAATTGGTGTCTAGAACCCATACAAATGCCCCGTGAACGATTTTGACCACTAGCTATGACCAATAACCTATAAGTATCCATTTTAAACATTAATTGGAGTCCATTACACATAAAATGGCCCATGAACCATTATAACTACTAACTTCGACCAATAAGCTATAAGTATCCTTGTTAAACCATAATTAGCGACCATAGGCCTTTCGAATGGCCCGTGAACTATTATAACCACTAGCTTCGACCAATAACCTATAAGTATCCTTGTTAAACCGTAATTAACGTTCATAGCCCATACGAATGGCCCGTGAACCATTATAACCACTAGCTATGACCAATAACCTATAAGTATCCATTTTTTAAATTTTAATTGGTGTCTAGAACCCATACGAATGCCCCGTGAATGATTTTGACCACTAGCTATGACCAGTAACCTATAAGTATCCATTTTAAACCTTAATTGGTGTCGATAACCCATACGAATGGCCCGTGAACCATTATAACCCTAGCTACGCCTAATAACCTATAAGTATCGATGTTAATCCGTAATTGGCGTCCATAGCCCATACAAATGGTCTGTGAACCATTATAACCATTGGCTATAACCATTAACCTATTAGTATCCATTTTTTTTAACTCTAATTGGTGTTGATAACCCATACAAATGGCCTGTGAACCATTATAACCACTAGCTATGACCAATAACCTATAAGTATCCATTTTTTAAACTGTAATTGGTGTCTAGAACCCATACAAATGCCCCGTGAACGATTTTGACCACTAGCTATGACCAATAACCTATAAGTATCCATTTTAAACATTAATTGGAGTCCATTACACATAAAATGGCCCATGAACCATTATAACTACTAACTTCGACCAATAAGCTATAAGTATCCTTGTTAAACCGTAATTAGCGACCATAGGCCTTTCGAATGGCCCGTGAACTATTATAACCACTAGCTTCGACCAATAACCTATAAGTATCCTTGTTAAACCGTAATTAACGTTCATAGCCCATACGAATGGCCCGTGAACCATTATAACCACTAGCTATGACCAATAACCTATAAGTATCCATTTTTTAAATTTTAATTGGTGTCTAGAACCCATACGAATGCCCCGTGAATGATTTTGACCACTAGCTATGACCAGTAACCTATAAGTATCCATTTTAAACCTTAATTGGTGTCGATAACCCATACGAATGGCCCGTGAACCATTATAACCCTAGCTACGCCTAATAACCTATAAGTATCGATGTTAATCCGTAATTGGCGTCCATAGCCCGTACAAATGGCCTGTGAACCATTATAACCATTGGCTATAACCATTAACCTATTAGTATCCATTTTTTTAACTCTAATTGGTGTTGATAACCCATACAAATGGCCTGTGAACCATTATAACCACTAGCTATGACCAATAACCTATAAGTATCCATTTTTTAAACTGTAATTGGTGTCTAGAACCCATACGAATGCCCCGTGAACGATTTTGACCACTAGCGATGACCAATAACCTATAAGTATCCATTTAAAACCTTAATAGGTGTACATTACCCATACGAATGGTCCGTGAACCATTATAACCACTAGCTTCGACCAATAACCTATAAGTATCCATTTTAAACCTTAATTGGTGTCCATTAGCAATACAAATGGCCCGTTAACCATTATAAAACCTAGCTACGACCAATAACCTGTAAGTATCATTGTTAAACCGTAATTAGTGACCATAGCCTATACGAATGGCCCGTGAACCATTATAACCACTAGTTTCGAAAAATACAGTATAAGTATCCTTGTTAACCGTAATTAGCTTCCATAGCCCATACGAATGGCCCGTGAACCATTATAACCAATAGCTATGACCAATAACCTATAAGTATCCATATTGTAAACTGTAATTGGTGTCTAGAACCCATACAAATGCCCCGTGAACGATTTTGACCACTAGCTATGACCAATAACCTATAAGTATCCATATTGTAAACTGTAATTGGTGTCTAGAACCCATACAAATGCCCCGTGAACGATTTTGACCACTAGCTATGACCAATAACCTATAAGTATCCATTTTAAACATTAATTGGAGTCCATTACACATAAAATGGCCCATGAACCATTATAACTACTAACTTCGACCAATAAGCTATAAGTATCCTTGTTAAACCATAATTAGCGACCATAGGCCTTTCGAATGGCCCGTGAACTATTATAACCACTAGCTTCGACCAATAACCTATAAGTATCCTTGTTAAACCGTAATTAACGTTCATAGCCCATACGAATGGCCCGTGAACCATTATAACCACTAGCTATGACCAATAACCTATAAGTATCCATTTTTTAAATTTTAATTGGTGTCTAGAACCCATACGAATGCCCCGTGAATGATTTTGACCACTAGCTATGACCAGTAACCTATAAGTATCCATTTTAAACCTTAATTGGTGTCGATAACCCATACGAATGGCCCGTGAACCATTATAACCCTAGCTACGCCTAATAACCTATAAGTATCGATGTTAATCCGTAATTGGCGTCCATAGCCCATACAAATGGCCTGTGAACCATTATAACCATTGGCTATAACCATTAACCTATTAGTATCCATTTTTTTAACTCTAATTGGTGTTGATAACCCATACAAATGGCCTGTGAACCATTATAACCACTAGCTATGACCAATAACCTATAAGTATCCATTTTTTAAACTGTAATTGGTGTCTAGAACCCATACGAATGCCCCGTGAACGATTTTGACCACTAGCGATGACCAATAACCTATAAGTATCCATTTAAAACCTTAATAGGTGTACATTACCCATACGAATGGTCCGTGAACCATTATAACCACTAGCTTCGACCAATAACCTATAAGTATCCATTTTAAACCTTAATTGGTGTCCATTAGCAATACAAATGGCCCGTTAACCATTATAAAACCTAGCTACGACCAATAACCTGTAAGTATCATTGTTAAACCGTAATTAGTGACCATAGCCTATACGAATGGCCCGTGAACCATTATAACCACTAGTTTCGACAAATACAGTATAAGTATCCTTGTTAACCGTAATTAGCGTCCATAGCCCATACGAATGGCCCGTGAACCATTATAACCAATAGCTATGACCAATAACCTATAAGTATCCATATTGTAAACTGTAATTGGTGTCTAGAACCCATACAAATGCCCCGTGAACGATTTTGACCACTAGCTATGACCAATAACCTATAAGTATCCATTTTAAACATTAATTGGAGTCCATTACACATAAAATGGCCCATGAACCATTATAACTACTAACTTCGACCAATAAGCTATAAGTATCCTTGTTAAACCGTAATTAGCGACCATAGGCCTTTCGAATGGCCCGTGAACTATTATAACCACTAGCTTCGACCAATAACCTATAAGTATCCTTGTTAAACCGTAATTAACGTTCATAGCCCATACGAATGGCCCGTGAACCATTATTTCCACTAGCTATGACAAATTACCTATAAGTATCCATTTTTTAAATTGTAATTGGTGTCTAGAACCCATACGAATGCCCCGTGAATGATTTTGACCACTAGCTATGACCAGTAACCTATAAGTATCCATTTTAAACCTTAATTGGTGTCGATAACCCATACGAGTGGCCCGTGAACCATTATAACCCTAGCTACGCCTAATAACCTATAAGTATCCATGTTAATCCGTAATTCGCGTCCATAGCCCATACGAATGGCCCGTGAACCATTATAACCACTGCTATAACCATAAACCTATTAGTATCCATTTTTTTAACTGTAGTTGGTGTTGATAACCCATACAAATGGCCCGTGAACCATTATAACCACTAGCTATGACCAATAACCTATAAGTATCCATTTTTTTAAACTGTAATTGGTGTCTAGACACCATACGAATGCCCCGTGAACGATTTTGACCACTAGCTATTACCAATAACCTATAAGCATCCATTTTAAACCTTAATTGGTGTCCATTACCCATACGAATGGCCCGTGAACCATTATAATCACTAGCTTTAACCAATAACCTATAAGTATCCATTTTAAACCTTAATTGGTGTCCATTACCCATACGAATGGCCCATGAACCATTATATATCCTAGATACGACTAATAACCTATAAGTATCATTGTTAAACCGTAATTAGTGTCCATAGCCTATACGAATGGCCTGTGAACCATTATAACCACTAGTTTCGACCAATACAGCATAAGTATCCTTGTTAAACCGTAATTAGCGTCCATAGCCCATACGAATGGCCAGTGAACCATTATAACCAATAGCTAAGACCAATAACCTATAGGTATCCATTTTTTAAACTGTAATTGGTGTCTAGAACCCATACGAATGCCCCGTGAATGATTTTGACCACTAGCTATGACCAATAACCTATAAGTATCCATTTTAAACGTTAATTGTTGTCCATTACACATAAGAATGACCCGTGAACCATTATAACCACTAGCTTCGACCAATAACCTATAAGTATCCTTGTTAAACCGTAATTAGTGTCCATAGGCCATAGGAATGGCCCGTGAACCATTTTAACCACTAACCATGACCAATAACCTATAAGTATCAATTTTTTAAATTGTAATTGGTGTCTAGAACCCATACGAATGCCCCGTGAATGATTTTGACCACTAGCTATGACCAGTAACCTATAAGTATCCATTTTAAACCTTAATTGGTGTCGATAAACCATACGAATGGCCCGTGAACCATTATAACCACAAGCTACGCCTAATAACCAATAAGTATCCATGTAAATCCGTAATTGGCATCCATAGCCCATACGAATGGCCCGTGAACGATAATAACCACTTGCTATAACCATTAACCTATTAGTATCCATTTTTTTAACTGTAATTGGTTTTGATAACCCATACAAATAGCCCGTGAACCATTATAACCACTAGCTATGACCAATAACCTATAAGTATCCATTTTTTAAACTGTAATTGGTGTCTATCAACCCATACGAATGCCCCGTGAACGATTTTGACCACTAGCTATGACCAATAACCTATAAGTATCCATTTTAAACCTTAATTGGTGTCCATTACCCATACGAATGGCCCGTGAACCATTATAATCACTAGCTTTGACCAATAACCTATAAGTATCCATTTTAAACCTTAATTGGTGTCCATTACCCATACGAATGGCCCGTGAACCATTATATATCCTAGATACGACCAATAACCTATAAGTATCATTGTTAAACCGTAATTAGTGTCCATAGCCTATACGAATGGCCCGTGAACCATTATAACCACTAGTTTCGACCAATACAGCATAAGTATCCTTGTTAAACCGTAATTAGCGTCCATAGCCCATACGAATGGCCCGTGAACCATTATAACCAATAGCTAAGACCAATAACCTATAAGTATCCATTTTTTAAACTGTAATTGGTGTCTAGAACCCATACGAATGCCCCGTGAACGATTTTGACCACTAGCTATGACCAATAACCTATAAGTATCCATTTTAAACGTTAATTGTTGTCCATTACACATACGAATGACCCGTGAACCATTATAACCACTAGCTTCGACCAATAACCTATAAGTATCCTTGTTAAACCGTAATTAGTGTCCATAGGCCATAGGAATGGCCCGTGAACCATTTTAACCACTAACCATGACCAATAACCTATAAGTATCCATTTTTTAAACTGTAATTGGTGTCTAGAACCCATACGAATGCCCCGTGAATGATTTTGACCACTAGCTCTGACCAATAACCTATAAGTATCCATTTTAAACCTTAATTGGTGTCGATAACCCATACGAATGGCCCGTGAACCATTATAACCACAAGCTACGCCTAATAACCAATAAGTATCCATGTTAATCCGTAATTGGCGTCCATAGCCCATACGAATGGCCCGTGAACCATAATAACCACTGGCTATAACCATTAACCTATTAGTATCCGTTTTTTTAACTGTAATTGGTGTCGATAACCCATACAAATGGCCCGTGAACCATTATAAGTATCCATTTTGTAAACTGTAATTGGTGTCTATCAACCCATACGAATGCCCCGTGAATGATTTTGACCACTAGCTATGACCAATAACCTATATGTATCCATTTTAAACCTTAATTGGTGTCCATTACCCATACGAATGGCCCGTGAACCATTATAATCACTAGCTTTGACCAATAACCTATAAATACCCATTTTAAACCTTAATTGGTGTCCATTACCCATACGAATGGCCCGTGAACCATTATAAATCCTAGCTACGACCAATAACCTATAAGTATCATTGTTAAACCGTAATTAGTGTCCATAGCCTATACGAATGGCCCGTGAACCATTATAACCACTAGCTATGATGAATTACCTATAAGTATCCGTATTTTAAACTGTAATTGGTGTCTATCAACCCATACGAATGCCCCGTGAACGATTTTGACCACTAGCTATGACCAATAACCTATAAGTATCCATTTTAAACCTTAATTGGTGTCCATTACCCATACGAATGGCCCGTGAACCATTATAACCACTAGCTTTGACCAATAACCTATAAGTATCCATTTTAAACCTTAATTGGTGTCCATTACCCATACGAATGGCCCGTGAACCATTATATATCCTAGATACGACCAATAACCTATAAGTATCATTGTTAAACCGTAATTAGTGTCCATAGCCTATACGAATGGCCCGTGAACCATTATAACCACTAGTTTCGACCAATACAGCATAAGTATCCTTGTCAAACCGTAATTAGCGTCCATAGCCCATATGAATGGCCCGTGAACCATTATAACCAATAGCTAAGACCAATAACCTATAAGTATCCATTTTTTAAACTGTAATTGGTGTCTAGAACCCATACGAATGCCCCGTGAACGATTTTGACCACTAGCTATGACCAATAACCTATAAGTATCCATTTTAAACGTTAATTGTTGTCCATTACACATACGAATGACCCGTGAACCATTATAACCACTAGCTTCGACCAATAACCTATAAGTACCCTTGTTAAACCGTAATTAGTGTCCATAGCCCATACGAATGGCCCGTGAACCATTATAACCACTAACTATGACCAATAACCTATAAGTATCCATTTTTTAAACTGTAATTGGTGTCTAAAACCCATACGAATGCCCCGTGAATGATTTTTACCACTAGCTCTGACCAGTAACCTATAAGTATACATTTTAAACCTTAATTGGTGTCGATAACCCATACGAATGGCCCGTGAATTATTATAACCACTAGCTACGCCTAATAACCTATAAGTATCCATGTTAATCCGTAATTGGCGTCCATAGCCCATACGAATGGCCCGTGAACCATTATAACCAATGGCTATAACCATTAACCTATTAGTATCCATTTTTTTGACTGTAATTGGTGTTGATAACCCATGCAAATGGCCCGTGAACCATTATAACCACTAGCTATGACCAATAACCTACAAGTATCCATATTTTAAAATGTAGTTGGTGTCTAGAACCCATACGAATGCCCCGTGAATGATTTTGACCACTAGCTATGACCAATAACCTATAAGTATCCATTTTAAACGTTAATTGTTGTCCATTACACATACGAATGACCCGTGAACCATTATAACCACTAGCTTCGACCAATAACCTATAAGTACCCTTGTTAAACCGTAATTAGTGTCCATAGCCCATACGAATGGCCCGTGAACCATTATAACCACTAACTATGACCAATAACCTATAAGTATCCATTTTTTAAACTGTAATTGGTGTCTAAAACCCATACGAATTCCCCGTGAATGATTTTTACCACTAGCTCTGACCAGTAACCTATAAGTATCCATTTTAAACCTTAATTGGTGTCGATAACCCATAACGAATGGCCCGTGAATTATTATAACCACTAGCTACGCCTAATAACCTATAAGTATACATGTTAATCCGTAATTGGCGTCCATAGCCCATACGAATGGCCCGTGAACCATTATAACCACTGGCTATAACCATTAACCTACTAGTATCCATTTTTTTTACTGTAATTGGTGTTGATAACCCATGCAAATGGCCCGTGAACCATTATAACCACTAGCTATGACCAATAACCTACAAGTATCCATATTTTAAACTGTAGTTGGTGTCTAGAACCCATACGAATGCCCCGTGAATGATTTTGACCACTAGCTACGACCAATAACCTATAAGTATCCATTTTAAACATTAATTGGTGTCCATTACACAAACAAATAGCCCGTGAACCATTATAACTACTAACTTCGACCAATAAGCTATAAGTATCCTTGTTAAACCGTAATTAGCGTCCATAGCCCTTTCGAATGGCCCGTGAACTATTATGACCACTAGCTTCGACCAATAACCTATAAGTATTCTTGTTAAAACGTAATTAATGTTCATAGCCCATACGAATGGCCCGTGAACCATTATAACCACTAGCTATGATGAATTACCTATAAGTATCCGTATTTTAAACTGTAATTGGTGTCTAGACCCCATACGAATGCCCCGTTAATGATTTTGACCACTAGCAATGACCAATAACCTATAAGTATCCATTTTAAACCTTAATTGGTGTCGATAACCCATACGAATGGCCCGTGAACCATTATAACCACTAGCTACGCCCAATAAGCTATAAGTACCATGTTAAACCGTAATTGGCGTCCATAGCCCATACGAATATCCCGTGAACCATTATAACCACTAGCTATAACCAATAACCTATAAGTATCCATTTTTTAAACTGTAATTGGTGTCTAGAACCCATACGAATGCCCAGTGAACGATTTTGACAACTAGCTATGACCAATAACCTATAAGTATCCATTTTAAACCTTAATTGGTGTCTATTACCCATACGAATGGCCCGTGAACCATTATAATCACTAGCTTCGACCAATAACCTATAAGTATCCATTTTAAACCTTAATTGGGGTCCATTAGCCATACGAATGGCCCGTGAACTGTTAAGGCAAAAAGCCTTACCCCTTTGGAATCTGCAGATAACAAAACAACCTAGACTAGCTTAAGATAGATAATAGATTTTATATGCTAAGTTTAGGAGTGATACTGAGTTTGGCCAGTATTGGCCACTTAGTATCAGCACTCAGTATTGGAAATCCAATACTGAGTAGAAGGACTGAGTTACAGTCAGTATTGTAACTAACTAAGATCAAATCCCTTGATCTTAGTCATTTCCTTAGTTTAGTCCTTCGGTTACTCCTTTGCCCATTATGTAAGATCTCTATATTGTTATAAATAGAGATCATCTTGCAAAGGAGAACTTACCAATTCACTTTACACTTTCATATCTTATTGTAATTGATCAGTGGTATTGCTATTCCGCAGCATACCATACTTAGTGGAATTATACATTGACTAAAATCTTGTTCTAACCAATATTTGTCTTAAGTATTAATAATTCAATCAATTAACTAAGTAATCCAGGGTTGTTGTGACCTAACAACTGGTATCAGAGCGGGCTAAATAATTCTTTATTTAGTCGATCTATTACCCTGGCAGCCATTCCCTATATTTATCCCTCAAACACTCAAAAATCCAAAATGTCTACAATCATTGCACCTGTTGTGTCTGGAAAGGGAGTGCCCATCTTTGATGGAAAATACTTCCATCAATGGAAGCTTAAGGCTCAGTGGTATCTTGAATCTATTCATCCTGAGATGCTCACTGTGCTGAATGATGGTCCTATCATTCCACAAACCGTGGAAACCGTTGCTGCTACTGATGATGCTCCTGAGAGCACAAGAACAGTTCCTAAACTGAAACACACATGGACTGATACTGATCGACAGTTATACAGTCTAGACTCCAGAGCGAAGGGGGTGATTGGTAATGTTGTTACCAAAGAAATACTCAATGCAATTATGAAATTGCCAACATCAAAGGCTATGTGGGATAGCCTGTCCGTCACCTATGAAGGCACACCAAAGGTAAAGTTGCAGAGGAAAAGCAACATGAGGAGGAAGTATGAAAACATCTTCTCAAGTCCAAATGAAGACATCACCACTCTCTATAACAGGTTCAACACTGTTATCCATGATTTAATAAGTGTTGGCATTGTGAAGGAGGAAGGAGAGCTTGTTCAAAAGTTCTTGGATAGTCTTCCTCAATAGTTTCTTGATATGAGAAATTATGTCAATGCCCCTAACAACATCGAGTCATACACTCTTCAAACCTTGTATGGCCTGATATTGAATCATGAGGAGAATAATGCTGCAAGACTTATCAACTGGAAGAAAACTGACAAGTCTTCCACTGGCATGGCTCTAGTTGTGCAACGGGCATATACTGTGACAGAGCCTGAAGAACCAGAAGTTGATCTTGCTGATGCTGAGGCAGAAGAGCTTGAAACTCAAATCGCTCTTATGTCTATGAAGCTGGATCAGTTGAAAAAGAAGAGGCTTGGTGTTAGCTCTTCTAATATTGACCCAAGATCAGGTCTTTGCTATAGGTGTGGAAAGCCTGGACATATTGCTGCTAATTGTGATACTAAGTCATCTGAAACTGATCAGAATGACAAGATTGCATACCTAGCTAAACGATATAGAGACAAGTATGTCAAGCTAAAGAACTGAAGCAAGGGCAAAACTGTAGCAGGGAATGGAGCTCCTCATCAAGCACTTTACTCTGAAGCTTGGATGGATGAAGAGCTTAGTGATGATGAGGAAGAGATTGAAAACAAAGCCTTTATGGCTTTCACTAAAGATGATTTGAAGAGCTCCTTTGAAAAGGATATCAAAGAAGCTGAGAGGATGAGTGTTCATACTGATTGGGATTCTACTCAGTTGTACAAGGTGAGTTCCTTTCAAACTTATTCAGTGAATGAAAAAGAAAAGATTTTTGAGTATATGATTGTTGATCTTAAAACTTTAGGACAGAGAGAAAAAGCTTTAAAATTAACAATTCTTGAATTTGAAAGGGTAAATAATGAACATTTAGGTAAATTAGCAAAATTTAAAGATTTAAAATTAAATTTTTTAAACTTACAAGACATTAACCAAAGATTAGCTGATAAAGCTCATTTACACAAATTAGAAAAAGAAAAATTTGAAAATAAGTGTAAATCTTGGGGAAATGCATCTATTAAATTAAATAAATGTCTAAATCGACAATTTCCAGAAAATGTGAGGGCTGCACTTGGTGTTGATCCTCAGTTAAAAAATAGAAATAATTTTGCTGATTTATTTGAAGAATTTTCTGATATGAACCCTATTCAGTTTGTAAAAGCAAAAACTTTTTGTGAAGTTGGATATCAAACTGAGTCAGATAATGAGGATAAAATTATTTTTGAAAAAACCATAGGTCCTTCCATCTGTTCTAAGTGTTACACTGAACTACAAGAGCTCAGTATTGAATTTCCTGAAAAGGAAATTCCTGATACTGACCTCGAAATTGTTCAGTATGATACATCTACTGTTCCTCCATTTGAATTATTATTTAACACAACCACTTTTGAGATATATAATGAAAATAAAACCACTTCCACTTCTACTCAAAATATTCTATCTAATGCTGAGGTTGCAGGAACAGAAAAGTCAACTACTCAAGAATCTAAAGAACCTGTTAAAGTTGTCATTCTAAAACATGATAACCATAAATCAACTTCAACAGGATCTTCAAGTGGCAAAAACAAGAAGTCTGATATTAAAAAGACTTCTCTGCCAAATAAAAAGAAGACACCAGATCCATCTCCTTCTAAACCAGTCAAACATAACATCAAAACACAAATAAAAAATGACAAAAACAACATTTTAAAATCCATTGGCGATCAGATCAAATTTTAAGTCAAAAGTTTGCTAAACTTACACATACTGATCAACCAAGAGTCAAACAATTTTCTAAAATTCCTTATGAAAATATGTTCAGAAACAGACCTAGAAAATGTTATAGATGTCATCATACTGGACATAAAGGAGATGAATGCTGGACTGATCTCTCAAATCCTAGGTACTCAGTACCAAAGAAAAGGAGAGAAAGCAAGTCAGTATCACCAAAGAAAACTTCGAAGGTTGCTCCTGGAGTGATACTGACCTCTCCAATCAAAGAGATCAAGTCTACCCCTGTTTCTCCTATCAAAGGTCCCATTCAAAAATGGGTTCCTAAAAGGAACTAATTCTTATTTTTGTGTCTTGTGCAGGGTGACAGAAAATGGTACTTAGATAGTGGCTGCTCAAGACACATGACTGGCAGTATGGAATACCTTCTAAACTATACACCAGAGAAGGGTCCTTCTGTCAAGTTTGGGGATGATTCAATTGGAAAAACAAGAGGGTATGGTGTAATCAAGGCAGGCAACATAACTTTTAAAAGAGTTGCCTATGTAGAGGGTCTCAAACACAATCTGCTCAGTATCAGTCAGATGTGTGATGATGACAATGAAGCACGTTTCAGGAAGGTTGCAGGAATCATCTACAATGATAAAGGGCAACCTGTACTCATTGCTAGAAGAGAAAAAGATGTCTATGTAGTCAACCTATCTGAAATAGACCCTACTATTTGAGTTTGCCTGCTTTCTAAAGTCAAACCAGAATTGCACTGGTTGTGGCACAAGAAGCTCTCTCATATAAATTTCAGAAATATAAATGAGCTCAGTATAAAGAAACTGGTGAGAGGGTTGCCCACTATTACTTATTCAGAAGATAAGTTATGCTCAGCATGTGAAATGGGCAAGCAGAAGAAGAGTTCATTCAAATCAAAGGTCAATCATTCCATTAATGAACCTCTTACAATGATACATATGGATCTTTTTGGCCCCATCAGCACACCATCATTGGCCAAAAAGATCTATACCTTAGTCTTGGTTGATGAATTCTCAAGATATACTTGGGTCATCTTTCTCAAGACTAAATCTGATGCAACAACAGAAATCATTGCCTTTATCAAAAGTGAAGAACTACAAAAAGGCAACAAGGTCAAGCAACTAAGAAGTGACCATGGTACTGAGTTTAAGAACTCAGTTTTAGCAGATTTCTGTGAAGAAAAATGAATCGTTCAAAACTTCTCTGCAGCATACACACCACAACAAAATGGTGTTGTAGAAAGAAAGAATAGAACATTAATTGAAGCTGCAAGAACTTTGTTATGCCATGCTGGACTGGCACTGAGCTTCTGGGCAGAAGCTGTCAACTGTGCAAAATTTTACTAAGAACAGAGCTACAATAGTCCAGAGACATCAAAAGAATCCTTATGAGTTGTACAATGGAAAGGTTCCTAATGTGGAGTCCTTCCACATCTTTGGGAGTAAATGTTTGTACTCAGTACTAAACAAAATCTCAACAAATTTGCTCCCAAAGCAAATGAAGCTGTGTACATGGGCTATTCTCCACACTCTAAAGCCTTCAGAGTGTATATCATCTCAACTAAGATGATTGTAGAATCCATTCATGTCACGTTTGATGAAGATCAGAATGAGCATTCTACCTCAGCAAAAGAAGACATCAGCGGCATAGAAATTCTATGCAATCCAGAAAACTCAATTCCTGAACAGCCCAAGTCTCACCCATACTATGTTGAACATGGTATGAGTGACACTGATCAAGAAAGAACTCGGTCTAACTCCAATGCATCAAATTCTGAGGTTCCCATATCTGTGAACCCCAATACTGAGTTCCCAATGCTTGATCTGAACAACTCCACCTATGAAGAAGGTGAATCCTCCAATACATTTCAAGAATCCACCTCAGAACTGCAAAATCAAGAAGAACAGCAACCTGAACTGTGTATACTGACCAGAATTTAGCTCAGTATCAGGCAGACAACACATCAGTTCAACAAGATATTGTTGACCTTGCTTCAAATGCTTCCTTGGGAAACAATCTAAGGGAACACAGAGATCATCCACATTCTAATATTATTGGTCCTATTGAACAAGGTGTCCAAACAAGAAGAAAAGTAGAGTTTGAACCCCAAGCAACTGCAAACGTTTGCTTCTTTTCAAGCTTTTTATATACCATGGAACCAAAGAAAGCTGATGAAGCTTTATTAGATGAAGACTGTGTAGAAGCTATGCAAGAAGAACTGACAGAGTTTGAAAGAAACAAAGTTTGGAACTTATTACCACCTCCTGCTGGAAAAACTATTATCGGTACTAAGTGGGTGTTCAGAAACAAGATGGACAAGGATGGAGTTATCATTAGAAACAAAGCAAGACTGGTTGCTCAGGGTTACAGGCAAGAAGAAGGCATTGACTATGATGAAACTTTTGCACCAGTTGCAAGAATTGAAGCTATTAGGTTGTATCTTGCATATGCAGCTTTTAAGAACTTCAAAGTTTATCTGATGGATGTCAAGAGTGCCTTCCTCAATGGAAAACTACAAGAGGAAGTTTATGTTAAACAACCACCAGGTTTTGTTGATCCTAAATTTCCTAATTATATTTTCAAGCTTGATAAAGCTTTATATGGGCTCAAACAAGCTCCAAGAGCCTGGTATGATACTCTAGTGGTTATAATGGTTTAAGGGCCATGGTTATGGGTTATGGACACCTATTACTTGTAAAATGGATATTTATAGGCTATTGGTCATGGCTAGTAGTTCTAATGGTTCATGGATCAACTGTATGAGTTATGGACATATAGTAGTTATAATGGTTCAAGGGCCATGGTTATGAGTTATGGACACCTATTACTTGTAAAATGGATATCTATAAGTTATTGGTCATGGCTAGTAGTTATAATGGCTCAAGGGCCATCGATATGAGTTATGGACATCTAGTGGTTATAATGGTTCAAGGGCCATGGTTATGGGTTATGGACACTTATTATTTGTAAAATGGATATCTATAGGCTATTGGTCATGGCTAGTAGTTATAATGGTTCAAGGGCCATCGTTATGAGTATTGGACATCTAGTGGTTATAATGGTTTAAGGGCCATGGTAATGGGTTATGGACACCTATTACTTGTAAAATGGATATTTATGGGCTATTGGTCATGGCTAGTAGTTATAACGGTTCAAGGATCATCTGTATGAGTTATGGACATCTAATGGTTTAAGGGCCATGGTTATGGTTTATGGACCCCTATTAGTTGTAAAATGGATATCTATAAGCTATTTGTCATGGCTAGTAGTTATGATGGTTCAAGGATCATATGTATGAGTTATGGACATCTAGTGGTTATAGTGGTTCAAGACAATGGTTATGGGTTATGAACCCCTATTAGTTGTAAAATGGATATCTATAAGCTATTGGTCATGGCGAGTAGTTATAATGGTTCAAGGGCCATCGGTATGAGTTATGGACATCTAATGGTTATAATCGTTCAAGGGTCATGTTTATAGGATACGGAAACCTATTACTTGTTAAATGGATATCCTAGGCTATTGGTCATGGTTAGCAGTTAAAATGGTTCAAGGGCCATCGGTAAGAGTTATGGACATCTAGTGGTTATGATGGTTCAAGGGCCATGATTATGGGTTATGGACACCTATTAGTTGTAATGTGGATATCTATAGGCTATTGGTCATGGCTAGTAATTATAATGGTTCAAGGGTCATCGCTATGAGTTATGGACATCTAGTGGGTATAATGGTTTAAGGGCCATGGTTATGGATTATGGACACCTGTTACTTGTAAAATGGATATTTATAGGCTATTGGTCATGGCTAGTATACTTGCATAGGACTCAGGACTGACTGGATAAGCTGCAATCTTCCAGCAAAAGAAAGAGACTTGTTCTTCCAGTCAGTTACCCTTTTTTTCACTTTGTCCACAAGGCTACTACAGTCCTTGATGTACAATTTAGAAGAAATCAAAGGAATGCCCAAATATCTAACAGGAAGATTACCAAAAGAAAAAGGCAAAGTGGCAGTGATGTTAATAATCTAGTTTGAGGCTGAACATCACTATAGAAAATGGTACTTTTCTGCTGGCTAGGAACAAGACCTGAGACTGAACTGAATTCTTCAAGAGCTCTTTTAATAACAGAAGCTGACCTGCTATTTCCATGACAAAAAAGCAAAAGATCATCTGCAAAACACAAATGTGTTATTCCAAGCTCTTTACATTTCCAATGGAATTTAAAACCCCCATCTTCCAAAATGTTTCTCTTAAGGATTAGATTGAGTACTTCCATAACAAGAGTAAATAAGTAAGGTGACATTGGATCACCCTGTCTTAATCCTCTTTTTCCTTTAAAAAAACCCTTAAAATCTCCATTAACATTAATCATAAAAGAGGTAGTAGAAGTGCATTCCATTATTAAGTGAACCATCCACGGATGGAACCCAAAAAACAATAAAATATTCCTCAAAAAACTCCATTCTAGAGTATCATAAGCCTTCTGTATATCCACTTTAATTGCACATTTGGGAGGCCCTTTATCCCTGTGATAATTTCTTAACAGTTCTTGGGATAAAAAAATGTTATCACTGATCTGTCTCCCAGGAATAAAGGCACTTTGATTCTCATCAACAAGATCATTAAGAGATTTTTTTATTCTATTAGTAATGACCTTGCTAATACATTTGTACACAACATTGCAGCAGGCTATGGGCCTAAAGTCTGAAACTTTAGCAGGATTATTAACTTTAGGAACTAAGGCAATACCTGTAGCATTAACCTCTTTAAGTAATCTGCCATTATCAAAAAATTGCTTAACAGCCTTAAAAATGTCATCCCCAATTAGGGATGCAAATTTAACCCGCGGGTTTGGGTACCCGCGGGTATCCGAGTCTTACGGGGCGGGTATTACCCGTCTAAACGGGCAACGGGTCGGGGATGGGTTTAAATTTCATACCCGAGAGCGGGTACGGGTCGGGTACGGGTTTTATAATACCCGCACCGTTTATACCCGACCCGAATATATATATTAATGTGTAATTTTTTTAATATAAATTTAGCCCACTAATCAATACTCAAACTTAGCCCAACTCTTAATCTCTCATTAGTCTAATTTAATAATAGTTAAAATATGGCTCGTCTCCCGTTAGTCCATTACGTATTTAACGAAATAAGCCTAAACGAACTAAGAGTATTAAATGTTTTAGATATTTTGTTTAAGTTTTTTATAAAAAGGGTACCCTTCGGGTTACCCGTACCCGGCGGGGATTTTTCTACCCGAACCCGACGGGTATTTGAGCGGGTACGGGGCGGGTACGGGTATGCGAATAGCGGTCGGGTACGGGTACGGGTTTTGCAGTACCCGCTACTACCCGTACCCGTTTGCATCTCTATCCCCAATGATGTTCCAAGAAGCCTTAAAAAACATGGAAGAGAATCCAACAGGTCCATGGGATTTGTCATCACAAATATCAAATAAAGCATTTTTAACTTCTTCTAACACAACAGGTCTAATCATGAAATTAGAAGTGTGATCAGACAATTTCCTGTAAAAAAGGCTATCAGGATTGTTTATAGGAACAGTAGCAGCAGAGGTACCAAGAATGCTCTCAAAATGAGCAACAAACCGTCCTGCCACATCATTACCTTGAAAAACTCGGCCCTACAAATCCTGAATCATCTCAATTCTGCTTCTATTAATTCTTCCCTTAACAACCTTGTGAAAATACTTTGTATTGTGGTCACCCTCCTTTAACCACTCCACCTTAGCTTTTTGTTTTAAAAACAGCTCCTCATCTAACATAGCTTCTTTGTACATTTTTAGACTTCTAACCTCCTTTTCTCTTAAAGTAGCATCATGAGGATTAGCAACCATAGCAGCCTGGACTTTCTTCAAATCATCCCTCAAATCCTCCACTTTAAGGTGCAAATTCCCCTGATTTCTATTCAAAGCACGCAAAGGTTTCTTCAAAGCTTTTAAATTGGAGACCACTTTAAACATTTCAACACCTTGCAAGTCTTTTTTACAATTATTTTTTATTAAAGGAATAAATTCCTTTTTCCTAACCAAAAACTTAGAAAATTTAAAAGACTTAGACTTTTCTCTTTTAACAGATGGCAAAATCAAAATACCAGGACTATGATCCGAAGATAAAAAAGGAAGAAATTGGGAATTTGCATCCGGAAAATCTCCAAGGAACTCAAAGTTCCCCATTATTCTATCCAATTTCTTTAGAAGGCTATTGTCCTTATTTGGGCTCTTCTTCCAAGTAAAGTTCAAACCCGAAAAGGATAAATCATCAACTTGAATTCTAGCCATACAATCCGCAAATTCCACCATGCTTCTAGTCATATTGCTAGAACCCATTGAAGCTTCATTTGGGTCTAAAGCAGCATTAAAATCACCCATTAAGACCCAAGGCTTATTCTTAACAGTTTGACTAAAATCAGCAAGGTTATCCCATACTTGAGTTCTAATATGCCTTTTGTGATGACCATAAACAAAAGAACAATAATAACTCTTTTTACCACTTAAAGGTTCAACATAACAGTGGATAACTTGAGGGTGTTGGTTAATGACCATAATAATAGCAATATTAGGATCCCATGCAATAATAATTCTGGTCCCACCAACACACAAGTCAGAATTGGAAACCCAATTCCAATTACCAATAACTCTATTACATATCCAATGGAGATTTTTTCCTTTAACATGAGTCTCCAGAATAGCACAAATATTAACTCCTTCATCTCTAATAACCTGACTAACTTCATCTTGGCAAGCAGCTTGATTCAAGCCCCTCACATTCCAAGACATGGTTTTTAACATCATTTAAACAATTTTGGAGGATGAAGCACCAACACCACTCTGATTTTTATCCAAAAAATTAACATCATCATTCTTCATGTCTTGGGCCACACCATCCATGTCAGACTCAACATCTTCAAAAAACAAATCAGGGTTCATATTCATTTCATCACACTTATCCTTATAAAAGTCAAGTTGCCAGTAGACAGGCCTTCAAAACTTCATCATCCGGATTAGTGGAATTTTTCAAAAATTCTAAAACCACATTTTTCTGCTCATCATAAATATGATATTTAGCATCCCAACCATCATCAAATTCCTCCTCTTCATCATTTAAACTATCAAACCTATTTGAAGTTACAATAATTGGATTATTAACAGTAACACTTTTGGGAGTGCCATCAACTTTACCTTTCCCTTTATCTTTAGAAATATCATTCCCAACTGGATTACTACCATTCTTTTTATGAATAGAAGCACTGTTCTGCACAGAACTCTTAACAACATATTTCTGCTTTTCATTAATTCTAACACCTTGATTTTGCCTATTTTGAAAACCTGTGTTCTGTCTCCCAACATTCCTGTTACTATTACTCTGATTCCCCGAATTTAATCTGGTGAATACACTTCTTCTACCCTGATTTCTATTATTATTATTATAGTTATTTCCTACATTATCCTTAACAGGCTTGTTCTTCCTACCAACCTCTGGAAAACCATCTTTGTTTTTATCAACATTATCCTGAGATATGGCAGAATCTTTAACAGCCTTGGCAGGTAACTCCTCCTCAGTGCTAGTCCTAACCTTGCACCCACTATGAGAGTGCCCAAAAACTTTGCAGAATGTACAAAGAGGGGGTTTCCACTGGTATGTAGTTCTTAAAGGGATAATTTTTCCAGGATTAGGGCTTGAATCCGGATATACCAGCTCAATTTCATCTTGCAATTCATCAACAGCATCAACTTCAACAAGAATTCTAGCAAATCCCATTCTACCAGACCTTTTTAAACACCTTTCTTTTGTCATTTTGTCCATCATAATGGGCTTGCCTATAGCACTGAAAATTCTGCTGAGCCCTGGCCCATACCACATTTCAATGGGGATGTCATGCACACAAGCCCAGATTGAAACCTTAGCAGGCTCAATTTTCTGAAGACTAATGCCAGACTCCCATTTACAAACAACCAATGGAACATTATCAACTAACCAAACTCCATTTTCAAGAACTTCATGCATTCCCTTCTCACTTTAAAACTTAAAGAAGAAAAAACCAGCACCATTCTTTGTAACTTCCACTAAATCATGTGCTCTCCACATCCTTCTTAAGCTAGAATTGACATTAACAAAATCCATAGACGTACCAATAAAGTAGCCATACAACATTAAAGAAAATGAAATTTTACCATGCTTAAGGTCATCATTATGCATAAAAACTCATTTCTTTCCATCTTCAAGCCTCACAGGGGTAATAAAATTTAGATTAATATCCTCATTGTCATCATCTTTCCTTAATCTTTCTGCTATGGTAGGACCACCATTACCTTTATTTTCCCAAACATTCTGCACAACAGGAGCCTTAGGAGCAGTTACAGAATTGATTGGCACAGAGTCGATAGTTTGATCAACTGTTTTTGGAGCACCCTTTTCAACCTCCATATCCCCACTATCATTGTCAGAAGGTTCATTAACAGAATTAAGAGCATCAATGACTGTATTACCTATTACAACAATGTTATTCTCTGGGACTTTACTTGGTTACCATCCTGCTTTAAACCTAACCCAGAACTAACATGTGTAGGGCAATAACCTGCATTACTCTTAAGCTGATAAACAACTGGTCTTACATCAGCATCAGAAACATCATCCTCAGACTCCTCATCCTCAATATACACAGATTTAGAATGCGGTTCAGAATCATCACTAACCACATTTTTATCAACACCACAAAAAGGCGTAGCAGGCCTGTCCTTTCTCTTTTTCACCACATTAGTATCCATATCTTCAACTCCTTCAATGGAATCCCTAACATTTCCTCTATACAACTTCCTCATAATGGACGGGGAAGGAACAGGGACAGGTTCAGGGTAATCAACAATAGTCTGCAAAGGAGTGACAAAGTCGAGACTCTCCACCCTATTTTGCAGAGGCGACACTGATTCAAACAAACCTGAATCCAAAGTACCATTAGTTTTGGACAAAATCCCCAAATCACGCATCATTTTAGTCTTCTTCTTCTTAATCAATTTCTTCACTGAAGTAAGCTTAGAATTAGAATCACTATTAGGTTGTTCTTTTAGAGTAGCAGCCTCAATTTTACGAACATTCTGCTTAACAGAAACAACCAAGTCATCCCCCAAATTAGGGTTTCCAGAATTCGGAACAACAATATTACGTTGTTCACGCCCAGAACCACCATCAATCGAACGATCTACAACAGGATCAGTTGCCCCATCATCAACCCTAGTATTTGTTTGAGGCCGTCGCAACACTTGAGGAACACTAAAGTTCATTTTAAGATTCAATCTTTCCGGTGGGTCAGGAGGCCGCTCAGGGACGGTAGAACGCACCATAACAAAATCCGAGCAACAAAACAAGTCCTAGATGGAGCCTGCCGGAGAACCACGAAGGAGAAATGAACGAAAAAGGGAAACATGGTTATGGGTTATGGACACCGATTACTGGTAAAATGGATAACCACAGGCTATTGGTCATGGCTAGTAGTTATAATGGTTCCAGGGCCATCGGTATGAGTTATGGACATCTAGTGGTTATGATGGTTCAAGGGCCATGGTTATGGGTTATGGACACCTATTGCTTGTAATGTGGATATCTATTGGCTATTTGTCATGGCTAGTAGTTATAATGGTTAAAGGGCCATCGGTATGAGTTATGGTCATCTAGTGGTTATAATGGTTCAAGGGCCATGGTTATGGGTTATGGACACCTATTATTTGTAAAATGGATAACTATAGGCTATTGGTCATGGCTAGTGGTTATAATGGTTCAAGGTCAATTGGTATGAGTTATGCACATCTAGTGGTTATAATGGTTCAATGGCCATGGTTATGGGTTATGGACACCTATTACTTGTAAAATGGATATTTATAGGCTATTGATCATTGCTAGTAGTTATAATGGTTCAAGGGTCATCGCTATGAGTTATGGACATCTAGTGGTTATGATGGTTTAAGGGCCATGGTTATGGGTTATGGACACCTATTGCTTGTAACATGGATATTTATAGGCTATTGGTCATGGCTAGTAGTTATAATGGTTCAAGGATCAACTGTATGAGTTATGGATATCTCATGGTTATAATGGTTCAAGAGCCATGGTTATGGGTTATAGATACCTATTACTTGTAAATGGATATCTATAAGCTATTGGATATGGCTAGTAGCTATAATGGTTCAAGGGTCATCGGTATGAGTTATGTACATCTAGTGGTTATAATGGTTCAAGGTCCATGGTTATGGCTTATGGACACCTATTACTTGTGAAATGGATATCTATAGGCTATTGGTGATGGCTAGTAGTTTTATTAGTTAAATTGCGATCCGTATGAGATATGGACATCTAGTTGTTATAATTGTTCAAGGGCCATGGTTATAGGTAATGGACACCTATTACTTGTAAAATGGATATCTATAGGCTATTGGTCATGGCTAGTAGTTATTATGATTCAAGGGCCATCACTATGAGTTATGGACATCTAGTGTATATAATGGTTCAAGGGCCATGGCTATGTGTTATGGACACCTATTACTTGTAATGTGGATATCTAATGGCTATTTTGAAGGAATTATGTGCACAGTTAGTCAACCTATGATGATACATCCATGCCTACGAAACAATAAAGGGTCACACCGGTGAGTGCATGTAATACGAGCAAGTTATGCAACGATACTACGAAGAGGAATGATTCATAATAGTCATTATGAATCAGTTAAGAATTAAGTTAAGTTTAACTTATTACTAGATTAGTTTAAGTAACTAATTAATACAAGTGGCTGTACATTTACTAGTTTAGTAAATATACAATGTGTTAATTAAAGGTTATCCATGATTTGATTTAAAGCTATTAAATCATATATTAATTGGATAATATTATTGTGTAAATTATATAAAGGTTATTATATAATTAACTATTAAAAGTATAAATACAAGTATATATAATTCGTGTATATGGGTACCAAATTATTAGTGTGTTAATTCTAGACATTTGGTAGTTAAGTGCCACAATAATAAACTAGTAAAACTATATGGGTTTAAAGTGTAAAGGATAAGTTTAATTAAAAGATTAATCTTAATTAAACTAGAAGGGCCCTAAGTGCAAGTCTTTCTATTATAAATAGAATGCATGGGCTTCCCTTATTCCCTTGATCATTATATTCGAAACCCTTGTCCCCTCCTTCTTTTGTTTCGGCCGAACACACCTAAAAAGCCGAAACCCTTGCCCCCTTTCTTCCATTCGGCCGAGATCAAGACACCACCACTTGGTGTTCTTTGTTCTTCATGTTCTTCATTCGCTCTTCGCGTTCTTCAAGTCTTGAAGATCCAAGTTCGTTGCAAGTGATCATCTAGAGGATCGTTCGTCGTGTTCATCATCAGTGGACTTATCTTAAGCATTAACCTAAGGTATGATTCATGGAACACTCTTCCTCCTTCTCCTCTTGTGCGACGGACGAGAACACCAAGAACCCTAGGGTTCTTGGTGAGTGTTCGACGAACACACCTTCATTGTGTGTGTTCGAGTTTTTCGTAGAAGGTTTCTTTCTTGTTAACCTAATCTAGAACTCCAACATCCCAATCCTTTAGCGTTTAAGGATTAGGTTTAATCCCAGTTCCGCACTTAGGGATTAAATCAGCTAGTTGGTTTTAACCGGTCAAGAGCAAGTTCATGTTCTTGGTCAGTCATGGTTCGAACCAAGTACACTAGGAGGTCGACCCAAGTGGTTGATCAGTCGCATGGTGCGTAGTGAGACCCTATAGTGGTATCAGAGCGTTGGTTTAGAGATCTAGAATAGATTAACAAAAGATTGTTTGTTTACTTTAATTTTAAGTTTTTTTTTGTTTCAAGTTTTCTTCTTCTTCTTCATATTTTTCGGAAAAAGGGAAGAACCCTAGGACCAAGAATATTATACTAGTCTAAGTTTAATTGGTCAAGAAGGTTTCTAAAAACCCTAGTAATTTTCTAAATACATAGGAAGAACCCTAGGATCAAGTATGTTAAACAAGATATGTTTAATTGATCAAAAGGATTCTTTCCTTACTTCCTTGATTTTTTCGTGACATAGGAAGATACCTAGGATCAAGTATATTAAACAAGATTTGTTTAATTGATCAAAAGGATTCTTTCCCAATCCCTTAGAGTTTTCGAAAATCTAGAGGATACTTGGACACCAAGTTTATTAAACTAGCCTAGTTTAATAGGTGGAAAAGTTTCCTAGGCTTAAGAATTTCGAAACCCTATAGAACCCTAGAACTTTAAACTAGTTTAAGTTTAATAGTTTAAAAGTATTAATAAGGATAATAAACTAAAACCTAGTTAATTAGGCAAGTTTATGTCTAATAGGTTTAATTATTATTTTGATAGATTTATTAAAGCTAGTTCTTTAAACCTAGTAATTTAGACAAGGTTTTATTGTCTATAAGGTTTAAATTAAAAAGTTTAAATAAATTTATTAAAAGTTATAATCTATCTTAGTATTTAAACAAAGTTTATTGTTTAATAAGATTGATTAAAATTAATCTTTAAATTAAAATAATGTCTTTGATCAAGAAAGTCAAAACCCTAGTTTTGATTGGTCAAAAAGAAGATTAGGGTTCATCTAATTAATTTAGGGAATTGATAAAGAGGATGTTAATGTTTAAGTTCTAAAATTAACAAGGTGTATTTATTTATTTATATATATGTATTAAAATTTTCGTAATTTTTAATTATTAAGTAAAATTGAATTTTAAAAGATATAATAAAGTTTATACGTATTTTAATTAGATTAAGTTAAAATACACATGTATAAACTAGATGTAATATTCTTATTAGAATGTTACAAGCTTATTATAAAATACACATATATACGAATACATTAAATGCAAGATAAAATGGAACAATTAAAAAGGGTAATGTTATTTTGATATTTAAAGATAATATTATAATTAGTTATTGTATAAGTTATAATATAATTAAAACTAGAAAGTACAAAGTTATGATTTCATTATAACTAGAAATTGTACAAGTTGAAATTATAAGATTAACTAGAAATATACAAAGTTATATATATTAAGATGTATAAAGTTATAAATTATTATAACTAGGTAATTATACAAGTAAAATATAAGTATTTTACAAGTCATGTAATATACTAGATTAATGATCAAGTGAAAAATAACAAGAACCTATATTTAACTAGTTCAAGTTGAATATAAGAAAGGTTTAAACAAACTAAAGAATTATTATATATAGTCTTTATATAATAATTTTATTAGTTTCACCAAGTATAAACCGGTGATTGTGTTAGCTTAAGTTTCATCATGGTTGTTGAAGCTAGTGGGAGCTACACAAGAAAATCACAAAGTTTATAAGTGTGTCATTCAGACATAAGTTTTTGGTCGAATCTAATAAGTCAAAACAAATGTTTAATTTCATTATTAGACATATGAAGAACTAGGTGTGTTAAACTAGGTTTATGTTTCAAGTTCATGAATCATAAAAGAATTAAAAAGGTTTAACATAAGTTTATAAGTTTTTCAAGTAAGATAAAACAAGTAAGTTTTATTCTAGATAAGATTTTTCACGAAATCTAGTAAAACGTTTTGTACACCTCGTTTTAGGTATACATATAAAATCGTGTAAATTCTTGAAACTATAAGTTTTAAAGAATAGATCTTAAGTTTTAAAAAGGTGTCTTGTAGAACGCTTCAATTCACAAGTCACACATTTTTAAACAAGGATTAAGATTGGAATAAAGGTTTATGTTTAGTTTAAGACATAAACAAACCCAAGAAAATCTTAGATCTAAGTACTATCCACCTAATGGAACACCTCAATTGTTAAAAGATATTCATATTGTAACGATAAAGAACCTTAGATATGGATTCAAATCATTGCGAGTGTTAGGGTGCGTAAGGTTCTGTGATAATCGGGAGTCCCAGCGCAGAACATCGCACTGCCTTAGATGGTCTGATCTACTTTGGTGATAATCGGGAGTCCCGGCCCAAAAAGTACTTGAGTAGAATAAACATACTAGACTTTATTACTAACTTAGAAATGTACAATTAGATTGTACAAGGTTGTAATAAGTTATAAGTCTAAAGATTCTACGACCCCTAGGAATCGTGTCAAGTCTTGATACGATCGGTAAGGATGTTACCTACCAGAAATAGCATGTCTCATCGGGAATTGCCCAAACCTTGCGGCGAGAGTGTGATATATGGATCCTAGGCCTAAAATATTAATTATGGGTTTATAATACATTTTAGAGAATGTTTATTGATGATTACTAATTAAACTGGGTTTGATTTGTAGATGGCAGCAACAAACGCAATCGCGACAACAAGTACCAACAATCTCTCACTTCGCTCGATCCTCGAAAAGGACAAGTTGACTGGGTCAAACTTTCTCAACTGGGAGCGCAATCTTCGTATTGTGCTCAGGCATGAGAGAAAGTGGTATGTCTTGGAGAGAGCAGTACCAAACACCCCTGCTGTTAATGCCAGAGCTGAAACGAGGCAAGCTTATGATAAGCATGTCAGTGATGCACTCGATGTGAGCTGTCTAATGCTCGCCACCATGAGTCCTGAGTTACAAGCGGGACTTATGGATGTGCCTGCATTTGAGATGATCCAACAACTTAGGGAATCATTTCAAGAGCAAGCTCGCACTGAGAGTTTTGACATCAATCGAGCCTTCAACTCTTGCAAGATGGTCAAAGGAACGCCGGTGAGTGCCCACGTCATGAAAATGAAGGGACACATGGATCACCTTGCTAGACTGGGTCACCCCATACCTTTGCAAATGGCAACAGATACTATACTCAACTCGTTGTCTGATGACTACAAGTCTTTTGTGGTCAACTGCAACATGCATAATATGAAGAAATCCATTGCTGAGCTACATTCCATGCTCAAGACAGCTGAGTTGAGTTTGGGGACCAAATCTAAGGACGTTCTCTTGATCGGTAATGGCGGTGGAGGTGGGAAGAAGAGAAAAGGGCATGGTGGCAAAGGAGAGGGTAAAACCTATCCTAACCAAGGAGTGCCAAATGGTAAAGGTGTCAAACAAAAGGTCAAGAAGGTTAAGCCTAACACTGCGAGGACCGAGAACCGGTACTTCAAGTGTGGTGAGGTTGGGCATTGAAAAAGGAATTGTCCAAAGAGTGCAAGTGGTAGTGGAGGAAACACAAGTTCCTCAAGTAACACAACCACACTTAATCACTTTAAGATACTTGTAAAGTACGTTACGAGTAATCTAACTTTTGCAATCGTTTATTGCAAGAGGAGATGGAAAGTGATAGTGACCGGCATGAGATGGTAATGATCCCACGAGCACCAAGTTTTATAATTTAGTATTTTGTGGATTCGTTTTAAACAATTTTAGTTTATTGTTTGGATAATTTTATTTCTGTTAAAACAAGTTTTATTTTGGTTTTAAATAAATTTCGAATCCATAGTTGAATTATATTGTGTGCATGTGTGATAATTACACTAGTCAAGGTTTATGACTGGATTGTAAGTCAAGTTTTGATTTACTTATATTTCATGTTTATATATATTTGTTTGATTGTTGTATAAATAATGTCTTGATAGCTCAAGGTACTTAGATGCTAGTAATTAGAAAGTTTTTCTAATGAAAGTATTTAAGAGTTTTATGAAAGCATAAGGTTCAAGAGTTATTGAACTTAGTTAAAACATCTTAAGTAATAGTCATTACTTATGATAGAAAGTTTTAAAGTATTAGTATTAATATAGTATGATTGTATTGGATATAATCAAGATAGACTTTAAGAGTGTTATTACAAGTCTTTTATACTTGTAGTAAAGGATTTAATGAAGTCATAATTCCCTAATAGGAATAATTGGATATTCGTGTAATCCAAGTAAAATGACTTAGACATTAAATGACTCTTAAAAGGGACAAACTATATTAAAAGTATTTAAGAATTAAAATGTATTATTGCAAGTCTTTTATACTTGTAATAAATACAATATTTAATCAAGTCATAATTCCCTTATAGGAATAATGGATATTTGAGAAATCCAAGTAATGACTTTGGCATTAAATAAGATTCTTAAAAGAATACTAATGTGTTTAAGAATTGATAGTATAATTTCAAGTGTTTCATACTTGTTAGATACAGTAATCAATAAAGATCATAATTCCCTAAACAGGAATGTTAGATATTCGCAAATTCAAAGGATGATCTTAATTATTGATAGAATTCTTAAAAGATTAAACTACAAGTTATTGACTAGGTCAAAATAGTTTAAATCTGCTTAAGTTCCATAACAGTAAGTGGGAGCTAAGACTAACGTAATTCATTAAAGATGTTTATGAATTCAGTAAGTTAGTAAGACATTAACAACAAGGTTTTACCAAGTCGTTAGCCAAAAAGTTAAGAGAAATAAATGATCATTAATTAGATTATTGCAAACCTAATAGCGTGATCACAAGTCTTGTGATTAATTATTGCATATCTAATATATTGTTAACCCTTCAGTGGATAACATAATCATTTAAGGAAGTTTCTTTAACTAGAAAGAATATCTACAAATCAAGTAACTAAAAGAAGCTTTAGTTACAAAGGATGAATTTTATGAATTCAAGAAACTAAGGAGTTAATTTCCAATCCTCCTATGTTTACCGAATTGCATAAAAGGCAAGACTAGAATATGTTCTAAATGTTGCATGAACAATATCTAGCAAAGGCAAAACTAATAGTATTCCTAAATACTCCTCTTATGTCTTTAATTTAATAGAAATGATTGGTTTAGTGATAAAGGTACAGTTAGGTTTGTAAGAATCATTAAGTAATCAACACAAACGAAAGGAATAAGTAATGATCCAGTAATAATTCAGTATCTATGTCCAGTGAGAAATAGTACATGAGTTAGTATCATTTTTATTCAGACTTTGTATGTTTTACATCATCCATGAATAAAAGTCTATTTATTCAAAAAAATACAAAAATCCGTGACTACTCATCTTGGTGGGAACCTCGATAGGACGTTAACGTCATCGCGATATTTGGTGGTAGATTCGAAGTTCTTCGAAGATAGCTAAACAAGTTTTGTGTAAACCAAATATCGGTGATATTCTGTTGGAGCTCAACGAATATTGGATTAACCACCGTGATAATACTTCGTGGTTGAAAAGTTCAAAAGTATTGTTCAATAGGATTGTCCTTAAGCCTGAGGTATTTGGTTTAGTATACAATGACTAATGTGCTTTGGTTCAACTCAGACAATTCTGAAATACGTTTGTCATACGAGGCGATACTAGGTACATAGGAAGTTGTATGTTAAATCGAAATATAACAAGATGGTAATTGCACCTCCTCTTTAGGAGAGATATTTATAGGTCCTTCGACATGATGAGAAATTGACAAGTGCACGGTCGTGCCCAAACGAACTGATTTGTTCTTTGTCGTTTATCACAACAGTTTGAATCAAGAAGTCATAAAATGATTTCGAATACAGGAGTTGATAATTTCTACCATGCTCGTATTCGTTATCACAAATATCGTGCTGCAAGGGATAAGCCTAACAACGTTACCCAAGAAGTAAAGACAGAGTGTTCTTTACTAGGAGACGCTATTAAGAGTTTTTCATAAAACAATACCAGGGTTACATAAGCTGTTTTTATGGGGTTGGTTACCTACATGCCCATCTATAAAGGCCACTGTAGCTCGTATCATTAAGACAAAGGTTACAAACTTGCACAAGTGGGAGTCTGAAGGAATTATGTGCACAGTTAGTCAACCTATGATGATACATCCATGCCTACAAAACACTTAAGGGTCACACCGGTGAGTGCATGTAATACGAGCAAGTTACGCAACGATACTACGAAGAGGAATGATTCATAATAGTCATTATGAATCAGTTAAGTAGTAAGTTAAGTTTAACTTATTACTAGATTAGTTTAACTAACTAATTAATACAAGTGGTTGTACGTTTACTAGTTGAGTAAATATACAATGTGTTAATTAAAGGTAATCTATGATATGATTTAAAGCTATTAAATCATATAGTAATTGGATAGTATTATTGTGTAAATTATATAAAGGTTATTATATAATTAACTATTAAAAGTATTAATACAACTATATATAATTCGTGTATATGGGTACCGAATTATAAGTGTGTTAATACTAGACATTTGATAGTTAAGTGCAACAATAATAAATTAGTAAAACTATAAGGATTTAAAGTGTAAAGGATAAGTTTAATTAATAGATTAATCTTAATAAACTAGAAGGGCCCTAAGTGTAAGTCTTTCTATTATAAATAGAATGCACGGGCTTCCCTTATTCCCTTGATCATTATATTCGAAACCCTAGTCCCCTCCTTCTTTGATTTCGGCCGAACACACCTAAAAAGCCGAAACCCTTGCCCCCTTTCTTCCATTCGTCCGAGATCCGGACACCACCACTTGGTGTTCTTCGTTCTTCGTGTTCTTCATTCGTTCTTCGTGTTCTTCAAGTCTTGAAGATCCAAGTTCGTTGCAAGTTATCATCTAGAGGATTGTTCGTCGTGTTCATTATCAGTGGACTTATCTTAAGCATTAACCTAAGGTATGATTCATGGAACACTCTTCCTCCTTCTCCTCTTGTGAGACGGACGAGAACACCAAGAACCCTAGGGTATGAGTGTTCGACGAACACACCTTCATTGTGTGTGTTCGAGTCTTTCGTACAAGGTTTCTTTCTTGTTAACCTAATCTAGAACACCAACATCCCAATCCTTTAGGGTTTAAGGATTAGGTTTAATCCCAGTTCCGCATTCAGGGATTAAATCAGCTAGTTGGTTTTAACCGGTCAAGAACAAGTTCATGTTCTTGGACAGTCATGGTTCGAACCAAGTACACTAGGAGGTCGACCCAAGTGGTTGATCAGTCGCATGGTGCGTAGTGAAACCCTACATATTTGTCATGGATAGTAGTATAATGGTTAAAGGGCCATCGGTATGACATATGGACATCTAGTGGTTATAATGGTTCAAGGGCCATGGTTATGGGTTATGGACACCTATTACTTGTAAAATGGATAACTATAGGTTATTGGTCATGGCTAGTAGTTATAATGGTTCAAGGGCTATCGGTATGAGTTATGGACATCTAGTGGTTATAATGGTTCAATGGCCATGGTTATGGGTTATGGACACTTTATTACTTATAAAATGGATATCTATAGGCTATTGATCATTGCTAGTAGTTATAATGGTTCAAGGGCCATCGCTATGAGTTATGGACATCTAGTGGTTATAATGGTTTAAGGGCCATGGTTATGGGTTATGGACACCTATTACTTGTAAAATGGATATTTATAGGCTATTGGTCATGGCTAGTAGTTATAATGGTTCAAGGATCAACGATATGAGTTATGGACATCTCGTGGTTATAATGGTTCAAGAGCCATGGTTATGGGTTACGGGCACCTATTACATGTAAATGGATATCTAAAAGCTATTGGATATGGCTAGTAGTTATAATGGTTCAAGGGTCATTGGTATGAGTTATGGACATCTAGTGGTTATAATGGTTCAAGGGCCATGGTTATGGCTTATGGACACCTATTACTTGTGAAATGGATATCTATAGGCTATTGGTGATGGCTAGTAGTTTTATTAGTTAAATTGCGATCGGTATGAGAAATGGACATCTATTTGTTATAATTGTTCAAGGGCCATGGTTATGGGTAATGGACACCTATTACTTGTAAAATGGATATCTATAGGCTATTGGTCATGACTATGAGTTATGGACATCTAGTGTATATACTGGTTCAGGGCCATGGCTATGGGTTATGGACACCTATTACTTGTTAAATGGATATCTATAGGCTATTGGACATGGCTAGTAGTTATAATGGTTCAAGGGCCATTGTTATGAGTTATGGGCATCAAGTGGTTATAATGGTCCAAGGGTCATGTGTACGTGTTATGGACACCTATTACTTGTTAAATGATATCTATAGGCTATTGGTCGTGGCTAGTAGTTATAATGGTTCAAGGGCCATCGACATGAGTTATTAGTGGTTATAATGGTTTAAGGGCAATGGTTATGGTTGTAATGTGGATATCTATAGTTATAATGGTTCAAGGGTTATCGGTATGAGTTATGGACATCTAGTGGTTATAATGGTTCAAGGGTCATGGTTATGGGTGATGGACACCTATTACTTGTAAAATTGATATTTATAAGCTATCTGTCATGGCTAGTAGTTATAATGGTTCAAGGATCAACTTTATGAGTTATGGACATCTAGTGATTATAATGGTTCAATGGCCATGATTATGGGTTATGGACACCTATGACTTGTAAAATGGATATCTATAGGAAATTGGTCATGGCTTGTAGTTATAATGGTTCAAGGGCCATCGCTATGAGGTATGGACATCTAGTGGTTATAATGGTTCAAGAGCCATGGTTATGAGTTATGGACACCTATTGCTTGTAATGTGGATATCTATTGGCTATTTTGAAGGAATTATGTGCACAGTTAGTCAACCTGTGATGATACATCCATGGCTACGAAACACTTAAGGGTCACACCGGTGAGTGCATGTAATACGAGCAAGTTATGCAACGATACTACGAAGAGGAATGATTCATAATAGTCATTATGAATCAGGTACGTTAAGTTAAGTTTAACTTATTACTAGATTAGTTTAACTAATTAATTAATACAAGTGGTTGTACATTTACTAGTTGAGTAAATATACAATGTGTTAATTAAAGGTTATCCATGATATTATTTAAAGCTATTAAATCATATAGTAATTGGATAATATTATTGTGTAAATTATATAAAGGTTATTATATAATTAACTATTAAAAGTATTAATACAAGTATATATAATTCGTGTATATGGGTACCGAATTATTAGTGTGTTAATACTAGACATCTGATAGTTAAGTGCAACAATAATAAACTAGTAAAACTATAAGGATTTAGAGTGTAAAGGATAAGTTTAATTAATAGATTAATCTTAATTAAACTAGAAGGACCCTAAGTTTAAGTCTTTCTATTATAAATAGAATGCATGGGCTTCCCTTATTCCCTTGATCATTATATTCGAAACCCTAGTCCCCTCCTTCTTTGGTTTCGGCCGAACACACCTAAAAAGCCGAAACCCTTGCCCCCTTTCTTCCATTTATCCGAGATCAGGACACCACCACTTGGTGTTCTTCGTTCTTCGTGTTCTTCATTCGTTCTTCGTGTTCTTCAAGTCTTGAAGATCCAAGTTCGTTGCGAGTTATCATCTAGAGGATCGTTCGTCGTTTTCATTATCAGTGGACTTATCTTAAGCATTAACCTAAGGTATGATTCATGGAACACTCTTCCTCCTTCTCCTCTTGTGAAACGGACGAGAACGCCAAGAACCCTAGGGTATGAGTGTTCGACGAACACACCTTCATTGTCTGTGTTCGAGTCTTTCGTACAAGGTTTCTTTCTTGTTAACCTAATCTAGAACTCCAACATCCCAATCCTTTAGGGTTTAAGGATTAGGTTTAATCCCAGTTCCGCATTCAGGGATTAAATAAGTTAGTTGGTTTTAACCGGTCAAGAACAAGTTCATGTTCTTGGTCAGTCATGGTTTGAACCAAGTACACTAGGAGGTCGACCCAAGTGGTTGATCAGTCGCATGGTGCGTAGTGAAACCCTACATATTTGTCATGGATAGTAGTATAATGGTTAAAGGGTCATCGGTATGAGATATGGACATCTAGTGGTTATAATGGTTCAAGGGCCATGATTATGGGTTATGGACACGTATAACTACTAAATGGATATCTATAGCCTATTAGTCATGGCTAGTAGTTATAATGGCTCAAGGGCCATCAGAATGATTTATGGACATCTAGTGGTTATGATGGTTCAATGGCCATGGTTATGGGTTATGGACACTTATTACTTGTAATGTGGATATCTATAGGCTATGGGTCATGGCTAGTAGTTATAATGGTTCAAGGGCCATTGGTATGAGTTATGGACATCTAGTAGTTATAATGATTTAGGGGTCATGTGTATGGGTTATGGACACCTATAACTTGTTAAATGGTTATCTATAGGCTATTGGTCATGGCTAGTAGTTATAATGGTTCAAGGGCCATGGCTATTGGTAATGGACACCTATAACTACTAAATGGATATCTATAGCCTATTAGTCATGGCTAGTAGTTATAATGGCTCAAGGGCCATCAGAATGATTTATGGACATCTAGTGGTTATGATGGTTCAATGGCCATGGTTATGGGTTATGGACACTTATTACTTGTAATGTGGATATCTATAGGCTATGGGTCATGGCTAGTAGTTATAATGGTTCAAGGGCCATTGGTATAAGTTATGGACATCTAGTAGTTATAATGATTTAGGGGTCATGTGTATGGGTTATGGACACCTATAACTTGTTAAATGGTTATCTATAGGCTATTGGTCATGGCTAGTAGTTATAATGGTTCAAGGGCCATCGATATGAGTAATGGGCATCTAGTGGTTATAATGGTTCAAGGGCCATGGTTATGGGTTATGGGCACCTATTACTTGTAAAATGGATATCTATAGGCTACTGGTCATGGGTAGTAGTTATAATGGTTCAAGGGCCATCGGTGTGAGTTATGGAGATCTAGTTGTTATAAGGGTTCAAGAGAAAGGTTTTGGTTATGGACACCTATTACCTGTAAAATGGGTGTCTATAGGCTGTTGGTCATGGCTAGTAGTCATAATGGTTCAAGGGTCATCGCTATGAGTTCTTGACATCTAGTGGTTATAATGGTTCAAGGGACATGATTATGGGTTATGGACACCGATTACTTGTAAAATGTATATCTATCGGCTATTGGTCATGGCTAGTAGGTATAATGGTTCGAGGGCCATCACTATGAGTTATGGACATCAAGTGGTTATAATGGTTCAAGGGCCATGGTTATGTGTTATGGACACCTATTGCTTGTAAAATGGATGTCTATAGGCTATTGGTCATGGCTAGTAGTTATAATGGTTCAAGGGCTATCGGTATAAGTTACAGACATCTAGTGGTTATAATGGTTCAAGGGCCATGGTTATGGGTTATGGACACCTATTGCTTGTAAAATGTATATCTATAGGCTATTGGTCATGGCTAGTAGTTATAATGGTTCAAGGCCCATCGGTATGAGTTATGGGCATCTAGTGGATATAATGGTTCAAGAGAAAGGTTTTGGTTATGGACACCAATTACCTGTAAAATGGATGTGTATAGGTTGTTTGTCATGGCAAGTACTGATAATGGTTCAAGGGCCATCACTGTGAGTTATGGACATCTAGTGGTTAAAATGGTTCAAGGGACATGGGCATGGGTTAATATGTTACAAGGGCCATCGGTATGGCCTATGGACATCTAGTGGTTATAATGCTTTAAGGGACATGGGGATGGGTTATGGGCACCTATTACTTGTAAACTGGATATCTATATGCTATTGGTCATGGCTAGGGGTTGAAATGGTCCATGGGAATATCGGTATGAGTTATGGACATCTAGGGTTATAATGGTTCAAGGGCCATGATTATGGGTTATGGACCCTATTGCTTGTAAAATTGATATCTATAGGCTATTGGTCATGGCTAGTAGTTATAATGGTTCAAGCGCCCTAGGTAGGAGTTGTGGACATCTAGTGGTTATAATGGTTCAAGGGCCATGATTATTGGTAATGGAATAAAATGGATATCTATAGGCTATTTGTCATGGCCAGTAGTTATAATGTTTCAAGGGCCATCGCTATGAGTTATGGACATCTAGTGGTTATAATGGTTCAAGTGCCATGGCTATGGGTTATGGACACCTATTACTTGTAAAATGGATATCTATAGGCTACTGGTCATGGCTAATAGTTATAATGGTTCAAGGGCCATTGTTATGAGTTATGGACATCTAATGGTTATAATGATACAAGGGTCATGTGTATGGGTTATGGACACTTATTACTTGTTAAATGGATATCTATAGGCTATTGGTCATGGCTAGTAGTTATAATGGTTCAAGGGTCATCGCTATGAGTTATGGACATCAAATGGTTATAATGGTTCAAGGTCCATGGTTATGGGTTATGGACACCTATTACTTGTAAAATGGATATCTATAGGCTACTGGTGATCGCTAGTAATTATAATGGTTCAAGGGTCGTTGGTATGAGTTATGCTCATCTAGTGGTTATAATGATTCAAGGGTCATGTGTATGGGTTATGGACACCTATTACTTGTTAAATGGATATCTATAGGCTATTGGTCATGGCTAGTAGTTATAATGGTTCAAGGGCCATCGGTATGAGATATGGACATCTAGTGGTTATAATGGTTCAAGGGCCATGGTTATGGGTTATGGACACCTATTACTTGTAAAATGTATATCTATAGGCTACTGGTCATGCCTAGTAGGTATAATGGTTCGAGGGCCATCGCTATGAGTTATGAACATCTAGTGGTTATAATGGTTCAAGGTCCATGGTTATGGGTTATGGACACCTATTGCTTGTAAAATATCTATAGGCTATTGGTCATGGCTAGTAGTTATAATGGTTCAAGGGCCATGGTTATGTGTTATGGACACCTATTACTTGTAAAATGTATATCTATAGGCTATTGGTCATGGCTAGTAGGTATAATGGTTCGAGGGCCATCGCTATGAGTTATGGACATCTAATGGCTATAATGGTTCAAGGGCCATGGTTATGGGTTATGGACACCTATTGCTTGTAAAATGTATATCTATAGGCTATTGGTCATGGCTAGTAGTTATAATGGTTCAAGGCCCATCGATATGAGTTATGGGCATCTAGTGGATATAATGGTTCAAGAGAAAGGTTTTGGTTATGGACACCTATTACCTGTAAAATAGATGTGTATAGGCTGTTTGTCATGGCTAGTACTCATAATGCTTCAAGGACCATCACTACGAGTTATGGACATCAAGTGGTTATAATGGTTCAAGGGCCATGGTTATGGGTTATGGACACCTATTACTCGTAAAATGGATATCTATAGGCTACTGGTGATCGCTAGTAATTATAATGGTTCAAGGATCATTGGTATGAGTTATGCTCATCTAGTGGTTATAATGATTCAAGGGTCATGTGTATGGGTTATGGACACCTATTATTTGTTAAATGGATATCTACAGGCTATTGGTCATGGCTAGTAGTTATAATGGTTCAAGGGCCATCGGTATGAGATATAGACATCTAGTGGTTATAATGGTTCAAGGGCCATGGTTATGGGTTATGGACATCTATTACTTGTAAAATGTATATCTATAGGCTATTGGTCATGGCTAGTAGGTATAATGATTCGAGGGCCATCGCTATGAGTTATGAACATCTAGTGGTTATAATGGTTCAAGGGCCATGGTTATGGGTTGTGGACACCTATTGCTTGTAAAATGGGTATCTATAGGCTATTGGTCATAGCTAGTAGTTATAATTGTTCAAGGGCCATGGTTATGCGTTATGGACACCTATTACTTGTAAAATGTATATCTCTATGCTATTGGTCATGGCTAGTAGTTATAACGGTTCAAGGGCCATGGTTATGTGTTATGGACACCTATTACTTATAAAATGTATATCTATAGGCTATTGGTCATGGCTAGTAGGTATAATGGTTCGAGGGCCATCGCTATGAGTTATGGACATCAAGTGGTTATAATGGTTCAAGGGCCATGGTTATGGGTTATGGACACCTATAGCTTGTAAAATGGATATCTATAGGCTATTGGTCATGGCTAGTAGTTATAACAGTTCAAGGGCCATGGTTATGTGTTATGGACACCTAATACTTGTAAAATGTATATCTATAGGCTATTGGTCATGGCTAGTAGGTATAATGGTTCGAGGGCCATCGCTATGAGTTATGGACATCTAGTGATTATAATGGTTTAAGAGAAAGGTTTTGGTTATGGACACCTATTACCTGTAAAATGGATGTGTATAGGCTGTTTGTCATGGCTAGTACTCATAATGGTTCAAGGGCCATCACTGTGAGTTATGGACATCTAGTGGTTAAAATGGTTCAAGGGACATGGGTATGGGTTAATATGTTACAAGGGCCATCGATATGACCTATGGACATCTAGTGGTTATAATGGTTCAAGGGACATGGGGATGGGTTATGGGCACCTATTACTTGTAAACTGGATATCTATATGCTACTGGTCATGGCTAGGGGTTGAAATGGTTCATGGGAATATCGGTATGAGGTATGGACATCTAGTGGTTATAATGGTTCAAGGGCCATGATTATGGGTTATGGACACCTATTGCTTGTAAAATTGATATATATAGGCTATTGGTCATGGCTAGTAGTTATAGTGGTTCAAGGGCCCTCGGTAGGAGTTGTGGACATCTAGTGGTTATAATGGTTCAAGGGCCATGATCATTGGTAATGGGCTAAAATGGATATCTATAGGCTATTGGTCATGGCTAGTAGTTGTAATGTTTCAAGGGCCATCGCTATGAGTTATGGACTTCTAGTGGTTATAATGGTTCAAGTGCCATGGTTATGGGTTATGGACACCTACTACTTGTAAAATGGATATCTATAGGCTACAGGTCATGGCTAATAGTTATAATGGTTCAAGGGTCATTGTTATGAGTTATGGACATCTAGTGGTTATAATGGTTCAAGGGTCATGCGTATGGGTTATGGACACCTGTTACTTGTTAAATGGATATCTATAGGCTATTGGTCATGGCTAGTAGTTATAATGGTTCAAGGGCCATCGGTATGAGATATGGAGAACTAGTGGTTATAGTGGTTCAAGGGACATGGTTATGGGTTATGGACACCTATTAATGGTAAAATGTATATCTATAGGCTATTGGTCATGGCCAATAGTTATAATGGTTCAAGGGTCATTGGTATGAGTTATGCTCATCTAGTGGTTATAATGATTAAAGGGTCATGTGTATGGGTTATGGACACCTATTACTTGTTAAATGGATATCTATAGGCTGTTGGTCATGGCTAGTAGTTATAATGGTTCAAGGGCCATCGGTATGAGATATGGACAACTAGTGGTTATAGTTGTTCAAGGGCCATGGTTATGGGTTATGGACACCTACTAATGGTAAAATGTATATCTATAGGCTATTGGTCATGGCTAGTATGTATAATGGTTCGAGCGCCATCGCTATGAGTTATTAACATCTAGTGGTTATAATAGTTCAAGGGCCATCGTTATGGGTTATGGACACCTTTTGCTTGTAAAATGGATATCTATAGGCTATTGGTCATGGCTAGTAGTTATAACAGTTCAAGGGCCATGGTTATGTGTTATGGACACCTATTACTTGTAAAATGTATATCTATAGGCTATTGGTCATGGCTAGTAGGTATAATGGTTCGAGGGCCATCGCTATGAGTTATGGACATCTAGTGATTATAATGGTTTAAGAGAAAGGTTTTGGTTATGGACACCTATTACCTGTAAAATGGATGTGTATAGGCTATTGGTCATGGCTAGTAGTTATAATGGTTCAAGGGCCATTGTTATGTGTTATGGACACCTATTACTTGTAAAATGTATATCTATTGGCTATTGGTCATGGCTAGTAGGTATAATGGTTCGAGGGCCATCGCTATGAGTTATGGACATCTAGGTTATAATGGTTCAAGGGCCATGGTTATGGGTTATGGACACCTATTGCTTGTAAAATGGATATCGATAGGCTATTGGTCATGGCTAGTAGTTATAATGGTTCAAGGGCCATCGGTATGAGTTATGGACATCTAGAGATTATAATGGTTTAAGAGAAAGGTTTTGGTTATGGACACCTATTACCTGTAAAATGGATGTCCATAGGCTGTTTGTCATGGCTAGTACTCATAATGGTTCAAGGGCCATCACTGTGAGTTATGGACATCTAATGGTTAAAATGGTTCAAGGGACATGGGTATGGGTTAATATGTTACAAGGGCCATCGATATGACCTATGGACATCTCGTGGTTATAATGGTTCAAGTGCCATGGTTATGGGTTATGGACACCTATTACTTGTAAAATGGATATCTATAGGCAACTGGTCATGGCTAATATTTATAATGGTTCAAGGGCCATTGTTATGAGTTATGGACATCTAGTGGTTATAATGATACAAGGGTCATGTGTATGGGTTATGGACACCTATTAGTTGTTAAATGGATATCTATAGGCTATTGGTCATGGCTAGTAGTTATAATGGTTCAAGGGCCATCGCTATGAGTTATGGACATCAAGTGGTTATAATGGTTCAAGGGCCATGGTTATGGGTTATGGACACCTATTACTTGTAAAATAGATATCTATTGGCTACTGGTCATGGCTCGTAATTACAATGGTTCAAGGGTCATTGGTATGAGTTATGCTCATCTTGTGGTTATAATGATTCAAGGGTCATGTGCATGGGTTATGGACACCTATTAGTTGATAAATGGATATCTATAGGCTATTGGTCATGGCTAGTAGTTAAAATGTTTCAAGGGCCATTGCTATGATTTATGAACATCTAGTGGTTATAATGGTTAAAGTGCCATGGTTATGGGTTATGGACACCTATTACTTGTAAAATGGATATCTATAGGCTACTGATCATGGCTAATAGTTATAATGGTTCAAGGGCCATTGTTATGAGTTATGGACATCTAGTGGTTATAATGATACAAGGGTCATGTGTATGGGTTATGGACACCTATTACTTGTTAAATGGATATCTATAGGCTATTGGTCATGGCTAGTAGTTATAATGGTTCAAGGGCCATCGCTATGAGTTAGGGACATCAAGTGGTTATAATGGTTCAAGGGCCATGGTTGTGGGTTATGGACACCTATTACTTGTAAAATAGATATCTATTGGCTACTGGTCATGGCTCGTAATTACAATGGTTCAAGAGTCATTGGTATGAGTTATGCTCATCTTGTGGTTATAATGATTCAAGGGTCATGTGCAAGGGTTATGGACACCTATTAGTTGATAAATGGATATCTATACGCTATTGGTCATGGCTAGTAGTTATAATGGTTCAAGGGCCATCGGTATGAGATATGGACATCTAGTGGTTATAATGGTTCAAGGGCCATGGTTATGGGATATGGACGCCTATTACTAGTTAAATGTATATCTATAAGCTATTCGTCATGGCTAGTAGGTATAATGGTTCGAGGGCCATCGCTATGAGTTATGAACATCTAGTGGTTATAATGGTTCAAGGTCCATGGTTATGGGTTATGGACACCTATTGCTTGTAAAATGGATATCTATAGGCTATTGGTCATGGCTAGTAGTTATAATGGTTCAAGGGCCATCAGTATGAGTTATGGACATCTAGTGATTATAATGGTTTAAGAGAAAGGTTTTGGTTATGGACACCTATTACCTGTAAAATGGATGTCCATAGGCTGTTTGTCATGGCTAGTACTCATAATGGTTCAAGGGCCATCACTGTGAGTTATGGACATCTATTGGTTAAAATTGTTCAAGGGACATGGGTATGGGTTAATATGTTACAAGGGCCATCGGTATGACCTATGGACATCTAGTGGTTATAATGGTTCAAGGGACATGGGGATGGGTTATGGGCACCTATTACTTGTAAACTGGATATCTATACGCTACTGGTCATGGCTAGGGGTTGAAATGGTTCATGGGAATATCGGTATGAGTTATGGACATCTAGTGGTTATAATGGTTCAAGGGCCATGATTATGGGTTATGGACACCTATTTCTTGCAAAATTGGTATCTATAGGCTATTGGTCATGGCTAGTAGTTATAATGGTTCAAGGGCCCTCGGTAGGAGTTGTGGACATCTAGTGGTTATAATGCTTCAAGGGCCATGATTATTGGTAATGGACTACAATGGATATCTATAGGCTATTGGTCATGGCTAGTAGTTATAATGTTTCAAGGGCCATTGCTATGATTTATGGACGTCTAGTGGTTATAATGGTTCAAGTGCCATGGTTATGGGTTATGGACACCTATTACTTGTAAAATGGATATCTATAGGCTACTCGTCATGGCTAATAGTTATAATGGTTCAAGGGCCATTGTTATGAGTTATGGACATCTAGTGGTTATAATGATACAAGGGTCATATGTATGGGTTATGGACACCTATTACTTGTTAAATGGATATCTATAGGCTATTGGTCATGGCTAGTAGTTATGATGGTTCAAGGGCCATCGCTATGAGTTATGGACATCAAGTGGTTATAATGGATCAAGGGCCATGGTTATGGGTTATGGACGCCTATTACTTGTAAAATGTATATCTATAGGCTATTGGTCATGGCTAGTAGGTATAATGGTTCGAGGGCTATCGCTATGAGTTATGAACATCTAGTGGTTATAATGGTTCAAGGTCCATGGTTATGGGTTATGGACACCTATTGCTTGTAAAATGGATATCTATAGGCTATTGGTCATGGCTAGTAGTTATAATGGTTCAAGGGCCATCGGTATGTGTTATGGACATCTAGTGATTATAATGGTTTAAGAGAAAGGTTTTGGTTATGGACACCTATTACCTGTAAAATGGATGTCCATAGGCTGTTTGTCATGGCTAGTACTCATAATGGTTCAAGGGCCATCACTGTGAGTTATGGACATCTAATGGTTAAAATGGTTCAAGGGACATGGGTATGGGTTAATATGTTACAAGGGCCATCGATATGACCTATGGACATCTAGTGGTTATAATGGTTCATGGGACATGGGGATGGGTTATGGGCACCTATTACTTGTAAACTGGATATCCATACGCTACTGGTCATGGCTAGGGGTTGAAATGGTTCATGGGAATATCGGTATGAGTTATGGACATCTAGTGGTTATAATGGTTCAAGGGCCATGATTATGGGTTATGGACACCTATTGCTTATAAAATTGATATCTATAAGCTATTGGTCATGGCTAGTAGTTATAATGGTTCAAGGGCCCTCGGTAGGAGTTGTGGACATCTAGTGGTTATAATGGTTCAAGCGCCATGATTATTGGTAATGGACTAAAATGGATATCTACAGGCTACTGGTCATGGCTAGTAGTTATAATGTTTCAAGGGCCATTGCTATGATTTATGGACATCTAGTGGTTATAATGGTTCAAGTGCCATGAGTATGGGTTATGGACACCTATTACTTGTAAAATGGATATCTATAGGCTACTGGTCATGGCTAATAGTTATAATGGTTCAAGGGCCATTGTTATGAGTTATGGACATCTAGTGGTTATAATGATACAAGGGTCATGTGTATGGGTTATGGACACCTATTACTTGTTAAATGGATATCTATAGGCTATTGGTCATGGCTAGTAGTTATAATGGTTCAAGGGCCATCGCTATGAGTTAGGGACATCAAGTGGTTATAATGGTTCAAGGGCCATGGTTGTGGGTTATGGACACCTATTACTTGTAAAATAGATATCTATTGGCTACTGGTCATGGCTCGTAATTACAATGGTTCAAGGGTCATTGGTATGAGTTATGCTCATCTTGTGGTTATAATGATTCAAGGGTCATGTGCATGGGTTATGGACACCTATTACTTGTTAAATGGATATCTATAGGCTATTGGTCATGGCTAGTAGTTATAATGGTTCAAGGGCCATCGCTATGAGTTATGGACATCAAGTGGTTATAATGGATCAAGGGCCATGGTTATGGGTTATGGACGCCTATTACTTGTAAAATGTATATCTATAGGCTATTGGTCATGGCTAGTAGGTATAATGGTTCGAGGGCTATCGCTATGAGTTATGAACATCTAGTGGTTATAATGGTTCAAGGTCCATGGTTATGGGTTATGGACACCTATTGCTTGTAAAATGGATATCTATAGGCTATTGGTCATGGCTAGTAGTTATAATGGTTCAAGGGCCATCGGTATGAGTTATGGACATCTAGTGATTATAATGGTTTAAGAGAAAGGTTTTGGTTATGGACACCTATTACCTGTAAAATGGATGTCCATAGGCTGTTTGTCACGGCTAGTACTCATAATGGTTCAAGGGCCATCACTGTGAGTTATGGACATATAATGGTTAAAATTGTTCAAGGGACATGGGTATGGGTTAATATGTTACAAGGGCCATCGGTATGACCTATGGACATCTAGTGGTTATAATGGTTCAAGGGACATGGGGATGGGTTATGGGCACCTATTACTTGTAAACTGGATATCTATACGCTACTGGTCATGGCTAGGGGTTGAAATGGTTCATGGGAATATCGGTATGAGTTATGGACATCTAGTGATTATAATGGTTCAAGGGCCATGATTATGGGTTATGGACACCTATTTCTTGTAAAATTGATATCTATAGGCTATATTGGTCATGGCTAGTAGTTATAATGATTCAAGGGCCCTCGGTAGGAGTTGTGGACATCTAGTGGTTATAATGCTTCAAGGGCCATGATTATTGGTAATGGACTAAAATGGATATCTATAGGCTATTGGTCATGGCTAGTAGTTATAATGTTTCAAGGGCCATTGCTATGACGTCTAGTGGTTATAATGGTTCAAGTGCCATGGTTATGGGTTATGGACACCAATTACTTGTAAAATGGATATCTATAGGCTACTGGTCATGGCTAATAGTTATAATGGTTCAAGGGCCATTGTTATGAGTTATGGACATCTAGTGGTTATAATGATACAAGGGTCATGTGTATGGGTTATGGACACCTATTACTTGTTAAATGGATATCTATAGGCTATTGGTCATGGCTAGTAGTTATATTGGTTCAAGGGCCATCGCTATGAGTTATGGACATCAAGTGGTTATAATGGATCAAGGGCCATGGTTATGGGTTATGGACGCCTATTACTTGTAAAATGTATATCTATAGGCTATTGGTCATGGCTAGTAGGTATAATGGTTCGAGGGCCATCGCTATGAGTTATGAACATCTAGTGGTTATAATGGTTCAAGGTCCATGGTTATGGGTTATGGACACCTATTGCTTGTAAAATGGATATCTATAGGCTATTGGTCATGGCTAGTAGTTATAATGGTTCAAGGGCCATCGGTATGAGTTATGGACATCTAGTGATTATAATGGTTTAAGAGAAAGGTTTTGGTTATGGACACCTATTACCTGTAAAATGGATGTCCATAGGCTGTTTGTCATGGCTAGTACTCATAATGGTTCAAGGGCCATCACTGTGAGTTATGGACATCTAATGGTTAAAATTGTTCAAGGGACATGGGTATGGGTTAATATGTTACAAGGGCCATCGGTATGACCTATGGACATCTAGTGGTTATAATGGTTCAAGGGACATGGGGATGGGTTATGGGCACCTATTACTTGTAAACTGGATATCTATACGCTACTGGTCATGGCTAGGGGTTGAAATGGTTCATGGGAATATCGGTATGAGTTATGGACATCTAGTGGTTATAATGGTTCAAGGGCCATGATTATGGGTTATGGACACCTATTTCTTGTAAAATTGATATCTATAGGCTATTGGTCATGGGTATTAGTTATAATGATTCAAGGGCCCTCGGTAGGAGTTGTGGACATCTAGTGGTTATAATGCTTCAAGGGCCATGATTATTGGTAATGGACTAAAATGGATATCTATAGGCTATTGGTCATGGCTAGTAGTTATAATGTTTCAAGGGCCATTGCTATGATTTATGGACGTCTAGTGGTTATAATGGTTCAAGTGCCATGGTTATGGGTTATGGACACCTATTACTTGTAAAATGGATATCTATAGGCTACTGGTCATGGCTAATAGTTATAATGGTTCAAGGGCCATTGTTATGAGTTATGGACATCTAGTGGTTATAATGATACAAGGGTCATGTGTATGGGTTATGGACACCTATTACTTGTTAAATGGATATCTATAGGCTATTGGTCATGGCTAGTTGTTATAATGGTTCAAGGGCCATCGCTATGAGTTAGGGACGTCAAGTGGTTATAATGGTTCAAGGGCCATGGTTGTGGGTTATGGACACCTATTACTTGTAAAATAGATATCTATTGGCTACTGGTCATGGCTCGTAATTACAATGGTTCAAGGGTCATTGGTATGAGTTATGCTCATCTTGTGGTTATAATGATTCAAGGGTCATGTGCATGGGTTATGGACACTTATTAGTTGATAAATGGATAGATAATAGGCTATTGGTCATGGCTAGTAGTTATAATGGTTCAAGGGCCATCGGTATGAGATATGGACATCTAGTGGTTATAATGGTTCAAGGGCCATTGTTATGGGATATGGACGCCTATTACTTGTAAAATGTATATCTATAGGCTATTCGTCATGGCTAGTAGGTATAATGGTTCGAGGGCCATCGCTATGAGTTATGAACATCTAGTGGTTATAATGGTTCAAGGTCCATGGTTATGGGTTATGGACACCTATTGCTTGTAAAATGGATATCTATAGGCTATTGGTCATGACTAGTAGTTATAATGGTTCAAGGGCCATCGGTATGAGTTATGGACATCTAGTGATTATAATGGTTTAAGGGAAAGGTTTTTGTTATGGACACCTATTACCTGTAAAATGGATGTCCATAGGCTGTTTGTCATGGCTAGTACTCATAATGGTTCAAGGGCCATCACTGTGAGTTATGGACATCTAATGGTTAAAATTGTTCAAGGGACATGGGTATGGGTTCATATGTTACAAGGGCCATCGGTATGACCTATGGACATCTAGTGGTTATAATGGTTCAAGGGACATGGGGATGGGTTATGGGCACCTATTACTTGTAAACTGGATATCTATACGCTACTGGTCATGGCTAGGGGTTGAAATGGTTCATGGGAATATCGGTATGAGTTATGGACATCTAGTGGTTATAATGGTTCAAGGGCCATGATTATGGGTTATGGACACCTATTTCTTGTAAAATTGATATCTATAGGCTATTGGTCATGGCTTTATAATGATTCAAGGGCCCTCGGTAGGAGTTGTGGACATCTAGTGGTTATAATGCTTCAAGGGCCATGATTATTGGTAATGGACTAAAATGGATATCTATAGGCTATTGGTCATGGCTAGTAGTTACAATGTTTCAAGGGCCATTGCTATGATTTATGGACGTCTAGTGGTTATAATGGTTCAAGTGCCATGGTTATGGGTTATGGACACCTATTACTTGTAAAATGGATATCTATAGGCTACTGGTCATGGCTAATAGTTATAATGGTTCAAGGGCCATTGTTATGAGTTATGGACATCTAGTGGTTATAATGATACAAGGGTCATGTGTATGGGTTATGGACACCTATTACTTGTTAAATGGATATCTATAGGCTATTGGTCATGGCTAGTAGTTATAATGGTTCAAGGGCCATCGCTATGAGTTAGGGACATCAAGTGGTTATAATGGTTCAAGGGCCATGGTTGTGGGTTATGGACACCTATTACTTGTAAAATAGATATCTATTGGCTACTGGTCATGGCTCGTAATTACAATGGTTCAAGGGTCATTGGTATGAGTTATGCTCGTCTTGTGGTTATAATGATTCAAGGGTCATGTGCATGGGTTATGGACACCTATTAGTTGATAAATGGATATCTATAGGCTATTGGTCATGGCTAGTAGTTATAATGGTTCAAGGGCCATCGGTATGAGATATGGACATCTAGTGGTTATAATGGTTCAAGGGCCATGGTTATGGGATATGGACGCCTATTACTTGTAAAATGTATATCTATAGGCTATTCGTCATGGCTAGTAGGTATAATGGTTCGAGGGCCATCGCTATGAGTTATGAACATCTAGTGGTTATAATGGTTCAAGGTCCATGGTTATGGGTTATGGACACCTATTGCTTGTAAAATGGATATCTATAGGCTATTGGTCATGGCTAGTAGTTATAATGGTTCAAGGGTCATCGGTATGAGTTATGGACATCTAGTGATTATAATGGTTTAAGAGAAAGGTTTTGGTTATGGACACCTATTACCTGTAAAATGGATGTCCATAGGCAGTTTGTCATGGCTAGTACTCATAATGGTTCAAGGGCCATCACTGTAAGTTATGGACATCTAATGGTTAAAATTGTTCAAGGGACATGGGTATGGGTTAATAGGTTACAAGGGCCATCGGTATGACCTATGGACATCTAGTGGTTATAATGGTTCAAGGGACATGGGGATGGGTTATGGGCACCTATTACTTGTAAACTGGATATCTATACGCTACTGGTCATGGCTAGGGGTTGAAATGGTTCATGGGAATATCGGTATGAGTTATGGACATCTAGTGGTTATAATGGTTCAAGGGCCATGATTATGGGTTATGGACACCTATTTCTTGTAAAATTGATATCTATAGGCTATTGGTCATGGCTAGTAGTTATAATGATTCAAGGGCCTTCGGTAGGAGTTGTGGACATCTAGTGGTTATAATGCTTCAAGGGCCATGATTATTGGTAATGGACTAAAATGGATATCTATAGGCTATTGGTCATGGCTAGTAGTTATAAATGTTTCAAGGGCCATTGCTATGACGTCTAGTGGTTATAATGGTTCAAGTGCCATGGTTATGGGTTATGGACACCTATTACTTGTAAAATGGATATCTATAGGCTACTGGTCATGGCTAATAGTTATAATGGTTCAAGGGCCATTGTTATGAGTTATGGACATCTAGTGGTTATAATGATACAAGGGTCATGTGTATGGGTTATGGACACCTATTACTTGTTAAATGGATATCTATAGGCTATTGGTCATGGCTAGTTGTTATAATGGTTCAAGGGCCATCGCTATGAGTTAGGGACGTCAAGTGGTTATAATGGTTCAAGGGCCATGGTTGTGGGTTATGGACACCTATTACTTGTAAAATAGATATCTATTGGCTACTGGTCATGGCTCGTAATTACAATGGTTCAAGGGTCATTGGTATGAGTTATGCTCATCTTGTGGTTATAATGATTCAAGGGTCATGTGCATGGGTTATGGACACCTATTAGTTGATAAATGGATAGATAATAGGCTATTGGTCATGGCTAGTAGTTATAATGGTTCAAGGGCCATCGGTATGAGATATGGACATCTAGTGGTTATAATGGTTCAAGGGCCATGGTTATGGGATATGGACGCCTATTACTTGTAAAATATATATCTATAGGCTATTCGTCATGGCTAGTAGGTATAATGGTTCGAGGGCCATCGCTATGAGTTATGAACATCTAGTGGTTATAATGGTTCAAGGTCCATGGTTATGGGTTATGGACACCTATTGCTTGTAAAATGGATATCTATAGGCTATTGGTCATGGCTAGTAGTTATAATGGTTCAAGGGCCATCGGTATGAGTTATGGATATCTAGTGATTATAATGGTTTAAGAGAAAGGTTTTGGTTATGGACACCTATTACCTGTTAAATGGATGTCCATAGGCTGTTTGTCATGGCTAGTACTCATAATGGTTCAAGGGCCATCACTGTGAGTTATGGACATCTAATGGTTAAAATTGTTCAAGGGACATGGGTATGGGTTAATATGTTACAAGGGCCATCGGTATGACCTATGGACATCTAGTGGTTATAATGGTTCAAGGGACATGGGGATGGGTTATGGGCACCTATTACTTGTAAACTGGATATCTATACGCTACTGGTCATGGCTAGGGTTGAAATGGTTCATGGGAATATCGGTATGAGTTATGGACATCTAGTGGTTATAATGGTTCAAGGGCCATGATTATGGGTTATGGACACCTATTTCTTGTAAAATTGAGATCTATAGGCTATTGGTCATGGCTTTATAATGATTCAAGGGCCCTCGGTAGGAGTTGTGGACATCTAGTGGTTATAATGCTTCAAGGGCCATGATTATTGGTAATGGACTAAAATGGATATCTATAGGCTATTGGTCATGGCTAGTAGTTATAATGTTTCAAGGGCCATTGCTATGATTTATGGACGTCTAGTGGTTATAATGGTTCAAGTGCCATGGTTATGGGTTATGGACACCTATTACTTGTAAAATGGATATCTATAGGCTACTGGTCATGGCTAATAGTTATAATGGTTCAAGGGCCATTGTTATGAGTTATGGACATCTAGTGGTTATAATGATACAAGGGTCATGTGTATGGGTTATGGACACCTATTACTTGTTAAATGGATATCTATAGGCTATTGGTCATGGCTAGTTGTTATAATGGTTCAAGGGCCATCGCTATGAGTTAGGGACGTCAAGTGGTTATAATGGTTCAAGGGCCATGGTTGTGGGTTATGGACACCTATTACTTGTAAAATAGATATCTATTGGCTACTGGTCATGGCTCGTAATTACAATGGTTCAAGGGTCATTGGTATGAGTTATGCTCATCTTGTGGTTATAATGATTCAAGGGTCATGTGCATGGGTTATGGACACCTATTAGTTGATAAATGGATAGATAATAGGCTATTGGTCATGGCTAGTAGTTATAATGGTTCAAGGGCCATCGGTATGAGATATGGACATCTAGTGGTTATAATGGTTCAAGGGCCATGGTTATGGGATATGGACGCCTATTACTTGTAAAATGTATATCTATAGGCTATTCGTCATGGCTAGTAGGTATAATGGTTCGAGGGCCATCGCTATGAGTTATGAACATCTAGTGGTTATAATGGTTCAAGGTCCATGGTTATGGGTTATGGACACCTATTGCTTGTAAAATGGATATCTATAGGCTATTGGTCATGGCTAGTAGTTATAATGGTTCAAGGGCCATCGGTATGAGTTATGGATATCTAGTGATTATAATGGTTTAAGAGAAAGGTTTTGGTTATGGACACCTATTACCTGTTAAATGGATGTCCATAGGCTGTTTGTCATGGCTAGTACTCATAATGGTTCAAGGGCCATCACTGTGAGTTATGGACATCTAATGGTTAAAATTGTTCAAGGGACATGGGTATGGGTTAATATGTTACAAGGGCCATCGGTATGACCTATGGACATCTAGTGGTTATAATGGTTCAAGGGACATGGGGATGGGTTATGGGCACCTATTACTTGTAAACTGGATATCTATACGCTACTGGTCATGGCTAGGGTTGAAATGGTTCATGGGAATATCGGTATGAGTTATGGACATCTAGTGGTTATAATGGTTCAAGGGCCATGATTATGGGTTATGGACACCTATTTCTTGTAAAATTGATATCTATAGGCTATTGGTCATGGCTTTATAATGATTCAAGGGCCCTCGGTAGGAGTTGTGGACATCTAGTGGTTATAATGCTTCAAGGGCCATGATTATTGGTAATGGACTAAAATGGATATCTATAGGCTATTGGTCATGGCTAGTAGTTATAATGTTTCAAGGGCCATTGCTATGATTTATGGACGTCTAGTGGTTATAATGGTTCAAGTGCCATGGTTATGGGTTATGGACACCTATTACTTGTAAAATGGATATCTATAGGCTACTGGTCATGGCTAATAGTTATAATGGTTCAAGGGCCATTGTTATGAGTTATGGACATCTAGTGGTTATAATGATACAAGGGTCATGTGTATGGGTTATGGACACCTATTACTTGTTAAATGGATATCTATAGGCTATTGGTCATGGCTAGTAGTTATAATGGTTCAAGGGCCATCGCTATGAGTTAGGGACATCAAGTGGTTATAATGGTTCAAGGGCCATGGTTGTGGGTTATGGACACCTATTACTTGTAAAATAGATATCTATTGGCTACTGGTCATAGCTCGTAATTACAATGGTTCAAAGGTCATTGGTATGAGTTATGCTCATCTTGTGGTTATAATGATTCAAGGGTCATGTGCATGGGTTATGGACACCTATTAGTTGATAAATGGATATCTATAGGCTATTGGTCATGGCTAGTAGTTATAATGGTTCAAGGGCCATCAGTATGAGATATGGACATCTAGTGGTTATAATGGTTCAAGGGCCATGGTTATGGGATATGGACGCCTATTACTTGTAAAATGTATATCTATAGGCTATTCGTCATGGCTAGTAGGTATAATGGTTCGAGGGCCATCGCTATGAGTTATGAACATCTAGTGGTTATAAGGGTTCAAGGTCCATGGTTATGGGTTATGGACACCTATTGCTTGTAAAATGGATATCTATAGGCTATTGGTCATGGCTAGTAGTTATAATGGTTCAAGGGCCATCGGTATGAGTTATGGACATCTAGTGATTATAATGGTTTAAGAGAAAGGTTTTGGTTATGGACACCTATTACCTGTAAAATGGATGTCCATAGGCTGTTTGTCATGGCTAGTACTCATAATGGTTCAAGGGCCATCACTGTGAGTTATGGACATCTAATGGTTAAAATTGTTCAAGGGACATGGGTATGGGTTAATATGTTACAAGGGCCATCGGTATGACCTATGGACATCTAGTGGTTATAATGGTTCAAGGGACATGGGGATGGGTTATGGGCACCTATTACTTGTAAACTGGATATCTATACGCTACTGGTCATGGCTAGGGTTGAAATGGTTCATGGGAATATCGGTATGAGTTATGGACATCTAGTGGTTATAATGGTTCAAGGGCCATGATTATGGGTTATGGACACCTATTTCTTGTAAAATTGATATCTATAGGCTATTGGTCATGGCTTTATAATGATTCAAGGGCCCTCGGTAGGAGTTGTGGACATCTAGTGGTTATAATGCTTCAAGGGCCATGATTATTGGTAATGGACTAAAATGGATATCTATAGGCTATTGGTCATGGCTAGTAGTTATAATGTTTCAAGGGCCATTGCTATGATTTATGGACGTCTAGTGGTTATAATGGTTCAAGTGCCATGGTTATGGGTTATGGACACCTATTACTTGTAAAATGGATATCTATAGGCTACTGGTCATGGCTAATAGTTATAATGGTTCAAGGGCCATTGTTATGAGTTATGGACATCTAGTGGTTATAATGATACAAGGGTCATGTGTATGGGTTATGGACACCTATTACTTGTTAAATGGATATCTATAGGCTATTGGTCATGGCTAGTAGTTATAATGGTTCAAGGGCCATCGCTATGAGTTAGGGACATCAAGTGGTTATAATGGTTCAAGGGCCATGGTTGTGGGTTATGGACACCTATTACTTGTAAAATAGATATCTATTGGCTACTGGTCATAGCTCGTAATTACAATGGTTCAAGGGTCATTGGTATGAGTTATGCTCATCTTGTGGTTATAATGATTCAAGGGTCATGTGCATGGGTTATGGACACCTATTAGTTGATAAATGGATATCTATAGGCTATTGGTCATGGCTAGTAGTTATAATGGTTCAAGGGCCATCAGTATGAGATATGGACATCTAGTGGTTATAATGGTTCAAGGGCCATGGTTATGGGATATGGACGCCTATTACTTGTAAAATGTATATCTATAGGCTATTCGTCATGGCTAGTAGGTATAATGGTTCGAGGGCCATCGAATGAGTTATGAACATCTAGTGGTTATAATGGTTCAAGGTCCATGGTTATGGGTTATGGACACCTATTGCTTGTAAAATGGATATCTATAGGCTATTGGTCATGGCTAGTAGTTATAATGGTTCAAGGGCCATCGGTATGAGTTATGGACATCTAGTGATTATAATGGTTTAAGAGAAAGGTTTTGGTTATGGACACCTATTACCTGTAAAATGGATGTCCATAGGCTGTTTGTCATGGCTAGTACTCATAATGGTTCAAGGGCCATCACTGTGAGTTATGGACATCTAATGGTTAAAATTGTTCAAGGGACATGGGTATGGGTTAATATGTTACAAGGGCCATCGGTATGACCTATGGACATCTAGTGGTTATAATGGTTCAAGGGACATGGGGATGGGTTATGGGCACCTATTACTTGTAAACTGGATATCTATACGCTACTGGTCATGGCTAGGGGTTGAAATGGTTCATGGGAATATCGGTATGAGTTATGGACATCTAGTGGTTATAATGGTTCAAGGGCCATGATTATGGGTTATGGACACCTATTTCTTGTAAAATTGATATCTATAGGCTATTGGTCATGGCTTTATAATGATTCAAGGGCCCTCGGTAGGAGTTGTGGACATCTAGTGGTTATAATGCTTCAAGGGCCATGATTATTGGTAATGGACTAAAATGGATATCTATAGGCTATTGGTCATGGCTAGTAGTTATAATGTTTCAAGGGCCATTGCTATGATTTATGGACGTCTAGTGGTTATAATGGTTCATGTGCCATGGTTATGGGTTATGGACACCTATTACTTGTAAAATGGATATCTATAGGCTACTGGTCATGGCTAATAGTTATAATGGTTCAAGGGCCATTGTTATGAGTTATGGACATCTAGTGGTTATAATGATACAAGGGTCATGTGTATGGGTTATGGACACCTATTACTTGTTAAATGGATATCTATAGGCTATTGGTCATGGCTAGTAGTTATAATGGTTCAAGGGCCATCGCTATGAGTTAGGGACATCAAGTGGTTATAATGGTTCAAGGGCCATGGTTGTGGGTTATGGACACCTATTACTTGTAAAATAGATATCTATTGGCTACTGGTCATAGCTCGTAATTACAATGGTTCAAGGGTCATTGGTATGAGTTATGCTCATCTTGTGGTCATAATGATTCAAGGGTCATGTGCATGGGTTATGGACACCTATTAGTTGATAAATGGATATCTATAGGCTATTGGTCATGGCTAGTAGTTATAATGGTTCAAGGGCCATCGGTATGAGATATGGACATCTAGTGGTTATAATGGTTCAAGGGCCATGGTTATGGGATATGGACGCCTATTACTTGTAAAATGTATATCTATAGGCTATTCGTCATGGCTAGTAGGTATAATGGTTCGAGGGCCATCGCTATGAGTTATGCACATCTAGTGGTTATAATGGTTCAAGGTCCATGGTTATGGGTTATGGACACCTATTGCTTGTAAAATGGATATCTATAGGCTATTGGTCATGGCTAGTAGTTATAATGGTTCAAGGGCCATCGGTATGAGTTATGGACATCTAGTGATTATAATGGTTTAAGAGAAAGGTTTTGGTTATGGACACCTATTACCTGTAAAATGGATGTCCATAGGCTGTTTGTCATGGCTAGTACTCATAATGGTTCAAGGGCCATCACTGTGAGTTATGGACATCTAATGGTTAAAATTGTTCAAGGGACATGGGTATGGGTTAATATGTTACAAGGGCCATCGGTATGACCTATGGACATCTAGTGGTTATAATGGTTCAAGGGACATGGGGATGGGTTATGGGCACATATTACTTGTAAACTGGATATCTATACGCTACTGGTCATGGCTAGGGGTTGAAATGGTTCATGGGAATATCGGTATGAGTTATGGACATCTAGTGGTTATAATGGTTCAAGGGCCATGATTATGGGTTATGGACACCTATTTCTTGTAAAATTGATATCTATAGGCTATTGGTCATGGCTAGTAGTTATAATGATTCAAGGGCCCTCGGTAGGAGTTGTGGACATCTAGTGGTTATAATGCTTCAAGGGCCATGATTATTGGTTATGGATTAAAATGGATATCTATAGGCTATTGGTCATGGCTAGTAGTTATAATGTTTCAAGGGCCATTGCTATGATTTATGGACGTCTAGTGGTTATAATGGTTCAAGTGCCATGGTTATGGGTTATGGACACCTATTACTTGTAAAATGGATATCTATAGGCTACTGGTCATGGCTAATAGTTATAATGGTTCAAGGGCCATTGTTATAAGTTATGGACATCTAGTGGTTATAATGATACAAGGGTCATGTGTATGGGTTATGGACACCTATTACTTGTTAAATGGATATCTATAGGCTATTGGTCATGGCTAGTAGTTATAATGGTTCAAGGGCCATCGCTATGAGTTATGGACATCAAGTGGTTATAATGGATCAAGGGCCATGGTTATGGGTTATGGACGCCTATTACTTGTAAAATGTATATCTATAGGCTATTGGTCATGGCTAGTAGGTATAATGGTTCGAGGGCTATCGCTATGAGTTATGAACATCTAGTGGTTATAATGGTTCAAGGTCCATGGTTATGGGTTATGGACACCTATTGCTTGTAAAATGGATATCTATAGGCTATTGGTCATGGCTAGTAGTTATAATGCTTCAAGGGCCATCGGTATGAGTTATGGACATCTAGTGATTATAATGGTTTAAGAGAAAGGTTTTGCTTATGGACATCTATTACCTGTAAAATGGATGTCCATAGGCTGTTTGTCATGGCTAGTACTCATAATGGTTCAAGGGCCATCACTGTGAGTTATGGACATCTAATGGTTAAAATTGTTCAAGGGACATGGGTATGGGTTAATATGTTACAAGGGCCATCGATATGACCTATGGACATCTAGTGGTTATAATGGTTCAAGGGACATGGGGATGGGTTATGGGCACCTATTACTTGTAAACTGGATATCTATACGCTACTGGTCATGGCTAGGGGTTGAAATGGTTCATGGGAATATCGGTATGAGTTATGGACATCTAGTGGTTATAATGGTTCAAGGGCCATGATTATGGGTTATGGACACCTATTTCTTGTAAAATTGATATCTATAGGCTATTGGTCATGGCTTTATAATGATTCAAGGGCCCTCGGTAGGAGTTGTGGACATCTAGTGGTTATAATGCTTCAAGGGCCATGATTATTGGTAATGGACTAAAATGGATATCTATAGGCTATTGGTCATGGCTAGTAGTTATAATGTTTCAAGGGCCATTGCTATGATTTATGGACGTCTAGTGGTTATAATGGTTCATGTGCCATGGTTATGGGTTATGGACACCTATTACTTGTAAAATGGATATCTATAGGCTACTGGTCATGGCTAATAGTTATAATGGTTCAAGGGCCATTGTTATGAGTTATGGACATCTAGTGGTTATAATGATACAAGGGTCATGTGTATGGGTTATGGACACCTATTACTTGTTAAATGGATATCTATAGGCTATTGGTCATGGCTAGTAGTTATAATGGTTCAAGGGCCATCGCTATGAGTTAGGGACATCAAGTGGTTATAATGGTTCAAGGGCCATGGTTGTGGGTTATGGACACCTATTACTTGTAAAATAGATATCTATTGGCTACTGGTCATAGCTCGTAATTACAATGGTTCAAGGGTCATTGGTATGAGTTATGCTCATCTTGTGGTCATAATGATTCAAGGGTCATGTGCATGGGTTATGGACACCTATTAGTTGATAAATGGATATCTATAGGCTATTGGTCATGGCTAGTAGTTATAATGGTTCAAGGGCCATCGGTATGAGATATGGACATCTAGTGGTTATAATGGTTCAAGGGCCATGGTTATGGGATATGGACGCCTATTACTTGTAAAATGTATATCTATAGGCTATTCGTCATGGCTAGTAGGTATAATGGTTCGAGGGCCATCGCTATGAGTTATGCACATCTAGTGGTTATAATGGTTCAAGGTCCATGGTTATGGGTTATGGACACCTATTGCTTGTAAAATGGATATCTATAGGCTATTGGTCATGGCTAGTAGTTATAATGGTTCAAGGGCCATCGGTATGAGTTATGGACATCTAGTGATTATAATGGTTTAAGAGAAAGGTTTTGGTTATGGACACCTATTACCTGTAAAATGGATGTCCATAGGCTGTTTGTCATGGCTAGTACTCATAATGGTTCAAGGGCCATCACTGTGAGTTATGGACATCTAATGGTTAAAATTGTTCAAGGGACATGGGTATGGGTTAATATGTTACAAGGGCCATCGGTATGACCTATGGACATCTAGTGGTTATAATGGTTCAAGGGACATGGGGATGGGTTATGGGCACATATTACTTGTAAACTGGATATCTATACGCTACTGGTCATGGCTAGGGGTTGAAATGGTTCATGGGAATATCGGTATGAGTTATGGACATCTAGTGGTTATAATGGTTCAAGGGCCATGATTATGGGTTATGGACACCTATTTCTTGTAAAATTGATATCTATAGGCTATTGGTCATGGCTAGTAGTTATAATGATTCAAGGGCCCTCGGTAGGAGTTGTGGACATCTAGTGGTTATAATGCTTCAAGGGCCATGATTATTGGTTATGGATTAAAATGGATATCTATAGGCTATTGGTCATGGCTAGTAGTTATAATGTTTCAAGGGCCATTGCTATGATTTATGGACGTCTAGTGGTTATAATGGTTCAAGTGCCATGGTTATGGGTTATGGACACCTATTACTTGTAAAATGGATATCTATAGGCTACTGGTCATGGCTAATAGTTATAATGGTTCAAGGGCCATTGTTATAAGTTATGGACATCTAGTGGTTATAATGATACAAGGGTCATGTGTATGGGTTATGGACACCTATTACTTGTTAAATGGATATCTATAGGCTATTGGTCATGGCTAGTAGTTATAATGGTTCAAGGGCCATCGCTATGAGTTATGGACATCAAGTGGTTATAATGGATCAAGGGCCATGGTTATGGGTTATGGACGCCTATTACTTGTAAAATGTATATCTATAGGCTATTGGTCATGGCTAGTAGGTATAATGGTTCGAGGGCTATCGCTATGAGTTATGAACATCTAGTGGTTATAATGGTTCAAGGTCCATGGTTATGGGTTATGGACACCTATTGCTTGTAAAATGGATATCTATAGGCTATTGGTCATGGCTAGTAGTTATAATGCTTCAAGGGCCATCGGTATGAGTTATGGACATCTAGTGATTATAATGGTTTAAGAGAAAGGTTTTGCTTATGGACATCTATTACCTGTAAAATGGATGTCCATAGGCTGTTTGTCATGGCTAGTACTCATAATGGTTCAAGGGCCATCACTGTGAGTTATGGACATCTAATGGTTAAAATGGTTCAAGGGACATGGGTATGGGTTAATATGTTACAAGGGCCATCGATATGACCTATGGACATCTAGTGGTTATAATGGTTCATGGGACATGGGGATGGGTTATGGGCACCTATTACTTGTGAACTGGATATCTATACGCTACTGGTCATGGCTAGGGGTTGAAATGGTTCATGGGAATATCGGTATGAGTAATGTACATCTAGTGGTTATAATGGTTCAAGGGCCATGATTATGGGTTATGGACACCTATTGCTTATAAAATTGATATCTATAAGCTATTGGTCATGGCTAGTAGTTATAATGGGTAAAGGGCCCTCGGTAGGAGTTGTGGACATCTAGTGGTTATAATGGTTCAAGCGCCATGATTATTGGTAATGGACTAAAATGGATATCTATAGGCTATTGGTCATGGCTAGTAGTTATAATGTTTCAAGGGCCATTGCTATGATTTATGGACATCTAGTGGCTATAATGGTTCAAGTGCCATGGGTATGGGTTATGGACACCTATTACTTGTAAAATGGATATCTATAGGCTACTGGTCATGGCTAATAGTTATAATGGTTCAAGGGCCATTGTTATGAGTTATGGACATCTAGTGGTTATAATGATACAAGGGTCATGTGTATGGGTTATGGACACCTATTACTTGTTAAATGGATATCTATAGGCTATTGGTCATGGCTAGTAGTTATAATGGTTCAAGGGCCATCGCTATGAGTTAGGGACATCAAGTGGTTATAATGGTTCAAGGGCCATGGTTGTGGGTTATGGACACCTATTACTTGTAAAATAGATATCTATTGGCTACTGGTCATAGCTCGTAATTACAATGGTTCAAGGGTCATTGGTATGAGTTATGCTCATCTTGTGGTTATAATGATTCAAGGGTCATGTGCATGGGTTATGGACACCTATTAGTTGATAAATGGATATCTATAGGCTATTGGTCATGGCTAGTAGTTATAATGGTTCAAGGGCCATCGGTATGAGATATGGACATCTAGTGGTTATAATGGTTCAAGGGCCATGGTTATGGGATATGGACGCCTATTACTTGTAAAATGTATATCTATAGGCTATTCGTCATGGCTAGTAGGTATAATGGTTCGAGGGCCATCGCTATGAGTTATGAACATCTAGTGGTTATAATGGTTCAAGGTCCATGGTTATGGGTTATGGACACCTATTGCTTGTAAAATGGATATCTATAGGCTATTGGTCATGACTAGTAGTTATAATGGTTCAAGGGCCATCGGTATGAGTTATGGACATCTAGTGATTATAATGGTTTAAGAGAAAGGTTTTGGTTATGGACACCTATTACCTGTAAAATGGATGTCCATAGGCTGTTTGTCATGGCTAGTACTCATAATGGTTCAAGGGCCATCACTGTGAGTTATGGACATCTAATGGTTAAAATTGTTCAAGGGACATGGGTATGGGTTAATATGTTACAAGGGCCATCGGTATGACCTATGGACATCTAGTGGTTATAATGGTTCAAGGGACATGGGGATGGGTTATGGGCACCTATTACTTGTAAACTGGATATCTATACGCTACTGGTCATGGCTAGGGGTTGAAATGGTTCATGGGAATATCGGTATGAGTTATGGACATCTAGTGGTTATAATGGTTCAAGGGCCATGATTATGGGTTATGGACACCTATTTCTTGTAAAATTGATATCTATAGGCTATTGGTCATGGCTAGTAGTTATAATGATTCAAGGGCCCTCGGTAGGAGTTGTGGACATCTAGTGGTTATAATGCTTCAAGGGCCATGATTATTGGTTATGGATTAAAATGGATATCTATAGGCTATTGGTCATGGCTAGTAGTTATAATGTTTCAAGGGCCATTGCTATGATTTATGGACGTCTAGTGGTTATAATGGTTCAAGTGCCATGGTTATGGGTTATGGACACCTATTACTTGTAAAATGGATATCTATAGGCTACTGGTCATGGCTAATAGTTATAATGGTTCAAGGGCCATTGTTATGAGTTATGGACATCTAGTGGTTATAATGATACAAGGGTCATGTGTATGGGTTATGGACACCTATTACTTGTTAAATGGATATCTATAGGCTATTGGTCATGGCTAGTAGTTATAATGGTTCAAGGGCCATCGCTATGAGTTATGGACATCAAGTGGTTATAATGGATCAAGGGCCATGGTTATGGGTTATGGACGCCTATTACTTGTAAAATGTATATCTATAGGCTATTGGTCATGGCTAGTAGGTATAATGGTTCGAGGGCTATCGCTATGAGTTATGAACATCTAGTGGTTATAATGGTTCAAGGTCCATGGTTATGGGTTATGGACACCTATTGCTTGTAAAATGGATATCTATAGGCTATTGGTCATGGCTAGTAGTTATAATGGTTCAAGGGCCATCAGTATGAGTTATGGACATCTAGTGATTAATTGTAAGTAAATAGAAGAAACACAAAACAAGGGACTAGAGTGCAAACAAAACAATGGTTTATGGAAATCATTGATGAGTGATTATGGCACCATTAAAGAGAGTTGATGGCTCTATAAACTCCTTGCTCCCTCCCCTCTTTGACCGTCCACTCTCTCTCTCTCTCTCTCTCTCTTTCATGAGTGTTGGTTTTCTTCTTTTCTAGCAAAAGGACTAGCATCCCCCTTTGGTGTTCTAGCAAGTGTTGTGTGGATTGGTTTTAGAGATATTCCTATTGAATACTTGGTTTCAATCCGTCCATATTCATCCACACGAATCATCAAGATCAAAGGCTTCAAGGGTATGAAATGTTCATCTAATCTATTTGATTTTGATTGTAGTTTAATTGTATGATTAATATCATGATCCGTTCATGGTGATCAAATTCTTTCCGCTGCGTTTTGTTAATTGTTTTAACTGAAAATCACCATTAGTGGTATCACGAGTCATTATATTAATCATATAATTAACTAAAACCCTATGGGTTTTTTTACATCTTTCGGTTTTTTTTATAAAAATGAGGGTTAAAATAATGTATTTTTGGAACCCTATTGTCACTTGTTACAAAATCGAATCAAAAAATTAATCTAGTTTATTGAATTTTTTTATTATGAGGGTTAAAAAAATGTATTTTTTGTTATGGCAAAACATGTATTTTTGCCATATCTCATGCCAAACCTTGTCAAATTGTTGATTGTTTGTGCAAACCGATGAAAACCTAGACCTTTGTGAATGAATGTGTTCATTGTTTGGTTGTTTTGGTTGACTTGGGAAAAGCCGTGTTTTTGGCTTAAATTGTTGTAATTTTGTTTCAATTTTTTCTTTTATTTTTGGTGCCGTGTTTTGGGGCAAATTTCATTGTAAAAGTAATTAGAATAGTAGTATTTTATTTCTTTGTATTTTGTAATTTGTTGACCAAAGATGGAGAGAAAATGAGGACAAAACAACAATTTTTGGCACCTCCTGCGCAGCTGCACGAAAACAAACTTTCCCGGAGATTGGCTATTCCGTTGGACCTGAAACCACCGCCAAAATTTCCGCAACTCAGAGACCTACAACTTTACAGAAGGCCGGGAAGACCACCGAAGAATCCTTCAGTGACTTTTCTGGCCTTGAATTCAGACTGAATTTTCTGGCAGAATGTATTTTTTCACAAATGTTGGTTTCTACTTGCCCATGAATGTCATGAGGGCAAGTGGGAGCCCATTGGGTTTATGTAGGCCCGTTTGGGTTCATGTTGGCCCGTCCCCTAGTTTGACCTTTCGATCCGTCGTGATGACTCACGTGACCGAACCCAGGATTTCATCGGTCGAGGTTTGCACAAAATTTGTTGCATGTTTTATTTATGTTTGTATTGTTTTCTTTTCTATTAGATACAAGTAATAAAACAATTAAAATATGATTTTAGACACAAACATTAAAACATCCAAACCTTTTGTCATCTATGATTACTTGTTAATCATTAATGATTAATCTTTAATCTTTAATCTAAAATTGTTTTGAGATTAAACTAAGTTTGAATACGATCTGAAACTTAACCCTTAATAATCGCTAAATGTTTTTACAGTTTATTAAACGACTTATGAAGTGGTATGAATGAAGTACATGATTCATTCATATCTTAATAAAAATTTATTAATTAGAATTTAAACATACCTAAAATTTAAGTCACGCCGTCCAATTGGTTGATAATCACTTGCTTCTATTTTTGAATTCACGTGAGACGTGGTTTGAATTTAGATCCGAGGTCATTATTCTCTACGGTGAGACCTAGATCTATTTTGACATGATTTCACATTGGATGACTTAATCGAGTTAACGGTGAGACCTTGACTCGAGGCGAAGATGCGACCAACATGCCACTTAACCCTAGATGCTTGTTCACTAGGTGCCATGAAGTCCCATACCTCTAAGAGTTGCAATTGTAATGCAATTGTTGATCGTCACCTACTTATTGGATCTATCATCTCTAGCAGATCAACTGATGCGATGATAGAAGCTCAATGGGATCTTAGCTTTTAATTAAAATTAATTGGGTAGTTAATTTATTAAAAGACATTATTATTGAAAATACTAATTAATGAACTTTGTAATTTTGTAGATGACTTCAAACAATCAAACCCTAACACACACCACCATTCGTTCCGTTCTCGAAAAAGAGAAACTTGATGGAACGAACTTTGTGGACTGGTTTTGAAACCTAAGGATTGTCCTTATGGCCGAGCAAAAGTACCACCATTTGGAGGAGGCGCTGCCCCCTGCCCCTGCTGCTACCGCCACTGCTTCTGTTCGTGCAGCCTATACCAAAAGATTTAACAAGCAACAGGAAGTCGCCACGCTTATGCTAGTGAGCATGATTCCCGAGATTCAAAAGAATCTCGAGGACCTCACTGCATTTGATATGATGCGTGACCTAAAGGCCATGTATCAAAAGCAAGCCGAGCAGGAACTCTTTGACACTGTCAAAGCCTTCCACGCTTGCAAGCAGGAGGAGGCACAGTCTGTTAGCTCTTATCTCTTAAAGATGAAGAGCTACTTAGACCAAATGGAGAAGCTTGGTTACGCTATGCCGCACATCCTTGGGATTAGCTTGATTCTAATGTCCCTCAACGAGGATTTTGCACCGTTTTGTCATGACTTATCACATGAATAGTATGGGAAAGACATTCTCCGAATTACATGCTATGCTGAAACAAACGGAAGCAAGCCTACCCAAGAAAACTCTGGCCACTACTGTCCTTGCTATAAGGCAAGGAAAGATCCAAAAACCAAAACCACAAGTAGTTGCGAAGGGCCAAGGCAAGGGAAAGCAAGCTTACAAGCCCAAGCCAAAGGTTCCCCCACCTACTCAAAAGGAGCACCCTGCTAAGGAGCTTGCTTGCCATCACTGCGGTGAAACAGGCCCTTGGAGGAGGAATTGTCCTGCCTACCTGGCGGAGTTGATGCAGAACAAAGCTTGTACATCAGGTATCTTCACAATAAAACTATATGCTTTCCCTAAGAAATCATGGATATATGACACTGGTTATGGAACTCACATTTGTAATACCATGCAGTGTGGGGAAGTAGAAAGCTAAACCATGGAGCTTTGGATTTGTACTTAGCAATGGGATGCGTGCACCTGTCGAAGCTATAGGAAGCTATGATTTAATCCTTCCTAGTGGTTTAATTATTGTATTAGACAATTGTCACTATGCGCCTAGTATTACTAGGGGTATAGTATCGCTTTCTTGTTTGTGGAATAATGGTTTTATTCATACTTTTACGGATTATGGTATTTTTCAAAGGATAATGTTTTTTACTTTAATGATATTCCTCGTGATGGTATCTTTGAGATTGACATGCATAATTGTATCACAAATAGTAGTTCTATTTATACATGTAGCGACAAGAAATCCAAGAAGAACTTGGATTCTACTTACCTATGGCATTGTCGCCTTTGCCACGTTAACAAGAAACGCGTTTTGAAATTTCAAAAAGATGGACTTATAAAATCAGATGATTCTGAATCACTTGATAAATGTGTTTCTTGTATATCTGGTAAAATGGCGCGCAAGCCTTTCACCCATGTAGGCGAAAGGGCCAATGATCTACTTGGACTCATACATACTGATGTATGTGGCCCTTTTAGAACTCGAACTAGGGAAGGTGCTACCTACTTCATTACTTTTACTGACGACTTTAGTCGTTATGGTTATGTTTACTTGATTAAACATAAACATGAAACCTTTGAAACGTTCAAAGCTTTCCAAAATGAAATAGAAAATCAACTCGGCAAGAAGATAAAGGCTCTCCGTTCTGATCGAGGAGGAGAGTACATGAGCCATGAGTTTCAAGACCATCTTAAGAATTGTGGGATTGTCTCACAATTCACTCCCCCTTATACACCACAGCATAATGGTGTATCGGAGAGGAGAAATCACACCTTGCTTGACATGGTCCGATCGATGATGAATCCTACCACTCTGCCTCTTTCCTTTTGGGGTTATGCACTCAATATGGTTCCCACCAAGAAGGTTGAAAAGACACCATATGAGATATGGCATGGGAAAGTCCCTAACTTGTCTTACTTGAAGGTCTGAGGTTGTGAGGCTCTCGTGAAACGAGACACACCAAAAAAACTTGAACCCAGAGGTGTCAAGTGCATCTTTATAGGATACCCTGAGGAAATGATGGGTTACTATTTCTACTACCCACCTGAGAAAAAAGTTATTATTGCTCGTTATGCTGAGTTTCTTGAGAGCAATCTCATTTCACAAGAAGCAAGTGGGAGTACCATCGACTTTGACGAGATTCCAAGCGATGAAGATGCACAACCTGTTGTAGAGACTAGCGAACATCAAGATGAGGCTGAACATGAAACTGTTCCTGTTGCACCTCAAAATGATGTCCGAAGGTCCAGAAGGACACCTCATGCCCCTGAACGATATGGTTTCCATGTCGATGCTGAGGAGCTAAGTTTAGGGGCTCATAATGAACCCCCTAACTATCAAGCTGCATTATCAGATTCTGAATCTGACAAATGGCTTGATGCTATGAACGCGGAAATGCAATCCATGAAAGATAACCAAGTATGGACTCTGGTTGATTTTCCTCCTAACAGTAAGACTGTTGGTAGCAAGTGGCTCTTCAAGAAGAAGACCGACATGGATGGCAATGTACACACCTATAAAGCTCGGTTGGTAGCAAAAGGTTACACTCAAATCTACGGGATTGACTATGATGAAACCTTCTCGCCTGTTGCTGACGTTAGAGCTATTAGGATTGTCATAGCCATAGCAGCGTACTATGACTATGAGATTTGGCAAATGGATGTTAAAACTGCTTTCTTAAATGGACACCTTGATGAAGATGTCTATATGGTTCAGCCTGAGGGTTTTGTTAATACAAAACACCCCAAGAAAGTATGTAAGCTTCAAAGGTCCATTTATGGACTAAAGCAAGCATCCAGAAGATGGAACAAAAGATTCGACGAGGAAGTCAAAACGTTTGGCTTCACTCAGAATCCCGATGAGCCATGTTATGTAAGAGCTAGTGGGAGCATTGTTGTCTTTCTAATCCTATATGTCGATGACTATCTATTCATAGGAAATAACATTCCAATGCTACAAGATGTAAAATCATGGCTTGGGAAGTGCTTCGCTGTGAAGGATCTTGGGGAAGCGGCATATATACTTGGTATAAAGATCTATCGAGATAGATCAAAGCGGTTAATCGGACTAAGTCAAAGTGCGTACCTTGATAAGATTCTAAAACGGTTTAGAATGGATGCTTCCAAACGTGGAAGTCTCCCTATGCAACACAATGTACACTTGAGTAAGACTCAAGGACCGTCCTCACCTGATGAGATGAAACGTATGCGTGATGTCCCCTATGCCTCGGCAGTAGGATCTATCATGTATGCTGTGCGGTGCACAAGACCTGATGTAGCGTTCTCACAGAACCTTACAAGCCGATATCAACAGAATCCGGGTGAGAGTCATTGGACTGCTGTTAAGAACATACTGAAGTATCTTAAGAATACTAAAGATATGTTTCTTGTCTATGGTGGTGAAACTCAAAATGAGATAAGCGTTATTTGTTATTCTGACGCTAGTTTTGAGACTGATAGAGATGATTCCAAATCTCAAACGAGGTATGTTTTCGTTTTGAACGGAGGCGCTGTTGATTGGAAAAGTGCAAAGCAGAGCACTATCGATATGTCTTCTACAGAAGCTGAATACATTGCAACTACTGAAGCTGCAATGGAAGCTGTTTGGATGAGGAAATTCATTTCTGGGCTTGGAGTTGTCCCAGTAATGAAAGACCTATGGATATGTACTGTGATAACACAGGTGCTATCATCGTTGCTAACGAACCCAGTGTTCAGAAAGGCGCCAGACATTATCGGAGGAAGCTTCACTACATTAGAGATGCGATCCTAATAGGAGATGTACGCTTGGTCAAAGTTCATACAGATCACAGCTTAGCTGACCCCTTCACGAAGCCAATTCCATGTACCAAACATATTGAGCATGCAGAAACATTGGACTTCGACCAACTAGTGGTTTCATGTAATCTGTTTTAGTATTTGGATAATGGAACATTGAGCAGTTTTTATTGGAATAAATTGATAAATTTGATATGATCGTTTTTATATGAATATCTACTGTGTTCTGTATTTGCATGTTTATATCCATGAATATTTACTGCGTTTTGTGTTAAGCCAAAAAAAAGCCTTACTCCTTTGGGATCTTAAGATAACAAAACAACCTTGACTAGCTTAGTATAAATAGTAGAATAAAATAGCTAAGTTTAGGAGTGATACTGAGTTTGGCCAGTATTGGCCACTCAGTATCAGCACTCAGTATTGGATTTCCAATACTGAGTAGAAGGACTGAGTTAGAGTCAGTTTTGTAACGGACTAAGATCAAATCCCTTGATCTTAGCCATTTCCTTAGTTTAGTCCTTCGGTTACTCCTTTGCCCATTATGTAAGATCTCTATAACATTATAAATAGAGATCATCTTGCAAAGGAGTACTTACCAATTCATGAACTTACATTCACATATTTTGTAATTGATCAGTGGTCTTGTAATTCTGCAACAAGCCACACTTAGTGGATTTATACATTTACTATATTCTTGTGTTATCACTTTAATATTTCATTAAGTATAATAATCTATCAATTAACATAATAAACCAGGGTTGTTGTGACCTAACAACTAGTATCAGAGCAGGCTAAATTAATCCTTATTTAGTCGATCTATTACCCATGCAGCCATTCCATATACTTATCCCTCAAACACTCAAAAATCCAAAATGTCTACAATCATAGCACCTGTTATGTCTGGTAAGGGAGTGCCCATCTTTGATGGAAAATATTTTCATCAATGGAAGCTTAAAGCTCAGTGGTATCTTGAATCTATTCACCATGAGATGCTCACTGTGCTTAATGATGGTCATATCATTCCACAAACAGTGGAACCCGTTGCTGCTGCTGATGATGCTCTTGAGAGCACAAGAACAGTTCCTAAACTGAAACACACCTGGACTGATACTGACCGTCAGTTATTCAGTCTAGATTCAAGAGCAAATGGAGTGATTGGTAATGCTGTTACCAAAGAAATACTTAATGCAATTATGAAATTGCCAACAGCAAAGGCTATGTGGATAGCCTATTAGTCACTTATGAAGGCACACCAAAGGTGAAGTTGCAGAGAAAGAGCAACATGAGAAGGAAGTATGAAAATTTCTTCACAAGTCCAAATGAAGACATCACTACTCTCTATAACAGGTTCAATACTGTTATCCATGATTTAATCAGTGTAGGCATTGTGAAGGAGGAAGGAGAGCTTGTTCAAAAGTTCTTGGATAGTCTTCCTCAATAATTTCTTGACATGACCAATTCTGTCAATACTGCTAACAACATTGAGTCATACACTCTTCAAACTTTGTATGGTTTAATGTTGAATCATGAGGAGAATAATGCTACAAGACTGATCAACTGGAAGAAAACTTACAAGTCTTCCACTGTCATGGCTCTAGTTGTGCAACAGGCATATACTGTAACTGAGCCTGAAGAACCAGAAGTTGATCTTGCTGATGCTGAGGCAGAAGAGCTTGAAACCCAAATGGCTCTCATGTCTATGAAGCTGGATCAGTTGAAAAAGAAGAGGCTTGGTGTTAGCTCTTCAAATACTGACGCAAGATCAGGTCTTTGCTATAGGTATGGAAAGCCTTGGCACATTGCTGCTAATTGTCATACTAAGTCAACTGAAACTGATCAGAATGACAAGATTGCATATCGAGCTAAACGGTATAGAGACAAGTATGTCAAGCTAAAAAACTGGAGCAAGGGCAAGAATGCAGCAGGGAATGGAGCAAATCTTCAAGCTCTTTACTCTGAAGCTTGGATGGATGAAGAGCTCAGTGATGATGAGGAAGAGGTTGAAAACAAAGCCTTCATGGCTTTCACTGAAGATGATTTGAAAAGTTCCTTTGAAAAGGACATCAAAGAAGCTGAGAGGATGAGTGTTGAGGATGAGTGTTCATACTGATTGGGATTCCACTCAGTTGTACAAGGTGAGTTCCTTTCAAACTTATTCAGTGAATGAAAAAGAAAATATTTTTGAGTATATGATTGTTGATCTTAAAACATTAGTACAGAGAGAAAAAGCTTTAAAATTAACAATTCTTGAACTTGAAAGGGTAAATAATGAACATTTAGATAAATTAGCAAAATTTAAAGATTTAGAACTATATTTTTTAAACTTACAAGACATGAACCAAAGATTAGCTGATAAAGCTCATTTACACAAATTAGAAAAAGAAAAATTTGAAAACTAGTGTAAATCTTGGGGAAATGCATCTATTAAATTAAATAAATGTCTAAATCAACAATTTCCAGAAAATGTGAGGGCTGCACTTGGTGTTGATCCTCAGTTAAAAAATAGAAATAATTTTGCTGATTTATTTGAAGAATTTTTTGATATGAACCCTATTCAGTTTGTAAAAGCAAAAACGTTTTATGAAGTTGGATGTCAAACTGAATCAGATGATGAGGATAAAATCATTTTTGAAAAACCAATTGGTCCTTCTATCTGTTCTAAGTGCTATACTGAACTACAAGAGCTCACTCAAGATACATGACTGGCAGTATGGAGTACCTTCTAAATTATACACCAGAGAAAGGTCCTTCTGTCAAGTTTGGAGATGATTCAATTGGAAAAACAAGAGGGTATGGAGTAATCAAAGCAGGCAACATAACTTTTAAAAGAGTTGCATATGTAGAGGGTCTTAAACACAATCTGCTCAGTATCAGTCAGATGTGTGATGATGACAATGAATCATCTACAATGATAAAGGGCAACCTGTACTCATTGCAGGAATCATCTACAATGATAAAGGGTAACCTGTACTCATTGCTAGAAGAGAAAACGACGTCTATGTAGTCAACCAATCTGAAATAGACCCTACTATTCGAGTTTTCTTGCTGTCTAAAGTCAAGCCAGAACTCCACTGGTTATGGCACAAGAAACTTTCTCACATCAACTTCAGAAACATAAATGAGCTCTGTATGAAGAAACTGGTGAGAGGGTTGCCCACTATTACTTATTCAAAAGATAAGTTATGCTCAGCATGTGAAATGGGCAAGCAGAAGAAGAGTTCATTCAAGTCAAAGGTTAATCACTCCATTAATGAACCTCTTACAATGATACATATGGATCTTTTTGGCCCCATCAGCACACCATCATTGGCCAAAAAGATCTATACTTTAGTCTTAGTAGATGAATTCTCAAGATATACTTGGGTCATCTTTCTCAAGACTAAATTAGATGCAACAACAGAAATCATTGCCTTCATCAAAAGAGAAGAACTTCAAAAAGGCAACAAGGTCAAGCAACTTAGAAGTGACCATGGTACTGAGTTTAAGACCTCAGTATTAGCAGATTTCTGTGAAGAAAAAGGAATTGTACAAAACTTCTCTGCAGCCTACACACCACAACAAAATGGTGTTGTAGAAAGAAAGAATAGAACATTAATTGAAGCTGCAAGAACTTTGTTATGCCATGCTAGACTGGCACTGAATTTCTAGGCAGAAGCTGTCAACTGTGCCAATTTTACTCAGAACAGAGCTACAATCGTCCAGAGACATCTAAAGACTCCTTATGAGTTATACAATGGCAAGGTTCCAAATATGGACTACTTCCACATCTTTGGGAGCATGTGTTTTGTACTCAGTACAAAACAAAATCTAAACAAATTTGCTCCCAAAGCAAATGAAGGTGTGTTCATGGGCTACTCTCCACACTCTAAAGCCTTCAGAGTGTATATTAACTCAACTAAGATGATTGTAGAATCCATTCATGTCACGTTTGATGAAGATCAGAATGAGCATTCTACCTCAGCAACAGAAGACATCAGTGGCATAGAAAATCTATGCAATCCAGAAAACTCAATTGCTGAACAGCCCAAGTCTCACCCATACTATGTTGATCATGGTATGAGTGACACTGATCAAGAGATAACTCAGTCTAACTCTAATTTATCAAATTCTGAGGTTCCCATAACTGAGAACCCCAATACCGAGTTACCAATACTTGATCTGAACAATTCCATCTATGAAGAAGGTGAATCTTCTAGTACCTTTCAAGAATCCACCTCAGATTTGCAAAATCAAGAAGAACATCAACCAGAATTGTCAGATACTGACCAAAATTCATCTCAGTATCAGACAGACAACACATCAGTACAACAAGAAATTGTTGACCTTATTTCAAATGCTCCCTTAGGAAACAATCTAAGGGAACACAAAGATCATCCACATTCTAATATTATTGGTCCAATTGAACAAGGTGTCCAAACAAGAAGAAAGTTAGAGTTTGAACCCCCAGCAACTGTAAATTTTTGCTTCTTTTCGAGCTTCTTATCTACCATGGAACCAAAGAAAGCTAATGAAGTTTTATTAGATGAAGACTGGGTAGAAGCTATGCAAGAGGAATTGACAGAGTTTGAAAGAAACAAAGTTTGGAACTTAGTACCACCCCCTGCTGCAAAACTATCATTGGTACTAAGTGGGTGTTCAGAAACAAAATGGATAAGGATGGTGTTGTCATTAGAAACAAAGCTAGACTGGTTGCTCAGGGTTACAGGCAAGAAGAAGGCATTGACTATGATGAAACTTTTGCACCACTTGCAAAAATTGAAGCTATTAGGTTGTATCTTGCATATGCAGCTTTTAAGGACTTCAAAGTCTATCAGATGGATGTCAAGAGTGCCTTCCTCATGGAAAACTACAAGAGGAGGTTTATGTTAAACAACAACCAGGTTTTGTTGATCCTAAATTTCCAAATTATGTTTTCAAGCTTGATAAAGCTTTGTATGGGCTCAAATAAGCGCCCAGAGCCTGGTATGAAACCCTGTCTGAGTACTTAATTGAAAATAAATTTATAAGAGGTAAAATGACAAGTCAATGTGTGACTGGTTTGCTAAGATTATGTCATCTCATTATCAGATGAGTATGATGGGTGAACTTACTTACTTTCTTGGTTTACAAGTTGATCAAAAGTCCGATGGCACTTTTATAAATCAAAGTAAGTATGTGCATGATATGCTAAAGAAATACAAACTTGAAAATTTATCTTCCATGCACACTCCTATGGGTACTTAGGATAAAATAAGTAAAGATGAAACTGGTAAACCAGTATGTCAATCCACATACTGAGGTATGATTGGTTCTTTACTTTACTTAACAGCTAGCAGGCCTGATATCATGTTTGCAACTTGTTTGTGTGCTCGGTATCAGGCTAATCCTAAAGAATCACATATGAAAGCTGTTAAACGCATTTTTAGATATCTTTCAGGTACTCCTAACATGGGTCTTTGGTATCCCAAAGATTCAAACTTTGACCTTGAAGGGTATACAGATGCAGATTTTGCAGGTTGTAGGTTGGACAGGAAAAGTACAAGTGGAGGATTTCAATTCCTCGGTGGCAGACTAGTTGGTTGGTCATCCATGAAGCAAAACTCAGTAGCAACTTCTACTGCAGAAGCAGAATATGTTGCTGCAGGAAGTTGTTGTGCTCAACTCTTGTGGATGCAATATCAACTAATGGACTATGGGTTCAGTTTCCAGAAGACATCAATTCATTGTGATAACAAGAATGCTATTGCTATCACTGAAAACCCAGTCCATCACTCAAGAACAAAGCACATTGATATCAGACACCACTTTATTCGAGATAATGTGGAAAAGGGTAAGGTTGAGGTAGATTTTGTTCCTACAGATGATCAATTGGCCGATGTATTTACTAAACCTCTCTCTGAGGAAAGGTTTATGTATTTACTATGACAATTGGGTATGTTGAATCCTTAATTTTTCTTAAAATTTTCTGATACTGACCTCTCAGTATTGGTTCCAATACTGACCCACTCAGTATCACTCGTCTGATTTATCAAATGTTATAAATTTTAAGTTTTTATTAATTTATAGATTAAATTAAATGTTTTTATGATTTTTAATATTTTTTTAAATTAATTTTTTTTAACTCGGTAATGGAGTCCTGGAGTGGTAAAACTGACTTTTAATCCTCATACTCCCCAACGGTAACCTTTCTTAATAAGAAAGTTACTGTTGGAACAGGATAAGGTTGTCAAATCAGCCGGTTTTACTTCCCAATACCGTAATTATCTCTAATTAAATATAAATAACAGTTTCTTTTCTTTCTTTTAGATTTTCTAACAGTTATTTCATATTTTTTTCTTTCAATTCTCCCTGCGATTAAAGATTTCACTTTCTCCTTGTAAGCAAATTACTTAATCAAAATCGTAGATGGCAAATTACAGATTCTTCGCACCTAAGGCTGCTCCTGCAACTCAGTTTCAGAACAACGAAATGCCCAAGTTTGCTAGGAACAACATAACCGCCAATTTCAATATTCTTCAGGCTTGGGTGTGCTTTGAATTCACTCACATGATTACATATCTGAAGCATTGTCCGATCACGCAAGCATTGATTCGTTCTCCTCAGGCAATTTATCCGGAAATGCTCTGTGAATTCTGGTACTCTGCTAAACTTGACTCTCCGGACATGATTACCGGTTGGGTTATTCGAGAACAAAGAAGGGCTTTTGTTTCCACAGCTATAATTCGGGAAACACTGAGGCTTCCCGCTCACGCTTATTATGAGCTCTTTATTGATCGAATAGAGGCTCGCTCTGTGTTACCATTAATTGGACGCAGAGGAACCACATGCATTATTAAAAGAAATGAATTTGGTCCAATGTGGGGTCTGTTAATTTCCACACTTATTCGATGTATGACCCACAAGACAGGAGCTTTGGATCAAGTAAATGATTTTGGGATGCAGATTGTTCATGCCATGTATCATGGTCGAGATATTGATTATGCTAGACTGATATTTAATGAACTAGCTTCTCTGATTCGGGCTCAAATCAGAGAAATCAAATGTTCCTTTCTGCAGATTTCTTTCTCTTATTTTTCAACATGGCATGCCTGCTCATGTTTATGATGAATTCAATAGTCCAACAGCAGATCTTCCTCCTTTACATGAGAAGATTTATTTTTACAGGCCAAGGGAAGGAGAGCCTGTACTGAGTCACTCCATGTGGGCTATTGTACATGCACACATTAATGATGAACCTCATTCTAATACTGAATCAGAAAGTGATGATAATGATGATGACAGTGGTAATGGTGGAAATGATGATCAAGATATTGAGATGATGGATGCTCAACCAAAACCGGCACAAGAACCACCACATATTCCTCCACCTGCACAGGATCCTGATGCTCCTCTAATTGCAACAGATTCTGATACTGAGTCCTCAGAAGACACACCAATTGTCATCAGAAGAAGAAGAAACATATCTCCAGTAATCATGGGTGCTTTATCATCCGAAGAAGTGCAGCCTACTCATGCTCCATCATTAACTGCATCTCTTCAAGCACAAAGTCTTGTTGCAGCCACCGCTGACCTTCCAGGTCCTGAACCAGAACCTATTGCTCAACCAACTGAGGAACCTCATGTTCCTCTTGATGTGGAGATTCAGTTTGAGCAAAACATACTGGAAGGTGCACATGCTCGAAGAGAAGAGGCTCCTGAAGGTGCTGGTGCCTCAAATCAAAATCTAGATGATCCAGCACTGACCTCTGCTAATGATAGAAGGGAATCCGATAAAGTCTCAGGTATATACATATATCTTTCCCAAATAGATACTATGTATTGGCCAGTACCAACTCAATACTGACCAAAGTCTCGACCGAACTTTCAAATATATCCACTTATGGCCAACATAGTTAGCCCACTGCTGCTATGCAAAATTCATATACTGAGCATCTCAATGATCATTGTCAGTCTACAGTTGTCTCAATATTTTAAGAGACAATGGTGGTGATGTCATACTGACACTCACTGGTGCTGCTTGAATGATGTCTTACTTATTTTGAGTAAGGTCACATAATTCAAGAAATGATCACAAACCTTTTAAGCCACATAAGCCAAAATTATCCATGGGTATAAACCACATTTCTGTTATCACTCTAATACCGAATGATAAACATTGAAAATAACCAGAAGCACATCCCAGGCTTCGATTACCCAACCCAAAACCTTTTAGTAAATGTGACCTATCCTAAACTGAGCTACTCAAATATTCACACTCACTTTTACTAAACAATTTCTTACACATGCTATGCACAAGTTCACAATAGTTCATCATGTACCAGATGAAATACAGACTTCTAAATTCTGTTTACATGATTATAGAATTTAACAACACCACAATTCTATTTGATAAACCTTTCATTCTAACCAGTTTACATTTTTTTGTTTCTTTAGCACCATCTGTGCAGGGCCAAAGAGCACAAGCTACTCAATCTCAGGAAGTGCAGGGTGCTTTGCAAACTATTCTCAACCAGATCCTGGCCATGCAGAACACTCTGACTAATATTTTGGCCAGGATGGATGCCATGAGTAATGAGATAGACTCATTAAAACAGTCGGTGGTACTTCTACAACAACAACATTCTCCACCACCTCCTCAGTCTCCACTAGGTGGACACAATGATGAAGAAGGCCCTGACACTGAGCCTAGAAGATCACCCTCTAATGCCAATACTGAGGGTAAGCAAGATGCTGCTACTGAACCTATGCCCTCCCCAACTCCTAATAATCAACAGGAGGACATAGGTGGTGATACTGAACCTCTTCCCTCCCCGTCAAATGATAACAATAAGGGGGAGAAGAGACAAAGAGAAACCTGAGCCATCTGCTCAGGGGGAGAAAAGAAGAAAGTAAAATGAAGATCAACCTCAACAGCAACAAGAACAACAACAACCACATCAGCAAACTCCTCATACTGAACCACTCAGGTTTCAGTATGAAAGAAGAAGACAAAGAGGAAGGTCGGTCCTGGAATTACTTGAAGAGTTATCTGAGCCATCTGCTCAGGGGGAGACTGATACTGACCAACCACAGCAAGTTAATACTGAGCCTCCTACTCAAGTCCCAAACAACTTGCAGATTATTGTATATAGGCCTTTTGTTTGGCCTATTGCTGATGATGATGAAGAACATCCAGTGCCATCTCAAAACTTTCTAAACTTTGCACTCGATGTGGCACATAAAGAAATCTCTTCATCATCATCCTCAGATGATGAAGAGCCCCCAAGAAGACCAATCTTTCCTCCAGCTGAAGGACATTCTAGAATTCTTAGAAGACCAATAACCAGAAGAATGACAAATGTGGTTATGTCCTCAGAATCAAGTGAAGAACAAGATCCAGCTCCTCTGATCTCTAGACCTAGAAGATCTACTCAGTATACTGAGGAAAAAAGTGATGCTGAGGATGAGATTGAGGCTCAGAGATTCTTCCCTGTTAAGGAAGAAGATCCTGACACTGAGTCTGATGCAGATGTTCCAAGGAAATCAAATATTGTAAGAAGAACAGGAGATGAATTGCTTGAACAGTACTGGAATGTGGCTCAAAGAACAAGGTATAGGGAAACCAGAATGAGTATGCTGAGGAATAGGGTATTCCCAAATGTAAAGGAGATAAACTGGCTAAATATGTATGTCAACAAAATAAAAGTCAAAACAGTTTACAAGTCCATTGTTGCAACCTGCACTGGACCAGTCAGTCCTCCTATGAAGATCTTTGTTCATGACATTCAGAATATGGGATTCCAAGACTGGGTGTAGATTTCCAGATTAATCAAAGAATTACCATCAAGATCCTCAGAAGCCCAAGTAATGATGGATGAAATATGGGCTGTCTCTGCTGTATGCTTTGAACAAGGAATTTTATATCAAGCAGACTATAGGGCACTCAGTGTAATGACTAAAGCTGTAAAGAACAACAAGCCTGAGTGCCTTAAAACTTTCAGGATCTTTAACTCATACTCTGTTCCCCCTAACCTAATCTTTCAGGATCAAAAGAGCACCATATATCCAACCTCTAGATATATGTACACTGACTCAGAAGATAGGGAATGCTTTATTACTGAAGCAGGTCTGCCTAAGGCCCCAATTAGTCATCTGGTGGGATTGAAATGGATGATAACCAAGAAGGAGGATTCTTGGTTTAGAAAGAAGATTGTTGCTGTACTGAACAACAGGCAAGATGAACTGAAGAAGAGAGAAGAGTTCATCCATGTGAAGAAAGAAGTCTTCTATGAGTTTGAGTCAATCAACAAAAGAAAGATTGTGCAGCCTGTATTTACTTATTTTTGAATTCTCTTTGTAAGTGTTTTGTTATCATTAGATAGGGGGAGATTGTTAAGGCAAAAAAAGCCTTACTCCTTTGGGATCTTAAGATAACAAAACAACCTAGACTAGCTTAGTATAAATAGTATAATTAAATAGCTAAGTTTAGGAGTGATACTGAGTTTGGCCAGTATTGGCCACTCAGTATCAGCACTCAGTATTGGAAATCCAATACTGAGTAGAAGGACTGAGTTAGAGTCAGTTTTGTAATGGACTAAGATCAAATCCCTTGATCTTAGCCATTTCCTTAGTTTAGTCCTTCGGTTACTCCTTTGATCATGGCTAGTAGTTATAATGGTTCAAGGGCCATTGACATGAGTTATGGAAATCTAGTGGTTATAATGGTTCAAGGGCCATTGATATGAGTTATGGATATCTAGTGGTTATAATGGTTCAAGGGCCATGGTTATGGGTTATGGACACCTATTACTTGTAAAATGGATATCTATAGGCTATTGGTCATGGCTAGTGCTTATAATGGTTCAAGGGCCATAATTATGGGTTATGGACACCTATTACTTGTAAAATGAAGCTGAGGAGCAAAGTTTCGAGGTCATAATGAACCTCCTAACTATCAAGTTGCATTAACGAATTTTGAATTCGAAAAATGACTTGAAGCTATGAATGCGAAAATGAAATCCATGAGAGACAATCATGTTTTGAACTTAGTTAGTCTCTCTCAAAACAGTAAGACTGTTGACATGGATGAAAATATACACACCTATAAATCTCTTCTAGTAACAAAAGGTTACATTCAATCCAACGGAATTGAGAATCATAAAACCTTCTCGCCTGTTACTAAAGACGTTAGGATTCTTATAGCCAAAGTAGTGTACTATGACTATGAGATTTGGTTAAAGATGAAATCAAAGTGTTTGTTTCACCTAAAACCCAAAATGAGCATGTATATATACGAAAGCTAGTGGGAGCATTGTCATTTCTCAAATCATACATGTTGATAACATGTCACTCATGTGAAACAATATAGCAATGCTACAATATGAAAATCCTAACTTGGAAAATGTTTTGACATGAAAGATTGTAGAAATACGACACATATACTTGAAATTAAGAATCTGTTGGGATATATCAAAGCGGTTAATTGGCTTAAGTCAAAGTGCTTACATTGAAAAAAATTCTAAAATGGTTTAGAATGGATGCTCCCAAACGAGAAAGTCCTCGTATGCAACACAATGTAAACTTGAGTGAGACTCAAGGACCTTCCACACCTGATGTGGTGAAGCGAATGAATGTAAACCCCTACGAATCGGCTATTCCATTCATCATGTACGCTGTAAGGATCACTAGGCCAAATGTAACGTCCTTAGAGGACCTTACTAGAAAATACCAACAGAATCCACGAGAGAGTCACTGGATTGCTGTTAAAAACACATTGAAGTATTTTTGAAATACTGGATATATGTCCCATGGTTATGGTAGAGATACCAAACTGAAACTAAGTATACTTGCTATACTTATGCTAGTTTTGAAATAGGTCGTGATGACGCTAGATCCTATTTACGAAGGTTCACTACATTCGAATGAACTATCGAGATATGTGAAATTCGTACTCTTAAAGTTCAAATAGATAACTAACTAGCCGACGCTTTATCGAACTCAATGTCTTGTAACAAACATATTGAATATGAATGGAACATTAGACTTCGACAAGCTAGTATTTTCATGTTCATTTGTTTTAGTATTTGAATAATGGAACGTTGAGCAGTGTTTATTGGAATATATTGATATATTTTATATGATCGTTTTCATATGAATATCTACTGTGTTCTATATTTGCATGTTTATATCCTTGAATATTTACTGGGTTTTAAATTCTAAGCTGTCCATTGTCATATTAATAATATGAGAATATTATTAAGACAAATCCGAGGGCATTGATGACATGATCTTAGTATGACTAAGGATGATGAAATCAAACTCACATGTCGTCCATTGTGATGCACAATTGGACTGACCCAACCTATGAGAAATCACTTCCTGGATTTATGTCACAAGTGAATCTCACAAAGGCTTTATCGTTTATCCTCTGACTTGAGATGCAAGTTGGTTTGTGAATGTGGAGTGTCAAATTTTGATGTGGTTAAACGTTGACCTAAATAAGGATGCTAAAACAACCATCTTCAGGTTTGATATTAAGCATATATCAAACACGTGTAATCAATAAAGAATTTGTTGCTCCACATGTTTGGATTAGATACTACTTGGCCCCTCGATGATTTGAATAGATGCTTGTACGGCCGTACCCAAAGGTAATCAAGATGCATATTGATTTGTTTGGTTATCTACTTCAATGTAAAGATCGAGAAACAGAATCGTTGAAATTTTAGATTGACATTAATCCTTGTCTAAAATTCAACATGGTATCAGTAAAAAAAGGATAACTGATTCAAAAACTTTGAACCTGGACTTTTCTGAAACTCACTCAAATACTTATAGGGCCATTGGCGGGTTGCTAGACTCAAACTTCTGCTTGAATAACTACTTGATGTTATGACGTGCGCAAGTGGGAGCTGTTGGAATATGCTTCACGTACATGACATATAGTTATATGTCTAGACGTATGTGAGCCTAAAGGGTCACACACTTATACACCAAACACCATTTAATATATATGACATAATTAGGGTAATTATCTTATTTATATAAACTATAATTACTTGGCTAGTTATGCTTTAATTAATTGTTAAGTTAAAACATATTAGTGAGTAATCATAAAGAATCAAAAGGACAAGGGGCTAAATGTCATATATCATAACTTGTATTATAGATATATACTTAGATTAGAGAGCAAGAAAAATTACCCTAATATCTCCCTCTCCTAATTACAGCCGCCTCAAAAAATGATAAAGCATTCGTGGGGTTTTGAAGTTAGTTTTGACTTTTGCATACAAACTCACTTGAAAGAATAAGATTCTTTTTTATTTTAGTTTTGACGTAAGATAAAGGAATAAGATTCCTTTTGTTCTTGCAATTTTTCAAGGGACTAGCATCCCATTTGGTGTTTTTGATATGGTATAGTGTGGATATCATTAGAGGAATTCTACATTGAATTCTTGGAGTTCATCATCCTCATTCATTGGTGTAATCAAAGGCTTCAAGGGTACGGTTTCTACATACTAACTCTTTGATTTTCATGCTTAATTAGATTGTCAAAATGTAGATTCTTGTGTGGTGATTTATGTTATATTTCCGCTGCGTTTTACTTGATTAAACCGTAAATCACTAACAACTTATACGTTATTGGTCATAGCAATTGGTTATAATGGTTCACGGGCCATTTGTATGGGTTATCAACACCAATTACAGTTAAAAAAATGGATACTCATAGGTTATTGGTTATATCTATTGGTTATAATGGTTCACGGGCCATTCGCATGGGCTATGGATGCTAATTACGGTTTAACAAGGATACTTATCGGTTATTGGTCGAAGCTAGTGGTTATAATGGTTCACGGGCCATTCGTATAGTCTATGGACGCTAATTACGGTTTAACAAGGATACTTATAGGTTATTGGTCATAACTAGTGGTTTTAATGGTTCACGGGCCATTCGTATGGGTATTCGACATGAATTAAGGTTTATAATGGATACTTGTTTGTTATTGGTCGAAACTAGTGGTTATAATGGTTCACGGGAGCATTCTTATGGGTAATGGGCACCAATTAAGGTTTAAAATTGATAGTTATAGGTTATTGGTCATAGCTAGTGGTCAAAATCATTCACGGGGCATTCGTATGGGTTCTAGACACTAATTACAGTTTAAAAATATGGATACTTATAGGTTATTGTTCATAGCTAGTGGTTATAATGGTTCACGGGCCATTTGTATGGGTTATCAACACCAATCACAGTTTAAAAATGGATACCTATAGGTTATAGCTAGTGATTATAATGGTTCAAGGGTTATTCGTATGGGCTATGGACGCTAATTACGGTTTAACAAGGATACTTATAGGTTATTGGTCGAAGCTAGTAGTTATAATGTTTCACGGGCCATTTTTACGGGTAATGGACACCAATTAAGGTTTAAAATGGATACTTATAGGTTATTGGTCATAGCTAGTGGTCAAAATCCTTCATGGGGCATTCTTTTGGGTTTTAGACACCAATTACAGATTACAATATGGATACTTTTAGGATATTGCTCATAGCTAGTGGTTATAATGGTTCAAGGGCCATTCGCATGGTCTATGGACGCCAGTTACGGTTTAACATGGATACTTATAGGTTAATGGGCTTAGCTAGTGGTTATAATGGTTCAAGGGCCATTCATATGGGTTATCGACACCAATTAAGGTTTAAAATGGATACTTATAAGTTATTGGTCATCGCTAGTGGTCAAAATGATTCACGGGGCATTTGTATGGGTTCTAGACACCAATTACAATTTAAAAAATGGATACTTATAGGTAATTGGTCATAGCTAGTGGTTATGATGGTTCACTGGCCATTCGTAAGGGTAATGGACACCACTTAAGGTTTAAAATGGATACTTATAGGTTATTGGTCCTAGCTAGTGGTCAAAATCGCTCACGGGGCATTCGTATGGGTTCTAGACACGAATTACAGTTTATTAATGGATACTTATAGGTTATTGGTCATAGCTAGTGGTCAAAATTGTTCATGGGGCATTCGTATGGGTTCTAGACACCAGTTACAGTTTAAAAAATGGATACTTATACGTTATTGGTCATAGCTATTGGTTATAATGGTTCACGGGCCATTCGTATCGGCTATGGTCGTTAATTACAAATTAACAAGGATACTTATAGGTTATTGGTCGAAACTAGTGGTTATACTGGTTCAGGGGCAATTCTTATGGGCTATGGATGCTAATTACTGTTTAACAAGGATAATTATAAGTTATTAGTCCTAGCTAGTGGTTAGAATGGTTCACGGGCCATTCGTATGGGTAATGGACACCAATTAAGGTTTAAAACGGATAATTATAGGTTATTTGTCATAGCTAGTGGTCAAAATCGTTCACGGGGTCATATGGGTTCTAGACACCAATTAAAGTTTAAAAAATGGATACTTATAGGTTATTGGTCGTAGCTAGTGGTTATAATGGTTTACGGGGCATTCATATGGGTTATAGAGACCAATTACAATTTAAAAAATGCATACTTATAGGTTATTGGTTATAGGTAGTGGTTATAATGGTTCACAGGCCATTCGTATTGGCTATGGATGCTAATTACGGTTTAAGAAGGATTCTTATAGGTTATTGGTCGAAGCTAGTCGTTGTAATATTTCACGTGCCATTCTTATGGGTAATGGAAACCAATTAAGGTTTAAAATGGATACTTATAGGTTATTGGTCATAGCTAGTGGTCAGAATCATTCATGGGGCAATCTTATGGGTTCTAGACAGCATTTACAGTTTATAAAATGGATACTTATAGATTATTGGTCATAGCTAGTGGTTATAATGGTTAACGGGCCATTTGTATGGGTTATCAACACCAATTATAGTTTAAAAATGGATACTTATAGGTTATAGGTTATAGCTAGTGGTTATAATGGTTCACGGGCCATTTGTATAGGTAATTGACGCTAATTACTGTTTAACAAACATACTTATAGGTTATTCGTCGAAACTAGTAGTTATAATTGTTCACGGGCCATTCGTATGGGCTATGGACGCCAATTACGGTTTAACAAGGATACTTATAAGTTATAGGTCGTAGCTAGTGTTTATAATGGTTCACGGGTTATTCGTATGAGTAATGGACACAAATTAAGGTTTAAAATAGGTACTTATAGGTTATTGGTCGAAGCTAGTGATTATAATGGTTCACGGGCCATTCGTATGGGTAATGGACACCAATTAAGGTTTAAAATCGATATTTATATGTTATTGGTCATAGCTAGTGGTAAAAATCGTTCACGGGGCATTCGTATGGGTTCTAGACGCCAATTACAGTTTAAAATATTAATACTTATATGTTATTGCTCATAGCTAGTGGTTGACAAAATGGATACTTATAAGTTATTGTTTATAGCTAGTGATTATAATGGCTCACGGGTCATTCGTATGGGCTATGGACGCTAATTACGATAATCACGGGTCGTAGCTAGTGGTAATAATGGTTCACGGGCCATTTGTATGGGTAATGGACAACAATTAAGGTTTCAAATAGATATTTATAGGTTATTGGTCATAACTAGTGGTCAAAATCATTTTCGGGGCATTCGTATGGGTTCTAGACACCAATTACAGTTTAAAAAATGGATACTTATACGTTATTGGTCATAACTAGTGGTTATAATGGTTTACGGGCCATTCGTATGGACTATCGACGCTAATTACGGTTTAAAAAGGATGCTTATAGGTTATTGGTTGAAGCAAGTGGTTATAATGGTACACGGGCCATTCGTATGTGTCACGCACACCAATTAATGTTTAAAATGGATACTTATAGGTTATTGGTCATTCGTGTGGGTTCAAGATACTAATTACAGTTTAAAAAATGGATATATGGGCTATTTGTCATAGCTAGTGGTCAAAATCGTTCACGGGGCATTCGTATGGGTTCTGGACACCAGTTATAGTTTAAAAATGGACACTTATAGGTTATTGGTTATAGCTAATGGTTATAATGGTTCATGGGCAATTCGTATGTGCTATGGACGTTAATTACTGTTTAACAGGGATACTTATAGGTTATTGGTCGAAACTAGTGCTTATAATGGTTCACGGGCCATTCGTATGGGCTATGGACGCTAATTACGGTTTAACAAGGATACTTATAGGTTATTGGTCGTAGCTAGGGTTTATAATGGTTCACGGGACATTCATATGGGCAATGGACACCAATTAAGGTTTAACAAGGATACTTATCGGTTATTGGTCGTAGCTAGGGTTTATAATGGTTCTCGGGCCATTTGTATGGGTAATGGACACCAATTAAGGTTTAAAATGGATACTTACAGGTAATTGGTTGAAGCTAGTGGTCAAAATCATTCACGGGTCATTCGTATGGGTAATGGATACCAATTACAGTTTAAAAAATGGATACCTATAGTTTATTGGTCGTAGCTTGTGGTTATAATGGTTCACGGGCCATTCGTATGGGTTATGGACGCCAATTACGGTTTAACATCGATACTTATAGGTTATCGGTCATAGCTAGTGGTTATAATGGTTCACGGGGTATTCGTATGGGTTATCGACACCAATTAAGGTTTAAAATGGATACTTATAGGTTATTCGTCATAGCTAGTGGTAAAAATCATTCACGGGGCATTCGTATGGGTTATAGACACCAATTACAGTTTAAAATATGGATACTTATAAGTTATTGGTCATAGCTAGTGGTTTTAATGGTTCACGGGCCATTCGTATGGGCTACGAACGTTAATTACGGTTTAACAAGGATACTTATATGTTATTAGTCGAACCTAGTGGTTATAATGGTTCACGGGCGATTCGTATGGACTATCGACGCTAATTACGGTTTAACAAGGATGCTTATCGGTTATTGGTCGAAGCTAGTGGTTATAATGGTACGCGGGCCATTCGTATGTGTCACGGACACCAATTAATGTTTAAAATGTGTACTTATAGGTTATTGGTCATAGCTAGTGATTAAAATCATTCACGGGGCATTCGTATGAGTTCAAGACACCAATTACAGTTTAAAAAATGGATATATGGGCTATTTGTCATCGCTAGTGGTCAAAATCGTTCACGGGGCATTCGTATGGGTTCTGGACACCAGTTATAGTTTAAAAATGGATACTTATAGGTTATTGGTTATAGCTAATGGTTATAATGGTTCACGGGCCATTCCTATGTGCTATAGACGTTAATTACTGTTTAACAAGGATACTTATAGGTTATTGGTCGAAACTAGTGGCTATAATGCTTCACGGGCCATTCGTATGGGCTATGGACGCTAATTACGGTTTAACAAGGATACTTATAGGTTATTGGTCGTAGCTAGGGCTTATAATGGTTCACGGGCCATTCATATGGGCAATGGACACCAATTAAGGTTTAAAATGGATACTTATAGGTTATTGGTCGAAGCTAGTGATTATAATGGTTCACGGGCCATTCGTTTGGGTAATGGACACCAATTAAGGTTTAAAATAGATACTTATAGGTTATTGGTCATAGCTAGTGGACAAAATCATTCACGGGGCATTCGTATGCGTTCTAGACACCAATTACAGTTTAAAAAATGGATACTTATTGGTTATTGGTCATAGCTAGTGGTTATAATGGTTCACGGGCCATTTGTATGGGTTATCAACACCAATTACAGTTTAAAAATGGATACTTATAGGTTATTGGTTATAGCTAGTGGTTATAATGGTTCACGGGCCATTCGTATAGGTAATTGACGCTAATTACGGTTTAATAAAGATACTTATAGGTTATTTGTCGAAACTAGTGGTTATAATGGTTCACGGGCCATTCGTATGGGCCATGGACGCCAATTACGGTTTAACAAGGATACTTATAAGTTATTGGTCGAACCTAGTGTTTACAATGGTTCACGGGTTATTCGTATGAGTAATGTACACAAATTAAGGTTTAAAATGGGTACTTATAGGTTATTGGTCGAAGCTAGTGATTATAATGGTTCACCGGCCATTCGTATGGGTAATAGACACCAATTAAGGTTTAAAATGGATATTTATTTGTTATTGGTCTTAGCTAGTGGTTAAAATCTTTCACGGGATGTTCGTATGGGTTCTAGACGCCAATTACAGTTTAAAATATTGATACTTATAGGTTATTGCTCATAGCTAGTGGTTAACAAAATGGATACTTATAATTATTGTTTATAGCTAGTGATTATAATGGCTCACGGGTCATTCGTATGGGCTATGGACGCTAATTACGCTAATCACGGGCCGTAGCTATTGGTTATAATGGTTCACGGGCCATTCGTATGGGTAATGGACGACAATTAAGGTTTCAAATAGATACTTATAGGTTATTGGTCATACCTAGTGGTCAAAATCATTTACGGGGCATTCTTATGGGTTCTAGACACCAATTACAGTTTAAAAAATGGATACTTATAGGTTATTGGTCATAGCTAGTGGTTATAATGGTTTACGGGCCATTTGCATAAGTTATAAACACCAAATTAAATTTAAAAAATGCATACTTATAGGTTATTGGTCGAAGCTAGTGGTTATAATGGTTCACGGGCCATTCGTATGGTCTATGGACGCTCATTACGGTTTAACAAGGATACTTATAGGTTATTGGTCATAGCTAGGGTTTATAATGGTTAACGAGCCATTCGTATGGGTAATGGACACCAATTAAGGTTTAAAATGAATACTTACAGGTTATTGGTCGAAGCTAGTGGTCAAAATCGTTCACGGGCCATTCGTATGGGTAATGGATACCAATTACAGTTTAGAAAATGGATACTTATAGGTTATTGGTCATAGCTAGTGGTTATAATGGTTCACGGGCCATTCGTATGGGTTATCAACACCAATTACAGTTTAAAGAATGGATACTTATTGGTTATTGGTCGTAGCTAGTGGTTATAATGGTTCACGGGCAATTCGTATGGGCTACGGACGCCAATTACGGTTTAACATGGATACTTATAGGTTACGGTCATAGCTAGTGGTTATAATGGTTCACGGGCCTTTCGTATGGGTTATCGACACCAATTAAGGTTTAAAATGGATACTTATAGGTTATTTGTCGTAGTTAGTGGTAAAAATCATTCACGGGCCATTCGTATGGGCTACGAACGTTAACCACGGTTTAACAAGGATACTTATATGTTATTGGTCGAACCTAGTGGTTATAATGGTTCACGGGCCATTCGTATGGACTATCGACGCTAGTTACGGTTTAACAAGGATGCTTATAGGTTATTGGTCGAAGCTAGTGGTTATAATGGTACCCGGGCCATTCGCATGTGTTATGGACACCAATTGATGTTTAAAATGGATACTTATAGGTTATTGGTCATAGCTAGTGGTTAAAATCGTTCACGGGGCATTCGTAAGAGTTCAAGACACCAATTACAGTTTAAAAATGGATATATGGCTATTTGTCATAGCTAGTGGTCAAAATCGTTCACGGGGCATTCGTATGGGTTCTGGACACCAGTTATAGGTTAAAAATGGATACTTATAGGTTATTGGTTATAGCTAATGGTTATAATGGTTCACGGGCCATTCGTATGTGCTATGGACGTTAATTACTGTTTAACAAGGATACTTATAGGTTATTGGTCGAAAGTAGTGGTTATAATGGTTCACGGGCCATTCGTATGGGCTATGGACGCTAATTACGGTTTAACAAGGATACTTATAGGTTATTGGTCGTAGCTAGGGTTTATAATGGTTCACGGGCCATTCATATGGGCAATGGACACCAATTAAGGTTTAAAATGGATACTTATAGGTTATTGGTCGAACCTAGTGATTATAATGGTTCACGGGCCATTCGTTTGGGTAATGGATACCAATTAAGGATAAAAATGGATACTTATAGGTTATTGTTCATAGCTAGTGGTCAAAATCATTCATGGGGCATTCGTATGGGTTCTAGACACCAATTACAGTTTAAAAAATGGATACTTATAGGTTATTGGTCATAGCTAGTGGTTATAATGGTTCACTGGCCATTTGTATGGGTTATCAACACCAATTACAGTTTAAAAATGGATACTTATAGGTTATTGGTTATAGCTAGTGGTAATAATGGTTCACGGGCCATTCGTATAGGTAATTGACGCTAATTACGGTTTAACAAAGATACTTATAGGTTATTTGTCGAAACTAGAGGTTATAATGGTTCACGGGCCATTCGTATGGGCTATGGACGCCAATTACGGTTTAACAAGGATACTTATAAGTTATTGGTCGTACCTAGTGTTTATAATGGTTCAAGGGTTATTCGTATGAGTAATGGACACAAATTAAGGTTTAAAATGGGTACTTATAGGTTATTGGTCGAAGCTAGTGATTATAATGGTTCACGGGCCATTCGTATGGGTAATGGACACCAATTAAGGTTTAAAATGGATATTTATATGTTATTGGTCATAGCTAGTAGTAAAAATCATTCACGGGACATTCGTATGGGCTCTAGATGCCAATTACAGTTTAAAATATTGATACTTATAGGTTATTGCTCATAGCTAGTGGTTAACAAAATGGATACTTATAAGTTATTGTTTATAGCTAGTGATTATAATGGCTCACGGGTCATTCGTATGGGCTATGGACGCTAATTACACTAATCACGGGCCGTAGGTAGTGGTTATAATGGTTCACGGGCCATTTGTATGGGTAATGGACAACAATAATGGTTTCAAATAGATACTTATAGGTTATTGGTCCTAGCCAGTGATCAAAATCATTTACGGGGCATTCGTATGGGTTCTAGACACCAATTACAGTTTAAAAAATGTATACTTATAGGTTATTGGTCATAGCTAGTGGTTATAATGGTTTACGGGCCATTTGTATGAGTTATAAACACCAATTAAAATTTAAAAAATGCATACTTACAGGTTATTGGTCGAAGCTAGTGGTCAAAATCGTTCACGGGCCATTCGTATGGGTAATGGATACCAATTACAGTTTAAAAAATGGATACTTATAGGTTATTGGTCATAGCTACTGGTTATAATGGTTCACGGGCCATTTGTATGGGTTATCAACACCAATTACAGTTTAAAGAATGGATACTAATAGGTTATTGGTCGTAGCTAGTGGTTATAATGGTTCACGGGCTATTCGTATGGGCTATGGACGCCAATTACGGTTTAACATTGATACTTATAGGTTATCGGTCATATCTAGTGGTTATAATGGTTCACGGGCCATTCGTATGGGTTGTCGACACCAATTAAGGTTTAAAATGGATACTTATAGGTTATTTGTCATAGCTAGTGGTAAAAATCATTCACGGGGCATTCGTATGGGTTCTAGACACCAATTACAATTTAAAATATGGATACTTATAAGTTATTGGTCATAGCCAGTGGTTATAATGGTTCACGAGCCATTCGTATGGGCTACGAACATTAATTACGGTTTAACAAGGATACTTATATGTTAATAGTCGAACCTAGTGGTTAAAATGGTTCACGGGCCATTCGTATGGACTATCGACGCTAATTACGGTTTAACAAGGATGCTTATAGGTTATTGGACGAAGCTAGTGGTTATAATGGTTCACGTGCCATTCGTATGTGTCACGGACACCAATTAATGTTTAAAGTGGATACTTATAGGTTATTGGTCATAGCTAGTGGTTAAAATCGTTCACGGGGCATTCGTACGAGTTCAAGACACCAATTACAGTTTAAAAAATGGATATATGGGCTATTTGTCATAGCTAGTGGTCAAAATCATTCACGAGGCATTCGTATGGGTTCTGGACACCAGTTATAGTTTAAAAATGGATACTTATAGGTTATAGGTTATACCTAATGGTTATAATGGTTCACGGGCCATTCGTATGTGCTATGGACGCTAATTACTGTTTAACAAGGATGCTTATAGGTTATTGTCGAATCTAGTGGTTATAATGGTTCACGGGCCATTCGTATGGGCTATGGACGCTAATTACGGTTTAACAAGAATTCTTATAGGTTATTGGTCGTAGCTAGGGTTTATAATGGTTCACGGGCCATTCATATGGGCAATGGACACCAATTAAGGTTTAAAATGGATACTTATAGGTTATTGGTCGAAGCTAGTGATTATAATGGTTCACGGGCGATTCGTTTGGGTAATGGACACCAATTAAGGTTTAAAATGGATACTTATAAGTTATTGGTCATAGCTAGTCGTCAAAATCATTCACGGGCCATTCGTATGGGTTCTAGACACCAATTACAGTTTAAAAAATGGATACTTATAGGTTATTGGTCATAGCTAGTGATTATAATGGTTCACGGGCCATTTGTATGGGTTATCAACACCAATTACAGTATAAAGAATGGATACTTAGAGGTTTTAGGTTATACCTAGTGGTTATAACGGTTCACGGGCCATTCGTATTGGCTATGGACGCCAATTATGGTTTAACATAGATACTTATAAGTTACTTGGCGTAGCTAGTGGTTAAAATGGTTCACGGACCATTCGTATGGGTTATCAACACCTTTTACAGTTTTAATAATGGATACTTATTAGTTATTGGTCGTAGCTAGTAGTTATAATGGTTCACGGGCCATTCGTATGGGCTATGGACGCCAATTACGGTTTCACATGGATACTTACAGGTTATCGGTCATAGCTAGTGGTTATAATGGTTCACGGGCCATTCGTATGGGCTACAAACGTTAATTACGGTTTAACAAGGATACTTATATGTTATTGGTCGAACCTAGTGGTTATAATGGTTCACGGGCCATTCGTATGGACTATCGACGCTAATTACGGTTTAACAAGGATGCTTATAGGTTATTGGACGAAGCTAGTGGTTATAATGGTTCACGGGCCATTCGTATGTGTCACGGACACCAATTAATGTTTAAAATGGATACTTATAGGTTATTTGTCATAGCTAGTGGTCAAAATCGTTCACGGGGCATTCGTATGGGTTCTGGGCACCAGTTATAGTTTAAAAATGGATACTTATAGGTTATTGGTTATAGCTATTGGTTATAATGGTTCACGGGCCATTCGTATGTGCTATGGACGCTAATTACTGTTTAACAAGGATACTTATAGGTTATTGGTTGAAACTAGTGGTTATAATGGTTCACGGGCCATTCGTATGGGCTATGGATGCTAATTACAGTTTAACAAGGATACTTATTGGTTATTGGTCGTAGCTTGGGTTTATAATGGTTCACGGGCCATTAATATGGGCAATGGACAACATTTAAGGTTTAAAATGGATACTTATAGGTTATTGGTCGAAGCTAGTAATTATAATGGTTCACGGGCCATTCGTATGTGTAATGGACACCAATTAAGGTTTAAAATGGATACTTATAGGTTATTTGTCATAGCTAGTGGTCAAAATCATTCACGGGGCATTCGTATGAATTCTAGACACCAATTAAAGTTTAAAAAATGGATACATATAGGTTATTGGTTATAGCTAGTGGTTATAATGGTTCACGGGCCATTCGTATGGGCTACAAACGTTAATTACGGTTTAACAAGGATACTTATATGTTATTGGTCGAACCTAGTGGTTATAATGGTTCACGGGCCATTCGTATGGACTATCGACGCTAATTACGGTTTAACAAGGATGCTTATAGGTTATTGGACGAAGCTAGTGGTTATAATGGTTCACGGGCCATTCGTATGTGTCACGGACACCAATTAAGGTTTAAAATGGATACTTATAGGTTATTGGTCGAAGCTAGTGGTCAAAATCGTTCATGGGATATTTGTATAGGTAATGGACACCAATTACAGTTTAAAAAATGGATACTTATAGGTTATTGGTCATAGCTAGTGGTTATAATCGTTCACGGGGAATTCGTATGGGTTCTAGGCACCAATTACAGTTTAAAAAATGGTTACATATAGGTTATTGGTTATAGCTAGTGGTTATAATGGTTGACGGGCCATTCGTATGGGTTATCAACACCGATTACAGTTTAATGAATGGATACTTATAGGTTATTGGTCGTAGCTAGTGGTTACAATGGTTCACGGGCCATCCTATTGGCGATGGACGCCAATTACGGTTTAACATGGATACTTATAAGTTATCGGTCATAGCTAGTGGATATAATGGTTCACGGGCGATTCGTATTGATTATCGACACCAATTAAGGTTTAAAATGGATACTTATAGGTTATTTGTCATAGCTAGTGGTAAAAGTCATTCTCGGGGCATTCGTATGGGTTCTAGACACCAATTACAGTTTAAAATATGGATACTTATAAGTTATTGGTCATAGCTAGTGGTTATAGTGGTTCACAGGCCATTCGTATGGGCTATGAACTTTAATTACGGTTTAACAAGGATACTTATAGGTTATTGGTCGAGCCTAGTGGTTATAATGGTTCACGGGCCATTCGTATGGACTATCGACGCTAATTACGGTTTAACAAGGATACTTATAGGTTATTGGTCGAAGCTAGTGATATAATGGTTCACGGGCCATTTAATGGTGATTTTCGGTTATTACAAGTAACAAAACGCAGCGGAAAGATTTAATCACCATGAACGGATCTTGATATCAATCATACAATTAAACTATAAGAAAATCAAAGAGAATGGTATAAGAATTCATACCCTAGTTGCCTTTGATTATTGTGTATTCGGATGGAGTTGGTGATGGATTGAAACCAAGTATTCAATTAGAATACCTCTAAAAGAAAGTCCACACAACACTTCAAGAACACCAAAGGAGGATGCTAGTCCTTGATTCTTGAGAGCAAAAAAATAGGAAGAAAACAAAAACACCTTCTTGTGTGTGTTATGGTGCACATCCAAGAGAGGGGTCAAAGGGAGTGTTTATGGACTCATTCATCACACATAATTGTGCCATAAAGACCCATTAAAGATTTCCATAAACCATACTTCTATTTTCACTCTAGTCCCTTGTTATTTGTTTCTTCTAGTTTGCTCATAATAAAGTTTCAATATTAACAATTAATATTAAACTTATTATATACAAGCATGAAGCTTTTATATATTAATAATTAATGTAATTACACTAATTACACTAATTATATAATGGTGTTTAGTGTTTAAGTGTGTGACCCTTTAGGCTCACAAACAACTAGCCATATAACTATATGTTATACGCGTGAAGCATATTCCAACAGCTCCCACTTGCGCACGTGATAACATCAAGTAGTTATACAAGCAAAGGTTAGAGTCTAGCAACCCGCCAATGCCCCTAGAAGTACATGAGGAGTTTCATAAAATCTTTGTTCAAAGTTTTCGAGCAGTTATCCTTTTGTTACTGATACTATGTTGAATTTTAGACAAGGATAAATGTCAATCTAAAATTTCAACGATTCTGTTTCTCGATCTATACATTGAAGTAGATTACCAAAACCAATCAAGATTCATCTTGATTACCTTTTGGGTGTGGCCACACATACATCTATTCAAATCATCGAGGGGCCCAGTAGTATCTAATCCACATGCGTGGAGGAACAAATTCTTTGTTGACTGCACGTGTCTGTCATATGCTTAATGACAAACCCGATAATGGTTGTTATAGCAGCCTTATTCAGGTCAGTGTTTAACCATATCAAAGTTTGCCCCTATACATACACAAACCAACTTGCATCTCAAGTCAGAGGATAAGTGACAAAGCCTTTGTGAGATTCACTTGTGACATAAATCCAGGAAGTGATTTCTCATAGGTTGGGTCAGTCCAATCGTGCATCGTTATGAACGACATGTGAGTTTGATTTCATCATCCTTAGTCATACTAAGATAATGTCATCAATGCCCTCAGATTTGCCTTAATAATATTCCCATATTATTAATATGACAATGGACAATTTAGAATATAAAACACAGTAAATATTCAAGGATATAAACATGCAAATATAGAACACAGTAGATATTCATATAAAAACGATCATATCAAATATATCAATTTATTCCAATATAAACTGCTCACAGTTCCATTATCCAAATACTAAAACAGATTTACATGAAACTACTAGCTTGTTGAAGTCCAATGTTCCATTCATATTCAAGATGTTTGGTACAAGACACTGAGTTCGATAAAGCGTCAGCTAGTTAGTTATCTGTTTGAACTTTAAGTGTACGAATTTCACATATCTCGATAAATCATTCGAATGTAGTGAACATTCGTAAATAGGATCTAGCGTCATCACGCCCTATTTCAAAACCAACATAAGTATAGCAAGTATACTTAGTTTCAGTTCAGTATCTCCACCATGACCAAGAAACATATCTCCAGTACTTTAAAATACTTCAATGTGTTCTTAACAGCAATCCAGTGACCTCTCATGAATTCTGTTGGTATTTTCTAGTAAGGTCCCCTAAGGACGTTACATTTGGCCTAGTGCTCCTTACAGCGTACATGATGAATGCAATAGCCGATTCATAGGGGATTACATTCATCCGCTTCACCACATCAGGTGTGGAAGGTCCTTGAGTCTCACTCATGGCATACGAGGACTTCCTCGTTTGGGAGTACCACTCTAAACCATTTAGAATTTTGTCAATAAGCACTTTAACTTAAACCAATTGACCGCTTTGATCTATCATTATAGATCTTTACTTCAAGTATGTATGTCGTGTCCCTACAATCCTTCATGTCAAAACATTTTCCAAGCCAAGATTTTCATCTTGTAGCATTGGTATATTGTTTCACATGAGTGACATGTCATCAACATGTATGACTTTGAGAAACGACAATGCTCCCACTAGCTTTCATATATACACATGCTCAGTTTGGGTTTTAGGTGAAACAAACGTTTTGATTTCATTATTAACCAAATCTCATAGTCATAGTACACTACTTTGACTATAAGAATCCTAATGTCTTTAGTAACAGGCGAGAAGGTTTCATCATTGTCAATCCAGTAGGATTGAGTGTAACCTTTTGCTACTATGAGAGATTTATAGGTGTATATATTTTCATCCATGTCAACAGTCTTACTGTTTTGAGAAAGATCAACTAAGTTCAAAACTTGATTGTCTCTCATGGATTTTATTTTCGCATTCATAGCTTCAAGTCATTTTTCGAATACAAAATTCGATAATGCAACTTGATAGTTAGGGGGTTCATAATGATCCTCGAAACTTGCTCCTCAGCATCGACATAAATCTATATCGTTCAGGTGCATGAAGTGTCCTTGCGGATCTATGAATGGGAACAACATCATCCTGTGGTCCAACATCTATATGTCCAGCCTCAGAATGATATTTGCTAGTGTTACCAGAAGGTTGTGTATCTTCACTTTGAATCTTGTCAAAGTCTATAGTGCTCCCACTTGCTTTGTGAAATGAGACTGTTCTCAAGAAACTCAGCATACCGAGTAACAACCATTTGTTCTCAGTTGGGAAGTAAAATAGTAATCGAAGATATACTTGATGGATATGGGCTCAAGTTTGTTCGGCATGTCTCGTTCCACGAGATCCTCACAACCCCAGATCCTCAAGTAAGACAAATTAGGGACTTTCCCACGCCATATCTCATATGGTGTCTTTTTAACCTTTTGGTCGGAACCATATCAAGTATTCGAGCAGCAGACTTCAGTGCATGCCCCTCAAAAGGATAGTGTAAGAGTAGTAGGACTCATCATAGATCGCACCATGTCATACAGGGTCCGATATCTCCTTCCAGACGCACCTTTATCGTGTGGAGTGTATGAAAGAGTAAATTGTGAGACAATCTCACGATGTAAGGGATGATCTAGAAACTCTTGACTCATGTACTTTCATCCTTAATCAGGACTGAAAGCCTTTGTTGTCTTGCTGAGTTGATTTTCTACTTTTACTTTAGAAAGCTTTGAACGTTTCAAAGATTTCATGTTTATGTCTAATCAAGTAAACATAACCATAGCGACTGATATCATTAAAGCTTCCATGTTGATGTTTAATCAAGTAAACATAACCACATCGAATGATATCATCAGTGAAAGTAGGTGGCACCTTCCCTAGTCTTAGTTCTAAAAGGGCCACATACATCAGTATGTATGAGTCAAAGTAGATTTGTAGCTCTTTCGCCAACTTGGGAGAAAAGATTTCTTGTTATCTTTCCATAATATACAAGAGAGGCATTTTAAATGATTCATAATCATTTGTAAAGAAGCCCGTCGAGTTTTAGTATCAAAATGCCTTTCTTGTTTATGTGGAAAAGATGACGATGCTCTAGGTAAGTAGAATCCAAACCAAGTTGGATTCTTGAGTGCTACATTTGTTTATAGAACTATCGTTTGAATTAGGATCATGCATATTAATTTCAAACATACTATTACAAGGAATAGTTATAAAAAATGTTATTTTTCATAAAACAAAATATCATAATCCATTATTCAACAAACGATAAAGCTAAACAATGCATAATTGACAATTGTTCAAAACAATAATTAACGCATTAGGAAGGATAAGATCACAGCTTCCATTTATTTAGCTTTCTACTTCACATTCAATCTTGCACATTTGTGTAAATGTGAGTTCCACAACTAGTGTCATACACTCAAGATTACGAAAAGTATAGAGTTCTATAATGAAGATACCTAATGTGCTAACTAGAACACATTTGTCCTTCATCAACTCTGCCAAGTAGGCAGGACAATTCCTCCTTCAATGGCCAGTATCATCGCAATGATGGCAAGAAATATCCTTTTCAGGGTGCTCCTTTTTAGCAGGTGGGGGAATCGTAGGTTTGGAAAAGTAAACTAGCTTACCTTACCTAGACTCTTGCCTTGTGCTTGCGGTTTTACCTTCCCTGATTCCTAGAAAAGAATTGGGTAACCTTTGCTCAACTAGTTTTACCATAGCATGTTATCAACGATTGTCTTCCCCATGCTATGTACTTTTAAAACTCTTTTCAAACTAGTCATAGTCCTTGGATAGTGAGGTAAGAATCAAGCTCATTCCAAGAACTTGTGGTAAGGGGTAACCAAGACGTTCCATTGGATCAAGATAGCATTGCATATTCAAGATGTAAGTGCTAACTGATTGGCCGTCCTCCTGATTGCAAGCGTGGAATGCTTTAACTGTTTTGAACAGTTCAAGTTATGCCTTTTGTTGAAATATCATTTTCAACTCGCTTATCATGTCATATGCTGTGAGTTCCTCGAAGTACTTTCGAATCTCGGGGTTCATGCTCACAAGCATAGGAGTAGCAACTTCTTGGTGTTCGTTAAACGTTTCGGTAAAGGCTTGACGAACAGCAACAGAAGTATTGACAGGAGGTGCCTCAGGTAAGGCCTCTTATAGGTGTATCAACTTGTTCTCATCTCTAAGGACAATCCTTAGAGTTCGATATGAGTCGATAAAGTTGATATTAGTCAGTTTCAGTAGTTAAGAACTGATTTTAGAGTGGAGATACTTAGGTTTTGATTTGTTGTTATCTGTATAACACACAAAGTTCAAAAAATAGTATTTTCAATAATAATTTCTTTTAATCAATTAACTACCCAATTAATTTTAATTAAAAGCTAAGATCCCATTGAGCTTCTATCACCGCATCAGTTGATCTGCTAGAGGTGATAGATCCAATAGGTAGGTGACGATCAACAATTGCATTACAAGTGCAACTCTTAGAGGTATGGGACTTCATGGCACCTAGTGAACAAGCATCTAGGGTCAAGTGGCATGTTTGTCGCATCGTTGCCTCGAGCCAAGGTCTCACCGTTAACTCGATTAAGTCATCCAATGTGAAATCATGTCAAAATAGCTCTAGGTCTCACGCGTAGAGAATAATGACCTCGGATCTAGATTCAAACCACGTCTCACGTGAATTCAAAATTAGAAGCAAGTGATTTACAACCGATTGGACGGCGTGACTTAAATTTTAGGTATGTTTAAATTTTAATTGATAAAATTTTATTAAGATATGAATGAATCATGTACTTCATTCATACCACTTCATAAGTCTTGTAATAAACGGTAAAAACTTTTAGCGATTATTAAGTGATAAGTTACAAATCATATGTAAACTTAGTTTAATCTCAAAACGATTTTAGATTAAAGGTTTAATCATCTATGATTAACTAGTAATCATCGATGATTAAGGGTTTGAATGTTTTAATGTTTGTGTCTAAAAACCATTTTTAATTGTTTTACTACTTGTATCTAATAGAAAAGAAAAACAACCACAAACAAAGAATAAATTTTGTGCAAACCTCGACCGATGAAATCCTAGGTTCGGTCACGTGAGTCATCACGACGGACCGAAGGGTCAAACTAGGGGACGGGCCAACATGAACCAAACGGGCCTACATAAACCCAATGGGCTCCCACTTGCTCCAAGACATTCTTGAGCAAGTAGAACCAAAAATTGTGAAAAAGTGTAATCTGCCAGAAAATTCCAGCAGACTTTGAAGCCCGAAAAGTCACTGAAGGAGTCTTCGTTAGTTCTTACGGCCTTCTGGAAAGTTGTAGCCCACGACTTTGCAAGCATTTTAGGCTTTTGAATCGCCCAAAACGGAGTCCGTATGCCTCTAGAAAACCTGTTTTCGTACAGCCCTCGCTTTTGTGACGGAAATTTGTTGTTTTCTTCATTAGTCTTCAATATTTTTTGTTAACAATTTACAATAAAAAGATAAAATAAATACAATCTATTCTATTACTTTTACATTACAAATTGCCCCAAAAATGGCACCAAAAATAAAAGAAAAATAAATGAAACAAATTACAACAATTAAGCCAAAAAAAAACAAGGCTTTTCCCAAACAACCAAACAACCAAACATTAACCACATTCATTCACAAATGGTCTAGGCTTTCATCGGTTTGCACAAACAAGCAACAATTGACAAGGCTTTGGCTTGGGATATGGCAAAAATACATGTTTTGCCATATCAACAAAATGGAATTAAAAATTAAATTCCAAGCCAAATAATCAAAAAAACAATAACAAGATTAATTTTTTGATATGCTTTTGTAACAAGTGACAATAGGATTCCAAAAATACCATATTTTAACCCATATTTTTATAAAAATCCGAAAATTAAATTAAAAAACCCGTAGGGTTTTTGTGTTTGGTCCGATCGGAATTTTAAAAAACACAAAAAAGATTGGTTTTTGCCACTTTTCACAAAATCTAGCTAATTATATGATTAATATAATGACTCGTGATACCACTAATGGTGATTTTCGGTTATTACAAGTAACAAAACGCAGCGGAAAGATTTAATCACCATGAACGGATCTTGATATCAATCATACAATTAAACTATAAGAAAATCAAAGAGAATGGTATAAGAATTCATACCCTAGTTGCCTTTGATTATTGTGTATTCGGATGGAGTTGGTGATGGATTGAAACCAAGTATTCAATTAGAATACCTCTAAAAGAAAGTCCACACAACACTTCAAGAACACCAAAGGAGGATGCTAGTCCTTGATTCTTGAGAGCAAAAAAATAGGAAGAAAACAAAAACACCTTCTTGTGTGTGTTATGGTGCACATCCAAGAGAGGGGTCAAAGGGAGTGTTTATGGACTCATTCATCACACATAATTGTGCCATAAAGACCCATTAAAGATTTCCATAAACCATACTTCTATTTTCACTCTAGTCCCTTGTTATTTGTTTCTTCTAGTTTGCTCATAATAAAGTTTCAATATTAACAATTAATATTAAACTTATTATATACAAGCATGAAGCTTTTATATATTAATAATTAATGTAATTACACTAATTACACTAATTATATAATGGTGTTTAGTGTTTAAGTGTGTGACCCTTTAGGCTCACAAACAACTAGCCATATAACTATATGTTATACGCGTGAAGCATATTCCAACACCATTCGTATGTGTAACGGACACCAATTAATGTTTAAAATGGATACTTATAGGTTATTGGTCGTATCTAGTGGTCAAAATCGTTCACGGGGCATTCGTATGAGTTCAAGACACCAATTACAGTTTAAAAAATGGATATATGGGTTATTTGTCATAGCTAGTGGTCAAAATCATTCACGGGGCATTCATATGGGTTTTGGACACCAGTTATAGTTTAAAAATGGATACTTATAGGTTATTGGTTATAGCTATTGATTATAATGGTTCACGGGCCATTCGTATATGCTATGGACGCTAATTACTGTTTAACAAGGATACTTATAGGTTATTGGTCGAAACTAGTGGTTATAATGGTTCACGGGCCATTTGTATGGGCTATGGACGCTAATTACGGTTTAACAATGATACTTATAGGTTATTGGTCGTAGCTAGGGTTTATAATGGTTCACGGGCCATTCATATGGGCAATGGACACCAATTAAGGTTTAAAATGGATACTTATAGGTTATTGGTCGAAGCTAGTGATTATAATGGTTCACGGGCCATTCGTATGGGTAATGGACACCAATTAAGGTTTAAAATGGATACTTATAGGTTATTGGTCATAGCTATTGGTCAAAATCATTCACGGGGCATTCGTATGGGTTCTAGACACCAATTACGGTTTAAAAAATGGATACTTACAGGTTATTGGTCATAGCTAGTGGTTATAATGGTTCACGAGCCATTTGTATGGGTTATCAACACCAGTTACAGTATAAAGAATGGATACTTAGAGGTTATTGGTTATAGCTAGTGGTTATAATGGTTCACGGGCCATTCGTATGGGCTATGGACGCCAATTATGGTTAAACATGCATACATATAGGTTATTGGGCGTAGCTAGTGGTTTAAATGGTTCACGGGCCATTCGTATGGGTTATCAACACCAATTAAGGTTTAAAATGGATACTTATAGGTTATTTGTCATTTAATGGTCAAAATTATTCACGGGGCATTCGTATGGTTTCTAGACACCAATTAGAGTTTAAAATATGGATACTTATAAGTTATTGGTCATAGCTAGTGGTTATAATGATTCACGGGCCATTCCTACGGGCTATGAACGCTAATTATGGTTTAACAAGGATACTTATAATGGTTCACGAGCCATTCGTATGTGTAATGGACACCAATGAATATTCAAAATGGATACTTATAGGTAATTGGTCATAGCTAGTGGTTAAAATCGTTCACGGAGCATTCGTATGATTTCTAGACGCCAATTACAGTTTAAAAAATGGATATTTGGGTTATTGGTCTTAGCTAGTGGTCAAAAACGTTCACATGATATTCGTATGGGTTCTAGACACCAATTACAGTTTAAAAATGGATACTTATAGGTTATTGGTCATAGCTAGTGGTTAACAAAATGGATACTTATAGGTTATTGGTTATAGCTAGTGATTATAATGGCTCACGGGTCATTCGTATGGGCTATGGACGCTAATTACGGTTTAACAACGATACTTATAGGTTATTGGTCGAAGCTAGTGGTCATAATGGCTCACGGGCAACTCGTATGGGTAATGGACACCGATTAAGGTTTAAAATGGATACTTATAGGTTATTAGTCATAGCTAGTGGTTATAATGGTTCACGTGCCATTTGTATGGGTTATCAAAACCAATTACAGTTTAAAAAAATGGATACTATAGGTTATTGGTTATAGCTAGTTGTTATAATGGTTCACGGGCCATTCGTATGGGTTATCGACACCAATTAAGGGTTATAATGGATACTTATTGGTTATTGGTCATAGCTAGTGGTCAAAATCATTCACGGGGCATTCGTATGGGTTCTAGACACCAATTACAATTTAAAAAATGGATACTTATAGGTTATCGGTCATAGCTAGTGGTTATAATGGTTCACGGGCCATTCGTATGGTCTATGGACGCTCATTACGGTTTAACAAGGATACTTATAGGTTATTGGTTGTAGATGGGTTCTAGACACCAATTACAATTTAAAAAATGGATACTTATAGGTAATTTATCATAGCTAGTGGTTATAATGGTTCACGGGCCATTCGTAAGGGTAATGGACACTACTTAAGGTTTAAAATGGATACTTATAGGTTATTGGTCATAGCTAGTGGTCAAAATCATTCACGGGGCACTCATATGGGTTCTAGACACGAATTACAGTTTAAAAATGGATACTTATAGGTTATTGGTCATAGCTAGTGGTCAAAATTGTTCATGGGGCACTCGTATGGGTTCTAGACACCAGTTACAGTTTAAAAAATGGATACTTATACGTTATTGGTCGTAGCTATTGGTTATAATGGTTCACGGGCCATTCGTATGGGCTATGGTCGTTAATTACAGATTAACAAGGATACTTATAGGTTATTGGTCAAAACTAGTGGTTATACTGGTTCACAGGCCATTCTTATGGGCTATGGACGCTAATTACGGTTTAACAAGGATACTTATAAGTTATTAGTTCTAGCTAGTGCTTATAATGGTTCACAGGCCATTCGTATGGGTAATGGACACCAATTAAGGTTTAAAACGGATACTTATAGGTTATTTGTCATAGCTAGTGGTCAAAAACATTCACGGGGTCGTATGGGTTCTAGGAACCAATTACAGTTTAAAAAATGGATACTTATAGGTTATTGGTCATAGCTAGTGCTTATAATGGTTTACGGGGCATTCGTATGGGTTCTAGACACCAATTACAATTTAACAAATGCATACTTATATGTTATTGGTTATAGGTAGTGGTTAATATGGTTCATGGGCCATTCATATGGGTAATTGACACCAATTAACATTTAAAATGGATACTTATAGGTTATTGGTCATAGCTAGTGGTTATAATGGTTCAAGGGCCATTTGTATGGGTTATCAACACCAACTACAGTTTAAAAATGGATACTTATAGGTTATTGGTTATAGCTAGTTGTTATAATGGTTCACGGGCTATTCGTAGGGGTTATCGACACCAATTAAGTTTTATAATGGATACTTATTGGTTATTGGTCATAGCTAGTGGTCAAAATCATTCACGGGGCATTCGTATGGGTTCTAGACACCAATTACAATTTAAAAAATGGATACTTATAGGTTATCGGTCATAGCTAGTGGTTATAATGGTTCACGGACCATTCGTATGGGCTATGGACGCCAATTATGGTAAAACATGCATACATATAGGTTATTGGGCGTAGCTAGTGGTTATAATCGTTCACGGGGCATTCATATGGGTTCTAGACGCCAATTACAGTTTAAAAATTGGATACTTATAGGTTATTGGTCATAGCTAGTGGTTATAATGGTTCACGGGCCATTCGTATTGGCTATGGACGCCAATCACGGTTTAACATGGATACTTATAGGTTATCGGTCATAGCTAGTGGATATAATGGTTCACGGGCTATTCGTATGGGTTATCGACACCAATTAAGGTTTAAAATGGATACTTATAGGTTATTTGTCATAGCTAGTGGTTAAAATCATTCACGGGGCATTCGTATGGGTTCTAGACACCAATTACAGTTTAAAATATGGATACTTATAAGTTATTGGTCATAGCTAGTGGTTATAATGGTTCACGGGCCATTCATATGGGCTATGAACGTTAATTACGGTTTAACAAGGATACTTATAGGTTATTGGTCGAACCTAGTGGTTATAATGGTTCACGGGCCATTCGTATGGACTATCGACGCTAATTTCGATTTAACAAGGATACTTATATGTTATTGGTCGAAGCTAGTGGTTATAATGGTTCAAGGGCCATTCGTATGGGTTATCGACACCAATTAAGGTTTAAAATGGATACTTATAAGTTATTGGTCATGGCTAGTGGTCAAAATGATTCACGGGGCATTTGTATGGGTTCTAGACACCAATTACAATTTAAAAAATGGATACTTATAGGTAATTGATCATAGCTAGTGGTTATAATGGTTCACGGGCCATTCGTAAGGGTAATGGACACTACTTAAGGTTTAAAATGGATACTTATAGGTTACTGGTCATAGCTAGTGGTCAAAATCATTCACGGGGCACTCATATGGGTTCTAGACACGAATTACAGTTTAAAAATGGATACTTATAGGTTATTGGTCATAGCTAGTGGTCAAAATTGTTCATGGGGCATTCGTATGGGTTCTAGACACCAGTTACAGTTTAAAAAATGGATACTTATACGTTATTGGTCGTAGCTATTGGTTATAATGGTTCACGGGCCATTCGTAGGGGCTATGGTCGTTAATTACAGATTAACAAGGATACTTATAGGTTATTGGTCGAAACTAGTGGTTATACTGGTTCACGGGCCATTCTTATGGGCTATGGACGCTAATTACGTTTAACAAGGATACTTATAAGTTATTAGTTCTAGCTAGTGCTTATAATGGTTCACAGGCCATTCGTATGGGTAATGGACACCAATTAAGGTTTAAAACGGATACTTATAGGTTATTTGTCATAGCTAGTGGTCAAAAACATTCACGGGGTCGTATGGGTTCTAGGAACCAATTACAGTTTAAAAAATGGATACTTATAGGTTATTGGTCATAGCTAGTGCTTATAATGGTTTACGGGGCATTCGTATGGGTTCTAGACACCAATTACAATTTAACAAATGCATACTTATATGTTATTGGTTATAGGTAGTGGTTATTATGGTTCATGGGCCATTCGTATGGGTAATTGACACCAATTAACGTTTAAAATGGATACTTATAGGTTATTGGTCATAGCTAGTGGTTATAATGGTTCAAGGGCCATTTGTATGGGTTATCAACACCAACTACAGTTTAAAAATGGATACTTATAGGTTATTGGTTATAGCTAGTTGTTATAATGGTTCACGGGCTATTCGTAGGGGTTATCGACACCAATTAAGGTTTATAATGGATACTTATTGGTTATTGGTCATAGCTAGTGGTCAAAATCATTCACGGGGCCTTCGTATGGGTTCTAGACACCAATTACAATTTAAAAAATGGATACTTATAGGTTATCAGTCATAGCTAGTGGTTATAATGGTTCACGGGCCATTCGTATGGTCTATGGACGCTCATTACGGTTTAACAAGGATACTTATAGGTTATTGGTCGTAGCTACTGTTTATAATGGTTCACGGGCCATTTGTATGGGTAATGAACACCAATTAAGATTTAAAATGGATACTCATAGGTTATTGGTCGAAGCTAGTGGTCAAAATCATTCTCGGGCCATTTGTATGGGTAATGGACAACAATTACAGTTTAAAAAATGGATACTTATAGGTTATTGGTCATAGCTAGTGGTTATAATCAATCACGGGGCATTCGTATGGAGTCTAGACACCAATTACAGTTTAAAAATTGGATACTTATAGGTTATTGGTCATAGCTAGTGGTTATAATGGTTCACGGGCCATTCGTATGGGTTGTCAACACCAATTACAGTTTAAAGAATGGATACTTATAGGTTATTGGTCGTAGCTAGTGGTTATAATGGTTCACGGGCCATTCGTATTGGCTATGGACGCCAATCACGGTTTAACATGGACACTTATAGGTTATCGGTCATAGCTAGTGGATATAATGGTTCACGGGCTATTCGTATGGGTTATCGACACCAATTAAGGTTTAAAATGGATACTTATAGGTTATTTGTCATAGCTAGTGGTTAAAATCATTCACGGGGCATTCGTATGGGTTCTAGACACCAATTTCAGTTTAAAATATGGATACTTATAAGTTATTGGTCATAGCTAGTGGTTATAATGGTTAACGGGCATTCATATGGGCTATGAACGTTAATTACGGTTTAACAAGGATACTTATAGGTTATTGGTCGAACCTAGTGGTTATAATGGTTCACGGGCCATTCGTATGGACTATCGACGCTAATTTCGATTTAACAAGGATACTTATAGGTTATTGGTCGAAGCTAGTGGTTATAATGGTTCAAGGGCCATTCGTATGGGTTATCGACACCAATTAAGGTTTAAAATGGATACTTATAAGTTATTGGCCTTGGCTAGTGGTCAAAATGATTCACGGGGCATTTGTATGGGTTCTAGACACCAATTACAATTTAAAAAATGGATACTTATAGGTAATTGGTCATAGCTAGTGGTTATAATGGTTCACGGGCAATTCGTAAGGGTGATGGACACCACTTAAGGTTTAAAATGGATACTTATAGGTTATTGGTCATAGCTAGTGGTCAAAATCATTCACGGGGCATTCGTATGGGTTCTAGACACGAATTACAGTTTAAAAATGGATACTTATAGGTTATTGGTCATAGCTAGTGGTCAAAATTGTTCATGGGGCATTCGTATGGGTTCTAGACACCAGTTATAGTTTAAAAAATGGATACTTATACGTTATTGGTCATAGCTATTGGTTATAATGGTTCACGGGCCATTCATATGGGCTATGGTCGTTAATTACAGATTAACAAGGATACTTATAGGTTATTGGTCGAAACTAGTGGTTATACTGGTTCACGGGCCATTCTTATGGGCTATGGACGCTAATTACGGTTTAACAAGGATACTTATAAGTTGTTAGTCCTAGCTAGTGGTTATAATAGTTCACGGGCCATTCGTATGGGTAGTGGCCACCAATTAAGGTTTAAAACGGATACTTATAGGTTATTTGTCATAGCTAGTGGCCAAAAACGTTCACGGGGTCGTATGGGTTCTAGACACCAATTACAGTTTAAAAAATTGATACTTATAGGTTATTGGTCCCAGCTAGTGGTTATAATGGTTTACGGGGCATTCTTATGGGTTCTAGACACCAGTTACAATTTAACAAATGCATACTTATAGGTTATTGGTTATAGGTAGTGGTTATTATGGTTTATGGGCAATTCGTATGGGTAATTGACACCAATTAAGGTTTAAAATGGATACTTATAGGTTATTGGTCATAGCTAGCGGTTAAAATCGTTCATGGGGCATTCTTATGGGTTCTAGACACCAATTACAGTTTAAAAAATGGATACTTATAGGTTATTAGTCATAGCTAGTGGATATAATGGTTCAAGGGCCCTTTGTATGGGTTATCAGCACCAACTACAGTTTAAAAATGGATACTTATAGGTTATTGGTTATAGCTAGTGGTTATAATGGTTCACGGGCCATTCGTATGGGTAATGGATGCTAATTACGGTTTAACAAAGATACTTATAGGTTATTGGTCGAAACTAGTGGCTATAATGGTTCACGGGCCATTCGTACGGGCTATGGACGCTAATTAGGGTTTAACAAGGATACTTATAGGTTATTGGTCGTAGCTAGTGTTTATAATGGTTTACGGGTTATTCGTATGGGTAATGGACAACAATTAAGGCTTAAGATGAGTACTTATAGGTTATTGGTCGAAGCTAGTGATTATAATGGTTCATGGGCCATTCGTATGGGTAATGGACACCAATTACGGTTTAAAATGGATATATATAGGTTATTGGTCATACCTAATGGTAAAAATCGTTCACGGGACATTCGTATGGGTTCTAGACGCCAATTACAGTTTAAAAAATGGATACTTATAGGTTATTGCTCATAGCTAGTGGTTAACAAAATGGAGTCATAACTAGTGGTGAAAATCGTTCACGGGGCATTCGTATGGGTTCTAGATACCAATTAAAATTTAAAAAATGGATACTTATAGGTTATTGGTCATAGCCAGTGGTCAAAATCATTCAAGGGGCATTCGTATGGGTTCTAGTCACCAATTACAGTTTAAAAAATGGATACTTATAGGTTATTGGTCGAAGCTAGTGGTTAATAATGGTTCACGGGCCATTCGTATGGGCAATGGACGCTAATTACGGTTTAACAAGGATACTTATAGGTTATTGGTCGAAGCTAGTGGTTATAATGGTTCACGGGCCATTCATATGGTCTATGGACGCTCATTACAGTTTAACAAGGATACTTATAGGTTATTGGTCGTAGCTAGGGTTTATAATGGTTCACGGGCCATTCGTATGGGTAATGGACACCAATTAAGGTTTAAAATGGATACTTACAGGTTATTGGTCGAAGCTAGTGGTCAAAATCGTTCACGGCCCATTCGTATGGGTAATGTGTTGGATTATGGTGGGTTCAAAACGCAGCGGAAGAAAGAATTTTAAAATTAAAGTTTAACCACCACAATCCACCAAGGACCATATCTCTAAACCGAAAAATGCAACAAAGAAAGGAGAGAACATCATACCCTTGAAGACACCCGCAAGAATGATGATGTTGATGAGTGGATGAAGGTCACGAGTTGGTACCCCTCTACCGTTGATCCACACCGAGTTACCGTTCCTTTCAAGCCGCTAACCCAACACCGTAAAACTCAAGATCTTCTTAGTTTTTCGGTGAACTAACACTTGTATATTTTGAGAGAGAAGTTATGAAACCCCTTAGCCTTATTTCTGCCATGAAGATGATGTATTTAAGGCCACCAAAACGTGCACAAGGTTGTGGCAAAGAGTCAACATCATCTCTACACGAATTGGACCATAAAGTTGTCAAATAGAAAAGAAGCACCTACTAGTGGAAGAGTAATTATTAAGTCTCCATGCATTGGACCATCAAATGGTCCAATCACATCTTTCAATAAAGTCTTCCATCCATTAACTAAGAGTCTCCCATATTAAACATGGGTCTTCCTTATTAACGGAGCTGCAGTAGGGGCAGCAGTAACTGAGCAGCAGTAGTAGGGGCATCAGTAGTAACTGATCAGCAGTAACTGAGCATCAGTAGTAGGGGCATCAGTAGTAACTGATCAACAGTAACTGAGCAACAGTAGTAGGGGCATCAGTAGTAACTGATCAGCAGTAACTGAGCATCAGTAGTAGGGGCATCAGTAGTAACTGATCAGCACTAACTGAGCATCAGTAGTAGGGGCATCAGTAGTAACCGATCAGCAGTACTGAGCAACAGTAGTAACTGAGCAGTCCCTTATTAACTAAGGTTCTACCTTATTAACTAAGGTTCTACCTTATTAACTAAGGTTACCCCTTATTAATTCTCTCATATAATCAAGTGTATTCGGAAAGGAATTCCCCCGGTGTGTGACCCGATAGGCTCGTGTATTATCAGCCATGATATCCGAACGCGTGTGTCGGTGGGCCTGATTCTAACAAACTCCCAATTGCACACGACGCGACGTGTTTTATGTATCACAAACAAAGCGCGGCCCTAGCTAGGCATCTTTGTCCCTAAGTCAACATGAGTTTGTCATCCACGACAACGACAATTACCAATCATATTAATGATGGTCCTATAGATATGTGATCATATCATCCCTTTGTACACGATATCCTTGTGAACACGAGACATGGATTAATGTCGTCATTCTCCAGATCGTTCACGATTATGTTTCTCGATCTATTATTTATTGGTGACCAAAATGAGTTGTAATTGAACCACTTTCAATATAACTCAAGCATGGCCATGCTTTTGGGTGTCAGCGCTAAATCATCGAGGGGCCCATGGATATCTCTCTTCATTGAGGTACAAATCCTTTTGACTACATAGTCCCTCCACATAAGTTATCCTTACCCAAATAAGCCCCTTATAACGGCCATTTACGAACCGCGTTAGAGCATTAATCTAAGTAAAGTAAACTAATACTTTGGAATCTCATGAATCTCTGGTCTAAGGATGAAAATGATACTCCCGAGTTACTTGTGACAGTTTCCATGAAGTAAACTTGGGTGTGGGTCTCCAGTCACTTGAAACTCATTTCAAGCACAGGCAATTGTTGCGTCTATATCTCATAACCAACACATTGCCTCAGTCTTCATTCATAACTTACTTCCATTTAAGTATGACTGACTGTGGATGTTTAGATATAAATCTAGGAAGTGTTTAAACATGCAAAGATGGAACACAATAAAGAGTTTGAAAGTAACTGCAACACGCATATGTAAAGACATATTTATACATCAGTACAATCAAAAATTACAATACTGCTTTAAGTTCCCAAAACTAATCATCAAATTCAAACTAAAACAGTACTCAAGCTAAGTCACTGGCTAATCTCACACCTATTCCTCTAGTGTGAGAATCGTGTACAGCCTGTGACAACGACTTAGTAAACGGATCGGCAAGATTCTCTTCCGATACTACTCTGCTTATGATAACATCACCACTTTCTATCTTATCTCTGATAACGTGGTATTTACGAGCAATATGCCTCGTTCTTTTGTGAGCTCTAGCTTCCTTAGCTAAGGCTACCACACCATCATTGTCACAAAATATTTCAATGGGGTCGGCAATGCTAGGGACAACTACCAAGTCATTGATGAATTTCCTCATCCACACAGCTTCTTTTGCAGCTTCGCTTGCTGCAATGTATTCTGATTCTGTCGTGGAATCAGCAACTGTGTCTTGCTTGGAGCTCCTCCAGCTCACAGCACCACCATTCAATAGGAATACATAACCCGATTGCGATCTGAAATCATCCCTATCAGTTTGGAAGCTTGCGTCTGTGTATCCAACTACACACAATTCTTCCATATCACCATATACCAAGAACATATCCTTCATTCTTCGAAGATATTTCAAGATGTTCTTGACGGCTATCCAATGAGCTTCTCCAGGGTTTGCCTGATATCTACTTGTCACGCTCAACGCACATGATACATCAGGTCTTGTGCATAGCATGGCGTACATGATAGATCCAAGTGCCGAAGCATAAGGGATCTTCTTCATTACGTCACTTTCCTTATCGGAACTTGGACATTGAGCCTTGCTCAAAGTCACTCCATGCAACATAGGAAGATTTCCTTTCTTGGAGTCTTCCATTCTAAACCGCTTTAGAACTTTGTCAATATATGCACTTTGACTCAACCCGAGAAGTCTTTTAGATCTATCTCGATAGATCTTAATTCCCAAGATGTACGCTGCATTTCCTAAGTCCTTCATTGCAAAACATTTTCCAAGAATGTCTTGACATCACTCAAAATCGGAATGTCATTCCCAATGAGTAAGATGTCATCAACATATAGGACTATGAATACAATTGCGCTCCCACTAGCCCTGAAGTATACACAAGGTTCATCTTTACTTTTAGAGAATCCAAATTCCTTGATTTTCTCATCAAAGCAAAGATTCCAACTTCGAGATGCTTGCTTAAGTCCATAAATGGACTTCTTAAGCTGACAGACTTTATTAGGATAATTGGGATGTAAAAAACCCTCAGGTTGTTTCATATATACCTCTTCTGAAAGCTTCCCGTTAAGGAAGGCGGTTTTTACATCCATTTGCCAAATTTCGTAATCATGAAAGGCGGCAATAGCCAAAAGTATCCTGATAGATTTCAACATAGCCACTGGGGAAAAGGTTTCATCATAGTCAACACCATGGGTTTGAGTGAAGCCTTTTGCGACCAGTCGTGCTTTGAAAGTATCAATTTGTCCATCCATGCCGGTCTTTACTTTATAGACCCATTTACACCACACAAGCTTATAACTGGGTGTAGGATCAACCAGTTCCCATACTTGGTTGTCCTTCATGGATTGTATCTCGACTTCCATTGCATCTCTCCATTTGTCAGACTCTGGGCCTGCCATCGCTTCCTGGTAGGTAGAGGGTTCATCATGATCCCCTAGTAACTCGCTACCCTCAGATATGAGAAACCCATATCTCTCTGGTTCAGTGCGAGGTCTACCAGATCTACGAAGAGATAATGGTGGAACGTCAGTTTCTACCGCATCCTCTTGATCGGTACCAACCTCTTGAGGTTGTGTGCTAGTGCCAACATTAGGTAGTTCATTGGATATATCTTGAGTTTCCTCAAGATCTATATGCTTCCCACTAGGTTCCTTGGATAACAGTTCTCTTTCAAGAAAGACTGCCCTTTGAGCAACAAATACCTTGTTCTCGGTAGGTTTGTAAAACAAATATCCAAGTCCCGTTTTATGATATCCAATGAAATAACACTTTTCAGAACGGGGTTCTAGTTTGTCATCTACCTCACGCTTCACGTAGGCTAGACAACCCCAAACTCTTAGATAGGATAGTGGAGGTTTACTCCCATGCCATATCTCGAAAGGTGTCTTTTCTACCTTCTTGGTTGGTACGAGATTAAGAAGCTTGCACGCCGTTTCTAGAGCGTATCCCCAAAAACTTATAGGTATTTGGGTTCTTACCATCATTGATCGAACCATGTCAAGTAATGTTCGATTTCTCCTCTCGGCGACTCCATTCAATTGTGGAGTCCTAGGAAGCGTTAATTGTGAGACAATCCCACAATTCTTAAGATGGTCAATAAACTCTAGATTAAGATACTCTCTGCCTCTATCAGATCGAAGTATCTTGATTGATTTGCCCAATTGGTTTTCAACTTCGTTTTGGAATGTCTTGAACACCTCAATGGTTTCTGACTTATGTTTAATCAAGTAAACATATCCAAACCTACTATAGTCATCTATAAAGGTTATGAAGTATCTACAATTATTCCTTGTAAGGTGTTTAAAAGGACCACACACATCGGTGTGTATAATGTCTAATAAACCCTTAGCCCTCTCACTAACACCGGTGAAGGGAGCTTTAGTCATCTTGCCTAATAAGCAAGATTCACATACATCATTTGAACCATTTTCAAATGATTCCAAGTATCCAATTGCTTGAAGCTTGGAGATGCGAGTCTTGTTTATATGGCCAAGACGACTATGCCATAAGGATAATTTATCTAAAGTATCTTTGGATGTAGAACCAATTTGCATGATTGATCTTTTGTTGCTAACATGTGCTATCACCTCATAAATGCCATGAGATGGTAAAGCATTAAAATAATAAGTACTATCTTTAAGACAAGAAATAGAACCATTGTTATTAAAGGAAAATACAAAACCATCGTCATAGAATGCATGAAAAGAAATAATGTTTCTTGCCACATGAGGCGAATAACGAACATTTTTCAACAAAATAAAGGAACCAGATTTAAAGGACAACTTCACGTTTCCTTGAGCTTCAACAGGGACAACATACTTGTTTCCCATGATGAGATCTTGTTCCCCTCTTTTCAACTTCTCACTTTCCAATAGCACCTGAAATTTGTTACAAATATGAGTGCCACAACCGGTGTCTAAGACCCAGTTTTGCGAAGTAGAAGTTTGATAGAGTTCAATCATGTACATACCCTGCTTTGAGGTACCTCCAACTCCTTTAGCTTTTAGCTTGTTGAGTTCCTCAAGGTATGTTGGGCAACTACGGCGGAAATGCCCCTTTTTCCCGCAATAGAAGCAGTCTGCATCTTCCGGTGTCTTGGCTTGAGGAACCTCTCCTTTAGCCATCTTTACCGAAGTAGGCTAAGGCTTGGATGCACCAACCTTGCCTTTACCCTTACCTTTAGAGGTTGGGGTGGACTTCTTCTTCTTGGAAACCTTTCCTTCTCGAATTGCAAGGACGGAATGTGATGGGTTGGGCTTTCTTTTGGTCATGGTAGACTCGGCGGTCTTCAACATACCATGAAGCTCCATGATGGACTTGTCCATCCCATGCATATGATAGTTCATTACAAACTGTTCATATGATGTAGGAAGTGACCTAAGGATTAAATCCACGGCCAATTCCTTCCCAATGGAGAAGCCTAACTTCTCCAAACGTTCCACGTTTGCTTTCATGCACAACACGTGAGCGCTCACATCCCCGACTTCGAGGAGTTTACAATCAAGCACATTCTTGAGGCACTCGTACCGCTCTAGCTTTGCTTGTTGTTGGAACATGTCCTGCAACTGGTTAATAAGCTCATAAGCGTACAAATGATCCATTTGCTTTTGCAAATCAGGAGTCATTGTGCTCAACATTAGACATGAAACGTCCTCATTTTCTTTCATGAGACGTTCATGAGCATCGTGTGCTGCTTGAATTCCATCCTCCCCTGGTTCATCGGGAAGAGGTCCTTCAATAACGTGCATCTTTCCTTCATGGCGGAGAACAAGCTTTAGTTGTCTCTCCCAATCAAGGAAATTTGCACCATTGAGTTTCTCCTTTTCAAGGAAAACTCTTAAAGAAACATTGGTGGTGGTGGTGGGGGTTTGAAGATGCCATCTATTAAATAGCAAAGTAGTTTTAGTTAGTTTGATGGGTCCTTGTAAATATATTACCCAAAATATTTTATATTTAACAAGGGCTAAGAATCCATATTTCACAATACATTATGACGGGTATGCCGCGGATCATAATGTAAAACTATTTCCGGTGGTATCTATTGTACCATTGTAATCACCATATTATACTAATGCCATATTGTCCAATTGTACCAATACCATATTGTACCAATTGTACCAATAATCATATTGTACCAATTGTACCAATAAGCATATTGTACCAACTGTACCAGTTGCATTTATCTTGTACCAATTGTGACTTACAACTCTTAGCTTCTTGCGGGATCCCTTGACAACCATTGTGTCAATTGGCATGTTTGATCCCTACATGCACTAACCTCAAATCAAATCTTAAATGTCTCGGTTTCGCTCGACAATCATTTAAAACCTAATTTGAAGTTTGTAAATCGACCATCTAGATTCACGATAATTCCATTACCAAATTGGCTCGGTTTCGCTCGACAACCAACTTAGATAAGGAGCTTATACTCACCTTCATCATGCTTTACAAGGCACGGCTCGGTTTCGCTCGACAATCGACCTTGCTCCACATGACTTAAGTGGTGACATCCAATGGATAGTGCAAGACTTACATTTTGTGAGAAATCCTACAAATCATCCAACATGATACGCGGTGAAACACTTTGACTATAATGGTTCGGCTAATGCACGACGACCAATCATAGAAAAATGATTCACACTCACCTTCCACACTGTCCATTCAAAGATCGGCTCGGCTAATGCACGACAACCGACTTTGTTTAGCAAGATTTGGGTGGCGTCATCATTTGGACAATATAAATGATATTCTCTAAAAAAAGGGTTTTTGTTTCTTTTAAGTTTCGATTAATTACTTTTGTGACAAAATCATTTTTCACCTTTTAATTAATCCCTTTTAAAATTTTGATTAATTACTTTTGTGACAAAAACATTTTTCACCTTTTAATTAATCTCTTTTAAAATTTTGACTAATTACTTTTGTGACAAAAACATTTTTCACCTTTTAAATATCTATAGCGAGTGATTTAATTAAACCATTTTTAATTAATCTACTTATTTATTTAACATTGCAAAAATCTAACAACCAAGCAAATAAATAAACATCACACGCATACAACATAAAATTGGTAACCATGCCCAAATCCTATGCGTTTTTCCCGTGAGCCAACCCGGGAAAAACAAGGTCAACTATGGACAAATAATGACCTTCCATGTGAGCTCCCACTAAATCCGCCGTCTCCATTAGACTTCATCGAATCCAAGGTTTCCTAGACATCACTTCATGATTCCATTTGGTTGTCTTTTGATCTTCATTCTACAAGTACATAGAAAATATAGAAATGGCTAACAAGCCACGAAATCCTATTAACTAGTACAAATACAAATGAAAATCAATGGCATGCAAGCCATAATTAATAAATATTACATACCAAAATTAATAGATTATTAATTACAGACCATTGTGACAAAGTCACCAAATGAATAACAACCAAACACGCGACACAAGGTCAAGGGCATGATGGTTACCAATCTACTAGCTACTACATACATGAAAGCTAAAATGGTGTGCCAAAAACCATTGATAAATATTTTGACAAAGATTCGAAATCAAACACTCAAGGCACAAAGAATCTTTGTATGTATTAAAATACATACATCAACACAAATATATGCATGCATGCATTTCATGCCAAAATCTTGACAAGCATATAAGTGTGTGAGTCAAAATATTATGGGTTTAGCAAAGATGTACTCCAAGAGCACATGCATGGCTAAAAACCCGAAATCTAATATATGGCAAAACCGATCCGCAAATCGTTTTTCAAGCCCGAAATGTGCAAGAATCGGGTAGAGTAGGCTCTGATACCACTGTTGGATTACGGTGGGTTCAAAACGCAGCGGAAGAAAGAATTTTAAAATTAAAGTTTAACCACCACAATCCACCAAGGACCATATCTCTAAACCGAAAAATGCAACAAAGAATGGAGAGAACATCATACCCTTGAAGACACCCGCAAGAATGATGATGTTGATGAGTGGATGAAGGTCACGAGTTGGTTCCCCTCTACCATTGATCCACACCGAGTTACCGTTCCTTTCGAGCCGCTAACCCAACATCGTAAAACTCAAGATCTTTTTAGTTTTTTGGTGAACTAACACTTGTATATTTTGAGAGAGAAGTTATGAAACCCCTTAGCCTTATTTCTGCCATGAAGATGATGTATTTAAGGCCACCAAAACGTGCACAAGGTTGTGGCAAAGAGTCAACATCATCTCTACACGCATTGGACCATAAAGTGGTCCAATAGAAAAGAAGCACCTACTAGTGGAAGAGTAATTATTAAGTCTCCATGCATTGGACCATCAAATGGTCCAATCACGTCTTTCAATAAAGTCTTCCATCCAATAACTAAGAGTCTCCCATATTAAACATGGGTCTCCCTTATTAACGGAGCCGCAGTAGGGGCAGCAGTAACTGAGCAGTAGTAGTAGGGGCATCAGTAGTAGGGGCATCAGTAGTAACTGATCAGCAGTAACTGAGCATCATTAGTAGGGGCATCAGTAGTAACTGATCAACAGTAACTGAGCATCAGTAGTAGGGGCATCAGTAGTAACTGATCAGCAGTAACTTAGCATCAGTAGTAGGGGCATCAGTAGTAATTGATCAGTAGTAACTGAGCATCAGTAGTAGGGGCATCAGTAGTAACTGATCAGCGGTAACTGAGCATCAGTAGTAGGGGCATCAGTAGTAACTGATCAGCAGTAACTGAGCATCAGTAGTAGGGGCATCAGTAGTAACTGATCAGCAGTAACTGAGCATCAGTAGTAGGGGCATCAGTAGTAACTGATCAGCAGTAACTGAGCATCAGTAGTAGGGGCATCAGTAGTAGGGACATCAGTAGTAACTAAGCAGTCCCTTATTAACTAAGGTTCTACCTTATTAACTAAGGTTACCCCTTATTAATTCTCTCATATAATCAAGTGTATTCGGAAAGGAATTCCCCCGGTGTGTGACCTGATAGGCTCGTGTATTATCAGCCGTGATACCCGAACGCGTGTGTCGGTGGGCACGATTCTAACATAATGGGCACCAATTATAGTTTAAAAAATGGATACTTATAGGTAATTGGTCATAGCTAGTGGTTATAATGGTTCACTGGCCATTTGTATGGGTTATCAACACCAATTACAGTTTAAAGAATGGATACTTATAGGTTATTGGTCGTAGCTAGTGGTTATAATGGTTCACGGGCCATTCGTATGGGCTATGGACGCCAATTACGGTTTAACATGGATACTTATAGGTTATCGGTCATAGCTAGTGGTAATAATGGTTCACGGGCCATTCATATGGGTTATCGACACCAATTAAGGTTTAAAATGGATACTTATAGGTTATTTGTCATAGCCAGTGGTAATCATTCACGGGGCATTCGTATGGGTTCTAGACACAAATTACAGTTTAAAATATGGATACTTATAAGTTATTGGTCATAGCTTGTGGTTATAATGGTTCACGGGCCATTCGTATGGGCTATGAACGTTAATTACGGTTTAACAAGGATACTTAGATGTTATTGGTCGAACCTAGTGGTTATAATGGTTCACGGGCCATTCGTATGGACTATCGACGCTAATTACGGTTTAACAAGGATACTTATAGGTTATTGGTCGAAGCTAGTGGTTATAATGGTTCACGGGCCATTCGTATGTGTAACGGACACCAATTAATGTTTAAAATGGATACTTATAGGTTATTGGTCATAGCTAGTGGTCAAAATCGTTCACAGGTCATTCGTATGAGTTCAAGACACCAATTGCAGTTTAAAAAATGGATATATTGGCTATTTGTCATAGCTAGTGGTCAAAATCGTTCACGGGGCATTCGTATGGGTTCTGGATACCAGTTATAGTTTAAAAATGGATACTTATAGGTTATTGGTTATAGCTATTGGTTATAATGGTTCACGGGCCATTCGTATGTGCTATGGACCCTAATTACTGTTTAACAAGGATACTTATAGGTTATTGGTCGAAACTAGTGGTTATAATGGTTCACGGGCCATTCGTATGGGCTATGGATGCTAATTACAGTTTAACAAGGATACTTTTAGGTTATTGGTCGTAGCTAGGGTTTATAATGGTTCACAGGCCATTCATATGGGCAATGGACACCAATTAAGGTTTAAAATGGATACTTACAGGTTATTGGTCGAAGCTAGTGATTATAATGGTTCACGGGCCATTTGTATGGCTAATAGACACCAATTAAGGTTTAAAATGGATACTTATAGGTTATTGGTCATAGCTAGTGGTCAAAATCATTCACGGGGCATTCATATGGGTTGTAGACACCAATTACAGTTTAAAAAATGGGTACTTTTAGGTTATTGGTCATAGCTAGTGGTTATAATGGTTCACGGGCCATTTGTATGGGTTATCAACACCAATTATAGTATAAAGAGAGGATACTTAGAGGTTATTGGATATAGCTAGTGGCTATAATGGTTCACGGGCCATTCGAATGGGCTATGGACGCCAATTATGGTTTAACATGGATACTTATAGGTTATTTGTCATAGCTAGTGGTTAAAATCATTCACGGGGCATTCGTATGGGTTCTAGACACCAATTAGAGTTTAAAATATGGATACTTATAAGTTATTGGTCATAGCTAGTGATTCTAATGGTTCACGGGCCATTCCTATGGGCTATGAATGCTAATTACGGTTTAACAAGGATACATATAGGTTATTGTTCGAAGCTAGTGGTTATAATGGTTCACGAGCCATTCGTGTGTGTAATGGACACCAATTAATGTTCAAAATGTATACTTATAGGTTATTGGTCATAGCTAGTGGTCAAAATCGTTCACGGGGCATTCGTATGAGTTCTAGACACCAATTAAAGTTTAAAAAAATGGATATTTGGCTTATTGGTCTTAGCTGGTGGTCAAAATCGTTCACGTGGCATTCGTAGGGGTTCTAGACACCAATTACAGTTTAAAAATGGATACTTTTAGGTTATTGGTCATAGCTAGTGGTTAACAAAATGGATACTTATAGGTTATTGGTTATAGCTAGTGATTATAATGGGTCACGGGTCATTCGTATGGGCTATGGACGCTAATTACGGTTTAACAACGATAGTTATAGGTTCTTGGTTAAAGCTAGTTTTATAATGGTTCACGGGCCACTCTTATGGGTAATGGACACCAATTAAGGTTTAAAATGGATACTTATAGGTTATTGGTCTTAGCTAGTGGTCAAAATCGTTCACGGGGCATTCGTATGGGTTCTAGTCATGAATTAGAGTTTAAAAAATGGATACTTATATGTTATTGGTCATAGCTAGTGGTTATAATTGTTCACGGGCCATTTGTACGGGTTATCAACACCAATTACAGTTTAAAAAATGGATACATATAGGTTATTGGTTATAGTTAGTGGTTATAATGGTTCACGGGCCATTCGTATGGGTTAACGACACCAATTAAGGATTAAAATGGATACTTATTGGTTATTGGTCATAGCTAGTGGTCAAAATCATTCACGGGGCATTCGTATGGGTTCTAGACACCAATTACAATTTAAAAAATGGATACTTATAGGTTATCGGTCATAGCTAGTAGTTATAATGGTTCACGGGCCATTCGTATGGGTAATGGACACCAATTAAGGTTTAAAATGGATACTTATAGGTTATTGGTCATAGCTCGTGGTCAAAATCATTCACGGGGCATTCGTATGAGTTCTAGACACCAATTACATTTTAAAAAATGGATATATAGGTTATTGGTCATAGCTAGTGGTCAAAATCGTTCACGGGGCATTCGTATGGGTTCTAGAAACCAATTATAGTTTAAAAAATGGATACTTATAGGTTATTGCTCATAGCTAGTGGTTAACAAAATGGATACTTATAGGTATTGGTTATAGCTAGTGATTATAATGGCTCACAGGTCATTCGTATGGGGTATGAAGGCTAGTTACTGTTTAACAACGATACTTATAGGTTATTGGTCGTAGCTAGTGGTTATAATGGTTTACGGGGCATTCGTATGGGTTCTAGATGCCAATTACAATTTAAAAAATGCATACTTATAGGTTATTGGTTATGAGTAGTGGTTATAATGGTTCACGGGCCATTCGTATGGGCTATGGACGCTAATTACGGTTTAACAAGGATTCTTATAGGTTATTGGTAGAAGCTAGTCGTTATAATATTTCACGTGCCATTCTTATGGGTAATGGACACCAAATAAGGTTTGAAATGGATAATTATAGGTTATAGGTCATAGCTAGTGGTCAAAATCGTTCATGGGGCATTCTTATGGGTTCTAGACACCAATTACAGTTTAAAAAATGGATACTTATAGGTTATTGGTCATATCTAGTGGTTATAATGGTTCACGGGCCATTTGTATGGGTTATTAACACCAATTACAGTTTAAAAATGGATACTTATAGGTTATTGGTTATAGCTAGTGGTTATAATGGTTCACGGGCCATTCGTATAGGTAATTGACGCTAATTATGGGTTATTTGTCGAAACTAGTGGTTATAATGGTTCAGGGGCCATTCGTATGGGCTATGGACGCCAATTATGGTTTAACAAGGATACTTATAAGTTATTGGTCATAGCTACTATTTATAATGGTTCACGGGTTATTCGTATGGGTAATGGACACAAATTAAGGTTTAAAATGGGTACTTATAGGTTATTGGTCGAAGCTAGTGATTATAATGGTTCACGGGCCATTCGTATGGGTAATGGACACCAATTAAGGTTTAAAATGTTTATTTATATGTTATTGGTCATAGCTAGTGGTAAAAATCGTTCACGGGACATTCGTATGGGTTCTAGACGCCAATTATAGTTTAAAATATTGATGCTTATAGGTTATTGCTCATAGCTAGTGGTTAACAAAATGGATACTTATAAATTATTGTTTAAAGCTAGTGATTATAATGGCTCACAGGTCATTCGTATGGGCCATGGACGCTAATTACGCTAATCACGGGTCGTAGCTAGTGGTTATAATGGTTCACAGGCCATTTGTATGGGTAATGGACAACAATTAAGGTTTCAAATAGATACTTATAGGTTATTGGTCATAGCTAGTGGTCAAAATCATTTACGGGGCATTCGTATGGGTTCTAGAGACCAATTACCGTTTAAAAATGGATACTTATAGGTTATTGGTCATAGCGAGTGGTTATAATGGTGTACGGGCCATTTGTATGAGTTATAAACACCAATTAAAATTTAAAAAATGCATACTTATAGGTTATTGGTTATAGCATGTGGTTATAATGGTTCACGGGCCATTCGTATGGGCTATGGACGCTAATTACGGTTTAACAAGGGTACTTATAGGTTATTGGTCGAAGCTATTGTTTATAAAGGTTCACGGGCAATTCGTATGAGTATTGGATACCAATTAAGGTTTAAAATGGATACTTATAGGTTATTGGTCGAAGCTAGTGGTCAAAATCATTCTCAGGCCATTCGTATGCGTTCTAGACACCAATTACAATTTAAAAAATGGATACCTATAGGTTATTGGTCATAGCTTGTGGTTATAATGGTTCACGGGCCATTCATATGGGTAATGAACACTAATTAAGGTTTAAAATGAATACTTATAGGTTATTGGTCATAACTAGTGGTTAAAATCGTTCATGGGGCATTCGTATGGGTTGTAGACACCAATTACAGTTTAAAATATGGATATTTATAAGTTTTTGGTCATAGCTAGTGGTTATAATGGTTCACAGGCCATTCGTATGGGTAATGGACACCAATTAACGTTTAAAATGGATACTTATAGGTTATTGGTCATAACTAGTGGTGAAAATTGTTCACGGGGCATTCGTATGGGTTCTAGAAACCAATTAAAATTTAAAAAATGGATACTTATAGGTTATTGGTCATAGCGAGTGGTCAAAATCATTCAAGGGGCATTCGTGTGGGTTCTAGTCACCAATTACTGTTTAAAAAATGGATACTTATAGGTTATTGGTCGAAGCTAGCGGTTATAATGGTTCACGGGCCATTCGTATGGGCTATGGACGGTAATTACGGTTTAACAAGGATACTTATAGGTTATTGGTCGGAGCTAGTGGTTATAATGGTTCACGGGCCATTCGTATGGTCTATGGACACTCATTACGGTTTAACAAGGATCCTTATAGGTTATTGGCCGTAGCTAGGGTTTATAATGGTTCACGGGACAATCGTATGGGTAATGGACACCAATTAAGGTTTAAAATGGATACTTACATGTTATTGGTCGAAGCTAGTGGTCAAAATCGTTCACGGGCCATTCGTATGGGTAATGGACACCAATTATAGTTGAAAAAATGGATACTTATAGGTTATTGGTCATAGCTAGTGGTTATAATGGTTCACGGGCCATTCGTATGGGTTATCAACACCAATAACAGTTTAAAGAATGGATACTTATAGGTTATTGGTCGTAGCTAGTGGTTATAATGGTTCACGGGCCATTCGTACGGGCTATGGACGCCAATTACGGTTTAACATGGATACTTATAGGTTATCGGTCATAGCTAGTGGTTATAATGGTTCACGGGCCATTCATATGGGTTATCGACACCAATTAAGGTTTACAATGGATACTTATAGGTTATTTGTCATAGCTAGTGGTAATCATTCACGGGGCATTCGTATGGGTTCTAGACACAAATTACAGTTTAAATATGGATACTTATAAGTTATTGGTCATAGCTAGTGGTTATAATGGTTCACGGGCCATTCGTATGGGCTATGAACGTTAATTACGGTTTAACTAGGATACTTATATGTTATTGGTCGAACCTAATGGTTATAATGGTTCACGGGCCATTCGTATGGACTATCGACGCTAATTAGGGTTTAACAAGGATAGTTATAGGTTCACGGGCCATTCGTATGTGTAACGGACACCAATTAATGTTTAAAATGGATACTTATAGGTTATTGGTCATAGCTAGTTGTCCATATCGTTCACGGGGCATTCGTATGAGTTCAAGACACCAATTGCAGTTTAAAAAAATGGATATATGGGCTATTTGTCAAAGCTAGTGGTCAAAATCATTCACGGGGCATTCATATGGGTTCTGGATACCAGTTATAGTTTAAAAATGGATACTTATAGGTTATTGGTTATAGCTATTGGTTATAATGGTTCATGGGCCATTCGTATGTGCTATGGACCCTAATTACTGTTTAACAAGGATACTTATAGGTAATTGGTCGAAACTAGTGGTTATAATGGTTCACGGGCCATTCGTATGGGCTATGGACGCTAATTACGGTTTTACAAGGATACTTATAGGTTATTGGTCGTAGCTAGGGTTTATATTGGTTCACAGGCCATTCATATGGGCAATGGACACCAATTAAGGTTTAAAATGGATAGTTATAGGTTATTGGTCATAGCTAGTTGTCAAAATCATTCACGGGGCATTCGTATGGGTTGTAGACACCAATTACAGTTTAAAAAATGGATACTTATAGGTTATTGGTTATAGCTAGTGGTTATAATGGTTCACGGGCCATTCGTATGGGCTATGGACGCCAATTATGGTTTAACATGGATACTTATAGGTTATTTTTCATAGCTAGTGGTTAAAATCATTCACGGGGCATTCGCATGGGTTCTAGACACCAATTAGAGTTTAAAATATGGATACTTATAAGTTATTGGTCATAGCTAGTGGTTATAATGGTTCACGGGCCATTCCTGTGGGTTATGAACGCGAATTACGGTTTAACAAGGATACATACAGGTTATTTTTCGAAGCTAGTGGTTATAATGGTTCACGAGCCATTCGTATGTGTAATGGATACCAATTAATGTGCAAAATGGATACTTATAGGTTATTGGTCATAGATAGTGGTCAAAATCGTTCACAGGGCATTCGTATGAGTTCTAGACACCAATTACAGTTTAAAAAATGCATATTTGGCTTATTGGTCTTAGTTGGTGGTCAAAATCGTTCACGTGGCATTCGTATGGGTTCTAGACATAAATTACAGTTTAAAAATGGATACTTATAGGTTATTGGTCATAGCTAGTGGTTAACAAAATGGATACTTATAGGTTATTGGTTATAGCTAGTGATTATAATGGCTCACGGGTCATTCGTATGGGCTATGGACGCTAATTACGGTTTAACAACGATACTTATAGGTTATTGGTTGAAGCTAGTGTTATAATGGTTCACATGCCACTCTTATGGGTAATGGACACCAATTAAGGTTTAAAATGGATACTTATAGGTTATTGGTCTTAGCTAGTGGTCAAAATCGTTCACGGGGCATTCGTAAGGGTTCTAGACATGAATTAGAGTTTAAAAAATGGATACTTATATGTTATTGGTCATAGCTAGCTGTTATAATGGTTCACGGGCCATTTGTATGGGTTATCAACACCAATTACAGTTTACAAAATGGATACTTATAGGTTATTGGTTATAGCTAGTGGTCATAATGGTTTACGGGCCATTCGTATGGGTTATCGACACCAATTAAGGTTTAAAATGGATACTTATAGGTTCCTGGTCGTAGCTAGTGGTCAAAATCATTCACGGGGCATTCGTATGGGTTCTAGACACCAAATACAGTTTAAAAAATGGATATATAGGTTATTGGTCATAGCTAGTGGTCAAAATCGTTCACGGGGCATTCGTATGGGTTCTAGAAACCCATTACAGTTTAAAAAATGGATACTTATAGGTTATTGGTCATAGCTAGTGGTTAACAAAATGTTTACTTATAGGTTATTGGTTATAGCTAGTGATTATAATGGCTCACGGGTCATTCGTATGGGCTATGGACGCTAATTACGGTTTAACAACGATACTTATAGGTTATTGGTCGTATCTAGGGTTTATAATGGTTCACGGGCCATTCATATGGGCAATGGACACCAATTAAGGTTTAAAATGGATACTTATAGGTTATTGGTCGAAGCTAGCGATTATAATGGTTCACGGGCTATTCGTCTGGGTAATGGACACCAATTAAGGTTTAAAATGGATACTTATAGGTTATTGGTCATAGCTAGTGGTCACAATCATTCACGGGGCATTCGTATGGGTTCTAGGCACCAATTACAGTTTAAAAAATGGATACTTATAGGTTATTGGTCATAGCTAGTGGTTATAATGGTTCACGGGCCATTTATATGGGTTAGCAACACCAATTACAGTATAAAGAATGGATACTTAGAGGTTATTGGTTATAGCAGTGGTTATAATGGTTCACGGGCCATTCGTATGGGCTATGGACGCCAATTATGGTTTAACATGGATAGTTATAGGTAATTGGGCGTAGCTAGTGGTTAAAATGGTTCACGGGCCATTCATATGGGTTATCGACACCAATTAAGGTTTAAAATGGATACTTATAGGTTATTTGTCTTAGCTAGTGGTCAAAATCATTCACATGGCATTCGTATGGGTTCTAGACACCAATTAGAGTTTAAAATATGGATACTTATAAGTTATTGGTCATAGCTAGTGGTTATAATGGTCCATGGGCCACTCCTATGGGCTATGAACGCTAATTACGGTTTAATAAGGATACATATAGGTTATTGTTCGAAGCTAGTGGTTATAATGGTTCACGAGCCATTCGTATGTGTAATGGACACCAATTAATGTTCAAAATGGATACTTATAGGTTATTGGTCATAGCTAGTGGTCAAAATCATTCACGGGGCATTTGTATGGGTTCTAGACACCAATTAGAGTTTAAAATATGGATACTTATAAGTTCTTGGTCATAGCTAGTGGTTATAATGGTCCACAGGCCATTCCTATGGGCTATGAACGCTAATTACGGTTTAAAAAGGATACATATAGGTTATTGGTCGAAGCTAGTGGTTATAATGGTTCACGAGCCATTCGTATGTGTAATGGACACCAATTAATGTTCGAAATGGATACTTATAGGTTATGTGTCATAGCTAGTGGTCAAAATCGTTCACGAGGCATTCATATGAGTTCTAGACACCAATTACAGTTTAAAAAAATGGATATTTGGCTTATTGGTCTTAGCTAGTGGTCAAAATCGTTCACGTGGCATTCGTATGGGTTCTAGACACCAATTACAGTTTAAAAATGGATACTTATAGGTTATTGGTCATAGCTAGTGGTTAACAAAATGCTTACTTATAGGGGTTATTGGTTATAGCTAGTGATTATAATGGCTCGCGGGTCATTCGTATGGGCTATGGACGCTAATTACGATTTAACAACGATATTTATAGGTTATTGGTCGAAGCTAGTGGTTATAATGGTTCACGGGCCACTCGTATGGGTAATGGACACCAATTAAGGTTTAAAATGGATACTTATAGGTTATTGGTCATAGCTAGTGGTCAAAATCGTTCACGGGGCATTCGTATGGGTTCTAGACATGAATTAGGGTTTTAAAAATGGATACTTATATGTTATTGGTCATAGCTAGTGGTTATAATGGTTCACGGGCCATTTGTATGGGTTATCGACACCAATTAATGTTCAAAATGGATACTTATAGGTTATTGGTCATAGCTAGTGGTTATAATGGTTCACGGGACATTTATATGGGTTATCAACACCAATTACAGTATAAAGAATGGATACTTAGAGGTTATTGGTTATAGCTAGTGGTTATAATGGTTCACGGGCCATTCGTATGGGGTATGGACGCCAATTATGGTTTAACGTGGATAGTTATAGGTAAATGGGCGTAGCTAGTGGTTAAAATGGTTCACGGACTATTCGTATGGGTTATCGACACCAATTAAGGTTTAAAATGGATACTTGTAGGTTATTTGTCTTAGTTAGTGGTCAAAATCGTTCACATGGCATTCATATGGGTTCTAGACACCAATTAGAGTTTAAAATATGGATACTTATAAGTTATTGGTCATAGCTAGTGGTAATAATGGTCCACGGGCCACTCCTATGGGCTATGAACGCTAATTATGGTTTAACAAGGATACATATAGGTTATTGGTCGAAGCTAGTGGTTATAATGGTTCACGAGCCATTCGTATGTGTAATGGACACCAATTAATGTTCAAAATGGATACTTATAGGTTATTGGTCATAGCTAGTGGTCAAAATCATTCACGGGGCATTTGTATGGGTTCTAGACACCAATTAGAGTTTAAAATATGGATACTTACAAGTTCTTGGTCATAGCTAGTGGTTATAATGGTCCACGGGCCATTCCTATGGGCTATGAACGCTAATTACAGTTTAACAAGGATACCTATAGGTTATTGGTCGAAGCTAGTGGTTATAATGGTTCACGTGCCATTCGTATGTGTAATGGACACCAATTAATGTTCGAAATGGATACTTATAGGTTATGTGACATAGCTAGTGGTCAAAATCGTTCACGGGGCATTCATATGAGTTCTAGACACCAATTACAGTTTAAAAAAATGGATATTTGGCTTATTGGTCTTAGCTAGTGGTCAAAATCGTTCACGTGGCATTCGTATGGGTTCTAGAAACCAATTACAGTTTAAAAAATGGGTACTTATAGGTTATTGGTCATAGCTAGTGGTTAACAAAATGGATACTTATAGGTTATTGGTTATAGCTAGTGATTATAATGACTCACGGGTCATTCGAATGGGCTATGGACGCTAATAACGGTTTAACAACGATACTTATAGGTTATTGGTCGTAGCTAGTGGTTATAATGATTCACGGGCCATTTGTATGGGTAATGGACACCAATTAAGGTTTAAAATGGATACTTATAAGTTATTGGTCGAAGCTAGTGGTTATAATGGTTAACGGGCCATTTGTATGGGCTATGGACGCTAATTACGGTTTAACAAGGATACTTATAGGTTATTGGTCATAGCTAGGGTTTATATTGGTTCACGGGCCATTCAAATGGGCAATGGACACCAATTAAGGTTTAAAACCGATACTTATAGGTTATTGGTCAAAGCTAACGATTATAATGGTTCACGGGCTATTCGTATGGGTAATGGACACCAATTAAGGTTTAAAATGGATACTTATAGGTTATTGGTCATAGCTAGTGGTCACAATCATTCACGGGGCATTCGTATGGGTTCTAGACACCAATTACAGTTTAAAAAATAGATACTTATAGGTTATTGGTCATAGCTAGTGGTTATAATGGTTCACTGGCCATTTATATGGGTTATCAACACCAATTACAGTATAAAGAATGGATACTTAGAGGTTATTGGTTATAGCTAGTGGTTATAATGGTTCACGGGCCATTCGTATGGGCTATGGACGCCAATTATGGTTTAACATGGATAGTTATAGGTAATTGGGCGTAGCTAGTGGTTAAAATGGTTCACAGGCCATTCGTATGGGTTATCGACACCAATTAAGGTTTAAAATGGATACTTATAGGTTATTTCTCTTAGCTAGTGGTCAAAATCATTCACGGGGCATTCGTATGGGTTCTAGACACCAATTAGAGTTTAAAATATGGATACTTATAAGTTAACGGTCATAGCTAGTGGTTATAATGGTCCACGGGCCATTCCTATGGGCTATGAACGCTAATTACGGTTTAACAAGGATACATATAGGTTAATGGTCGAAGCTAGTGGTTATAATGGTTCACGAGCCATTCGTATGTGTAATGGACACCAATTAATGTTCATAATGTATACTTATAGGTTATTGGTCATAGCTAGTGGTCAAAATCATTCACGGGGCATTTGTATGGGTTCTAGACACCAATTAGAGTTTAAAATATGGATACTTATAAGTTAATGGTCATAGCTAGTGGTTATAATGGTCCACGGGCCATTTCTATGGGCTATGAACGCTAATTACGGTTTAACAAGGATACATATAGATTATTGGTCGAAGCTAGTGGTTATAATGGTTCACGAGCCATTCGTATGTGTAATGGACACCAATTAATGTTCGAAATTGATACTTATAGGTTATGTGTCATAGCTAGTGGTCAAAATCGTTCACGGGGCATTCATATGAGTTCTAGACACCAACTACAGTTTAAAAAATGGATATTTGGTTTATTGGTCTTAGCTAGTGGTCAAAATCGTTCACGTGGCATTCGTATGGGTTCTAGACACCAATTACAGTTTAAAAATGGATACTTATAGGTTATTGGTCATAGCTAGTGGTTAACAAAATGCTTACTTATAGGGGTTATTGGTTATAGCTAGTGATTATAATGGCTCACGGGTCATTCGTATGGGCTATGGACGCTAATTACAATTTAACAACGATACTTATAGGTAATTGGTCGAAGCTAGTGGTTAGAATGGTTCACGGGCCACTCGTATGGGTAATGGACACCAATTAAGGTTTAAAATGGATACTTATAGGTTATTGGTCATAGCTAGTGGTCAAAATTGTTCACGGGGCATTCGTATGGGTTCTAGACATGAATTAGAGTTTAAAAAATGAATATACTTATATGTTATTGGTCATAGCAAGTGGTTATAATGGTTCACGGGCCATTTGTATGGGTTATCGACACCAATTAATGTTCAAAATGGATACTTATAGGTTATTGGTCATAGCTAGTGGTCAAAATCTTTCACGGGGCATTCGTATGGGTTCTAGACACCAATTACAGGTTTAAAATGGTAACTTATTGGTTATTGGTCTTAGCTAGTGGTCAAAATCATTCACGGGGCATTCGTATGGGTTCTAGACACCAATTACAATTTAAAAAAATGGATACTTATAGGTTATCGGTCATAGCTTGTGGTTATAATGGTTCACGGGCCACTCGTATGGGTAATGGACACCAATTAAGGTTTAAAATGGATACTTATAGGTTATTGGTCATAGCTAGTGGTCAAAATCGTTCACGGGGCATTCGTATGAGTTCTAGACACCAATTACAGTTTAAAAAAGGGATATATAGGTTATTGGTCATAGCTAGTGGTCAAAATCGTTCACGGGGCATTCGTATGGTTTCTAGAAACCAATTACAGTTTAAAAAATGGATACTTATAGGTTATTGGTCATACCTAGTGGTTAACAAAATGGATACTTATAGGTTATTGGTTATAGCTAGTGATTATAATGGCTCACATGTCATTCGTATGGGCTATGGACGCTAATAACGGTTTAACAACGATACTTATAGGTTATTGGTCGTAGCTAGTGGTTATAATGATTCACGGGCCATTTGTATGGGTAATGGACACCAATTTAGGTTTAAAATGGATACTTATAAGTTATTGGTCAAAGCTGCGGTTATAATGGTTCACGGGCAATTCGTATGGGCTATGGACGCTAATTACGGTTTAACAAGGATACTTATAGGTTATTGGTCGTAGCTAGGGTTTATATTGGTTCACGGGCCATTCAAATGGGCAATGGACACCAACTAAGGTTTAAAACCGATACTTATAGGTTATTGGTCAAAGCTAACGATTATAATGGTTCACGGGCTATTCGTATGGGTAATGGACACCAATTATAGTTTAAAAAATGGATACTTATAGGTTATTGGTCATAGCTAGTGGTTATAATGGTTCACGGGCCATTCGTATGGGTTATCAACACCAATAACAGTTTAAAGAATGGATACTTATAGGTTATTAGTCGTAGCTAGTGGTTATAATAGTTCACGGGCCATTCGTATGGGCTATGGACGCCAATTACGGTTTAACATGGATACTTATAGGTTATCGGTCATAGCTAGTGGTTATAATGGTTCACGGGCCATTCATATGGGTTATCGACACCAATTAAGGTTTAAAATGGATACTTATAGGTTATTTGTCATAGCTAGTGGTAATCATTCACGGGGCATTCGTATGGGTTCTAGACACAAATTACAGTTTAAATATGGATACTTATAAGTTATTGGTCATAGCTAGTGGTTATAATGGTTCACGGGCCATTCGTATGGGCTATGAACGTTAATTACGGTTTAACTAGGATACTTATATGTTATTGGTCGAACCTAATGGTTATAATGGTTCACGGGCCATTCGTATGGACTATCGACGCTAATTACGGTTTAACAAGGATAGTTATAGGTTATTGGTCGAAGCTAGTGGTTATAATGGTTCACGGGCCATTCGTATGTGTAACGGACACCAATTAATGTTTAAAGTGGATACTTATAGGTTATTGGTCATAGCTAGTTGTCCATATCGTTCACGGGGCATTCGTATGAGTTCAAGAAACCAATTGCAGTTTAAAAAATGGATATATGGGCTATTTGTCAAAGCTAGTGGTCAAAATCATTCACGGGGCATTCGTATGGGTTCTGGATACCAGTTATAGTTTAAAAATGGATACTTATAGGTTATTGGTTATAGCTATTGGTTATAATGGTTCATGGACCATTCGTATGTGCTATGGACCCTAATTACTGTTTAACAAGGATACTTATAGGTAATTGGTCGAAACTAGTGGTTATAATGGTTCACGGGCCATTCGTATGGGCTATGGACGCTAATTACGGTTTAACAAGGATACTTATAGGTTATTGGTCGTAGCTAGGGTTTATATTGGTTCACAGGCCATTCATATGGGCAATGGACACCAATTAAGGTTTAAAATGGATAGTTATAGGTTATTGGTCATAGCTAGTGGACAAAATCATTCACGGGGCATTCGTATGGGTTGTAGACACCAATTAAAGTTTAAAAAATGGATACTTATAGGTTATTGGTCATAGCTAGTGGTTATAATGGTTCACGGGCCATTTGTATGGGTTATCAACACCAATTACAGTATAAAGAATGGATACTTAGAGGTTATTGGTTATAGCTAGTGGTTATAATGGTTCACGGGCCATTCGTATGGGCTATGGACGCCAATTATGGTTTAACATGGATACTTATAGGTTATTTTTCATAGCTAGTGGTTAAAATCATTCACGGGGCATTCGCATGGGTTCTAGACACCAATTAGAGTTTAAAATATGGATACTTATAAGTTATTGGTCATAGCTAGTGGTTATAATGGTTCACGGGCCATTCCTGTGGGTTATGAACGCGAATTACAGTTTAACAAGGATACATACAGGTTATTGTTCGAAGCTAGTGGTTATAATGGTTCACGAGCCATTCGTATGTGTAATGGATACCAATTAATGTTCAAAATGGATACTTATAGGTTATTGGTCATAGCTAGTGGTCAAAATCGTTCACGGGGCATTCGTATGAGTTCTAGACACCAATTACAGTTTAAAAAATGGATATTTGGCTTATTGGTCTTAGTTGGTGGTCAAAATCGTTCACGTGGCATTCGTATGGGTTCTAGACATAAATTACAGTTTAAAAATGGATACTTATAGGTTATTGGTCATAGCTAGTGGTTAACAAAATGGATACTTATAGGTTATTGGTTATAGCTAGTGATTATAATGGCTCACGGGTCATTCGTATGGGCTATGGACGCTAATTACGGTTTAACAACGATACTTATAGGTTATTGGTTGAAGCTAGTGTTATAATGGTTCAAGGGCCACTCTTATGGGTAATGGACACCAATTAAGGTTTAAAATGGATACTTATAGGTTATTGGTCTTAGCTAGTGGTCAAAATCGTTCACGGGGCATTCGTATGGGTTCTAGACATGAATTAGAGTTTAAAAAATGGATACTTATATGTTATTGGTCATAGCTAGTGGTTATAATGGTTCACGGGCCATTTGTATGGGTTATCAACACCAATTACAGTTTAAAAAATGGATACTTATAGGTTATTGGTTATAGCTAGTGGTCATAATGGTTTACGGGCCATTCGTATGGGTTATCGACACCAATTAAGGTTTAAAATGGATACTCATAGGTTCCTGGTCGTAGCTAGTGGTCAAAATGATTCACGGGGCATTCGTATGGGTTCTAGACACCAAATACAGTTTAAAAAATGGATATATAGGTTATTGGTCATAGCTAGTGGTCAAAATGGTTCACGGGGCATTCGTATGGGTTCTAGAAACCCATTACAGTTTAAAAAATGGATACTTATAGGTTATTGGTCATAGCTAGTGGTTAACAAAATGGATACTTATAGGTTATTGGTTATAGCTAGTGATTATAATGGCTCACGGGTCATTCGTATGGGCTATGGATGCTAATTACGGTTTAACAACGATACTTATAGGTTATTGGTCGTATCTAGGGTTTATAATGGTTCACGGGCCATTCATATGGGCAATGGACACCAATTAAGGTTTAAAATGGATACTTATAGGTTATTGGTCGAAGCTAGCGATTATAATGGTTCACGGGCTATTCGTATGGGTAATGGACACCAATTAAGGTTTAAAATGTATACTTATAGGTTATTGGTCTTAGCTAGTGGTCACAATCATTCACGGGGCATTCGTATGGGTTCTAGGCACCAATTACAGTTTAAAAAATAGATACTTATAGGTTATTGGTCATAGCTAGGGGTTATAATGGTTCACGGGCCATTTATATGGGTTAGCAACACCAATTACAGTATAAAGAATGGATACTTAGAGGTTATTGGTTATAGCTAGTGGTTATAATGGTTCACGGGCCATTCGTATGGGCTATGGACGCCAATTATGGTTTAACATGGATAGTTATAGGTAATTGGGCGTAGCTAGTGGTTAAAATGGTTCACGGGCCATTCATATGGGTTATCGACACCAATTAAGGTTTAAAATGGATACTTATAGGTTATTTGTCTTAGCTAGTGGTCAAAATCATTCACATGGCATTCGTATGGGTTCTAGACACCAATTAGAGTTTAAAATATGGATACTTATAAGTTATTGGTCATAGCTAGTGGTTATAATGGTCCACGGGCCACTCCTATGGGCTATGAACGCTAATTACGGTTTAAGAAGGATACATATAGGTTATTGGTCGAAGCTAGTGGTTATAATTGTTCACGAGCCATTCGTATGTGTAATGGACACCAATTAATGTTCAAAATGGATACCTATAGGTTATTGGTCATAGCTAATGGTCAAAATCATTCACGGGGCATTTGTATGGGTTCTAGACACCAATTAGAGTTTAAAATATGGATACTTATAAGTTCTTGGTCATAGCTAGTGGTTATAATGGTCCACAGGCCATTCCTGTGGGCTATGAACGCTAATTACGGTTTAAAAAGGATACATATAGGTCATTGGTTGAAGCTAGTGGTTATAATGGTTCACGAGCCATTCGTATGTGTAATGGACACCAATTAATGTTCGAAATGGATACTTATAGGTTATGTGTCATAGCTAGTGGTCAAAATCGTTCACGGGGCATTCATATGAGTTCTAGACACCAATTACAGTTTAAAAAAATGGATATTTGGCTTATTGGTCTTAGCTAGTGGTCAAAATCGTTCACGTGGCATTCGTATGGGTTCTAGACACCAATTACAGTTTAAAAATGGATACTTATAGGTTATTGGTCATAGCTAGTGGTTAACAAAATGCTTACTTATAGGGGTTATTGGTTATAGCTAGTGATTATAATGGCTCGCGGGTCATTCGTATGGGCTATGGACGCTAATTACGATTTAACAACGATACTAATAGGTTATTGGTCGAAGCTAGTGGTTATAATGGTTCACGGGCCACTCGTATGGGTAATGGACACCAATTAAGGTTTAAAATGGATACTTATAGGTTATTGGTCATAGCTAGTGGTCAAAATCGTTCACGGGGCATTCGTATGGGTTCTAGACATGAATTAGGGTTTTAAAAATGGATACTTATATGTTATTGGTCATAGCTAGTGGTTATAATGGTTCACGGGCCATTTGTATGGGTTATCGACACCAATTAATGTTCAAAATATATACTTATAGGTTATTGGTCATAGCTAGTGGTTATAATGGTTCACGGGACATTTATATGGGTTATCAACACCAATTACAGTATAAAGAATGGATACTTAGAGGTTATTGGTTATAGCTAGTGGTTATAATGGTTCACGGGCCATTCGTATGGGGTATGGACGCCAATTATGGTTTAACGTGGATAGTTATAGGTAAATGGGCGTAGCTAGTGGTTAAAATGGTTCACGGACCATTCGTATGGGTTATCGACACCAATTAAGGTTTAAAATGGATACTTGTAGGTTATTTGTCTTAGTTAGTGGTCAAAATCATTCACATGGCATTCGTATGGGTTCTAGACAACAATTAGAGTTTAAAATATGGATACTTATAAGTTATTGGTCATAGCTAGTGGTTATAATGGTCCACGGGCCACTCCTATGGGCTATGAACGCTAATTATGGTTTAACAAGGATACATATAGGTTATTGGTCGAAGCTAGTGGTTATAATGGTTCACTAGCCATTCGTATGTGTAATGGACACCAATTAATGTTCAAAATGGATACTTATAGGTTACTGGTCATAACTAGTGGTCAAAATCATTCACGGGGCATTTGTATGGGTTCTAGACACCAATTAGAGTTTAAAATATGGATACTTATAAGTTCTTGGTCATAGCTAGTGGTTATAATGGTCCACGTGCCATTCCTATGGGCTATGAACGCTAATTACGGTTTAACAAGGATACCTATAGGTTATTGGTCGAAGCTAGTGGTTATAATGGTCCACGAGCCATTCGTATGTGTAATGGACACCAATTAATGTTCGAAACGGATACTTATAGGTTATGTGACTTAGCTAGTGGTCAAAATCGTTCACGGGGCATTCATATGAGTTCTAGACACCAATTACAGTTTAAAAAAATGGATATTTGGCTTATTGGTCTTAGCTAGTGGTCAAAATCGTTCACGTGGCATTCGTATGGGTTCTAGAAACCAATTACAGTTTAAAAAATGGGTACTTATAGGTTATTGGTCATAGCTAGTGGTTAACAAAATGGATACTTATAGGTTATTGGTTATAGCTAGTGATTATAATGGCTCACGGGTCATTCGTATGGGCTATGGACGCTAATAACGGTTTAACAACGATACTTATAGGTTATTGGTCGTAGCTAGTGGTTATAATGATTCACGGGCCATTTGTATGGGTAATGGACACCAATTAAGGTTTAAAATGGATACTTATAAGTTATTGGTCGAAGCTAGTGGTTATAATGGTTAACGGGCCATTTATATGGGTTATCAACACCAATTACAGTATAAAGAATGGATACTTAGAGGTTATTGGTTATAGCTAGTGGTTATAATGGTTCACGGGCCATTCGAATGGGCTATGGACGCCAATTATGGTTTAACATGGATAGTTATAGGTAATTGGGCGTAGCTAGTGGTTAAAATGGTTCACAGGCCATTCGTATGGGTTATCGACACCAATTAAGGTTTAAAATGGATACTTATAGGTTATTTCTCTTAGCTAGTGGTCAAAATCATTCACGGGGCATTCGTATGGGTTCTAGACACCAATTAGAGTTTAAAATATGGATACTTATAAGTTAATGGTCATAGCTAGTGGTTATAATGGTCCACGGGCCATTCCTATGGGCTATGAACGCTAATTACGGTTTAACAAGGATACATATAGGTTAATGGTCGAAGCTAGTGGCTATAATGGTTCACGGGCCATTCGTATGTGTAATGGACACCAATTAATGTTCAAAATGTATACTTATAGGTTATTGGTCATAGCTAGTGGTCAAAATCATTCATGGGGCATTTGTATGGGTTCTAGACACCAATTAGAGTTTAAAATATGGATACTTATAAGTTAATGGTCATAGCTTGTGGTTATAATGGTCCACAGGCCATTCCTATGGGCTATGAACGCTAATTACGGTTTAACAAGGATACATATAGGTTATTGGTCGAAGCTAGTGGTTATAATGGTTCACGAGCCATTCGTATGTGTAATGGACACCAATTAATGTTCGAAATTGATACCTATAGATTATGTGACATAGCTAGTGGTCAAAATCGTTCACGGGGCATTCATATGATTTCTAGACACCAACTACAGTTTAAAAAATGGATATTTGGCTTATTGGTCTTAGCTAGTGGTCAAAATCGTTCACGTGGCATTCGTATGGGTTCTAGACACCAATTACAGTTTAAAAATGGATACTTATAGGTTATTGGTCATAGCTAGTGGTTAACAAAATGCTTACTTATAGGGGTTATTGGTTATAGCTAGTGATTATAATGGCTCACGGGTCATTCGTATGGGCTATGGACGCTAATTACAATTTAACAACGATACTTATAGGTAATTGGTCGAAGCTAGTGGTTAGAATGGTTCACGGGCCACTCGTATGCGTAATGGACACCAATTAAGGTTTAAAATGCATACTTATAGGTTATTGGTCATAGCTAGTGGTCAAAATTGTTCACGGGGCATTCGTATGGGTTCTAGACATGAATTAGAGTTTAAAAAATGGATACTTATATGTTATTGGTCATAGCTAGTGGTTATAATGGTTCACGGGCCATTTGTATGGGTTATCGACACCAATTAATGTTCAAAATGGATACTTATAGGTTATTGGTCATAGCTAGTGGTCAAAATCTTTCACGGGGCATTCGTATGAGTTGTAGACACCAATTACAGGTTTAAAATGGTAACTTATTGGTTATTGGTCTTAGCTAGTGGTCAAAATCATTCACGGGGCATTCGTATGGGTTCTAGACACCAATTACAATTTAAAAAAATGGATACTTATAGGTTATCGGTCATAGCTTGTGGTTATAATGGTTCACGGGCCATTCGTATGGGTAATGGACACCAATTAAGGTTTAAAATGGATACTTATAGGTTATTGGTCATAGCTAGTGGTCAAAATCGTTCACGGGGCATTCGTATGAGTTCTAGACACCAATTACAGTTTAAAAAAGGGATATATAGGTTATTGGTCATAGCTAGTGGTCAAAATCGTTCACGGGGCATTCGTATGGGTTCTAGAAACCAATTACAGTTTAAAAAATGGATACTTATAGGTTATTGGTCATAGCTAGTGGTTAACAAAATGGATACTTATAGGTTATTGGTTATAGCTCGTGATTATAATGGCTCACGGGTCATTCGTATGGGCTATGGACGCTAATAACGGTTTAACAATGATACTTATAGGTTATTGGTCGTAGCTAGTGGTTATAATGATTCACGGGCCATTTGTATGGGTAATGGACACCAATTAAGGTTTAAAATGGATACTTATAAGTTATTGGTCAAAGCTGTGGTTATAATGGTTCACGGGCAATTCGTATGGGCTATGGACGCTAATTACGGTTTAACAAGGATACTTATAGGTTATTGGTCGTAGCTAGGGTTTATATTGGTTCACGGGCCATTCAAATGGGCAATGGACACCAATTAAGGTTTAAAACGGATACTTATAGGTTATTGGTCGAAGCTAGTGGTTATAATGGTTCACGGGCCACTCGTATGGGTAATGGACACCAATTAAGGTTTAAAATGGATACTTATAGGTTATTGGTCATAGCTAGGGGTCAAAATCGTTCACGGGGCATTCGTATGGGTTCTAGACATGAATTAGAGTTTAAAAAATGGATACTTATATGTTATTGGTCATAGCTAGTGGTTATAATGGTTCACGGGCCATTTGTATGGGTTATCGACACCAATTAATGTTCAAAATGGATACTTATAGGTTATTGGTCATAGCTAGTGGTCAAAATCTTTCACGGTGCATTCGTATGAGTTGTAGACACCAATTACAGGTTTAAAATGGTAACTTATTGGTTATTGGTCATAGCTAGTGGTCAAAATCATTCACGGGGAATTCGTATGGGTTCTAGACACCAATTACAATTTAAAAAAAATGGATACTTATAGGTTATCGGTCATAGCTTGTGGTTATAATGGTTCACGGGCCATTCGTATAGGTAATGGACACCAATTAAGGTTTAAAATGGATACTTATAGGTTATTGGTCATAGCTAGTGGTCAAAATCGTTCACGGGGCATTCATATGAGTTCTAGACAACAATTACAGTTTAAAAAAGGGATATATAAGTTATTGGTCATAGCTAGTGGTCAAAATCATTCACGGGGCATTCGTATGGGTTCTAGAAACCAATTACAGTTTAAAAAATGGATACTTATAGGTTATTGGTCATAGCTAGTGGTTAACAAAATGGATACTTATAGGTTATTGGTTATAGCTAGTGATTATAATGGCTCATGGGTCATTCGTATGGGCTATGGACGCTAATAACGGTTTAACAACGATACTTATATGTTATTGGTCGTAGCTAGTGGTTATAATGATTCACGGGCCATTTGTATGGGTAATGGACACCAATTAAGGTTTAAAATGGATTCTTATAAGTTATTGGTCAAAGCTAGTGGTTATAATGGTTCACGGGCCATTCGTATGGGCTATGGACGCTAATTACGGTTTAACAAGGATACTTATAGGTTATTGGTCGTAGCTAGGGTTTATATTGGTTCACGGGCCATTAAAATGGGCAATGGACACCAATTAAGGTTTAAAACGGATACTTATAGGTTATTGGTCGAAGCTAACGATTATAATGGTTCACGGGCTATTCGTATGGGTAATGGACACCAATTAAGGTTTAAAATGGATACTTATAGGTTATTGGTCATAGCTAGGGGTCACAATCATTCACGGGGTATTCTTATGTGTTCTAGACACCAATTACAATTTAAAAAATGGATACTTATTGGTTATTGGTCATAGCTAGTGGTTATAATGGTTCACGGGCCATTTATATGGGTTATCAACACCAATTACAGTATAAAGAATGGATACTTAGAGGTTATTGGATATAGCTAGTGGTTATAATGGTTCACGGGCCATTCGTATGGGCTATGGACGCCAATTATGGTTTAACATGGATAGTTATAGGTAATTGGGCGTAGCTAGTGGTTAAAATGGTTCACAGGCCATTCGTATGGGTTATCGACACCAATTAAGGTTTAAAATGGATACTTATAGGTTATTATTCTTAGCTAGTTGTCAAAATCATTCACGGGGCATTCGTATGGGTTCTAGACACCAATCAGAGTTTAAAATATGGATACTTATAAGTTATTGGTCATAGCTAGTGGTTATAATGGTCCACGGGCCATTCCTATGGGCTATGAACAATAATTACGGTTTAACAAGGATACATATAGGTTATTGGTCGAAGCTAGTGGTTATAATGGTTCACGAGCCATTCGTATGTGTAATGGTCACCAATTAATGTTCGAAATGGATACTTATAGGTTATGTGTCATAGCTAGTGGTCAAAGTCGTTCACGGGGCATTCATATGAGTTCTAGACACCAATTACAGTTTAAAAAATGGATATTTGGCGTATTGGTCTCAGCTAGTGGTCAAAATCGTTCACGTGGCATTCGCATGGGTTCTAGAAACCAATTACAGTTTAAAAAAATGGATACTTATAGGTTATTGGTCATACCTAGTGGTTAACAAAATGGATACTTATAGGTTATTGGGCATAGCTAGTGGTTAACAAATTGCTTACTTATAGGGGTTATTGGTTATAGCTAGTGATTATAATGGCTCACGGGTCATTCGTATGGGCTATGGACGCTAATTACGATTGAACAACGATACTTATAGGTTATTGGTCGAAGCTAGTGGTTATAATGGTTCACGGGCCACTCGTATGGGTAATGGACACCAATTAAGGTTTAAAATGGATACTTATAGGTAATATTGTTCATAGCTAGTGGTCAAAATCGTTCACGGGGCATTCGTATGTGTTCTAGACATGAATTAGAGTTTAAAAAATGGATACTTATATGTTATTGGTCATAGCTAGTGGTTATAATGGTTCACGGGCCATTTGTATGGGTTATCGACACCAATTAATGTTCAAAATGGATACTTATAGGTTATTGGTCATAGCTAGTGGTCAAAATCGTTCACTGGGCATTCGAATGAGTTGTAGACACCAATTACAGTTTAAAAAATAGATATTTGGCTTATTGGTCTTAGCTAGTCGTCAAAATCGTTCAGGTGGCATTCGTATGGGTTCTAGACACCAATTACAGTTTAAAAATGGATACTTATAGGTTATCGGTCATAGCTAGTGGTTATAATGGTTCACGGGCCATTCGTATGGGTAATGGACACCAATTAAGGTTTAAAATGGATACTTATAGGCCATTGGTCATAGCTAGTGGTCAAAATCGTTCACGGGGCATTCGTATGAGTTCCAGACACCAATTACAGTTTCAAAAATGGATATATAGGTTATTGGTCATAGCTAGTGGTAAAAATCGTTCACGGGGAATTCGTATGGGTTCTAGAAACCAATTACAGTTTAAAAAAATGGATACTTATAGGTTATTGGTCATACCTAGTGGTTAACAAAATGGATACTTATAGGTTATTGGTTATAGCTAGTGATTATAATGGGTCACGGGTCATTCATATGGGCTATGGACGCTAATAACGGTTTAACAACGATACTTATAGGTTATTGGTCGTAGCTAGTTATAATAATGATTCACGGGCCATATGTATGGGTAATGGACACCAATTAAGGTTTAAAATGGATACTTATAAGTTATTGGTTGAAGCTAGTGGTTATAACGGTTCACGGGCCATTCGTATGGGCTATGGATGATAATTACGGTTTAACAAGGATACTTATAGGTTATTGGTCGTAGCTAGGGTTTATAATGGTTCACGGGCCATTCATATGGGCAATGGACACCTATTAAGGTTTAAAATGGATACTTATAGGTTATTGGTCGAAGCTAGCGATTATAACGGTTCACGGGCTATTAATATGGGTAATGGACACCAATTAAGGTTTAATATGGATACTTATAGGTTATTGGTCATAACTAGTGGTCACAATCATTCACGGGGCATTCGTATGGGTTCTAGACACCAATTACAGTTTAAAAAATGGATACTTATAGGTTATTGGTCATAGCTAGTGGTTATAATGGTTCACGGGCCATTTATATGGGTTATCAACACCAATTACAGTATAAAGAATGGATACTTAGAGGTTATTGGTTATAGCTAGTGGTTATAATGGTTCACGGGCCATTCGTATGGGCTATGGACGCCAATTATGGTTTAACATGGATAGTTATAGGTAATTGGGCATAGCTAGTGGTTAAAAAGGTTCACGGGCCATTCGTATAGGTTATCGACACCAATTAAGGTTTAAAATGGATACTTATAGGTTTTTTTGTCTTAGCTAGTGGTCAAAATCATTCACGGGGCATTCGTATGGGTTCTAGACACCAATTAGAGTTTAAAATATGGATACTTATAAGTTATTGGTCATAGCTAGTTGTTATAATGGTCCACGGGCCATTCCTATGGGCTATGAACGCTAATTACGGTTTAACAAGGATACATATAGGTTATTGGTCGAAGCTAGTGGTTATAATGGTTCACGAGCCATTCGTATATGTAATGGACACCAATTAATGTTCAAATTGGATACTTATAGGTTATTGGTCATAGCTAGTGGACAAAATCATTCACGGGGCATTTGTATGGGTTCTAGACACCAATTAGAGTTTAAAATATGGATACTTATAAGTTAATGGTCATAGCTAGTGGTTATAATGGTCCACGGGCCATTCCTATGGGCTATGAACGCTAATTACGGTTTAACAAGGATACATATAGGTTATTGGTCGAAGCTAGTGGTTATAATGGTTCACGAGCCATTCGTATGTGTAATGGACACCAATTAATGTTCGAAATTGATAATTATAGGTTATGTGTCATAGCTAGTGGTCAAAATCGTTCACGGGGCATTCATATGAGTTCTAGACACCAACTACAGTTTAAAAAATGGATATTTGGCTTATTGGTCTTAGCTAGTGGTCAAAATCGTTCACGTGGCATTCGTATGGGTTCTAGACACCAATTACAGTTTAAAAATGGATACTTATAGGTTATTGGTCATAGCTAGTGGTTAACAAAATGCTTACTTATAGGGGTTATTGGTTATAGCTAGTGATTATAATGGCTCACGGGTCATTCGTATGGGCTATGGACGCTAATTACAATTTAACAACGATACTTATAGGTAATTGGTCGAAGCTAGTGGTTAGAATGGTTCACGGGCCACTCGTATGGGTAATGGACACCAATTAAGGTTTAAAATGGATACTTATAGGTTATTGGTCATAGCTAGTGGTCAAAATTGTTCACGGGGCATTCGTATGGGTTCTAGACATGAATTAGAGTTTAAAAAATGGATACTTATATGTTATTGGTCATAGCTAGTGGTTATAATGGTTCACGAGCCATTTGTATGGGTTATCGACACCAATTAATGTTCAAAATGGATACTTATAGGTTATTGGTCATAGCTAGTGGTCAAAATCTTTCACGGGGCATTCGTATGAGTTGTAGACACCAATTACAGGTTTAAAATGGTAACTTATTGGTTATTGGTCATAGCTAGTGGTCAAAATCATTCACGGGGCATTCGTATGGGTTCTAGACACCAATTACAATTTAAAAAAATGGATACTTATAGGTTATCGGTCATAGCTTGTGGTTATAATGGTTCACGGGCCATTCGTATGGGTAATGGACACCAATTAAGGTTTAAAATGGATACTTATAGGTTATTGGTCATAGCTAGTGGTCAAAATCGTTCACGGGGCATTCGTATGAGTTCTAGACACCAATTACAGTTTAAAAAAGGGATATATAGGTTATTGGTCATAGCTAGTGGTCAAAATCGTTCACGGGGCATTCGTATGGGTTCTAGAAACCAATTATAGTTTAAAAAATGGATACTTATAGGTTAATGGTCATAGCTAGTGGTTAACAAAATGGATACTTATAGGTTATTGGTTATAGCTAGTGATTATAATGGCTCACGGGTCATTCGTATGGGCTATGGACGCTAATAACGGTTTAACAATGATACTTATAGGTTATTGGTCATAGCTAGTGGTTATAATGATTCACGGGCCATTTGTATGGGTAATGGACACCAATTAAGGTTTAAAATGGATACTTATAAGTTATTGGTCAAAGCTGTGGTTATAATGGTTCACGGGCAATTCGTATGGGCTATGGACGCTAATTACGGTTTAACAAGGATACTTATAGGTTATTGGTCGTAGCTAGGGTTTATATTGGTTCACGGGCCATTCAAATGGGCAATGGACACCAATTAAGGTTTAAAACGGATACTTATAGGTTATTGGTCGAAGCTAGTGGTTATAATGGTTCACGGGCCACTCGTATGGGTAATGGACACCAATTAAGGTTTAAAATGGATACTTATAGGTTATTGGTCATAGCTAGGGGTCAAAATCGTTCACGGGGTATTCGTATGGGTTCTAGACATGAATTAGAGTTTAAAAAATGGATACTTATATGTTATTGGTCATAGCTAGTGGTTATAATGGTTCACGGGCCATTTGTATGGGTTATCGACACTAATTAATGTTCAAAATGGATACTTATAGGTTATTGGTCATAGCTAGTGGTTAACAAAATGCTTACTTATAGGGGTTATTGGTTATAGCTAGTGATTATAATGGCTCACGGGTCATTCGTATGGGCTATGGACGCTAATTACAATTTAACAACGATACTTATAGGTAATTGGTCGAAGCTAGTGGTTAGAATGGTTCACGGGCCACTCGTATGGGTAATGGACACCAATTAAGGTTTAAAATGGATACTTATAGGTTATTGGTCATAGCTAGTGGTCAAAATTGTTCACGGGGCATTCGTATGGGTTCTAGACATGAATTAGAGTTTAAAAAATGGATACTTATATGTTATTGGTCATAGCTAGTGGTTATAATGGTTCACGAGCCATTTGTATGGGTTATCGACACCAATTAATGTTCAAAATGGATACTTATAGGTTATTGGTCATAGCTAGTGGTCAAAATCTTTCACGGGGCATTCGTATGAGTTGTAGACACCAATTACAGGTTTAAAATGGTAACTTATTGGTTATTGGTCATAGCTAGTGGTCAAAATCATTCACGGGGCATTCGTATGGGTTCTAGACACCAATTACAATTTAAAAAAATGGATACTTATAGGTTATCGGTCATAGCTTGTGGTTATAATGGTTCACGGGCCATTCGTATGGGTAATGGACACCAATTAAGGTTTAAAATGGATACTTATAGGTTATTGGTCATAGCTAGTGGTCAAAATCGTTCACGGGGCATTCGTATGAGTTCTAGACACCAATTACAGTTTAAAAAAGGGATATATAGGTTATTGGTCATAGCTAGTGGTCAAAATCGTTCACGGGGCATTCGTATGGGTTCTAGAAACCAATTATAGTTTAAAAAATGGATACTTATAGGTTATTGGTCATAGCTAGTGGTTAACAAAATGGATACTTATAGGTTATTGGTTATAGCTAGTGATTATAATGGCTCATGGGTCATTCGTATGGGCTATGGACGCTAATAACGGTTTAACAACGATACTTATATGTTATTGGTCGTAGCTAGTGGTTATAATGATTCACGGGCCATTTGTATGGGTAATGGACACCAATTAAGGTTTAAAATGGATACTTATAAGTTATTGGTCAAAGCTAGTGGTTATAATGGTTCACGGGCCATTCGTATGGGCTATGGACGCTAATTACGGTTTAACAAGGATACTTATAGGTTATTGGTCGTAGCTAGGGTTTATATTGGTTCACGGGCCATTAAAATGGGCAATGGACACCAATTAAGGTTTAAAACGGATACTTATAGGTTATTGGTCGAAGCTACCGATTATAATGGTTCACGGGCTATTCGTATGGGTAATGGACACCAATTAAGGTTTTAAATGGATACTTATAGGTTATTGGTCATAGCTAGGGGTCACAATCATTCACGGGGTATTCTTATGTGTTCTAGACACCAATTACAGTTTAAAAAATGGATACTTATAGGTTATTGGTCATAGCTAGTGGTTATAATGGTTCACGGGCCATTTATATGGGTTATCAACACCAATTACAGTATAAAGAATGGATACTTAGAGCTTATTGGATATAGCTAGTGGTTATAATGGTTCACGGGCCATTCGTATGGGCTATGGACGCCAATTATGGTTTAACATGGATAGTTATAGGTAATTGGGCGTAGCTAGTGGTTAAAATGGTTCACAGGCCATTCGTATGGGTTATCGACACCAATTAAGGTTTAAAATGGATACTTATAGGTTATTATTCTTAGCTAGTGGTCAAAATCATTCACGGGGCATTCGTATGGGTTCTAGACACCAATCAGAGTTTAAAATATGGATACTTATAAGTTATTGGTCATAGCTAGTGGTTATAATGGTCCACGGGCCATTCCTATGGGCTATGAACAATAATTACGGTTTAACAAGGATACATATAGGTTATTGGTCGAAGCTAGTGGTTATAATGGTTCACGAGCCATTCGTATGTGTAATGGTCACCAATTAATGTTCGAAATGGATACTTATAGGTTATGTGTCATAGCTAGTGGTCAAAGTCGTTCACGGGGCATTCGAATGAGTTCTAGACACCAATTACAGTTTAAAAAATGGATATTTGGCGTATTGGTCTCAGCTAGTGGTCAAAATCGTTCACGTGGCATTCGTATGGGTTCTAGAAACCAATTACAGTTTAAAAAAATGGATACTTATAGGTTATTGGTCATACCTAGTGGTTAACAAAATGGATACTTATAGGTTATTGGGCATAGCTAGTGGTTAACAAATTGCTTACTTATAGGGGTTATTGGTTATAGCTAGTGATTATAATGGCTCACGGGTCATTCGTATGGGCTATGGACGCTAATTACGATTGAACAACGATACTTATAGGTTATTGGTCGAAGCTAGTGGTTATAATGGTTCACGGGCCACTCGTATGGGTAATGGACACCAATTAAGGTTTAAAATGGATACTTATAGGTAATATTGTTCATAGCTAGTGGTCAAAATCATTCACGGGGCATTCGTATGTGTTCTAGACATGAATTAGAGTTTAAAAAATGGATACTTATATGTTATTGGTCATAGCTAGTGGTTATAATGGTTCACGGGCCATTTGTATGGGTTATTGACACCAATTAATGTTCAAAATGGATACTTATAGGTTATTGGTCATAGCTAGTGGTCAAAATCGTTCACTGGGCATTCGAATGAGTTGTAGACACCAATTACAGTTTAAAAATAGATATTTGGCTTATTGGTCTTAGCTAGTCGTCAAAATCGTTCAGGTGGCATTCGTATGGGTTCTAGACACCAATTACAGTTTAAAAATGGATACTTATAGGTTATCGGTCATAGCTAGTGGTTATAATGGTTCACGGGCCATTCGTATGGGTAATGGACACCAATTAAGGTTTAAAATGGATACTTATAGGCTATTGGTCATAGCTAGTGGTCAAAATCATTCACGGGGCATTCGTATGAGTTCCAGACACCAATTACAGTTTCAAAAATGGATATATAGGTTATTGGTCATAGCTAGTGGTAAAAATCGTTCACGGGAATTCGTATGGGTTCTAGAAACCAATTACAGTTTAAAAAAATGGATACTTATTGGTTATTGGTCATACCTACTGGTTAACAAAAGGGATACTTATAGGTTATTGGTTATAGCTAGTGATTATAATGGCTCACGGGTCATTCATATGGGCTATGGACGCTAATAACGGTTTAACAACGATACTTATAGGTTATTGGTCGTAGCTAGTGGTAATAATGATTCACGGGCCATTTGTATGGGTAATGGACACCAATTAAGGTTTAAAATGGATACTTATAAGTTATTGGTTGAAGCTAGTGGTTATAATGGTTCACGGGCCATTCGTATGGGCTATGGACGATAATTACGGTTTAACAAGGATACTTATAGGTTATTGGTCGTAGCTAGGGTTTATAATGGTTCACGGGCCATTCATATGGGCAATGGACACCTATTAAGGTTTAAAATGGATACTTATAGGTTATTGGTCGAAGCTAGCGATTATAATGGTTCACGGGCTATTCATATGGGTAATGGACACCAATTAAGGTTTAATATGGATACTTATAGGTTATTGGTCATAACTAGTTGTCACAATCATTCACGGGGCATTCGTATGGGTTCTAGACACCAATTACAATTTAAAAAATGGATACTTATAGGTTACTGGTCATAGCTAGTGGTTATAATGATTCACGGGCCATTTATATGGGTTATCAACACCAATTACAGTATAAAGAATGGATACTTAGAGGTTATTGGTTATAGCTAGTGGTTATAATAGTTCACGGGCCATTCGTATGGGCTATGGACGCCAATTATGGTTTAACATGGATAGTTATAGGTAATTGGGCGTAGCTAGTGGTTAAAATGGTTCACGGGCCATTCGTATGGGTTATCGACACCAATTAAGGTTTAAAATGGATACTTATAGGTTTTTTGTCTTAGCTAGTGGTCAAAATCATTCACGGGGCATTCGTATGGGTTCTAGACACCAATTAGAGTTTAAAATATGGATACTTATAAGTTATTGGTCATAGCTAGTTGTTATAATGGTCCACGGGCCATTCCTATGGGCTATGAACGCTAATTACGGTTTAACAAGGATACATATAGGTTATTGGTCGAAGCTAGTGGTTATAATGGTTCACGAGCCATTCGTATATGTAATGGACACCAATTAATGTTCAAATTGGATACTTATAGGTTATTGGTCATAGCTAGTGGTCAAAATCATTCACGGGGCATTTGTATGGGTTCTAGACACCAATTAGAGTTTAAAATATGGATACTTATAAGTTATTGGTCATAGCTAGTGGTTATAATGGTCCACGGGCCATTCCTATGGGCTATGAACGCTAATTACGATTTAACAAGGATACATATAGGTTATTAGTCGAAGCTAGTGGTTATAATGGTTCACGAGCCATTCGTATGTGTAATGGACACCAATTAATGTTCGAAATTGATACTTATAGGTTATGTGTCATAGCTAGTGGTCAAAGTCGTTCACGGGGCATTCGTATGAGTTCTAGACACCAATTACAGTTTAAAAAATAGATATTTGGCTTATTGGTCTCAGCTAGTGGTCAAAATCGTTCACGTGGCATTCGTATGGGTTCTAGACACCAATTAAAGTTTAAAAATGGATACTTATAGGTTATTGGGCATAGCTAGTGGTTAACAAAATGCTTACTTATAGGGGTTATTGGTTATAGCTAGTGATTATAATGGCTCACGGGTCATTCGTATGGGCTATGGACGCTAATTACAATTTAACAACGATACTTATAGGTAATTGGTCGAAGCTAGTGGTTAGAATGGTTCACGGGCCACTCGTATGGGTAATGGACACCAATTAAGGTTTAAAATGGATACTTATAGGTTATTGGTCTTAGCTAGTGGTCAAAATTGTTCACGGGGCATTCGTATGGGTTCTAGACATGAATTAGAGTTTAAAAAATGGATACTTATATGTTATTGGTCATAGCTAGTGGTTATAATGGTTCACGAGCCATTTGTATGGGTTATCGACACCAATTAATGTTCAAAATGGATACTTATAGGTTATTGGTCATAGCTAGTGGTCAAAATCTTTCACGGGGCATTCGTATGAGTTGTAGACACCAATTACAGGTTTAAAATGGTAACTTATTGGTTATTGGTCATAGCTAGTGGTCAAAATCATTCACGGGGAATTCGTATGGGTTCTAGACACCAATTACAATTTAAAAAAAATGGATACTTATAGGTTATCGGTCATAGCTTGTGGTTATAATGGTTCACGGGCCATTCGTATAGGTAATGGACACCAATTAAGGTTTAAAATGGATACTTATAGGTTATTGGTCATAGCTAGTGGTCAAAATCGTTCACGGGGCATTCGTATGAGTTCTAGACAACAATTACAGTTTAAAAAAGGGATATATAGGTTATTGGTCTTAGCTAGTGGTCAAAATCGTTCACGGGGCATTCATATGGGTTCTAGAAACCAATTACAGTTTAAAAAATGGATACTTATAGGTTATTGGTCATAGCTAGTGGTTAACAAAATGGATACTTATAGGTTATTGGTTATAGCTAGTGATTATAATGGCTCATGGGTCATTCGTATGGGCTATGGACGCTAATAACGGTTTAACAACGATACTTATATGTTATTGGTCGTAGCTAGTGGTTATAATGATTCACGGGCCATTTGTATGGGTAATGGACACCAATTAAGGTTTAAAATGGATACTTATAAGTTATTGGTCAAAGCTAGTGGTTATAATGGTTCACGGGCCATTCGTATGGGCTATGGACGCTAATTACGGTTTAACAAGGATACTTATAGGTTATTGGTCGTAGCTAGGGTTTATATTGGTTCACGGGCCATTAAAATGGGCAATGGACACCAATTAAGGTTTAAAACGGATACTTATAGGTTATTGGTCGAAGCTACCGATTATAATGGTTCACGGGCTATTCGTATGGGTAATGGACACCAATTAAGGTTTTAAATGGATACTTATAGGTTATTGGTCATAGCTAGGGGTCACAATCATTCACGGGGTATTCTTATGTGTTCTAGACACCAATTACAGTTTAAAAAATGGATACTTATAGGTTATTGGTCATAGCTAGTGGTTATAATGGTTCACGGGCCATTTATATGGGTTATCAACACCAATTACAGTATAAAGAATGGATACTTAGAGCTTATTGGATATAGCTAGTGGTTATAATGGTTCACGGGCCATTCGTATGGGCTATGGACGCCAATTATGGTTTAACATGGATAGTTATAGGTAATTGGGCGTAGCTAGTGGTTAAAATGGTTCACAGGCCATTCGTATGGGTTATCGACACCAATTAAGGTTTAAAATGGATACTTATAGGTTATTATTCTTAGCTAGTGGTCAAAATCATTCACGGGGCATTCGTATGGGTTCTAGACACCAATCAGAGTTTAAAATATGGATACTTATAAGTTATTGGTCATAGCTAGTGGTTATAATGGTCCACGGGCCATTCCTATGGGCTATGAACAATAATTACGGTTTAACAAGGATACATATAGGTTATTGGTCGAAGCTAGTGGTTATAATGGTTCACGAGCCATTCGTATGTGTAATGGTCACCAATTAATGTTCGAAATGGATACTTATAGGTTATGTGTCATAGCTAGTGGTCAAAGTCGTTCACGGGGCATTCGAATGAGTTCTAGACACCAATTACAGTTTAAAAAATGGATATTTGGCGTATTGGTCTCAGCTAGTGGTCAAAATCGTTCACGTGGCATTCGTATGGGTTCTAGAAACCAATTACAGTTTAAAAAAATGGATACTTATAGGTTATTGGTCATACCTAGTGGTTAACAAAATGGATACTTATAGGTTATTGGGCATAGCTAGTGGTTAACAAATTGCTTACTTATAGGGGTTATTGGTTATAGCTAGTGATTATAATGGCTCACGGGTCATTCGTATGGGCTATGGACGCTAATTACGATTGAACAACGATACTTATAGGTTATTGGTCGAAGCTAGTGGTTATAATGGTTCACGGGCCACTCGTATGGGTAATGGACACCAATTAAGGTTTAAAATGGATACTTATAGGTAATATTGTTCATAGCTAGTGGTCAAAATCATTCACGGGGCATTCGTATGTGTTCTAGACATGAATTAGAGTTTAAAAAATGGATACTTATATGTTATTGGTCATAGCTAGTGGTTATAATGGTTCACGGGCCATTTGTATGGGTTATTGACACCAATTAATGTTCAAAATGGATACTTATAGGTTATTGGTCATAGCTAGTGGTCAAAATCGTTCACTGGGCATTCGAATGAGTTGTAGACACCAATTACAGTTTAAAAATAGATATTTGGCTTATTGGTCTTAGCTAGTCGTCAAAATCGTTCAGGTGGCATTCGTATGGGTTCTAGACACCAATTACAGTTTAAAAATGGATACTTATAGGTTATCGGTCATAGCTAGTGGTTATAATGGTTCACGGGCCATTCGTATGGGTAATGGACACCAATTAAGGTTTAAAATGGATACTTATAGGCTATTGGTCATAGCTAGTGGTCAAAATCATTCACGGGGCATTCGTATGAGTTCCAGACACCAATTACAGTTTCAAAAATGGATATATAGGTTATTGGTCATAGCTAGTGGTAAAAATCGTTCACGGGGAATTCGTATGGGTTCTAGAAACCAATTACAGTTTAAAAAAATGGATACTTATTGGTTATTGGTCATACCTACTGGTTAACAAAAGGGATACTTATAGGTTATTGGTTATAGCTAGTGATTATAATGGCTCACGGGTCATTCATATGGGCTATGGACGCTAATAACGGTTTAACAACGATACTTATAGGTTATTGGTCGTAGCTAGTGGTAATAATGATTCACGGGCCATTTGTATGGGTAATGGACACCAATTAAGGTTTAAAATGGATACTTATAAGTTATTGGTTGAAGCTAGTGGTTATAATGGTTCACGGGCCATTCGTATGGGCTATGGACGATAATTACGGTTTAACAAGGATACTTATAGGTTATTGGTCGTAGCTAGGGTTTATAATGGTTCACGGGCCATTCATATGGGCAATGGACACCTATTAAGGTTTAAAATGGATACTTATAGGTTATTGGTCGAAGCTAGCGATTATAATGGTTCACGGGCTATTCATATGGGTAATGGACACCAATTAAGGTTTAATATGGATACTTATAGGTTATTGGTCATAACTAGTTGTCACAATCATTCACGGGGCATTCGTATGGGTTCTAGACACCAATTACAATTTAAAAAATGGATACTTATAGGTTACTGGTCATAGCTAGTGGTTATAATGATTCACGGGCCATTTATATGGGTTATCAACACCAATTACAGTATAAAGAATGGATACTTAGAGGTTATTGGTTATAGCTAGTGGTTATAATAGTTCACGGGCCATTCGTATGGGCTATGGACGCCAATTATGGTTTAACATGGATAGTTATAGGTAATTGGGCGTAGCTAGTGGTTAAAATGGTTCACGGGCCATTCGTATGGGTTATCGACACCAATTAAGGTTTAAAATGGATACTTATAGGTTTTTTGTCTTAGCTAGTGGTCAAAATCATTCACGGGGCATTCGTATGGGTTCTAGACACCAATTAGAGTTTAAAATATGGATACTTATAAGTTATTGGTCATAGCTAGTTGTTATAATGGTCCACGGGCCATTCCTATGGGCTATGAACGCTAATTACGGTTTAACAAGGATACATATAGGTTATTGGTCGAAGCTAGTGGTTATAATGGTTCACGAGCCATTCGTATATGTAATGGACACCAATTAATGTTCAAATTGGATACTTATAGGTTATTGGTCATAGCTAGTGGTCAAAATCATTCACGGGGCATTTGTATGGGTTCTAGACACCAATTAGAGTTTAAAATATGGATACTTATAAGTTATTGGTCATAGCTAGTGGTTATAATGGTCCACGGGCCATTCCTATGGGCTATGAACGCTAATTACGATTTAACAAGGATACATATAGGTTATTAGTCGAAGCTAGTGGTTATAATGGTTCACGAGCCATTCGTATGTGTAATGGACACCAATTAATGTTCGAAATTGATACTTATAGGTTATGTGTCATAGCTAGTGGTCAAAGTCGTTCACGGGGCATTCGTATGAGTTCTAGACACCAATTACAGTTTAAAAAATAGATATTTGGCTTATTGGTCTCAGCTAGTGGTCAAAATCGTTCACGTGGCATTCGTATGGGTTCTAGACACCAATTAAAGTTTAAAAATGGATACTTATAGGTTATTGGGCATAGCTAGTGGTTAACAAATTGCTTACTTATAGGGGTTATTGGTTATAGCTAGTGATTATAATGGCTCACGGGTCATTCGTATGGGCTATGGACGCTAATTACGATTTAACAACGATACTTATAGGTTATTGGATGAAGCTAGTGGTTATAATGGTTCACGGGCCACTCGTATGGGTAATGGACACCAATTAAGGTTTAAAATGGATACTTATAGGTTATTGGTCATAGCTAGTGGTCAAAATCGTTCACGGGGCATTCGTATGGGTTCTAGACATGAATTAGAGTTTAAAAAATGGATACTTATAGGTTATTGGTCATAGCTAGTGGTTATAATGGTTCACGGGCCATTTGTATGGGTTATCGACACCAATTAATGTTCAAAATGGATACTTATAGGTTATTGGTCATAGTTAGTGGTCAAAATTGTTCACTGGTCATTTGAATGAGTTGTAGACACCAATTACAGTTTAAAAAATAGACATTTGGCTTATTGGTCTTAGCTAGTGGTCAAAATCGTTCAGGTGGCATTCGTATGGGTTCTAGACACCAATTGCAGTTTAAAAATGGATACTTATAGGTTATCGGTCATAGCTAGTGGTTATAATGGTTCACGGGCCATTCGTATGGGTAATGGACACCAATTAAGGTTTAAAATGGATACTTATAGGTTATTGGTCATAGCTAGTGGTCAAAATCATTCACGGGGAATTCGTATGAGTTCCATACACCAATTACAGTTTCAAAAATGGATATATAGGTTATTGGTCATAGCTAGTGGTCAAAATCATTCACGGGCATTCGTATGGGTTCTAGAAATCAATTACAGTTTAAAAAATGGATACTTATAGGTTATTGGTCATAGCTAGTGGTTAACAAAATGGATACTTATAGGTTATTGGTTATAGCTAGTGATTATAATGGCTCACGGGTCATTCATATGGGCTATGGACGCTAATAACGGTTTAACAATGATACTTATAGGTTATTGGTCGTAGCTAGTGGTAATAATGATTCACGGGCCATTTGTATGGGTAATGGACACCAATTAAGGTTTAAAATGGATACTTATAAGTTATTGGTTGAAGCTTGTGGTTATAATGGTTCACGGGCCATTCGTATGGGCTATGGACGATAAATACGGTTTAACAAGGATACTTATAGGTTATTGGTCGTAGCTAGGGTTTATAATGGTTCACGGGCCATTCTTATGGGCAATGGACACCTATTAAGGTTTAAAATGGATACTTATAAGTTATTGGTCGAAGCTAGCGATTATAATGGTTCACAGGCTATTCATATGGGTAATGGACACCAATTAAGGTTTAAAATGGATACTTATAGGTTATTGGTCATAACTAGTGGTCACAATCATTCACGGGGCATTCGTATGGGTTCTAGACACCAATTACAGTTTAAAAAATGGATACTTATAGGTTATTGGTCATAGCTAGTGGTTATAATGGTTCACGGGCCATTTATATGGGTTATCAACACCAATTACAGTATAAAGAATGGATACTTAGAGGTTATTGGTTATAGCTAGTGGTTATAATGGTTCACGGGCCATTCGTATGGGCTATGGATGCCAATTATGGTTTAACATGGATAGTAATAGGCAATTGGGCGTAGCTAGTGGTTAAAATGGTTCACGGGCCATTCATATGGGTTATCGACACCAATTAAGGTTTATAATGGATACTTATAGGTTATTTGTCTTAGCTAGTGGTCAAAATCATTCACGGGGCATTCTTATGGGTTCTAGAGACCAATTAGAGTTTAAAATATGGATACTTATAAGTTATTGGTCATAGCTAGTGGTTATAATGGTTCACGGGCCATTCGTATGGGTAATGGACACCAATTAAGGTTTAAAATGGATACTTATAGGCTATTGGTCATAGCTAGTGGTCAAAATCGGTCACGGGGCATTCGTATGAGTTCCAGACACCAATTACAGTTTAAAAAATGGATATATAGGTTATTGGTCATAGCTAGTGGTCAAAATCGTTCATGGGGCATTCATATGGGTTCTAGAAACCAATTACAGTTTAAAAAAATGGATACTTATAGGTTATTGGTCATAGCTAGTGGTTAACAAAATGGATACTTATAGGTTATTGGTTATAGCTAGTGATTATAATGGCTCACGGGTCATTCATATGGGCTATGGACGCTAATAACGGTTTAACAACGATACTTATAGGTTATTGGTCGTAGCTATTGGTAATAATGATTCACGGGCCATTTGTATGGGTAATGGACACCAATTAAGGTTTAAAATGGATACTGATAAGTTATTGGTTGAAGCTTGTGGTTATAATGGTTCACGGGCCATTCGTATGGGCTATGGACGATAAATACGGTTTAACAAGGATACTTATAGGTTATTGGTCGTAGCTAGGGTTTATAATGGTTCACGGGCCATTCATATGGGCAATGGACACCTATTAAGGTTTAAAATGGATACTTATAGGTTATTGGTCGAAGCTAGCGATTATAATGGTTCACGGGCTATTCATATGGGTAATGGACACCAATTAAGGTTTAAAATGGATACTTATAGGTTATTGGTCATAACTAGTGGTCACAATCATTCAAGGGGCATTCGTATGGGTTCTAGACACCAATTACAGTTTAAAAAATGGATACTTATAGGTTATTGGTCATAGCTAGTGATTATAATGGTTCACAGGCCATTTATATGGGTTATCAACACCAATTACAGTATAAAGAATGGATACTTAGAGGTTATTGGTTATAGCTAGTGGTTATAATGGTTCACGGGCCATTCGTATGGGCTATGGACGCCAATTATGGTTTAACATGGATTGTTATAGGTAATTGGGCGTAGCTAGCGGTTAAAATGGTTCACGAGCCATTCGTATGGGTTATCGACACCAATTAATGTTTAAAATGGATACTTATAGGTTTTTTGTCTTAGCTAGTGGTCAAAATCATTCACGGGGCATTCGTATGGGTTCTAGACACCAATTAGAGTTTAAAATATGGATACATATAAGTTATTGGTCATAGCTAGTGGTTATAATGGTCCACGGGCCATTCCTATGGGCTATGAACGCTAATTACGGTTTAACAAGGATACATATAGGTTATTGGTCGTAGCTAGTGGTTATAATGGTTCACGAGCCATTCGAATATGTAATGGACACCAATTAATGTTCAAAGTGGATACTTATAGGTTATTGGTCATAGCTAGTGGTCAAAATCATTCACGGGGCATTTGTATGGGTTCTAGACACCAATTAGAGTTTAAAATATGGATACTTATAAGTTAATGGTCATAGCTAGTTGTTATAATGGTCCACGGGCCATTCCTATGGGCTTTGAACGCTAATTACGGTTTAACAAGGATACATATAGGTTATTGGTCGAAGCTAGTGGTTATAATGGTTCACGAGCCATTCGTATGTGTAATGGACACCAATTAATTTTCGAAATTGATACTTAGAGGTTATGTGTCATAGCTAGTGGTCAAAATCGTTCACGTGGCATTCTTATGGGTTCTAGACATCAATTACAGTTTAAAAATGGATACTTATAGGTTATTGGTCATAGCTAGTGGTTAACAAAATGCTTACTTATAGGGGTTATTCGTTATAGCTAGTGATTATAATGGCTCACGGGTCATTCGTATGGGCTATGGACGCTAATTACGATTTAACAACGATACTTATAGGTAATTGGTCGAAGCTAGTGGTTAGAATGGTTCACGGGCCACTCGTATGGGTAATGGACACCAATTAAGGTTTAAAATGGATACTTATAGGTTATTGGTCATAGCTAGTGGTCAAAATCGTTCACGGGGCATTCGTATGGGTTCTAGACATGAATTAGAGTTTAAAAAATGGATACTTATAGGTTATTGGTCATAGCTAGTGGTTATAATGGTTCACGGGCCATTTGTATGGGTTATCGACACCAATTAATGTTCAAAATGGATACTTATAGGTTATTGGTCATAGTTAGTGGTCAAAATTGTTCACTGGTCATTTGAATGAGTTGTAGACACCAATTACAGTTTAAAAAATAGATATTTGGCTTATTGGTCTTAGCTAGTGGTCAAAATCGTTCAGGTGGCATTCGTATGGGTTCTAGACACCAATTACAGTTTAAAAATGGATACTTATAGGTTATCGGTCATAGCTAGTGGTTATAATGGTTCACGGGCCATTCGTATGGGTAATGGACACCAATTAAGGTTTAAAATGGATACTTATAGGTTATTGGTCATAGCTAGTGGTCAAAATCATTCACGGGGAATTCGTATGAGTTCCATACACCAATTACAGTTTCAAAAATGGATATATAGGTTATTGGTCATAGCTAGTGGTCAAAATCATTCACAGGCATTCGTATGGGTTCTAGAAATCAATTACAGTTTAAAAAATGGATACTTATAGGTTATTGGTCATAGCTAGTGGTTAACAAAATGGATACTTATAGGTTATTGGTTATAGCTAGTGATTATAATGGCTCACGGGTCATTCATATGGGCTATGGACGCTAATAACGGTTTAACAATGATACTTATAGGTTATTGGTCGTAGCTGGTGGTAATAATGATTCACGGGCCATATGTATGGGTAATGGACACCAATTAAGGTTTAAAATGGATACTTATAAGTTATTGCTTGAAGCTTGTGGTTATAATGGTTCACGGGCCATTCGTATGGGCTATGGACGATAAATACGGTTTAACAAGGATACTTATAGGTTATTGGTCGTAGCTAGGGTTTATAATGGTTCACGGGCCATTCTTATGGGCAATGGACACCTATTAAGGTTTAAAATGGATACTTATAAGTTATTGGTCGAAGCTAGTGATTATAATGGTTCACAGGCTATTCATATGGGTAATGGACACCAATTAAGGTTTAAAATGGATACTTATAGGTTATTGGTCATAACTAGTGGTCACAATCATTCACGGGGCATTCGTATGGGTTCTAGACACCAATTACAGTTTAAAAAATGGATACTTATAGGTTACTGGTCATAGCTAGTGGTTATAATGGTTCACGGGCCATTTATATGGGTTATCAACACCAATTACAGTATAAAGAATGGATACTTAGAGGTTATTGGTTATAGCTAGTGGTTATAATGGTTCACGGGCCATTCGTATGTGCTATGGACGCCAATTATGGTTTAACATGGATAGTTATAGGTTATTGGACGAAGCTAGTGGTTATAATGGTTCACGGGCCACTCGTATGGGTTATCGACACCAATTAAGGTTTAAAATGGATACTTATAGGTTTTTTGTCTTAGCTAGTGGTCAAAATCATTCACGGGGCATTCGTATGGGTTCTAGACACCAATTAGTGTTTAAAATATGGATACTTATAAGTTATTGGTCATAGCTAGTTGTTATAATGGTCCACGGGCCATTCCTATGGGCTATGAACGCTAATTACGGTTTAACAAGGATACATATAGGTTATTGGTCGAAGCTAGTGGTTATAATGGTTCACGAGCCATTCGTATATGTAATGGACACCAATTAATGTTCAAATTGGATACTTATAGGTTATTGGTCATAGCTAGTGGTCAAAATCATTCACGGGGCATTTGTATGGGTTCTAGACACCAATTAGAGTTTAAAATATGGATACTTATAAGTTATTGGTCATAGCTAGTGGTTATAATGGTCCACGGGCCATTCCTATGGGCTATGAACGCTAATTACGATTTAACAAGGATACATATAGGTTATTAGTCGAAGCTAGTGGTTATAATGGTTCACGAGCCATTCGTATGTGTAATGGACACCAATTAATGTTCGAAATTGATACTTATAGGTTATGTGTCTTAGCTAGTGGTCAAAGTCGTTCACGGGGCATTCGTATGAGTTCTAGACACCAATTACAGTTTAAAAAATAGATATTTGGCTTATTGGTCTCAGCTAGTGGTCAAAATCGTTCACGTGGCATTCGTATGGGTTCTAGACACCAATTAAAGTTTAAAAATGGATACTTATAGGTTATTGGGCATAGCTAGTGGTTAACAAATTGCTTACTTATAGGGGTTATTGGTTATAGCTAGTGATTATAATGGCTCACAGGTCATTCGTATGGGCTATGGACGCTAATTACGATTTAACAACGATACTTATAGGTTATTGGATGAAGCTAGTGGTTATAATGGTTCACGGGCCACTCGTATGGGTAATGGACACCAATTAAGGTTTAAAATGGATACTTATAGGTTATTGGTCATAGCTAGTGGTCAAAATCGTTCACGGGGCATTCGTATGGGTTCTAGACATGAATTAGAGTTTAAAAAATGGATACTTATAGGTTATTGGTCATAGCTAGTGGTTATAATGGTTCACGGGCCATTTGTATGGGTTATCGACACCAATTAATGTTCAAAATGGATACTTATAGGTTATTGGTCATAGTTAGTGGTCAAAATTGTTCACTGGTCATTTGAATGAGTTGTAGACACCAATTACAGTTTAAAAAATAGATATTTGGCTTATTGGTCTTAGCTAGTGGTCAAAATCGTTCAGGTGGCATTCGTATGGGTTCTAGACACCAATTACAGTTTAAAAATGGATATTTATAGGTTATCGGTCATAGCTAGTGGTTATAATGGTTCACGGGCCATTCGTATGGGTAATGGACACCAATTAAGGTTTAAAATGGATACTTATAGGTTATTGGTCATAGCTAGTGGTCAAAATCATTCACGGGGAATTCGTATGAGTTCCATACACCAATTACAGTTTCAAAAATGGATATATAGGTTATTGGTCATAGCTAGTGGTCAAAATCATTCACGGGCATTCCTATGGGCTATGGACGATCAATTACAGTTTAAAAAATGGATACTTATAGGTTATTGGTCATAGCTAGTGGTTAACAAAATGGATACTTATAGGTTATTGGTTATAGCTAGTGATTATAATGGCTCACGGGTCATTCATATGGGCTATGGACGCTAATAACGGTTTAACAATGATACTTATAGGTTATTGGTCATAGGTAGTGGTAATAGTGATTCACGGGCCATTTGTATGGGTAATGGACACCAATTAAGGTTTAAAATGGATACTTATAAGTTATTGGTTGAAGCTTGTGGTTATAATGGTTCACGGGCCATTCGTATGGGCTATGGACGATAAATACGGTTTAACAAGGATACTTATAGGTTATTGGTCGTAGCTAGGGTTTATAATGGTTCACGGGCCATTCTTATGGGCAATGGACACCTATTAAGGTTTAAAATGGATACTTATAAGTTATTGGTCGAAGCTAGCGATTATAATGGTTCACAGGCTATTCATATGGGTAATGGAAACCAATTAAGGTTTAAAATGGATACTTATAGGTTATTGGTCATAACTAGTGGTCACAATCATTCACGGGGCATTCGTATGGGTTCTAGACACCAATTACAGTTTAAAAAATGGATACTTATAGGTTATTGGTCATAGCTAGTGGTTATAATGGTTCACGGGCCATTTATGTGGGTTATCAACACCAATTACAGTATAAAGAATGGATACTTAGAGGTTATTGGTTATAGCTAGTGGTTATAATGGTTCACGGGCCATTCGTATGGGCTATGGATGCCAATTATGGTTTAACATGGATAGTTATAGGCAATTGGGCGTAGCTAGTGGTTATAATGGTTCACGAGCCATTCGTATATGTAATGGACACCAATTAATGTTCAAAGTGGATACTTATAGGTTATTGGTCATAGCTAGTGGTCAAAATCATTCACGGGGCATTTGTATGGGTTCTAGACACCATTTAGAGTTTAAAATATGGATACTTATAAGTTATTGGTCATAGCTAGTGATTATAATGGTCCACGGGCCATTCCTATGGGCTATGAACGCTAATTACGGTTTAACAAGGATACATATAGGTTATTGGTCGAAGCTAGTGGTTATAATGGTTCACGAGCCATTCGTATGTGTAATGGACACCAATTAATATTCGAAATTGATACTTATAGGTAATGTGTCATAGCTAGTGGTCAAAGTCGTTCACGGGGCATTCGTATGAGTTCTAGACACCAGTTACAGTTTAAAAAATGGATATTTGGCTTATTGGTCTCAGCTAGTGGTCAAAATCGTTCACGTGGCATTCGTATGGGTTCTAGACACCAATTAAAGTTTAAAAATGGATACTTATAGGTTATTGGGCATAGCTAGTGGTTAACAAATTGCTTACTTATAGGGGTTATTGGTTATTGCTAGTGATTATAATGGCTCACGGGTCATTCGTATGGGCTATGGACGCTTATTACGATTTAACAATGATACTTATAGGTTATTGGACGAAGCTAGTGGTTATAATGGTTCACGGGCCACTCGTATGGGTAATGGACACCAATTAAGGTTTAAAATGGATACTTATAGGTTATTGGTCATAGCTAGTGGTCAAAATCGTTCACGGGGCATTCGTATGGGTTCTAGACACCAATTAGTGTTTAAAATATGGATACTTATAAGTTATTGGTCATAGCTAGTTGTTATAATGGTCCACGGGCCATTCCTATGGGCTATGAACGCTAATTACGGTTTAACAAGGATACATATAGGTTATTGGTCGAAGCTAGTGGTCAAAATCGTTCACTGGGCATTCGTATGGGTTCTAGACACCAATTAGAGTTTAAAATATGGATACTTATAAGTTATTGGTCATAGCTAGTGGTTATAATGGTCCACGGGCCATTCCTATGGGCTATGAATGCTAATTACGGTTTAACAAGGATACATATAGGTTATTGGTTGAAGATAGTGGTTATAATGGTTCACGAGCCATTCGTATATGTAATGGACACCAATTAATGTTCAAAGTGGATACTTATAGGTTATTGGTCATAGCTAGTGGTCAAAATCATTCACGGGGCATTTGTATGGGTTCTAGACACCATTTAGAGTTTAAAATATGGATACTTATAAGTTATTGGTCATAGCTAGTGGTTATAATGGTCCACGGGCCATTCCTATGGGCTATGAACGCTAATTACGGTTTAACAAGGATACATATAGGTTATTGGTCGAAGCTAGTGGTTATAATGGTTCACGAGCCATTCGTATGTGTAATGGACACCAATTAATATTCGAAATTGATACTTATAGGTAATGTGTCCTAGCTAGTGGTCAAAGTCATTCACGGGGCATTCGTATGAGTTCTAGACACCAATTACAGTTTAAAAAATGGATATTTGGCTTATTGGTCTCAGCTAGTGGTCAAAATCGTTCACGTGGCATTCGTATGGGTTCTAGACACCAATTAAAGTTTAAAAATGGATACTTATAGGTTATTGGGCATAGCTAGTGGTTAACAAATTGCTTACTTATAGGGGTTATTGGTTATAGCTAGTGATTATAATGGCTCACGGGTCATTCGTATGGGCTATGGACGCTAATTACGATTTAACAATGATACTTATAGGTTATTGGACGAAGCTAGTGGTTATAATGGTTCACGGGCCACTCGTATGGGTAATGGACACCAATTAAGGTTTAAAATGGATACTTATAGGTTATTGGTCATAGCTAGTGGTCAAAATCGTTCACGGGGCATTCGTATGGGTTCTAGACATGAATTAGAGTTTAAAAAATGGATACTTATATGTTATTGGACATAGCTAGTGGTTATAATGGTTCACGGGCCATTTGTATGGGTTATCGACACCAATTAATGTTCAAAATGGATACTTATAGGTTATTGGTCATAGTTAGTGGGCAAAATCGTTCACTGGGCATTCGAATGAGTTGTAGACACCAATTACAGTTTAAAAAATAGATATTTGGCTTATTGGTCTTAGCTAGTGGACAAAATCGTTCAGGTGGCATTCTTATGGGTTCCAGACACCAATTACAGTTTCGAAAATGGATACTTATAGGTTATCGGTCATAGCTTGTGGTTATAATGGTTCACGGGCCATTCGTATGGGTAATGGACACCAATTAAGGTTTAAAATGGATACTTATAGGTTATTGGTCTTAGCTAGTGGTCAAAATCGTTCACGGGGCATTCGTATGAGTTCTAGATACCAATTACAGTTTAAAAAAGGGATATATAGGTTATTGGTCATAGCTAGTGGTCAAAATCGTTCACGGGGCATTCGTATGGGTTCTAGAAACCAATTACAGTTTAAAAAATGGATACTTATAGGTTATTAGTCATAGCTAGTGGTTAACAAAATGGATACTTATAGGTTATTGGTTATAGCTAGTGATTATAATGGCTCACGGGTCATTCGTATGGGCTATGGACGCTAATAACGGTTTAACAACGATACTTATAGGTTATTGGTCGTAGCTAGTGGTTATAATGATTCACGGGCCATTTGTATGGGTAATGGACACCAATTAAGGTTTAAAATGGATACTTATAAGTTATTGGTCAAAGCTAGTGGTTATAATGGTTCACGGGCCATTCGTATGGGCTATGGACGCTAATAACGGTTTAACAAGGATACTTATAGGTTATTGGTCGTAGCTAGGGTTTATATTGGTTCACGGGCCATTCAAATGGGCAATGGACACTAATTAAGGTTTAAAACGGATACTTATAGGTTATTGGTCGAAGCTAACGATTATAATGGTTCACGGGCTATGCGTATGGGTAATGGACACCAATTAAGGTTTAAAATGGATACTTATAGGTTATTGGTCATAGCTAGGGGTCACAATCATTCACGGGGTATTCGTATGTGTTCTAGACACCAATTACAGTTTAAAAAATGGATACTTATAGGTAATTGGGCGTAGCTAGTGGTTAAAATGGTTCACAGGCCATTTGTATGGGTTATCGAAACCAATTAAGGTTTAAAATGGATACTTATAGGTTATTATTCTTAGCTAGTGGTCAAAATCATTCACGGGGCATTCGTATGGGTTCTAGACACCAATTAGAGTTTAAAATATGGATACTTATAAGTTATTGGTCATAGCTAGTGGTTATAATGGTCCACGGGCCATTCCTATGGGCTATGAACGATAATTACGGTTTAACAAGGATACATATAGGTTATTGGTCGAAGCTAGCGGTTATAATGGTTCACGAGCCATTCGTATGTGTAATGGTCACCAATTAATGTTCGAAATGGATACTTATAGGTTATGTGTCATAGCTAGTGGTCAAAGTCGTTCACGGGGCATTCGTATGAGTTCTAGACACCAATTACAGTTTAAAAAATGGATATTTGGCTTATTGGTCTCAGCTAGTGGTCAAAATCATTCACGTGGCATTCGTATGGGTTCTAGACACCAATTAAAGTTTAAAAATGGATACTTATAGGTTATTGGGCATAGCTAGTGGTTAACAAATTGCTTACTTATAGGGGTTATTGGTTATAGCTAGTGATTATAATGGCTCACGGGTCATTCGTATGGGCTATGGACGCTAATTACGATTTAACAATGATACTTATAGGTTATTGGACGAAGCTAGTGGTTATAATGGTTCACGGGCCACTCGTATGGGTAATGGACACCAATTAAGGTTTAAAATGGATACTTATAGGTTATTGGTCATAGCTAGTGGTCAAAATCGTTCACGGGGCATTCGTATGGGTTCTAGACATGAATTAGAGTTTAAAAAATGGATACTTATATGTTATTGGACATAGCTAGTGGTTATAATGGTTCACGGGCCATTTGTATGGGTTATCGACACCAATTAATGTTCAAAATGGATACTTATAGGTTATTGGTCATAGTTAGTAGGCAAAATCGTTCACTGGGCATTCGAATGAGTTGTAGACACCAATTACAGTTTAAAAAATAGATATTTGGCTTATTGGTCTTAGCTAGTGGACAAAATCGTTCAGGTGGCATTCGTATGGGATCCAGACACCAATTACAGTTTCGAAAATGGATACTTATAGGTTATCGGTCATAGCTTGTGGTTATAATGGTTCACGGGCCATTCGTATGGGTAATGGACACCAATTAAGGTTTAAAATGGATACTTATAGGTTATTGGTCTTAGCTAGTGGTCAAAATCGTTCACGGGGCATTCGTATGAGTTCTAGATACCAATTACAGTTTAAAAAAGGGATATATAGGTTATTGGTCATAGCTAGTGGTCAAAATCGTTCACGGGGCATTCGTATGGGTTCTAGAAACCAATTACAGTTTAAAAAATGGATACTTATAGGTTATTGGTCATAGCTAGTGGTTAACAAAATGGATACTTATAGGTTATTGGTTATAGCTAGTGATTATAATGGCTCACGGGTCATTCGTATGGGCTATGGACGCTAATAACGGTTTAACAACGATACTTATAGGTTATTGGTCGTAGCTAGTGGTTATAATGATTCACGGGCCATTTGTATGGGTAATGGACACCAATTAAGGTTTAAAATGGATACTTATAAGTTATTGGTCAAAGCTAGTGGTTATAATGGTTCACGGGCCATTCGTATGGGCTATGGACGCTAATTACGGTTTAACAAGGATACTTATAGGTTATTGGTCGTAGCTAGGGTTTATATTGGTTCACGGGCCATTCAAATGGGCAATGGACACTAATTAAGGTTTAAAACGGATACTTATAGGTTATTGGTCGAAGCTAACGATTATAATGGTTCACGGGCTATTCGTATGGGTAATGGACACCAATTAAGGTTTAAAATGGATACTTATAGGTTATTGGTCATAGCTAGGGGTCACAATCATTCACGGGGTATTCGTATGTGTTCTAGACACCAATTACAGTTTAAAAAATGGATACTTATAGGTAATTGGGCGTAGCTAGTGGTTAAAATGGTTCACAGGCCATTTGTATGGGTTATCGAAACCAATTAAGGTTTAAAATGGATACTTATAGGTTATTATTCTTAGCTAGTGGTCAAAATCATTCACGGGGCATTCGTATGGGTTCTAGACACCAATTAGAGTTTAAAATATGGATACTTATAAGTTATTGGTCATAGCTAGTGGTTATAATGGTCCACGGGCCATTCCTATGGGCTATGAACGATAATTACGGTTTAACAAGGATACATATAGGTTATTGGTCGAAGCTAGCGGTTATAATGGTTCACGAGCCATTCGTATGTGTAATGGTCACCAATTAATGTTCGAAATGGATACTTATAGGTTATGTGTCATAGCTAGTGGTCAAAGTCGTTCACGGGGCATTCGTATGAGTTCTAGACACCAATTACAGTTTAAAAAATGGATATTTGGCTTATTGGTGTCAGCTAGTGGTCAAAATCGTTCACGTGGCATTCGTATGGGTTCTAGACACCAATTAAAGTTTAAAAATGGATACTTATAGGTTATTGGGCATAGCTAGTGGTTAACAAATTGCTTACTTATAGGGGTTATTGGTTATAGCTAGTGATTATAATGGCTCACGGGTCATTCGTATGGGCTATGGACGCTAATTACGATTTAACAACGATACTTATAGGTTATTGGTCGAAGCTAGTGGTTATAATGGTTCACGGGCCACTCGTATGGGTAATGGACACCAATTAAGGTTTAAAATGGATACTTATAGGTTATTGTTCATAGCTAGTGGTCAAAATCGTTCACGGAGCATTCGTACGTGTTCTAGACATGAATTAGAGTTTAAAAAATGGATACTTATATGTTATTGGTCATAGCTAGTGGTTATAATGGTTCACGGGCCATTTGTATGGGTTATCGACACCAATTAATGTTCAAAATGGATACTTATAGGTTATTGGTCATAGCTAGTGGTCAAAATCGTTCACTGGGCATTCGAATGAGTTGTAGACACCAATTACAGTTTAAAAAATAGATATTTGGCTTATTGTTCTTAGCTAGTCGTCAAAATCGTTCAGGTGGCATTCGTATGGGTTCTAGACACCAATTACAGTTTAAAAATGGATACTTATAGGTTATCGGTCATAGCTAGTGGTTATAATGGTTCACGGGCCATTCGTATGGGTAATGGACACCAATTAAAGTTTAAAATGGATACTTATAGGCTATTGGTCTTAGCTAGTGGTCAAAATCGTTCAGGTGGCATTCGTATGGGTTCCAGACACCAATTACAGTTTCGAAAATGGATACTTATAGGTTATCGGTCATAGCTTGTGGTTATAATGGTTCACGGGCCATTCGTATGGGTAATGGACACCAATTAAGTTTTAAAATGGATACTTATAGGTTATTGGTCTTAGCTAGTGGTCAAAATCGTTCACGGGGCATTCGTGTGAGTTCTAGATACCAATTACAGTTTAAAAAAGGGATATATAGGTTATTGGTCATAGCTAGTGGTCAAAATCGTTCATGGGGCATTCGTTTGGGTTCTAGAAACCAATTATAGTTTAAAAAATGGATACTTATAGGTTATTGGTCATAGCTAGTGGTTAACAAAATGGATACTTATAGGTTATTGGTTATAGCTAGTGATTATAATGGCTCACGGGTCATTCATATGGGCTATGGACGCTAATAACGGTTTAACAACGATACTTATAGGTTATTGGTCGTAGCTAGTGGTAATAATGATTCACGGGCCATTTGTATGGGTAATGGACACCAATTAAGGTTTAAAATGGATACTTATAAGTTATTGGTTGAAGCTAGTGGTTATAATGGTTCACGGGCCATTCGTATGGGCTATGGACGATAATTACGGTTTAACAAGGATACTTATAGGTTATTGGTCGTAGCTAGGGTTTATAATGGTTCACGGGCCATTCATATGGGCAATGGACACCTATTAAGGTTTAAAATGGATACTTATAGGTTATTGGTCGAAGCTAGCGATTATAATGGTTCACGGGCTATTCATATGGGTAATGGACACCAATTAAGGTTTAAAATGGATACTTATAGGTTATTGGTCATAACTAGTGGTCACAATCATTCACGGGGCATTCGTATGGGTTCTAGACACCAATTACAGTTTAAAAAATGGATACTTATAGGTTATTGGTCATAGCTAGTGGTTATAATGGTTCACGGGGTTATCAACACCAATTACAGTATAAAGAATGGATACTTAGAGGTTATAGGTTATAGCTAGTGGTTATAATGGTTCACGGGCCATTCGTATGGGCTATGGACGCCAATTATGGTTTAACATGGATTGTAATAGGTAATTGGGCGTAGCTAGTGGTTAAAATGGTTCACGGGCCATTCGTATGGGTTATCAACACCAATTATTGTTTAAAATGGATACTTATAGGTTTTTTGTCTTAGCTAGTGGTCAAAATCATTCACGGGGCATTCGTATGGGTTCTAGACACCAATTAGAGTTTAAAATATGGATACTTATAAGTTATTGGTCATAGCTAGTGGTTATAATGGTCCACGGGCCATTCCTATGGGCTATGAATGCTAATTACGGTTTAACAAGGATACATATAGGTTATTGGTCGAAGATAGTGGTTATAATGGTTCACGAGCCATTCGTATATGTAATGGACACCAATTAATGTTCAAAGTGGATACTTATAGGTTATTGGTCATAGCTAGTGGTCAAAATCATTCACGGGGCATTTGTATGGGTTCTAGACACCATTTAGAGTTTAAAATATGGATACTTATAAGTTATTGGTCATAGCTAGTGGTTATAATGGTCCACGGGCCATTCCTATGGGCTATGAACGCTAATTACGGTTTAACAAGGATACATATAGGTTATTGGTCGAAGCTAGTGGTTATAATGGTTCACGAGCCATTCGTATGTGTAATGGACACCAATTAATGTTCGAAATTGATACTTATAGGTAATGTGTCATAGCTAGTGGTCAAAGTCGTTCACGGGGCATTCGTATGAGTTCTAGACACCAATTACAGTTTAAAAAATGGATATTTGGCTTATTGGTCTCAGCTAGTGGTCAAAATCGTTCACGTGGCATTCGTATGGGTTCTAGACACCAATTAAAGTTTAAAAATGGATACTTATAGGTTATTGGGCATAGCTAGTGGTTAACAAATTGCTTACTTATAGGGGTTATCGACACCAATTATTGGTTATAGCTAGTGATTATAATGGCTCACGGGTCATTCGTATGGGCTATGGACGCTAATTACGATTTAACAATGATACTTATAGGTTATTGGACGAAGCTAGTGGTTATAATGGTTCACGGGCCACTCGTATGGGTAATGGACACCAATTAAGGTTTAAAATGGATACTTATAGGTTATTGGTCATAGCTAGTGGTCAAAATCGTTCACGGGGCATTCATATGGGTTCTAGACATGAATTAGAGTTTAAAAAATGGATACTTATATGTTATTGTACATAGCTAGTGGTTAAAATGGTTCACGGGCCATTTGTATGGGTTATCGACACCAATTAATGTTCAAAATGGATACTTATAGGTTATTGGTCATAGTTAGTGGGCAAAATCGTTCACTGGGCATTCGAATGAGTTGTAGACACCAATTACAGTTTAAAAAATAGATATTTGGCTTATTGTTCTTAGCTAGTCGTCAAAATCGTTCAGGTGGCATTCGTATGGGTTCTAGACACCAATTACTGTTTAAAAATGGATACTTATAGGTTATCGGTCATAGCTAGTGGTTATAATGGTTCACGGGCCATTCGTATGGGTAATGGACACCAATAAAAGTTTAAAATGGATACTTATAGGCTATTGGTCTTAGCTAGTGGTCAAAATCGTTCAGGTGGCATTCGTATGGGTTCCAGACACCAATTACAGTTTCGAAAATGGATACTTATAGGTTATCGGTCATAGCTTGTGGTTATAATGGTTCACGGGCCATTCGTATGGGTAATGGACACCAATTAAGGTTTAAAATGGATACTTATAGGTTATTGTTCTTAGCTAGTGGTCAAAATCGTTCACGGGGCATTCGTGTGAGTTCTAGATACCAATTACAGTTTAAAAAAGGGATATATAGGTTATTGGTCATAGCTAGTGGTCAAAATCGTTCATGGGGCATTCGTTTGGGTTCTAGAAACCAATTACAGTTTAAAAAATGGATACTTATAGGTTATTGGTCATAGCTAGTGGTTAACAAAATGGATACTTATAGGTTATTGGTTATAGCTAGTGATTATAATGGCTCACGGGTCATTCATATGGGCTATGGACGCTAATAACGGTTTAACAACGATACTTATAGGTTATTGGTCGTAGCTAGTGGTAATAATGATTCACGGGCCATTTGTATGGGTAATGGACACCAATTAAGGTTTAAAATGGATACTTATAAGTTATTGGTTGAAGCTAGTGGTTATAATGGTTCACGGGCCATTCGTATGGGCTATGGACGATAATTACGGTTTAACAAGGATACTTATAGGTTATTGGTCGTAGCTAGGGTTTATAATGGTTCACGGGCCATTCATATGGGCAATGGACACCTATTAAGGTTTAAAATGGATACTTATAGGTTATTGGTCGAAGCTAGCGATTATAATGGTTCACGGGCTATTCATATGGGTAATGGACACCAATTAAGGTTTAAAATGGATACTTATAGGTTATTGGTCATAACTAGTGGTCACAATCATTCACGGGGCATTCGTATGGGTTCTAGACACCAATTACAGTTTAAAAAATGGATACTTATAGGTTATTGGTCATAGCTAGTGGTTATAATGGTTCACGGGCCATTTATATGGGTTATCAACACCAATTACAGTATAAAGAATGGATACTTAGAGGTTATAGGTTATAGCTAGTGGTTATAATGGTTCACGGGCCATTCGTATGGGCTATGGACGCCAATTATGGTTTAACATGGATTGTAATAGGTAATTGGGCGTAGCTAGTGGTTAAAATGGTTCACGGGCCATTCGTATGGGTTATCAACACCAATTATTGTTTAAAATGGATACTTATAGGTTTTTTGTCTTAGCTAGTGGTCAAAATCATTCACGGGGCATTCGTATGGGTTCTAGACACCAATTAGAGTTTAAAATATGGATACTTATAAGTTATTGGTCATAGCTAGTGGTTATAATGGTCCACGGGCCATTCCTATGGGCTATGAATGCTAATTACGGTTTAACAAGGATACATATAGGTTATTGGTCGAAGATAGTGGTTATAATGGTTCACGAGCCATTCGTATATGTAATGGACACCAATTAATGTTCAAAGTGGATACTTATAGGTTATTGGTCATAGCTAGTGGTCAAAATCATTCACGGGGCATTTGTATGGGTTCTAGACACCATTTAGAGTTTAAAATATGGATACTTATAAGTTATTGGTCATAGCTAGTGGTTCTAATGGTCCACGGGCCATTCCTATGGGCTATGAACGCTAATTACGGTTTAACAAGGATACATATAGGTTATTGGTCGAAGCTAGTGGTTATAATGGTTCACGAGCCATTCGTATGTGTAATGGACACCAATTAATGTTCGAAATTGATACTTATAGGTAATGTGTCATAGCTAGTGGTCAAAGTCGTTCACGGGGCATTCGTATGAGTTCTAGACACCAATTACAGTTTAAAAAATGGATATTTGGCTTATTGGTCTCAGCTAGTGGTCAAAATCGTTCACGTGGCATTCGTATGGGTTCTAGACACCAATTAAAGTTTAAAAATGGATACTTATAGGTTATTGGGCATAGCTAGTGGTTAACAAATTGCTTACTTATAGGGGTTATCGACACCAATTATTGGTTATAGCTAGTGATTATAATGGCTCACGGGTCATTCGTATGGGCTATGGACGCTAATTACGATTTAACAATGATACTTATAGGTTATTGGACGAAGCTAGTGGTTATAATGGTTCACGGGCCACTCGTATGGGTAATGGACACCAATTAAGGTTTAAAATGGATACTTATAGGTTATTGGTCATAGCTAGTGGTCAAAATCGTTCACGGGGCATTCGTATGGGTTCTAGACATGAATTAGAGTTTAAAAAATGGATACTTATATGTTATTGGACATAGCTAGTGGTTATAATGGTTCACGGGCCATTTGTATGGGTTATCGACACCAATTAATGTTCAAAATGGATTCTTATAGGTTATTGGTCATAGTTAGTGGGCAAAATCGTTCACTGGGCATTCGAATGAGTTGTAGACACCAATTACAGTTTAAAAAATAGATATTTGGCTTATTGGTCTTAGCTAGTGGTCAAAATCGTTCATGTGGCATTCGTATGGGTTCTAGACACCAATTACAGTTTAAAAATGTATACTTATAGGTTATCGGTCATAGCTAGTGGTTATAATGGTTCACGGGCCATTCGTATGGGTTATCAACACATATTACAGTTTAAAATGGATACTTATAGGTTATTGGTCTTAGCTAGTGGTCAAAATCGTTCACGGGGCATTCGTATGAGTTCTAGACACCAATTACAGTTTAAAAAAGGGATATATAGGTTATTGGTCATAGCTAGTAGTCAAAATCGTTCACGGGGCATTCGTATGGGTTCTAGACATGAATTAGAGTTTAAAAAATGGATACTTATATGTTATTGGACATATCTAGTGGTTATAATGGTTCACGGGCCATTTGTATGGGTTATCGACACCAATTAATGTTCAAAATGGATACTTATAGGTTATTGGTCATAGTTAGTGGGCAAAATCGTTCACTGGGCATTCGAATGAGTTGTAGACACCAATTACAGTTTAAAAATAGATATTTGGCTTATTGGTCTTAGCTAGTGGTCAAAATCGTTCAGGTGGCATTCGTATGGGTTCCAGACACCAATTACAGTTTCGAAAATGGATACTTATAGGTTATCGGTCATAGCTTGTGGTTATAATGGTTCACGGGCCATTCGTATGGGTAATGGACACCAATTAAGGTTTAAAATGGATACTTATAGGTTATTGGTCTTAGCTAGTGGTCAAAATCGTTCACGGGGCATTCGTGTGAGTTATAGATACCAATCACAGTTTAAAAAAGGGATATATAGGTTATTGGTCATAGCTAGTGTGTCACAATCGTTCAAGGGGCATTCGTATGGGTTCTAGAAACCAATTACAGTTTAAAAAATGGATACTTATAGGTTAGTGGTCATAGCTAGTGGTTAATAAAATGGATACTTATAGGTTATTGGTTATAGCTAGTGATTATAATGGGTCACGGGTCATTCGTATGGGCTATGGACGCTAATAACGGTTTAACAACGATACTTATAGGTTATTGGTCGTAGCTAGTGGTAATAATGATTCACGGGCCATTTGTATGGGTAATGGACACCAATTAAGGTTTAAAATGGATACTTATAAGTTATTGGTTGAAGCTAGTGGTTATAATGGTTCACGGGCCATTCGTATGGGCTATGGATGATAATTACGGTTTAACAAGGATACTTATAGGTTATTGGTCGTAGCTAGGGTTTATAATGGTTCACGGGCCATTCATATGGGCAATGGACACCTATTAAGGTTTAAAATGGATACTTATAGGTTATTGGTCGAAGCTAGCGATTATAATGGTTCACGGGCTATTCATATGGGTAATGGACACCAATTGAGGTTTAAAATGGATACTTATAGGTTATTGGTCATAACTAGTGGTCACAATCATTCACGGGGCATTCGTATGGGTTCTAGACACCAATTACAGTTTAAAAAATGGATACTTATAGGTTATTGGTCATAGCTAGTGGTTATAATGGTTCACGGGCCATTTATATGGGTTATCAACACCAATTACAGTATAAAGAATGGATACTTAGAGGTTATTGGTTAGAGCTAGTGGTTATAATGGTTCACGGGCCATTCGTATGGGCTATGGACGCCAATTATGGTTTAACATGGATTGTTATAGGTAATTGGGCGTAGCTAGTGGTTAAAATGGTTCACGGGCCATTCGTATGGGTTATCAACACCAATTATTGTTTAAAATGGATACTTATAGGTTTTTTGTCTTAGCTAGTGGTCAAAATCATTCACGGGGCATTCGTATGGGTTCTAGACACCAATTAGAGTTTAAAATATGGATACTTATAAGTTATTGGTCATAGCTAGTGGTTATAATGGTCCACGGGCCATTCCTATGGGCTATGAATGCTAATTACGGTTTAACAAGGATACATATAGGTTATTGGTCGAAGATAGTGGTTATAATGGTTCACGAGCCATTCGTATATGTAATGGACACCAATTAATGTTCAAAGTGGATACTTATAGGTTATTGGTCATAGCTAGTGGTCAAAATCATTCACGGGGCATTTGTATGGGTTCTAGACACCATTTAGAGTTTAAAATATGGATACTTATAAGTTATTGGTCATAGCTAGTGGTTATAATGGTCCACGGGCCATTCCTATGGGCTATGAACGCTAATTACGGTTTAACAAGGATACATATAGGTTATTGGTCGAAGCTAGTGGTTATAATGGTTCACGAGCCATTCGTATGTGTAATGGACACCAATTAATGTTCGAAATTGATACTTATAGGTAATGTGTCATAGCTAGTGGTCAAAGTCGTTCACGGGGCATTCGTATGAGTTTTAGACACCAATTACAGTTTAAAAAATGGATATTTGGCTTAATGGTCTCAGCTAGTGGTCAAAATCGTTCACGTGGCATTCGTATGGGTTCTAGACACCAATTAAAGTTTAAAAATGGATACTTATAGGTTATTGGGCATAGCTAGTGGTTAACAAATTGCTTACTTATAGGGGTTATTGGTTATAGCTAGTGATTATAATGGCTCACGGGTCATTCGTATGGGCTATGGACGCTAATTACGATTTAACAATGATACTTATAGGTTATTGGACGAAGCTAGTGGTTATAATGGTTCACGGGCCACTCGTATGGGTAATGGACACCAATTAAGGTTTAAAATGGATACTTATAGGTTATTGGTCATAGCAAGTGGTCAAAATCGTTCACGGGGCATTCGTATGGGTTCTAGACATGAATTAGAGTTTAAAAAATGGATACTTATATGTTATTGGACATAGCTAGTGGTTATAATGGTTCACGGGCCATTTGTATGGGTTATCGACACCAATTAATGTTCAAAATGGATACTTATAGGTTATTGGTCATAGTTAGTGGGCAAAATCGTTCACTGGGCATTCGAATGAGTTGTAGACACCAATTACAGTTTAAAAAATAGATATTTGGCTTATTGGTCTTAGCTAGTGGTCAAAATCGTTCATGTGGCATTCGTATGGGTTCTAGACACCAATTACAGTTTAAAAATGGATACTTATAGGTTATCGGTCATAGCTAGTGGTTATAATGGTTCACGGGCCATTCGTATGGGTTATCAACACATATTACAGTTTAAAATGGATACTTATAGGTTATTGGTCTTAGCTAGTGGTCAAAATCGTTCACGGGGCATTCGTATGAGTTCTAGACACCAATTACAGTTTAAAAAAGGGATATATAGGTTATTGGTCCTAGCTAGTGGTCAAAATCGTTCACGGGGCATTCGTATGGGTTCTAGAAACCAATTACAGTTTAAAAAATGGATACTTATAGGTTATTGGTCATAGCTAGTGGTTAACAAAATGGATACTTATAGGTTATTGGTTATAGCTAGTGATTATAATGGCTCACGGGTCATTCATATGGGCTATGGACGCTAATAACGGTTTAACAACGATACTTATAGGTTATTGGTCGTAGCTAGTGGTAATAATGATTCACGGGCCATTTGTATGGGTAATGGACACCAATTAAGGTTTAAAATGGATACTTATAAGTTATTGGTTGAAGCTAGTGGTTATAATGGTTCATGGGCCATTCGTATGGGCTATGGACGATAAATACGGTTTAACAAGGATACTTATAGGTTATTGGTCGTAGCTAGGGTTTATAACGGTTCACGGGCCATTCATATGGGCAATGGACACCTATTAAGGTTTAAAATGGATACTTATAGGTTATTGGTCGAAGCTAACGATTATAATGGTTCACGGGCTATTCATATGGGTAATGGACACCAATTAAGGTTTAAAATGGATACTTATAGGTTTGTTGTCTTAGCTATGGTCAAAATTATTCACGGGGCATTCGAATGGGTTCTAGACACCAATTAGAGTTTAAAATATGGATACTTATAAGTTATTGGTCATAGCTAGTGGTTATAATGGTCCACGGGCCATTCCTATGGGCTATGAACGCTAATTACGGTTTAACAAGGATACATATAGGTTATTGGACGAAGCTAGTGGTTATAATGGTTCGCGGGCCACTCGTATGGGTAATGGACACCAATTAAGGTTTAAAATGGATACCTATAGGTTATTGGTCATAGCTAGTGGTCAAAATCGTTCACAGGGCATTCGTATGAGTTCCATACACCAATTACAGTTTCAAAAATGGATATATAGGTTATTGGTCATAGCTAGTGGTCAAAATCGTTCACGGGCATTCGTATGGGTTCTATAAATCAATTACAGTTTAAAAAATGGATACTTATAGGTTATTGGTCATAGCTAGTGGTTAACAAAATGGATACTTATAGGTTATTGGTTATAGCTAGTGATTATAATGGCTCACGGGTCATTCATATGGGCTATGGACGCTAATAACGGTTTAACAACGATACTTATAGGTTATTGGTCGTAGCTAGTGGTAATAATGATTCACGGGCCATTTGTATGGGTAATGGACACCAATTAAGGTTTAAAATGGATACTTATAAGTTATTGGTTGAAGCTAGTGGTTATAATGGTTCACGGGCCATTCGTATGGGCTATGGACGATAATTACGGTTTAACAAGGATACTCATAGGTTATTGGTCGTAGCTAGGGTTTATAATGGTTCACGGGCCATTCATATGGGCAATGGACACCTATTAAGGTTTAAAATGGATACTTATAGGTTATTGGTCGAAGCTAGCGATTATAATGGTTCACGGGCTATTCATATGGGTAATGGACACCAATTAAGGTTTAAAATGGATACTTATAGGTTTGTTGTCTTAGCTAGTGGTCAAAATCATTCACGGGGCATTCGTATGGGTTCTAGACACCAATTAGAGTTTAAAATATGGATACTTATAAGTTATTGGTCATAGCTAGTGGTTATAATGGTCCACGGGCCATTCCTATGGGCTATGAACGCTAATTACGGTTTAACAAGGATACATATAGGTAATTGGTCGAAGCTAGTGGTTATAATGGTTCACGAGCCATTCGTATGTGTAATGGACACCAATTAATGTTCAAAACGGATACTTATAGGTTATTGGTCATAGCTGGTGGTCAAAATCATTCACGGGGCATTTGTATGGGTTCTAGACACCAATTAGAGTTTAAAATATGGATACTTATAAGTTAATGGTCATAGCTAGTGGTTATAATGGTCCACGGGCCATTCCTATGGGCTATGACCGCTAATTACGGTTTAACAAGGATACATATAGGTTATTGGTCGAAGCTAGTTGTTATAATGGTTCACGAGCCATTCGTATGTGTAATGGACACCAATTAATGTTTGAAATTGAAACTTAGAGGTTATGTGTCATAGCTAGTGGTCAAAATCGTTCACGGGGCATTCATATGAGTTCTAGACACCAACTACAGTTTGAAAAATGGATATTTGGCTTATTGGTCTAAGCTAGTGGTCAAAATCGTTCACGTGGCATTCGTATGGGTTCTAGACACCAATTACAGTTTTAAAATGGATACTTATAGGTTATTGGTCATAGCTAGTGGTTAACAAAATGCTTACTTATAGGGGTTATTGGTTATAGCTAGTGATTATAATGGCTCACGGGTCATTCGTATGGGCTATGGACGCTAATTACGATTTAACAACGATACTTATAGGTAATTGGTCGAAGCTAGTGGTTAGAATGGTTCACGGGCCACTCGTATGGGTAATGGACACCAATTAAGATTTAAAATGGATACTTATAGGTTATTGGTCATAGCTAGTGGTCAAAATCGTTCACGGGGCATTCGTATGGGTTCTAGACATGAATTAGAGTTTAAAAAATGGATACTTATATGTTATTGGTCATAGCTAGTGGTTATAATGGTTCACGGGCCATTTGTATGGGTTATCGACACCAATTAATGTTCAAAATGGATACTTATAGGTTATTGGTCATAGCTAGTGGTCAAAATCTTTCACGTGGCATTCGTATGAGTTGTAGACACCAATTACAGGTTTAAAATGGTAACTTATTGGTTATTGGTCATAGCTAGCGGTCAAAATCATTCACGGGGCATTCGTATGGGATCTAGACACCAATTACAATTTAAAAAAATGGATACTTATAGGTTATCGGTCATAGCTTGTGGTTATAATGGTTCTCGGGCCATTCGTATGGGTAATGGACACCAATTAAGGTTTAAAATGGATACTTATAGGTTATTGGTCATAGCTAGTGGTCAAAATCGTTCACGGGGCATTCGTATGAGTTCTAGACACCAATTACAGTTTAAAAAAGGGATATATAGGTTATTGGTCATAGCTAGTGGTCACAATCGTTCACGGGGCATTCGTATGGGTTCTAGAAACCAATTACAGTTTAAAAAATGGATACTTATAGGTTATTGGTCATAGCTAGTGGTTAATAAAATGGATACTTATAGGTTATTGGTTATAGCTAGTGATTATAATGGCTCACGGGTCATTCTTAGGGGCTATGGACGCTAATAACGGTTTAACAACGATACTTATAGGTTATTGGTCGTAGCTAGTGGTTATAATGATTCACGGGCCATTTGTATGGGTAATGGACACCAATTAAGGTTTAAAATGGATACTTATAAGTTATTGGTCAAAGCTAGTGGTTATAATGGTTCACGGGCCATTCGTATGGGTTATGGAAGCTAATAACGGTTTAACAAGGATACTTATAGGTTATTGGTCGTAGCTAGGGTTTATATTGGTTCACGGGCCATTCAAATGGGCAATGGACACCAATTAAGGTTTAAAACGGATACTTATAGGTTATTGGTCGATGCTAGTGGTTATAATGGTTCACGGGCCACTCGTATGGGTAATGGACACCAATTAAGGTTTAAAATGGATACTTATAGGTTATTGGTCATAGCTAGGGGTCAAAATCGTTCACGGGGCATTCGTATGGGTTCTAGACATGAATTAGAGTTTAAAAAATGGATACTTATATGTTATTGGTCATAGCTAGTGGTTATAATGGTTCACGGGCCATTTGTATGGGTTATCGACACCAATTAATGTTCAAAATGGATACTTATAGGTTATTGGTCATAGCTAGTGGTCAAAATCTTTCACGGGGCATTCGTATGAGTTGTATAGACCAATTACAGGTTTAAAATGGTAACTTATTGGTTATTGGTCATAGCTAGCGGTCAAAATCATTCACGGGGCATTCGTATGGGATCTAGACACCAATTACAATTTAAAAAAAATGGATACTTATAGGTTATCGGTCATAGCTTGTGGTTATAATGGTTCACGGGCCATTCGTATGGGTAATGGACACCAATTAAGGTTTAAAATGGATACTTATAGGATATTGGTCATAGCTAGTGGTCAAAATCGTTCACGGGGCATTCGTATGAGTTCTAGACACCAATTACAGTTTAAAAAAGGGATATATAGGTTATTGGTCATAGCTAGTGGTCACAATCGTTCACGGGGCATTCGTATGGGTTCTAGAAACCAATTACAGTTTAAAAAATGGATACTTATAGGTTAGTGGTCATAGCTAGTGGTTAATAAAATGGATACTTATAGGTTATTGATTATAGCTAGTGATTATAATGGCTCACGGGTCATTCTTAGGGGCTATGGACGCTAATAACGGTTTAACAACGATACTTATAGGTTATTGGTCGTAGCTAGTGGTTATAATGATTCACGGGCCATTTGTATGGGTAATGGACACCAATTAAGGTTTAAAATGGATACTTATAAGTTATTGGTCAAAGCTAGTGGTTATAATGGTTCACGGGCCATTCGTATGGGTTATGGAAGCTATTAACGGTTTAACAAGGATACTTATAGGTTATTGGTCGTAGCTAGGGTTTATATTGGTTCACGGGCCATTCAAATGGGCAATGGACACCAATTAAGGTTTAAAACGGATACATATAGGTTATTGGTCGATGCTAGTGGTTATAATGGTTCACGGGCCACTCGTATGGGTAATGGACACCAATTAAGGTTTAAAATGGATACTTATAGGTTATTGGTCATAGCTAGGGGTCAAAATCGTTCACGGGGCATTCGTATGGGTTCTAGACATGAATTAGAGTTTAAAAAATGGATACTTATATGTTATTGGTCATAGCTAGTGGTTATAATGGTTCACGGGCCATTTGTATGGGTTATCGACACCAATTAATGTTCAAAATGGATACTTATAGGTTATTGGTCATAGCTAGTGGTCAAAATCTTTCACGGGGCATTCGTATGAGTTGTATAGACCAATTACAGGTTTAAAATGGTAACTTATTGGTTATTGGTCATAGCTAGCGGTCAAAATCATTCACGGGGCATTCGTATGGGATCTAGACACCAATTACAATTTAAAAAAAAGGATACTTATAGGTTATCGGTCATAGCTTGTGGTTATAATGGTTCACGGGCCATTCGTATGGGTAATGGACACCAATTAAGGTTTAAAATGGATACTTATAGGATATTGGTCATAGCTAGTGGTCAAAATCGTTCACGGGGCATTCGTATGAGTTCTAGACACCAATTACAGTTTAAAAAAGGGATATATAGGTTATTGGTCATAGCTAGTGGTCACAATCGTTCACGGGGCATTCGTATGGGTTCTAGAAACCAATTATAGTTTAAAAAATGGATACTTATAGGTTAGTGGTCATAGCTAGTGGTTAATAAAATGGATACTTATAGGTTATTGGTTATAGCTAGTGATTATAATGGCTCACGGGTCATTCGTATGGGCTATGGACGCTAATAACGGTTTAACAATGATACTTATAGGTTATTGGTCGTAGCTAGTGGTTATAATGATTCACGGGCCATTTGTATGGGTAATGGACACCAATTAAGGTTTAAAAAGGATACTTATAAGTTATTGGTCAAAGCTAGTGGTTATAATGGTTCACGGGCCATTCGTATGGGCTATGGACGCTAATAACGGTTTAACAAGGATACTTATAGGTTATTGGTCGTAGCTAGGGTTTATATTGGTTCACGGGCCATTCAAATGGGCAATGGACACCAATTAAGGTTTAAAACGGATACTTATAGGTTATTGGTCGATGCTAGTGGTTATAATGGTTCACGGGCCACTCGTATGGGTAATGGACACCAATTAAGGTTTAAAATGGATACTTATAGGTTATTGGTCATAGCTAGGGGTCAAAATCGTTCACGGGGCATTCGTATGGTTTCTAGACATGAATTAGAGTTTAAAAAATGGATACTTATATGTTATTGGTCATAGCTAGTGGTTATAATGTTTCACGGGCCATTTGTATGGGTTATCGACACCAATTAATGTTCAAAATGGATACTTATAGGTTATTGGTCATAGCTAGTGGTCAAAATCTTTCACGGGGCATTCGTATGAGTTGTAGACACCAATTACAGGTTTAAAATGGTAACTTATAGGTTATTGGTCATAGCTAGTGGTCAAAATCATTCACGGGGCATTTGTATGGGTTCTAGACACCAATTAGAGTTTAAAATATGGATACTTATAAGTTATTGGTCATAGCTAGTGGTTATAATGGTCCACGGGCCATTCCTATGGGCTATGAACGCTAATTACGGTTTAACAAGGATACATATAGGTTATTGGTCGAAGCTAGTGGTTATAATGGTTCACGAGCCATTCGTATGTGTAATGGACACCAATTAATGTTCGAAATTGATACTTAGAGGTTATGTGTCATAGCTAGTGGTCAAAATCATTCACGGGGCATTCATATGAGTTCTAGACACCAACTACAGTTTGAAAAATGGATATTTGGCTTATTGGTCTTAGCTAGTGGTCAAAATCGTTCACGTGGCATTCGTATGGGTTCTAGACACCAATTACAGTTTAAAAATGGATACTTATAGGTTATTGGTCATAGCTAGTGGTTAACAAAATGCTTACTTATAGGGGTTATTGGTTATAGCTAGTGATTATAATGGCTCACGGGTCATTCGTATGGGCTATGGACGCTAATTATGATTTAACAACGATACTTATAGGTAATTGGTCGAAGCTAGTGGTTAGAATGGTTCACGGGCCACTCGTATGGGTAATGGACACCAATTAAGGTTTAAAATGGATACTTATAGGTTATTGGTCATAGCTAGTGGTCAAAATCGTTCACGGGGCATTCGTATGGGTTCTAGACATGAATTAGAGTTTAGAAAATGGATACTTATATGTTATTGGTCATAGCTAGTGGTTATAATGGTTCACGGGCCATTTGTATGGGTTATCGACACCAATTAATGTTCAAAATGGATACTTATAGGTTATTGGTCATAGCTAGTGGTCAAAATCTTTCACGGGGCATTCGTATGAGTTGTAGACACCAATTACAGGTTTAAAATGGTAACTTATTGGTTATTGGTCATAGCTAGCGGTCAAAATCATTCACGGGGCATTCGTATGGGATCTAGACACCAATTACAATTAAAAAAAATGGATACTTATAGGTTATCGGTCATAGCTTGTGGTTATAATGGTTCATGGGCCATTCGTATGGGTAATGGACACCAATTAAGGTTTAAAATGGATACTTATAGGTTATTGGTCATAGCTAGTGGTCAAAATCATTCACGGGGCATTCGTATGAGTTCTAGACACCAATTACAGTTTAAAAAAGGGATATATAGGTTATTGGTCATAGCTAGTGGTCACAATCGTACACGGGGCATTCGTATGGGTTCTAGAAAGCAATTACAGTTTAAAAAATGGATACTTATAGGTTATTGGTCATAGCTAGTGGTTAATAAAATGGATACTTATAGGTTATTGGTTATAGCTAGTGATTATAATGGCTCACGGGTCATTCGTATGGGCTATGGACGCTAATAACGGTTTAACAACGATACTTATAGGTTATTGGTCGTAGCTAGTGGTTATAATGATTCACGGGCCATTTGTATGGGTAATGGACACCAATTAAGCTTTAAAATGGATACTTATAGGTTATTGGTCATAGCTAGTGGTCAAAATCGTTCACGGGGCATTCGTATGGGTTCTAGACATGAATTAGAGTTTAGAAAATGGATACTTATATGTTATTGGTCATAGCTAGTGGTTATAATGGTTCACGGGCCATTTGTATGGGTTATCGACACCAATTAATGTTCAAAATGGATACTTATAGGTTATTGGTCGTAGCTTGGGTTTATATTGGTTCACGTGCCATTCAAATGGGCAATGGACACCAATTAAGGTTTAAAACGGATACTTATAGGTTATTGGTCGATGCTAGTGGTTATAATGGTTCACGGGCCACTCGTATGGGTAATGGACACCAATTAAGGTTTAAAATGGATACTTATAGGTTATTGGTCATATCTAGGGGTCAAAATCATTCACGGGGCATTCGTATGGGTTCTAGACATGAATTAGAGTTTAAAAAATGGATACTTATATGTTATTGGTCATAGCTAGTGGTTATAATGGTTCACGGGCCATTTGTATGGGTTATCGACACCAATTAATGTTCAAAATGGATACTTATAGGTTATTGGTCATAGCTAGTGGTCAAAATCTTTCACGGGGCATTCGTATGAGTTGTAGACACCAATTACAGGTTTAAAATGGTAACTTATTGGTTATTGGTCATAGCTAGCGGTCAAAATCATTCACGGGGCATTCGTATGGGATCTAGACACCAATTACAATTAAAAAAAATGGATACTTATAGGTTATCGGTCATAGCTTGTGGTTATAATGGTTCACGGGCCATTCGTATGGGTAATGGTCACCAATTAAGGTTTAAAATGGATACTTATAGGTTATTGGTCATAGCTAGTGGTCAAAATCGTTCACGGGGCATTCGTATGAGTTCTAGACACCAATTACAATTTAAAAAAGGGATATATAGGTTATTGGTCATAGCTAGTGGTCACAATCGTTCACGGGGCATTCGTATGGGTTCTAGAAACCAATTACAGTTTAAAAAATGGATACTTATAGGTTACTGGTCATAGCTAGTGGTTAATAAAATGGATACTTATAGGTTATTGGTTATAGCTAGTGATTATAATGGGTCACGGGTCATTCGTATGGGCTATGGACGCTAATAACGGTTTAACAACGATACTTATAGGTTATTGGTCGTAGCTAGTGGTTATAATGGTTCACGGGCCATTTGTATGGGTAATGGACACCAATTAAGGTTTAAAATGGATACTTATAAGTTATTGGTCAAAGCTAGTGGTTATAATGGTTCACGGGCCATTCGTATGGGCTATGGACGCTAATAACGGTTTAACAAGGATACTTATAGGTTATTGGTCGTAGCTAGGGTTTATATTGGTTCACGGGCCATTCAAATGGGCAATGGACACCAATTAAGGTTTAAAACGGATACTTATAGGTTATTGGTCGATGCTAGTGGTTATAATGGTTCACGGGCCACTCGTATGGGTAATGGACACCAATTAAGGTTTAAAATGGATACTTATAGGTTATTGGTCATAGCTAGGGGTCAAAATCGTTCACGGGGCATTCGTATGGGTTCTAGACATGAATTAGAGTCTAAAAAATGGATACTTATATGTTATTGGTCATAGCTAGTGGTTATAATGTTTCACGGGCCATTTGTATGGGTTATCGACACCAATTAATGTTCAAAATGGATACTTATAGGTTATTGGTCATAGCTAGTGGTAAAAATCTTTCACGGGGCATTCGTATGAGTTGTAGACACCAATTACAGGTTTTAAATGGTAACTTATAGGTTATTGGTCATAGCTAGTGGTCAAAATCATTCACGGGGCATTTGTATGGGTTCTAGACACCAATTAGAGTTTAAAATATGGATACTTATAAGTTAATGGTCATAGCTAGTGGTTATAATGGTCCACGGGCCATTCCTATGGGCTATGAACGCTAATTACGGTTTAACAAGGATACATATAGGTTATTGGTCGAAGCTAGTGGTTATAATGGTTCACGAGCCATTCGTATGTGTAATGGACACCAATTAATGTTCGAAATTGATACTTAGAGGTTATGTGTCATAGCTAGTGGTCAAAATCGTTCACGGGGCATTCATATGAGTTCTAGACACCAACTACAGTTTGAAAAATGGATATTTGGCTTATTGGTCTTAGCTAGTGGTCAAAATCGTTCACGTGGCATTCGTATGGGTTCTAGACACCAATTACAGTTTAAAAATGGATACTTATAGGTTATTGGTCATAGCTAGTGGTTAACAAAATGCTTACTTATAGGGGTTATTGGTTATAGCTAGTGATTATAATGGCTCACGGGTCATTCGTATGGGCTATGGACGCTAATTACGATTTAACAACGATACTTATAGGTAATTGGTCGAAGCTAGTGGTTAGAATGGTTCACGGGCCACTCGTATGGGTAATGGACACCAATTAAGGTTTAAAATGGATACTTATAGGTTATTGGTCATAGCTAGTGGTCAAAATCGTTCACGGGGCATTCGTATGGGTTCTAGATATGAATTAGAGTTTAAAAAATGGATACTTATATGTTATTGGTCATAGCTAGTGGTTATAATGGTTCACGGGCCATTTGTATGGGTTATCGACACCAATTAATGTTCAAAATGGATACTTATAGGTTATTGGTCATAGCTAGTGGTCAAAATCTTTCACGGGGCATTCATATGAGTTGTAGACACCAATTACAGGTTTAAAATGGTAACTTATTGGTTATTGGTCATAGCTAGCGGTCAAAATCATTCACGTGGCATTCGTATGGGATCTAGACACCAATTACAATTTAAAAAAAATGGATACTTATAGGTTATCGGTCATAGCTTGTGGTTATAATGGTTCACGGGCCATTCGTATGGGTAATGGACACCAATTAAGGTTTAAAATGGATACTTATAGGTTATTGGTCATAGCTAGTGGTCAAAATCGTTCACGGGGCATTCGTATGAGTTCTAGACACCAATTACAGTTTAAAAAAGGGATATATAGGTTATTGGTCATAGCTAGTGTGTCACAATCGTTCACGGGGCATTCTATGGGTTCTAGAAACCAATTACAGTTTAAAAAATGGATACTTATAGGTTATTGGTCATAGCTAGTGGTTAATAAAATGGATACTTATAGGTTATTGGTTATAGCTAGTGATTATAATGGCTCACGGGTCATTCGTATGGGCTATGGACGCTAATAACGATTTAACAACGATACTTATAGGTTATTGGTCGTAGCTAGTGGTTATAATGATTCACGGGCCATTTGTATGGGTAATGGACACCAATTAAGGTTTAAAATGGATACTTATAAGTTATTGGTCAAAGCTAGTGGTTATAATGGTTCACGGGCCATTCGTATGGGCTATGGACGCTAATAACGGTTTAACAAGGATACTTATAGGTTATTGGTCGTAGCTAGGGTTTATATTGGTTCACGGGCCATTCAAATGGGCAATGGACACCAATTAAGGTTTAAAACGGATACTTATAGGTTATTGGTCGATGCTAGTGGTTATAATGGTTCACGGGCCACTCGTATGGGCAATGGACACCAATTAAGGTTTAAAATGGATACTTATAGGTTATTGGTCATAGCTAGGGGTCAAAATCGTTCACGGGGCATTCGTATGTGTTAGGTCACAACAACCCTGGTTTATAATGTTAATTGATAGAATATTATACTTAGAGAAATATTAGAGTGATAACACAAGAATATAGTCAATGTATAAATCCACTAAGTGTGGCTTGTTGCGGAATAACAAGACCACTGATCAATTACAAAAGATGTGAATGTGTAAAGTAAATTGGTAAGTACTCCTTTGCAAGATGATCTCTATTTATAATGTTATAGAGATCTTACATAATGAGCAAAGGAGTAACCGAAGGACTAAGTAAGGAAAATGACTAAGAGCAAGGGATTTGATCTTAGTCCGTTACTATACTGAGTATCACTCAGTCCTTCTACTCAGTATCACTATCTGATACTGAGTACTGATACTGAGTTCCAATACTGATCACTCAGTATCAGACCTAAACTTAGCTATATTATTCTACATATTAATCAAAGCTAGTCTAGGTTGTTTTGTTATCTTAAGATCTAAAGGGCCAAGGCTTTTTGCCTTAACAATCTCCCCCTATCTAATGATAACAAAACAATTTACAAAGATATAAATAAAAATTACAACAGCATAGGTAACAATATCTTCTTCTTCATTTGCTGTTGATGGCTTCATTCTCATAGAAGACTTCTTGTTTGATGTGGACAAACTCTTCTCTGCTTTTGAGTTCATCCCTTCTACTATTCAGTACTGCAACAATCTTCTTTCTGAACCAAGAGTCTTCTTTCTTGGTGATCATCCATTTCAGTCCAACAAGGTGACTGATTTGAGCTTTTGGTAGATCTTCTTCAGAAATGAAGCACTCTCTATCCTCTGAGTCAGTATACATATATCCAGAAGTTGGATATATGACACTCTTTTGATCCTGAAATACAAGGTTAGGAGGAAGAGGGTACTTTCTAAGATACTTGTATGTATGGAGGCATTCTGGTCTGTTGTTTGAGTAAGCCTCAGTCATCACACTGAGTGTTCTGTACTCTATTTCATGAAGTAAGTCCTTCTCATAACATACTGCAGCTACAGCACAGATCTCATCCAAGACTATTTGATCATAGGTTTATTTCTTTGGAAGCTCTTTGATCAGTCTTGTGATCTTCACCCAGTCTTGAAGACCAATTCTTTGAATGTCATGAATAAATATCTTCATGGGGGGACTGGTTAAGCCAGTACAAGTGATAGTAATTCTTCCTTCTTTGAGCTTCACTTTTACTTTATTAACATCCAGATTTAACCAATGTATCCCCCTTACATTTTGAAATGTTTTGGTCCTCAAGAACTCCTTTCTTTGTTCCTTATACTGAGTCCTAGCAGCAACCATATTCCAATAATGTTGAATATGGTCTGGACCCTTTCTTGAGATTCTATGTGAAGGACCAGGAGTATCAGTATCTGGGTCAGATTCTGGTTCAGTTTTGACTCCCAACTCTTGCTCATATAAAAATCTTTCTTGTTCTGCCCAGAGTTGTTGAGGAGTCAGTCTTGGAGCCTGCTCGGTATCACTGTCCCTTGTAAGAACAGGTCTTCTTTGTCTTGTTACCAGAGGAGCAGATTCCTCACTTGATTCAGAAGAAGTGAGAACAGCATTGATAGGTCTTCTTGATAAGGAACTCCTTCTTCTAATCACCAGATTTTCTGGTTCTTCATCATCCGAGGATGATGATGAAGAACTTTCTTGTTCTACCAGATTTAGTGCATAGTTTACTAAATCTGGTTCTTCATCTTCATCATCAGCAATAGGCCAGATGAAAGGCCTATAGACCACAATTTGTAAATTATTCTCTTCAAAAGTTTGCTGTGGTTGGTCAGTATGAGTCTCCCCCTGAGCAGATGGCTCAAGTGGGTCTTGAACTTGTAATTCTGACCTTGTTCTTTGTCTTCTTCTCTCATACTGAACGCGAAATGGCTCAGTATGAGGGCTTTGCTGATGTTGTTGTTGTGGAGGTTGATCTTCATTCAATCTTCTTCTTTTCTCCCCCTGAGCAGAAGGCTCAGTTTGATCAACCTCAGTATCTCTTTGTCTCTTCTCCCCCTTTTTGTTATCATTTGATGAGGAGGGAAGAGGATCAGTATCACCACCCATGTCCCCTTCAGGTTGTTCAAGAGTAGGGGAGGGCATGGGCTCAGTTGCAGCATCAGTATCACCAGCACCTCCTTCTCCTTCTCCTTCTTCATTGTGGTCACCATGTGAACCTGGTGGAGTTTGTGGAGGCTGCTGTGGTTGTTGAAGGAGTGATACTGACTGTTTTATTAGATCAATATCACCACTCATCTTGTCCATTCTGGCTAGTATTAAATTTTGAGTTTGTTGGATGGCCAGAATGTGCTGCATGATTGCTTGCAGAGTCACTTGGTCTGCTGCAGCTTGAGATGCCTGAATACCCTGCACAGTTGGTGCTAAAGAAACAAAAATGTAAAACTGGTTAGAAAGAGAGGTTTATCAAATAGAATTGTGGTGTTGTTTAATTCTACAATCATATAAACAGAGTTTGTGAAGTCTGTATTTCATCTGGTATAGGATGAAATATTGTGGACTTGTGCATAGCATGTGTAAGAAGATTTTAGTAAAGGTGAGTGTGAAAATTTAAGTAGCTCAGTATAGGATAAGTCACATTTACTAAAAGGTTTGGGTGTGGGAATTCGAAGCCTGGGATGTGCTTCTTGTTATTTTCAATGTTTATCACTCGGTATGAGAGTGATAACAGAAATGTGGCTAAACCCCATTGAATATTTTTGGATTTTGTGGCTTAAGGGTTTGCGATCATTTCTTGAATGATGCTACCCAACTCAAAAATAAGTTGGACATTATTCAAGCAGCACCAGTGGGTGTCAGTATGACATCAACCACCATTGTCTCTTTAAATGTTGAGACAACTGTAGACTGACAATGATCAATTTAGTGTGCTCAGTATATGAATGTTGCATAGCAGCAGTGGGCTAGCTATGTTGGCCATAAGAGGATATATATTTGAAAGATCGTTTGAGACTTTGGTCAGTATTGAGTTGGTACTGGCCAATACTTAGTCTCTATTTGGGAATGAAATATATATATATAAGTTTAAGGCTTTTTAGAAATTCATACCTGAGACTCTGTCAGATTCCCTTCGAGCATCTGTAGAGGTCGGTGCAGGATCATGTGTTTGTTGATGTGCAGCACCAACATTTTCAATACCGACCCCTCTGTCATGTTGAGCACCTTCGAGTGCAGTTTGTGCATATTGAATCTCCACATCAAGAGGAACATGAGGTTCCTCAATTGGTTGAGCAGGAGGAGCTTGTTCTGGACCTGGAAGGTCAGCGGTGGCTGCAATAAAGCTTTGGGCTTGAATAGATGCAGTTAATGATGGAACATTTGCAGGCTGCACCTCCTCAGATGATAAGTTGCCCATAATGATAGGAGAAACATTCCTTCTTCTTCTGTGAAGGACCAGTGGTGTGTCTTCTGAGGACTCAGTTTCACGATCGGTTTCAATATGAGGAGCAGCAAGATCTTGTGCAGGTGGAGAGATAGTTGGTTCTTGAACTTGTGGGACATCCTGCATCTCAATATCTTGACCGGCTTGTGCTCCATTACCACTATTATCATCATTATCATCATCATCATCATTGTCTGACTCAGTATCAGACATGTCTTCTACATCATCAATGTGTTCTTGAACAATGGCCCACATAGGAGGACTTAGAAGAGGTTCTCCTTCTCTTGGTCTGTAAAAGAAAATCTTCTCACTGAGTGGAGGAAGATCAACTCTTGGACTGTGAAATTCATCATAAATGTGTGTGGGCATTGATTGTTGAAATATGAGTGATAGAAATCTGCAGAAAGGGACATTGCATTCCCTTGTATTTGCTCGAACCAGAGTAGCTAATTCATTGAAAATTAGGCGATCATAATCAATATTTCTTCCATAGTACAGAGCATGTACTATTTGCATCCCAAATTCGTTTCTTTGGTCCAAAGCTCCCGTCTTGTGGGTCATACATCGAATTATTGTTGTGATAAGAATACCCCACATAGGACCAAATTCATTTCTTTTGATTGTGCCCGTTGTTCCTCTTCGACCCAGAAAAGGCAGTACAGAGCGTGCCTCTGATCTATCAACAAATGGGTCATACTGAGCTTGGGCGGAAGTCTCAGTGCTTCACGAATGATTGCAGTAGAAACAAATGCCCTTCTTTGATCTCTAATTACCCACCCAGCAATCATATCTGGAGAATCGAGTGTAGCAGAGTACCAAAACTCGCATAGCATTTCTGGGTAAATTGCTCGAGGAGACAAGGTCAGTGCACGAGCAATTGGGCAATTTTTCAGAAAAGTCACAATGTTTGTGAACTCTTGGCATGCCCAGGCTTGAGGAATATTGAAATTTGCTGTGATGTTGTTCCTCGCAAACCTGGGTACTTCATTATTTCGGAATTGGATTTCCGATTGAACTTCTGGAGCAACAAAAGTGTAATTCGCCATCTGTGATTTTGATTTGAAAAAATTTGCTTGCTAAGAGAAAATGAAATCGTTAATCGCAGAGAGAATTGAAGATGAGAGAAAGAAATAACAGTTAAAAAAAATTTGAAGAAAAAATAAACGGTTATTTATAGGAGATTTGAAAGATAATTAAGGTATTGGGAAGTAAAAACGGCTGATTTGACTGCCTTATCCTCTGCCAACGGTAACTTTCTTATTAAGAAAGGTTACCGTTTGAGCAGTAGGAGGATTAAGCTCGGTGTAAGAGCCGTCATACCCCAATACCGAGTAAAAAAAATTTAATTTTAAAAAAAAATTTAAAAAATATAAAAACAATTAATTTACTCTTGAAATTAATAAAAAAAATAAAAATTTTAAATTTTGATGATAACAGACTAGTGATACTGAGTGGTCAGTATCAACAGGAGTGATACTGAGCGCTCAGTTTTAAAGAAATTTAATAAAGATTAAGGATTCAACATACCTAATTGCCCTAGTAAATACATAAACCTTTCCTCAGGAAGAGGTTTAGTAAATACATCAGCCAATTGTTCATTTGTTGGTACATAATCTACTTCAACCTTACCCTTTTCCACATTATCTCGAATAAAGTGGTGTCTGATATCAATGTGCTTGGTTTTGGAGTGATGGACTGGGTTCTCTGTGATAGCAAGCACTCTTGTTATCACAATGAATAGGAGTCTTATGAAAGTTGAACCCATAGTCTAAGAGTTGATACTGCATCCATAATAATTGAGCACAACAACTTCCTGCAGCAACATATTCTGCTTCTGCTGTGGAAGTTGCTACCGAATTTTGTTTCTTGGATGACCAGCCAACTAGTCTTCCACCTAGGAATTGACATCCTCCACTTGTGCTCTTTCTGTCCAATCTACAACCTGCAAAATCTGCATCTGTGTACCCTTCAAGGTCAAAGTTTGAGTCTTTGGGATACCAAAGACCCAGGTTAGGAGTACCTGTAAGATATCTAAAGATGCGCTTAACCGCTTTCATGTGTGATTCTTTAGGATCAGCCTGATACCGAGCACACAAACATGTGGCAAACATGATATCAGGCCTACTAGCAGTTAAGTAAAGTAAGGAACCAATCATACCTCGGTATGTGGATTGACATACTGGTTTACCAGTTTCATCCTTACTTATCTTATCCTGAGTACCCATAGGAGTGTGCATGGAAGATAAATTTTCAAAGTTGTATTTCTTTAACATGTCATGCACATACTTACTTTGATTTATAAAAGTGCCATCAGGCTTTTGTTCAACTTGTAAACCAAGAAAGTAGGTAAGTTCTCCCATCATACTCATTTGATACTGAGTTGACATTATCTTAGCAAACCAGTCACACATTGACTTGTCAGTGGAACCAAAGATAATGTCATCTACATATATCTGAATGAGTAAGATGTCAGAACCTTTCCTTTTTGAAAATAATGTTTTATCAATTTTACCTCTTGTAAACTTATTTTCAATAAGATACTCAGACAAGGTGTCATACCAGGCTCTTGGAGCTTGTTTGAGCCCATAAAGAGCTTTATCAAGCTTGAAAACATAATGAGGAAATTTGGGATCAACAAAACCTGGAGGTTGTTTAACATAAACTTCTTCTTGTAGTTTTCCACTTAGAAAAGCACTTTTGACATCCATCTGATAAACTTTGAAATTCTTAAAGGCTGCATATGCAAGATACAACCTAATAGCTTCAATTCTTGCAACTGGTGCAAAAGTTTCATCATAGTCAATGCCTTCTTCTTGCCTGTAACCTTGAGCAACTAACCTTGCTTTGTTTCTGATGACAACACCATCCTTGTCCATCTTGTTTCTGAACACCCACTTAGTACCAATAATAGTTTTGCCAGAAGGAGGTGGTACTAAGTTCCAAACTTTGTTTCTTTCAAACTCTGTGAGCTCTTCTTGCATAGCCTCTACCCAATCTTCATCTAATAAAGCTTCATCAGCTTTCTTTGGTTCAATGGTAGATAGGAAACTTGAGAAAAAACAAAAGTTTGCAGTTGCTTGGGTTGGAAATTCTAATTTTCTTCTTGTTTGGACACCTTCTTCAATAGGACCAATAATGTTTGAGTGTGGATGGTCTATGTGTTCCCTTAAATTGTTTCCTAAGGGAGCATTTGAAATAGGATCAACCATATCTTGTTGATTTGGTGTGTTGTCTGTCTGATACTGAGTGGAATTCTGATCAGTATTAGACAGTGCAGGTTGCTGTTCATCTTCATTTTGTAGAGTTGATGTGGATTCTTGTGAAGTGTTGGATGTTTCACCTTCTTCATAAATAGAATGGTTCAGATCATTAGTTGGAAACTCAGTATGAAGGTCCTCTGATATGGGAACCTCGGTATTAGACGCATTTGAGTGATACTGAGTTTGAACTTGATCAGTTTCATTAAACTTATTAGGAATAAAGTGTGGATGAAACTTAGGCTGTTCAGCAATGGAGTGTTCTGGATTGCATAGAATATCTATGCCACTTATGTCTTCACTTGCTGAGATAGAATGCTCATTCTGATCTTCATCGAATGTGACATGAATGGATTCTACAATCATCTTGATTGAGATGATATACACTCTGAAAGCTTTGGAGTGTGGAGAGTAGCCCATGAACACACCTTCATTTGCTTTGGGAGCAAATTTATTGAGATTTTGTTTTGTACTGAGTACAAAACATTTACTCCCAAAGATGTGGAAATATTCCACATTAGGAATCTTGCCATTGTATAACTCATATGGAGTCTTCAGATGTCTTTGGACTATAGTGGCTCTATTCTGAGTGAAGTTTGCACAGTTTACAGCTTCAGCCCAGAAACTCAGTGCCAGTCCAGCATGGCATAATAAAGTTCTTGCAGCTTCAATCAGTGTTCTGTTCTTTCTTTCTACAACACCATTTTGTTGGGGTGTGTAGGCTGCAGAGAAGTTTTGAATGATTCCTTTTTCTTCACAGAAATCTGCTAATACTGAGTTCTTAAACTCAGTACAATGGTCACTTCTAAGTTGCTTGACCTTGTTGCCTTTTTGAAGTTCCTCTCTTTTTATAAAGGCAATGATTTCTGTTGTTGCATCTGACTTAGTCTTGAGGAAGATGACCCAAGTATATCTTGAGAATTCATCAACTAAGACTAGAGTATAGATCTTTTTGGCCACAGATGGTGTGCTGATGGGGCCAAAAAGATCCATATGTATCATAGTAAGAGGTTCATTGATGGAATGATTGACTTTAGATTTGAATGAACTCTTCTTCTGCTTGCCCATTTCACATGCTGAGCATAACTTATCTTTTGAATAAGTAATTGTGGGCAGTCCTCTCACCAGTTTCTTCATACTGAGCTCGTTGATATTTCTAAAGTTGATGTGAGAGAGTTTCTTGTGCCATAGCCAATGTAATTCTGGCTTGACTTTAGAAAGCAGGCATACTCGAATAGTTGGGTCTATTTCAGATAGGTTGACCACATATACATCTTTTTCTCTTCTAGCAATGAGTACAGGCTGCCCTTTATCATTGTAGATGATTCCTGCAACCTTTCTGAATCGAGCTTCATTGTCATCATCACACATCTGGCTAATACTGAGCAGATTGTGTTTAAGACCCTCTACATAGGCAACTCTTTTAAAAGTTATGTTGCCTGCCTTGATCACACCATAACCTCTTGTCTTTCCCACCGAGTCATCTCCAAACTTGACAGAAGGACCCTTCTCTGGAGTATAATTAAGAAGGTATTCCATACTGCCTGTCATGTGTCTTGAGCAGCCACTATCTAAGTACCACTTTCTGTCACCCTGCACAAGACACAAAATAAGAGTTAGTTCCTTTTAGGAACCCATTTTTGAATGGGACCTTTGGTGGGATAAACACAATTTGACTTGATCTCTTTATGTGGAGAGGTCGGTATCACTTCAGGGGTAACTTTAGAAGTTTTCTTTGGTGATACTGACTTAGTTTCTCTCCTTTTCTTTGGTACTGAGTACCTAGGACTTGAGAGATCAGTCCAGCATTCATCTCCCTTATGACCAGTATGATGACATCTATAACATTTCCTAGGTCTATTTCTAAACATATTTTCATATGGTATTTTAGAAAAATGTTTCACTTTTGGTAGGTCAGTATGAACGAGTTTTGCAAATTGTTTACTTAAAGATTTGACCTGATCACCAAGTGTTTTTAAAACATTAATTTTGTTATTTCTAATAGATGTATTAACATTGTTTTTAATTGGTTTAGGAGATGGATGATCTGGTTGCTTATTTTTATTTGGCAGAGAAGTCTTTCTAATTTTATTAGAGGTAGACTTCTTGTCTTTGCCAACCAAAGACCTAGTTGAAGTTGTCTTTTGTTTATCATGTTTTGAAGGAACAACTTTAACAGGTTCTTTAGATGTCTCGGTATATAATGTTTCTGTTCCTGCAACTTCTGTATTTGATGAAACATGTGAGATAGAAGTTGTTTTATTATCATTATATAATTCAAAAGTTGTTGTATTAAATAATAATTCAAAAGGTGGAACAGCAGAAGTGTCATACTGAACTATTGGTAGCTCGGTATCAGATATTTCTGTTATTTGAAATTCAATACTGAGTTCTTGTAGCTCAGTATAGCACTTTGAGCAGATGGAAGGACCAATAGGTTTTTCTAAAATTTCATTTTCTTCATCATCTGACTCAGTTTGACATCCAACTTCACATAAAGTTTTAGCGCTTTTACAAAATTAATAGGGTTCATAGTAGAAAACTCTTCAAATAAATCAGCAAAATTGTTCATGTTTTTAAATTGAGGATCAACACCAAGTGCAGCCCTCACATTTTCTGGAAATTGTTCATTTAAACATTTATTTAATTTTATTGAAGCATTTCCCCAAGATTTACACTGTTTTTCAAATTTCTCTTTTTCAAGTTTGTGTAAATGAGCTTTATCAGCTAATCTTTGGTTAATGTCTTTTAAATCTGAAAAATTTAGTTCTAAATCTTTATATTTTGCTAATTTATCCAAGTTTTCATTATTTACCCTTTCAAGTTCTTTAATTGTTAATTTTAAAGCTTTTTCTTTTTGTACAGAAGTTTTAAGATCAACAAGCATATACTCAAAAATCTTGGTTTTTTCATTCACTGAATAAGTTTGAAAGGAACTTACCTTGTACAACTGAGTGGAATCCCAATCAGTATGAACACTCATCCTCTCAGCCTCTTTGATATCCTTTTCAAAGGAACTCTTCAAATCATCTTCAGTGAAAGCCTTAAAGGCTTTATTCTCAATCTCTTCTTCATCATCACTTAACTCTTCATCCATCCATGCTTCTGAGTAAAGTGCTTGATGAGGTGCTACATTTCCTTCTGCCCTCTTTCCCTTGCTCCAATTCTTCAGCTTGACATATTTGTCTCTATATCTTTTTGCTCGGTATGCAATTTTGTCATTTTGGTCAGTCTCAGAAGACTTGGTATGACAATTTGCAGCAATATGTCCAGGCTTTCCACACCTATAGCACAGACCTGATCTTGGGTCAGTATTAGAAGAGCTAACACCAAGCCTCTTCTTCTTCAACTGATCCAGCTTCATAGACATGAGAGCCATTTGAGTTTCAAGCTCTTCTGCCTCAGCATCAGAAAGATCAACTTCTGGTTCATCTGGCTCAGTCACAGTATAAGCCTGTTGCACAACTAGAGCCATACCAGTGGAAGACTTGTCAGTTTTCTTCCAGTTGATCAGTCTTGCAGCATTATTCTCCTCATGATTCAGCATTAGACCATACAAAGTTTGAAGAGTGTATGACTCAATGTTGTTTGCAGCATTGACAGAGTTTGTCATGTCAAGAAATTGTTGAGGAAGACTATCCAGGAACTTTTGAACAAGCTCTCCTTCCTCTTTCACAATGTCTACACTGATTAAATCATGGATAACAGTATTGAACCTGTTATAGAGAGTGGTGATGTCTTCATTTGGAGTTGAAAAGAAATTTTCATATTTCCTTCTCATGTTGCTTTTTCTTTGCAACTTCACCTTTGCTGTACCTTCATAGGTGACTGATAGGCTATCCCACATAGCCTTTGCTGTTGGCAATTTCATAATTGCGTTAAGTATCTCTTTTGTAACAGCATTACCAATCTCCCCTTTAGCTCTGGAGTCTAAAGCATACAACTGACGGTCAGTATCAGTCCAGTTGTGCTTTAGTTTAGGTACAGATCTTATGCCCACAGGAGCATCATCAGTAGCAGCAACCGGTTCCACAGTTTGTGGAATAATGGGACCATCATTTAGCACAGTGAGCATCTCATGGTGAATAGATTCAAGATACCACTGAGCTTTGAGCTTCCATTGATGGAAGTCTTTTCCATCAAAGATGGGTACTCCCTTTCCAGACATAACTGGTGCAATAATTGTAGACATTTTGGATTTTTGAGTGTTGGAGGGATAGATGTAGGAAATTGCTGCCAGGGTTATAGATCGACTAAATAAAAGATTATTTAGCCTGCTCTGATACCAGTTGTTAGGTCACAACAACCCTGGTTTATAATGTTAATTGATAGAATATTATACTTAGAGAAATATTAGAGTGATAACACAAGAATATAGTAAATGTATAAATCCACTAAGTGTGGCTTGTTGCGGAATAACAAGACCACTGATCAATTACAAAAGATGTGAATGTGTAAAGTAAATTGGTAAGTACTCCTTTGCAAGATGATCTCTATTTATAATGTTATAGAGATCTTACATAATGAGCAAAGGAGTAACCGAAGGACTAAGTAAGGAAAATGACTAAGAGCAAGGGATTTGATCTTAGTCCGTTACTATACTGAGTATCACTCAGTCCTTCTACTCAGTATCACTATCTGATACTGAGTACTGATACTGAGTTCCAATACTGATCACTCAGTATCAGACCTAAACTTAGCTATATTATTCTACATATTAATCAAAGCTAGTCTAGGTTGTTTTGTTATCTTAAGATCTAAAGGGCCAAGGCTTTTTGCCTTAACAGTATGGGTTCTAGACATGAATTAGAGTTTAAAAAATGGATACTTATATGTTATTGGTCATAGCTAGTGGTTATAATGGTTCACGGGCCATTTGTATGGGTTATCGACACCAATTAATGTTCAAAATGGATACTTATAGGTTATTGGTCATAGCTAGTGGTCAAAATCTTTCACGGGGCATTCGTATAAGTTGTAGACACCAATTAAAGGTTTAAAATGGTAATTTATTGGTTATTGGTCATAGCTAGCGGTCAAAATCATTCACGGGGCATTCGTATGGGATCTAGACACCAATTACAATTTAAAAAAAATGGATACTTATAGGTTATCGGTCATAGCTTGTGGTTATAATGGTTCACGGGCCATTCGTATGGGTAATGGACACCAATTAAGGTTTAAAATGGATACTTATAGGTTATTGGTCATAGCTAGTGGTCAAAATCGTTCACGGGGCATTCGTATGAGTTCTAGACACCAATTACAGTTTAAAAAAGGGATATATAGGTTATTGGTCATAGCTAGTGTGTCACAATCGTTCACGGGGCATTCGTATGGGTTCTAGAAACCAATTACAGTTTAAAAAATGGATACTTATAGGTTATTGGTCATAGCTAGTGGTTAATAAAATGGATACTTATAGGTTATTGGTTATAGCTAGTGATTATAATGGCTCACGGGTCATTCGTATGGGCTATGGACGCTAATAACGGTTTAACAACAATACTTATAGGTTATTGGTCGTAGCTAGTGGTTATAATGATTCACGGGCCATTTGTATGGGTAATGGACACCAATTAAGGTTTAAAATGGATACTTATAAGTTATTGGTCAAAGCTAGTGGTTATAATGGTTCACGGGCCAATCGTATAGGCTATGGACGCTAATAATGGTTTAACAAGGATACTTATAGGTTATTGGTCGTAGCTAGGGTTTATATTGGTTCACGGGCCATTCAAATGGGCAATGGACACCAATTAAGTTTTAAAACGGATACTTATAGGTTATTGGTCGATGCTAGTGGTTATAATGGTTCACGGGCCACTCGTATGGGCAATGGACACCAATTAAGGTTTAAAATGGATACTTATAGGTTATTGGTCATAGCTAGGGGTCAAAATTGTTCACGGGGCATTCGTATGGGTTCTAGACATGAATTAGAGTTTAAAAAATGGATACTTATATGTTATTGGTCATAGCTAGTGGTTATAATGGTTCACGGGCCATTTGTATGGGTTATCGACACCAATTAATGTTCAAAATGGATACTTATAGGTTATTGGTCATAGCTAGTGGTCAAAATCTTTCACGGGGCATTCGTATGAGTTGTAGACACCAATTAAAGGTTTAAAATGGTAATTTATTGGTTATTGGTCATAGCTAGCGGTCAAAATCATTCACGGGGCATTCGTATGGGATCTAGACACCAATTACAATTTAAAAAAAATGGATACTTATAGGTTATCGGTCATAGCTTGTGGTTATAATGGTTCACGGGCCATTCGTATGGGTAATGGACACCAATTAAGGTTTAAAATGGATACTTATAGGTTATTGGTCATAGCTAGTGGTCAAAATCTTTCACGGGGCATTCGTATGAGTTCTAGACACCAATTACAGTTTAAAAAAGGGATATATAGGTTATTGGTCATAGCTAGTGTGTCACAATCGTTCACGGGGCATTCGTATGGGTTCTAGAAACCAATTACAGTTTAAAAAATGGATACTTATAGGTTATTGGTCATAGCTAGTGGTTAATAAAATGGATACTTATAGGTTATTGGTTATAGCTAGTGATTATAATGGCTCACGGGTCATTCGTATGGGCTATGGACGCTAATAACGGTTTAACAATGATACTTATAGGTTATTGGTCGTAGCTAGTGGTTATAATGATTCACGGGCCATTTGTATGGGTAATGGACACCAATTAAGGTTTAAAATGGATACTTATAAGTTATTGGTCAAAGCTAATGGTTATAATGGTTCACGGGCCATTCGTATGGGCTATGGACGCTAATAACGGTTTAACAAGGATACTTATAGGTTATTGGTTGTAGCTAGGGTTTATATTGGTTCACGGGCCATTCAAATGGGCAATGGACACCAATTAAGGTTTAAAACGGATACTTATAGGTTATTGGTCGATGCTAGTGGTTATAATGGTTCACGGGCCACTCGTATGGGCAATGGACACCAATTAAGGTTTAAAATGGATACTTATAGATTATTGGTCATAGCTAGGGGTCAAAATCGTTCACGGGGCATTCGTATGGGTTCTAGACATGAATTAGAGTTTAAAAAATGGATACTTATATGTTATTGGTCATAGCTAGTGGTTATAATGGTTCACGGGCCATTTGTATGGGTTATCGACACCAATTAATGTTCAAAATGGATACTTATAGGTTATTGGTCATAGCTAGTGGTCAAAATCTTTCACGGGGCATTCGTATGAGTTGTAGACACCAATTAAAGTTTTAAAATGGTAATTTATTGGTTATTGGTGATAGCTAGCGGTCAAAATCATTCACGGGGCATTCGTATGGGATCTAGACACCAATTACAATTTAAAAAAAATGGATACTTATAGGTTATCGGTCATAGCTTGTGGTTATACTGGTTCACGGGCCATTCGTATGGGTAATGGACACCAATTAAGGTTTAAAATGGATACTTATAGGTTATTGGTCATCGCTAGTGGTCAAAATCGTTCACGGGGCATTCGTATGAGTTCTAGACACCAATTACAGTTTAAAAAAGGGATATATAGGTTATTGGTCATAGCTAGTGTGTCACAATCGTTCACGGGGCATTCGTATGGGTTCTAGAAACCAATTACAGTTTAAAAAATGGATACTTATAGGTTATTGGTCATAGCTAGTGGTTAAAAAAATGGATACTTATAGGTTATTGGTTATAGCTAGTGATTATAATGGCTCACGGGTCATTCGTATGGGCTATGGACGCTAATAACGGTTTAACAACGATACTTATAGGTTATTGGTCGTAGCTAGTGGTTATAATGATTCACGGGCCATTTGTATGGGTAATGGACACCAATTAAGGTTTAAAATGGATACTTATAAGTTATTGGTCAAAGCTAGTGGTTATAATGGTTCACGGGCCATTCGTATGGGCTATGGACGCTAATAACGGTTTAACAAGGATACTTATAGGTTATTGGTCGTAGCTAGGGTTTATATTGGTTCACGGGCCATTCAAATGGGCAATGGACACCAATTAAGGTTTAAAACGGATACTTATAGGTTATTGGTCGATGCTAGTGGTTATAATGGTTCACGGGCCACTCGTATGGGCAATGGACACCAATTAAGGTTTAAAATGGATACTTATAGGTTATTGGTCATAGCTAGGGGTCAAAATCGTTCACGGGGCATTCGTATGGGTTCTAGACATGAATTAGAGTTTAAAAAATGGATACTTATATGTTATTGGTCATAGCTAGTGGTTATAATGGTTCACGGGCCATTTGTATGGGTTATCGACACCAATTAATGTTCAAAATGGATACTGATAGGTTATTGGTCTTAGCTAGTGGTCAAAATCTTTCACGGGGCATTCGTATGAGTTGAAGACACCAATTACAGGTTTAAAATGGTAACTTATTGGTTATTGGTCATAGCTAGTGGTGAAAATCATTCACGGGGAATTCGTATGGGTTCTAGACACCAATTACAATTTAGAAAAAATGGATACTTATAGGTTATCGGTCATAGCTTGTGGTTATAATGGTTCACGGGTCATTCGTATGGGTAATGGACACCAATTAAGGTTTAAAATGGATACTTATAGGTTATTCGTCATAGCTAGTGGCCAAAATCTTTCACGGGGCATTCGTACGAGTTCTAGACACCAATTACAGTTTAAAAAAGGGATATATAGGTTATTGGTCATAGCTAGTGGTCACAATCGTTCACGGGGCATTCGTATGGGTTCTAGAAACCAATTACAGTTTAAAAAATGGATACTTATAGGTTATTGGTCATAGCTAGTGGTTAATAAAATGGATACTTATAGGTTATTGGTTATAGCTAGTGATTATAATGGCTCACAGGTCATTCGTATGGGCTATGGACGCTAATAACGGTTTAACAACGATACTTATAGGTTATTGGTCGTAGATAGTGGTTATAATGATTCACGGGCCATTTGTATGGGTAATGGACACCAATTAAGGTTTAAAATGGATACTTATAAGTTATTGGTCAAAGCTAGTGGTTATAATGGTTCACGGGCCATTCGTATGGGCTATGGACGCTAATAACGGTTTAACAAGGATACTTATAGGTTATTGGTCGTAGCTAGGGTTTATATTGGTTCACGGGCCATTCTAATGGGCAATGGACACCAATTAAGGTTTAAAACGGATACTTATAGGTTATTGGTCGATGCTAGTGGTTATAATGGTTCACGGGCCACTCGTATGGGTAATGGACACCAATTAAGGTTTAAAATGGATACTTATAGGTTATTGGTCATAGCTAGGGGTCAAAATCGTTCACGGGGCATTCGTATGGGTTCTAGACATGAATTAGAGTTTAAAAAATGGATACTTATATGTTATTGGTCATAGCTAGTGGTTATAATGGTTCACGGGCCATTTGAATGGGTTATCGACACCAATTAATGTTCAAAATGGATACTTATAGGTTATTGGTCATGGCTAGTGGTCAAAATCTTTCACGGGGCATTCGTATGAGTTGTAGACACCAATTACAGGTTTAAAATGGTAACTTATTGGTTATTGGTCATAGCTAGTGGTCAAAATCATTCACGGGGAATTCGTATGGGTTCTAGACACCAATTACAATTTAAAAAAAATGGATACTTATAGGTTATCGGTCATAGCTTGTGGTTATAATGGTTCACGGGCCATTCGTATGGGTAATGGACACCAATTAAGGTTTAAAATGGATACTTATAGGTTATTCGTCATAGCTAGTGGCCAAAATCGTTCACGGGGCATTCGTATGAGTTCTAGACACCAATTACAGTTTAAAAAAGGGATATATAGGTTATTGGTCATAGCTAGTGGTCAAAATCATTCACGGGGCATTCGTATGGGTTCTAGAAACCAATTACAGTTTAAAAAATGGATACTTATAGGTTATTGGTCATAGCTAGTGGTTAACAAAATGGATACTTATAGGTTATTGGTTATAGCTAATGATTATAATGGCTCACGGGTCATTCGTATGGGCTATGGACGCTAATAACGGTTTAACAAAGATACTTATAGGTTATTGGTCGTAGCTAGTGGTTATAATGATTCACGGGCCATTTGTATGGGTAATGGACACCAATTAAGGTTTAAAATGGATACTTATAAGTTATTGGTCAAAGCTAGTGGTTATAATGGTTCACGGGCCATTCGTATGGGCTATGGACGCTAATAACGGTTTAACAAGGATACTTATAGGTTATTGGTCGTAGCTAGGGTTTATATTGGTTCACGGGCCATTCTAATGGGCAATGGACACCAATTAAGGTTTAAAACGGATACTTATAGGTTATTGGTCGATGCTAGTGGTTATAATGGTTCACGGGCCACTCGTATGGGTAATGGACACCAATTAAGGTTTAAAATGGATACTTATAGGTTATTGGTCATAGCTAGGGGTCAAAATCGTTCACGGGGCATTCGTATGGGTTCTAGACATGAATTAGAGTTTAAAAAATGGATACTTATATGTTATTGGTCATAGCTAGTGGTTATAATGGTTCACGGGCCATTTGTATGGGTTATCGACACCAATTAATGTTCAAAATGGATACTTATAGGTTATTGGTCATAGCTAGTGGTCAAAATCTTTCACGGGGCATTCGTATGAGTTGTAGACACCAATTACAGGTTTAAAATGGTAACTTATTGGTTATTGGTCATAGCTAGTGGTCAAAATCATTCACGGGGAATTCGTATGGGTTCTAGACACCAATTACAATTTAAAAAAAATGGATACTTATAGGTTATCGGTCATAGCTTGTGGTTATAATGGTTCACGGGCCATTCGTATGGGTAATGGACACCAATTAAGGTTTAAAATGGATACTTATAGGTTATTCGTCATAGCTAGTGGCCAAAATCGTTCACGGGGCATTCGTATGAGTTCTAGACACCAATTACAGTTTAAAAAAGGGATATATAGGTTATTGGTCATAGCTAGTGGTCAAAATCATTCACGGGGCATTCGTATGGGTTCTAGAAACCAATTACAGTTTAAAAAATGGATACTTATAGGTTATTGGTCATAGCTAGTGGTTAACAAAATGGATACTTATAGGTTATTGGTTATAGCTAATGATTATAATGGCTCACGGGTCATTCGTATGGGCTATGGACGCTAATAACGGTTTAACAACGATACTTATAGGTTATTGGTCGTAGCTAGTGGTTATAATGATTCACGGGCTATTTGTATGGGTAATGGACACCAATTAAGGTTTAAAATGGATACTTATAAGTTATTGGTCAAAGCTAGTGGTTATAATGGTTCACGGGCCATTCGTATGGGCTATGGACGCTAATTACGGTTTAACAAGGATACTTATAGGTTATTGGTCGTAGCTAGGGTTTATATGTTGGATTTTGGTGGGTTCAAAAACGCAGCGGAAACGTAAATTTAAAATTTAAATTTAACCACCAAGATCCACCAATGACCGAATCTCTAAACCCAAATCGTGCAACAAAGAAGAGAAAGAGAACATCATACACTCGAAGACACCCGCAAGAAAAGTGATGAACTCTTAAATGGATGAAGGTCACGAAGTCGTTCCCCTCTACCGTTGATCCACACCGAGTGAGCGATTCCTTCCAAGTTGCTAACCCGACACCGAAAAAGCTCAAGAAATCTTCTTAGATTTTCGGTAACCAAACACTTGTATTTTTAGAGAGAAAAACGAATTGCATTAGCCCCTAATCAAGCTCCCAAATCTCTCTTATATATATAAGAGAGCATGTGGAGGTGGGTGGAAAAGCTCTACATGCATTGGACCAAAGAGTGGTCCAATAGAATTAAAGCAAGCATGTGGAGAAAAGTAGTGGCTTTCCTTCACATGCATTGGACCATTAAATGGTCCAATGAAATAAAAGCCACTTTTATTTCTCCCAACATCTTTATTTATCTCTCTTAATTTAAGTGTTATCGGAAAGGAATTCCCCCGGCGTGTGACCCGATAGGCTCGTGCATCATCGGCCATGATACCCGTACATGTGTGGCGGTGGGCACTAAATTCTGACAATTTAATCACTTATGATTAAGTTGTCACGAGTCCGGCAGTTTAATCACCAATGATTAAGTTTCCACGAATCTGACAGTTCAATCATCAATGATTAAGCTATTACAAATCTAACACTTTAATCACTAATGATTAAGGTTACGATTCTGACAGTTTAATCATCGATGATTAAGCTATTACAAATCTAACACTTTAATCACCAATGATTAAGGTTACGATTCTGACAGTTTAATCATCGGTGATTAAGTCACGAATTCTAACAAACTCCCACTTGCACACGACACAACGTGTTATTGGTATCACAAACAAAGAGCGGCCCTAGCTAGGCATCTTTGTCCCCAAGTCAGCATGAGTTACGTCATCCTCAACAACTACCAATCATATAAATGATGGTTCCTTTAGATAAGTGATCGTATCATCCCTTTGTACACGATATCCTTGTGAACACGAGACATGGATTAATGTCGTCATTCTCCAGATCGTTCACGATTATGTTTCTCGATCTTTAATTTAGTGGTGACCAAAATGAGTTATAATTGAACCATTTTCAATATAACTCGTGCATGGCCATGCGTTTTGGTGTCAGCGCTAAATCATCGAGGGGCCCATGGATATCTCTCTTCATTGAGGTACAAATCCTTTTGACTACATAGTCCCTACACATAAGTTATCCTTACCCAACTAAGCCCCTTATAACAGCCATTTACGAACCGCGTTAGAGCATTAATCTAAGTAAAGTAAACTTATGCTTTGGAATCTCATGAATCTCTGGTCTAAGGATGAAATGATATTATCACCCCGAGATACTTGTGACAATTTCCATGAAGTAACCTCGGGTGTGGGTCTCCAGTCACTTGAAACTCATTTCAAGCACAGGCAATTGTTGCGTCTATATCTCATAACCAACACATTGCCTCAGCCTTCATTCATTACTTACTTCCATTTAAGTATGACTGACTGTGGATGTTTAGATAAAAATCTAGGAAGTGTTTAAACATGCAAAGATGGAACACAATAAAGATTTTGAAAGTAACTGCAACACGCATATGTATAGACATATTTATACATCAATACAATCAAAATTACAATACTGCTTCATGTTCCCAAAATAAACATCAAATTCAAACTAAAACGGTACTCAAGCTAAATCACTAGCTAATATCACACCTATTCCTCTAGTGTGAGAATCATGTATAGCCTGTGACAACGGCTTAGTAAACGGATCGGCAAGGTTCTCTTCCGATACTACTCTGCTTATGACAACGTCACCACTTTCAACCTTATCTCGGATAACGTGGTATTTACGAGCAATATGCCTCGTTCTTTTGTGAGCTGTAGCTTCCTTAGCCAATGCTACCGCACCCTCATTGTCACAAAATATTTCAATGGGGTCGGCAATGCTAGGGACAACTACCAAGTCATTGATGAATTTCCTCATCCACACAGCTTCTTTTGCAGCTTCGCTTGCTGCAATGTATTCTGATTCTGTCGTCGAATCAGCAACTGTGTCTTGCTTGGAGCTCCTCCAGCTCACAGCACCACCATTCAATAGGAAAACATAACCCGATTGCGATCGGAAATCATCCCTATCAGTTTGGAAGCTTGCGTCTGTGTATCCAACTACACGCAACTCTTCCATACCACCATAGACCAAGAACATATCCTTCGTTCTTCGAAGATATTTCAAGATGTTCTTGACGGCTATCCAATGAGCTTCTCCAGGGTTTGATTGATATCTACTTGCCACGCCCAGTGCACATGATACATCAGTTCTGGTGCATAGCATGGCGTACATGATAGATCCAACTGCCGAGGCATAAGGGATCTTCTTCATTACGTCACGTTCCTTATCGGAACTTGGACATTGAGCCTTGCTCAAAGTCACTCCATGCAACATAGGAAGATTCCCTTTCTTGGAATCCTCCATTCTAAACCGCTTTAGAACTTTGTCAATATATGCACTTTGACTCAAACCGAGAAGCCTTTTAGATCTATCTCGATAGATCTTGATTCCCAAGATGTACGATGCATTTCCTAAGTCCTTCATGGAAAAATATTTTCCAAGAAATATCTTGACATCGCTCAAAATTGGAATGTCATTCCCAATGAGTAAGATGTCATCAACATATAGGACTAGGAATACAATCGCGCTCCCACTAGCCCTGAAGTATACACAAGGTTCATCTATGCTTTTAGAAAATCCAAATTCCTTGATTTTCTCATCAAAGCAAAGATTCCAACTTCGAGATGCTTGCTTAAGTCCATAAATGGACTTCTTAAGCTGGCGGACTTTATTAGGATACTTTGGATGTACAAAACCCTCAGGTTGTCTCATATATACCTCTTCAGTAAGTTTCCCGTTAAGGAAGGCGGTTTTTACATCCTTTTGCCAAATTTCATAATCATGAAAGGCGGCAATTGCCATAAGTATCCTGATAGATTTCAACATAGCCACTGGGGAAAAGGTTTCATCATAGTCAACACCATGGGTTTGAGTGAAGCCTTTAGCAACCAGTCGTGCTTTGAAAGTATCAATCTATCCATCCATGCCGGTCTTTACTTTATAGACCCATTTACACCCCACAAGCTTACAGCTGGGTGTAGGATCAACCAGTTCCCATACTTGGTTGTCCTTCATGGATTGCATTTCGACTTCCATTGCATCTCTCCATTTGTCAGACTCTGGGCCTGCCATCGCTTCCTGGTAGGTAGTGGGTTCATCATAGTAACTCGCTGCCCTCAGATATGAGAAACCCATATCTCTCTGGCTCAGTGCGAGTTCTACCAGATCTACGAAGAGACAATGGTGGAACGTCAGTTTCTACCGCATCCTCTTGATCGGTACCAACCTCTTGAGGTTGCGTGCTAGTGCCAACATTAGGTAGTTCATTGGATATATCTTGAGTTTCCTCAAGATCTATATGCTTTCCACTAGGTTCATTGGATAAAAGTTCTCTTTCAAGAAATACTGCCCTTCGAGCAACAAATACCTTGTTCTCGGTAGGTTTGTAAAACAAATATCCAAGTCCCGCTTTAGGATATCCAATGAAATAACACTTTTCTGAACGGGGTTCTAATTTGTCATCGGCCTCCCGCTTTACGTAGGCTTGACAACTCCAAACTCTAAGATAGGATAGTGGAGGTTTACTCCCATGCCATATCTCGAAAGGTGTCTTTTCTACCTTCTTTGTTGGTACGAGATTAAGAAGCTTACACGCCATTTCTAGAGCATATCCCCAAAAACTTATGGGTATTTGGGTTCTTGCCATCATTGATCGAACCATGTCAAGTAATGTTCGATTTCTCCTCTCGGCGACTCCATTCAATTGTGGAGTCCTAGGAGGTGTTAATTGTGAGACAATCCCACAATTCTCAAGATGGTCAATAAACTCTAGATTAAGATACTCTCCGCCTCTATCAGATCGAAGTATCTTGATTGACTTGCCCAATTGGTTCTCAACTTCGTTTTGGAATGTCTTGAACACCTCAATGGTTTCTGACTTATGTTTAATCAAGTAAACATATCCAAACCTACTATAATCGTCTATAAAGGTTACAAAGTATCTACAATTATTCCTTATAAGGTGTTTAAATGGACCACACACATCAGTGTGTATAATGTCTAATAAACCCTTAGCCCTCTCACTAACACCGGTGAAGGGAGCTTTAGTCATCTTGCCAAATAAGCAAGATTCATATACATCATTTGAACCATTTTCAAATGATTCCAAGTACCCAATTGCTTGGAGCTTGGAAATGCGAGTCTTGTTTATGTGGCCAAGACGACTATGCCATAAGCATAATTTATCCAAAGTATCTTTGGATGTAGAACCAACTTGCATGATTGATCTTTTGTTGCTAACATGTGCTATCACCTCATAAATGCCATAATATGGTAAAGCATTAAAATAACAAGTACTATCTTTGAAACAAGAAATAGAACCATTGTCATTAAAGGTAAATGCAAAACCATCGTCATACAAAGCATGAAAAGAAATAATGTTTCTTGCCACATGAGGCGAATAACGTACATTTTTCAACAAAATAAAGGAACCGGATTCAAAGGACAACTTCACGTTTCCTTGAGCTTCAACCGGGATAACATGCTTGTTTCCCATGACAAGATCCTGTTCCCCTCTCATCAACTTCTCACTTTCCAATAGCACCTGAAATTTGTTACAAATATGAGTGCCACAACCGGTGTCTAAGACCCAGTTTTGTGAAGTAGAAGTTTGATAGAGTTCAATCATGTACATACCTTGCTTTGAGGTACCTCCAACACCTTTAGATTTTAGCTTGTTGAGTTCCTCAAGGTATGTTGGGCAACTACGGCGGAAATGCCCCTTTTTCCCGCAATAGAAGCAGTCCGCATCTTCCGGTGTCATGGCTTGAGGAACTTTTCCTTTTGCCATCTTGACCAAAGTAGGCTTAGGCTTGGGCGCACCAACCTTGCCTTTACCCTTACCTTGAGGGGTAGGGGTGGACTTCTTCTTCTTGGAGACCTTTCCTTCTCGAATTGCAAGGACGGGATGTGTTGGGTTGGGCTTTCTTTTGGTCATGGTAGACTCGGCGGTCTTCAACATACCATGAAGCTCCATTATGGACTTGTCCATACCATGCATATGATAGTTCATAACAAACTGTTCATATGATGTAGGAAGAGACCTAAGGATAAAATCCACGGCCAATTCCTTCCCAATGGAGAAGCCTAACTTCTCCAAGTGTTCCACGTTTGCTTTCATCCGCAACACGTGAGCGCTCACATCCCCGCCTTCGAGGAGTTTACAATCAAGCACATTCTTGAGGCACTCATACCGCTCTAGCTTTGCTTGCTGTTGGAACATGTCCCGCAACTGTACAATAAGCTCATAAGCGTACAAATGATCCATTTGCTTTTGCAAATCGGGAGTCATAGTGCTCAACATAAGACATGAAATGTCCTCATTTTCTTTCATGAGACGTTCATGAGCATCGTGTGCTGCTTGAATTGCATCATCCCCTGGTTCATCGGGAAGAGGTCCTTCAATCACGTGCATCTTTCCTTCATGGCGGAGAACAAGTTTTAATTGTCTCTCCCAATCAAGGAAATTTGCACCATTGAGTTTCTCCTTTTCAAGGAAAACTCTTAAAGAAACATTGGTGGTGGTGGTGGGGTTCGAAGATTCCATCTATTAAAATAGCAAAGTAGTTTTAGTTAGTTTGATGGGTCCTTGTAAATATATTACCCAAAACTTTTATATTTAACAAGGGCTAAGAATCCGTATTTCACAATACATTATGACGGGTATGCCGCGGATCATAATGCAAAGCTATTTCCGGTGGTATCCATTGTACCATTGTAATCACCATATTGTACTAATGCCATATTGTACCAATTGTACCAATAATCATATTGTACCAATTGTACGAATTGCATTTATTTTGTACCAATTGTGACTTACAACTCTTAGCTTCTTGTGGGATCACTTGACAACCATTGTGTCAATTGGCATGTTTGATCCCTACATTCACTAACCTCAAACCAAATTTTAAATGACTCGGTTTCGCTCGACAATCATTTAAAACCTAGTTTGAAGTTTGTAAATCGACCATCTAGATTCACGATAAGCCCATAACTAAATTGGCTCGGTTTCGCTCGACAACCAACTTAATTAAGGAACTTATACACACCCTTATCTTGCTTAACAAGGCACGGCTCGGTTTCGCTCGACAACCGACCTTGCTCCACAAGACTTAAGTGGTGACACTCCAATGGATAGTGCAAGACTTACATTTTGTGAGAAATCAAATAAATCATCCAACATGATACGCGGTGAAACATTTTGACTATAATGTTTTGGCTAATGCACGACGACCAATCATACAAAATGAATCACACTCACCTTCCACACTGTCTATTCAAAATCGGCTCGGCTAATGCACGACAACCAACTTTGCTAGCAAGATTTGGGTGGCGTCATCATTAGGATAATAAAAATGATATTCTCTAAAAACGGGTTTTTGTTTCTTTTAAACTTTGATTAATTACTTTTGTGACAAAAACATTTTTCACCTTTTAATTAATCCCTTTTAAAATTTTGATTAATTACCTTTGTGACAAAACCATTTTTCACCTTTTAATTAATCTAATGCGAGTGATTTAATTAAACCTTTTTTAATTAATCTATTTATTTATTTAACCTTGCGAAAATCTAACAACCAAGCAAATAAATAAACATCACACGCATACAACAAAATTGGTAACCATGCCCAAAGCCTATGCGTTTTTCCCGTGAGCCAACCCGGGAAAAACATGGTCAACTATGGACAAATAATGACCTTCCATGTGAGCTCCCACTAAATCCGCCGTCTCCATTAGACTTCATCGAATCCAAGGTTGCCTAGACATCACTTCATGATTCCATTTGGTTGTCTTTTGATCTTCGTTTTACAAGTACATAGGAAATATAGAAATGGCTAACAAGCCACGAAATCCTACTAACTAGTACAATTACAAATGAAAATCAATGGCATGCAAGCCATAATTAATAAATATTACATACCAAAATTAATAAATTATTAATTACAAACCATTGTGACAAAGTCACCAAATGAATAACAACCAAACACACGGCAAAAGGTCAAGGGCATAATGGTTACCAATCTACTAGCTACTACAAACATGAAAGCTAAAATGGTGTGCCAACAACCATTCATAAAAATATTTTGACAAAGATTCGAAATCAAACACTCAAGGCACTAAGAATCTTTGCATGTAATAAATTACATACATCAAAACAAATTTATGCATGCATGCATTTCATGCCAAAATCATGACAAGCATATAAGTGTGTGAGTCAAAATATTATGGGTTTAGCAAGGCTAAAACCCGAAATCTAAAAAATGGCAAAACCGATCCTCAAATCGTTTTTCAAGCCCGAAAATGTGCACGATTCGGTTAGAGTAGGCTCTGATACCAATGTTGGATTTTGGTGGGTTCAAAAACGCAGCGGAAACGTAAATTTAAAATTTTAATTTAACCACCAAGATCCACCAATGACCGAATCTCTAAACCCAAATCGTGCAACAAAGAAGAGAAAGAGAACATCATACCCTCGAAGACACCCGCAAGAAAAGTGATGAACTCTTAAATGGATGAAGGTCACGAAGTCGTTCCCCTCTACCGTTGATCCACACCGAGTGAGCGATTCCTTCCAAGTTGCTAACCCGACACCGAAAAAGCTCAAGAAATCTTCTTAGATTTTCGGTAACCAAACTCTTGTATTTTTAGAGAGAAAAACGAATTGCATTAGCCCCTAATCAACCTCCCACATCTCTCTTATATAGATAAGAGAGCATGTGGAGGTGGGTGGAAAAGCTCTACATGCATTGGACCAAAGAGTGGTCCAATAGAATTAAAGCAAGCATGTGGAGAAAAGTAGTGGCTTTCCTTCACATGCATTGGACCATTAAATGGTCCAATGAAATAAAAGCCACTTTTATTTCTCCTAACATCTTTATTTATCTCTCTTAATTTAAGTGTTATCGGAAAGGAATTCCCCCGGCGTGTGACCCGATAGGCTCGTGCATCATCGGCCATGATACCCGTACATGTGTGGCGGTGGGCACTAAATTCTGACAATTTAATCACTTATGATTAAGCTGTCACGAGTCCGACAGTTTAATCACCAATGATTAAGTTGCCACGAATCTGACGGTTCAATCATCAATGACTAAGCTATTACAAATCTAACACTTTAATCACTAATGATTAAGGTTACGATTCTGACAGTTTAATCATCGATGACTAAGCTATTACAAATCTAACACTTTAATCACCAATGATTAAGGTTACGATTCTGACAGTTTAATCATCGGTGATTAAGTCACGAATTCTAACATTATATTGGTTCACGGGCCATTCAAATGGGCAATGGACACCAATTAAGGTTTAAAACGGATACTTATAGGTTATTGGTCGAAGCTAACGATTATAATCGTTCACAGGCTATTCGTATGGGTAATGGACAACAATTAAGGTTTAAAATGGATACTTATAGGTTATTGGTCATAGCTAGGGGTCACAATCATTCACGGGGTATTCGTATGTGTTCTAGACACCAATTACAGTTTAAAAAATGGATACTTATAGGTTATTGGTCATAGCTAGTGGTTATAATGGTTCACGGGCCATTTATATGGGTTATCAACACCAATTACAGTATAAAGAATGGATGCTTAGAGGTTATTGGTTATAGCTAGTGGTTATAATGGTTCACGGGCCATTCGTATGGGCTATGGACGCCAATTATGGTTTATCATGGATAGTTATAGGTAATTGGGCGTAGCTAGTGGTTAAAATGGATCACAGGCCATTCGTATGGGTTATCGACACCAATTAAGGTTTAAAATGGATACTTATAGGTTATTATTCTTAGCTAGTGGTCAAAATCATTCACGGGCATTCGTATGGGTTCTAGACACCAATTAGAGTTTAAAATATGGATACTTATAAGTTATTGGTCATAGCTAGTGGTTATAATGGTCCACGGGCCATTCCTATGGGCTATGAACGATAATTACGGTTTAACAAGGATACATATAGGTTATTGGTCGAAGCTAGTGGTTATAATGGTTCACGAGCCATTCGTATGTGTAATGGTCACCAATTAATGTTCGAAATGGATACTTATAGGTTATGTGTCATAGCTAGTGGTCAAAGTCGTTCACGGGGCATTCGTATGAGTTCTAGACACCAATTACAGTTTAAAAAATGGATATTTGGCTTATTGGTCTCAGCTAGTGGTCAAAATCATTCACGTGGCATTCGTATGGGTTCTAGACACCAATTAAAGTTTAAAAATGGATACTTATAGGTTATTGGGCATAGCTAGTGGTTAACAAATTGCTTACTTATAGGGGTTATTGGTTATAGCTAGCGATTATAATGGCTCACGGGTCATTTGTATGGGCTATGTACGCTAATTACGATTTAACAACGATACTTATAGGTTATTGGTCGAAGCTAGTGGTTATAATGGTTCACGGGCCACTCGTATGGGTAATGGACACCAATTAAGGTTTAAAATGGATACTTATAGGTTATTGTTCATAGCTAGTGGTCAAAATCGTTCACGGGCATTCGTATGTGTTCTAGACATGAATTAGAGTTTAAAAAATGGATACTTATATGTTATTGGTCATAGCTAGTGGTTATAATGGTTCACGGGCCATTTGTATGGGTTATCGACACCAATTAATGTTCAAAATGGATACTTATAGGTTATTGGTCATAGCTAGTGGTCAAAATCGTTCACTGGGCATTCGAATGAGTTGTAGACACCAATTACAATTTAAAAAATAGATATTTGGCTTATTGGTCTTAGCTAGTCGTCAAAATCGTTCAGGTGGCATTCGTATGGGTTCTAGACACAAATTACAGTTTAAAAATGGATACTTATAGGTTATCGGTCATAGCTAGTGGTTATAATGGTTCACGGGCCATTCGTATGGGTAATGGACACCAATTAAGGTTTAAAATGGATACTTATAGGCTATTGGTCATAGCTAGTGGTCAAAATCTTTCACGGGGCATTCGTATGAGTTCCAGACACCAATTACAGTTTCGAAAATGGATACTTATAGGTTATCGGTCATAGCTTGTGGTTATAATGGTTCACGGGCCATTCGTATGGGTAATGGACACCAATTAAGGTTTAAAATGGATACTTATAGGTTATTGGTCTTAGCTAGTGGTCAAAATCGTTCACGGGGCATTCGTATGAGTTCTAGACACCAATTACAGTTTAAAAAAGGGATATATAGGTTATTGGTCATAGCTAATGGTCAAAATCATTCACGGGGCATTCATATGGGTTCTAGAAACCAATTACAGTTTAAAAAATGGATACTTATAGGTTATTGGTCATAGCTAGTGGTTAACAAAATGGATACTTATAGGTTCTTGGTTATAGCTAGTGATTATAATGGCTCACGGGTCATTCATATGGGCTATGGACGCTAATAACGGTTTAACAACGATACTTATAGGTTATTGGTCGTAGCTAGTGGTAATAATGATTCACGGGCCATTTGTATGGGTAATGGACACCAATTACGGTTTAAAATGGATACTTATAAGTTATTGGTTGAAGCTAGTGGTTATAATGGTTCACGGGCCATTCGTATGGGCTATGGACGATAATTACGGTTTAACAAGGATACTTATAGGTTATTGGTCGTAGCTAGGGTTTATAATGGTTCACGGGCCATTCATATGGGCAATGGACACCTATTAAGGTTTAAAATGGATACTTATAGGTTATTGGTCGAAGCTAGCGATTATAATGGTTCACGGACTATTCATATGGGTAATGGACACAAATTAAGGTTTAAAATGGATACTTATAGGTTATTGGTCATAACTAGTGGTCACAATCATTCACGGGGCATTCGTATGGGTTCTAGACACCAATTACAGTTTAAAAAATGGATACTTATAGGTTATTGGTCATAGCTAGTGGTTATAATGGTTCACGGGCCATTTATATGGGTTATCAACACCAATTACAGTATAAAGAATGGATACTTAGAGGTTATTGGTTATAGCTAGTGGTTATAATGGTTCACGGGCCATTCGTATGGGCTATGGACGCCAATTATGGTTTATCATGGATAGTTATAGGTAATTGGGCGTAGCTAGTGGTTAAAATGGTTCACAGGCCATTCGTATGGGTTATCGACACCAATTAAGGTTTAAAATGGATACTTATAGGTTATTATTCTTAGCTAGTGGTCAAAATCATTCACGGGGCATTCGTATGGGTTCTAGACACCAATTAGAGTTTAAAATATGGATACTTATAAGTTATTGGTCATAGCTAGTGGTTATAATGGTCCACGGGCCATTCCTATGGGCTATGAACGATAATTACGGTTTAACAAGGATACATATAGGTTATTGGTCGAAGCTAGTGGTTATAATAGTTCACGAGCCATTCGTATGTGTAATGGTCACCAATTAATGTTCGAAATGGATACTTATAGGTTATGTGTCATAGCTAGTGGTCAAAGTCGTTCACGGGGCATTCGTATGAGTTCTAGACACCAATTACAGTTTAAAAAATGGATATTTGGCTTATTGGTCTCAGCTAGTGGTCAAAATCATTCACGTGGCATTCGTATGGGTTCTAGACACCAATTAAAGTTTAAAAATGGATACTTATAGGTTATTGGGCATAGCTAGTGGTTAACAAATTGCTTACTTATAGGGGTTATTGGTTATAGCTAGCGATTATAATGGCTCACGGGTCATTTGTATGGGCTATGTACGCTAATTACGATTTAACAACGATACTTATAGGTTATTGGTCGAAGCTAGTGGTTATAATGGTTCACGGGCCACTCGTATGGGTAATGGACACCAATTAAGGTTTAAAATGGATACTTATAGGTTATTGTTCATAGCTAGTGGTCAAAATCGTTCACGGGCATTCGTATGTGTTCTAGACATGAATTAGAGTTTAAAAAATGGATACTTATATGTTATTGGTCATAGCTAGTGGTTATAATGGTTCACGGGCCATTTGTATGGGTTATCGACACCAATTAATGTTCAAAATGGATACTTATAGGTTATTGGTCATAGCTAGTGGTCAAAATCGTTCACTGGGCATTCGAATGAGTTGTAGACACCAATTACAATTTAAAAAATAGATATTTGGCTTATTGGTCTTAGCTAGTCGTCAAAATCGTTCAGGTGGCATTCGTATGGGTTCTAGACACAAATTACAGTTTAAAAATGGATACTTATAGGTTATCGGTCATAGCTAGTGGTTATAATGGTTCACGGGCCATTCGTATGGGTAATGGACACCAATTAAGGTTTAAAATGGATACTTATAGGCTATTGGTCATAGCTAGTGGTCAAAATCTTTCACGGGGCATTCGTATGAGTTCCAGACACCAATTACAGTTTCGAAAATGGATACTTATAGGTTATCGGTCATAGCTTGTGGTTATAATGGTTCACGGGCCATTCGTATGGGTAATGGACACCAATTAAGGTTTAAAATGGATACTTATAGGTTATTGGTCTTAGCTAGTGGTCAAAATCGTTCACGGGGCATTCGTATGAGTTCTAGACACCAATTACAGTTTAAAAAAGGGATATATAGGTTATTGGTCATAGCTAATGGTCAAAATCATTCACGGGGCATTCATATGGGTTCTAGAAACCAATTACAGTTTAAAAAATGGATACTTATAGGTTATTGGTCATAGCTAGTGGTTAACAAAATGGATACTTATAGGTTCTTGGTTATAGCTAGTGATTATAATGGCTCACGGGTCATTCATATGGGCTATGGACGCTAATAACGGTTTAACAACGATACTTATAGGTTATTGGTCGTAGCTAGTGGTAATAATGATTCACGGGCCATTTGTATGGGTAATGGACACCAATTACGGTTTAAAATGGATACTTATAAGTTATTGGTTGAAGCTAGTGGTTATAATGGTTCACGGGCCATTCGTATGGGCTATGGACGATAATTACGGTTTAACAAGGATACTTATAGGTTATTGGTCGTAGCTAGGGTTTATAATGGTTCACGGGCCATTCATATGGGCAATGGACACCTATTAAGGTTTAAAATGGATACTTATAGGTTATTGGTCGAAGCTAGCGATTATAATGGTTCACGGACTATTCATATGGGTAATGGACACAAATTAAGGTTTAAAATGGATACTTATAGGTTATTGGTCATAACTAGTGGTCACAATCATTCACGGGGCATTCGTATGGGTTCTAGACACCAATTACAGTTTAAAAAATGGATACTTATAGGTTATTGGTCCTAGCTAGTGGTTATAATGGTTCACGGGCCATTTATATGGGTTATCAACACCAATTACAGTATAAAGAATGGATACTTAGAGGTTATTGGTTATAGCTAGTGGTTATAATGGTTCACGGGCCATTCGTATGGGCTATGGACGCCAATTATGGTTTATCATGGATAGTTATAGGTAATTGGGCGTAGCTAGTGGTTAAAATGGTTCACAGGCCATTCGTATGGGTTATCGACACCAATTAAGGTTTAAAATGGATACTTATAGGTTATTATTCTTAGCTAGTGGTCAAAATCATTCACGGGGCATTCGTATGGGTTCTAGACACCAATTAGAGCTTAAAATATGGATACTTATAAGTTATTGGTCATAGCTAGTGGTTATAATGGTCCACGGGCCATTCCTATGGGCTATGAACGATAATTACGGTTTAACAAGGATACATATAGGTTATTGGTCGAAGCTAGTGGTTATAATAGTTCACGAGCCATTCGTATGTGTAATGGTCACCAATTAATGTTCGAAATGGATACTTATAGGTTATGTGTCATAGATAGTGGTCAAAGTCGTTCACGGGGCATTCGTATGAGTTCTAGACACCAATTACAGTTTAAAAAATGGATATTTGGCTTATTGGTCTCAGCTAGTGGTCAAAATCATTCACGTGGCATTCGTATGGGTTCTAGACACCAACTAAAGTTTAAAAATGGATACTTATAGGTTATTGGGCATAGCTAGTGGTTAACAAATTGCTTACTTATAGGGGTTATTGGTTATAGCTAGTGATTATAATGGCTCACGGGTCATTCGTATGGGCTATGGAAGCTAATTACGATTTAACAACGATACTTATAGGTTATTGGTTGAAGCTAGTGGTTATAATGGTTCACGGGCCACTCGTATGGGTAATGGACACCAATTAAGGTTTAAAATGGATACTTATAGCTTATTGTTCATAGCTAGTGGTCAAAATCGTTCACGGGGCATTCGTATGTGTTCTAGACATGAATTAGAGTTTAAAAAATGGATACTTATATGTTATTGGTCATAGCTAGTGGTTATAATGGTTCACGGGCCATTTGTATGGGTTATCGACACCAATTAATGTTCAAAATGGATACTTATAGGTTATTGGTCATAGCTAGTGGTCAAAATCGTTCACTGGGCATTCGAATGAGTTGTAGACACCAATTACAGTTTAAAAAAATAGATATTTGGCTTATTGGTCTTAGCTAGTCGTCAAAATCGTTCAGGTGGCATTCGTATGGGTTCTAGACACAAATTACAGTTTAAAAATGGATACTTATAGGTTATCGGTCATAGCTAGTGGTTATAATGGTTCACGGGCCATTCGTATGGGTAATGGACACCAATTAAGGTTTAAAATGGATACTTATAGGCTATTGGTCATAGCTAGTGGTCAAAATCTTTCACGGGGCATTCGTATGAGTTCCAGACACCAATTACAGTTTCGAAAATGGATACTTATAGGTTATCGGTCATAGCTTGTGGTTATAATGGTTCACGGGCCATTCGTATGGGTAATGGACACCAATTAAGGTTTAAAATGGATACTTATAGGTTATTGGTCTTAGCTAGTGGTCAAAATTGTTCACGGGGCATTCGTATGAGTTCTAGACACCAATTACAGTTTAAAAAGGGATATATAGGTTATTGGTCATAGCTAATGGTCAAAATCGTTCACGGGGCATTCATATGGGTTCTAGAAACCAATTATAGTTTAAAAAATGGATACTTATAGGTTATTGGTCATAGCTAGTGGTTAACAAAATGGATACTTATAGGTTCTTGGTTATAGCTAGTGATTATAATGGCTCACGGGTCATTCATATGGGCTATGGACGCTAATAACGGTTTAACAACGATACTTATAGGTTATTGGTTGTAGCTAGTGGTAATAATGATTCACGGGCCATTTGTATGGGTAATGGACACCAATTAAGGTTTAAAATGGATACTTATAAGTTATTGGTTGAAGCTAGTGGTTATAATGGTTCACGGGCCATTCGTATGGGCTATGGACGATAATTACGGTTTAACAAGGATACTTATAGGTTATTGGTCGTAGCTAGGGTTTATAATGGTTCACGGGCCATTCATATGGGCAATGGACACCTATTAAGGTTTAAAATGGATACTTATAGGTTATTGGTCGAAGCTAGCGATTATAATGGTTCACGGGCTATTCATATGGGTAATGGACACCAATTAAGGTTTAAAATGGATACTTATAGGTTATTGGTCATAACTAGTGGTCACAATCATTCACGGGGCATTCGTATGGGTTCTAGACACCAATTACAGTTTAGAAAATGGATACTTATAGGTTATTGGTCATAGCTAGTGGTTATAATGGTTCACGGGCCATTTATATGGGTTATCAACACCAATTACAGTATAAAGAATGGATACTTAGAGGTTATTGGTTATAGCTAGTGGTTATAATGGTTCACGGGCCAATCGTATGGGCTATGGACGCCAATTATGGTTTATCATGGATAGTTATAGGTAATTGGGCGTAGCTAGTGGTTAAAATGGTTCACAGGCCATTCGTATGGGTTATCGACACCAATTAAGGTTTAAAATGGATACTTATAGGTTATTATTCTTAGCTAGTGGTCAAAATCATTCACGGGGCATTCGTATGGGTTCTAGACACCAATTAGAGTTTAAAATATGGATACTTATAAGTTATTGGTCATAGCTAGTGGTTATAATGGTCCACGGGCCATTCCTATGGGCTATGAACGATAATTACGGTTTAACAAGGATACATATAGGTTATTGGTCGAAGCTAGTGGTTATAATAGTTCACGAGCCATTCGTATGTGTAATGGTCACCAATTAATGTTCGAAATGGATACTTATAGGTTATGTGTCATAGCTAGTGGTCAAAGTCATTCACGGGGCATTCGTATGAGTTCTAGACACCAATTACTGTTTAAAAAATGGATATTTGGCTTATTGGTCTCAGCTAGTGGTCAAAATCATTCACGTGGCATTCATATGGGTTCTAGACACCAATTAAAGTTTAAAAATGGATACTTATAGGTTATTGGGCATAGCTAGTGGTTAACAAATTGCTTACTTATATGGGTTATTGGTTATAGCTAGTGATTATAATGGCTCACGGGTCATTCGTATGGGCTATGGACGCTAATTACGATTTAACAACGATACTTATAGGTTATTGGTCGAAGCTAGTGGTTATAATGGTTCACGGGCGACTCGTATTGGTAATGGACACCAATTAAGGTTTAAAATGGATACTTATAGGTTATTATTCATAGCTAGTGGTCAAAATCGTTCACGGGGCATTCGTATGTGTTCTAGACATGAATTAGAGTTTAAAAAATGGATACTTATATGTTATTGGTCATAGCTAGTGGTTATAATGGTTCACGGGCCATTTGTATGGGTTATCGACACCAATTAATGTTCAAAGTGGATACTTATAGGTTATTGGTCATAGCTAGTGGTCAAAATCGTTCACTGGGCATTTGAATGAGTTGTAGACACCAATTACAGTTTAAAAAATAGATATTTGGCTTATTGGTCTTAGCTAGTCGTCAAAATCGTTCAGGTGGCATTCGTATGGGTTCTAGACACAAATTACAGTTTAAAAATGGATACTTATAGGTTATCGGTCATAGCTAGTGGTTATAATGGTTCACGGGCCATTCGTATGGGTAATGGACACCAATTAAGGTTTAAAATGGATACTTATAGGCTATTGGTCATAGCTAGTGGTCAAAATCGTTCACGGGGCATTCGTATGAGTTCCAGACACCAATTACAGTTTCGAAAATGGATACTTATAGGTTATCGGTCATAGCTTGTGGTTATAATGGTTCACGGGCCATTCGTATGGGTAATGGACACCAATTAAGGTTTAAAATGGATACTTATAGGTTATTGGTCTTAGCTAGTGGTCAAAATTGTTCACGGGGCATTCGTATGAGTTCTAGACACCAATTACAGTTTAAAAAAGGGATATATAGGTTATTGGTCATAGCTAGTGGTCAAAATCGTTCACGGGGCATTCATATGGGTTCTAGAAACCAATTACAGTTTAAAAAATGGATACTTATAGGTTATTGGTCATAGCTAGTGGTTAACAAAATGGATACTTATAGGTTATTGGTTATAGCTAGTGATTATAATGGCTCACGGGTCATTCATATGGGCTATGGACGCTAATAACGGTTTAACAACGATACTTATAGGTTATTGGTCGTAGCTAGTGGTAATAATGATTCACGGGCCATTTGTATGGGTAATGGACACCAATTAAGGTTTAAAATGGATACTTATAAGTTATTGGTTGAAGCTAGTGGTTATAATGGTTCACGGGCCATTCGTATGGGCTATGGACGATAATTACGGTTTAACAAGGATACTTATAGGTTATTGGTCGTAGCTAGGGTTTATAATGGTTCACGGGCCATTCATATGGGCAATGGACACCTATTAAGGTTTAAAATGGATACTTATAGGTTATTGGTCGAAGCTAGCGATTATAATGGTTCACGGGCTATTCATATGGGTAATGGACACCAATTAAGGTTTAAAATGGATACTTATAGGTTATTGGTCATAACTAGTGGTCACAATCATTCATGGGGCATTCGTATGGGTTCTAGACACCAATTAAAGTTTAAAAAATGGATTCTTATAGGTTATTGGTCATAGCTAATGGTCAAAATCGTTCACGGGGCATTCATATGGGTTCTAGAAACCAATTATAGTTTAAAAAATGGATACTTATAGGTTATTGGTCATAGCTAGTGGTTAACAAAATGGATACTTATAGGTTCTTGGTTATAGCTAGTGATTATAATGGCTCACGGGTCATTCATATGGGCTATGGACGCTAATAACGGTTTAACAACGATACTTATAGGTTATTGGTCGTAGCTAGTGGTAATAATGATTCACGGGCCATTTGTATGGGTAATGGACTCCAATTAAGGTTTAAAATGGATACTTATAAGTTATTGGTTGAAGCTAGTGGTTATAATGGTTCACGGGCCATTCGTATGGGCTATGGACGATAATTACGGTTTAACAAGGATACTTATAGGTTATTGGTCGTAGCTAGGGTTTATAATGGTTCACGGGCCATTCATATGGGCAATGGACACCTATTAAGGTTTAAAATGGATACTTATAGGTTATTGGTCGAAGCTAGCGATTATAATGGTTCACGGGCTATTCATATGGGTAATGGACACCAATTAAAGTTTAAAATGGATACTTATAGGTTATTGGTCATAACTAGTGGTCACAATCATTCACGGGGCATTCGTATGGGTTCTAGACACCAATTACAGTTTAGAAAATGGATACTTATAGGTTATTGTTCATAGCTAGTGGTTATAATGGTTCACGGGCCATTTATATGGGTTATCAACACCAATTACAATATAAAGAATGGATACTTAGAGGTTATTGGTTATAGCTAGTGGTTATAATGGTTCACGGGCCATTCGTATGGGCTATGGACGCCAATTATGGTTTATCATGGATAGTTATAGGTAATTGGGCGTAGCTAGTGGTTAAAATGGTTCACAGGCCATTCGTATGGGTTATCGACACCAATTAAGGTTTAAAATGGATACTTATAGGTTATTATTCTTAGCTAGTGGTCAAAATCATTCACGGGGCATTCGTATGGGTTCTAGACACCAATTAGAGTTTAAAATATGGATACTTATAAGTTATTGGTCATAGCTAGTGGTTATAATGGTCCACGGGCCATTCCTATGGGCTATGAACGATAATTACGGTTTAACAAGGATACATATAGGTTATTGGTCGAAGCTAGTGGTTATAATAGTTCACGAGCCATTCGTATGTGTAATGGTCACCAATTAATGTTCGAAATGGATACTTATAGGTTATGTGTCATAGCTAGTAGTCAAAGTCGTTCACGGGGCATTCGTATGAGTTCTAGACACCAATTACTGTTTAAAAAATGGATATTTGGCTTATTGGTCTCAGCTAGTGGTCAAAATCATTCACGTGGCATTCGTATGGGTTCTAGACACCAATTAAAGTTTAAAAATGGATACTTATAGGTTATTGGGCATAGCTAGTGGTCACAATCATTCACGGGGCATTCGTATGGGTTCTAATTACAGTTTAGAAAATGGATACTTATAGGTTATTGGTCATAGCTAGTGGTTATAATGGTTCACGGGCCATTTATATGGGTTATCAACACCAATTACAGTATAAAGAATGGATACTTAGAGGTTATTGGTTATAGCTAGTGGTTATAATGGTTCACGGGCCATTCGTATGGGCTATGGACGCCAATTATGGTTTATCATGGATAGTTATAGGTAATTGGGCGTAGCTAGTGGTTAAAATGGTTCACAGGCCATTCGTATGGGTTATCGACACCAATTAAGGTTTAAAATGGATACTTATAGGTTATTATTCTTAGCTAGTGGTCAAAATCATTCACGGGGCATTCGTATGGGTTCTAGTCACCAATTAGAGTTTAAAATATGGATACTTATAAGTTATTGGTCATAGCTAGTGGTTATAATGGTCCACGGGCCATTCCTATGGGCTATGAACGATAATTACGGTTTAACAAGGATACATATAGGTTATTAGTCGAAGCTAGTGGTTATAATAGTTCACGAGCCATTCGTATGTGTAATGGTCACCAATTAATGTTCGAAATGGATACTTATAGGTTATGTGTCATAGCTAGTGGTCAAAGTCGTTCACGGGGCATTCGTATGAGTTCTAGACACCAATTACAGTTTAAAAAAATGGATATTTGGCTTATTGGTCTCAGCTAGTGGTCAAAATCATTCACGTGGCATTCATATGGGTTCTAGACACCAATTAAAGTTTAAAAATGGATACTTATAGGTTATTGGGCATAGCTAGTGGTTAACAAATTGCTTACTTATATGGGTTATTGGTTATAGCTAGTGATTATAATGGCTCACGGGTCATTCGTATGGGCTATGGACGCTAATTACGATTTAACAACGATACTTATAGGTTATTGGTCGAAGCTAGTGGTTATAATGGTTCACGGGCGACTCGTATTGGTAATGGACACCAATTAAGGTTTAAAATGGATACTTATAGGTTATTGTTCATAGCTAGTGGTCAAAATCGTTCACGGGGCATTCGTATGTGTTCTAGACATGAATTAGAGTTTAAAAAATGGATACTTATATGTTATTGGTCATAGCTAGTGGTTATAATGGTTCACGGGCCATTTGTATGGGTTATCGACACCAATTAATGTTCAAAGTGGATACTTATAGGTTATTGGTCATAGCTAGTGGTCAAAATCGTTCACTGGGCATTTGAATGAGTTGTAGACACCAATTACAGTTTAAAAAATAGATATTTGGCTTATTGGTCTTAGCTAGTCGTCAAAATCGTTCAGGTGGCATTCGTATGGGTTCTAGACACAAATTACAGTTTAAAAATGGATACTTATAGGTTATCGGTCATAGCTAGTGGTTATAATGGTTCACGGGCCATTCGTATGGGTAATGGACACCAATTAAGGTTTAAAATGGATACTTATAGGCTATTGGTCATAGCTAGTGGTCAAAATCGTTCACGGGGCATTCGTATGAGTTCCAGACACCAATTACAGTTTCGAAAATGGATACATATAGGTTATCGGTCATAGCTTGTGGTTATAATGGTTCACGGGCCATTCGTATGGGTAATGGACACCAATTAAGGTTTAAAATGGATACTTATAGGTTATTGGTCTTAGCTAGTGGTCAAAATTGTTCACGGGGCATTCGTATGAGTTCTAGACACCAATTACAGTTTAAAAAAGGGATATATAGGTTATTGGTCATAGCTAGTGGTCAAAATCGTTCACGGGGCATTCATATGGGTTCTAGAAACCAATTACAGTTTAAAAAATGGATACTTATAGGTTATTGGTCATAGCTAGTGGTTAACAAAATGGATACTTATAGGTTATTGGTTATAGCTAGTGATTATAATGGCTCACGGGTCATTCATATGGGCTATGGACGCTAATAACGGTTTAACAACGATACTTATAGGTTATTGGTCGTAGCTAGTGGTAATAATGATTCACGGGCCATTTGTATGGGTAATGGACACCAATTAAGGTTTAAAATGGATACTTATAAGTTATTGGTTGAAGCTAGTGGTTATAATGGTTCACGGGCCATTCGTATGGGCTATGGACGATAATTACGGTTTAACAAGGATACTTATAGGTTATTGGTCGTAGCTAGGGTTTATAATGGTTCACGGGCCATTCATATGGGCAATGGACACCTATTAAGGTTTAAAATGGATACTTATAGGTTATTGGTCGAAGCTAGCGATTATAATGGTTCACGGGCTATTCATATGGGTAATGGACACCAATTAAGGTTTAAAATGGATACTTATAGGTTATTGGTCATAACTAGTGGTCACAATCATTCACGGGGCATTCGTATGGGTTCTAGACACCAATTACAGTTTAAAAAATGGATACTTATAGGTTATTGGTCATAGCTAATGGTCAATATCGTTCACGGGGCATTCATATGGGTTCTAGAAACCAATTATAGTTTAAAAATGGATACTTATAGGTTATTGGTCATAGCTAGTGGTTAACAAAATGGATACTTATAGGTTCTTGGTTATAGCTAGTGATTATAATGGCTCACGGGTCATTCATATGGGCTATGGACGCTAATAACGGTTTAACAACGATACTTATAGGTTATTGGTCGTAGCTAGTGGTAATAATGATTCACGGGCCATTTGTATGGGTAATGGACTCCAATTAAGGTTTAAAATGGATACTTATAAGTTATTGGTTGAAGCTAGTGGTTATAATGGTTCACGGGCTATTCGTATGGGCTATGGACGATAATTACGGTTTAACAAGGATACTTATAGGTTATTGGTCGTAGCTAGGGTTTATAATGGTTCACGGGCCATTCATATGGGCAATGGACACCTATTAAGGTTTAAAATGGATACTTATAGGTTATTGGTCGAAGCTAGCGATTATAATGGTTCACGGGCTATTCATATGGGTAATGGACACCAATTAAAGTTTAAAATGGATACTTATAGGTTATTGGTCATAACTAGTGGTCACAATCATTCATGGGGCATTCGTATGGGTTCTAGACACCAATTACAGTTTAGAAAATGGATACTTATAGGTTATTGGTCATAGCTAGTGGTTATAATGGTTCACGGGCCATTTATATGGGTTATCAACACCAATTACAGTATAAAGAATGGATACTTAGAGGTTATTGGTTATAGCTAGTGGTTATAATGGTTCACGGGCCATTCGTATGGGCTATGGACGCCAATTATGGTTTATCATGGATAGTTATAGGTAATTGGGCGTAGCTAGTGGTTAAAATGGTTCACAGGCCATTCGTATGGGTTATCGACACCAATTAAGGTTTAAAATGGATACTTATAGGTTATTATTCTTAGCTAGTGGTCAAAATCATTCACGGGGCATTCGTATGGGTTCTAGACACCAATTAGAGTTTAAAATATGGATACTTATAAGTTATTGGTCATAGCTAGTGGTTATAATGGTCCACGGGCCATTCCTTTGGGCTATGAACGATAATTACGGTTTAACAAGGATACATATAGGTTATTGGTCGAAGCTAGTGGTTATAATAGTTCACGAGCCATTCGTATGTGTAATGGTCACCAATTAATGTTCGAAATGGATACTTATAGGTTATGTGTCATAGCTAGTAGTCAAAGTCGTTCACGGGGCATTCGTATGAGTTCTAGACACCAATTACTGTTTAAAAAATGGATATTTGGCTTATTGGTCTCAGCTAGTGGTCAAAATCATTCACGTGGCATTCGTATGGGTTCTAGACACCAATTAAAGTTTAAAAATGGATACTTATAGGTTATTGGGCATAGCTAGTGGTTAACAAATTGCTTACTTATATGGGTTATTGGTTATAGCTAGTGATTATAATGGCTCACGGGTCATTCGTATGGGCTATGGACGCTAATTACGGTTTAACAACGATACTTATAGGTTATTGGTCGAAGCTAGTGGTTATAATGGTTCACGGGCCACTCGTATTGGTAATGGACACCAATTAAGGTTTAAATGGATACTTATAGGTTATTGTTCATAGCTAGTGGTCAAAATCGTTCACGGGGCATTCGTATGTGTTCTAGACATGAATTAGAGTTTAAAAAATGGATACTTATATGTTATTGGTCATAGCTAGTGGTTATAATGGTTCACGGGCCATTTGTATGGGTTCTCGACACCAATTAATGTTCAAAATGGATACTTATAGGTTATTGGTCATAGCTAGTGGTCAAAATCGTTCACTGGGCATTTGAATGAGTTGTAGACACCAATTACAGTTTAAAAAATAGATATTTGGCTTATTGGTCTTAGCTAGTCGTCAAAATCGTTCAGGTGGCATTCGTATGGGTTCTAGACACAAATTACAGTTTAAAAATGGATACTTATAGGTTATCGGTCATAGCTAGTGGTTATAATGGTTCACGGGCCATTCGTATGGGTAATGGACACCAATTAAGGTTTAAAATGGATACTTATAGGCAATTGGTCATAGCTAGTGGTCAAAATCGTTCACGGGGCATTCGTATGAGTTCCAGACACCAATTACAGTTTCGAAAATGGATACTTATAGGTTATCGGTCATAGCTTGTGGTTATAATGGTTCACGGGACATTCGTATGGGTAATGGACACCAATTAAGGTTTAAAATGGATACTTATAGGTTATTGGTCTTAGCTAGTGGTCAAAATTGTTCACGGGGCATTCGTATGAGTTCTAGACACCAATTACAGTTTAAAAAAGGGATATATAGGTTATTGGTCATAGCTAGTGGTCAAAATCGTTCACGGGGCATTCATATGGGTTCTAGAAACCAATTACAGTTTAAAAAATGGATACTTATAGGTTATTGGTCATAGCTAGTGGTTAACAAAATGGATACTTATAGGTTATTGGTTATAGCTAGTGATTATAATGGCTCACGGGTCATTCATATGGGCTATGGACGCTAATAACGGTTTAACAACGATACTTATAGGTTATTGGTCGTAGCTAGTGGTAATAATGATTCACGGGCCATTTGTATGGGTAATGGACACCAATTAAGGTTTAAAATGGATACTTATAAGTTATTGGTTGAAGCTAGTGTTATAATGGTTCACGGGCCATTCGTATGGGCTATGGACGATAATTACGGTCTAACAAGGATACTTATAGGTTATTGGTCGTAGCTAGGGTTTATAATGGTTCACGGGCCATTCATATGGGCAATGGACACCCATTAAGGTTTAAAATGGATACTTATAAGTTATTGGTCGAAGCTAGCGATTATAATGGTTCACGGGCTATTCATATGGGTAATGGACACCAATTAAGGTTTAAAATGGATACTTATAGGTTATTGGTCATAACTAGTGGTCACAATCATTCACGGGGCATTCGTATGGGTTCTAGACACCAATTACAGTTTAAAAAATGGATACTTATAGGTTATTGGTCATAGCTAATGGTCAAAATCGTTCACGGGGCATTCATATGGGTTCTAGAAACCAATTATAGTTTAAAAAATGGATACTTATAGGTTATTGGTCATAGCTAGTGGTTAACAAAATGGATACTTATAGGTTCTTGGTTATAGCTAGTGATTATAATGGCTCACGGGTTATTCATATGGGCTATGGACGCTAATAACGGTTTAACAACGATACTTATAGGTTATTGGTCGTAGCTAGTGGTAATAATGATTCACGGGCCATTTGTATGGGTAATGGACTCCAATTAAGGTTTAAAAATGGATACTTATAGGTTATTGGGCATAGCTAGTGGTTAACAAATTGCTTACTTATATGGGTTATTGGTTATAGCTAGTGATTATAATGGCTCACGGGTCATTCGTATGGGCTATGGACGCTAATTACGATTTAACAACGATACTTATAGGTTATTGGTCGAAGCTAGTGGTTATAATGGTTCACGGGCCATTCGTATGGGCTATGGACGATAATTACGGTTTAACAAGGATACTTATAGGTTATTGGTCGTAGCTAGGGTTTATAATGGTTCACGGGCCATTCATATGGGCAATGGACACCTATTAAGGTTTAAAATGGATACTTATAGGTTATTGGTCGAAGCTAGCGATTATAATGGTTCACGGGCTATTCATATGGGTAATGGACACCAATTAAGGTTTAAAATGGATACTTATAGGTTATTGGTCATAACTAGTGGTCACAATCATTCACGGGGCATTCGTATGGGTTCTAGACACCAATTACAGTATAGAAAATGGATACTTATAGGTTATTGGTCATAGCTAGTGGTTATAATGGTTCACGGGCCATTTATATGGGTTATCAACACCAATTACAGTATAAAGAATGGATACTTAGAGGTTATTGGTTATAGCTAGTGGTTATAATGGTTCACGGGCCATTCGTATGGGCTATGGACGCCAATTATGGTTTATCATGGATAGTTATAGGTAATTGGGCGTAGCTAGTGGTTAAAATGGTTCACAGGCCATTCGTATGGGTTATCGACACCAATTAAGGTTTAAAATGGATACTTATAGGTTATTATTCTTAGCTAGTGGTCAAAATCATTCACGGGGCATTCGTATGGGTTCTACACACCAATTAGAGTTTAAAATATGGATACTTATAAGTTATTGGTCATAGCTAGTGGTTATAATGGTCCACGGGCCATTCCTATGGGCTATGAACGATAATTACGGTTTAACAAGGATACATATAGGTTATTGGTCGAAGCTAGTGGTTATAATAGTTCACGAGCCATTCGTATGTGTAATGGTCACCAATTAATGTTCGAAATGGATACTTATAGGTTATGTGTCATAGCTAGTAGTCAAAGTCGTTCACGGGGCATTCGTATGAGTTCTAGACACCAATTACTGTTTAAAAAATGGATATTTGGCTTATTGGTCTCAGCTAGTGGTCAAAATCATTCACGTGGCATTCGTATGGGTTCTAGACACCAATTAAAGTTTAAAAATGGATACTTATAGGTTATTGGGCATAGCTAGTGGTTAACAAATTGCTTACTTATATGGGTTATTGGTTATAGCTAGTGATTATAATGGCTCACGGGTCATTCGTATGGGCTATGGACGCTAATTACGATTTAACAACGATACTTATAGGTTATTGGTCGAAGCTAGTGGTTATAATGGTTCACGGGCCACTCGTATTGGTAATGGACACCAATTAAGGTTTAAAATGGATACTTATAGGTTATTGTTCATAGCTAGTGGTAAAAATCGTTCACGGGGCATTCGTATGTGTTCTAGACATGAATTAGAGTTTAAAAAATGGATACTTATATGTTATTGGTCATAGCTAGTGGTTATAATGGTTCACGGGCCATTTGTATGGGTTATCGACACCAATTAATGTTCAAAATGGATACTTATAGGTTATTGGTCATAGCTAGTGGTCAAAATCATTCACTGGGCATTTGAATGAGTTGTAGACACCAATTACAGTTTAAAAAATAGATATTTGGCTTATTGGTCTCAGCTAGTCGTCAAAATCGTTCAGGTGGCATTCGTATGGGTTCTAGACACAAATTACAGTTTAAAAATGGATACTTATAGGTTATCGGTCATAGCTAGTGGTTATAATGGTTCACGGGCCATTCGTATGGGTAATGGACACCAATTAAGGTTTAAAATGGATACTTATAGGCTATTGGTCATAGCTAGTGGTCAAAATCGTTCATGGGGCATTCGAATGAGTTCCAGACACCAATTACAGTTTCGAAAATGGATACTTATAGGTTATCGGTCATAGCTTGTGGTTATAATGGTTCACGGGCCATTCGTATGGGTAATGGACACCAATTAAGGTTTAAAATGGATACTTATAGGTTATTGGTCTTAGCTAGTGGTCAAAATTGTTCACGGGGCATTCGTATGAGTTCTAGACACCAATTACAGTTTAAAAAAGGGATATATAGGTTATTGGTCATAGCTAGTGGTCAAAATCGTTCACGGGGCATTCATATGGGTTCTAGAAACCAATTACAGTTTAAAAAATGGATACTTATAGGTTATTGGTCATAGCTAGTGGTTAACAAAATGGATACTTATAGGTTATTGGTTATAGCTAGTGATTATAATGGCTCACGGGTCATTCATATGGGCTATGGACGCTAATAACGGTTTAACAACGATACTTATAGGTTATTGGTCGTAGCTAGTGGTAATAATGATTCACGGGCCATTTGTATGGGTAATGGACACCAATTAAGGTTTAAAATGGATACTTATAAGTTATTGGTTGAAGCTAGTGGTTATAATGGTTCACGGGCCATTCGTATGGGCTATGGACGATAATTACGGTTTAACAAGGATACTTATAGGTTATTGGTCATTGCTAGGGTTTATAATGGTTCACGGGCCATTCATATGGGCAATGGACACCTATTAAGGTTTAAAATGGATACTTATAGGTAATTGGTCGAAGCTAGCGATTATAATGGTTCACGGGCTATTCATATGGGTAATGGACACCAATTAATGTTTAAAATGGATACTTATAGGTTATTGGTCATAACTAGTGGTCACAATCATTCACGGGGCATTCGTATGGGTTCTACACACCAATTACAGTTTAAAAAATGGATACTTATAGGTTATTGGTCATAGCTAGTGGTTATAATGGTTCACGGGCCATTTATATGGGTTATCAACACCAATTACAGTATAAAGAATGGATACTTAGAGGTTATTGGTTATAGCTAGTGGTTATAATGGTTCACGGGCCATTCGTATGGGCTATGGACGCCAATTATGGTTTAACATGGATAGTTATAGGTAATTGGGCGTAGCTAGTGGGTAAAATGGTTCACGGGCCATTCGTATGGGTTATCGGCACCAATTAAGGTTTAAAATGGATACTTATAGGTTTTTTGTCTTAGCTAGTGGTCAAAATCATTCACGGGGCATTCGTATGGGTTCTAGACACCAATTAGAGTTTAAAATATGGATACTTATAAGTTATTGGTCATACCTAGTGGTTATAATGGTCCACGGGCCATTCCTATGGGCTATGAACGCTAATTACGGTTTAACAAGGATACATATAGGTTATTGGTCGAAGCTAGTGGTTATAATGGTTCACGAGCCATTCGTATATGTAATGGACACCAATTATTGTTCAAAATGGATACTTATAGGTTTTTTGTCTTAGCTAGTGGTCAAAATCATTCACGGGGCATTCGTATGGGTTCTAGACACCAATTAGAGTTTAAAATATGGATACTTATAAGTTATTGGTCATAGCTAGTGGTTATAATGGTCCACGGGCCATTCCTATGGGCTATGAACGCTAATTACGGTTTAACAAGGATACATATAGGTTATTGGTCGAAGCTAGTGGTTATAATGGTTCACGAGCCATTCGTATATGTAATGGACACCAATTAATGTTCAAAATGGATACTTACAGGTTATTGGTCATAGCTAGTGGTCAAAATCATTCACGGGGCATTTGTATGGGTTCTAGACACCAATTAGAGTTTAAAATATGGATACTTATAAGTTATTGGTCATAGCTAGTGGTTATAATGGTCCACGGGCCATTCCTATGGGCTATGAACGCTAATTACGGTTTAACAAGGATACATATAGGTTATTGGTCAAAGCTAGTGGTTATAATGGTTCACGAGCCATTCGTATGTGTAATGGACACCAATTAATGTTCGAAATTGATACTTATAGGTTATGTGTCATAGCTAGTGGTCAAAGTCGTTCACGGGGCATTCGTATGAGTTCTAGACACCAATTACAGTTTAAAAATGGATATTTGGCTTATTGGTCTCAGCTAGTGGTCAAAATCGTTCACGTGGCATTCGTATGGGTTCTAGACACCAATTAAAGTTTTAAAATGGATACTTATAGGTTATTGGGCATAGCTAGTGGTTAACAAATTGCTTACTTATAGGGGTTATTGGTTATAGCTAGTGATTATAATGGCTCACGGGTCATTCGTATGGGCTATGGACGCTAATTACGATTTAACAACGATACTTATAGGTTATTGGACGAAGCTAGTGGTTATAATGGTTCACGGGCCACTCGTATGGGTAATGAACACCAATTAAGGTTTAAAATGGATACTTATAGATTATTGGTCATAGCTAGTGGTCAAAATCGTTCACGGGGCATTCGTATGGGTTCTAGACATGAATTAGAGTTTAAAAAATGGATACTTATATGTTATTGGTCATAGCTAGTGGTTATAATGGTTCACGGGCCATTTGTATGGGTTATCTACACCAATTAATGTTCAAAATGGATACTTATAGGTTATTGGTCATAGTTAGTGGTCAAAATCGTTCACTGGGCATTCGAATGAGTTGTAGACACCAATTAAAGTTTAAAAAATAGATATTTGGCTTATTGGTCTTAGCTAGTGGTCAAAATCATTCAGGTGGCATTCGTATGGGTTCTAGACACCAATTACAGTTTAAAAATGGATACTTATAGGTTATCGGTCATAGCTAGTGGTTATAATGGTTCACGGGCCATTCGTATGGGTAATGGACACCAATTAAGGTTTAAAATGGATACTTATAGGTTATTGGTCATAGCTAGTGGTCAAAATCTTTCACGGGGCATTCGTATGAGTTCCATACACCAATTACTGTTTCAAAAATGGATATATAGGTTATTGGTCATAGCTAGTGGTCAAAATCGTTCACGGGCATTCGTATGGGTTCTAGAAATCAATTACAGTTTAAAAAATGGATACTTATAGGTTATTGGTCATAGCTACTGGTTAACAAAATGGATACTTATAGGTTATTGGTTATAGCTAGTGATTATAATGGCTCACGGGTCATTCATATGGGCTATGGACGCTAATAACGGTTTAACAACGATACTTATAGGTTATTGGTTGTAGCTAGTGGTAATAATGATTCACGGGCCATTTGTATGGGTAATGGACACCAATTAAGGTTTAAAATGGATACTTATAAGTTATTGGTTGAAGCTAGTGGTTATAATGGTTCACGGGCCATTCGTATGGGCTATGGACGATAATTACGGTTTAACAAGGATACTTATAGGTTATTGGTCGTAGCTAGGGTTTATAATGGTTCACGGGCCATTCATATGGGCAATGGACACCTATTAAGGTTTAAAATGGATACTTATAGGTTATTGGTCGAAGCTAGCGATTATAATGGTTCACGGGCTATTCATATGGGTAATGGACACCAATTAAGGTTTAAAATGGATACTTATAGGTTATTGGTCATAACTAGTGGTCACAATCATTCACGGGGCATTCGTATGGGTTCTAGACACCAATTACAGTTTAAAAAATGGATACTTATAGGTTATTGGTCATAGCTAATGGTCAATATCGTTCACGGGGCATTCATATGGGTTCTAGAAACCAATTATAGTTTAAAAAATGGATACTTATAGGTTATTGGTCATAGCTAGTGGTTAACAAAATGGATACTTATAGGTTCTTGGTTATAGCTAGTGATTATAATGGCTCACGGGTCATTCATATGGGCTATGGACGCTAATAACGGTTTAACAACGATACTTATAGGTTATTGGTCGTAGCTAGTGGTAATAATGATTCACGGGCCATTTGTATGGGTAATGGACTCCAATTAAGGTTTAAAATGGATACTTATAAGTTATTGGTTGAAGCTAGTGGTTATAATGGTTCACGGGCCATTCGTATGGGCTATGGACGATAATTACGGTTTAACAAGGATACTTATAGGTTATTGGTCGTAGCTAGGGTTTATAATGGTTCACGGGCCATTCATATGGGCAATGGACACCTATTAAGGTTTAAAATGGATACTTATAGGTTATTGGTCGAAGCTAGCGATTATAATGGTTCACGGGCTATTCATATGGGTAATGGACACCAATTAAAGTTTAAAATGGATACTTATAGGTTATTGGTCATAACTAGTGGTCACAATCATTCATGGGGCATTCGTATGGGTTCTAGACACCAATTACAGTTTAGAAAATGGATACTTATAGGTTATTGGTCATAGCTAGTGGTTATAATGGTTCACGGGCCATTTATATGGGTTATCAACACCAATTACAGTATAAAGAATGGATACTTAGAGGTTATTGGTTATAGCTAGTGGTTATAATGGTTCACGGGCCATTCGTATGGGCTATGGACGCCAATTATGGTTTATCATGGATAGTTATAGGTAATTGGGCGTAGCTAGTGGTTAAAATGGTTCACAGGCCATTCGTATGGGTTATCGACACCAATTAAGGTTTAAAATGGATACTTATAGGTTATTATTCTTAGCTAGTGGTCAAAATCATTCACGGGGCATTCGTATGGGTTCTAGACACCAATTAGAGTTTAAAATATGGATACTTATAAGTTATTGGTCATAGCTAGTGGTTATAATGGTCCACGGGCCATTCCTATGGGCTATGAACGATAATTACGGTTTAACAAGGATACATATAGGTTATTGGTCGAAGCTAGTGGTTATAATAGTTCACGAGCCATTCGTATGTGTAATGGTCACCAATTAATGTTCGAAATGGATACTTATAGGTTATGTGTCATAGCTAGTAGTCAAAGTCGTTCACGGGGCATTCGTATGAGTTCTAGACACCAATTACTGTTTAAAAAATGGATATTTGGCTTATTGGTCTCAGCTAGTGGTCAAAATCATTCACGTGGCATTCGTATGGGTTCTAGACACCAATTAAAGTTTAAAAATGGATACTTATAGGTTATTGGGCATAGCTAGTGGTTAACAAATTGCTTACTTATATGGGTTATTGGTTATAGCTAGTGATTATAATGGCTCACGGGTCATTCGTATGGGCTATGGACGCTAATTACGATTTAACAACGATACTTATAGGTTATTGGTCGAAGCTAGTGGTTATAATGGTTCACGGGCCACTCGTATTGGTAATGGACACCAATTAAGGTTTAAATGGATACTTATAGGTTATTGTTCATAGCTAGTGGTCAAAATCGTTCACGGGGCATTCGTATGTGTTCTAGACATGAATTAGAGTTTAAAAAATGGATACTTATATGTTATTGGTCATAGCTAGTGGTTATAATGGTTCACGGGCCATTTGTATGGGTTATCGACACCAATTAATGTTCAAAATGGATACTTATAGGTTATTGGTCATAGCTAGTGGTCAAAATCGTTCACTGGGCATTTGAATGAGTTGTAGACACCAATTACAGTTTAAAAAATAGATATTTGGCTTATTGGTCTTAGCTAGTCGTCAAAATCGTTCAGGTGGCATTCGTATGGGTTCTAGACACAAATTACAGTTTAAAAATGGATACTTATAGGTTATCGGTCATAGCTAGTGGTTATAATGGTTCACGGGCCATTCGTATGGGTAATGGACACCAATTAAGGTTTAAAATGGATACTTATAGGCAATTGGTCATAGCTAGTGGTCAAAATCGTTCACGGGGCATTCGTATGAGTTCCAGACACCAATTACAGTTTCGAAAATGGATACTTATAGGTTATCGGTCATAGCTTGTGGTTATAATGGTTCACGGGACATTCGTATGGGTAATGGACACCAATTAAGGTTTAAAATGGATACTTATAGGTTATTGGTCTTAGCTAGTGGTCAAAATTGTTCACGGGGCATTCGTATGAGTTCTAGACACCAATTACAGTTTAAAAAAGGGATATATAGGTTATTGGTCATAGCTAGTGGTCAAAATCGTTCACGGGGCATTCATATGGGTTCTAGAAACCAATTACAGTTTAAAAAATGGATACTTATAGGTTATTGGTCATAGCTAGTGGTTAACAAAATGGATACTTATAGGTTATTGGTTATAGCTAGTGATTATAATGGCTCACGGGTCATTCATATGGGCTATGGACGCTAATAACGGTTTAACAACGATACTTATAGGTTATTGGTCGTAGCTAGTGGTAATAATGATTCACGGGCCATTTGTATGGGTAATGGACACCAATTAAGGTTTAAAATGGATACTTATAAGTTATTGGTTGAAGCTAGTGTTATAATGGTTCACGGGCCATTCGTATGGGCTATGGACGATAATTACGGTCTAACAAGGATACTTATAGGTTATTGGTCGTAGCTAGGGTTTATAATGGTTCACGGGCCATTCATATGGGCAATGGACACCCATTAAGGTTTAAAATGGATACTTATAAGTTATTGGTCGAAGCTAGCGATTATAATGGTTCACGGGCTATTCATATGGGTAATGGACACCAATTAAGGTTTAAAATGGATACTTATAGGTTATTGGTCATAACTAGTGGTCACAATCATTCACGGGGCATTCGTATGGGTTCTAGACACCAATTACAGTTTAAAAAATGGATACTTATAGGTTATTGGTCATAGCTAATGGTCAAAATCGTTCACGGGGCATTCATATGGGTTCTAGAAACCAATTATAGTTTAAAAAGTGGATACTTATAGGTTATTGGTCATAGCTAGTGGTTAACAAAATGGATACTTATAGGTTCTTGGTTATAGCTAGTGATTATAATGGCTCACGGGTTATTCATATGGGCTATGGACGCTAATAACGGTTTAACAACGATACTTATAGGTTATTGGTCGTAGCTAGTGGTAATAATGATTCACGGGCCATTTGTATGGGTAATGGACTCCAATTAAGGTTTAAAAATGGATACTTATAGGTTATTGGGCATAGCTAGTGGTTAACAAATTGCTTACTTATATGGGTTATTGGTTATAGCTAGTGATTATAATGGCTCACGGGTCATTCGTATGGGCTATGGACGCTAATTACGATTTAACAACGATACTTATAGGTTATTGGTCGAAGCTAGTGGTTATAATGGTTCACGGGCCATTCGTATGGGCTATGGACGATAATTACGGTTTAACAAGGATACTTATAGGTTATTGGTCGTAGCTAGGGTTTATAATGGTTCACGGGCCATTCATATGGGCAATGGACACCTATTAAGGTTTAAAATGGATACTTATAGGTTATTGGTCGAAGCTAGCGATTATAATGGTTCACGGGCTATTCATATGGGTAATGGACACCAATTAAGGTTTAAAATGGATACTTATAGGTTATTGGTCATAACTAGTGGTCACAATCATTCACGGGGCATTCGTATGGGTTCTAGACACCAATTACAGTATAGAAAATGGATACTTATAGGTTATTGGTCATAGCTAGTGGTTATAATGGTTCACGGGCCATTTATATGGGTTATCAACACCAATTACAGTATAAAGAATGGATACTTAGAGGTTATTGGTTATAGCTAGTGGTTATAATGGTTCACGGGCCATTCGTATGGGCTATGGACGCCAATTATGGTTTATCATGGATAGTTATAGGTAATTGGGCGTAGCTAGTGGTTAAAATGGTTCACAGGCCATTCGTATGGGTTATCGACACCAATTAAGGTTTAAAATGGATACTTATAGGTTATTATTCTTAGCTAGTGGTCAAAATCATTCACGGGGCATTCGTATGGGTTCTACACACCAATTAGAGTTTAAAATATGGATACTTATAAGTTATTGGTCATAGCTAGTGGTTATAATGGTCCACGGGCCATTCCTATGGGCTATGAACGATAATTACGGTTTAACAAGGATACATATAGGTTATTGGTCGAAGCTAGTGGTTATAATAGTTCACGAGCCATTCGTATGTGTAATGGTCACCAATTAATGTTCGAAATGGATACTTATAGGTTATGTGTCATAGCTAGTAGTCAAAGTCGTTCACGGGGCATTCGTATGAGTTCTAGACACCAATTACTGTTTAAAAAATGGATATTTGGCTTATTGGTCTCAGCTAGTGGTCAAAATCATTCACGTGGCATTCGTATGGGTTCTAGACACCAATTAAAGTTTAAAAATGGATACTTATAGGTTATTGGGCATAGCTAGTGGTTAACAAATTGCTTACTTATATGGGTTATTGGTTATAGCTAGTGATTATAATGGCTCACGGGTCATTCGTATGGGCTATGGACGCTAATTACGATTTAACAACGATACTTATAGGTTATTGGTCGAAGCTAGTGGTTATAATGGTTCACGGGCCACTCGTATTGGTAATGGACACCAATTAAGGTTTAAAATGGATACTTATAGGTTATTGTTCATAGCTAGTGGTAAAAATCGTTCACGGGGCATTCGTATGTGTTCTAGACATGAATTAGAGTTTAAAAAATGGATACTTATATGTTATTGGTCATAGCTAGTGGTTATAATGGTTCACGGGCCATTTGTATGGGTTATCGACACCAATTAATGTTCAAAATGGATACTTATAGGTTATTGGTCATAGCTAGTGGTCAAAATCATTCACTGGGCATTTGAATGAGTTGTAGACACCAATTACAGTTTAAAAAATAGATATTTGGCTTATTGGTCTTAGCTAGTCGTCAAAATCGTTCAGGTGGCATTCGTATGGGTTCTAGACACAAATTACAGTTTAAAAATGGATACTTATAGGTTATCGGTCATAGCTAGTGGTTATAATGGTTCACGGGCCATTCGTATGGGTAATGGACACCAATTAAGGTTTAAAATGGATACTTATAGGCTATTGGTCATAGCTAGTGGTCAAAATCGTTCATGGGGCATTCGAATGAGTTCCAGACACCAATTACAGTTTCGAAAATGGATACTTACAGGTTATCGGTCATAGCTTGTGGTTATAATGGTTCACGGGCCATTCGTATGGGTAATGGACACCAATTAAGGTTTAAAATGGATACTTATAGGTTATTGGTCTTAGCTAGTGGTCAAAATTGTTCACGGGGCATTCGTATGAGTTCTAGACACCAATTACAGTTTAAAAAAGGGATATATAGGTTATTGGTCATAGCTAGTGGTCAAAATCGTTCACGGGGCATTCATATGGGTTCTAGAAACCAATTACAGTTTAAAAAATGGATACTTATAGGTTATTGGTCATAGCTAGTGGTTAACAAAATGGATACTTATAGGTTATTGGTTATAGCTAGTGATTATAATGGCTCACGGGTCATTCATATGGGCTATGGACGCTAATAACGGTTTAACAACGATACTTATAGGTTATTGGTCGTAGCTAGTGGTAATAATGATTCACGGGCCATTTGTATGGGTAATGGACACCAATTAAGGTTTAAAATGGATACTTATAAGTTATTGGTTGAAGCTAGTGTTATAATGGTTCACGGGCCATTCGTATGGGCTATGGACGATAATTACGGTCTAACAAGGATACTTATAGGTTATTGGTCGTAGCTAGGGTTTATAATGGTTCACGGGCCATTCATATGGGCAATGGACACCCATTAAGGTTTAAAATGGATACTTATAAGTTATTGGTCGAAGCTAGCGATTATAATGGTTCACGGGCTATTCATATGGGTAATGGACACCAATTAAGGTTTAAAATGGATACTTATAGGTTATTGGTCATAACTAGTGGTCACAATCATTCACGGGGCATTCGTATGGGTTCTAGACACCAATTACAGTTTAAAAAATGGATACTTATAGGTTATTGGTCATAGCTAATGGTCAAAATCGTTCACGGGGCATTCATATGGGTTCTAGAAACCAATTATAGTTTAAAAAGTGGATACTTATAGGTTATTGGTCATAGCTAGTGGTTAACAAAATGGATACTTATAGGTTCTTGGTTATAGCTAGTGATTATAATGGCTCACGGGTTATTCATATGGGCTATGGACGCTAATAACGGTTTAACAACGATACTTATAGGTTATTGGTCGTAGCTAGTGGTAATAATGATTCACGGGCCATTTGAATGGGTAATGGACTCCAATTAAGGTTTAAAAATGGATACTTATAGGTTATTGGGCATAGCTAGTGGTTAACAAATTGCTTACTTATATGGGTTATTGGTTATAGCTAGTGATTATAATGGCTCACGGGTCATTCGTATGGGCTATGGACGCTAATTACGATTTAACAACGATACTTATAGGTTATTGGTCGAAGCTAGTGGTTATAATGGTTCACGGGCCATTCGTATGGGCTATGGACGATAATTACGGTTTAACAAGGATACTTATAGGTTATTGGTCGTAGCTAGGGTTTATAATGGTTCACGGGCCATTCATATGGGCAATGGACACCTATTAAGGTTTAAAATGGATACTTATAGGTTATTGGTCGAAGCTAGCGATTATAATGGTTCACGGGCTATTCATATGGGTAATGGACACCAATTAAGGTTTAAAATGGATACTTATAGGTTATTGGTCATAACTAGTGGTCACAATCATTCACGGGGCATTCGTATGGGTTCTAGACACCAATTACAGTATAGAAAATGGATACTTATAGGTTATTGGTCATAGCTAGTGGTTATAATGGTTCACGGGCCATTTATATGGGTTATCAACACCAATTACAGTATAAAGAATGGATACTTAGAGGTTATTGGTTATAGCTAGTGGTTATAATGGTTCACGGGCCATTCGTATGGGCTATGGACGCCAATTATGGTTTATCATGGATAGTTATAGGTAATTGGGCGTAGCTAGTGGTTAAAATGGTTCACAGGCCATTCGTATGGGTTATCGACACCAATTAAGGTTTAAAATGGATACTTATAGGTTATTATTCTTAGCTAGTGGTCAAAATCATTCACGGGGCATTCGTATGGGTTCTACACACCAATTAGAGTTTAAAATATGGATACTTATAAGTTATTGGTCATAGCTAGTGGTTATAATGGTCCACGGGCCATTCCTATGGGCTATGAACGATAATTACGGTTTAACAAGGATACATATAGGTTATTGGTCGAAGCTAGTGGTTATAATAGTTCACGAGCCATTCGTATGTGTAATGGTCACCAATTAATGTTCGAAATGGATACTTATAGGTTATGTGTCATAGCTAGTAGTCAAAGTCGTTCACGGGGCATTCGTATGAGTTCTAGACACCAATTACTGTTTAAAAAATGGATATTTGGCTTATTGGTCTCAGCTAGTGGTCAAAATCATTCACGTGGCATTCGTATGGGTTCTAGACACCAATTAAAGTTTAAAAATGGATACTTATAGGTTATTGGGCATAGCTAGTGGTTAACAAATTGCTTACTTATATGGGTTATTGGTTATAGCTAGTGATTATAATGGCTCACGGGTCATTCGTATGGGCTATGGACGCTAATTACGATTTAACAACGATACTTATAGGTTATTGGTCGAAGCTAGTGGTTATAATGGTTCACGGGCCACTCGTATTGGTAATGGACACCAATTAAGGTTTAAAATGGATACTTATAGGTTATTGTTCATAGCTAGTGGTAAAAATCGTTCACGGGGCATTCGTATGTGTTCTAGACATGAATTAGAGTTTAAAAAATGGATACTTATATGTTATTGGTCATAGCTAGTGGTTATAATGGTTCACGGGCCATTTGTATGGGTTATCGACACCAATTAATGTTCAAAATGGATACTTATAGGTTATTGGTCATAGCTAGTGGTCAAAATCATTCACTGGGCATTTGAATGAGTTGTAGACACCAATTACAGTTTAAAAAATAGATATTTGGCTTATTGGTCTTAGCTAGTCGTCAAAATCGTTCAGGTGGCATTCGTATGGGTTCTAGACACAAATTACAGTTTAAAAATGGATACTTATAGGTTATCGGTCATAGCTAGTGGTTATAATGGTTCACGGGCCATTCGTATGGGTAATGGACACCAATTAAGGTTTAAAATGGATACTTATAGGCTATTGGTCATAGCTAGTGGTCAAAATCGTTCATGGGGCATTCGAATGAGTTCCAGACACCAATTACAGTTTCGAAAATGGATACTTACAGGTTATCGGTCATAGCTTGTGGTTATAATGGTTCACGGGCCATTCGTATGGGTAATGGACACCAATTAAGGTTTAAAATGGATACTTATAGGTTATTGGTCTTAGCTAGTGGTCAAAATTGTTCACGGGGCATTCGTATGAGTTCTAGACACCAATTACAGTTTAAAAAAGGGATATATAGGTTATTGGTCATAGCTAGTGGTCAAAATCGTTCACGGGGCATTCATATGGGTTCTAGAAACCAATTACAGTTTAAAAAATGGATACTTATAGGTTATTGGTCATAGCTAGTGGTTAACAAAATGGATACTTATAGGTTATTGGTTATAGCTAGTGATTATAATGGCTCACGGGTCATTCATATGGGCTATGGACGCTAATAACGGTTTAACAACGATACTTATAGGTTATTGGTCGTAGCTAGTGGTAATAATGATTCACGGGCCATTTGTATGGGTAATGGACACCAATTAAGGTTTAAAATGGATACTTATAAGTTATTGGTTGAAGCTAGTGGTTATAATGGTTCACGGGCCATTCGTATGGGCTATGGACGATAATTACGGTTTAACAAGGATACTTATAGGTTATTGGTCATTGCTAGGGTTTATAATGGTTCACGGGCCATTCATATGGGCAATGGACACCTATTAAGGTTTAAAATGGATACTTATAGGTAATTGGTCGAAGCTAGCGATTATAATGGTTCACGGGCTATTCATATGGGTAATGGACACCAATTAATGTTTAAAATGGATACTTATAGGTTATTGGTCATAACTAGTGGTCACAATCATTCACGGGGCATTCGTATGGGTTCTAGACACCAATTACAGTTTAAAAAATGGATACTTATAGGTTATTGGTCATAGCTAGTGGTTATAATGGTTCACGGGCCATTTATATGGGTTATCAACACCAATTACAGTATAAAGAATGGATACTTAGAGGTTATTGGTTATAGCTAGTGGTTATAATGGTTCACGGGCCATTCGTATGGGCTATGGACGCCAATTATGGTTTAACATGGATAGTTATAGGTAATTGGGCGTAGCTAGTGGGTAAAATGGTTCACGGGCCATTCGTATGGGTTATCGGCACCAATTAAGGTTTAAAATGGATACTTATAGGTTTTTTGTCTTAGCTAGTGGTCAAAATCATTCACGGGGCATTCGTATGGGTTCTAGACACCAATTAGAGTTTAAAATATGGATACTTATAAGTTATTGGTCATACCTAGTGGTTATAATGGTCCACGGGCCATTCCTATGGGCTATGAACGCTAATTACGGTTTAACAAGGATACATATAGGTTATTGGTCGAAGCTAGTGGTTATAATGGTTCACGAGCCATTCGTATATGTAATGGACACCAATTATTGTTCAAAATGGATACTTATAGGTTTTTTGTCTTAGCTAGTGGTCAAAATCATTCACGGGGCATTCGTATGGGTTCTAGACACCAATTAGAGTTTAAAATATGGATACTTATAAGTTATTGGTCATAGCTAGTGGTTATAATGGTCCACGGGCCATTCCTATGGGCTATGAACGCTAATTACGGTTTAACAAGGATACATATAGGTTATTGGTCGAAGCTAGTGGTTATAATGGTTCACGAGCCATTCGTATATGTAATGGACACCAATTAATGTTCAAAATGGATACTTACAGGTTATTGGTCATAGCTAGTGGTCAAAATCATTCACGGGGCATTTGTATGGGTTCTAGACACCAATTAGAGTTTAAAATATGGATACTTATAAGTTATTGGTCATAGCTAGTGGTTATAATGGTCCACGGGCCATTCCTATGGGCTATGAACGCTAATTACGGTTTAACAAGGATACATATAGGTTATTGGTCGAAGCTAGTGGTTATAATGGTTCACGAGCCATTCGTATGTGTAATGGACACCAATTAATGTTCGAAATTGATACTTATAGGTTATGTGTCATAGCTAGTGGTCAAAGTCGTTCACGGGGCATTCGTATGAGTTCTAGACACCAATTACAGTTTAAAAATGGATATTTGGCTTATTGGTCTCAGCTAGTGGTCAAAATCGTTCACGTGGCATTCGTATGGGTTCTAGACACCAATTAAAGTTTTAAAATGGATACTTATAGGTTATTGGGCATAGCTAGTGGTTAACAAATTGCTTACTTATAGGGGTTATTGGTTATAGCTAGTGATTATAATGGCTCACGGGTCATTCGTATGGGCTATGGACGCTAATTACGATTTAACAACGATACTTATAGGTTATTGGACGAAGCTAGTGGTTATAATGGTTCACGGGCCACTCGTATGGGTAATGAACACCAATTAAGGTTTAAAATGGATACTTATAGATTATTGGTCATAGCTAGTGGTCAAAATCGTTCACGGGGCATTCGTATGGGTTCTAGACATGAATTAGAGTTTAAAAAATGGATACTTATATGTTATTGGTCATAGCTAGTGGTTATAATGGTTCACGGGCCATTTGTATGGGTTATCTACACCAATTAATGTTCAAAATGGATACTTATAGGTTATTGGTCATAGTTAGTGGTCAAAATCGTTCACTGGGCATTCGAATGAGTTGTAGACACCAATTAAAGTTTAAAAAATAGATATTTGGCTTATTGGTCTTAGCTAGTGGTCAAAATCATTCAGGTGGCATTCGTATGGGTTCTAGACACCAATTACAGTTTAAAAATGGATACTTATAGGTTATCGGTCATAGCTAGTGGTTATAATGGTTCACGGGCCATTCGTATGGGTAATGGACACCAATTAAGGTTTAAAATGGATACTTATAGGTTATTGGTCATAGCTAGTGGTCAAAATCTTTCACGGGGCATTCGTATGAGTTCCATACACCAATTACTGTTTCAAAAATGGATATATAGGTTATTGGTCATAGCTAGTGGTCAAAATCGTTCACGGGCATTCGTATGGGTTCTAGAAATCAATTACAGTTTAAAAAATGGATACTTATAGGTTATTGGTCATAGCTACTGGTTAACAAAATGGATACTTATAGGTTATTGGTTATAGCTAGTGATTATAATGGCTCACGGGTCATTCATATGGGCTATGGACGCTAATAACGGTTTAACAACGATACTTATAGGTTATTGGTTGTAGCTAGTGGTAATAATGATTCACGGGCCATTTGTATGGGTAATGGACACCAATTAAGGTTTAAAATGGATACTTATAAGTTATTGGTTGAAGCTAGTGGTTATAATGGTTCACGGGCCATTCGTATGGGCTATGGACGATAAATACGGTTTAACAAGGATACTTATAGGTTATTGGTCGTAGGTAGGGTTTATAATGGTTCACGGGCCATTCATATGGGCAATGGACACCTATTAAGGTTTAAAATGGATACTTATAGGTTATTGGTCGAAGCTAGCGATTATAATGGTTCACGGGCTATTCATATGGGTAATGGACACCAATTAAGGTTTAAAATGGATACTTATAGGTTATTCGTCATAACTAGTGGTCACAATCATTCACGGGGCATTCGTATGGGTTCTAGACACCAATTACAGTATAAAGAATGGATACTTAGAGGTTATTGGTTATAGCTAGTGGTTATAATAGTTCACGGGCCATTCGTATGGGCTATGGACGCCAATTATGGTTTAACATGGATAGTTATAGGTAATTGGGCGTAGCTAGTGGTTAAAATGGTTCACGGGCCATTCATAGGGGTTATCGACACCAATTAAGGTTTAAAATGGATACTTATAGGTTTTTTGTCTTAGCTAGTGGTCAAAATCATTCACAGGGCATTCGTATGGGTTCTAGACACCAATTAGAGTTTAAAATATGGATACTTATAAGTTATTGGTCTTTGCTAGTGGTTATAATGGTCCACGGGCCATTCCTATGGGCTATGAACGCTTATTACGGTTTAACAAGGATACATATAGGTTATTGGTCGAAGCTAGTGGTTATAATGGTTCACGGGCCACTCGTATGGGTAATGGACACCAATTAAGGTTTAAAATGGATACTTATAGGTTATTGGTCTTAGCTAGTGGTCAAAATCGTTCACGGGGCATTCGTATGGGTTCTAGACATGAATTAGAGTTTAAAAAATGGATACGTATATGTTATTGGTCATAGCTAGTGGTTATAATGGTTCACGGGCCATTTGTATGGGTTATCGACACCAATTAATGTTCAAAATGGATACTTATAGGTTATTGGTCATAGTTAGTGGTCAAAATCGTTCACTGGGCATTCGAATGAGTTGTAGACACCAATTACAGTTTAAAAAATAGATATTTGGCTTATTGGTCTTAGCTAGTGGTCAAAATCGTTCAGGTGGCATTCGTATGGGTTCTAGACAGCAATTACAGTTTAAAAATGGATACTTATAGGGTATCGGTCATAGCTAGTGGTTATAATGGTTCACGGGCCATTCATATGGGTAATGGACACCAATTAAGGTTTAAAATGAATACTTATAGGTTATTGGTCATAGCTAGTGGTCAAAATCGTTCACGGGGCATTCGTATGAGTTCCATACACCAATTACAGTTTCAAAAATGGATATATAGGTTATTGGTCATAGCTAGTGGTCAAAATCGTTCACGGGCATTCGTATGGGTTCTAGAAATCAATTACAGTTTAAAAAAAGGATACTTATAGGTTATTGGTCATAGCTAGTGGTTAACAAAATGGATACTTATAGGTTATTGGTTATAGCTAGTGATTATAATGGCTCACGGGTCATTCATATGGGCTATGGACGCTAATAACGGTTTAACAACGATACTTATAGGTTATTGGTCGTATCTAGTGGTAATAATGTTTCACGGGCCATTTGTATGGGTTATGGACACCAATTAAGGTTTAAAATGGATACTTATAAGTTATTGGTTGAAGCTAGTGGTTATAATGGTTCACGGGCCATTCGTACGGGCTATGGACGATGATTACGGTTTAAGAAGGATACTTATAGGTAATTGGTCGTAGCTAGGGTTTATAATGGTTCACGGGCCATTCATATGGGCAATGGACACCTATTAAGGTTTAAAATGGATACTTATAGGTTATTGGTCAAAGCTAGTGGTTATAATGGTTCACGAGCCATTCGTATATGTAATGGACACCAATTAATGTTCAAAATGGATACTTATAGGTTATTGGTCATAGCTAGTGGTCAAAATCATTCACGGGGCATTTGTATGGGTTCTAGACACCAATTAGAGTTTAAAATATGGATACTTATAAGTTATTGGTCATAGCTAGTGGTTATAATGGTCCACGGGCCATTCCTATGGGCTATGAACGCTAATTACGGTTTAACAAGGATACATATAGGTTATTGGTCGAAGCTAGTGGTTATAATGGTTCACGAGCCATTCGTATGTGTAATGGACACCAATTAATGTTCGAAATTGATACTTATAGGTTATGTGTCATAGCTAGTGGTCAAAGTCGTTCACGGGGCATTCGTATGAGTTCTAGACACCAATTACAGTTTAAAAAATGGATATTTGGCTTATTGGTCTCAGCTAGTGGTCAAAATCGTTCACGTCGCATTCGTATGGGTTCTAGACACCAATTAAAGTTTAAAAATGGATACTTATAGGTTATTGGGCATAGCTAGTGGTTAACAAATTGCTTACTTATAGGGGTTATTGGTTATAGCTAGTGATTATAATGGCTCGCGGGTCATTCGTATGGGCTATGGACGCTAATTATGATTTAACAACGATACTTATAGGTTATTGGACGAAGCTAGTGGTTATAATGGTTCACGGGCCACTCGTATGGGTAATGGACACCAATTAAGGTTTAAAATGGATACTTATAAGTTATTGGTCATAGCTAGTGGTCAAAATCGTTCACGGGGCATTCGTATGGGTTCTAGACATGAATTAGAGTTTAAAAAATGGATACGTATATGTTATTGGTCATAGCTAGTGGTTATAATGGTTCACGGGCCATTTGTATGGGTTATCGACACCAATTAATGTTCAAAATGGATACTTATAGGTTATTGGTCATAGTTAGTGGTCAAAATCGTTCACTGGGCATTCGAATGAGTTGTAGACACCAATTACAGTTTAAAAAATAGATATTTGGCTTATTGGTCTTAGCTAGTGGTCAAAATCGGTCAGGTGGCATTCATATGGGTTCTAGACACCAATTATAGTTTAAAAATGGATACTTATAGGGTATTGGTCATAGCTAGTGGTTATAATGGTTCACGGGCCATTCGTATGGGTAATGGACACCAATTAAGGTTTAAAATGGATACTTATAGGTTATTGGTCATAGCTATTGGTCAAAATCGTTCACGGGGCATTCGTATGAGTTCCATACACCAATTACAGTTTCAAAAATGGATATATAGGTTATTGGTCATAGATAGTGGTCAAAATCGTTCACGGGCATTCGTATGGGTTCTAGAAATCAATTACAGTTTAAAAAATGGATACTTATAGGTTATTGGTCATAGCTAGTGGTTAACAAAATGGATACTTATAGGTAATTGGTTATAGCTAGTGATTATAATGGCTCACGGGTCATTCATATGGGCTATAGACGCTAATAACGGTTTAACAATGATACTTATAGGTTATTGGTCGTAGCTAGTGGTAATAATGTTTCACGGGCCATTTGTATGGGTTATGGACACCAATTAAGGTTTAAAATGGATACTTATAAGTTATTGGTTGAAGCTAGTGGTTATAATGGTTCACGGGCCATTCGTATGGGCTATGGACGATAATTACAACAAGGATACTTATAGGTTATTGGTCGTAGCTAGGGTTTATAATGGTTCACGGGCCATTCATATTTGCAATGGACACCTATTAAGGTTTAAAATGGACACTTATAGGTTATTGGTCGAAGCTAGTGGTTATAATAGTTCACGAGCCATTCGTATATGTAATGGACACCAATTAATGTTCAAAATGGATACTTATAGGTTATTGGTCATAGCTAGTGGTCAAAATCATTCACGGGGCATTTGTATGGGTTCTAGACACCAATTAGAGTTTAAAATATGGATACTTATAAGTTATTGGTCATAGCTAGTGGTTATAATGGTCCACCGGCCATTCCTATGGGCTATGAATGCTAATTACGGTTTAACAAGGATACATATAGGTTATTGGTCGAAGCTAGTGGTTATAATGGTTCACGAGCCATTCGTATGTGTAATGGACACCAATTAATGTTCAAAATTGATACTTATAGGTTATGTGTCATAGCTAGTGGTCAAAGTCGTTCGCGGGGCATTCGTATGAGTTCTAGACACCAATTACAGTTTAAAAAATGGATATTTGGCTTATTGGTCTCAGCTAGTGGTCAAAATCGTTCACGTGGCATTCGTATGGGTTCTAGACACCAATTAAAGTTTAAAAATGGATACTTATAGGTTATTGGGCATAGTTAGTGGTTAACAAATTGCTTACTTATAGGGGTTATTTGTTATAGCTAGTGATTATAATGGCTCACGGGTCATTCGTACGGGCTATGGACGCTAATTATGATTTAACAACGATACTTATAGGTTATTGGATGAAGCTAGTGGTTATAATGGTTCACGGGCCACTCGTATGGGTAATGGACACCAATTAAGGTTTAAAATGGATACTTATAGGTTATTGGTCATAGCTAGTGGTCAAAATTGTTCACGGGGCATTCGTATGGGTTCTAGACATGAATTAGAGTTTAAAAAATGGATACATATATGTTAATGGTCATAGCTAGTGGTTATAACGGTTCACGGGCCATTTGTATGGGTTATCGACACCAATTAATGTTCAATATGGATACTTATAGGTTATTGGTCATAGTTAGTGGTCAAAATCGTTCACTGGGCATTCGAATGAGTTGTAGACACCAATTACAGTTTAAAAAATAGATATTTGGCTTATTGGTCTTAGCTAGTGGTCAAAATCATTCAGGTGGCATTCGTATGGGTTCTAGACACCAATTACAGTTTAAAAATGGATACTTATAGGGTATCGGTCATAGCTAGTGGTTATAATGGTTCACGAGCCATTCGTATGGGTAATGGACACCAATTAAGGTTTAAAATGGATACTTATAGGTTATTGGTCATAGCTAGTGGTCAAAATCGTTCACGGGGCATTCATATGAGTTCCATACACCAGTTACAGTTTCAAAAATGGATATATAGGTTATTGGTCATAGCTAGTGGTCAAAATCGTTCACAGGCATTCGTATGGGTTCTAGAAATCAATTACAGTTTAAAAAATGGATACTTATAGGTTATTGGTCATAGCTAGTGGTTAACAAAATGGATACTTATAGGTTATTGGTTATAGCTAGTGATTATAATGGCTCACGGGTCATTCATATGGGCTATGGACGCTAATAACGGTTTAACAACGATACTTATAGGTTATTGGTCGTAGCTAGTGGTAATAATGTTTCACGGGCCATCTGTATGGGTTATGGACACCAATTAAGGTTTAAAATGGATACTTATAAGTTATTGGTTGAAGCTAGGGGTTATAATGGTTCACGGGCCATTCGTATGGGCTATGGACGATAATTACGGTTTAACAAGGATACTTATAGGTTATTGGTCGTAGCTAGGGTTTATAATGATTCACGGGCCATTCATATGGGCAATGGACACCTATTAAGGTTTAACATGGACACTTATAGGTTCTTGGTCGAAGCTAGTGGTTATAATGGTTCACGGGCCATTCGTATGGGCTATGGACGCTAATTACGGTTTAACAAGGATACTTATAGGTTATTGGTCGAAGCTAGTGGTTATAATGGTTAACGGGCTATTCATATGGGCAATGGACACCAATTAAGGTTTAAAATGGGTACTTATAGGTTATTGGTCATAACTAGTGGTCACAATCATTCACGGGGCATTCGTATGGGCTCTAGACACCAATTACAGTTTAAAAAATGGATACTTATAGGTTATTGGTCATAGCTAGTGGTTATAATGGTTCACGGGCCATTTATATGGGTTATCAACACCAATTACAATATAAAGAATGGATACTTAGAGGTTATTGGTTATAGCTAGTGGTTATAATGGTTCACGGGCCATTCGTATGGGCTATGGACGCCAATTATGGTTTAACATGGATAGTTATAGGTAATTGGGCGTAGCTAGTGGTTAAAATGGTTCACGGGCCATTCGTATGGGTTATCAACACCAATTATTGTTTAAAATGGATACTTATAGGTTTTTTGTCTTAGCTAGTGGTCAAAATCATTCACGGGGCATTCGTATGGGTTCTAGACACCAATTAGAGTTTAAAATATGGATACTTATAAGTTATTGGTCGTAGCTAGTGGTTATAATGGTCCACGGGCCATTCCTATGGGCTATGAACGCTAATTACGGTTTAACAAGGATACATATAGGTTATTGGTCGAAGCTAGTGGTTATAATGGTTCACGAGCCATTCGTATGTGTAATAGACACCAATTAATGTTCGAAATGGATACATATAGGTTATGTGTCATAGCTAGTGGTCAAAGTCGTTCACGGGGCATTCGTATGAGTTCTAGACACCAATTACAGTTTAAAAAATAGATATTTGGCTTATTGGTCTTAGCTAGTGGTCAAAATCGTTCACGTGGCATTCGTATGGGTTCTAGACACCAATTAAAGTTTAAAAATGGATACTTATAAGTTATTGGTCATAGCTAGTGGTTAACAAAATGCTTAGTTATATGGGTTATTGGTTATAGCTAGTGATTATAATGGCTCACGGGTCATTCGTATGGGCTATGGACGCTAATTACGATTTAACAAGGATACTTATAAGTTATTGGTTATAGCTAGTGGTTGTAATGGTTCACGGGCCATTCGTATGGGTTATCGGCACCAATGAAGGTTTAAAATGGATACTTATTGGTTATTGGTCATAACTAGTGGTCCAAATCATTCACGGGGCATTCGTATGGGTTCTAGACACCAATTACAATTTAAAACATGGATACTTATAGGTTATCGGTCATAGCTAGTGGTTATAATGGTTCACAGGCCATTCGTATGGGTAATGGACACCAATTAAGGTTTAGAATGGATACTTATATGTTAATTGTCATAGCTAGTGGTCAAAATCATTCACGGGCATTCGTATGAGTTCTAGACACCAATTACAGTTTAAAAAATGGATATATATGTTATTGGTCATAGCTAGTGGTCAAAATCGTTCACGGGGTATTCGTATGGGTTCTAGAAACCAATTACAGTTTATAAAATGGATACTTATAGGTTATTAGTCATAGCTAGTGGTTAACAAAATGCATACTTATAGGTTATTTGTTATAGCTAGTGATTATAATTTCTCACGGGTCATTCGTATGGGCTATGGACGCTAATTACGGTTTAACAACGATACTAACAGGGTTATTGGTCGTAGCTAGTGGTTATAATGGTTCACGAGCCATTTGTATCGGTAATGGACACCAATTAAGGTTTAAAATGGATACTTATAAGTTATTGGTCAAAGCTAGTGGTTATAATGGTTCACGGGCCATTCGTATGGGCTATGGACGCTAATTACGGTTTAACAAGGATACTTATATGTTATTGGTCGAAGCTAGTGGTTTTAATGGTTGACGGGGCATTCGTATGGTCTATGGACGCTCATTACGGTTTAACAAGGATACTTATAGGTTATTGGTCGTAGCTAGGGTTTATAATGGTTCACGGGCCGTTCGTATGGGTAATGGACACCCATGAAGGTTTAAAAAGGATACTTTTAGGTTATTGGTCGAAGCTAGTGGTCAAAATCGTTCACAGTCCATTCGTATGGGTAATGGACACTAATTACAGTTTAAAAAATGGATACTTATAGGTTATTGGTCATAGCTAGTGGTTATAATCGTTCACGGGGCATTCGTATGGGTTCTAGACACCAATTACAGTTTAAAAAATGGATACTTATAGGTTATTGGTCATAGCTAGTGGTTATAATGGTTCACGGGCCATTCGGATGGGTTATCAACACCAATTACAGTTTAAAAAACGGATACTTATAGGTTATTGATCGTAGCTAGTGGTTATAATGGTTCACGGGCCATTCATATTGGCTATGGACGCCAATTACGGTTTAACATGGATACTTATAGGTTATCGGTCATAGCTAGTGGATATAATGGTTCACGGGCTATTCGTATGGGTTAACGACACCAATTAAGGTTTTAAATGGATAGTTATAGATTATTTGTCATAGCTAGTGGTAATAATCATTCACGGGGCATTCGTATGGGTTCTAGACACCAATTAGAGTTTAAAATATGGATACTTATAAGTTATTGGTCATAGCTAGTGGTTATAATGGTTCACGGGCCATTCGTATGGGCTATGAACGTTAATTACGGTTTAACAAGGATACTTACAGGTTATTGGCCGAACCTAGTGGTTATAACGGTTCACGAGCCATTCGTATGGACTATCGACGCAAATTACGGTTTAACAAGGATACTAATAGGTTATTGGTCGAAGCTAGTGGATATAATGGTTTAGGGGCCATTCATATGTGTAATAGACACCAATTAATGTTTAAAATGGATACTTATAGGTTAATGGTCATAGCTAGTGGTCAAAATTGTTCACGGGCATTCGTATGAGGTCAAGACACCAATTACAGTTTAAAAAATGGATATATGGGTTATTTGTCATAGCTAGTGATCAAAATCGTTCACGGGGCATTCGTATGGGTTCTGGACACCAGTTATGGTTTAAAAATGGATACTTATAGGTTATTGGTTATAGCTATTGGTTATAAGGGTTCACGAGCCATTCCTATGGGCTTTGGACGCTAATTACTGTTTAACAAGGATACTTATAGGTTTTTGGTCGAAACTAGTGGTTATAATGGTTCACGGGCCATTCGTATGGGCTATGGACGCTAATTACGGTTTAACAAGGATACTTATAGGTTATTGGTCGTAGCTAGGGTTTATAATGGTTCACGGGCTATTCGTATGGGCAATGGACACCAATTAAGGTTTAAAATGGATACGTATAGGTTATTGGTCATAGCTAGTGGTCAAAATCGTTCACGTGGCATTCGTATGGGTTCTAGACACGAATTAGAGTTAAAAAATGGATACTTATAGGTTATTGGTCATTGCTAGTGGTTATAATGGTTCACGGGCCATTTGTATGGGTTATCAACACCAATTATAGTTTAAAAAATGGATACTTATAGGTCATTGGTTATAGCAAGAGGGTATAATGGTTCACGGGCCATTCATATGGGTTATCGACACCAATTAAGGATTAAAATGGATACTTACTGGTTATTGGTCATAGCTAGTGGTCAAAATCATTCACGGGGCATTCGTATGGGTTCTAGACACCAATTACAATTAAAAAATGGATACTTATAGGTTATGGGTCATAGCTAGTGGTTATAATGGTTCACGGGCCATTCGTATGGGTAATGGACAACAATTAAAGTTTAAAATGGATACTTATAGGTTATTGGTCTTAGCTAGTGGTCAAAATCATTCACGGGGCATTCGTATGACTTCTAGAGACCAATTACATTTTAAAAAATGGATATATAGGTTATTGGTCATAGCTTGTGGTCAAAATCGATCACATGGCATTCGTATGGGTTCTAGAAACTAATTACAGTTTAAAAAATGGATACTTATAGGTTATTGGTCATAGCTAGTGGTTAACAAAATGGATACTTATAGGTTATTGGTTATAGCTAGTGATTATAATGGCTTACGGGTCATTCGTATGGGCTATGGATGCTAATTACGGTTTAACAACGATACCTTCAGGTTATTGGTCGTAGCTAGTGGTTATAATGGTTCACGGGCCATTTGTATGGGCACTGGACACCAATTAAGGTTTAAAATGGATACTTATAGGTTATTGGTCGAAGCTAGTGGTCAAAATCGTTCACGGGCCATTCGTATGGGTAATGGACACCAATTACAGTTTTAAAAATGGACACTTATAGGTTATTGGTCATAACTAGTGGTTATAATGGTTCACGAGCCATTTGTATGGGTTATCAACTCCAATTACAGTTTAAAGAATGGATACTTAGAGGTTATTGGTTATAGCTAGTGGTTATAATGGTTCACGGGCCATACATATGGGCTATGGACGCCAATTATGGTTTAACATGGATACTTATAGGTTATTGGGCGTAGCTAGTGGTTAAAATGGTTCACGGGCCATTCGTATGGGTTATCGACACCAATTAAGGTTTAAAATAGATACTTATAGGTTATTTGTCATAGTTAGTGGTCAAAATCATTCACGGGGCATTCGTATGGGTTCTAGACACCAATTAAAGAATAAAATATGGATACTTATAAGTTATTGGTCATAGCTAGTGGTTATAATCGTTCACGGGCCATTCACATGTGCTATGAACGCTTATTACGGTTTAACAAGGATACTTATAGGTTATTGGTCGAAGCTAGTGGTTATAATGGTTCACGGGCCACTCGTATGTGTAATGGACAACAATTAAGGTTTAAAATGGATACTTATAGGTTATTGGTCATAGCTAGTGGTCAAAATCGTTCACGGGGAATTAGTATGGGTTCTAGACACGAATTAGAGTTTAAAAAATGGATATTTATAGGTTATTGGTCATAGCCAATGGTTATAATGGTTCACGTGCCATTTGTATGGGTTATCAACACCAATTACAGTTTAAAAAATGGATACTTATAAGTTATCGGTCATAGCTAGTGGTCAAAATCATTCACGGGGCATTCGTATGGGTTCCAGACACCAATTACAATTTAACAAATGGATACTTATAGGTTATCGGTCGTAGCTAGTGGTTATAATGGTTCACGGGCCATTCGTATGGGTAATGGACACCAATTAAGGTTTAAAATGGATACTTGTAGGTTATTGGTCATAGCTAGAGGTCAAAATCGTTCACGGGGCATTCGTATGACTTCTAGACACTAATTACAGTTTAAAAAATGGATATATAGGTTATTGGTCTTAGCTAGTGGTTAAAATCGTTCACGGGGCATTCATATGGGTTCTAGAAACCAATTAGAGTTTAAAAATGGATACTTATAGGTTATTGGTCATAGCTAGTGCTTAACAAAATGGATACTTATAGGTTATTGGTTATAGCTAGTGATTATAATGGCTCACGGGTCATTCGTATGGGCTATGGACGCTAATTACGGTTTAACAACGATACTTATAGGTTATTGGTCGAAGCTAGTGGTTATAATGGTTCGCGGGCCATTCGTATGGGTAATGGACACCAATTAAGGTTTAAAATGGATACTTATAGGTTATTGGTCGAAGCTAGTGGTCAAAATCGTTCACGGGCCATTCGTATGGGTAATGGACACCAATTACAGTTTAAAAAATGGATACTTATAGGTTATTGGTCATAGCTATTGGTTATAATCGTTCACGGGGCATTCGTATGGGTTCTAGACACCAATTACAGTTTAAAAAATGGATACTTATAGTTTATTGGTCATAGCTAGTGGTTATAATGTTTCACAGGCCATTCGTATGGGTTATCAACACCAATTACAGTTTAAAAAATGGATACTTATAGGTATTGGTCATAGCTAGTGGTCAAAATCATTCACGGGGCATTCGTATGGGTTCTAGACACCAATTACAATTTAAAAAATTGACTCTTATAGGTTATCGGTCATACCTAGTGGTTATAATGGTTCAAGGGCCATTCGTATGGGTTATCGACACCAATTAAGGTTTAAAATGGATACTTATAGGTTACTTGTCATAGCTAGTGGTAATAATCATTAACGGGGCATTCATATGGGTTCAAAATACGGATACTTATAAGTTATTGGTCATAGCTAGTTGTTATAATGGTTCACGGGCCATTCGTATGGACTATCGACGCTAATTACGGTTTAACAAGGATACTTATAGGTTATTGGTCGAAGCTAGTGGTTATAATGGTTCACGGGCCACTCGTATGGGTAATGGACACCAATTAAGGTTTAAAATGGATACTTATAGGTTATTGGTCATAGCTAGTGGTCAAAATCGTTCACGGGGAATTAGCATGGGTTCTAGACACGAATTAGAGTTTAAAAAATGGATACTTACAGGTTATTGGTCTTAGCTAGTGGTTATAATGGTTCACGGGCCATTTGTATGGGTAATGGACACCAATTAAGGTTTAAAATGGATACTTATAAGTTACTGGTCATAGCTAGAGGTCAAAATCGTTCACGGGGCATTCGTATGAGTTCTAGACACCAATTACAGTTTAAACAATGCATATATAGGTTATTGGTCATAACCAGTGGTCAAAATCGTTCACAGGGCATTCGTATGGGTTCTAGAAACCAATTACAATTTAAAAAATGGATACTTATAGGTTATTGGTCATAGCTAGTGGTTACCAAAATGGATACTTATAGGTTATTGGTTATAGCTAGTGACTATTATGGCTAACGGGTCATTCGTATGGGCTATGGATGCTAATTACGATTTAACAACGATATCTTTAGGTTATTGGTCGAAGCTAGTGGTTATAATGGTTCACGGGCCACTCGTATGGGTAATGGACACCAATTAAGGTTTAAAATGGATACTTATAGGTTATTGGTCCTAGCTAGTGGTCAAAATCATTCACGGGGCATTCGCATGGGTTCTAGACACCAATTACAGTTTAAAAAATGGATACTTATAGGTTATTGGTCATAACTAGTGGTTATAATGGTTCACGGGCCATTCGTATGGGTTATCAACACCAATTATAGTTTAAAGAATGGATACTTATAGGTTATTGGTCGTAGCTAGTGGTTATAATGGTTCACGGGCCATTCGTATTGGCTATGGACCCCAATTACGGTTTAACATGGATACTTATAGGTTATCGGTCATAGCTAGTGGTTATAATGGTTCACGGGCCATTCGTATGGGTTATCGACACCAATTAAGGTTTAAAATGGATACTTATAGGTTATTTGACCTAGCAAGTGGTAAAAATCATTCACGGGGCATTCGTATGGGTTCTAGACACCAATTACAGTTTAAAATATGGATACTTATAAGTTATTGGTCATAGCTAGTGGTTATAATGGTTCACGGGCCATTCGTATGGGCTATGAACGTTAATTATGGTTTAACAAGGATACTTATAGGTTATTGGTCGAACCTAGTGGTTATAATGGTTCACGGGACATTCGTATGGACTATCGACGCTAATTACGGTTTAACTAGGATACTTATAGGTTATTGGTCGAAGCTATTGGTTATAATGGTTCACGGGCCATTCGTATGTGTAATGGACACCAATTAATGTGTAAAATGGATACTTATAGGTTATTGGTTATAGCTAGTGGTCAAAATCGTTCACAGGGCATTCGTTTGAGTTCAAGACACCAATTAGAGTTTAAAAATGGATATATGGGTTATTTGTCATAGCTAGGGGTCAAAATTGTTCACGGGGCATTCGTATAGGTTCTGGACACCAGTTATAGTTTAAAAATGGATACTTATAGGTTATTGGTTATAATGGTTCACGGGCCATTCGTATGGGCTACGGACGCTAATTACTGTTTAACAAGGATACTTATAGGTTATTGGTCGAAACTAGTGGTTATAATGGTTCACGGGCCATTCGTGTGGGCTATGGACGCTAATTACGGTTTAACAAGGATACTTATAGGTTATTGGTCGTACCTAGGGTTTATAATGGTTCACGGGCCATTCGAATGGGCAATGGACACCAATTAGGGTTTAAAATGGATACTTATAGGTTATTGGTCGAAGCTAGTGGTTATAATGGTTCACGGGCCATTCGTATGTGTAATGGACACCAATTAATGTGTAAAATGGATACTTATAGGTTATTGGTCATAGCTAGTGGTCAAAATCGTTTACGGGGCATTCGTTTGAGTTCAAGACACCAATTAGAGTTTAAAAAATGGATATATGGGTTATTTGTCATAGCTAGTGGTCAAAATCGTTCACGGGGCATCCGTATAGGTTCTGGACACCAGTTATAGTTTAAAAATGGATACTTATAGGTTATTGGTTATAATGGTTCACGGGCCATTCGTATGGGCTACGGACGCTAATTACTGTTTAACAAGGATACTTATAGGTTATTGGTCAAAACTAGTGGTTATAATGGTTCACGGGCCATTCGTGTGGGCTATGGACGCTAATTACGGTTTAACAAGGATACTTATAGGTTATTGGTCGTAGCTAGGGTTTATAATGGTTCACGGGCCATTCGAATGGGCAATGGACACCAATTAGGGTTTAAAATGGATACTTATAGGTTATTGGTCGAAGCTAGTGGTTATAATGGTTCACGGGCCATTCGTATGTGTAATGGACACCAATTAAGGTTTAAAATGGATACTTATAGGTTATTGGTCATAGCTACTGGTCAAAATCATTCACGGGGAATTCGTATGGGTTATAGACACGAATTAGAGTTTAAAAAATGGATACTTATAGGTTATTGGTCATAGCTTGTGGTTATAATGGTTCACGGGCCATTTGTATGGGTTATCAACACCAATTACAGTTTAAAAAATGGATACTTATATGTTATTGGTCATAGCTAGTGGTTATAATGGTTCACGGGCCATTTGTATGGGTTATCGACACCAATTAATGTTCAAAATGGATACTTATAGGTTATTGGTCATAGTTAGTGGTCAAAATCGTTCACTGGGCATTCGAATGAGTTGTAGACACCAATTAAAGTTTAAAAAATAGATATTTGGCTTATTGGTCTTAGCTAGTGGTCAAAATCGTTCAGGTGGCATTCGTATGGGTTCTAGACACCAATTACAGTTTAAAATGGATACTTATAGGTTATCGGTCATAGCTAGTGGTTATAATGGTTCACGGGCCATTCGTATGGGTAATGGACACAAATTAAGGTTTAAAATGGATACTTATAGGTCATTGGTCATAGCTAGTGGTCAAAATCTTTCACGGGGCATTCGTATGAGTTCCATACACCAATTACTGTTTCAAAAATGGATATATAGGTTATTGGTCATAGCTAGTGGTCAAAATCGTTCACGGGCATTCGTATGGGTTCTAGAAATCAATTACAGTTTAAAAAATGGATACTTATAGGTTATTGGTCATAGCTAGTGGTTAACAAAATGGATACTTATAGGTTATTGGTTATAGCTAGTGATTATAATGGCTCACGTGTCATTCATATGGGCTATGGACGCTAATAACGGTTTAACAACGATACTTATAGGTTATTGGTCGTAGCTAGTGGTAATAATGATTCACGTGCCATTTGTATGGGTAATGGACACCAATTAAGGATTAAAATGGATACTCATAAGTTATTGGTTGAAGCTAGTGGTTATAATGGTTCACGGGCCATTCGTATGGGCTATGGACGATAAATACGGTTTAACAAGGATACTTATAGGTTATTTGTCGTAGCTAGGGTTTATAATGGTTCACGGGCCATTCATATGGGCAATGGACACCTATTAAGGTTTAAAATGGATACTTATAGGTTATTGGTCGAAGCTAGCGATTATAATGGTTCACGGGCTATTCATATGGGTAATGGACACCAATTAAGGTTTAAAATGGATACTTATAGGTTATTCGTCATAACTAGTGGTCACAATCATTCACGGGGCATTCGTATGGGTTCTAGACACCAATTACAGTATAAATAATGGATACTTAGAGGTTATTGGTTATAGCTAGTGGTTATAATAGTTCACGGGCCATTCGTATGGGCTGTGGACGCCAATTATGGTTTAACATGGATAGTTATAGGTAATTGGGTGTAGCTAGTGGTTAAAATGGTTCACGGGCCATTCATATGGGTTATCGACACCAATTAAGGTTTAAAATGGATACTTATAGGTTTTTTGTCTTAGCTAGTGGTCAAAATCATTCACAGGGCATTCGTATGGGTTCTAGACACCAATTAGAGTTTAAAATATGGATACTTATAAGTTATTGGTCTTAGCTAGTGGTTATAATGGTCCACGGGCCATTCCTATGGGCTATGAACGCTAATTACGGTTTAACAAGGATACATATAGGTTATTGGTCGAAGCTAGTGGTTATAATGGTTCACGGGCCACTCGTATGGGTAATGGACACCAATTAAGGTTTAAAATGGATACTTATAGGTTATTGGTCATAGCTAGTGGTCAAAATCGTTCACGGGGCATTCGTATGGGTTCTAGACATGAATTAGAGTTTAAAAAATGGATACGTATATGTTATTGGTCATAGCTAGTGGTTATAATGGTTCACGGGCCATTTGTATGGGTTATCGACACCAATTAATGTTCAAAATGGATACTTATAGGTTATTGGTCATAGTTAGTGGTCAAAATCGTTCACTGGGCATTCGAATGAGTTGTAGACACCAATTACAGTTTAAAAAATAGATATTTGGCTTATTGGTCTTAGCTAGTGGTCAAAATCGTTCAGGTGGCATTCGTATGGGTTCTAGACACCAATTACAGTTTAAAAATGGATACTTATAGGGTATCGGTCGTAGCTAGTGGTTATAATGGTTCACGGGCCATTCATATGGGTAATGGACACCAATTAAGGTTTAAAATGGATACTTATAGGTTATTGGTCATAGCTAGTGGTCAAAATCGTTCACGGGGCATTCGTATGAGTTCCATACACCAATTACAGTTTCAAAAATGGATATATAGGTTATTGGTCTTAGCTAGTGGTCAAAATCGTTCACGGGCATTCGTATGGGTTCTAGAAATCAATTACAGTTTAAAAAATGGATACTTATAGGTTATTGGTCATAGCTAGTGGTTAACAAAATGGATACTTATAGGTTATTGGTTATAGCTAGTGATTATAATGGCTCACGGGTCATTCATATGGGCTATGGACGCTAATAACGGTTTAACAACGATACTTATAGCTTATTGGTCGTATCTAGTGGTAATAACGTTTCACGGGCCATTTGTATGGGTTATGGACACCAATTAAGGTTTAAAATGGATACTTATAAGTTATTGGTTGAAGCTAGTGGTTATAATGGTTCACGGGCCATTCGTATGGGCTATGGACGATGATTACGGTTTAACAAGGATACTTATAGGTTATTGGTCGTAGCTAGGGTTTATAATGGTTCACGGGCCATTCATATGGGCAATGGACACCTATTAAGGTTTAAAATGGATACTTATAGGTTATTGGTCGAAGCTAGTGGTTATAATGGTTCACGAGCCATTCGTATATGTAATGGACACCAATTAATGTTCAAAATGGATACTTATAGGTTATTGGTCATAGCTAGTGGTCAAAATCATTCACGGGGCATTTGTATGGGTTCTAGACACCAATTAGAGTTTAAAATATGGACACTAATAAGTTATTGGTCATAGCTAGTGGTTATAATGGTCCACGGGCCATTCCTATGGGCTATGAACGCTAATTACGGTTTAACAAGGATACATATAGGTTATTGGTCGAAGCTAGTGGTTATAATGGTTCACGAGCCATTCGTATGTGTAATGGACACCAATTAATGTTCGAAATTGATACTTATAGGTTATGTGTCATAGCTAGTGCTCAAAGTCGTTCACGGGGCATTCGTATGAGTTCTAGACACCAATTACAGTTTTAAAAAATGGATATTTGGCTTATTGGTCTCAGCTAGTGGTCAAAATCGTTCACGTGGCATTCGTATGGGTTCTAGACACCAATTAAAGTTTAAAAATGGATACTTATAGGTTATTGGGCATAGCTAGTGGTTAACAAATTGCTTACTTATAGGGGTTATTGGTTATAGCTAGTGATTATAATGGCTCGCGGGTCATTCTTATGGGCTATGGACGCTAATTACGATTTAACAACGATACTTATAGGTTATTGGACGAAGCTAGTGGTTATAATGGTTCACGGGCCACTCGTATGGGTAATGGACACCAATTAAGGTTTAAAATGGATACTTATAGGTTATTGGTCATAGCTAGTGGTCAAAATCGTTCACGGGGCATTCGTATGGGTTCTAGACATGAATTAGAGTTTAAAAAATGGATACGTATATGTTATTGGTCATAGCTAGTGGTTATAATGGTTCACGGGCCATTTGTATGGGTTATCGACACCAATTAATGTTCAAAATGGATACTTATAGGTTATTGGTCATAGTTAGTGGTCAAAATCGTTCACTGGGCATTCGAATGAGTTGTAGACACCAATTACAGTTTAAAAAATAGATATTTGGCTTATTGGTCTTAGCTAGTGGTCAAAATCGTTCAGGTGGCATTCGTATGGGTTCCAGACACCAATTACAGTTTAAAAATGGATACTTATAGGGTATCGGTCATAGCTAGTGGTTATAATGGTTCACGGGCCATTCGTATGGGTAATGGACACCAATTAAGGTTTAAAATGGATACTTATAGGTTATTGGTCATAGCTATTGGTCAAAATCGTTCACGGGGCATTCGTATGAGTTCCATACACCAATTACAGTTTCAAAAATGGATATATAGGTTATAGGTCATAGCTAGTGGTCAAAATCGTTCACAGGCATTCGTATGGGTTCTAGAAATCAATTACAGTTTAAAAAATGGATACTTATAGGTTATTGGTCATAGCTAGTGGTTAACAAAATGGATACTTATAGGTTATTGGTTATAGCTAGTGATTATAATGGCTCACGGGTCATTCATATGGGCTATGGTCGCTAATAACGGTTTAACAATGATACTTATAGGTTATTGGTCGTAGCTAGTGGTAATAATGTTTCACGGGCCATTTGTATGGGTTATGGACACCAATTAAGGTTTAAAATGGATACTTATAAGTTATTGGTTGAAGCTAGTGGTTATAATGGTTCACGGGCCATTCGTATGGGCTATGGACGATAATTACGGTTTAACAAGGATACTTATAGGTTATTGGTCGTAGCTAGGGTTTATAATGGTTCACGGGCCATTCATATTTGCAATGGACACCTATTAAGGTTTAAAATGGATACTTATAGGTTATTGGTCGAAGCTAGTGGTTATAATAGTTCACGAGCCATTCGTATATGTAATGGACACCAATTAATGTTCAAAATGGATACTTATAGGTTATTGGTCATAGCTAGTGGTCAAAATCATTCACGGGGCATTTGTATGGGTTCTAGACACCAATTAGAGTTTAAAATATGGACACTAATAAGTTATTGGTCATAGCTAGTGGTTATAATGGTCCACGGGCCATTCCTATGGGCTATGAACGCTAATTACGGTTTAACAAGGATACATATAGGTTATTGGTCGAAGCTAGTGGTTATAATGGTTCACGAGCCATTCGTATGTGTAATGGACACCAATTAATGTTCGAAATTGATACTTATAGGTTATGTGTCATAGCTAGTGGTCAAAGTCGTTCACGGGGCATTCGTATGAGTTCTAGACACCAATTACAGTTTTAAAAAATGGATATTTGGCTTATTGGTCTCAGCTAGTGGTCAAAATCGTTCACGTGGCATTCGTATGGGTTCTAGACACCAATTAAAGTTTAAAAATGGATACTTATAGGTTATTGGGCATAGCTAGTGGTTAACAAATTGCTTACTTATAGGGGTTATTGGTTATAGCTAGTGATTATAATGGCTCGCGGGTCATTCTTATGGGCTATGGACGCTAATTACAATTTAACAACGATACTTATAGGTTATTGGACGAAGCTAGTGGTTATAATGGTTCACGGGCCACTCGTATGGGTAATGGACACCAATTAAGGTTTAAAATGGATACTTATAGGTTATTGGTCATAGCTAGTGGTCAAAATCGTTCACGGGGCATTCGTATGGGTTCTAGACATGAATTAGAGTTTAAAAAATGGATACGTATATGTTATTGGTCATAGCTAGTGGTTATAATGGTTCACGGGCCATTTGTATGGGTTATCGACACCAATTAATGTTCAAAATGGATACTTATAGGTTATTGGTCATAGTTAGTGGTCAAAATCGTTCACTGGGCATTCGAATGAGTTGTAGACACCAATTACAGTTTAAAAAATAGATATTTGGCTTATTGGTCTTAGCTAGTGGTCAAAATCGTTCAGGTGGCATTCGTATGGGTTCCAGACACCAATTACAGTTTAAAAATGGATACTTATAGGGTATCGGTCATAGCTAGTGGTTATAATGGTTCACGGGCCATTCGTATGGGTAATGGACACCAATTAAGGTTTAAAATGGATACTTATAGGTTATTGGTCATAGCTATTGGTCAAAATCGTTCACGGGGCATTCGTATGAGTTCCATACACCAATTACAGTTTCAAAAATGGATATATAGGTTATAGGTCATAGCTAGTGGTCAAAATCGTTCACAGGCATTCGTATGGGTTCTAGAAATCAATTACAGTTTAAAAAATGGATACTTATAGGTTATTGGTCATAGCTAGTGGTTAACAAAATGGATACTTATAGGTTATTGGTTATAGCTAGTGATTATAATGGCTCACGGGTCATTCATATGGGCTATGGTCGCTAATAACGGTTTAACAATGATACTTATAGGTTATTGGTCGTAGCTAGTGGTAATAATGTTTCACGGGCCATTTGTATGGGTTATGGACACCAATTAAGGTTTAAAATGGATACTTATAAGTTATTGGTTGAAGCTAGTGGTTATAATGGTTCACGGGCCATTCGTATGGGCTATGGACGATAATTACGGTTTAACAAGGATACTTATAGGTTATTGGTCGTAGCTAGGGTTTATAATGGTTCACGGGCCATTCATATTTGCAATGGACACCTATTAAGGTTTAAAATGGATACTTATAGGTTATTGGTCGAAGCTAGTGGTTATAATAGTTCACGAGCCATTCGTATATGTAATGGACACCAATTAATGTTCAAAATGGATACTTATAGGTTATTGGTCATAGCTAGTGGTCAAAATCATTCACGGGGCATTTGTATGGGTTCTAGACACCAATTAGAGTTTAAAATATGGATACTTATAAGTTATTGGTCATAGCTAGTGGTTATAATGGTCCACGGGCCATTCCTATGGGCTATGAACGCTAATTACGGTTTAACAAGGATACATATAGGTTATTGGTCGAAGCTAGTGGTTATAATGGTTCACGAGCCATTCGTATGTGTAATGGACACCAATTAATGTTCAAAATTGATACTTATAGGTTATGTGTCATAGCTAGTGGTCAAAGTCGTTCACGGGGCATTCGTATGAGTTCTAGACACCAATTACAGTTTAAAAAATGGATATTTGGCTTATTGGTCTCAGCTAGTGGTCAAAATCGTTCACGTGGCATTCGTATGGGTTCTAGACACCAATTAAAGTTTAAAAATGGATACTTATAGGTTATTGGGCATAGCTAGTGGTTAACAAATTGCTTACTTATAGGGGTTATTGGTTATAGCTAGTGATTATAATAGCTCACGGGTCATTCGTATGGGCTATGGACGCTAATTACGATTTAACAACGATACTTATAGGTTATTGGACGAAGCTAGTGGTTATAATGGTTCACGGGCCACTCGTATGGGTAATGGACACCAATTAAGGTTTAAAATGGATACTTATAGGTTATTGGTCATAGCTAGTGGTCAAAATCGTTCACGGGGCATTCGTATGGGTTCTAGACATGAATTAGAGTTTAAAAAATGGATACGTATATGTTAATGGTCATAGCTAGTGGTTATAATGGTTCACGGGCCATTTGTATGGGTTATCGACACCAATTAATGTTCAAAATGGATACTTATAGGTTATTGGTCATAGTTAGTGGTCAAAATCGTTCACTGGGCATTCGAATGAGTTGTAGACACCAATTACAGTTTAAAAAATAGATATTTGGCTTATTGGTCTTAGCTAGTGGTCAAAATCGTTCAGGTGGCATTCGTATGGGTTCTAGACACCAATTACAGTTTAAAAATGGATACTTATAGGGTATCGGTCATAGCTAGTGGTTATAATGGTTCACGGGCCATTCGTATGGGTAATGGACACCAATTAAGGTTTAAAATGGATACTTAAAGGTTATTGGTCATAGCTAGTGGTCAAAATCGTTCACGGGGCATTCATATGACTTCCATACACCAATTACAGTTTCAAAAATGGATATATAGGTTATTGGTCATAGCTAGTGGTCAAAGTCGTTCACGGGCATTCGTATGGGTTCTAGAAATCAATTACAGTTTAAAAAATGGATACTTATAGGTTATTGGTCATAGCTAGTGGTTAACAAAATGGATACTTATAGGTTATTGGTTATAACTAGTGATTATAATGGCTCACGGGTCATTCATATGGGCTATGGACGCTAATAACGGTTTAACAACGATACTTATAGGTTATTGGTCGTAGCTAGTGGTAATAATGTTTCACGGGCCATCTGTATGGGTTATGGACACCAATTAAGGTTTAAAATGGATACTTATAAGTTATTGGTTGAAGCTAGGGGTTATAATGGTTCACGGGCCATTCGTATGGGCTATGGACGATAATTACGGTTTAACAAGGATACTTATAGGTTATTGGTCGTAGCTAGGGTTTATAATGGTTCACGGGCCATTCATATGGGCAATGGACACCTATTAAGGTTTAAAATGGATACTTATAGGTTATTGGTCGAAGCTAGCGATTATAATGGTTCACGGGCTATTCATATGGGTAATTGACACCAATTAAGGTTTAAAATGGATACTTATAGGTTATTGGTCATAACTAGTGGTCACAATCATTCACGGGGCATTCGTATGGGCTCTAGACACCAATTACAGTTTAAAAAATGGATACTTATAGGTTATTGGTCATAGCTAGTGGTTATAATGGTTCACGGGCCATTTATATGGGTTATCAACACCAATTACAGTATAAAGAATGGATACTTAGAGGTTATTGGTTATAGCTAGTGGTTATAATGGTTCACGGGCCATTCGTATGGGCTATGGACGCCAATTATGGTGTAACATGGATAGTTATAGGTAATTGGGCGTAGCTAGTGGTTAAAATGGTTCACGGGCCATTCGTATGGGTTATCAACACCAATTATTGTTTAAAATGGATACTTATAGGTTTTTTGTCTTAGCTAGTGGTCAAAATCATTCACGGGGCATTCGTATGGGTTCTAGACACCAATTAGAGTTTAAAATATTGATACTTATAAGTTATTGGTCATAGCTAGTGGTTATAATGGTCCACGGGCCATTCCTATGGGCTATGAACGCTAATTACGGTTTAACAAGGATACATATAGGTTATTGGTCGAAGCTAGTGGTTATAATGGTTCACGAGCCATTCGTATGTGTAATAGACACCAATTAATGTTCAAAATGAATACATATAGGTTATGTGTCATAGCTAGTGGTCAAAGTCGTTCACGGGGCATTCGTATGAGTTCTAGACACCAATTACAGTTTAAAAAATAGATATTTGGCTTATTGGTCTTAGCTAGTGGTCAAAATCGTTCACGTCGCATTCGTATGGGTTCTAGACACCAATTAAAGTTTAAAAATGGATACTTATAAGTTATTGGTCATAGCTAGTGGTTAACAAAATGCTTAGTTATATAGGTTATTGGTTATAGCTAGTGATTATAATGGCTCACGGGTCATTCGTATGGGCTATGGACGCTAATTACGATTTAACAAGGATACTTATAAGTTATTGGTTATAGCTAGTGGTTGTAATGGTTCACGGGCCATTCGTATGGGTTATCGGCACCAATGAAGGTTTAAAATGGATACTTATTGGTTATTGGTCATAGCTAGTGGTCCAAATCATTCACGGGGCATTCGTATGGGTTCTAGACACCAATTACAATTTAAAACATGGATACTTATAGGTTATCGGTCATAGCTAGTGGTTATAATGGTTCACAGGCCATTCGTATGGGTAATGGACACCAATTAAGGTTTAGAATGGATACTTATATGTTAATTGTCATAGCTAGTGGTCAAAATCATTCACGGGCATTCGTATGAGTTCTAGACACCAATTACAGTTTAAAAAATGGATATATATGTTATTGGTCATAGCTAGTGGTCAAAATCGTTCACGGGGTATTCGTATGGGTTCTAGAAACCAATTACAGTTTAAAAAATGGATACTTATAGGTTATTAGTCATAGCTAGTGGTTAACAAAATGGATACTTATAGGTTATTTGTTATAGCTAGTGATTATAATTTCTCACGGGTCATTCATATGGGCTATGGACGCTAATTACGGTTTAACAACGATACTAACAGGGTTATTGGTCGTAGCTAGTGGTTATAATGGTTCACGAGCCATTTGTATCGGTAATGGACACCAATTAAGGTTTAAAATGGATACTTATAAGTTATTGGTCAAAGCTAGTGGTTATAATGGTTCACGGGCCATTCGTATGGGCTATGGACGCTAATTACGGTTTAACAAGGATACTTATATGTTATTGGTCGAAGCTAGTGGTTTTAATGGTTGACGGGGCATTCGTATGGTCTATGGACGCTCATTACGGTTTAACAAGGATACTTATAGGTTATTGGTCGTAGCTAGGGTTTATAATGGTTCACGGGCCATTTGTATGGGTAATGGACACCCATGAAGGTTTAAAAAGGATACTTTTAGGTTATTGGTCGAAGCTAGTGGTCAAAATCGTTCACAGTCCATTCGTATGGGTAATGGACACTAATTACAGTTTAAAAAATGGATACTTATAGGTTATTGGTCATAGCTAGTGGTTATAATCGTTCACGGGGCATTCGTATGGGTTCTAGACACCAATTACAGTTTAAAAAATGGATACTTATAGGTTATTGGTCATAGCTAGTGGTTATAATGGTTCACGGGCCATTCGTATGGGTTATCAACACGAATTACAGTTTAAAGAATGGATACTTATAGGTTATTGATCGTAGCTAGTGGTTATAATGGTTCACGGGCCATTCATATTGGCTATGGACGCCAATTACGGTTTAACATGGATACTTATAGGTTATCGGTCATAGCTAGTGGATATAATGGTTCACGGGCTATTCGTATGGGTTAACGACACCAATTAAGGTTTTAAATGGATACTTATAGATTATTTGTCATAGCTAGTGGTAAAAATCATTCACGGGGCATTCGTATGGGTTCTAGACACCAATTAGAGTTTAAAATATGGATACTTATAAGTTATTGGTCATAGCTAGTGGTTATAATGGTTCACGAGCCATTCGTATGGGCTATGAACGTTAATTATGGTTTAACAAGGATACTTACAGGTTATTGGCCGAACCTAGTGGTTATAACGGTTCACGGGCCATTCGTATGGACTATCGACGCAAATTACGGTTTAACAAGGATACTAATAGGTTATTGGTCGAAGCTAGTGGTTATAATGGTTTAGGGGCCATTCGTATGTGTAATAGACACCAATTAATATTTAAAATGGATACTTATAGGTTAATGGTCATAGCTAGTGGTCAAAATTGTTCACGGGCATTCGTATGAGGTCAAGACACCAATTACAGTTTAAAAAATGGATATATGGGTTATTTGTCATAGCTAGTGATCAAAATCGTTCACGGGGCATTCGTATGGGTTCTGGACACCAGTTATGGTTTAAAAATGGATACTTATAGGTTATTGGTTATAGCTATTGGTTATAAGGGTTCACGAGCCATTCCTATGGGCTTTGGACGCTAATTACTGTTTAACAACGATACTTATAGGTTTTTGGTCGAAACTAGTGGTTATAATGGTTCACGGGCCATTCGTATGGGCTATGGACGCTAATTACGGTTTAACAAGGATACTTATATGTTATTGGTCGTAGCTAGGGTTTATAATGGTTCACGAGCTAGTCGTATGGGCAATGGACACCAATTAAGGTTTAAAATGGATACATATAGGTTATTGGTCATAGCTAGTGGTCCAAATCGTTCACGTGGCATTCGTATGGGTTCTAGACACGAATTAGAGTTAAAAAATGGATACTTATAGGTTATTGGTCATTGCTAGTGGTTATAATGGTTCACGGGCCATTTGTATGGGTTATCAACACCAATTATAGTTTAAAATGGATACTTATAGGTCATTGGTTATAGCAAGAGGGTATAATGGTTCACGGGCCATTCGTATGGGTTATCGACACCAATTAAGGATTAAAATGGATACTTATTGGTTATTGGTCATAGCTAGTGGTCAAAATCATTCACGGGGCATTCGTATGGGTTCTAGACACCAATTACAATTTAAAAAATGGATACTTATAGGTTATGGGTCATAGCTAGTGGTTATAATGGTTCACGGGCCATTCGTATGGGTAATGGACAGCAATTAAAGTTTAAAATGGACACTTATAGGTTATTGGTCATAGCTAGTGGTCAAAATCATTCACGGGGCATTCGTATGACTTCTAGAGACCAATTACATTTTAAAAAATGGATATATAGGTTATTGGTCATAGCTTGTGGTCAAAATCGATCACATGGCATTCGTATGGGTTCTAGAAACTAATTACAGTTTAAAAAATGGATACTTATAGGTTATTGTTCATAGCTAGTGGTTAACAAAATGGATACTTATAGGTTATTGGTTATAGCTAGTGATTATAATGGCTGACGGGTCATTCGTATGGGCTATGGATGCTAATTACGGTTTAACAACGATACCTTCAGGTTATTGGTCGTAGCTAGTGGTTATAATGGTTCACGGGCCATTTGAATGGGCACTGGACACCAATTAAGGTTTAAAATGGATACTTATAGGTTATTGGTCGAAGCTAGTGGTCAAAATCGTTCACGGGCCATTCGTATGAGTAATGGACACCAATTACAGTTTTAAAAATGGACACTTATAGGTTATTGGTCATAACTAGTGGTTATAATGGTTCACGAGCCATTTGTATGGGTTATCAACTCCAATTACAATTTAAAGAATGGATACTTAGAGGTTATTGGTTATAGCTAGTGGTTATAATGGATCACGGGCCATACATATGGGCTATGGACGCCAATTATGGTTTAACATGGATACTTATAGGTTATTGGGCGTAGCTAGTGGTTAAAATGGTTCACGGGCCATTCGTATGGGTTATCGACACCAATTAAGGTTTAAAATTGATACTTATAGGTTATTTGTCATAGTTAGTGGTCAAAATCATTCACGGGGCATTCGTATGGGTTCTAGACACCAATTAAAGAATAAAATATGGATACTTATAAGTTATTGGTCATAGCTAGTGGTTATAATCGTTCACGGGCCATTCACATGTGCTATGAACGCTTATTACGGTTTAACAAGGATACTTATAGGTTATTGGTCGAAGCTAGTGGTTATAATGGTTCACGGGCCACTCGTATGTGTAATGGACAACAATTAAGGTTTAAAATGGATACTTATAGGTTATTGGTCATAGCTAGTGGTCAAAATCGTTCACGGGGAATTAGTATGGGTTCTAGACACGAATTAGAGTTTAAAAAATGGATATTTATAGGTTCTTGGTCATAGCCAATGGTTATAATGGTTCACGTGCCATTTGTATGGGTTATCAACACCAATTACAGTTTAAAAAATGGATACTTATAAGTTATCGGTCATAGCTAGTGGTCAAAATCATTCACGGGGCATTCGTATGGGTTCCAGACACCAATTACAATTTAACAAATGGATACTTATAGGTTATCGGTCATAGCTAGTGGTTATAATGGTTCACGGGCCATTCGTATGGGTAATGGACACCAATTAAGGTTTAAAATGGATACTTATAGGTTATTGGTCATAGCTAGAGGTCAAAATCGTTCACGGGGCATTCGTATGACTTCTAGACACTAATTACATTTTAAAATATGGATATATAGGTTATTGGTCTTAGCTAGTGGTCAAAATCGTTCACGGGGCATTCATATGGGTTCTAGAAACCAATTAGAGTTTAAAAATGGATACTTATAGGTTATTGGTCATAGCTAGTGCTTAACAAAATGGATACTTATAGGTTATTGGTTATAGCTAGTGATTATAATGGCTCACGGGTCATTCGTATGGGCTATGGACGCTAATTACGGTTTAACAACGATACTTATAGGTTATTGGTCGAAGCTAGTGGTTATAATGGTTCGCGGGCCATTCGTATGGTCTATGGACGCTCAGTACGGTTTAACAAGGATACTTATAGGTTATTGGTCGTAGCTTGGGTTTATAATGGTTCACGAGCCATTCGTATGGGTAATGGACACCAATTAAGGTTTAAAATGGATACTTATAGGTTATTGGTCGAAGCTAGTGGTCAAAATCATTCACGGGCCATTCGTATGGGTAATGGACACCAATTACAGTTTAAAAAATGGATACTTATAGGTTATTGGTCATAGCTATTGGTTATAATCGTTCACGGGGCATTCGTATGGGTTCTAGACACCAATTACAGTTTAAAAAATGGATACTTATAGGTTATTGGTCATAGCTAGTGGTTATAATGTTTCACAGGCCATTCGTATGGGTTATCAACACCAATTACAGTTTAAAAAATGGATACTTATAGGTATTGGTCATAGCTAGTGGTCAAAATCATTCACGCATTCGTATGGGTTCTAGACACCAATTACAATTTAAAAAATTGACTCTTATAGGTTATCGGTCATACCTAGTGGTTATAATGGTCCAAGGGCCATTCGTATGGGTTATCGACACCAATTAAGGTTTAAAATGGATACTTATAGGTTACTTGTCATAGCTAGTGGTAATAATCATTAACGGGGAATTCATATGGGTTCAAAATACGGATACTTATAAGTTATTGGTCATAGCTAGTTGTTATAATGGTTCACGGGCCATTCGTATGGACTATCGACGCTAATTACGGTTTAACAAGGATACTTATAGGTTATTGGTCGAAGCTAGTGGTTATAATGGTTCACGGGCCACTCGTATGGGTAATGGACACCAATTAAGGTTTAAAATGGATACTTATAGGTTATTGGTCATAGCTAGTGGTCAAAATCGTTCACGGGGAATTAGTATGGGTTCTAGACACGAATTAGAGTTTAAAAAATGGATACTTACAGGTTATTGGTCTTAGCTAGTGGTTATAATGGTTCACGGGCCATTTGTATGGGTAATGGACACCAATTAAGGTTTAAAATGGATACTTATAGGTTACTGGTCATAGCTAGAGGTCAAAATCGTTCACGGGGCATTGTATGAGTTCTAGACACCAATTACAGTTTAAACAATGCATATATAGGTTATTGGTCATAACCAGTGGTCAAAATCGTTCACGGGGCATTCGTATGGGTTCTAGAAACCAATTACAGTTTAAAAAATGGATACTTATAGGTTATTGGTCATAGCTAGTGGTTACCAAAATGGATACTTATAGGTTATTGGTTATAGCTAGTGACTATTATGGCTAACGGGTTATTCGTATGGGCTATGGACGCTAATTACGGTTTAACAACGATACCTTTAGGTTATTGGTCGAAGCTAGTGGTTATAATGGTTCACGGGCCACTCGTATGGGTAATGGACACCAATTAAGGTTTAAAATGGATACTTATAGGTTATTGGTCCTAGCTAGTGGTCAAAATCATTCACGGGGCATTCGCATGGGTTCTAGACACCAATTACAGTTTTAAAAATGGATACTTATAGGTTATTGGTCATAACTAGTGGTTATAATGGTTCACGGGCCATTCGTATGGGTTATCAACACCAATTACAGTTTAAAGAATGGATACTTATAGGTTATTGGTCGTAGCTAGTGGTTATAATGGTTCACGGGCCATTCGTATTGGCTATGGACCCCAATTACGGTTTAACATGGATACTTATAGGTTATCGGTCATAGCTAGTGGTTATAATGGTTCACGGGCCATTCGTATGGGTTATCGACACCAATTAAGGTTTAAAATGGATACTAATAGGTTATTTGACATAGCAAGTGGTAAAAATCATTCACGGGGCATTCGTATGGGTTCTAGACACCAATTACAGTTTAAAATATGGATACTTATAAGTTATTGGTCATAGCTAGTGGTTATAATGGTTCACGGGCCATTCGTATGGGCTATGAACGTTAATTATGATTGGTCGAACCTAGTGGTTATAATGGTTCACGGGACATTCGTATGGACTATCGACGCTAATTACGGTTTAACTAGGATACTTATAGGTTATTGGTCGAAGCTATTGGTTATAATGGTTCACGGGCCATTCGTATGTGTAATGGACACCAATTAATGTGTAAAATGGATACTTATAGGTTATTAGTCATAGCTAGTGGTCAAAATCGTTCACAGGGCATTCGTTTGAGTTCAAGACACCAATTAGAGTTTAAAAAATGGATATATGGGTTATTTGTCATAGCTAGGGGTCAAAATTGTTCACGGGGCATTCGTATAGGTTCTGGACACCAGTTATAGTTTAAAAATGGATACTTATAGGTTATTGGTTATAATGGTTCACTGGCCATTCGTATGGGCTACGGACGCTAATTACTGTTTAACAAGGATACTTATAGGTTATTGGTCGAAACTGGTGGTTATAATGGTTCACGGGCCATTCGTGTGGGCTATGGACGCTAATTACGGTTTAACAAGGATACTTATAGGTTATTGGTCGTAGCTAGGGTTTATAATGGTTCACGGGCCATTCGAATGGGCAATGGACACCAATTAGGGTTTAAAATGGATACTTATAGGTTATTGGTCGAAGCTAGTGGTTATAATGGTTCACGGGCCATTCGTATGTGTAATGGACACCAATTAATGTGTAAAATGGATACTTATAGGTTATTGGTCATAGCTAGTGGTCAAAATCGTTTACGGGGCATTCGTTTGAGTTCAAGACACCAATTAGAGTTTAAAAAATGGATATATGGGTTATTTGTCATAGCTAGTGGTCAAAATCGTTCACGGGGCATTCGTATAGGTTCTGGACACCAGTTCTAGTTTAAATATGGATACTTATAGGTTATTGGTTATAGCTATTGGTTATAATGGTTCACGGGCCATTCGTATGGGCGATGGACGCTAATTACTGTTTAACAAGGATACTTATAGGTTATTGGTCGAAACTAGTGGTTATAATGGTTCACGGGCCATTCGTGTGGGCTATGGACGCTAATTACGGTTTAACAAGGATACTTATAGGTTATTGGTCGTAGCTAGGGTTTATAATGGTTCACGGGCCATTCGAATGGGCAATGGAGACCAATTAGGGTTTAAATTGATACTTATAGGTTATTGGTCGAAGCTAGTGGTGATAATGGTTCACGGCCCATTTGTATGTGTAATGGACACCAATTAATGTGTAAAATGGATACTTATAGGTTATTGTTCATTGCTAGTGGTCAAAATCGTTCACGGGGCATTCGTTTGAGTTCAAGACAGCAATTAGAGTTTAAAAAATGGATATATGGGTTATTTGAAATAACTAGTGGTCAAAATCGTTCACGGGGCATCCGTATAGGTTCTGGACACCATTTATAGTTTAAAAATGGATACTTATAGGTTATTGGTTATAGCTATTGGTTATAATGGTTCACGGGCCATTCGTATGGGCGATGGACGCTAATTACTGTTTAACAAGGATACTTATAGGTTATTGGTCGAAACTAGTGGTTATAATGGTTCACGGGTCATTCGTGTGGGCTATGGACGCTAATTACGGTTTAACAAGGATACTTATTGGTTATTGGGCGTAGCTAGGGTTTATAATGGTTCACGGGCCATTCGAATGGGCAATGGAGACCAATTAGGGTTTAAATTGATACTTATAGGTTAATGGTCGAAGCTAGTGGTTATAATGGTTCACGGCCCATTTGTATGTGTAATGGACACCAATTAATGTGTAAAATGGATACTTATAGGTTATTGTTCATAGCTAGTGGTCAAAATCGTTCACGGGGCATTCGTTTGAGTTCAAGACAGCAATTAGAGTTTAAAAAATGGATATATGGGTTATTTGTAATAACTAGTGGTCAAAATCGTTCACGGGGCATCCGTATAGGTTCTGGACACCATTTATAGTTTAAAAATGGATACTTATAGGTTATTGGTTATAGCTATTGGTTATAATGGTTCACGGGCCATTCGTATGGGCTATGGACGCTAATTACTGTTTAACAAGGATACTTATAGGTTATTGGTCGAAACTAGTGGTTATAATGGTTCACGGGCCATTCGTGTGGGCTATGGACGCTAATTATGGTTTAACAAGGATACTTATAGGTTATTGGTCGTAGATAGGGTTTAGAATGGTTCACGGGCCATTCGAATGGGCAATGGACACCAATTAAGGTTTAAAATGGATACTTATAGGTTATTGGTCGAAGCTAGTGATTATAATGGTTCACGGGCCATTCGTATGGGTAATAGACACCAATTAAGGTTTAAAATGGATACTTATAGGTTATTGGTCATAGCTACTGGTCAAAATCATTCACGGGGCATTCGTATGGGTTCTAGACACCAATTACAGTTTAAAAAATGGATACTTATAGGTTATTGGTCATAGCTAGTTGTTATAATGGTTCACGGGCCATACATATGAGCTATGGACGCCAATTACGGTTTAACATGGATACTTATAGGTTATTGGGCGTAGCTAGTGGTTAAAATGGTTCACGGGCCATTCGTATGCATTATCGACACCTATTAAGGTTTAAAATGGATACTTATAGGTTATTTGTCATAGCTAGTGGTCAAAATCATTCACGGGGCATTCGTATGGGTTCTAGACACCAATTAAAGATTAAAATATGGATACTTATAAGTTATTGGTCATAGCTAGTGGTTATAATGGTCCACGGGCCATTCGTATGGTCTATGAACGCTAATTATTGGTCATAGCTAGTCGTCAAAATCGTTCACGCGGAATTCGTATGGGTTCTAGACACGAATTAGAGTTTAAAAAATGGATTCTTATAGGTTATTGGTCATAGCTTGTGGTTATAATGGTTCACGGGCCATTTGTATGGGTTATCAACACCAATTACAGTTTAAAAAATGGATACTTATAGGTTATTGGATATAACTAGTGGTTATAATGGTTCATGGGCCATTCGTATGGGTTATCGACACCAATTAAGGTTTAAAATGTATACTTATTGGTTATTGGTGATAGCTATGACCAATAACCTATAAGTATCCATTTTAAACCTTAATTGGTGTCCATTACCAATAATGTATATATATATTGGACCTTTTGAGGCAATTATAGATCCTGGGAGGCAATTCTGATTGGTCAATAAAAATCGATTTCAAAGCCATTTTTTTTTTGTTTAGCCAATTTATCATAAAACGAATGGCCCGTGAACCATTATAACCACTACCTATGACCGCTAACCTATAAGTATCCAATTTTTAAATTGTAATTGGTCATAGCTAGTGGTTATAATGGTTCACGGGCCATTTGTATGGGTTATCAACACCAATTACAGTTTAAAAAATTGATACTTATAGGTTATTCGTTATAGCTAGTGGTTATAATGGTTCACGGGCCATTCGTAAGGGCTATGGTCGCCAATTACGGTTTAACATGGATACTTATAGGTTATTGGTCATAGCTAGTGGTCAAACTCATTCACGGGGCATTCGTATGGGTTCTAGACACCAATTACAATTTTAAAAAATGGATACTTATAGGTTATCGGTCATAGCTAGTGGTTATATTGGTTCACGGGCTAATCGTATGGGTAATGGACACCAATTAACATTTAAAATGGATACTTATAGGTTATTGGTTAAAGCTAGTGGTTATAATAGTTCGCAGACCATTCGTATGGGTTATCGACACCAATTAAGGTTTAAAATGAATACTTATAGGTTATTGGTTGTTAAGGCAAAAAGCCTTACCCCATTAGAATCTTAAGATAACAAGACAATCTAGACTAGCTTAAAATAGTTTGTAGAATATATTAGCTAAGTCTCGTTGTGATAATGAGTGGGAAGTATTGGCCACTCAGTATCATTACTCAGTATTGGAAATCCAATACTGAGTGGAAGGACTGAGTTACATTCTCATATGTAACTGACTAGATCAAATCCCTTGATCTTAGTCATTTTCCTTGTCCGGTCCTTCCGTTAGTCCTTTTCCCATCTTGTAAGATCTCTATATCATTATAAATAGAGTTCACTTGGCAAAGGAGTAAACACCAATTTACACGTTCATTCACATACTTTGTAATTGTTCAGTGGTCTTGTTTTTTTCGCAACAAGCCACAGTTAGTGGAATATTACATTTGACTATAATCTTGTGTTCAATACATTATTTGTCTTAAGTAATCTAATTCTATCTATATAATATACAAACCAGGGTTGTTGTGACCTAACAACTGGTATCAGAGCAGGCTAAATATACTCTTATTTAGTCGATCTATTACCCTGGCAGCCATTCCTTATACATACCCTTCCCAACCTTCAAAATCAAGAATGTCTTCTATTGTTGCACCATTTATGTCTGGAAAGGGAGTACCCATCTTTGATGGCAAAGACTTCCATCAATTGAAACTAAAAGCTCAATGGTATCTCGAATCTATTCACCACGAGATGCTCACATTTCTAAATGATGGTCCCATCATTCCACAAACTGTGGAACCCGTTGCAGCTACTGATGATGCTCCTGAAAGCACAAGAACAGTTCCAAAACTGAAACATACTTGGACTGATACTGATCGTCAGTTGTGCAGTCTGGAGTCAAGAGCAAAGGGGGTGATTGGTAATGCAGTTACCAAGGAAATACTGAATGCAATTATGAAACTGCCAACTGCAAAGACTATGTGGGATAGCTTATCAGTCACCTATGAAGGCACAGCTAAGGTGAAGTTGCAAAGAAAGAGCAACATGAGAAGGAAGTATGAAAACTTCTTCTCAAGTCCTAATGAAGATATCACCACTCTCTATAACAGGTTCAATACTGTTATCCATGATCTCATCAGTGTAGGGATTGTGAAGGAAGAAGGTGAACTTATTCAAAAATTTCTGGATAGTCTTCCTGTGACAACTCGATATTTCTGGTATGTAACTTCATTTCATTTCTAGAACTTTCCTTATTTAGAAAGTTTCTACTTTTAGACATTTCTATTTCTGGCATCCTAATACACAACAAACTTATATATTTTTACACCATACATTAGTGTTTGACTATTTTAGTCAACACGACATTGTTATATACTTATGGTGACACTCTTGAGCTTAAAATATTTCTAAAACGATAACTTATTCGATTAAACAATAAACGTAACAAATTAAATCAAACGTGACTCGATTGGAACTAGCTTCTAAAACCAACATCGAACCATGACCGACCACCTAAGTGGCCGGCCATGTACTTGCTTGTGACCATCTCCACACGGCCGAACACCCTTAAGGGGGTGGTTTATTTTGTTGATCTTATCCTTCTAAGCAATCTTATCCCCATCTCTTTTGAAGGAGGCTTAGTTAGACTCAAACATTAGCTTCTAACCCTCATATAAATACCCCTCCAATACCGAAACCCTAACCTTTTTGTTCCTTCCATTCGGCCGAGATCACAACCCAAATACTCCCTTCGTCCGTTCCGATCGCAAGCAACCCCAATCATCTCCGTTCGTGTTCTTGCTCATTCGATCCAAGGTATGAACACAAAACCCTTGTTCTTTATTGATGTTTCCTTGGTTGTTTGCTGTTTCGAACCCGAGACCATGGCCCTAGGCCATATGGTCTCGGTTAGCTATTGAAAACCGAGTATATGTGCTTGTATGCATCCGATCGTGTACATGTACGTATGAATGTGTTTAAATCTTGCTAGATCCGTACCTAAAACCCTAGATCTAGAACCCTAGATTCGAACCCTAACCGATCTAGACACACTAAACTGAACCTACACATGATCTACACCGATCTAGAACCGAACCATTAGGGTTTCGTCCTAGCCGGCCAACCCTAACCAAACCACTACCAAAACCGAGCCTAGGTTGACCAAATTTGACCATGTTTGACCTTGGTTGACCGGATTGTATCATACCCTAAACCCTAACCGAAATCTAGGAACCCTAGCTGACTTTTGTTGAATAATTTTGACTAATGTTGACCAATAAGTCAAACCGTGGACCCAAACCCGAATACCCAATCGGACCAAGGCCCGTACTTGGCCCATATCGATCTACTTTAGTCCATCGGGCCCAAACCTTGGTTGGCCCATTAGTATTCAAGCCCATTTGGACCAAAGCCCAAACCTTTGGCCCACTTATACCCAAACCAAACCCAATTGGGCCAAGCCCAATCCATGGCCCAATCTAATTGGACCTAAGCCCAATAAGAGGCCCAAGTGGCCCAACCTAGTGGCCCATTAAGCCCATTTAGACCCATTAGGCCCAATAGGCCCAATAAGCCTAACCCAAGCCCATTTCATTTCATTTCATTTCATTTCGAAGTCCATTTCATTTCATTCCATTTCGACCTATTAAGGTCCAATAACCCAAATTCATTCGATGCCACAAAACATAAAACATAACATGAAATACATAATGCTTAACTTATATCGTATATAGAATCGCCTGTGTTAGCTTAGTCTAATCATTAGTTAAATCATTTAGGAAGCTAGGAGTCTCCAAAGGATTCCTCTGTCTTAAGTACTTGTCGCTAAGCTTTGCCAGGTGAGTCCACAGACCCCTTTAACTCTTTTACTGTTTTTATAAAGTTTGGGGTGGAAAACATAAACACAACTGCTACTGTTTTACTATGACTGTCCAACATCTATACCTTTTCATTATCGCATTGGCATGACAAACAATTATTATACCGGACTAAGGTTACCAGCAATCATTAGCTAGTGGATCTAGAGCATGGATATGCAGATAGTACTATTGGCTGACACTCATCCTCCCAACATTATTTGATCATTACTTGGTTTATCCAAGACATCTTTCGGGAGTGTATATCCATAAAATAACAACATACTGGAGTTGAAGTGTTGATTGTGGACTTAGGGGTTGGTATATTAACTCAATAGACTAGCTACCTGTTGGGGATAACAGTTCATGCGATGTCAAACATAACAATTTGTTCAACACATTTTCATAAACATAACTAGTAATTGTAGATATTCTACAATTACACTTCACTTTTCATATTTACTTCTCATATCATTTGAGTGTTGAACCTTATACATTTTCAGTCATAAATCATTTTCATAACAAACATTTTGAGTAGCAAAAACATTTACTTTACCTTACTCTTTTACTTTAACCCTGTGGATTCACTCAACATTATTGTTGACCCTTTTACTATTTATGTTTTTCCAGGTAATTAGGTGCAGTGGAGTTTGGAGGATATGAGCATTGGGATTGTCGTGAGCCATGATTAAAACATTAAGTTTACGAACAATCATTTCATTTCAAACAATTTCTATTTTAGGAAGCTTACTATTTTTGGAAACTTTCTACTTTTGGAAAGTGAAACAAACCTTTATTTTTCGTTATTGCGTGGTTGTTTGTTTACTTAATTTTTTGCTATGTTGTCATGAACGTTACACCTTCGTTCTTCCGCAAAACATTTTAAATGAAGTAAAACTCATTTTTGGTGGGGTGTGACAGAGTGGTATCAGAGCTTAAATTATAGTGAATTAGCAAGCCTAGTCTATAACTACAAAAGATTTTTGGGAAAAACAAACACTTTTATAAAATCAAAATAATCATGGCACGCTCAGTCTCATATCCTGAAGTTCCATTGTTCTTAGTTTAGAACATTTGCCTTAGTTAGTATTGCCTTAGTGTTATAGTTAGTATTCGTCAGGGAGCCTTAAAATTTCATAATCTAATAAATTTTTATGCGTCGTGTTTAGTAGAATGTCGCCTGCTAGTGTTCTCGATATTTCGTCTGATTCCGATAGTGATCATGGTGCTGCTGTCCCAGTAGTCCCAGTGCCTGTTGCTCCAGTGCCAGCAGTGGTACAACCCCCTGTTGTCCCATGGCATCGTCGCCCAAGAAGACGTCCCTTTCCTATTATTCCTAATGGACCTCCTACTCCAGCTCGTGGTCAGCGTCCTATTGTCTATCGTAAGCGTGAGGGCGGCCTTATTTATCTATGTTCGCCTGCTAAACCCAAGCGTGATGTTGCTCCAAGAAGTCCACGACGTCGAGAACCAAAGCCAGAAGTGATATCAGAATCAGAGCCTGAAGAAGACTCTGAGCCCGAAAGAAGAATCAGAACCAGAAGAAGAACCAGAAGAAGAGTCAGAGCCTATGGAAGACTCTGAGCCAGAAGAAGATGATTAGTCATCTACGTGTCATCTATATTTGTTTTTCTATTTACTATTATTAGATTTTATGTTTAACTGTTTTAGTATTTTTGTTCTTTAGTATTGGCGTATATGCCCAAGTTTTAAAACTATTATGTATTACGAATGTGTTTAATAAAAGTGATATTTTGGTAATTTCTATTGTTCTTATAAATTTTATTTTCTATACGTCTCTACTACTACTACTACTATATTTACGACTATTTATATCTACGTCTACTACTACTATTACGTCAATTGTATATCTATTCTTTGATCCTTATTATAAGTATATATTTTCCTTATAGTCCTCCTACATTATTCACTTCTTAATTTCTTATCATATTATTTGTATCAGCAATTCATCAATGGCTCGAGGAGGAAACGCTGAGACTGTCGAACAAATGGTGGAACGCCGAATCGCTGAAGCAATGGCTCAAATGAACGCTGCAAGAGGAAATGCCGCTGGTGCATCTAATGTGGGAAACAACGGTATATTATACGACTCCATGAAAGAGATTCATTTATTTCCATTTTATTTTAACCCATTGTTCATTTTCCTTCCTTATTTGTTTAAACTTCAGATCCCAATCGTCAAGGTCAGTCATATAAGACCTTTACGTCCTGTCATCCTCCGACCTACTCTGGATCTGAAGGTGCTATTGCTATCATCCACTGGATTGAGAAGGTGGAATCCATTTTCAGTGTCATTCAATGTGCCCCTGAGAATATGACGAAGTTTGCTGCTAGTACGTTGTCCAAGGAAGCGTTGTCCTGGTGGAATTCTCAAGTGCAAGTCTTAGGTCGTGCAACTGTTGATGCTATGACTTGGGATACATTCAAGGATCAGTTAACTCAGAAGTTTTGTCCAAGGAGAGAGCTACAAAAAGTTGAAGTGGAACTATGGAATCTGTCCATGGTTGGATCTGATATTGTTACCTACACAACTAAGTTTCAAGAACTCGCTCGTCTCGTTCCTCATATGGTTACTCCTGAATTCAAGCGTATTGAAAAGTATCTTCAAGGTCTTCATGATCTTATTCGTACTCATGTTATTGCTTCAGAACCGACAACATTCGAAGATGCTATGAATCGTGCAACAAGGTTGACTGATGATGCAATGAGAAGTGGATCGTTCAAAGACAAGCTAGTGGTGTCTAGCAAATATACTGATAATGTGAGCAATGAAAATGGAAAGCGTTCCTACGACAACAAGCGTGATCACAAAGGGAACAAATATCAAAAGACTAAGAATTATGCAGCCTCTACTCAGAACAACAATCAGTCTAATTCAGAATCTAAGTCTTATGCTGGGAGCAAGCCTCTGTGTAGCAGATGTAACTGGCATAATGGTGGTCAGTGTGTGAAGTGCTTCAAGTGTGACCGCTGGGGTCATAATTTCAGAAAGTGTTCGTCTAACAATCCTCCTAAAAATACTGTCTGCTACGAGTGTGGTGATCCTAACCATTATCGTAATCGTTGCCCTAAACTTCAGATCAACAACAACCAAAATGGCAACAACAATAACAACAATGGCAATCGTAACAATAATCACAACAACAATCGCAATGCCAACAACAACAATGATCGTCAAAATGGTCGTGTTCGTGCATTTGTTATGAATGCTCAAGAAGCTCGTGAAAATCCTGATACCGTCACTGGTACGTTTATCGTCAACAATCATTTTGCTTCTATTTTATTTGACTCGGGATCCGACTTGAGTTTCGTGTCGACCGACTTTAAAAGTTTCTTAAATCTAAATCCTGATCGTTTGAAAGTGAATTATGAAATCGAGTTAGCAAATGGAAAAGTTGTTAGGTCTAGTGAAGTTTTTAAAGGTTGTAAGCTTGACCTAGATGATCACATTTTTGATATAGACCTTGTGCCTGTAGAGTTAGGTAGTTTTGATATCGTCATAGGGCCATATTGGTTGTCTAAAAACCCTGCTGAAGTAATATGTTCCCAAACAAATCCGAATTCCCTTATCCAAAACAGAAACTTTAATAATTCAAGGTGAACAAAGAAACAAAAACATAAAAATCATAACTTCTATGAAAGCTCAAAAATATCTTCGTAAAGGATGCCAAGCCTTTCTTGCTCATGTCGTTGACACAAAGTCCAAAGATCGTAAGATTGAGGACATTCCTATTGTTCGTGAATTTCCTAGTGTATTTCCTAGTGAATTGCCTGGACTGCCGCCTTAGAGACAAGTTGAATTTCGCATTGATCTGATTCCAGGAGCCGCACCTATCGCGCGTTCTCCTTATCGTCTTGCACCGTCTGAAATGCAAGAACTTTCATCGCAATTACAAGAACTTCTTGATCTTGGTTTCATTCGACCGAGTTTCTCGCCCTGGGGAGCTCCGGTCCTCTTCGTTAAAAAGAAAGATGGTTCAATGAGAATGTTCATTGACTATCGTGAATTGAACAAAGTAACAATTAAAAATCGATATTCTCTTCCCCGTATTGATGATCTATTCGATGAACTCCAAGGATCGAGTTTCTATTCCAAAATCGATCTTTGTTCTGGTTACCATCAGATAAAAGTTCGTGATGAAGATGTGCCCAAAACTGCTTTTAGAACTCGCTATGGTCATTATGAATTTTTGGTAATGCCATTTGGTTTGACCAATGCACCTGCTGTGTTTATGGATCTCATGAACAGAGTGTGCAAGCAATATCTCGACAAATTCGTTATCGTCTTCATAGATGATATCCTTATCTACTAGCATTCGAGAGAAGAGCTTGAAGAGCACTTAAGAATCATTCTTGAGTTGTTGGAGAAAGAGAAGTTGTACGCCAAGTTGTCCAAGTGTGAATTTTGGTTGCGTGAAGTCCAATTTCTGGGTCATATTATCAACGAAGAAGGTATTCACGTGGATCCTGCAAAGATAGAAGCTATAAAGAATTGGGAAGCTCCAAAGACCCCAACTGAAGTAAGACAATTCCTTGGTCTTGCTGGTTATTATAGAAGGTTCATAGAAAATTTCTCGAAGATTGCAAAGGATTTAACGGTGTTTAACACATAAGGATGAGAAATTTGTCTGGGGTGAAAAGCAAGAATCAGCCTTCCAATCTCTAAAATCTAAATTATGTTCTGCTCCTATTCTATCTTTCCCTGAAGGAACCGATAATTTTGGGGTGTACTGTGATGCTTCGCACCAAGGGTTAGGTTGCGTATTCATGCAACATGACAAAGTGATCGCCTATGCCTCTCGACAACTGAAGAACCACGAGAAGAATTATACAACTCATGATCTTGAGTTGGGTGCAGTTATATTCGCGTTGAAGATTTGGAGACATTACCTCTACGGTACCAAGTACACAATATTCACCGATCACAAGAGTTTACAACATATCTTCAATCAGAAAGATCTCAACATGAGACAGTGTAGGTGGATAGAGTTGATGAATGACTATGAATGTGAGATTAAGTATCATCCTGGTAAGGCTAATGTGGTAGCTGATGCCTTAAGTCGGAAAGAGCAACCTAAACTTCGTCGTGTTCGAGCCCTTCCAATCTCTGTTCGTTCTAATCTATCTTCCCAAGTTCAAGAATTCCAAACTGAAGCCTTGAAGGTAGAGAACATCAAAAGTGAAGCTTTGCGTGGTATGGAGAAGCAGTTAGAAGCAAAGGTGGATGGAACTCTTTATTTCATGAATCGTTTATGGGATCCTAATCTTGGAAGTGTTCGCAACGTCATCTTGAATGAAGCTCACCGATCCAAATATTCTATTCATCCTGGTGCCGACAAGATGTATAAAGATGTCAAAGAGTTATATCGGTGGCCAAATATGAAGAAAGAAATCGCAGTTTATGTCAGCAAATGTTTAACTTGTGCTAGAGTGAAAGCAGAGAATCAAAAGCCTTCCGGTCTTCTACAACAGCCAGAGATCCCCGAATGGAAATGAGAAGAATTCTCTATGGATTTTATAACTAAATTGCCTCGAACATCTAATGGTCATGATACAATTTGGGTAATTGTTGATCGATTGACCAAATCAGCTCACTTCATTCCTATTAAAGAAACTGATCAAATGGAAAAGTTAACAAGAATTTATTTAAAGGAAGTTGTATCTCTACATGGTGTGCCAGTCGCGATCATCTCTGATCGTGATAGTCGCTTTACATCTCGTTTTTGGCAAGCATTGCAAAAATCTCTCGGTACTCGCCTCGATATGAGTACTGCCTATCATCCCCAAACAGATGGTCAGACGGAAAGAACAATTCAAACTTTGGAAGACATGCTGAGAGCATGTGTTATTGATTTTGGTGGAAGTTGGGATTCTCATCTCCCTTTAGCTGAGTTCTCGTATAATAATAGTTATCATACAACTATTAAGGTCGCACCGTTTGAAGCCCTGTATGGAAGAAAGTGTCGTTCGCCACTTTGTTGGGTTGAAATTGGTGATCGTCAGATTACTGGTCCTGAGATTCTACAAGAAACGACTGACAAGATTTTTAAGATCAAAGATCGCATCAAGGTTGCGAGAGACCGACAAAAGAGTTATGCTGATAATCGTCGAAAGCCTTTAGAGTTCGCCGTTGGCGACCATGTTTTGCTAAAAGTAGCACCTTGGAAAGGTGTTGTACGTTTTGGTAAGAAAGGAAAGCTCAGTCCTCGTTATGTTGGACCATTTGAGATTCTTGAAAGAATCGGTGCTGTTGCATATCGCCTTCGTCTTCCTAATGAGCTCAGCAATGTTCACAACACATTTCATGTTTCTAATCAGAAGAAGTTTATACACGATCCTTCGCTTATCGTCCCTACTGAAGAAATTATCATCGACGACAAACTCCATTTCACTGAGGAACCAATCGAGATATCTGACTGGAAAGAGCAAAAGTTGCGAAGAAGCAAGATCAAAATTGTTAAAGTCAGATGGAACTCCAAAAGAGGTCCTGAATTCACGTGGGAACGTGAGGTCCAAATGCGAAAGAAATATCCTCATCTTTTTCTCGTTGTCTCTCCTGTTCGTGCTTCGTCTTAAATTCCGGGACGAAATTTCTTCAACCAGGGGAGAATGTGACAACTCGATATTTCTGGTATGTAACTTCATTTCATTTCTAGAACTTTCCTTATTTAGAAAGTTTCTACTTTTAGACATTTCTATTTCTGGCATCCTAATACACAACAAACTTATACATTTTTACACCATACATTAGTGTTTGACTATTTTAGTCAACACGACATTGTTATATACTTATGGTGACACTCTTGAGCTTAAAATATTTCTAAAACGATAACTTATTCGATTAAACAATAAACGTAACAAATTAAATCAAACGTGACTCGATTGGAACTAGCTTCTAAAACCAACATCGAACCATGACCGACCACCTAAGTGGCCGGCCATGTACTTGCTTGTGACCATCTCCACACGGCCGAACACCCTTAAGGGGGTGGTTTATTTTGTTGATCTTATCCTTCTAAGCAATCTTATCCCCATCTCTTTTGAAGGAGTCTTAGTTAGACTCAAACATTAGCTTCTAACCCTCATATAAATACCCCTCCAATACCGAAACCCTAACCTTTTTGTTCCTTCCATTCGGCCGAGATCACAACCCAAATACTCCCTTCGTCCGTTCCGATCGCAAGCAACCCCAATCATCTCCGTTCGTGTTCTTGCTCATTCGATCCAAGGTATGAACACAAAACCCTTGTTCTTTATTGATGTTTCCTTGGTTGTTTGCTGTTTCGAACCCGAGACCATGGCCCTAGGCCATATGGTCTCGGTTAGCTATTGAAAACCGAGTATATGTGCTTGTATGCATCCGATCGTGTACATGTACGTATGAATGTGTTTAAATCTTGCTAGATCCGTACCTAAAACCCTAGATCTAGAACCCAAGATTCGAACCCTAACCGATCTAGACACACTAAACCGAACCTAGACATGATCTAGACCGATCTAGAACCGAACCATTAGGGTTTCGGCCTAGCCGGCCAACCCTAACCGAACCACTACCAAAACCGAGCCTAGGTTGACCAAATTTGACCATGTTTGACCTTGGTTGACCGGATTGTATCATACCCTAAACCCTAACCGAAGTCTAGGAACCCTAGTTGACTTTTGTTGACTAATTTTGACTAATGTTGACCAATAAGTCAAACCGGGTCAAGGCCGGATCTTGACCCAAACCGTGGCCCCAAACCCGAATACCCAATCGGACCAAGGCCCGTACTTGGCCCATATCAATCTACTTTAGTCCATCGGGCCCAAACCTTGGTTGGCCCATTAGTATTCAAGCCCATTTGGACCAAAGCCCAAACCTTTGGCCCAGTTATACCCAAACCAAACCCAATTGGGCCAAGCCCAATCCATGGCCCAATCTTATTGGACATAAGCCCAATAAGACGCCCAAGTGGCCCAACCTAGTGGCCCATTAAGCCTAACCCAAGCCCATTTCATTTCATTTCATTTCGAAGTCCATTTCATTTCATTTCATTTCATTCCATTTCGACCTATTAAGGTCCAATAACCCAAATTCATTCGATGCCACAAAACATAAAACATAACATGAAATACATAATGCTTAACTTATATCGTATATAGAATCGCCTGTGTTAGCTTAGTCTAATCACTAGTTAAATCATTTAGGAAGCTAGGAGTCTCCAAAGGATTCCTCTGTCTTAAGTACTTGTCGCTAAGCTTTGCCAGGTGAGTCCACAGACCCCTTTTACTCTTTTACTGTTTTTATAAACTTTGGGGTGGAAAACATAAACACAACTGCTACTGTTTTACTATGACTGTCTAACATCTATACCTTTTCATTATCGCATTGGCATGACAAACAATTATTATACCGGACTAAGGTTACCAGCAATCATTAGCTAGTGGATCTAGAGCATGGATATGCAGATAGTACTATTGGCTGACACTCATCCTCCCAACATTATTTGATCATTACTTGGTTTATCCAAGACATCTTTCGGGAGTGTATATCCATAAAATAACAACATACTGGAGTTGAAGTGTTGATTGTGGACTTAGGGGTTGGTATATTAACTCAATAGACTAGCTACCTGTTGGGGATAACAGTTCATGCGATGTCAAACATAACAATTTGTTCAACACATTTTCATAAACATAACTAGTAGTTGTAGATATTCTACAATTACACTTCACTTTTTATATTTAGTTCTCATTTCATGTGAGTGTTGAACCTTATACATTTTCAGTCATAAATCATTTTCATAACAAACATTTTGAGTAGCAAAAACATTTACTTTACCTTACTCTTTACTTTAACCATGTGGATTCACTCAACATTATTGTTGACCCTTTTACTATTTATGTTTTTCCTGGTAATTAAGTGCAGTGGAGTTTGGAGGATATGAGCATTGGGATTGTCGTGAGCCATGATTAAAACATTAAGTTTACGAACAATCATTTCATTTCAAACAATTTCTATTTTAGGAAACTTACTATTTTTGGAAACCTTCTACTTTTGGAAAGTGAAACAAACCTTTATTTTTCGTTATTGCGTGGTTGTTTGTTTACTTAATTTTTGCTATTTGTCATGAACGTTACACCTTCATTCTTCCGCAAAACATTTTAATTGAATTAAAACTCATTTTTGGCGGGGTGTGACACTTCCTCAACAATTTCATGACATGACAAACTCTGTCAATGCTGCTAACAACATTGAAACATACACTCTTCAAACACTGTATGGTTTAATGTTGAATCATGAAGAGAACAATGCTGCAAGACTTATCAACTGGAAGAAAACTGACAAGACTTCCACTGGCATGGCTTTAGTTGTGCAACAGGCTTATACTGTCACTGAGCCTGAAGAGCCAAAGGTTGATCTTGCTGATGTTGAGGCAGAGGAGCTTGAAACTCAAATGGCTCTAATGTCTATGAAGCTGGATCAGTTGAAGAAGAAGAGGCTGGGTGTTAGCTCTTCCAATACCGACCAAAGATTAGGTCTATGCTACAGGTGTGGAAAGCCTGGACACATTGCTGCCAACTATAATACTAAGTCAACTGAAACTGATCAGAATGACAACATTGCATACCGAGCTAAACGGTATAGGGACAAGTATGTCAAGTTGAAGAACTAGAGCAAGGGAAAGGGTGCAGCAGGGAATGGAGCACCTCATCAGGCACTTTACTCTGAAGCTTGGATGGATGAAGAGCTCAATGATGATGAGGAAGAAGTTGAAAACAAAGTCTTTATGGCTTTCATTGAAGAAGATTTGAAGAGCTCCTTTGAGAAAGACATCAAAGAAGCTGAGAGGATGAGTGTTCATACTGATTGGGATTCCACTCAGTTGTACAAGGTGAGTTCCTTTCAAACTTATTCAGTGAATGAAAAAGAAAAGATTTGTTAGTACATGATTGTTGATCTTAAAACTTTAGTACAGAAAGAAAAGCTTCAAAATTAACTATACTTGAACTTGAAAGGGTAAATAATGAACATTTAGATAAATTAGCAAAATTTAAAGATTTAGAACTAAATTTTTTGAACTTACATGACATGAACCAAAGATTAGCTGATAAAGCTCATTTACACAAACTGGAAAAAGAAAAATTTGAAAAACAGTGTAAATCTTGGGGAAATGCTTCTATTAAAAATAAATGTCTAATCAACAATTTCCAGAAAATGTGAGGGCTGCACTTGGTGTTGATCCTCAGTTGAAAAATAGAAACAATTTTGCTGATTTATTTGAAGAATTTTCTAATATGAACCCTATTCAGTTTGTCAAATCAAAAACCTTTTGTGAAGTTGGATGTCAAACTGAGTCAGATGATGAGGACAAAATCATTTTTGATAAAGCTATTGGTCCATCTATCTGTTCAAAGTGTTATACTGAACTACAAGTGCTCAGTATTGAATTTCCTGAAAAATAAATTTCTGATACTGAACACGAAGTAGTGCAGTATGATACATCTGTTGTTCCACCATTTGAATTATTGTTTAATACAACTACTTTTGAAAAATATAATGAAAATGAAACTACTTCTACTTCAAGTGTTTTAACTGATACTGAAGTTGCAGGAACATAAAAGTCATGTACTGGAGAACGCAAAGAGCCTGTTAAAGTTGTTATTAAAAAATGATAATCAAAAATCAACTTCAACAGGATCTTCAAGTGGCAAAAGCAAGAAATCTATAAATAATAAGACTTCTTTGCCAAAAAAAAAAGAAGAAACCAGATCCATCTCCTCCTAAACCAGTTAAAAATAATATTAAACCACCCATAAAAAATGACAAAAGTAACATTTTAAAATCTATTGATGATCAGATTAAAGTCTTAAGTCAAAAGTTTGCAAAACTTACTCATACTGGTCAACCAAAAGAAAACTAATTTTCTAAAATTCCATATGAAAATTTGTTCAGAAATAGACCTAGTAAATGTTATAGATGTCACCATACTGGTCATAAAGGGGATGAATGCTGGACTGATCTCTCAAGTCCTAGGTACTCAGTACCAAAGAAAAAGAGAGAATCTAAATCAGTATCACCAAAGAAAACCTCCAAGGTTTCCCCTGAAGTGATACTGACCTCTCCATCTAAAGAGATCAAGACACATGACTGGCAGTATGGAGTACCTTCTAAACTATACACCAGAGAAGGGTCCTTCTGTCAAGTTTGGGGATGATTCAGTAGGAAAAACAAGAGGATATGGAGTAATCAAGGCAGGCAACATAACTTTTAAAACAATTGCCTATGTAGAGGGTCTGAAACACATTCTGCTCAGTATCAGCCAGATGTGTGATCATAACAATGAAGCTCGCTTCAGGAAGACTGCAGGATTCATCTACAATGACAAAGGGCAACATGTACTCATTGCTCGAAGAGAGAAAAATGTCTATATGGTTAACCTGTCTGAACTAGACCCTACTATTCGAGTCTGCCTGCTTTCTAAAGTCAATCCAGAACTGAACTGGATGTGTTACAAGAAACTCTCTCACATCAATTTCAGAAACATCAACGAGCTCAGTATGAAGAAGTTGGTGAGAGGGTTGCCCACAATTACTTATTCTAAAGATACGTTGTGTACAACATGTGAAATGGGCAAGCAGAAGAAGAGTTCATTTAAATCAGAAGTCAATCACTCAATAAATGAACCTCTTACCATGATACATATGGATCTATTTTGCCCCATCAGTACAACAACTCTGGGCAATAAGATCTATACACTGGTCAAGGTTGATGAATACTCAAGATACACTTGGGTCATCTTCCTCAAGACAAAATCAGATGCTACCACAAAAATTATTGCCTTTATCAAGAGAGAAGAACTACAAAAAGGAAACATGGTCAAACAACTTTAAAGTGACCATGGTACTGAGTTCTTAGCTGATTTATGTGAAGACAAAGGAATTGTACAAAACTTCTCTGCAGCCTACACACCACAACAAAATGGTGTTGTAGAATGGAAAAATAGAACATTGACTGAAGCTGCAAGAACTTTGTTATGTCATGTTGGACTGGCACTGAGCTTCTGGGCTGAAGCTGTAAACTGTGCTAACTTTACACAGAACAGAGCCACCATAGTCCAAAGACATCACAAGACTCCTTATGAGTTATATCATGGCAGGGTTCCTAATGTGGAATATTTCTACATCTTTGGGAGTAAATGTTTTGTACTCAGTACTAAACAAAATCTCAACAAATTTGGTCCCAAAAGCTAATAAAGGTGTGTTCATGGGCTATTCACCACACTCTAAAGCCTTCAGAGTGTTTATTCTGTCTACAAAGGTGATTGAAGAATCTATCCATGTTACGTTTGATGAAACTCCGGATGTGCATTCTGATTCAGTACAGGAGGACATAAGTGGTTTATAAACCTTATGCAATCCAGAAAACTCCAATGCAAGTCTCACCCATACTATGTTGACCATGGTATGAGTGATACTGATCAATTCATAACTCAAAATGATTCAACTGCAACAAATACTGAGGTTCCCATTTCTGAGAACCCCAATACTGAGTTCCCAATAATTGATCTGAACAACTCCACATATGAAGAAGGTGAAACTTCCAATACTTCACAAGGCCTCACCTCAGATCTGCAAAATGAAGAAGAACAACAACCAGAACTGTCTAATACTAAACAAACCTCAGATCAGTATCAGACAGACAACACCCCAGTTCAACAAGATATAGTTGATCTTGCTTCAAATGCTCCCTTAGGAAACAATCTAATGGAACTCAGAGACCATCCTCACTCAAATATCATCGGTCCAATTGAACAAGGTGTCCAAACAAGAAGAAAGTTAGCTTTTGAACCCCAAGCCACTGCCAAATTCGGTTTCTTCTCAAGTTTTCTGTCTACCATGGAACCAAAGAAAGCTGATGAAGCTTTAAAAGATGAAGACTGGGTAGAAGCAATGCAAGAAGAGCTTACAGAAATTGAAAGAAACAAGGTATGGAACTTAGTACCACCTCTGGCTGGCAAAACTATTATTGGTACTAAGTGGGTGTTCAGAAACAAGATTGACAAGGATGGTGTTGTAATCAGAAACAAGGCAAGACTGGTTGCTCAGGGCTATAGGCAAGAAGAAGGCATTGACTATGATGAAACTTTTGCACCAGTTGCAAGAATTGAAGCTATTAGGCTGTATCTTGCATATGCAGCCTTCAAGAACTTCAAAGTTTATCAGATGGACGTCAAGAGTGCTTTTCTCAATGGAAAACTACAAGAGGAAGTTTATGTTAAACAACCACCAGGTTTTGTTTATTCTAAATTTCCTAATTATGTTTTCAAGCTTGATAAAGCTTTGTATGGGCTCAAACAAGCTCCCAGAGCCTGGTATGATACCATGTCTGAGTATCTAATTGAAAATAAATTTATAAGAGGTAAAATTAATAAAACATTATTTTCAAAAAGGAAAGGTTCTGACATATTAGTTATTCAGATATATGTAGATGATATTATCTTTGGCTCCACTGACAAGTCTATGTGTGATTGGTTTGCTAAGATAAAGTCATGTCTGTATCAGATGAGTATGATGGGAGAACTTACTTATTTTCTTGGTTTACAAGTTGATCAAAAGCCTGATGGCACATTTATAAACCAAAGTACGTATGTGCATGACATGCTGAAGAAATAAAAATTTGAAAATTTATCTTCCATGCACACTCCTATGTGTACCTAGGATAAAATAAGTAAGGATGAGACTGGTAAGCCAGTATGTCAATCCACATACCGAGGTATGATTGGTTCCTTACTTTACTTAACAGCAAGCAGGACTGATACAATGTTTGCAACATGTTTGTGTGCTCGGTATCAGGCTGATCCCAAGGAATCCCATATGAAAGCTGTTAAGCGTATCATTAGATATCTTTCAGGGACTCCTAACATGGGTCTTTGGTATCCCAAAGACTCAGACTTTGACCGTGAAGGGTATACATATGCAGATTTTGCAGGTTGCAAGTTGGACAAAAAGTGCATAAGTGGAGGATGTCAATTCCTTGGTGGAAGATTAGTTGGTTGGTCATCCAAGAAGCAAAACTCAGTAGCAACTTCCACAGCAGAAGCAAAATATGTTGCTACAGGAAGCTGTTGTTCTCAACTCTTATGGATGCAGTATCAACTTATGGACTATGGGTTCAACTTTCAGAAGACACCTATTCATTGTGATAACAAGAGTGCTATTGCTATCACTCAGAACCCAATTTATCACTCAAGAACAAAGCACATTGATATCAGACACCACTTTGTTCGAGATAATGTGGAAAATGGTAAGGTTGAGGTAAATTTCGTTCCTACAGATGACCAATTGACTGATGTGTTTACTAAACCTCTCTCTGAAGAAAGGTTTATGTATCTACTAGGGCAATTGGGCATGCTGAATCCTTGATTTTTCTCAAATTTTTCTGATAATGTCTGCTCAGTATTAGTTCTAATACTGACCAGCTCAGTATTAGTTCTAATACTGACCAGCTCAGTATCACTTGTCTGATTGATCAAAATTCAATAATTTTTATTTTTTTTTATTAATTTCCAAGTTAAATTAAATGTTTTTATATTTTTAATTTTTTTTATATTTAATTTTTTTTAACTCGGTATTGGAAGTCCTGGAGTGTTAACCTAATTCTAAACCCTATACTCCCCAACGGTAACCTTTCTTAATAAGAAAGTTACCGTTGGAACAGGATAAGGCTATCATTGCAGCCGTTTTTGCTTCCCAATACCAAAATTATCGCCTAATTAAGTGTAACGACCCGAAATTTGTAAATAAATAAATTGAATAAAAATATGATAAATAAGGATAAATCGTTTAAAGAACGTAGGAATTGGTTTCGTGTCGTTTGGACACCGTATGAGAAAGTTATGGGCGAAACCGGGTCGAGACAAAGATGAAAAAGTGCAGCCCTGCTGCCCTAAGGAGTTCGCGACGCGAACTTTGGATCACGATCGGTAATAGTCTTCAGGGAGTTTGGCATTTGGTCGCGAAATAGTTAGCGACGACTTAGTGATCGCGAATTATGGAAAACGCATAGTTAGTGACGTGAACTATTGTTCGCGTCGTGATCTTTGGTCTGGCAGCTTTAAAATCGGGGTTTCAGCCATTTGTGCTATTTTGAAACCCTAGTTCTTCCTTTTGGCGATTTTGGAGCTCAAGTGCAGATCTTGGTTGATTTCTTCTCAAATCTTTGATAGATTTCACTCCTAGTTGAAGATTAAAGGTATATCTTCACTCTTTGATCTTTGTAGCTTAAGATATACGTATTTGGGTGTATGGGTTTGAAACCCTAGCTCTTTGGGTTATGGGTTATGATGATATAAGTGATGTATACACTTAATAGATGGTATATTATCAAGGGAAACAAGTGTATGATTATGATTTGCAAGAATCTTAAGGGTTGGTTAAACCTAGGGTTTGGTAAATCAACATAATTGGGGGAAATGTGTTAGTAAGTGTTATCTAGAGATAGATGGACACATTAGTAGTAGTATGTGATGTTGATCATGTTGTGGTAAATGTATTAGGCTTCTGGTGAAGTCTTGGAAGTTGATTGGATTGTGAAGCAAGGATTCGGGTTAACCAGCGCGATCTGGAGAGCATTGCTAAGGTGAGTACATGAGACTTTTAAACTGGGTACATAGCAAAGAGTTTTTGAAAATACATATGATATTTTTATGGGTCTTTATTAATAAATGTTTTGATAAAGATGGTGATTGAAAATGATAAGAAAATATGTATAATGTGATACTAGAATAAGTCTAGTATGATTGATGATTTTTGGAAGTAAGAATGATAAACTAAAGTAATTATGGAATCTATATTTATGAACCATAATAATCAAGTTATTGAGTAAAAGAATGTATACGAAGCCTTTATTAATAAATATGTATTAGTAAAGCAGTTGGGAATGATTTTATAGTAATGAGTACCTATTGGTAAGATATACTAATAAAAGTAAAGAACGAATATATATGAAAAAGAATATGATGTGACTAGTAATAATTGTGTATTATAGTCGAGGAAGAGATAAAAGTATTATGATACCGATAAAATAAGAAATGTATCTTTTGTATAAAGTAAATATGGACCTCATAGGGTTCATAGATGTAGAAGTAAATGTGGTTGCTTATGAGCGGGTCCATGGGACCATACAGGTACGTTCACATTGTGTTGAACTAATTATATGTCGTTATTATTGAATGACTAACTTGTTTGATGTTGATGTGATAGCCGAAGGCTTTGACTGTCATAACTGTAAAGTTATGATAAGAGATAGATGGTGGTGATGCGGGAGACTCCCCGGTCACTGAGCGGTGGTATATATGTTTATACACCGAGTGTATATACGTTTATACACTAACCACACGAGTGCTTCTAGTACGCATATGTTTGGTACTAGGTATGTTAGGTTCTAATACATATATGTTTATGTATTAGACATGTTTGTGCTTCTAGTACATATATGTTTATGTACTAGATGTGACTGTGCTTCTAGTACGCATATGTTTGGTACTAGGTATGTTAGGTTCTAATACATATATGTTTATGTATTAGACATGTTGGTGCTTCTGGTACATATATGTTTATGTACTAGATATGATTGGGCTTCTGGTACATATATGTTTATGTACTAGATATGATAGGGCTTCCGGTACATATATGTTTATGTACTAGATATGATTGGGCTTCTGGTACCTATACGTTTAGGTACTAGATATGTTTGCTAGGGAAGCAAGGTAGCTAGAGTCACAATAGGGTGACTAGACGGTGTTTACGTAGTTTATATATATATATATATATATATATATATATATATATATATATATATATATATATATGTTTATATATTTTTGAAATGATCATAATTATAGGGGTCTAAAACCCATGTATCTCACGAGACTATTTTGTCTCACGTACTACGTTTGTTTTGTGGCTATGTACTCAGGTACAGGTTTGAAGTGATAGAAGGTTGCACTAGAAGTGGCCTAGAGATGTTTAGCTCGGGAGCTAATAGGTAGACCCCGTTGCCTATGGTTTTGATATACGTGGTGACACCGTATTTTTGTAAACTCTGATATAGGTTTTAAAGTTTTTGTTAAACTGTATTTTGGACAATATGTCAAATATTGGGAAAATGTATTTTAAATGATTTAAACGATGTTTTAAAAATACGCGTGTTACAACTTGGTATCAGAGCTATAGTTTAAGTGAATTAGGTTGGATGTCCATCCTAGTCTTAGACTGTAGCAATAGGAATGTAAGATTCCTTGTGATCGATAGGTTGACCTTGAGACTTTATGTTAAGTTTAGGGTTGAACCTAGGGGGACCTATAGAAGTTGTTATGCAATGTGCAATGTGAGTCTTTTGAGACTGTAAGGGATTAGTATGATAGGGTCGATCCCTATAAGAAATGCCATAATTTGATCTAACTGTGTTGTTTTCAACTGTTGAGTTGACCGTTTGAATCTTGCTAGTTGGATATGTTGGTATGGCGAAAGAATGAATGTGAAAAGTGGACGAGCTCCACTGAATTGGAAAGAGTTACGAATGAGGGTAGGCGAAATGATTCCAATACCCATAGGAAGGAAGAGTAATCAAATGGTGAATCCCGTAGTGGGAGGTGTCTTCATAAAAAGGTAGCAAGACCTAGTCGGAAGAAATGGAAGGATGTTGTATAGAGTTTTCATAGCATGTAAAACCGTTGAGTAATTCGGAAGTTTTGGGCCGAAGGTCACGGTGTGGTGGATTCGGTAGAATTAGCAAGTGTTAGAAAGTAGCAAATGAAGGAAGAACAATATGGCGACATTGACGTCACCATTATTGAAGGATGAGGTGTTGACACGGTGGAATGTGTTGTATGAAACCTTGTGAAGGAGAGCACGATACAAGAGGTTGTGAAATGAACTCACGAGTGAGTTGGAATGGGGAGTTGACCCGGAAGGGCCACCTCGGAGATCTTAGGTAAAATGAATGATATGATTTTATGACTTAATTGTTTGGTCGTTGCACGAATTGGTGCTTATAGAAATTGGAGATAAGTTGTATGATGTGTAGATTTAATTTCGGGAATAGTCTTCCCGGTTAGTATGTGAATAGAACTCATACATTGGAAATGATTATGGGCCGATGTGTCGCATGTAGCAAAGATATATGGGTTGATGCTACTATGTAGTGTCAAAGGGGGAACCATGAGAATGGTAGATGTTGACAACAAAAGAACGATAGTGTAACGAAGTACTAAGCCTTGGTAAGAATTGTTAGTTGGATGAGAATTATAGAAATAGAAACTATGGAAATGGGACTTTGATATTCGGCAGGAATCCGGATACGCAATGTAATGTTATTATACGTGAACGGTAAAGGAAAGAATGACTAAAGTATAGTGATGCCTTAGAATTTATGAATGGAAACTATGTGGAAAAAAATAAGTGTCGGGAATGACGAATTTTGGTTGTTGAAAACGGTTGAGTAAAAGTTGGCGCATAACCATAGCAAGTTCGTGATGATATTGATAAATTCGATGTCAAGGGTGAAAAGACAATTATTGGTAAAATGCCATAGTAATAAGTGTGACAATGTATGTCATAGCGTAGTGTAAGACTACGATTTGAAAAGGAATATTTCGGAGTCCCACGATGTGTAAAAGTAGAACACCGAGTGTTGGGCTTTTGGTTGCGAGTGTGGACCGGAGTCGATTGTTTGACTCAAGAATGATTGGATTGGTCGGTGATTTTTGACTAATGGAATGTAGTGGTAGCTACTCCGGCGGTGACAAAAGTCTTGGGAATTGTTAAGGAAATGAACCGGTTAAGGACGGCTAATGCGTAAGTGAGACAATAAATAGCGATTAGAGAATGTTATTAGTTACCTGCGGGGTACAATGCATGTGCATTATGTGATGGCCTTGGAAGGCATATGATAATGGAAAGATGATATTATATGAAATGTATTAAGTAGTATGTCCAATGGGAGATATGTGAATAGGAAAGAAAACGATAATGTGATTTTATGGGAGAGGTGCTAGAATGCATGATGAATGATTTGATGATCGAACGAGTGAGAAAGTAGCAAAGCTACGTGATGTGAAAGGATGGATACCAGATGGTATTGGTGTGGCATATACATATGTTTGTATATGTGCACAATAGAGATGTATAGATGGTATTAGTGACGTATACATATGTTTGTATATTTGTACAATAGAGGTGTTTAGATTGAACTGGCGTGATATATGTGTGTGTATATATATAAGTATGTATATGTTTATGTGTTTATATGATGAATGTAGAACCATGTGGTTAATTAGTATTGCCATTATGTTATGGTAAATGAGAATTTGGCTTCAAATGCGGGTTGCATTTAGGTCATGTAAATGTAGGGTATGCCTACGATTTATAGAATAGAAGGAAGGAGAAACTCCTAGTGAGCAAATTACCATGTGGTAACCAAGACATAGTACACCGTATAAGGGTGCGGGACGTATTACGGTAGGCGGCCTAGTACCGATAATGTAAGTTGATCAATGTGATACAAAGATGGTTGAAAGAATACTAAGTGATAGTATGAGTGACCAAGTGAAGGTCAAGAAACGGTAAATGTTATTGTGACCTTATGTTAAGGTGTGACCCTTGGATTAAGAGGGACGATTGTTGAGAAAGTAATGATGGGTAGAACTGAGAGTGATGGGTTGGTAAAGATACGCCGTGTGTACGGAAATTGCTAGTTTGGAAAGGTATGGTTGACTTTATGTAAAAGTCAACGTTAGTCAACCCGTGATGGGTTGAATTGGTCTAAGATGGACGTTGATTCTCATTTTGATTTACTAATGAATATTGATAGCATAATGTGTCGATTATGTGTTTGTGAAAAAGTTGATGAGATGGTTGATTGAATTGTAGTCAGTTTATACGACTTGACTCGTTTGGGTGATTTCAATGTTGAAATTGGGAATCAAGTGTAAGACTGTAGTTGAATCATAAATTAAAAGTAAATTGTAAAGAAAAGGAGGATTTATGAAACCTTTAACGAGAAGGGAAAATGTTAAGGTAAAGTTGACTTTGTGCTTAAGTCAAAGGGTAGACAATGTGGGGATATACCAATGTCGGGATACATCAGCTTGGTCAAGGCTAGAGTTGACATTCGTTTTAATCAATTACTTAATGGTATGATTGTGTCATACCATTGTTATGAGAATGAAAGGATTGGTCGAGAGAATGACGGTGCTATGGTCATATTGTGAAATTTTGACCCGTCTAAATATTGTGGGTTTTAAATTGAGTTCTAACCGTTCGGACTTAACGGAGTTAAGTGAATGTTTGAATGTGTAATGTTGACGGAATAGGAATGAGGAAAGTTTGGTGGTAATGACCACAAGGAAATAAGAGCGTAATGCTCGGGTGAATATAGGTTGGAAATTTTAGTGATTCCGAGGACGGAATCCTTTTAAGGGTGGATAGTTGTAACGACCCGAAATTTGTAAATAAATAAATTGAATAAAAATATGATAAATAAGGATAAATCGTTTAAAGAACGTAGGAATTGGTTTCGTGTCGTTTGGACACCATATGAGAAAGTTATGGGCGAAACCGGGTCGAGACAAAGATGAAAAAGTGCAGCCCTGCTGCCCTAAGGAGTTCGCGACGCGAACTTTGGATCACGATCGGGAACAGTCTTCAGGGAGTTTGGCATTTGGTCGCGAAATAGTTAGCGACGACTTAGCGATCGCGAATTATGGAAAACGCATAGTTAGCAACGCGAACTATTGTTCGCGTCGTGATATTTGGTCTGGCAGCATTAAAATCGGGTTTTCAGCCATTTGTGCTATTTTGAAACCCTAGTTCTTCCTTTTGGCGATTTTGGAGCTCAAGTGCAGATCTTGGTTGATTTCTTCTCAAATCTTTGATAGATTTCACTCTTAGTTGAAGATTAAAGGTATATCTTCACTCTTTGATCTTTGTAGCTTAAGATCTACGTATTTGGGTGTATGGGTTTGAAACCCTAGCTCTTTGGGTTATGGGTTATGATGATATAAGTGATGTATACACTTAATAGATGGTATATTATCAAGGGAAACAAGTGTATGATTATGATTTGCAAGAATCTTAAGGGTTGGTTAAACCTAGGGTTTGGTAAATCAACATAATTGGGGGAAATGTGTTAGTAAGTTTTATCTAGAGATAGATGGACACATTAGTAGTAGTATGTGATGTTGATCATGTTGTGATAAATGTATTAGGCTTCTGGTGAAGTCTTGGAAGTTGATTGGATTGTGAAGCAAGGATTCGGGTTAACCAGCGCGATCTGGAGAGCATTGCTAGGGTGAGTACATGAGACTTTTAAACTGGGTACATAGCAAAGAGTTTTTGAAAATACATATGATATTTTTATGGGTCTTTATTAATAAATGTTTTGATAAAGATGGTGATTGAAAATGATAAGAAAATATGTATAATGTGATACTAGAATAAGTCTAGTATGATTGATGATTTTTGGAAGTAAGAATGATAAACTAAAGTAATTATGGAATCTATATTTATGAACCATAATAATAAAGTTATTGAGTAAAAGAATGTATACGGAGCCTTTATTAATAAATATGTATTAGTAAAGCAGTTGGGAATGATTTTATAGTAATGAGTACCTATTGGTAAGATATACTAATAAAAGTAAAGAACGAATATATATGAAAAAGAATATGATGTGACTAGTAATAATTGTGTATTATAGTCGAGGAAGAGATAAAAGTATTATGATACCGATAAAATAAGAAATGTATCTTATGTATAAAGTAAATATGGACCTCATAGGGTTCATAGATGTAGAAGTAAATGTGGTTGCTTATGAGCGGGTCCATGGGACCATACAGGTACGTTCACATTGTGTTGAACTAATTATATGTCGTTATTATTGAATGACTAACTTGTTTGATGTTGATGTGATAGCCGAAGGCTTTGACTGTCATAACTGTTAGGTTATGATAAGAGATAGATGGTGGTGATGCGGGAGACTCCCCGGTCACTGAGCGGTGGTATATATGTTTATACACCGAGTGTATATATGTTTATACACTAAGCACACGAGTGCTTCTAGTACGCATATGTTTGGTACTAGGTATGTTAGGTTCTAATACATATATGTTTATGTATTAGACATATTTGTGCTTCTAGTACATATATGTTTATGTACTAGATGTGACTGTGCTTCTAGTACGCATATGTTTGGTACTAGGTATGTTAGGTTCTAATACATATATGTTTATGTATTAGAAATGTTGGTGCTTCTGGTACATATATGTTTATGTACTAGATATGATTGGGCTTCTGGTACATATATGTTTATGTACTAGATATGATAGGGCTTCCGGTACATATATGTTTATGTACTAGATATGATTGGGCTTCTGGTACCTATACGTTTAGGTACTAGATATGTTTGCTAGGGAAGCAAGGTAGCTAGAGTCACAATAGGGTGACTAGACGGTGTTTACGTAGTATATATATATATATATATATATATATATATATATATATATATATATATATATATATATATATATATATATATATATATATATATATATATATATATATGTTTATATATTTTTGAAATGATCATAATTATAGGGGTCTAAAACCCATGTATCTCACGAGACTATTTTGTCTCACGTACTACGTTTGTTTTGTGGCTATGTACTCAGGTACAGGTTTAAAGTGATAGAAGGTTGCACTAGAAGTGGCCTAGAGATGTTTAGCTCAGGAGCTAATAGGTAGATCCCGTTGCCTATGGTTTTGATATACGTGGTGACACCGTATTTTTGTAAACTCTGATATAGGTTTTAAAGTTTTTGTTAAACTGTATTTTGGACAATATGTCAAATATTGGGAAAATGTATTTTAAATGATTTAAACGATGTTTTAAAAATACGGGTGTTACATTAAGTATAAATAACCGTTTCTCTCTTTCATTTAAAACTTTCTAATAGTTATTTCATTCTTTCTTCTCCGATTTCTCTCTGTGATTAACGAATTCACTCTCTCTTTGCAAGAAATTCCTTAATTTCAGATCACAGATGGCAAACTACAGATTCGTCGCACCTGATGTTGCATCGGCGACCCAGTTTAGAAAAGATGAGGTGCCCAAATTTGCGAGGAACAACATCACTGCTAATTTCAATATTCCTCAAGCTTGGGCCTGCCCCGAATTCACACATATTGTTACATACATGAAGCATTGTCCTATCACTCGAGCTCTGGCTCTATCTCCTCGAGCCATATATCTAGAGATGCTGTGTGAAATCTGGTACTCTGCAAGACTAGACTCTCTAGATATGATTACTGGATGGGCTATTCGTGACCAAAGAAGGGTCTTTGTCTCAACTGCCATTATACGGGAAACACTGCGACTTCCTGCCCACGCTCAGTATGAGCCTTTTGTTGATCGAACAGTGGCCCGATCAGTATTGCCTTTCATTGGTCGCAGAGGAACCACGAGTATCATTAAACGAAATGAATTTGGTGCAATGTGGGTGTTCTTATTTCTACAATTATTCGGTGTATGACGCACAAGACTGGAGCTTTGGACCAAATCAATGAGTTTGGGATGGAGATGGTACATGCTATGTACTATGGTCGGGACATTGACTATGCAAGACTGATATTCAATGAGCTAGCTACTTTGGTTAGTGCTCAAATCAGAGAATTCAATGTACCCTTTTGCAGGTTTCTATCCCTCATCTTCCGAAGTTCGATGACTGCACACATTTATGATGAATTCAACAGTCCAAATGCTGATCTTCCTCCCCTAAATGAGAAGATTTACTTTTACAGACCAAGGGAAGGAGAACCTGTACTGAGTCACTCCATGTGGGCGATTGTACAGGCACATTTAAATGATGAAGAAGATGATGATGAAGATGATTCTGATACTGAATCAGATGATGGTAATGATGATGATAATGATGATGATGGTGGTGATGGTGGTAATGCAGATCAGGATGTTGAGATGATGGATGCTCAACCAGATCCAGAACAAGAACAACCACACAGTCCACAGCATGAACAGGATCCTGATGCTCCTCATACTGCATCAGATACTAATACTGAGTCAATCGAGGTGCAGCCTCCTGTTCTAAGAAGAAGAAGATGAAGTTTGACTCCATTAATGATGGGGGCCTTATCATTTGAAGAAGACATGCAGCATGCACATGCTCCATCTTTGACTGTCTCTCTTCAAGAGCAGAATGTGATTGCTGCAACTGCGGCCCTTCCAGGTCCTGAACCAGAACCAATTGCTCAACCAATTGAGGAACCTCATGTTCCTCTTGATGTGGAGCTTCAGTTTGAGCAACACACACTGGAAGGTGCTCCGGATAGAAGAGAAGTAGCTCCTGAAGGTGCTGGTGGTTCAAATCAACACACAAATGATCCAGCACCGAGCTCTGCAGATGGTAGAAGGGAATCCGACAAAGTCTCAAATAGAGACTAAGTATTGGCCAGTACCAACTCAATACTGACCAAAGTCTCAATCGAACTTTCAAATATATATCCTCTTATGACCAACATAGTTAGCCCACTGCTACTATGCAACATTCATACACTGAGCACCAAAATGATAACTGTCAGTCTACAGTTGTTTCAACATATAAAGAGACAATGGTGGTTGATGTCACATTGACACCCACTGGTGCTGCTTGAATCATATCCAACTTATTTTTGAGTTGAATCACATGATTTAAGAAGTGATCACGGACCCTTAAGCCACATTAGCCAAATATTTTCCATGGGGTTTTAGCCACATTTCTGTTATCACTCTGATACCGAGTGATAAACATTGAAAATAAAAAGAGGCACATCCCAGGCTTCGATTTCCCAAACCCAAACCTTTTTCAGAAAGTGTGACCAATCCTACACTGAGCTACTTAAACACAATCACAAATCACTTTTTACTGAAAAATTTCTTACACATTCTTTGCACAAGTCCACAATATTTCATCATGAACCAGATGAAATACAGACTTAAACATTCTGTTTAAATGATTATAGAGTTAAACCACAACACAATTCTATTTGAAAAACCTTTCAAAAGTAACCAATTTCCTATTTTTGTTTCTTTAGCACCATCTGTGCAGGGTAATCAGACAGAACAGGCTCCAGAGGAACATGTGAGCTTGCAGACAATCATGCAGCTAAGATGGACACCATGAGTAGTGAGATTGACTCACTAAAACAGTCAGTCACACTACTCCAACAACAACATCAGCCTCCACCAACTCCACAGTCTTAACATGGTGGAAACAATGAAGAATATGAAGGAGGCAATGATACTGAGCCAAGGAAATCACCCTCCAATGTTGATCCTGAGGATGATACTGATGCTGCCACATAGCCTATACCCTCCCCTACACATGATGATCCAGAAGGGGACATAGGTGGTGATACTGAACCTCTTCCTTCCCTATCCAATGATAACACTAAGGGGGAGAAGAGACAAAGAGAAAGTGAGGTTGATCAACCTGAGCCATCTGCTCAGGGGGAGAAAAGAAGAAAATTAAATGAAGATCAATCTCAACAGCAACAACATCAACAACTCACTCATACCGAACCACTTCGGGTCCAGTATGAGAGAAGAAGACAAAGAGGGAGGTCAGTCTTGCAACAACTTGAAGAACCATCTGAGCCATCTGCTCAGGGTGAGACTAACACTGACCAAACTCAGCAAGTTAATACTGAGCCACCTGCTCCTGAAGAGAACAACTTGCAGATTGTGGTATACAGGCCATTCATCTGGCCTATTGCTGATGTTGAAGTCGAAGAACCCAATCCAGTGCCATATCAGAACTTCCTTAACTTTGCACTAGATGTGGCTGATCAAGAAAGCTCTTCATCATCATCCTCCGATGATGAAGAGGCTCAAAAACAACCACACTCTCCTCATGCTGAAGTGGCTTCTAGGGCTCCTAGAAGGCCAATTACTAGAAGAATGACAAGAGTGTTTATGTCCTCTGAGTCAAGTGATGAATCTGATCCAGCTCCTTTAATCACCAGACCTAGGAGATCTGTTCATGATACTGAGGAGGTGAATGCTCAAGAGATTAAGGATGAGATTGAATCTCAAAAGTTCTTCCCTATCAAGGAAGAAGATCCAGATACTGATACTAAGGCTAGTGTTCCATCAACATCTCACAGAATAACAAGAAAAGGAGATGATATTCTTCAACAGTATTGGAACATAGTGGCCCAAAGAACAAGGTATAGGGAGAAAAGAATGGGTATGCTGAGAAACAGAACTTTTCTCAGTGTGAGGGACATACACTGGCTAAACATTGACATCAACAAAATAAATGTCAAAACTGTTGAGAGGTCCATAGTTGCATTCTGCACTGGACCAGTCAGTCCTCCCATGAAGATCTTTCTTCATGATATCAAGAATATGGGGCTCCAAGACTGGGTCAAGATTTCCAGATTGATAAGGGAGCTGCCATCAAGATCCTTTGAAGCCCAAGTGATGGTGGATGAAATATGGGTTGTTTCTACAGTATGCTTTGAGAAAGGCATATTATATCAAGAAGATTACAGGGCACTCAGTGTGATGACTGAGGCTTACAAGAATAATAAACTTGAATGCCTTAACTCATTTAGATTTTTTAACTCATACCATGTACCTCCTAACCTTGTTTTCCATGATAAAAAGAGCACCATATATCCAACCTCTAGATATATGTACACTGACCCAGAGGATATGGAGTGCTTTATTACTGAAGAAGATATGCCAAAAGCACATATCAGTCATCTGGTGGGACTGAAGTGGATGATAACCAAGAAGGAGGATTCTTGGTTCAGAAAGAAGATTGTTGCTGTGCTCAATAATAGGCAGGATGAACTGAAAAGAAGAGAAGAGGTCATCCATATCAAGAAAGAGGTCTTCTATGAGCTTGAATCCATCAACAAACAATGAAGAAGATGAAGACTCTACTGCCTAATTAGTTTTTGTTTAAATTTCACTTTGTAATTGTCTTGTAACCATTAGATAGGGGGAGATTGTTAAGGCAAAAAGCCTTACCCCATTAGAATCTTAAGATAACACGACAACCTAGACTAGCTTAGAATAGTATGTAGAATATATTAGCTAAGTCTCGGTGTGATACTGAGTGGGCAATATTGGCCACTCAGTATCAGTACTCATAATTGGAAATCCAATACTGAGTGGAAGGACTGAATTACAATCTCATATGTAACCGACTAGATCAAATCCCTTGATCTTAGTCATTTTCCTTGTCCGGTCCTTCCGTTACTCCTTCGCCCATCTTGTAAGATCTCTATATCATTATAATTAGAGATCACTTGGTCTTGTTTACACTTTCATTCACATACTTTGTAATTATTCAGTGGTCTTGTTTTTTCGCAACAAGCCACACTTAGTGGAATATTACGTTTGACTATATTCTTGTGTTCAGTACATTATTTGTCTTAAGTAATCTAATTCTATCTAAATACTATACAAACCAGGGTTGTTGTGACCTAACATTGGTCATAGCTAGTGGTCAAAATCATTCATGGGGCACTCGAATGGGTTCACTTATAGGTTATCGGTCATAATTAATGGTTAAAATGGTTAACGGGCTATTTGTATGGGTAATGGACACCAATTAAGGTTTAAAATGGATAATTATAGGTTATTGGTCATAGCTAGTGGTCAAAATCATTCATGGGGCATTCGTATGGGTTCTAGACACCAATTACAGTTTAAAATATGGATACTTATAAGTTATTGGTCATAGCTAGTGGTTATAATGTTTCACATGCCATTTGTATGGGCTATGAACGCTAATTACGGTTTAACAAGGATACTTATAGGCTATTGGTCAAAGCTAGTGGTTATAATGGTTCACGGGCCATTCGTATGGATTATGGACGCTAATTACAGTTTAACAAGGATACTTATAGGTTATTGGTCGTAGCTAGGGTTTATAATTGTTCACGGGCCACTCGTATGGGTTATGGACGCCAATTAAGGTTTAACATGGATACTTAGAGGTTATTGGGCGTAGCTAGTGGTTTTAATGGTTCACGGGCCATTTGTATGGGTTATCGACACCAATTATGCTTTAAAATCGATACTTATAGGCTATTGGTCATAGCTAGTGGTCAAAATCATTCACGGGGCATTCGTATGCGTTCTAGAAACCAATTCATGTTTAAAAAATGGATACTTATAGGTTATTGGTCATAGCTAGTGGTTATAATGGTTCACGTGCCATTCGTATGGACTATGGCCGCTAATTACGGTTTAACAATGATACTTATAGGTCATTACTCGAAGCTAGTGGTTATAATGGTTCAGAGCCATTCGTATGTGTAATGGACACCATTTAATGTTTAAAATGGATACTTATAGGTTATTGGTCATAGCTAGTCATCAAAATCGTTCACGGGGCATTCGTATGGGTTCTAGACACGAATTAGAGTTTAAATAATGGATACTTATAGGTTATTAGTCATAGCTAGTAGTTATAAAGGTTTACGGGCCATTTGTATGAGTTATCAACACCCATTACAATTTAAAAAATGGATACTAATAGGTTATTGGATATAGCTAGTGGTTATAATGGTTCACGGGCCATTCCTATGGGCTATGGACGCTAATTACGGTTTAAAAAGGATACTTATAGGTTATTGGTCGAAGCTAGTTGTTATAATGGTTCACGGGCCAGTCGTATGGGTAATGGACACCAGTTAAGGTTTAAAATGGATACTTATAGGTTATTGGTCATAACTAGTGGTCAAAATCGTCCACGGGGCATTCGTATGGGTTCTAGACACGAGTTAGAGTATAAAAAATGGATACTTATAGGTTATTGGACATAGCTAGTGGTTATAATGCTTCACGGGCCATTTGTATGGGTTATCAACACAAATTACAGTTTAAAAAATGGATACTAATACGTTATTGGTTATAACTAGTGGTTATAATGGTTCACGGGCCATTCTTAAGGGCTATGGACGCCAATTACGGTTTAACATGGATACTTATAGGTTATTGGTCATAGCTAGGGGTCAAAATCATTCACGGGGCATTCGTATGGGTTCTAGACACCAATTACAATTTAAAAAATGGATACTTATAGGTTATCGGTCAAAGCTATTGGTTATAATGGTTCACGGGCTAATCGTAATGGTAATGGACACCAATTAAGGTTTAAAATGGATACTTATAGGTTATTGGTCATAGCTAGTGGTCAAATTTGTTCATGGGGAATTCATATGGGTACTAGACACCAATTACGGTTTAAAATATGGATACTTATACGTTATTGGTCATAGCTAGTGGTTATAATGGTTCACGGGCGTTTCGTATGGGCTATGAACGCTAATTACGGTTTAAGAGGGATACTTATAGGTTACTGGTCATAGCTATTGGTTATAATGGTTCACAGGCCATTCTTATGGGCTATGGACGCTAATTACGGTTTAACAAGGATACTTATAGGTTATTGGTCGTAGCTAGGGTTTATAATGGTTCACGGGCCATTCGTATGGGTAATGGACCCCAATTAAGGTTTAAAATGGATACTTATTGGTTATTGGTCGAAGCTAGTGATTATAATGGTTCACGGGCCATTCGTATGGATAATGGACACCAATTAAGGTTTAAAATGGATACTTATAAGTTATTGGTCACAGCTAGTGGTCAAAATTGTTCATGGGGCATTCGTATGGGTTCTAGACACCAATTACAGTTTAAAAAATGGATACTTATAGGTTATTGGTCATAGCTAGTGGTTATAATGGTTCACGGGCCATTCGTATGGGCTATGAACGCTAATTACGGTTTAAGAAGGATACTTATAGGTTATTGGTCATAGCTAGTGGTTATAATGGTTCACGGGCCATTCGTATGGGTTATGAATGCTAATTACGGTTTAACAAGGATATTTATAGGTTATTGGTTGAAGCTAGTGGTTATAATGCTTCACCGGCCATTCGTAAGTGTAATGGACACCAATTAATGTTTAAAACGGATACTTATAGGTTATTGGTCATAGCTAGTGGTCAAAATCATTCACGGGGCATTCGTATGGGTTCTAGACACCAATTACAGTTTAACAAATGGGTACTAATAGGTTATTTGTCGTAGCTATTGGTTATAATTGTTCACGGGCCATTCGTATGGACTATGGACGCTAATTACGGTTTAACAAGGATACTTATAGGTATTGGTCAAACCTAGTGGTTATAATGGTTCACCGGCCATTCGTATGGGTAATGGACACCAATTAAGGTTTAAAATGGATACTTATAAGTTATTGGTCATAGCTAGTGGTCAAAATCGTTCACTGGCATTCGTATGGGTTCTAGACACCAATTACAGTTTAAAAAAAGGATACTTATAGGTTATTGGTCATAGCTAGTGGTTATAATGGTTCACGGGCAATTTGTAAGGGTTATCAACACCAATTACAGTTTAAAAAATGGATACTTATAGGTTATTGGTTATAGCTAGTGGTTATAATGGTTCACGGGCCATTCGTATGGGTAATGGACACCAATTAAGGTTTAAAATAGATACTAATAAGTTATTGGTTATAGCTAGTGGTCAAAATCATTCACGAGGCATTCGTATGGGTTCTAGACACCAATTACAGTTTAAGAAATAGATACTTATAGGTTATTAGTCATAGCTAGTAGTTATAAAGGTTTACGGGCCATTTGTATGAGTTATCAACACCCATTACAATATAAAAAATGGATACTAATAGGTTATTGGATATAGCTAGTGGTTATAATGGTTCACGGGCCATTCCTATGGGCTATGGATGCTAATTACGGTTTAAAAAGGATACTTATAGGTTATTGGTCGAAGATAGTTGTTATAATGGTTCACGGGCCAGTCGTACGGGTAATGGACACCAATTAAGGTTTAAAATGGATACTTATAGGTTATTGGTCATAGCTAGTGGTCAAAATCGTTCACGGGGCATTCGTATGGCTTCTAGACACGAATTAGAGTTTAAAAAATGGATACTTACAGGTTATTGGTCATAGCTAATGGTTATAATGGTTCACGGGCCATTCGTATGGGCTATGGACGCCAATTAAGGTTTAACATGGATACTTAAAGGTTATTGGGCGTAGTTAGTGGTTATAATGGTTCACGGGCCATTCGTATGGGTTATCGACACCAATTAAGCTTTAAAATCGATACTTATAGGTTATTGGTCATAGCTAGTGGTCAAAATCATTCACGGGGCATTCTTATGAGTTCTAGAAACCAATTTAAGTTTAAAAAATGGATACTTATAGGTTATTAGTCATAGCTAGTGGTTAAAATGGTTCACGTGCCATTCGTATGGACTATGGACGCTAATTACGGTTTAACAATGATACTTATAGGTTATTAGTCAAAGCTAGTGGTTATAATGGTTCAGAGCCATTCGTATGTGTAATGGACATCATTTAATGTTTAAAATGGATACTTATAGGTTATTGGTCATTACTAGTGGTCAAAATCGTCCACGGGGCATTCGTATGGGTTCTAGACACGAGTTAGAGTTTAAAAAATGGATACTTATATGTTATTGGTCATAGCTAGTGGTTATAATGCTTCACGGGCCATTTGTATGGGTTATCAACACAAATTACAGTTTAAAACATGGATACTAATAGGTTATTGGTTATAGCTAGTGGTTATAATGGTTCACGGGCCATTCGTAAGGGCTATGGACGCCAATTACGGTTTAACATGGATACTTATAGGTTATTGGTCATAGCTAGGGGTCAAAATCATTCACGGGGAATTCGTATGGGTTCTAGACACCAATTATAATTTAAAAAATGGATACTTATAGGTTATCGGTCATAGCTATTGGTTATAATGGTTCACGGGCTAATCGTATGGGTAATGGACACCAATTAAGGTTTAAAATGGATACTTATAGGTTATTGGTCATAGCTAGTGGTCAAAATTGTTCATGGGGAATTCATATGGGTACTAGACACCAATTACGGTTTAAAATATGGATACTTATAAGTTATTGGTCATAGCTAGTGGTTATAATGGTTCACGGGCGTTTCGTATGGGCTATGAACGCTAATTACGGTTTAAGAGGGATACTTATAGGTTATTGGTCATAGCTATTGGTTATAATGGTTCACAGGCCATTCTTATGGGCTATGGACGCTAATTACGGTTTAACAAGGATACTTATAGGTTATTGGTCGCAGTTAGGGTTTATAATGGTTAACGGGCCATTCGTATGGGTAATGGACCCCAATTAAGGTTTAAAATGGATACTTATAGGTTATTGGTCGAAGCTAGTGATTATAATGGTTCACGGGCCATTCGTATGGATAATGGACACCAATTAAGGTTTAAAATGGATACTTATAAGTTATTGGTCATAGCTAGTGGTCAAAATTGTTCATGGGGCATTCGTATGGGTTCTAGACACCAATTACAGTTTAAAAAATGGAAATAGGTCATAGCTAGTGGTTATAATGGTTCACGGGCCGTTCGTATGGGCTATGAACGCTAATTACGGTTTAAGAAGGATACTTATAGGTTATTGGTCGAAGCTAGTGGTTATAATGGTTCACGGGCCATTCGTATGGGTTATGAATGCTAATTACGGTTTAACAAGGATATTTATAGGTTATTGGTTGAAGCTAGTGGTTATAATGCTTCACCGGCCATTCGTAAGTGTAATGGACACCAATTACAGTTTAAAATAGATACTTATAGGTTATTAGTCCTAGCTAGTGGTCAAAATCGTTCACGGGGCATTTGTATGGGTTCTAGACACCAATTATAGTTTAACAAATGGGTACTAATAGGTTATTTGTCATAGCTATTGGTTTTAATTGTTCACGGGCCATTCGTATGGACTATGGACGCTAATTACGGTTTAACAAGGATACTTATAGGTATTGGTCAAAACTAGTGGTTATAATGGTTCACGGGCCATTCGTATGGGTAATGGACACCAATTAAGGTTTAAAATGGATACTTATACGTTATTGGTCATAGCTAGTGGTCAAAATCATTCACTGGCATTCGTATGGGTTCTAGACACCAATTACAGTTTAAAAAAAAGGATACTTATAGGTTATTGGTCATAGCTAGTGGTTATAATGGTTCACGGGTAATTTGTAAGGGTTATCAACACCAATTACAGTTTAAAAAATGGATACTTATAGGTTATTGGTTATAGCTAGTGGTTATAATGGTTCACGGGCCATTCGTATGGGTAATGGACACCAATTAAGGTTTAAAATAGATACTTATAAGTTATTGGTTATAGCTAGTGGTCAAAATCATTCACGAGGCATTCGTATGGGTTCTAGACACCAATTACAGTTTAAGAAATAGATGCTTATAGGTTATTAGTCATAGCTAGTAGTTATAAAGGTTTACGGGCCATTTGTATGAGTTATCAACACCCATTACAATATAAAAAATGGATACTAATAGGTTATTGGATATAGCTAGTGGTTATAATGGTTCACGGGCCATTCCTATGGGCTATGGATGCTAATTACGGTTTAAAAAGGATACTTATAGGTTATTGGTCGAAGATAGTTGTTATAATGGTTCACGGGCCAGTCGTACGGGTAATGGACACCAATTAAGGTTTAAAATGGATACTTATAGGTTATTGGTCATAGCTAGTGGTCAAAATCGTTCACGGGGCATTCGTATGGCTTCTAGACACGAATTAGAGTTTAAAAAATGGATACTTACAGGTTATTGGTCATAGCTAATGGTTATAATGGTTCACGGGCCATTCGTATGGGCTATGGACGCCAATTAAGGTTTAACATGGATACTTAAAGGTTATTGGGCGTAGTTAGTGGTTATAATGGTTCACGGGCCATTCGTATGGGTTATCGACACCAATTAAGCTTTAAAATCGATACTTATAGGTTATTGGTCATAGCTAGTGGTCAAAATCATTCACGGGGCATTCTTATGAGTTCTAGAAACCAATTTAAGTTTAAAAAATGGATACTTATAGGTTATTAGTCATAGCTAGTGGTTAAAATGGTTCACGTGCCATTCGTATGGACTATGGACGCTAATTACGGTTTAACAATGATACTTATAGGTTATTAGTCAAAGCTAGTGGTTATAATGGTTCAGAGCCATTCGTATGTGTAATGGACATCATTTAATGTTTAAAATGGATACTTATAGGTTATTGGTCATTACTAGTGGTCAAAATCGTCCACGGGGCATTCGTATGGGTTCTAGACACGAGTTAGAGTTTAAAAAATGGATACTTATATGTTATTGGTCATAGCTAGTGGTTATAATGCTTCACGGGCCATTTGTATGGGTTATCAACACAAATTACAATTTAAAACATGGATACTATTAGGTTATTGGTTATAGCTAGTGGTTATAATGGTTCACGGGCCATTCGTAAGGGCTATGGACGCCAATTACGGTTTAACATGGATACTTATAGGTTATTGGTCATAGCTAGGGGTCAAAATCATTCACGGGGAATTCATATGGGTTCTAGACACCAATTATAATTTAAAAAATGGATACTTATAGGTTATCGGTCATAGCTATTGGTTATAATGGTTCACGGGCTAATCGTATGGGTAATGGACACCAATTAAGGTTTAAAATGGATACTTATAGGTTATTGGTCATAGCTAGTGGTCAAAATTGTTCATGGGGAATTCATATGGGTACTAGACACCAATTACGGTTTAAAATATGGATACTTATAAGTTATTGGTCATAGCTAGTGGTTATAATGGTTCACGGGCGTTTCGTATGGGCTATGAACGCTAATTACGGTTTAAGAGGGATACTTATAGGTTATTGGTCATAGCTATTGGTTATAATGGTTCACAGGCCATTCTTATGGGCTATGGACGCTAATTACGGTTTAACAAGGATACTTATAGGTTATTGGTCGTAGTTAGGGTTTATAATGGTTAACGGGCCATTCGTATGGGTAATGGACCCCAATTAAGGTTTAAAATGGATACTTATAGGTTATTGGTCGAAGCTAGTGATTATAATGGTTCACGGGCCATTCGTATGGATAATGGACACCAATTAAGGTTTAAAATGGATACTTATAAGTTATTGGTCACAGCTAGTGGTCAAAATTGTTCATGGGGCATTCGTATGGGTTCTAGACACCAATTACAGTTTAAAAAATGGAAATAGGTCATAGCTAGTGGTTATAATGGTTCACGGGCCGTTCGTATGGGCTATGAACGCTAATTACGGTTTAAGAAGGATACTTATAGGTTATTGGTCGAAGCTAGTGGTTATAATGGTTCACGGGCCATTCGTATGGGTTATGAATGCTAATTACGGTTTAACAAGGATATTTATAGGTTATTGGTTGAAGCTAGTGGTTATAATGCTTCACCGGCCATTCGTAAGTGTAATGGACACCAATTACATTTTAAAATAGATACTTATAGGTTATTAGTCATAGCTAGTGGTCAAAATCGTTCACGGGGCATTTGTATGGGTTCTAGACACCAATTATAGTTTAACAAATGGGTACTAATAGGTTATTTGTCATAGCTATTGGTTATAATTGTTCACGGGCCATTCGTATGGACTATGGACGCTAATTACGGTTTAACAAGGATACTTATAGGTATTGGTCAAAACTAGTGGTTATAATGGTTCACGGGCCATTCGTATGGGTAATGGACACCAATTAAGGTTTAAAATGGATACTTATACGTTATTGGTCATAGCTAGTCGTCAAAATCATTCACTGGCATTCGTATGGGTTCTAGACACCAATTACAGTTTAAAAAAAGGATACTTATAGGTTATTGGTCATAGCTAGTGGTTATAATGGTTCACGGGCAATTTGTAAGGGTTATCAACACCAATTACAGTTTAAAAAATGGATACTTATAGGTTATTGGTTATAGCTAGTGGTTATAATGGTTCACGGGCCATTCGTATGGGTAATGGACACCAATTAAGGTTTAAAATAGATACTTATAAGTTATTGGTTATAGCTAGTGGTCAAAATCATTCACGAGGCATTCGTATGGGTTCTAGACACCAATTACAGTTTAAGAAATAGATGCTTATAGGTTATTAGTCATAGCTAGTAGTTATAAAGGTTTACGGGCCATTTGTATGAGTTATCAACACCCATTACAATATAAAAAATGGATACTAATAGGTTATTGGATATAGCTAGTGGTTATAATGGTTCACGGGCCATTCCTATGGGCTATGGATGCTAATTACGGTTTAAAAAGGATACTTATAGGTTATTGGTCGAAGATAGTTGTTATAATGGTTCACGGGCCAGTCGTATGGGTAATGGACACCAATTAAGGTTTAAAATGGATACTTATAGGTTATTGATCATAGCTAGTGGTCAAAATCGTTCACGGGGCATTCGTAAGGCTTCTAGACACGAATTAGAGTTTAAAAAATGGATACTTATAGGTTATTGGTCATAGCTAGTGGTTATAAGGGTTCACGGGCCATTCGTATGGGCTATGGACGCCAATTAAGGTTTAACATGGATACTTAAAGGTTATTGGGCGTAGCTAGTGGTTATAATGGTTCACGGGCCATTCGTATGGGTTATCGACACCAATTAAGCTTTAAAATCGACACTTATAGGTTATTGGTCATAGCTAGTGGTCAAAATCATTCACGGGGCATTCGTATGAGTTCTAGAAACCAATTTAAGTTTAAAAAATGGATACTTATAGGTTATTAGTCATAGCTAGTGGTTATAATGGTTCACGTGCCATTCGTATGGACTATGGACGCTAATTACGGTTTAACAATGATACTTATAGGTTATTAGTCAAAGCTAGTGGTTATAATGGTTCAGAGCCATTCGTATGTGTAATGGACACCATTTAATGTTTAAAATGGATACTTATAGGTTATTGGTCCTAGCTAGTCGTCAAAATCGTTCACGGGGCATTCGTATGGGTTCTAGACACGAATTAGAGTTTAAAAATGGATACTTATAGGTTATTGATCATAGCTAGTGGTTATAATGGTTTACGGGCCATTTGTATGGGTTATCAACACCAATTAAAGTTTAAAAAATGGATACTTATAGGTTATTGGTCGTAGCTAGTGGTTATAATGGTTCACGGGCCATTTGTATGGGTAATGGACACCAATTAAGGTTTAAAATAGATACTTATAGGTTATTGGTTATAGCTAGTGGTCAAAATCATTCACGTGGCATTCGTATAGGTTCTAGACACCAATTACAGTTTAAGAAATGGATACTTATAGGTTATTAGTCATAGCTAGTAGTTATAAAGGTTTACGGCCATTTGTATGAGTTATCAACACCGATTACAATTTAAAAAATGGGTACTAATAGGTTATTGGATATAGCTAGTGGTTATAATGGTTCACGGGCCATTCCTATGGGCTATGGACGCTAATTACGGTTTAAAAAGGATACTTATAAGTTATTGGTCGAAGCTAGTTGTTATAATGGTTCACGGGCCAGTCGTATGGGTAATGGACACCAATTAAGGTTTAAAATGGATACTTATAGGTTATTGGTCATAGCTAGTGGTCAAAATCATTCACGGGGCATTCGTATGGGTTCTAGACACGAATTAGTGTTTAAAAAATGGATACTTATAGGTTATTGATCATAGCTAGTGGTTATAATGGTTCACGGGCCGTTTGTATGGGTTATCAACACCAATTACAGTTTAAAAAATGGATACTTATAGGTTATTGGTCGTAGCTAGTGGTTATAATGGTTCACGGGCCATTTGTATGGGTAATGGACACTAATTAAGGTTTAAAATATATACTTATAGGTTATTGGTTATAGCTAGTGGTCAAAATCATTCACGAGGCATTCGTATGGGTTCTAGACACCAATTACAGTTTAAGAAATGGATACTTATAGGTTATTATTCATAGCTAGTAGTTATAAAGGTTTACGGGCCATTTGTATGAGTTATCAACACCCATTACAATTTAAAAAATGGATACTAATAGGTTATTGGATATAGCTAGTGGTTATAATGGTTCACGGGCCATTCCTATGGGCTATGGACGCTAATTACAATTTAAAAAGGATACTTATAGTTTATTGGTCGAAGCTAATTGTTATAATGGTTCACGGGCCAGTCGTATGGGTAATGGACACCAATTAAGGTTTAAAATGGATACTTATAGGTTATTGGTCATAGCTAGTGGTCAAAATCGTTCACGGGGCATTCGTATGGGTTCTAGACACGAATTAGAGATTAAAAAATGGATACTTATAGGTTATTGGTCATAGCTAGTGGTTATAATGGTTCACGGGCCATTTGTATGGGTTATCAACACCAATTAAAGTTTAAAAAATGGATACTTATAGGTTATTGGTCGTAGCTAGTGGTTATAATGGTTTACGGGCCATTTGTATGGGTAATGGACACCAATTAAGGTTTAAAATAGATACTTATAGGTTATTGGTTATAGCTAGTGGTCAAAATCATTCACGTGGCATTCGTATAGGTTCTAGACACCAATTACAGTTTAAGAAATGGATACTTATAGGTTATTAGTCATAGCTAGTAGTTATAAAGGTTTACGGCCATTTGTATGAGTTATCAACACCGATTACAATTTAAAAAATGGGTACTAATAGGTTATTGGATATAGCTAGTGGTTATAATGGTTCACGGGCCATTCCTATGGGCTATGGACGCTAATTACGGTTTAAAAAGGATACTTATAAGTTATTGGTCGAAGCTAGTTGTTATAATGGTTCACGGGCCAGTCGTATGGGTAATGGACACCAATTAAGGTTTAAAATGGATACTTATAGGTTATTGGTCATAGCTAGTGGTCAAAATCATTCACGGGGCATTCGTATGGGTTCTAGACACGAATTAGTGTTTAAAAAATGGATACTTATAGGTTATTGATCATAGCTAGTGGTTATAATGGTTCACGGGCCGTTTGTATGGGTTATCAACACCAATTACAGTTTAAAAAATGGATACTTATAGGTTATTGGTCGTAGCTAGTGGTTATAATGGTTCACGGGCCATTTGTATGGGTAATGGACACTAATTAAGGTTTAAAATATATACTTATAGGTTATTGGTTATAGCTAGTGGTCAAAATCATTCACGAGGCATTCGTATGGGTTCTAGACACCAATTACAGTTTAAGAAATGGATACTTATAGGTTATTATTCATAGCTAGTAGTTATAAAGGTTTACGGGCCATTTGTATGAGTTATCAACACCCATTACAATTTAAAAAATGGATACTAATAGGTTATTGGATATAGCTAGTGGTTATAATGGTTCACGGGCCATTCCTATGGGCTATGGACGCTAATTACAATTTAAAAAGGATACTTATAGTTTATTGGTCGAAGCTAATTGTTATAATGGTTCACGGGCCAGTCGTATGGGTAATGGACACCAATTAAGGTTTAAAATGGATACTTATAGGTTATTGGTCATAGCTAGTGGTCAAAATCGTTCACGGGGCATTCGTATGGGTTCTAGACACGAATTAGAGATTAAAAAATGGATACTTATAGGTTATTGGTCATAGCTAGTGGTTATAATGGTTCACGGGCCATTTGTATGGGTTATCAACACCAATTAAAGTTTAAAAAATGGATACTTATAGGTTATTGGTCGTAGCTAGTGGTTATAATGGTTCACGGGCCATTTGTATGGGTAATGGACACCAATTAAGGTTTAAAATAGATACTTATAGGTTATTGGTTATAGCTAGTGGTCAAAATCATTCACGTGGCATTCGTATAGGTTCTAGACACCAATTACAGTTTAAGAAATGGATACTTATAGGTTATTAGTCATAGCTAGTAGTTATAAAGGTTTACGGCCATTTGTATGAGTTATCAACACCGATTACAATTTAAAAAATGGGTACTAATAGGTTATTGGATATAGCTAGTGGTTATAATGGTTCACGGGCCATTCCTATGGGCTATGGACGCTAATTACGGTTTAAAAAGGATACTTATAAGTTATTGGTCGAAGCTAGTTGTTATAATGGTTCACGGGCCAGTCGTATGGGTAATGGACACCAATTAAGGTTTAAAATGGATACTTATAGGTTATTGGTCATAGCTAGTGGTCAAAATCATTCACGGGGCATTCGTATGGGTTCTAGACACGAATTAGTGTTTAAAAAATGGATACTTATAGGTTATTGATCATAGCTAGTGGTTATAATGGTTCACGGGCCGTTTGTATGGGTTATCAACACCAATTACAGTTTAAAAAATGGATACTTATAGGTTATTGGTCGTAGCTAGTGGTTATAATGGTTCACGGGCCATTTGTATGGGTAATGGACACTAATTAAGGTTTAAAATATATACTTATAGGTTATTGGTTATAGCTAGTGGTCAAAATCATTCACGAGGCATTCGTATGGGTTCTAGACACCAATTACAGTTTAAGAAATGGATACTTATAGGTTATTATTCATAGCTAGTAGTTATAAAGGTTTACGGGCCATTTGTATGAGTTATCAACACCCATTACAATTTAAAAAATGGATACTAATAGGTTATTGGATATAGCTAGTGGTTATAATGGTTCACGGGCCATTCCTATGGGCTATGGACGCTAATTACAATTTAAAAAGGATACTTATAGTTTATTGGTCGAAGCTAATTGTTATAATGGTTCACGGGCCAGTCGTATGGGTAATGGACACCAATTAAGGTTTAAAATGGATACTTATAGGTTATTGGTCATAGCTAGTGGTCAAAATCGTTCACGGGGCATTCGTATGGGTTCTAGACACGAATTAGAGATTAAAAAATGGATACTTATAGGTTATTGGTCATAGCTAGTGGTTATAATGGTTCACGGGCCATTTGTATGGGTTATCAACACCAATTACAGTTTAAAAAATGGATACTTATAGGTTATTGGTTATAGCTAGTGGTTATAATGGTTCACAGGCCATTCGTAAGGGCTATGGACGCCAATTACGGTTTAACAAGGATACTTATTGGTTATTGGTCATAGCTAGTGGTCAAAATCATTCACGGGGCGTTCGTATGGGATTTAGACACCAATTACAATTTAAAAAATGGATACTTATAGGTTATCGGTCATAGCTAGTGGTTATAATGGTTCACGGGTTAATTGAATGGGTAATAGACACCAATTAAGGTTTAAAATGGATACTTATATGTTATTGGTCATAGCTAGTGGTCAAAATTGTTCATGGGGAATTCGTGTGGGTTCTAGACACCAATTATAGTTTAAAATATGGATACTTATAAGTTATTGGTCATAGCTAGTGGTTATAATGGTTCACGGGCGTTTCGTATGGGCTATGAACGCTAATTACGGTTTAAGAAGGATACTTATAGGTTATTGGTCATAGCTATTGGTTATAATGGTTCACGGGCCATTCGTATGGGCTATGGACGCTAATTACGGTTTAACAAGGATACTTATAGGTTATTGGTCGTAGCTAGTGGTTATAATGGTTCACGGGCCATTCGTATGGGCTATGGACGCAAATTAAGGCTTAACATGGATACTTATAAGTTATTGGTCGAAACGAGTGGTTATAATGGTTCACGGGCCATTCGTATGGGCTATGAATGCTAATTACGGTTTAAGAAGGATACTTATAGGTTATTGGTCAAAGCTAGTGGATATAATGGTTCACGGGTCATTCGTATGGGTTATGAATGCTAATTACGGTTTAACAAGGATATTTATAGGTTATTGGTTGAAGCTAGTGGTTATAATGCTTCACCGGCCATTCGTATGTGTAATGGACACCAATTAATGTTTAAAATGGATACTTATAGGTTATTGGTCAAAATCATTCACGGGGCATGCGTATGGGTTCTAGACACCAATTACAGTTTAAAAAATGGGTACTTATAGGTTACTGGTAATAGCTATTGGTTATAATTGTTCACGGGCCATTCGTATGGACTATGGACGCTATTTACGGTTTAACAAGGATACTTATAGGTATTGGAAAAAACTAGTGGTTATAATGGTTCACGGGCCATTTGTATGGGTTATCAACACCAATTACAGTTTAAAAAATGGATACTTATAGGTTATTCATCGTAGTTAGTGGTTATAATGGTTCACGGGCGTTTAGTATGGGCTATGAACGCTAATTACGGTTTAAGAAGGATACTTATAGGTTATTGGTCATAGCTATTGGTTAAAATGGTCCACGGGCCATGCGTATGGGCTATGGACGCTAATTACGGTTTAACAAGGATACTTATAGGTTATTGGTCGTAGCTAGGGTTTATAATGGTTCACGGGCCATTCGTATGGGTAATGGACCCCGATTAAGGTTTAAAATGGATACTTATAGGTTATTGGTCGAAGCTAGTGATTATAATGGTTCACGGGCCATTCCTATGGGGCATTCTGAGAGGTTCTAGACACCAATTACAGTTTAAAAAATGGATACTTATAGGTTATTGGTCATAGCTAGTGGTTATAATGGTTCATGGGCCGTTTGTATGGGTTATCAACACCAATTACAGTTTAAAAAATGGATACTTATAGGTTATTGGTCGTAGCTAGTGGTTATAATGGTTCACGGGCCATTTGTATGGGTAATGGACACTAATTAAGATTTAAAATAGATATTTATATGTTATTGGTTATAGCTAGTGGTCAAAATCATTCACGAGGCATTCGTATGGGTTCTAGACACCAATTACAGTTTAAGAAATGGATACTTATAGGTTATTAGTCATAGCTAGTAGTTATAAAGGTTTACGGGGCATTTGTATGAGTTATCAACACCCATTACAATTTAAAAAATGGATACTAATAGGTTATTGGATATAGCTAGTGGTTATAATGGTTCACGGGCCATTCCTATGGGCTATGGACGCTAATTACGGTTTAAAAAGGATACTTATAGGTTATTGGTCGAAGCTAATTGTTATAATGGTTCACGGGCCAGTCGTATGTGTGATGGACACCAATTAAGGTTTAAAATGGATACTTATAGGTTATTGGTCATAGCTAGTGGTCAAAATCGTTCACGGGGCATTCGTATGGGTTCTAGACACGAATTAGAGTTTAAAAATGGATACTTATAGGTTATTGGTCATAGCTAGTGGTTATAATGGTTCACGGGCCATTCGTAAGGGCTATGGACGCCAATTACGGTTTAACAAGGATACTTATTGGTTATTGGTCATAGCTAGTGGTCAAAATCATTCACGGGGCATTCGTATGGGTTCTAGACACCAATTACAATTTAAAAAATGGATACTTATAGGTTATCGGTCATAGCTAGTGGTTATAATGGTTCACGGGTTAATCGTATGGGTAATGGACACCAATTAAGGTTTAAAATGGATACTTATATGTTATTGGTCATAGCTAGTGGTCAAAATTGTTCATGGGGAATTCGTGTGGGTTCTAGACACCAATTACAATTTAAAATATGGATATTTATAAGTTATTGGTCATAGCTAGTGGTTAAATGGTTCATGGGCGTTTCGTATGGGCTATGAACGCTAATTACGGTTTAAGAAGGATACTTATAGGTTATTGGTCATAGCTATTGGTTATAATGGTTCACGGGCCATTTGTATGGGCTATGGACGCTAATTATGGTTTAACAAGGATACTTATAGGTTATTGGTCGTAGCTAGGCTTTATAATGGTTCACGGGCCATTCGTATGGGTAATGGACCCCAACTAAGGTTTAAAATGGATACTTATAGGTTATTGGTCGAAGCTAGTGATTATAATGGTTCACGGGCCATTCGTATGGGTAATGGACACCAATTAAGGTTTAAAATGGATACTTATAAGTTATTGGTCATAGCAAGTGGTCAAAATTGTTCATGGGGCATTCGTATGGGTTCTAGACATGAATTACAGTTTAAAAAATGGGTACTTATAGGTTACTGGTAATAGCTATTGGTTATAATTGTTCACGGGCCATTCGTATGGACTATGGATGCTAATTACGGTTTAACAAGGATACTTATAGGTATTGGAAAAAACTAGTGGTTATAATGGTTCACGGGCCATTTGTATGGGTTATCAACACCAATTACAGTTTAAAAAATGGATACTTATAGGTTATTCGTCGTAGCTAGTGGTTATAATGGTTCACGGGCGTTTAGTATGGGCTATGAACGCTAATTACGGTTTAAGAAGGATACTTATAGGTTATTGGTCATAGCTATTGGTTAAAATGGTTCACGGGCCATTCGTATGGGCTATGGACGCTAATTACGGTTTAACAAGGATACTTATAGGTTATTGGTCGTAGCTAGGGTTTATAATGGTTCACGGGCCATTCGTATGGGTAATGGACCCCGATTAAGGTTTAAAATTGATACTTATAGGTTATTGGTCGAAGCTAGTGATTATAATGGTTCACGGGCCATTCCTATGGGTAATGGACACCAATTAAGGTTTAAAATGGATACTTATAAGTGATTAGTCATAGCTAGTGGTCAAAATTGTTCATGGGGCATTCTGATGGGTTCTAGACACCAATTACAGTTTAAAAAATGGATACTTATAGGTTATTGGTCATAGCTAGTGGTTATAATGGTTCACGGGCCGTTTGTATGGGTTATCAACACCAATTACAGTTTAAAAAATGGATACTTATAGGTTATTGGTCGTAGCTAGTGGTTATAATGGTTCACGGGCCATTTGTATGGGTAATGGACACTAATTAAGATTTAAAATAGATATTTATATGTTATTGGTTATAGCTAGTGGTCAAAATCATTCACGAGGCATTCGTATGGGTTCTAGACACCAATTACAGTTTAAGAAATGGATACTTATAGGTTATTAGTCATAGCTAGTAGTTATAAAGGTTTACGGGCCATTTGTATGAGTTATCAACACCCATTACAATTTAAAAAATGGTTACTAATAGGTTATTGCATATAGCTAGTGGTTATAATGGTTCACGGGCCATTCCTATGGGCTATGGACGCTAATTACAGTTTAAAAGGGATACTTATAGGTTATTGGTCGAAGCTAGTTGTTATAATGGTTCACGGGCCAGTCGTATGGGTAATTGACACCAATTAAGGTTTAAAATGGATACTTATAGGTTATTAGTCTTAGCTAGTGGTCAAAATCGTTCACGGGGCATTCGTATGGGTTCTAGACACGAATTAGGGTTTAAAAAATGGATACTTATAGGTTATTGGTCATAGCTCGTGGTTATAATGGTTCACGGGCCATTTGTATGGGTTATCAACACCAATTACAGTTTAAAAAATGGATACTTATAGGTTATTGGTTATAGCTAGTGGTTATAAAGTTCACGAGCCATTCGTAAGGGCTATGGACGCCAATTACGGTTTAACATGGATACTTATAGGTTATTGGTCATAGCTGGTGGTCAAAATCATTCACGGGGCATTTGTATGGGTTCTAGACACCAATTACAATTTAATAAATGGATACTTATAGGTTATCGGTCATAGCTAGTGGTTATAATGGTTCACGGGCTAATCGTATGGGTAATGGACACCAATTAAGGTTTAAAATGGATACTTATAGGTTATTGGTTATAGCTAGTGGTCAAAATTGTTCATGGGGAATTCGTATGGGTTCCAGACACCAATTACAGTTTAAAATATGGATACTTATAAGTTATTGGTCATAGCTAGTGGTTATAATGGTTCACGGGCGTTTCGTATGGGCTATGAACGCTAATTACGGTGTAAGAAGGATACTTATAGGTTATTGGTCATAGCTATTGGTTATAATGGTTCACGGGCCATTCGTATGGGCTATGGATGCTAATTATGGTTTAACAAGGATACTTATAGGTTATTGGTCGTAGCTAGGGTTTATAATGGTTCACGGGCCATTCATATGGGTAATGGACCCCAATTAAGGTTTAAAATGGATACTTATAAGTTATTGGTCGAAGCTAGTGATTATAATGGTTCACGGGCCATTCGTATGGGTAATGGACACCAATTAAGGTTTAAAATGGATACTTATAAGTTATTGGTCATAGCTAGTGGTCAAAATTGTTCATGTGGCATTCGTATGGGCTCTAGACACCAATTACAGTTTAAAAAATGGATACTTATAGGTTATTGGTCATAGCTAGTGGTTATAATGGTTCACGGGCCATTCGTATGGGCTATGGACGCCAATTAAGGTTTAACATGGATACTTATAAGTTATTGGTCGAAACGAGTGGTTATAAAGGTTCACGGGCCATTCGTATGGGCTATGAACGTTAATTACGGTTTAAGAAGGATACTTATAGGTTATTGGTCGAAGCTAGTGGTTATAATGGTTCACGGGCCATTCGTATGGGTTATGAATGCTAATTACGGTTTAACAAGGATATTTATAGGTTATTGGTTGAATCTAGTGGTTATAATGCTTCACCGGCCATTCGTATGTGTAATGGACACCAATTAATGTTTAAAATGGATACTTATAGGTTATTGGTCATAGCTAGTGGTCAAAATCGTTCACGGGGCATGCGTATGGGTTCTAGACACCAATTACAGTTTAAAAAATGGGTACTTATAGGTTACTGGTCATAGCTATTGGTTATAATTGTTCACGGGCCATTCGTATGGACTATGGACGCTAATTACGGTTCAACAAGGATACTTATATGTATTGGTCAAAACTAGTGGTTATAATGGTTCACGGGCCATTCGTATGGGCTATGGACGCTAATTACGGTTTAAAAAGGATACTTATAGGTTATTGGTCGTAGCTAGTGGTTATAATGGTTCACGGGCCATTTGTATGGGTAATGGACACCAATTAAGGTTTAAAATAGATACTTATATGTTATTGGTTATAGCTAGTGGTCAAAATCATTCACGAGGCATTCGTATGGGTTCTAGACACCAATTACAGTTTAAAAATGGATACTTATAGGTTATTAGTCATAGCTAGTAGTTATAAAGGTTTACGTGCCATTTGTATGAGTTATCAACACCCATTACAATTTAAAAAATGGATACTAATAGGTTATTGGATATAGCTAGTGGTTATAATGGTTCACGGGTCATTCCTATAGGCTATGGACGTTAATTACGGTTTAAAAAGGATACTTATAGGTTATTGGTCGAAGCTAGTTGTTATAATGGTTCACGGGCCATTCGTATGGGTTATGAATGCTAATTACGGTTTAACAAGGATATTTATAGGTTATTGGTTGAATCTAGTGGTTATAATGCTTCACCGGCCATTCGTATGTGTAATGGACACCAATTAATGTTTAAAATGAATACTTATAGGTTATTGGTCATAGCTAGTGGTCAAAATCGTTCACGGGGCATGCGTATGGGTTCTAGACACCAATTACAGTTTAAAAAATGGGTACTTATAGGTTACTGGTCATAGCTATTGGTTATAATTCTTCACGGGCCATTCGTATGGACTATGGACGCTAATTACGGTTTAAAAGGGATACTTATAGGTTATTGGTCGAAGCTAGTTGTTATAATGGTTCACGGGCCAGTCGTATGGGTAATTGACACCAATTAAGGTTTAAAATGGATACTTATAGGTTATTAATCTTAGCTAGTGGTCCAAATCGTTCACGGGGCATTCGTATGGGTTCTAGACACGAATTAGGGTTTAAAAAACGGATACTTATAGGTTATTGGTCATAGCTCGTGGTTATAATGGTTCACGGGCCATTTGTATGGGTTATCAACACCAATTACAGTTTAAAAAATGGATACTTATAGGTTATTGGTTATAGCTAGTGGTTATAATGGTTCACGAGCCATTCGTAAGGGCTATGGACGCCAATTACGGTTTAACATGGATACTTATAGGTTATTGGTCATAGCTAGTGGTCAAAATCATTCACGGGGCATTCGTATGGGTTCTAGACACCAATTACAATTTAATAAATGGATACTTATAGGTTATCGGTCATAGCTAGTGGTTATAATGGTTCACGGGCTAATCGTATGGGTAATGGACACCAATTAAGGTTTAAAATGGATACTTATAGGTTATTGGTTATAGCTAGTGGTCAAAATTGTTCTTGGGGAATTCGTATGGGTTCCGGACACCAATTACAGTTTAAAATATGGATACTTATAAGTTATTGGTCATAGCTAGTGGTTATAATGGTTCACGGGCGTTTCGTATAGGCTATGAACGCTAATTACGGTGTAAGAAGGATACTTATAGGTTATTGGTCATAGCTATTGGTTATAATGGTTCATGGGCCATTCGTATGGGCTATGGACGCTAATTACGGTTTAACAAGGATACTTATAGGTTATTGGTCGTAGCTAGGGTTTATAATGGTTCACGGGCCATTCATATGGGTAATGGACCCCAATTAAGGTTTAAAATGGATACTTATAAGTTATTGGTCGAAGCTAGTGATTATAATGGTTCACGGGCCATTCGTATGGGTAATGGACACCAATTAAGGTTTAAAATGGATACTTATAAGTTATTGGTCATAGCTAGTGGTCAAAATTGTTCATGGGGCATTCGTATGGGTTCTAGACACCAATTACAGTTTAAAATATGGATACTTATAGGTTATTGGTCATAGCTAGTGGTTATAATGGTTCACGGGCCATTCGTATGGGCTATGGACGCCAATTAAGGTTTAACATGGATACTTATAAGTTATTGGTCGAAACGAGTGGTTATAAAGGTTCACGGGCCATTCGTATGGGCTATGAACGCTAATTACGGTTTAAGAAGGATACTTATAGGTTATTGGTCGAAGCTAGTGGTTATAATGGTGCACGGGCCATTCGTATGGGTTATGAATGCTAATTACGGTTTAACAAGGATATTTATAGGTTATTGGTTGAATCTAGTGGTTATAATGCTTCACGGGCCATTCGTATGTGTAATGGACACCAATTAATGTTTAAAATGGCTACTTATAGGTTATTGGTCATAGCTAGTGGTCAAAAGCGTTCACGGGGCATGCGTATGGGTTCTAGACACCAATTACAGTTTAAAAAATGGGTACTTATAGGTTACTGGTCATAGCTATTGGTTATAATATTTCACGGGCCATTCGTATGGACTATGGACGCTAATTACGGTTCAACAAGGATACTTATATGTATTGGTCAAAACTAGTGGTTATAATGGTTCACGGGCCATTCGTATGGGCTATGGATGCTAATTACGGTTTAAAAAGAATACTTATAGGTTATTGGTCGTAGCTAGTGGGTTATAATGGTTCACGGGCCATTTGTATGGGTAATGGACACCAATTAAGGTTTAAAATAGATACTTATATGTTATTGGTTATAGATAGTGGTCAAAATCATTCACGAGGCATTCGTATGGGTTCTAGACACCAATTACAGTTTAAAAATGGATACTTATAGGTTATTATTCATAGCTAGTAGTTATAAAGGTTTACGTGCCATTTGTATGATTTATCAACACCCATTACAATTTAAAAAATGGATACTAATAGGTTATTGGATATAGCTAGTGGTTATAATGGTTCACGGGTCATTCCTATAGGCTATGGACGCTAATTACGGTTTAAAAAGGATACTTATAGGTTATCGGTCGAAGCTAGTTGTTATAATGGTTCACGGGCCAGTCGTATGGGTAATTGACACCAATTAAGGTTTAAAATGGATACTTATAGGTTATTAGTCATAGCTGGTGGTCAAAATCGTTCACGGGGCATTCGTATGGGTTCTAGACACGAATTAGGGTTTAAAAAATGAATACTTATATGTTATTGGTCATAGCTCATGGTTATAATGGTTCAAGGGTCATTTGTATGGGTTATCAACACCAATTACAGTTTAAAAAATGGATACTTATAGGTTATTGGTTATAGCTAGTGGTTATAATGGTTCACGGGCCATTCATAAGGGCTATGGATGCCAATTACGGTTTAACATGGATAATTATAGGTTATTGTCATAGCTAGTGGTCAAAATCATTCACGCGGCTTTCGTATGGGTTCTAGACACCAATTACAATTTAATAAATGGATACTTATAGGTTATCGGTCATAGCTAGTGGTTATAACGGTTCACGGGCTAATCATATGGGTAATGGACACCAATTAAGGTTTAAAATGGACACTTATTGGTTATTGGTTATAGCTAGTGGTCAAAATTGTTCATGGGGAATTCGTATGGGTTCTAGACACCAATTACAGTTTAAAATATGGATACTTATAAGTTATTGGTCATAGCTAGTGGTTATAATGGTTCACGGGCGTTTCGTATAGGCTATGAACGCTAATTACGGTGTAAGAAGGATACTTATAGGTTATTGGTCATAGCTATTGGTTATAATGGTTCATGGGCCATTCGTATGGGCTATGGACGCTAATTACGGTTTAACAAGGATACTTATAGGTTATTGGTCGTAGCTAGGGTTTATAATGGTTCACGGGCCATTCATATGGGTAATGGACCCCAATTAAGGTTTAAAATGGATACTTATAAGTTATTGGTCGAAGCTAGTGATTATAATGGTTCACGGGCCATTCGTATGGGTAATGGACACCAATTAAGGTTTAAAATGGATACTTATAAGTTATTGGTCATAGCTAGTGGTCAAAATTGTTCATGGGGCATTCGTATGGGTTCTAGACACCAATTACAGTTTAAAATATGGATACTTATAGGTTATTGGTCATAGCTAGTGGTTATAATGGTTCACGGGCCATTCGTATGGGCTATGGACGCCAATTAAGGTTTAACATGGATACTTATAAGTTATTGGTCGAAACGAGTGGTTATAAAGGTTCACGGGCCATTCGTATGGGCTATGAACGCTAATTACGGTTTAAGAAGGATACTTATAGGTTATTGGTCGAAGCTAGTGGTTATAATGGTGCACGGGCCATTCGTATGGGTTATGAATGCTAATTACGGTTTAACAAGGATATTTATAGGTTATTGGTTGAATCTAGTGGTTATAATGCTTCACGGGCCATTCGTATGTGTAATGGACACCAATTAATGTTTAAAACGGATACTTATAGGTTATTGGTCATAGCTAGTGGTCAAAAGCGTTCACGGGGCATGCGTATGGGTTCTAGACACCAATTACAGTTTAAAAAATGGGTACTTATAGGTTACTGGTCATAGCTATTGGTTATAATATTTCACGGGCCATTCGTATGGACTATGGACGCTAATTACGGTTCAACAAGGATACTTATATGTATTGGTCAAAACTAGTGGTTATAATGGTTCACGGGCCATTCGTATGGGCTATGGATGCTAATTACGGTTTAAAAAGAATACTTATAGGTTATTGGTCGTAGCTAGTGGGTTATAATGGTTCACGGGCCATTTGTATGGGTAATGGACACCAATTAAGGTTTAAAATAGATACTTATATGTTATTGGTTATAGATAGTGGTCAAAATCATTCACGAGGCATTCGTATGGGTTCTAGACACCAATTACAGTTTAAAAATGGATACTTATAGGTTATTATTCATAGCTAGTAGTTATAAAGGTTTACGTGCCATTTGTATGATTTATCAACACCCATTACAATTTAAAAAATGGATACTAATAGGTTATTGGATATAGCTAGTGGTTATAATGGTTCACGGGTCATTCCTATAGGCTATGGACGCTAATTACGGTTTAAAAAGGATACTTATAGGTTATCGGTCGAAGCTAGTTGTTATAATGGTTCACGGGCCAGTCGTATGGGTAATTGACACCAATTAAGGTTTAAAATGGATACTTATAGGTTATTAGTCATAGCTGGTGGTCAAAATCGTTCACGGGGCATTCGTATGGGTTCTAGACACGAATTAGGGTTTAAAAAATGAATACTTATATGTTATTGGTCATAGCTCATGGTTATAATGGTTCAAGGGTCATTTGTATGGGTTATCAACACCAATTACAGTTTAAAAAATGGATACTTATAGGTTATTGTTTATAGCTAGTGGTTATAATGGTTCACGGGCCATTCATAAGGGCTATGGATGCCAATTACGGTTTAACATGGATAATTATAGGTTATTGTCATAGCTAGTGGTCAAAATCATTCACGGGGCTTTCGTATGGGTTCTAGACACCAATTACAATTTAATAAATGGATACTTATAGGTTATCGGTCATAGCTAGTGGTTATAACGGTTCACGTGCTAATCATATGGGTAATGGACACCAATTAAGGTTTAAAATGGACACTTATTGGTTATTGGTTATAGCTAGTGGTCAAAATTGTTCATGGGGAATTCGTATGGGTTCTAGACACCAATTACAGTTTAAAATATGGATACTTATAAGTTATTGGTCATAGCTAGTGGTTATAATGGTTCACGGGCGTTTCGTATTGGCTATGAACGCTAATTACGGAGTAAGAAGGATACTTATAGGTTATTGGTCATTGCTATAGGTTATAATGGTTCACGGGCCATTCGTATGGGCTATGGACGCTAATTACGGTTTAACAAGGATACTTATAGGTTATTGGTCGTAGCTAGGGTTTATAATGGTTCACGGGCCATTCATATGGATAATGGACCCCAATTAAGGTTTAAAATGGATACTTATAAGTTATTGGTCGAAGCTAGTGATTATAATGGTTCACGGGCCATTCGTATGGGTAATGGACACCAATTAAGGTTTAAAATGGATACTTATAAGTTATTGGTCATAGCTAGTGGTCAAAATTGTTCATGGGGCATTCGTATGGGTTCTAGACACCAATTACAGTTTAAAAAATGGATACTTATAGGTTATTGGTCATAGCTAGTGGTTATTATGGTTCACGGGCCATTCGTATGGGATATGGACGCCAATTAAGGTTTAACATGGATACTTATAAGTTATTGGTCGAAACGAGTGGTTATAAAGGTTCACGGGCAATTCGTATGGGCTATGAATGCTAATTACGGTTTTAGAAGGATACTTATAGGTTATTGGTCGAAGCTAGTGGTTATAATGGTTCACGGGCCATTCGTATGGGTTATGAATGCTAATTACGGTTTAACAAGGATATTTATAGGTTATTGGTTGAAGCTAGTGGTTATAATGCTTCACCGGCCATTCGTATGTGTAATGGACACCAATTAATGTTTAAAACGGATACTTATAGGTTATTGGTCATAGCTAGTGGTCAAAATCGTTCACGGGGCATTCATATGGGTTCTAGACACCAATTACATTTTAAAAAATGGGTACTTATAGGTTATTGGTCATAGCTATCGGTTATAATTGTTCACGGGCCATTCGTATGGACTATGGACGCTAATAATGGTTTAACAAGGATACTTATAGGTATTGGTCAAAACTAGTGGTTATAATGGTTCACGGGCTATTCGTATGGGTAATGGACACCAATTAAGGTTTAAAATGGATACTTATAAGTTATTGGTCATAGCTAGTGGTCAAAATCATTCACTGGCATTCGTATGGGTTCTAGACACCAATTACAGTTTAAAAAAAGGATACTTATAGGTTATTGGTCATAGCTAGTGGTTATAATGGTTCACGGGCCATTTGTATGGGTTATCAACACCAATTACAGTTTAAAAAATGGATACTTATAGGTTATTGGTTATAGCTAGTGGTTATAATGGTCCACGGGCCATTCGTATGGGTAATGGATACCAAGTAAGGTTTAAAATGGATACTTATAGGTTATTGGTCATAGCTAGTGGTCAAAATTGTTCATGGGGCATTCGTATGGGTTCTAGACACCAATTACAGTTTAAAATATGGATACATATAAGTTATAGGTCATAACTAGTGGTTATAATGGTTCACGGGCCATTCGTATGTGTTATGAACGCTAATTACGGTTTAAGAAGGATACTTATAGGTTATTGGTCGAAGCTAGTGGTTATAATGGTTCATAGGCCATTCGTATGGGTTATGAACGCTAATTACGGTTTAATAAGGATATTTATAGGTTATTGGTTGAAGCTAGTGGTTATAATGCTTCACGGGCCATTCGTATGTGTAATGGACACCAATAAATGTTTAAAATGGATACTTATAGGTTATTGGTCAAATCTAGTGGTCAAAATCGTTCACGGGGCATTCGTATGGGTTCTAGAAACCAATTACAGGTTAAAAAATGGGTACTCATAGGTTATTGGTCATAGCTATTGGTTATAATGGTTCACGGGCCATGGACGCTAATTGCGGTTTAACAAGGACACTTATAGGTTATTGGTCTAAACTAGTGGTTATAATGGTTCACGGGCCATTCGTATGGGCTATGGACGCTAATTACGGTTCAACAAGGATACTTATATGTATTGGTCAAAACTAGTGGTTATAATGGTTCACGGGCCATTCGTATGGGCTATGGACGCTAATTACGGTTTAACAAGGATATTTATAGGTTATTGGTTGAAGCTAGTGGTTATAATGCTTCACCGGCCATTCGTATCTGTAATGGACACCAATTAATGTTTAAAATGGATACTTATAGGTTATTGGTCATAGCTAGTGGTCAAAATCGTTCACGGGGCATGCGTATGGGTTCTAGACACCAATTACAGTTTAAAAAATGGGTACTTATAGGTTACTGGTCATAGCTATTGGTTATAATTGTTCACGGCCCATTCGTATGGACTATGGACGCTAATTACGGTTCAACAAGGATACTTATATGTATTGGTCAAAACTAGTGGTTATAATGGTTCACGGGCCATTCGTATGGGCTATGGACGCTAATTACGGTTTAAAAAGGATACTTATAGGTTATTGGTCGTAGCTAGTGGTTATAATGGTTGACGGGCCATTTGTATGGGTAATGGACACCAATTAAGGTTTAAAATAGATACTTATATGTTATTGGTTATAGCTAGTGGTCAAAATCATTCACGAGGCATTCGTATGGGTTCTAGACACCAATTACAGTTTAAGAAATGGATACTTATAGGTTATTAGTCATAGCTAGTAGTTATAAAGGTTTACGGGCCATTTGTATGAGTTATCAACACCCATTACAATTTAAAAAATGGATACTAATAGGTTATTGGTTACAGCTAGTGGTTATAATGGTTCACGGGCCATGGACGCTAATTGCGGTTTAACAAGGATACTTATAGGTTATTGGTCTAAACTAGTGGTTATAATGGTTCACGGGCCATTCGTATGGGCTATGGACGCTAATTACGGTTTAACAAGGATACTTATAGGTTATTGGTCGTAGCTAGTGGTTATAATGGTTCACGGGCCATTCGTATGTGTAATGGACACCAATTAATGTTTAAAATGGATACTTATAGGTTATTGGTCATAGCTAGTGGTCAAAATCGTTCACGAGGCATGCGTATGGGTTCTAGACACCAATTACAGTTTAAAAAATGGGTACTTATAGGTTACTGGTCATAGCTATTGGTTATAATTGTTCACGGCCCATTCGTATGGACTATGGACGCTAATTATGGTTCAACAAGGATACTTATATGTATTGGTCAAAACTAGTGGTTATAATGGTTCACGGGCCATTCGTATGGGCTAAGGACGCTAATTACAGTTTAAAAAGGATACTTATAGGTTATTGGTCGAAGCTAGTTGTTATAATGGTTCACGGGCCAGTCGTATGGGTAATTGACACCAATTAAGGTTTAAAATGGATACTTATAGGTTATTAGTCATAGCTAGTGGTCAAAATCATTCACGGGGCATTCGTATGGGTTCTAGACACGAATTAGGGTTTAAAAAATGGATACTTATAGGTTATTGGTCGTAGCTCGTGGTTATAATGGTTCACGGGCCATTTGTATGGGTTATCAACACCAATTCCAGTTTAAAAAATGGATACTTATAGGTTATTGGTTACAGCTAGTGGTTATAATGGTTCACGGGCCATTCGTAAGGGCTATGGATGCCAATTACGGTTTAACATGGATACTTATAGGTTATTGGTCATAGCTAGTGGTCAAAATCATTCACGGGGCATTCGTATGGGTTCTAGACACCAATTACAATTTAATAAATGGATAGTTATAGGTTATCGGTCATAGTTAGTGGTTATAATCATTCACGGGCTAATCGTATGGGTAATGGACACCAATTACGGTTTAAAATGGATACTTATAGGTTATTGGTTATAGCTAGTGGTCAAAATTGTTCATGGGGAATTCGTATGGGTTCTAGACACCAATTACAGTTTAAAATATGGATACTTATAAGTTATTGGTCATAGCTAGTGGTTATAATGGTTCACGGGCGTTTCGTATGGGCTATGAACGCTAATTACGGTGTAAGAAGGATACTTATAGGTTATTGGTCATAACTATTGGTTATAATGGTTCACGGGCCATTCGTATGGGCTATGGACGCTAATTACGGTTTAACAAGGATACTTATAGGTTATTGGTCGTAGCTAGGGTTTATAATGGTTCACGGGCCATTCGTATGGGTAATGGACACCAATTAAGGTTTAAAATGGATACTTATAAGTTATTGGTCATAGCTAGTGGTCAAAATTGTTCATGGGGCATTCGTATGGGTTCTAGACACCAATTACAGTTTAAAAAATGGATACTTATAGGTTATTGGTCATAGCTAGTGGTTATAATTGTTCACGGGCCATTCGTATGGGCTATCGACGCCAATTAAGGTTTAACATGGATACTTATAAGTTATTGGTCGAAACGAGTGGTTATAAAGGTTCACGGGCGATTCATATGGGCTATGAACGCTAATTACGGTTTAAGAAGGATACTTATAGGTTATTGGTCGAAGCTAGTGGTTATAATGGTTCACGGGTCATTCGTATGGGTTATGAATGCTAATTACGGTTTAACAAGGATATTTATAGGTTATTGGTTGAAGCTAGTGGTTATAATGCTTCACCGGCCATTCGTATGTGTAATGGACACCAATTAATGTTTAAAATGGATACTTATAGGTTATTGGTCATAGCTAGTGGTCAAAATCGTTCACGGGGCATGCGTATGGGTTCTAGACACCAATTACAGTTTAAAAAATGGGTACTTATAGGTTACTGGTCATAGCTATTGGTTATAATTGTTCACGGGCCATTCGTATGGACTATGGACGCTAATTACGGTTCAACAAGGATACTTATATGTATTGGTCAAAACTAGTGGTTATAATGGTTCAAGGGCCATTCGTATGGGCTTTGGACGCTAATTACGGTTTAAAAAGGATACTTATAGGTTATTGGTCGTAGCTAGTGGTTATAATGGTTCACGGGCCATTCGTATGTGTAATGGACACCAATTAATGTTTAAAATGGATACTTATAGGTTATTGGTCATAGCTAGTGGTCAAAATCGTTCACGGGGCATTCATATGGGTTCTAGACACCAATTACATTTTAAAAAATGGGTACTTATAGGTTATTGGTCATAGCTATCGGTTGTAATTGTTCACGGCCCATTCGTCTGGACTATGGACGCTAATTATGGTTTAACAAGGATACTTATAGGTATTGGTCAAAACTAGTGGTTACAATGGTTCACGGGCCATTCTTATGGGCTATGGACGCTAATTACGGTTTAAAAAGGATACTTATAGGTTATTGGTCGTAGCTAAGGTTTATAATGGTTCACGGGCCATTCGTATGGGTAATGGACACCAATTAAGGTTTAAAATGGATACTTATAAGTTATTGGTCATAACTAGTGGTCAAAATCGTTCACTGGCATTCATATGGGTTCTAGACACCAATTACAGTTTAAAAAAAGGATGTTTATAAGTTATTGGTCATAGCTAGTGGTTATAATGGTTCACGGGCCATTTGTACGGGTTATCAAAACCAATTACAGTTTAAAAAATGGATACTTATAGGTTATTGGTTATAGCTAGTGGTTATAATGGTTCACGGGCCATTCGTATGGGTAATGGACACCAATTAAGGTTTAAAATGGATACTTATAGGTTATTGGTCATAGCTTGTGGTCAAAATTGTTCATGGGGGCATTCGTATGGGTTCTAGACACCAATTACAGTTTAAAATATGGATACTTATAAGTTATAGGTCATAGCTAGTGGTTATAATGGTTCACGGGCCATTCGTATGGGCTATGAATGCTAATTACGGTTTAAGAAGGATACTTATAGGTTATTGGTCGAAGCTAGTGGTTATAATGCTTCACGGGCCATTCGTATGTGTAATGGACACCAATAAATGTTTAAAATGGATACTTATAGGTTATTGGTCAAAATCGTTCACGGGGCATTCGTATGGGTTCTAGACACCAATTATAGTTTAAAAAATGGGTACTCATAGGTTATTGGTTATAGCTATTGGTTATAATGGTTCACGGGCCATGGACGCTAATTGCGGTTTAACAAGGATACTTATACGTTATTGGTCTTAACTAGTGGTTATAATGGTTCACGGGCCATTCGTATGGGCTATGGACGCTAATTACGGTTTAACAAGGATACTTATAGGTTATTGGTCGTAGCTAGTGGTTATAATGGTTCATGCGCCATTCGTATGTGTAATGGACACCAATTAATGTTTAAAATTGATACTTATAGGTTAGTGGTCATAGCTAGTGGTCAAAATCGTTCACGGGGCATGCGTATGGGTTCTAGACACCAATTATAGTTTAAAAAATGGGTACTTATAGGTTACTGGTCATAGCTATTGGTTATAATTGTTCACGGGCCATTCGTATGGACTATGGATGCTAATTACGATTCAATAAGGATACTTATATGTATTGGTCAAAACTAGTGGTTATAATGGTTCACGGGCCATTCGTATGGGCTTTGGACGCTAATTACGGTTTAAAAAGGATACTTATAGGTTATTGGTCGTAGCTAGTAGTTATAATGGTTCACGGGCCATTCGTATGTGTAATGGACACCAATTAATGTTTAAAATGGATACTTATACATTATTGGTCTTAGCCAGTGGTCAAAATCGTTCTCGGGGCATTCATATGGGTTCTAAACACCAATTACATTTTAAAAAATGGGTACTTATAGGTTATTGGTCATAGCTATCGGTTATAATTGTTCACGGGCCATTCGTCTGGACTATGGACGCTAATTATGGTTTAACAAGGATACTTATAGGTATTGGTCAAAACTAGTGGTTATAATGGTTCACGGGCCATTCTTATGGGCTATGGACGCTAATTACAGTTTAAAAAGGATACTTATAGATTATTGGTCGTAGCTAAGGTTTATAATGGTTCACGGGCCATTCGTATGGGTAATGGACACCAATTAAGGTTTAAAATGGATACTTATAAGTTATTGGTCATAGCTAGTGGTCAAAATCGTTCACTGGCATTCGTATGGGTTCTAGACACCAATTACAGTTTAAAAAAAGGATACTTATATGTTATTGGTCATAGCTAGTGGTTATAATGGTTCACGGGCCATTTGTATGGGTTATCAACACCAATTACAGTCTAAAATGGATACTTATAGGTTATTGGTTATAGCTAGTGGTTATAATGGTTCACGGGCCATTCGTATGGGTAATGGACACCAATTAAGGTTTAAAATGGATACTTATAGGTTATTGGTCATAGCTAGTGGTCAAAATTGTTCACTGGCATTCATATGGGTTCTAGACACCAATTACAGTTTAAAAAAAAGGATGTTTATAAGTTATTGGTCATAGCTAGTGGTTATAATGGTTCACGGGCCATTTGTACGGGTTATCAAAACCAATTGCAGTTTAAAAAATGGATACTTATAGGTTATTGGTTATAGCTAGTGGTTATAATGGTTCACGGGCCATTCGTATGGGTAATGGACACCAATTAAGGTTTAAAATGGATACTTATAGGTTATTGGTCATAGCTTGTGGTCAAAATTGTTCATGGGGGCATTCGTATGGGTTCTAGACACCAATTACAGTTTAAAATATGGATACTTATAAGTTATAGGTCATAGCTAGTGGTTATAATGGTTCACGGGCCATTCGTATGGGCTATGAATGCTAATTACGGTTTAAGAAGGATACTTATAGGTTATTGGTCGAAGCTAGTGGTTATAATGCTTCACGGGCCATTCGTATGTGTAATGGACACCAATAAATGTTTAAAATGGATACTTATAGGTTATTGGTCAAAATCGTTCACGGGGCATTCGAATGGGTTCTAGACACCAATTACATTTTAAAAAAAGGATACTTATATGTTATTGGTCATAGCTAGTGGTTATAATGGTTCACGGGCCATTTGTATGGGTTATCAACACCAATTACAGTCTAAAATGGATACTTATAGGTTATTGGTTATAGCTAGTGGTTATAATGGTTCACGGGCCATTCGTATGGGTAATGGACACCAATTAAGGTTTAAAATGGATACTTATAGGTTATTGGTCATAGCTAGTGGTCAAAATTGTTCATGGGGCATTCATATGCGTTCTAGACACCAATTACAGTTTAAAATAAGGATACTTATAAGTTATAGGTCATAGCTAGTGGTTATAATGGTTCACGGGCCATTCGTATGGGCTATGAATGCTAATTACGGTTTAAGAAGGATACTTATAGGTTATTGGTCGAAGCTAGTGGTTATAATGCTTCACGGGCCATTCGTATGTGTAATGGACACCAATAAATGTTTAAAATGGATACTTATAGGTTATTGGTCATATCTAGTGGTCAAAATCGTTCACGGGGCATTCGTATGGGTTCTAGACACCAATTATAGTTTAAAAAACGGGTACTCATAGGTTATTGGTTATAGCTATTGGTTATAATGGTTCACGGGCCATGGACGCTAATTGCGGTTTAACAAGGATACTTATAGGTTATTGGTCTAAACTAGTGGTTATAATGGTTCACGGGCCATTCGTATGGGCTATGGACGCTAATTATGGTTTAACAAGGATACTTATAGATTATTGGTCGTAGCTAGTGGTTATAATGGTTCACGGGCCATTCGTATGTGTAATGGACACCAATTAATGTTTAAAATGGATACTTATAGGTTATTGTTCATAGCTTGTGGTCAAAATCGTTCACGGGGCATTCATATGGGTTCTAGACACCAATTACATTTTAAAAAATGGGTACTTATAGGTTATTGGTCATAGCTATCGGTTATAATTTTTCACGGGCCATTCGTCTAGACTATGGACGCTAATTATGGTTTAACAATGATACTTATAGGTATTGGTCAAAACTAGTGGTTATAATGGTTCACGGGCCATTCGTATGGGCTATGGACGCTAATTACGGTTTAAAAAGGATACTTATAGGTTATTGGTCGTAGCTAAGGTTTATAATGGTTCACGGGCCATTCGTATGGGTAATGGACACCAATTAAGGTTTAAAATGGATACTTATAAGTTATTGTTCATAGCTAGTGGTCAAAATCGTTCACTGGCATTCGTATGGGTTCTAGACACCAATTAGAGTTTAAAAAAAGGATACTTATAGGTTATTGGTCATAGCTAGTGGTTATAATGGTTCACGGGCCATTTGTATGGGTTATCAACACCAATTATAGTCTAAAATGGATACTTATAGGTTATTGGTTATAGCTAGTGGTTATAATGGTTCACGGGCCATTCGTATGGGTAATGGACACCAATTAAGGTTTAAAATGGATACTTATAGGTTATTGGTCATAGCTAGTGGTCAAAATTTTTCATGGGGCATTCGTATGGGTTCTAGACACCAATTACAGTTTAAAATAAGGATACTTATAAGTTATAGGTCATAGCTAGTGGTTATAATGGTTCACGGGCCATTCGTATGGGCTATGAATGCTAATTACGGTTTAAGAAGGATACTTATAGGTTATTGGTCGAAGCTAGTGGTTATCATGCTTCACGGGCCATTCGTATGTGTAATGGACACCAATAAATGTTTAAAATGGATACTTATAGGTTATTTGTCATATCTAGTGGTCAAAATCGTTCACGGGGCATTCGTATGGGTTCTAGACACCAATTATAGTTAAAAAATGGGTACTCATAGGTTATTGGTTATAGCTATTGGTTATAATGGTTCACGGGCCATGGACGCTAATTGCGGTTTAACAAGGATACTTATAGGTTATTGGTCTAAACTAGTGGTTATAATGGTTCACGGGCCATTCGTATGGGCTATGGACGCTAATTACCGTTTAACAAGGATACTTATAGGTTATTGGTCGAAGCTAGTGGTTATAATGCTTCACGGGCCATTCGTATGTGTAATGGACACCAATAAATGTTTAAAATGGATACTTATAGGTTATTGGTCATATCTAGTGGTCAAAATCGTTCACGGGGCATTCGTATGGGTTCTAGACACCAATTATAGTTTAAAAAACGGGTACTCATAGGTTATTGGTTATAGCTATTGGTTATAATGGTTCACGGGCCATGGACGCTAATTGCGGTTTAACAAGGATACTTATAGGTTATTGGTCTAAACTAGTGGTTATAATGGTTCACGGGCCATTCGTATGGGCTATGGACGCTAATTATGGTTTAACAAGGATACTTATAGATTATTGGTCGTAGCTAGTGGTTATAATGGTTCACGGGCCATTCGTATGTGTAATGGACACCAATTAATGTTTAAAATGGATACTTATAGGTTATTGTTCATAGCTTGTGGTCAAAATCGTTCACGGGGCATTCATATGGGTTCTAGACACCAATTACATTTTAAAAAATGGGTACTTATAGGTTATTGGTCATAGCTATCGGTTATAATTTTTCACGGGCCATTCGTCTAGACTATGGACGCTAATTATGGTTTAACAATGATACTTATAGGTATTGGTCAAAACTAGTGGTTATAATGGTTCACGGGCCATTCGTATGGGCTATGGACGCTAATTACGGTTTAAAAAGGATACTTATAGGTTATTGGTCGTAGCTAAGGTTTATAATGGTTCACGGGCCATTCGTATGGGTAATGGACACCAATTAAGGTTTAAAATGGATACTTATAAGTTATTGTTCATAGCTAGTGGTCAAAATCGTTCACTGGCATTCGTATGGGTTCTAGACACCAATTAGAGTTTAAAAAAAGGATACTTATAGGTTATTGGTCATAGCTAGTGGTTATAATGGTTCACGGGCCATTTGTATGGGTTATCAACACCAATTATAGTCTAAAATGGATACTTATAGGTTATTGGTTATAGCTAGTGGTTATAATGGTTCACGGGCCATTCGTATGGGTAATGGACACCAATTAAGGTTTAAAATGGATACTTATAGGTTATTGGTCATAGCTAGTGGTCAAAATTTTTCATGGGGCATTCGTATGGGTTCTAGACACCAATTACAGTTTAAAATAAGGATACTTATAAGTTATAGGTCATAGCTAGTGGTTATAATGGTTCACGGGCCATTCGTATGGGCTATGAATGCTAATTACGGTTTAAGAAGGATACTTATAGGTTATTGGTCGAAGCTAGTGGTTATCATGCTTCACGGGCCATTCGTATGTGTAATGGACACCAATAAATGTTTAAAATGGATACTTATAGGTTATTTGTCATATCTAGTGGTCAAAATCGTTCACGGGGCATTCGTATGGGTTCTAGACACCAATTATAGTTAAAAAATGGGTACTCATAGGTTATTGGTTATAGCTATTGGTTATAATGGTTCACGGGCCATGGACGCTAATTGCGGTTTAACAAGGATACTTATAGGTTATTGGTCTAAACTAGTGGTTATAATGGTTCACGGGCCATTCGTATGGGCTATGGACGCTAATTACCGTTTAACAAGGATACTTATAGGTTATTGGTCGTAGCTAGTGGTTATAATGGTTCACGGGCCATTCGTATGTGTAATGGACACCAATTAATGTTTAAAATGGATACTTATAGGTTATTGTTCATAGCTAGTGGTCAAAATCGTTCACGGGGCATTCATATGGGTTCTAGACACCAATTACATTTTAAAAAATGGGTACTTATAGGTTATTGGTCATAGCTATCGGTTATAATTGTTCACGGGCCATTCGTCTAGACTATGGACGCTAATTATGGTTTAACAATGATACTTATAGGTATTGGTCAAAACTAGTGGTTATAGTGGTTCACGGGCCATTCGTATGGGCTATGGACGCTAATTACGGTTTAAAAAGGATACTTATAGGTTATTGGTCGTAGCTAAGGTTTATAATGGTTCACGGGCCATTCGTATGGGTAATGGACACCAATTAAGGTTTAAAATGGATACTTATAAGTTATTGTTCATAGCTAGTGGTCAAAATCGTTCACTGGCATTCGTATGGGTTCTAGACACCAATTACAGTTTAAAAAAAGGATACTTATAGGTTATTGGTCATAGCTAGTGGTTATAATGGTTCACGGGCCATTTGTATGGGTTATCAACACCAATTACAGTTTAAAAAATGGATACTTATATGTTATTGGTTATAGCTAGTGGTTATAATGGTTCACGGGCCATTCGTATGGGTAATGGACACCAATTAAGGTTTAAAATGGATACTTATAGGTTATTGGTCATAGCTAGTGGTCAAAATTGTTCATGGGGAATTCGTATGGGTTCTAGACACCAATTACAGTTTAAAATATGGATACTTATAAGTTATAGGTCATAGCTAGTGGTTATAATGGTTCACGGGCCATTCGTATGGGCTATGAATGCTAATTACGGTTTAAGAAGGATACTTATAGGTTATTGGTCGAAGCTAGTGGTTGTAATGCTTCACGGGCCATTCGTATGTGTAATGGACACCAATAAATGTTTAAAATGGATACTTATAGGTTATTGGTCGTATCTAGTGGTCAAAATCGTTCACGGGGCATTCGTACGGGTTATAGACACCAATTATAGTTTAAAAAATGGGTACTCATAGGTTATTGGTTATAGCTATTGGTTATAATGGTTCACGGGCCATGGACGCTAATTGCGGTTTAACAAGGATACTTATAGGTTATTGGTCTAAACTAGTGGTTATAATGGTTCACGGGCCATTCGTATGGGCTATGGACGCTAATTACGGTTTAACAAGGATACTTATAGGTTATTGGTCGTAACTAAGGTTTATAATGGTTCACGGGCCATTCGTATGGGTAATGGACCCCAATTAAGGTTTAAAATGGACAATTATAGCTTATTGGTCGAAGCTAGAGATTATAATGGTTCACGGGCCATTCATATGGGTAATGGACACCAATTAAGGTTTAAAATGGATACTTATAAGTTATTGGTCTTAGCTAGTGGCCAAAATCATTCACTGGGCATTCATATGGGTTCTAGACACGAATTAGAGTTTAAAATATGGATACTTATAGGTTATTGATCATAACTAGTGGTTATTATGGTTCATGGGCCATTTGTATGGGTTATCAACACCAATTACAGTTTAAAAACTGGATACTTATAGGTTATTGGTCATAGCTAGTGGTTATAATGGTTCACGGGCGTTTCGTATGGGCTATGAACGCTATTACGGTTTAAGAAGGATACTTATAGGTTATTGGTCATAGCTATTGGTTATAATGGTTCACGGGCCATTCGTATGGGCTATGGACGCTAATTACGGTTTAACAAGGATACTTATAGGTTATTGGTCGTAGCTAGGGTTTATCATGGTTCACGGGCCATTCATATGGGTAATGGACCCCAATTAAGGTTTAAAATGGATACTTATACGTTATTGGTCGAAGCTAGTGATTATAATGGTTCATGGGCCATTCGTATGGGTAATGGACACGAATTAAGGTTTAAAATGGATACTTATAAGTTATTGGTCATAGCTAGTGGTCAAAATTGTTCATGGGGCATTCGTATGGGTTCGAGACACCAATTATAGTTTAAAAAATGGATACTTATAGGTTATTGGTCATAGCTAGTGGTTATAATGGTTCACGGGCCATTCGTATGGGCTATGGACGCCAATTAAGGTTTAACATGGATACTTATAAGTTATTGGTCGAAATGAGTGGTTATAGAGGTTCACGGGCCATTCGTATGGGCTATGAACGCTAATTACGATTTAAGAAGGATACTTATAGGTTATTGGTCGAAACTAGTGGTGATAATGGTTCACGGGCCATTCGTATGGGTTATGAATGCTAATTACGGTTTAACAAGGATATTTATAGGTTATTGGTTGAAGCTAGTGGTTATAATGCTTCACCGGTCATTCGTATGTGTAATGGACACCAATTAATGTTTAAAATGGATACTTATAGGTTATTGGTCATAGCTAGTGGTCAAAATCGTTCACGGGGCATTCATATGGGTTCTAGACATCTATTACATTTTAAAAAATGGGTACTTATAGGTTATTGGTCATAGCTATTGGTTATAATTGTTCACGGACCATTCGTATGGACTATGGACGCTAATTACGGTTTAACAAGGATACTTATAGGTATTGGTCAAAACTAGTGGTTATAATGGTTCACGGGCCATTCGTATGGGCTATGGATGCTAATTACAGTTTAAAAAGGATACTTATAGGTTATTGGTCGTAGCTAAGGTTTATAATGGTTCACGGGCCATTCGTATGGGTAATGGACACCAATTAAGGTTTAAAATGGATACTTATAAGTTATTGTTCATAGCTAGTGGTCAAAATCGTTCACTAGCATTCGTATGGGTTCTAGACACCAATTACAATTTAAAAAAAGGATACTTATAGGTTATTGGTCATAGCTAGTGGTTGTAATGGTTCACTGGCCATTTGTATGGGTTATCAACACCAATTACAGTTTAAAAAATGGATACTTATAGGTTATTGGTTATAGCTAGTGGTTATAATGGTTTACGGGCCATTCGTATGGGTACTGGACACCAATTAAGGTTTAAAATGGATACTTATAGGTTATTGGTCATAGCTAGTGGTCAAAATTGTTCATGGGGTATTCGTATGGGTTCTAGACACCAATTACAGTTTAATATATGGATACTTATAAGTTATTGGTCATAGCTCGTGGTTATAATGGTTCACGGGCAATTCGTATGGGCTATGAAGGCTAATTACGGTTTAAAAAGGATACTTATAGGTTATTGGTCGAAGCTAGTGGTTATAATGGTTCATAGGCCATTCGTATGGGTTATGAACGCTAATTACGGTTTAATAAGGATATTTATAGGTTATTGGTTGAAGCTAGTGGTTATAATGCTTCACGGGCCATTCGTATGTGTAATGGACACCAATAAATGTTTAAAATGGATACTTATAGGTTATTGGTCATATCTAGTGGTCAAAATCGTTCACGGGGCATATGTATGAGTTCTAGACACCAATTACATTTTAAAAAAATGGATACATGGGTTATTGGTCATAGCTAGTGGTCAAAATCGTTCACGGGGCATTCGTATGGGTTCTAGACACCAATTACAGTTTAAAAAATGGGTACTCATAGGTTATTGGTCATAGTTATTGGTTATAATGGTTCACGGGCCATGGAGGCTAATTGCGGTTTAACAAGGATACTTATAGGTTATTGGTCTAAACTAGTGGTTATAATGGTTCACGGGCCATTCGTATGGGCTATGAACGCTAATTACGGTTTAACAAGGATACTTATAGGTTATTGGTCGTAGCTATTGGTTATAATGGTTCACGGGCCCTTCTTATGTGTAATGGACACCAATTAATGTTTAAAATGGATACTTATAGGTTATTGGTCATAGCTAGTGGTCAAAATCGTTCACGGGGCATTCATATGGGTTCTAGACACCAATTACATTTTAAAAAATGGGTACTTATAGGTTATTGGTCATAGCTATCGGTTATAATTGTTCACGGGCCATTCGTCTAGACTATGGACGCTAATTATGGTTTAACAATGATACTTATAGGTATTGGTCAAAACTAGTGGTTATAATGGTTCACGGGCCATTCGTATGGGCTATGGACGCTAATTACGGTTTAAAAAGGATACATATAGGTTATTGGTCGTAGCTAAGGTTTGTAATGGTTCACGGGCCATTCGTATGGGTAATGGACATCAATTAAGGTTTAAAATGGATACTTATAAGTTATTGGTCATAGCTAGTGGTCAAAATCGTTCACTGGCATTCGTATGGGTTCTAGACACCAATTACAGTTTAAAAAAAGGATACTTATAGGTTATTGGTCATAGCTAGTGGTTATAATGGTTCACGGGCCATTTGTATGGGTTATCAACACCAATTACAGTTTAAAAAATGGATACTTATAGGTTATTGGTTATAGCTAGTGGTTATAATGGTTCACGGGCCATTCGTATGGGTAATGGACACCAATTAAGGTTTAAAATGGATACTTATAGGTTATTGGTCATAGCTAGTGGTCAAAATTGTTCATGGGGAATTCATATGGGTTCTAGACACCAATTACAGTTTAAAATATGGATACTTATAAGTTATAGGTCATAGCTATTGGTTATAATGGTTCACGGGCCATTCGTATGGGCTATGAATGCTAATTACGGTTTAAGAAGGATACTTATAGGTTATTGGTCGAAGCTAGTGGTTATAATGCTTCACGGGCCATTCGTATGTGTAATGGACACCAATAAATGTTTAAAATGGATACTTATAGGTTATTGGTCATATCTAGTGGTCAAAATCGTTCACGGGGCATTCGTATGGGTTCTAGACACCGATTATAGTTTAAAAAATGGGTACTCATAGGTTATTGGTAATAGCTATTGGTTATAATGGTTCACGGGCCATGGACGCTAATTGCGGTTTAACAAGGATACTTATAGGTTATTGGTCTAAACTAGTGGTTATAATGGTTCACGGGCCATTCGTATGGGCTATGGACGCTAATTACGGTTTAACAAGGATACTTATAGGTTATTGGTCGTAGCTAGTGGTTATAATGGTTCACGGGCCATTCGTATGTGTAATGGACACCAATTAATGTTTAAAATGGATACTTATAGGTTATTGGTCATAGCTAGTGGTCAAAATCGTTCACGGGGCATTCATATGGGTTCTAGACACCAATTACATTTTAAAAAATGGGTACTTGTAGGTTATTGGTCATAGCTATCGGTTATAATTGTTCACGGGCCATTCGTCTAGACTATGGACGCTAATTATGGTTTAACAATGATACTTATAGGTATTGGTCAAAACTAGTGGTTATAATGGTTCACGGGCCATTCGTATGGGCTATGGACGCTAATTACGGTTTAAAAAGGATACATATAGGTTATTGGTCGTAGCTAAGGTTTGTAATGGTTCACGGGCCATTCGTATGGGTAATGGACATCAATTAAGGTTTAAAATGGATACTTATAAGTTATTGGTCATAGCTAGTGGTCAAAATCGTTCACTGGCATTCGTATGGGTTCTAGACACCAATTACAGTTTAAAAAAAGGATACTTATAGGTTATTGGTCATAGCTAGTGGTTATAATGGTTCACGGGCCATTTGTATGGGTTATCAACACCAATTACAGTTTAAAAAATGGATACTTATAGGTTATTGGTTATAGCTAGTGGTTATAATGGTTCACGGGCCATTCGTATGGGTAATGGACACCAATTAAGGTTTAAAATGGATACTTATAGGTTATTGGTCATAGCTAGTGGTCAAAATTGTTCATGGGGAATTCATATGGGTTCTAGACACCAATTACAGTTTAAAATATGGATACTTATAAGTTATAGGTCATAGCTATTGGTTATAATGGTTCACGGGCCATTCGTATGGGCTATGAATGCTAATTACGGTTTAAGAAGGATACTTATAGGTTATTGGTCGAAGCTAGTGGTTATAATGCTTCACGGGCCATTCGTATGTGTAATGGACACCAATAAATGTTTAAAATGGATACTTATAGGTTATTGGTCATATCTAGTGGTCAAAATCGTTCACGGGGCATTCGTATGGGTTCTCGACACCGATTATAGTTTAAAAAATGGGTACTCATAGGTTATTGGTTATAGCTATTGGTTATAATGGTTCACGGGCCATGGACGCTAATTGCGGTTTAACAAGGATACTTATAGGTTATTGGTCTAAACTAGTGGTTATAATGGTTCACGGGCCATTCGTATGGGCTATGGACGCTAATTACGGTTTAACAAGGATACTTATAGGTTATTGGTCGTAGCTAGTGGTTATAATGGTTCACGGGCCATTCGTATGTGTAATGGACACCAATTAATGTTTAAAATGGATACTTATAGGTTATTGGTCATAGCTAGTGGTCAAAATCGTTCACGGGGCATTCATATGGGTTCTAGACACCAATTACATTTTAAAAAATGGGTACTTATAGGTTATTGGTCATAGCTATCGGTTATAATTGTTCACGGGCCATTCGTCTAGACTATGGACGCTAATTATGGTTTAACAATTATACTTATAGGTATTGGTCAAAACTAGTGGTTATAATGGTTCACGGGCCATTCGTATGGGCTATGGACGCTAATTACGGTTTAAAAAGGATACTTATAGGTTATTGGTCGTAGCTAAGGTTTATAACGGTTCACGGGCCATTCGTATGGGTAATGGACACCAATTAAGGTTTAAAATGGATACTTATAAGTTATTGGTCATAGCTAGTGGTCAAAATCGTTCACTGGCATTCGTATGGGTTCTAGACACCAATTATAGTTTAAAAAAAGGATACTTATAGGTTATTGGTCATAGCTAGTGGTTATAATGGTTCACGGGCCATTTGTATGGGTTATCAACACCAATTACATTTTAAAAAATGGATACTTATAGGTTATTGGTTATAGCTAGTGGTTATAATGGTTCACGGGCCATTCGTATGGGTAATGGACACCAATTAAGGTTTAAAATGGATACTTATAGGTTATTGGTCATAGCTAGTGGTCAAAATTGTTCATGGGGAATTCGTATGGGTTCTAGACACCAATTACAGTTTAAAATATGGATACTTATAAGTTATCGGTCATAGCTAGTGGTTATAATGGTTCACGGGCCATTCGTATGGGCTATGAATGCTAATTACGGTTTAAGAAGGATACTTATAGGTTATTGGTCGAAGCTAGTGGTTATAATGCTTCACTGGCCATTCGTATGTGTAATGGACACCAATGAATGTTTAAAATGGATACTTATAGGTTATTGGTCATATCTAGTGGTCAAAATCGTTCACGGGGCATTCGTACGGGTTCTAGACACCAATTATAGTTTAAAAAATGGGTACTCATAGGTTATTGGTTATAGCTATTGGTTATAATGGTTCACGGGCCATGGACGCTAATTGCGGTTTAACAAGGATACTTATAGGTTATTGGTCTAAACTAGTGGTTATAATGGTTCACGGGCCATTCGTATGGGCTATGGACGCAAATTACGGTTTAACAAGGATACTTATAGGTTATTGGTCGTAACTTGGGTTTATAATGGTTCACGGGCCATTCGTATGGGTAATGGACCCCAATTAAGGTTTAAAATGGACACTTATAGCTTATTGGTCGAAGCTAGTGATTATAATGTTTCACGGGCCATTCGTATGGGTAATGGATACCAATTAAGGTTTAAAATGGATACTTATAAGTTATTGGTCTTAGCTAGTGGCCAAAATCATTCACTGGGCATTCATATGGGTTCTAGACACGAATTAGAGTTTAAAAAATGGATACTTATAGGTTATTGATCATAACTAGTGGTTATTATGGTTCATGGGCCATTTGTATGGGTTATCAACACCAATTACAGTTTAAAAACTGGATACTTATAGGTTATTGGTCGTAGCTAGTGGTTATAATGGTTCATGGGCCATTTGTATGGGTAATGGACACCTATTAAGGTTTAATATAGATACTTATAAGTTATTGGTCATAGCTAGTGGTTATAATGGTTCACGGGCGTTTCGTATGGGCTATGAACGCTAATTACGGTTTAAGAAGGATACTTATAGGTTATTGGTCATAGCTATTGGTTATAATGGTTCACGGGCCATTCGTATGGGCTATGGACGCTAATTACGGTTTAACAAGGATACTTATAGGTTATTGGTCGTAGCTAGGGTTTATCATGGTTCACGGGCCATTCATATGGGTAATGGACCCCAATTAAGGTTTAAAATGGATACTTATACGTTATTGGTCGAAGCTAGTGATTATAATGGTTCATGGGCCATTCGTATGGGTAATGGACACGAATTAAGGTTTAAAATGGATACTTATAAGTTACTGGTCATAGCTAGTGGTCAAAATTGTTCATGGGGCATTCGTATGGGTTCGAGACACCAATTACAGTTTAAAAAATGGATACTTATAGGTTATTGGTCATAGCTAGTGGTTATAATGGTTCACGGGCCATTCGTATGGGCTATGGACGCCAATTAAGGTTTAACATGGATACTTATAAGTTATTGGTCGAAATGAGTGGTTATAGAGGTTCACGGGCCATTCGTATGGGCTATGAACGCTAATTACGATTTAAGAAGGATACTTATAGGTTATTGGTCGAAACTAGTGGTTATAATGGTTCACGGGCCATTCTTATGGGTTATGAATGCTAATTACGATTTAACAAGGATATTTATAGGTTATTGGTTGAAGCTAGTGGTTATAATGCTTCACCGGTCATTCGTATGTGTAATGGACACCAATTAATGTTTAAAATGGATACTTATAGGTTATTGGTCATAGCTAGTGGTCAAAATCGTTCACGGGGCATTCATATGGGTTCTAGACATCTATTACATTTTAAAAAATGGGTACTTATAGGTTACTGGTCATAGCTATTGGTTATAATTGTTCACGGACCATTCGTATGGACTATGGACGCTAATTACGGTTTAACAAGGATACTTATAGGTATTGGTCAAAACTAGTGGTTATAATGGTTCACGGGCCATTCGTATGGGCTATGGATGCTAATTACGGTTTAAAAAGGATACTTATAGGTTATTGGTCGTAGCTAAGGTTTATAATGGTTCACGGGCCATTCGTATGGGTAATGGACACCAATTAAGGTTTAAAACGGATACTTATAAGTTATTGGTCATAGCTAGTGGTCAAAATCGTTCACTAGCATTCGTATGGGTTCTAGACACCAATTACAGTTTAAAAAAAGGATACTTATAGGTTATTGGTCATAGCTAGTGGTTATAATGGTTCACGGGCCATTTGTATGGGTTATCAACACCAATTACAGTTTAAAAAATGGATACTTATAGGTTATTGGTTACAGCTAGTGGTTATAATGGTTTACGGGCCATTCGTATGGGTAATGGACACCAATTAAGGTTTAAAATGGATACTTATAGGTTATTGGTCATAGCTAGTGGTCAAAATTGTTCATGGGGCATTCGTATGGGTTCTAGACACCAATTACAGTTTAATATATGGATACTTATAAGTTATTGGTCATAGCTCGTGGTTATAATGGTTCACGGGCAATTCGTATGGGCTATGAATGCTAATTACGGTTTAAGAAGGATACTTATAGGTTATTGGTCGAAGCTAGTGGTTATAATGGTTCATAGGCCATTCGTATGGGTTATGAACGCTAATTACGGTTTAATAAGGATATTTATAGGTTATTGGTTGAAGCTAGTGGTTATAATGCTTCACGGGCCATTCGTATGTGTAATGGACACCAATAAATGTTTAAAATGGATACTTATAGGTTATTGGTCATATCTAGTGGTCAAAATCGTTCACGGGGCATATGTATGAGTTCTAGACACCAATTACATTTTAAAAAATGGATACATGGGTTATTGTTCATAGCTAGTGGTCAAAATCGTTCACGGGGCATTCGTATGGGTTCTAGACACCAATTACAGTTTAAAAAATGGGTACTCATAGGTTATTGGTCATAGTTATTGGTTATAATGGTTCACGGGCCATGGAGGCTAATTGCGGTTTAACAAGGATACTTATAGGTTATTGGTCGAAGCTAGTGATTATAATGGTTCACGGGCCATTCGTATGGGTAATGGACACCAATTAAGGTTTAAAATGGATACTTATAAGTTATTGGTCTTAGCTAGTGGTCAAAATCGTTCACTGGGCATTCATATGGGTTCTAGACACGAATTATGGTTCATGGGCCGTTTGTATGGGTTATCAACACCAATTACAGTTTAAAAACTGGATACTTATAGGTTATTGGTCGTAGCTAGTGGTTATAATGGTTCATGGGCCATTTCTATGGTTAAATGGACACCAATTAAGGTTTAATATAGATACTTATAGGTTATTGGTTATAGCTAGTGGTCAAATTCATTCACGGGGCATTCGTATGGGTTCTAGACACCAATTACAGTTTAAAAAATGGATACTTATAGGTTATTGGTCATAGCTAGTGGTTATAATGGTTTACGGGCCATTTGTATGAGTTATCAACACCCATTACAATTTAAAAACTGGATACTAATAGGTTATTGGATATAGCTAGTGGTTATAATGGTTCACGGGCCATTCCTATGGGGTATGGACGCTAATTACGGTTTAAAAAGGGTACTTATAGGTTATTGGTCGAAGCTAGTTGTTATAATGGTTCACGGTCCAGTCGTATGGGTAATGGACACCAATTAAGGTTAAAAATGGATACTTATAGGTTATTGGTCATAGCTAGTGGCCAAATCGTTCACTGGGCATTCGTATGGGTTCTAGACACGAATTAGAGTTCAAAAAAATGGATACTTATAGGTTATTGGTCATAGCTAGTGGTTATAATGGTTCACAGGCCATTTGTATTGGTTATCAACACCAATTACAGTTTAAAAAATGGATACTTATAGGTAATTGGTTATAGCTAGTGGTTATAATGGTTCACGGGCCATTCTTATGGGCTATGGACGCCAATTACGGTTTAACATGGATACTTATAGGTTATTGGGCGTAGCTAGTGGTTACAATGGTTCACGGGCCATTCGTATGGGTTATCGACACAAATTAAGGTTTAAAATGGATACTTATAGGTTTTTGGTCATAACTAGTTGTCAAAATCATTCACAGGGCATTCGAATGGGTTCTAGACACCAATTACTATTTAAAAATGGATACTTATAGGTTATCGGTCATAGCTAGTGGTTATAATGGTTCAGGGGCCAATCGTATGGGTAATGGACACCAATTAAGGTTTAAAATGGATACTTATAGGTTATTGGTCATAGCTAGTGATGGGGTATTTGTATGGGTTCTAGACACCAATTACAGTTTAAAATATGGATACTTATAAGTTATTGGTCATAGCTAGTGGCTATAATGGTTCACGGGCCATTCGTATGGGCTATGGACGCTAATTACGGTTTAAGAAAGATACTTATAGGTTATTTGTCAAAGCTAGTGGTTATAATGGTTCACGCGCCATTCGTATGGGTTATGAATGATATTTACGGTTTAACAAGGATATTTATATGTTATTGGTTGAAGCTAGTGGTTATAATGCTCCACGGGCCATTTGTATGTGTAATGGACACCAATTAATGTTTAAAATGGATACTTATAGGTTATTGGTCATAGCTAGTGGTCAAAATCATTCACGGGGCATTCGTATGAGTTCTAGACACCAATTACATTTTAAAAAATGGATATATGGGTTATTGGTCATCGCTAGTGGTCAAAATCGTTCACGGGGCATTCTTATGGGTTCTAGACACAAATTACAGTTTAAAAAATGGGTACTTATAGGTTATTGGTTATAGCTATTGGTTATAATGGTTCACGGGTCATTCCTATGGGCTATGGACGCTAATTACGGTTTAACAAGGATACTTATAGGTATTGGTCAAAACTAATGGTTATAATGGTTCACGGGCCATTCGTATGGGCTACGGATGCTAATTACGGTTTGACAAGGATACTTATAGGTTATTGGTCGTAGCTAGGGTTTATAATGGTTCACGGGCCATTCGTATGGGTAATGGACGCCAATTAAGGTTTAAAATGGATACTTATAGGTTATTGGTCGAAGCTAGTGATTATAATGGTTCACGGGCCATTCGTATGGGTAATGGACACCAATTAAGGTTTAAAATGGATACTTATAAGTTATTGGTCATAGCTAGTGTTAGTGATTTACGGGTTTAATCAAAGAAAACGCAGCGGAAATAATTTATCAAATCACTAACAACGGATCCACATATTGACGAAGTAATTAAGCGTAAATAATCAAGAGATTAGGATGTAGTATTCATACCCTTGAAGCCTTTGATCTTCGGTTGAATAGGGATGAAGAACTCCAAGATTCAATGGTAGAATCTCTCTTAAGATAGTCCACAATACACCTCAAGCAATACCACTAGGATGCTTATAAGTTATTGGTCTTAGCTAGTGGTCAAAATCGTTCACTGGGCATTCATATGGGTTCTAGACACGAATTATGGTTCATGGGCCGTTTGTATGGGTTATCAACACCAATTACAGTTTAAAAACAGGATACTTATAGGTTATTGGTCGTAGCTAGTGGTTATAATGGTTCATGGGCCATTTGTATGGTTAAATGGACACCAATTAAGGTTTAATATAGATACTTATAGGTTATTGGTTATAGCTAGTGGTCAAATTCATTCACGGGGCATTCGTATGGGTTCTAGACACCAATTACAGTTTAAAAAATGGATACTTATAGGTTATTGGTCATAGCTAGTGGTTATAATGGTTTACGGGCCATTTGTATGAGTTATCAACACCCATTACAATTTAAAAACTGGATACTAAAAGCTTATTGGATATAGCTAGTGGTTATAATGGTTCACGGGCCATTCCTATGGGGTATGGACGCTAATTACGGTTTAAAAAGGATACTTATAGGTTATTGGTCGAAGCTAGTTGTTATAATGGTTCACGGTCCAGTCGTATGGGTAATGGACACCAATTAAGGTTAAAAATGGATACTTATAGGTTATTGGTCATAGCTAGTGGCCAAATCGTTCACGGGGCATTCGTATGGGTTCTAGACACGAATTAGAGTTCAAAAAAATGGATACTTATAGGTTATTGGTCATAGCTAGTGGTTATAATGGTTCACAGGCCATTTGTATTGGTTATCAACACCAATTACAGTTTAAAAAATGGATTCTTATAGGTAATTGGTTATAGCTAGTGGTTATAATGGTTCACGGGCCATTCTTATGGGCTATGGACGCCAATTACGGTTTAACATGGATACTTATAGGTTATTGGGCGTAGCTAGTGGTTACAATGGTTCACGGGCCATTCGTATGGGTTATCGACACAAATTAAGGTTTAAAATGGATACTTATAGGTTATTGGTCACAACTAGTTGTCAAAATCATTCACAGGGCATTCGTATGGGTTCTAGACACCAATTACTATTTAAAAATGGATACTTATAGGTTATCGGTCATAGCTAGTGGTTATAATGGTTCAGGGGCCAATCGTATGGGTAATGGACACCAATTAAGGTTTAAAATGGATACTTATAGGTTATTGGTCATAGCTAGTGGTCAAAATTGTTCATAGGGTATTCGTATGGGTTCTAGACACCAATTACAGTTTAAAATATGGATACTTATAAGTTATTGGTCATAGCTAGTGGCTATAATGGTTCACGGGCCATTCGTATGGGCTATGGACGCTAATTACGGTTTAAGAAAGATACTTATAGGTTATTTGTCAAAGCTAGTGGTTATAATGGTTCACGCGCCATTCGTATGGGTTATGAATAATATTTACGGTTTAACAAGGATATTTATAGGTTATTGGTTGAAGCTAGTGGTAATAACGCTCCACGGGCCATTTGTATGTGTAATAGACACCAATTAATGTTTAAAATGGATACTTATAGGTTATTGGTTATAGCTAGTGGTCAAAATCATTCACGGGGCATTCGTATGAGTTCTAGACACCAATTACATTTTAAAAAATGGATATATGGGTTATTGGTCATCGCTAGTGGTCAAAATCGTTCACGGGGCATTCTTATGGGTTCTAGACACAAATTACAGTTTAAAAAATGGGTACTTATAGGTTATTGGTTATAGCTATTGGTTATAATGGTTCACGGGTCATTCCTATGGGCTATGGACGCTAATTACGGTTTAACAAGGATACTTATAGGTATTGGTCAAAACTAATGGTTATAATGGTTCACGGGCCATTCGTATGGGCTACGGATGCTAATTACGGTTTGACAAGGATACTTATAGGTTATTGGTCGTAGCTAGGGTTTATAATGGTTCACGGGCCATTCGTATGGGTAATGGACGCCAATTAAGGTTTAAAATGGATACTTATAGGTTATTGGTCGAAGCTAGTGATTATAATGGTTCACGGGCCATTCGTATGGGTAATGGACACCAATTAAGGTTTAAAATGGATACTTATAAGTTATTGGTCATAGCTAGTGTTAGTGATTTACGGGTTTAATCAAAGAAAACGCAGCGGAAATAATTTATCAAATCACTAACAACGGATCCACATATTGACGAAGTAATTAAGCATAAATAATCAAGAGATTAGGATGTAGTATTCATACCCTTGAAGCCTTTGATCTTCGGTTGAATAGGGATGAAGAACTCCAAGATTCAATGGTAGAATCTCTCTTAAGATAGTCCACAATACACCTCAAGCAATACCACTAGGATGCTAGTCCTTCTAAGCAACAATCCATCAACCAAATTGACCAAAATACAACTGACGTGTGCTTGTTCTGTTTCGTACATACGCCACAATTAATCAACAAAGGTATTTGTTGACTTGTGGTTTTATTGGACATAAACGCACAAAGAAATATGGGACTGAAATTGGTTTTTCACTTCTGTTCCATCATATAGCACAAAACCATTTCCACACTTTTAATATTTCTCTTTTCCTACGCCGTATGTCCAGCGAACTCAGAGGCGGCCAGTTTATTCGGTTTTATTTGTTAGGAGATCAGTAGGGTTAGAATATTACATCTTAATCAAGCCTAATGATCTTTGGGCTTTTCCACTTAACCCTCTTTATGCTCCATTAATTAAATCAAACTTAAGTATTAAGCCCATTTAATTATCTCATGTTACTTAGGATATATAAATAATGAAAATACAATATTTACATTATGTATAATAAATGGTATCTTAGTGTATAAGTGTGTGACCCTTTAGGCTCACATACAACTAGCCATATAACTATATGTTATGTGCGTGAAGCATATTCCAACAGCTCCCACTTGCGCACGTCATAATATCAAATAGTTATACAAGCAAAGGTTAGAGTCTAGCAACCTGCCAATGCCCCTAGAAGTATATGAGTGAGTTTCAGAAAGTCTAGGTTCAAAGTTTTTCAATCAGTTATCCTTTTGTTACTGATACCATGTTGAATTTTAGACAATGATTAATGTCAATCGAAAATTTCAACGATTCTGTTTCTCGATCTTTAAATTGAAGTAGATTACCAAACCAATCAAGATTCATCTTGATTACCTTTGGGTACGGCCGTACAAGCATCTATTCAAATCATCGAGGGGCCCAGCAGTATCTAATCCAAACATGTGGAGGAACAAATTCTTTATTGACTACACGTGTTTGATATATGCTTAATCTCAAACCTGAAGATGGTTGTTATAGCAGCCTTATTCAGGTCAGCGTTTAACGACATCAAAGTTTGACACTCCACACACACAAACCAACTTGCATCTCAAGTCAGAGGATAAGCGACAAAGTCTTTGTGAGATTCACTTGTGACAAAAATCCAGGAAGTGATTTCTCATAGGTTGGGTCAGTCCAATTGTGCATCACAATGAACAACATGTGAGTTTGATTTCATAATCCTTAGTCATACTAAGATCATGTCATCAATGCCCTCAGATTTGTCTTAATAATATTCCCATATTATTAATATGACAATGGACAATTTAGAATATAAAACACAGTAAATATTCAAGGATATAAACATGCAAATATAGAACACAGTAGATATTCATATAAAAACGATCATATCAAATATATCAATTTATTTCAATAAAAACTGCTCAATGTTCCATTATCCAAATACTAAAACAGATTTACATGAAACTAATAGCTTGTCGAAGTCCAATGTTCCATTCATATTCAATATGTTTGGTACAAGACATTGAGTTCGATAAAGTGTCAGCTAGTTAGTTATCTTTTTGAACTTTAAGAGTACGAATTTCACATATCTCGATTAATCATTCGAACGTAGTGAACCTTCGTAAATAGGGTCTAGCGTCGTCACGACCTATTTCAAAACTAGCATAAGTATAGCAAGTAAACTTAGCTTCATTTTGGTATCACCACCATTACCAAGGAACATATATCCAGTATTCAAAAATACTTAAATGTGTTCTTAACAGTGATCCAGTGACTCTCTCGTGGATTCTGTTGGTATTTTCTAGTAATATCCCTTAAGGACGTTACGTTTGGCCTAGTGCTTCTTACAACGTACATGATGAATGGAATAGCCGACTCATAGGGGATTACATTCATTCGCTTCACCACATCAGGTGTGGAAGGTCCTTGAGTCTCACTCAAGTTTACATTGTGTTGTATACGAGGACTTCCTCGTTTGGGAGCATTAATTCTAAACCATGTTAGAATTTTGTCAATGTAAGCACTTTGACTTAAACCAATCAACCGCTTTGATCTATTCCAATAGATTCTTAACTTCAAGTATGTGTGTCGTATTTCTACAATCCTTCATGTCAAAACATTTTCCAAGCCAGGATTTACATCTTGTAGCATTGGTAAATCGTTTCACATGAGTGACGTGTCATCAACATGAATGACTTAAGAAACGACAATGCTCCCACTAGCTTTCATATATACACATGAGCAATTTTGGGTTTTAGGTGAAACAAACATTTTGATTTCATCATTAACCAAATCTCATAGTCATAGTACACTACTTTGGCTATAAGAATCCTAATGTCTTTAGTAACACGCGAGAAGGTTTCATCATTGTCAATTCTGTAGAATTGAGTGTAACCTTTTGCTACTACAAGAGCTTTATAGGTGTGTATATTTTCATCCATGTCAACATTAGTGTTTTGAGAAAGACCAACTAAGTTCAAAACTTAATTGTCTCTTATGGATTTCATTTTCGCATTCATAGCTTCAAGTCATTTTTTCGAATTCAAAATTCGATAATGCAACTTGACAGTTAGGGGGTTCATTATGATCCTCGAAACTTTGCTCCTCAGCATCGACATAAATCTATATCGTTCAGGTGCATGAGGTGTCCTTGCGGACCTACGAATGGGAAGAACATCATTCTGTGGTCCAACATCTATATGTCCAGCCTCAGAATGATATTTTCTAGTGTTACCAAAAGGTTGTGCATCTTCGCTTTGAATCTTGTCAAAATCTATAGTACCCCCACTTGCTTTGTGAAATGAGAATGTTCTCAACAAACTCAGCATACCGAGCAACAACAATGTGTTCTCAGGTGGGTAGTAAAATAGTAATGAAGATACAGTTGATAGATATGGGCTCAAGTTTGTTCGGCATGTCTCGTTCCACGAGATCCTCACAATCCCAGTTCTTCAAGTAAGACAAATTAGGGACTTTCCCATGCCATATTTCATATGGTGTCTTTTTAACCTTTTGGTTGGAACCATATTAAGTATTCGAGCAGCACACTTCAGTGCATCCCCCTCAAAAGGATAGAGGAAGAGTAGTAGGACTCATCATAGACCGAACCATGTCAAGCAGGGTCCGATATCTCCTTTCAGACACACCATGATCTTGTGGAGTGTATGGAGAAGAGAATTGTTAGACAATCTCACGTTGGGTTGGATGATCCTGAAACTCTTGGCTCATGTACTTTCCTCCTCGATTAGGACGGAAATCCTTTGTTATCTTGCCGAGTTGATTTTCTACATCACTTTAGAAAGCTTTGAACGTTTCAAAGATTTTATGTTTATGTTTAATCAAGTAAACATAACCATAGCTACTGAAATCATCAGTGGAAGTGATAAATTAGGTAACACCTTCCCTAGTCTTAGTTCTAAAAGGGCCACATACATCAATATGTATGAGTCCAAGTAGATTTTTAGCTCTTTCGCCAACATGGGAGAAAAGCTTTCTTGTTATCTTCCCATAATATACAAGAGAGGCATTTAAATGATTCATAATCATTTGTTAAGAAGCCCTTCGTTTTTTAGTGTCAAAATGCGTTTCTTGTTTATGTGGAAAAGATGACAACGCTCTAGGTAAATGGAATCCAAACCGTTTTGGATTCTTGAGTGCTACATTTCTATATAGAACTATCGTTTGAATATGGATCATGCATATCAATTTCAAGCATACTATTACAAGGAATAGTTATAAAATATATTATTTTTCATAAAACAAAATATCATAATCCATAGTAATTTGAATAAATCATTATTCAACAAACGATAAAGCTAAACAATGCATAATTCACAATTGTTCAAAACAATAATTAACGCATTAGGAAGGATTAGATCATAGCTTCCATTATTTTAGCTTTATACTTTACTTTTAATCTTGCACATTTGTGTAAATGTGAGTTCCACAACTAGTGTCATACACTCAAGATTTATTAGTAAAAGTATAGAGTTCTATAGTGAAGATACCTAATGTGCTAGCCAGAACACATTATTCCTTCATCAACTCTGCCAAGTAGGCAGGACAGTTCCTCCTTCAATGGCCGGTTTCATCACAATCATGGCAATAAATATCCTTTGTAGGGTGCTCCTTTTTAGCATGTGGGGGAATCGTAGGTGTGGAAAAGTAAACTAGTTTACCCTTACCTAGACTCTTGCCTTGGGCTTGCGGTTTTACCTTCCCTGATTGCTAGAAAAGAATTGGGTAACCTTTGCTCAACTAGCTTTACTATAGAATGTTATTCACTAATTTTCTTCCCCATGCTATGTACTTTAAAACTCTTTTCAAACTGGTCATAGTCCTTGGATAGTGAGGTAAGAATCAAGCTCATTCCAAGAACTTGTGGCAATGGGTAACCAAGACGATCTATTTGATCAAGCTAGCATTTCATATTCAAGATGTAAGTGCTAACTGATTGGTCGTCCTCCTGCTCGTAAGCGTGGAATGCTTTAACTGTTTCGAACAGTTAATGTTCTGCTTGTTGTGAAATATCATTTTCAACTCGCTTATCGTGTCATATGCTGTGAGTTCCTCGAAGTTCTTTCGAATCTCGGGGTTCATGCTCACAAGCATAGGAGTAGCGACTTCTTGGTGTTCGTTAAACGTTTCGGTAAAGGCTTGATGAACAGCAGCAGAAGCATTCGCAGGAGGTGCCTCAGGTAACACACAAAGTTCAAAAAAATAGTATTTTCAATAATAATTTCTTTTAATCAATTAACTACCCAATTAATTTTAATTAAAAGCTAAGATCCCATTGAGCTTCTATCACCGCATCAGTTGATCTGCTAGAGATGATAGATCCAATAGGTAGGTGACGATCAACAATTGCATGACAAGTGCAACTCTTAGAGGTATGAGACTTTATGGCACCTAGTGAACAAGCATCTAGGGTCAAGTGGCATCTTTGTCGCATCTTCGCCTCGAGTCAAGGTCTCACCGTTAACTCGATTAAGTCATCCAATGTGGAATCATGTCAAAATAGATCTAGGTCTCACGCGTAGAGAATAATGACCTCGGATCTAAATTCAAACTACGACTCACGTGAATTCAAAAATAGAAGCAAGTGATTTCAACCGATTTGACGGCGTGACTTAAATTTTAGGTATGATAAATTTTAATGAATAAAATTTTATTAAGATATGAATGAATCATGTACTTCATTCATACCACTTCATAAGTCGATTAATAAACGGTAAAAACATTTAGAGATTATTAAGGGTTAAGTTTCAAATCATATTTAAACTTAATTTAATCTCAAAACAATTTTAGATTAAAGATGAATCATTAATGATTAACAAGTAATCATAGATGATAAAAAGTTTGGATGTTTTCATGTTTGTGTCTAAAATCATATTTTAATTGTTTTATTACTTGTATCTAATAGAAAAGAAAACAACCACAAACATAAATAAAACATGCAATAAATTTTGTGCAAACCTCGACCGATGAAATCCTAGGTTCGGTCACGTGAGTCATCATGACGGACCAAAGGGTCAAACTAGGGGACGGGCCAACATGAACCCAGACGGGCCTACATAAACCCAATGGGCTCCCACTTGCCCCATGACATTCATGGCCAAGTAGAAACCAACATTTGTGAAAAATGCAATCTGCCAGAAAAATTCAGTCTGACTTCAAGGCCCGAAAAGTCACTGAAGGAGTCTTCGGTGGTCTTCCCCGCCTTCTGAAAAGTTGTAGGTCTCTGAGTTGCGGAAATTTTGGCCGTAGTTTCAGGTCCAACAGAGTAGCCAAACTCCGGGAAAGTCTGTTTTCGTGCAGCTGCGCAGGAGGTGCCGAAAATTGTTGTGTTGTCCTCATCTTTTCTTCACCTTTGGTCAACAAATTACAAAGTACAAAGAAACAAAATACAACTATTCTAATTACTTTTACAATGAAATTTGCCCCAAAAAATGGCACCAAAAATAAAAGAAAAAAAATAAACAAATTACAACAATTAAGCCAAAAACACGGCTTTTCCTGAAACAACCAAACAACCAACAACAAACACATTCAATCACAAACGGTCTAGGTTTTCATCGGTTTGCACAAACAAGCAACAATTGACAAGGCTTTGGCTTGGTATAAGGCAAAAATACATGTTTTGCCATATTAAAAACAAAATTAAAAAATTAAATTCCAAGCCAAGTAATCAAAAAATACAATAACTAGATTAATTTGTTGATGTTGTTTTTGTAACAAGAAGCAATTAGGGTACCAAAAAATCAAATTTTTAACCCAATTTTTAAAAAAAATTGCTACTTTTTACAAAAAAAACTTGCTAATTAAATCATCAATATGATGACTCGTGATACCACTGTTAGTGATTTACGGTTTTAATCAAAGAAAACGCAGCGGAAATAATTTATCAAATCACTAATAACGGATCCACATATTGACGAAGTAATAGTTTAAAAAATGGATACTTATAGGTTATTGGTCATAGCTAGTGGTTATAATGGTTCACGGGCCATTTGTATGGGTTATCAACACAAATTACAGTTTAAAAAATGGATACTTATAGGTTATTGGTTATAGCTAGTGGTTATAATGGTTCACGGGCTATTCGTACGGGCTATGGACGCCAATTACGGTTTAACGTGGATACATATAGGTTATCGATCATAGCTAGTGGTTATAATGGTTCACGGGCCATTCGTATGGGTAATGGACACCAATTAAGGTTTTAAATGGATACTTATAGGTTATTGGTCATAGCTAGTGGTCAAAATTGTTCATGAGGCATTCGTATGGGTTCTAGACACCAATTACAATTTAAAATATGGATACTTATAAGTTATTGGTCATAGCTAGTGGTTATAATGGTTCACGGGCCATTCGTATAGGCTATGAACGCTAATTACGGTTTAAAAAGGATACTTATAGGTTATTGGTCGAAGCCAGTGGTTCTAATGGTTCACGGGCCATTCGTATGGGTTATGAACGCTAATTAAGGTTTAATAAGTATATTTATAGGTTATTGGTTGAAGCTAGTGGTTATAATGCCTCATGGGCCATTGGTATGTGAAATGGACACCAATTAATGTTTAAAATGGATACTTATAGGTTATTGGTCATAGCTAGTGGTCAAATTCATTCACGAGGCATTCGTATGAGTTCTAGACACCAATTACATCTAAAAAAATGGATATAAGGGTTATCAGTCCTAGCTAGTGGTCAAAATCGTTCACGGGGCATTCGTATGGGTTCCAGACACCAATTACAGTTTAACAAATTGGTACTTATAGGTTATTGGTCATAGCTATTGGTTATAATGGTTCACGGGCAATTCGTATGGGCTATGGACGCTAATTACGGTTTAACAAGGATACTTATAGGTTATTGGTCTAAACTAGTGGTTATAATGGTTCATGGGCCAATCGTATGGGCTACGGACGCTAGTTACGGTTTAACAAGGATACTTACAGGTTATTGGTCGTAACTAAGGTTTATAATGGTTCACGGGCCATTCGTATGGGTAATGGACCCCAATTAAGGTTTAAAGTGGATACTTATAGGTTATTTGTCGAAGCTAGTGATTATAATGGTTCACGGGCCATTCGTATGGGTAATGGACACCAATTAAGGTTTAAAATGGATACTTATAAGTTATCGAGCATAGCTAGTGGTCAAAATCGTTCACTGAGCATTTGTATGGGTTCTAGACACCAATTACAGTTTAAAAAATGGATACTGATAGGTTATTGGTCATAGCTAGTGGTTATAATGGTTCACGGGCCATTTGTATGGGTTATCAACACCAATTACAGTTTAAAAAATGGATACTTATAGGTTATTGGTTATAGCTAGTGGCTGTAATGGTTCACGGGCCATTCGTATGGGCTATGGACCCAATTACGGTTTAACATGGATACTTATAGGTTATTGGGCGTAGCTAGTGGTTATAATGGTTCACGGGCCATTCGCATGGGTTATGAACGCTAATTACAGTTTAATAAGGATATTTATAGGTTATTGGTTGAAGCTAGTGGTTATAATGCCTCATGGGCCATTGGTATGTGAAATGGACACCAATTAATGTTTAAAATGGATACTTATAGGTTATTGGTCATAGCTAGTGGTCAAATTCGTTCACGAGGCATTCGTATGAGTTCTAGACACCAATTACATTTAAAAAAATGGATATAAGGGTTATCGGTCCTAGCTAGTGGTCAAAATCGTTCACGGGGCATTCGTATGGGTTCCAGACACCAATTACAGTTTAACAAATTGGTACTTATAGGTTATTGGTCATAGCTATTGTTAAAATGGTTCACGGGCAATTCGTATGGGCTATGGACGCTAATTACGGTTTAACAAGGATACTTATAGGTTATTGGTCTAAACTAGTGGTTATAATGGTTCATGGGCCATTCGTATGGGCTATGGACGCTAATTACGGTTTAACAAGGATACTTACAGGTTATTGGTCGTAACTAAGGTTTATAATGGTTCACGGGCCATTCGTATGGGTAATGGACCCCAATTAAGGTTTAAAGTGGATACTTATAGGTTATTGGTCGAAGCTAGGGATTATAATGGTTCACGGGCCATTCGTATGGGTAAGGGACACCAATTAAGGTCTAAAATGGATACTTATAAGTTATTGGTCATAGCTAGTGGTCAAAATCGTTCACTGGCATTCGTATGAGTTCTAGACACCAATTACAGTTTAAAAAATGGATACTTATTGGTTATTGGTCATAGCTAGTGGTTATAATGGTTCACGGGCCATTTGTATGGGTTATCAACACCAATTACAGTTTAAAAAATGGATACTTATAGGTTATTGGTTATAGCTAGTGGTTATAATGGTTCACGGGCTATTCGTACGGGCTATGGACGCCAATTACGGTTTAACGTGGATACTTATAGGTTATCGATCATAGCTAGTGGTTATAATGGTTCATGGGCCATTCGTATGGGTAATGGACACCAATTAAGGTTTTAAATGGATACTTATAGGTTATTGGTCATAGCTAGTGGTCAAAATTGTTCATGAGGCATTCGTATGGGTTCTAGACACCAATTACAATGTAAAATATGGATACTTATAAGTTATTGGTCATAGCTAGTGGTTATAATGGTTCACGGGCCATTCGTATAGGCTATGAACGCTAATTACGGTTTAAAAAGGATACTTATAGGTTATTGGTCGAAGCCAGTGGTTCTAATGGTTCACGGGCCATTCGTATGCGTTATGAACGCTAATTACGGTTTAATAAGGATATTTATAGGTTATTGGTTGAAGCTAGTGGTTATAATGCCTCATGGGCCATTGGTATGTGAAATGGACACCAATTAATGTTTAAAATGGATACTTATAGGTTATTGGTCATAGCTAGTGGTCAAATTCATTCACGAGGCATTTGTATGAGTTCTAGACACCAATTACATTTAAAAAAATGGATATAAGGGTTATCAGTCCTAGCTAGTGGTCAAAATCGTTCACGGGGCATTCGTATGGGTTCCAGACACCAATTACAGCTTAACAAATTGGTACTTATAGGTTATTGGTCATAGCTATTGGTTATAATGGTTCACGGGCAATTCGTATGGGCTATGGACGCTAATTACGGTTTAACAAGGATACTTATAGGTTATTGGTCTAAACTAGTGGTTATAATGGTTCATGGGCCAATCGTATGGGCTATGGACGCTAATTATGGTTTAACAAGGATACTTACAGGTTATTGGTCGTAACTAAGGTTTATAATGGTTCACGGGCCATTCGTATGGGTAATGGACCCCAATTAAGGTTTAAAGTGGATACTTATAGGTTATTTGTCGAAGCTAGTGATTATAATGGTTCACGGGCCATTCGTATGGGTAATGGACACCAATTAAGGTTTAAAATGGATACTTTGTAACACCCAAAAATTTATAAGATTTTTAAAACTTTTTAAATATAATATTTTAATGGAAAAGTCCCAATAATTCAAATATAAAATAGTAATGTCGTTAATTAACGAAATCTTAAATGCGGAAATAGTTTAATAAAGAAAAATGTTTATAATAATAATAATTGCTGTCCACATCAACATAGGCAGAATACAGCGGTCATCCGTCCACCTTCTCCTTCCCTTTGCTAGTACCTGAAACAGTGGGGAAAATAGGGGTCAGCTGGAGAAGCTGAGTGAATATCTCAAAATGCAAGCAATCTTAACATACAACACATGAGGGCACATCGGTGTACACCTAGTCAAAACTACTCAGATTATTTTTCTCAGATTTTATTACTCAGATTTTTAATTTATATAGCGCGCTTGTGTGACTTGGGACGAGAGATCAACCTCGTCCCTCCTCACACCTCAGATAGGCGTAAGCCAAAAACTCAGACGGGAGTGATCCCAAACTCAGACGGGAATAATCCCAAAAACTCAGACGGGAGTGATCCCAAACTCAGACGGGAATAATCCCAAAAACTCATACGGGAGTGATCCCAAACTCAGACGGGAATAATCCCAAAAACTCAGACGGGAGGTGATCCCAAAACTCAGATGTGTTATTATGTTTTATTATCTCTTTTAACATAATTATCTCAGAATGCCCTAGCAAGTAATAACACAGAATGACCCTGTGCCGAGCTCAGTTACCCAGGCACAATGTCTCAGATCATAAATAACTCAACAGCTGCTCAGATGCTCAGATAACAGATCAAACTCAGATAACAGTTCATACTCAGATAACAGATCAAACTCAAATGACAGTTCATACTCAGAAAACAGTTCATACTCAGATACAAAACATGGTGTAAGGAAGGTAACACGTAAGTCATGCATGTATATTATTAAAACTGAATACACGGTGAGAATACTTACCTCGAGAAATGCAAGCTCCAAAGGTTCCCGACAATCAGAAAGGTAGCACTTATCTCCTAGACGGTCCTAAAACCAAAAAGTGAAACCCGGAATTAAAATCCTACCCGAGGACTTATTTCAGAAAACTGGCAGCCCCCGTCAGTCTCACGGAAACTGCCATAACTCCTAAACGGTTTATTAGATTTTCTCCATCTTTTTACCATGGCTAGAAGACAATCAGAACTACAATTTACAGTGAGACGGTCACTGGCCAAAACAGATTCTAAGTGTCTCAAAACAGTGGTGCAAGACAGACATGCTGCACAGGTCATCTTCCTAACAGCAGCATACTAAATCGACTATAACTTTTAAACCGTAATTCGGATTAACGAGCGGGTTGCGGCGTTGAAAAGCTAACTCAGAAATCAAGGTCCCAGCATGGGCCAAAAATCCAGAAACGTACTTAAGTTTATTAAAAACAGACTCAAAGATAGAAGACAGTTTCTGCCCAAAAAACTTAATTGTGTTTAAAACTCGTTTTGACAATCCCGACATCAACCCGTATAACCCGAGGCACCCGACAGTACTAGATTTAAAAACAACACGGAACAGTCATTCAATACAACGAAACCCGAACTTTCTACGCCTCTACACAGCCCCACACCAAATCACAGATTAGTCACAACTCAAAACAGGAAGGAATCGAATGATAACAAGGAAAATTGACTACCGAAAGGAGTATGGTTCGGCTTGGGCAGAAGGCTGCAGCGGCTCGGGATCGTGCTCAGGAATTCTGCTTCACTTCCAACGTCAATCACGAACACATAAAACGCATAATAGAACCCAGACTTGATTCGATCTCAGAACTGAAACGAGACAAGGAAACGAGGCCCACTTTTGTACCACACATCTGGCTCGATCACTGCATAGGTTCGGTCTCCGTTCTATCAATTCCGTGCTTCTAAACCTCTCTGCTCGACCTAGATTACTACCCACCAAAGATTAATACTCTTTGGTTTAAAGGAGATAAACACTGATCGGAATAAGTAAAAGAAGGAAGGCGAGAACTACCGATCAGCTTGTCTCTCTTCTCATTCATACAAAACCCACCAGCACCTTCTTGACGTCTCCCGCTTCGATCGAAGGTTACCAGAAGAAAGCAACACACAATTCTGTTAGGCTTGGTTTGGTTAGCAGAAAGATATTCAAATGTGAAGGAAGAATTTCACCGACAATACTACACAACTTGCTGACTTGCTCGATAATCAGAGGTGTTTGATTGGAAGCTATGAAGGAGAGAAAGGATGGTGTTCTTCGTGGATAGAAAACAAAGAAAGATGTGGCTGGGATTTCTTGCGGCTGAATCTGTACCAAGAGGGAATTAGGTGTTTTAAGTTTATATATTAACCGAGTAGGGCCACAAGCCTCTACTAAAATCCGGGCCAAGTAATTTAAAATTTCTCGGGCTTCAAAGCTTTCACTAACCGGACAAACAAGCAAAACAAAGTAACCAATTCAGCCCTTCATGGATTTCTAACTTCTGTCGCACACACGCATGGCCCCGGGCCTCTCTTTGGTCGATCAAGCAAGCTAAGCGGGTTGGCCTTGGCCTACGGCCGGCCCGACTCATATAAAAAAAAAGACACAACCCAATAAATAACTAGCCCAACGAATCTAAATAAGTGGGGTTAAAACCCGAAAGCATATATAAATAATGAATCCGTCTAACACTAATTAGATTGTCTAATATCACGAGACGTATAATTTTAATTATAAATGTGTAGTATTTAAAAGTCTAGTAGATTATAAAGTCCAACTAGCTTAAACGTCTAGGTAATAACGAACCGTCTAACTTCATTATAATTAATTTACTAATTATTCATTTTAAATTTAAATATAACGATTAAATTAATATTATTTAATTAGTAATATTTTCAGGGCGTTACAACTCAACTCCACTTGAATCAGACTTCGTCCCCGAAGTCATTGCTCGGAAGAAACTCAGGGTAGTAATCTCGCGTCTCAACTCCTACTCGCCAACGACACACGTCCTCAAATGGGGAAAGAAAACGAAATGATAAGGTTAAGAATGAAAAGGAAATTCATCAGGGTGACATACAACATGCATACTCAAATGGAAAAGAAGGATAAAAACGATAAAGTTATGGATAGAAAGAAGCTCTTCATGGAGAATTTAATTAATAGGAAATGAACTCCAGATCACGTAAGTGCTCATACAATTATCCGCCTCTAGTGGCGCAAAACGATAAGGCGAAAAGAAATAAGGTCAGGATGCTCACTACGGATCTCAGTATGCAAAGAAAATGTTGATAATGAGCATAAAATATACCACGATACTCTACTGAAGGCGTCTTCTTGCTCTCGCATTCGGGTACAGTTGTTGGACTCAGCGATTAACGTCGCGTTGAATCATCGATTCAACTCCACTTGGAAATTTACTATTGATTTGTTGACGATACCAGATGCTCAGCGTAGTACCAAGTCATCCAAACCATTTGCACAATCACACTCGGATCTCTCATGACGATAACAAGTTTTTATGGAAAATTTTCTTCCCGCACAACTCCATCAAATGACCACATACACATTTTAGCAACAGGTAAAAAAAATTTCATTATCGATAATTTCATACCAAAATGACTCGGAAGGTCCTCTACTCTATGGGTCAACAGTTTGTTAACCAGCATAATAAATAATTTAGCGGTTTACACCATTATCAATTAATATAAAAACCATGCAAATAAATCACAAGGAATATACATATCACACAGAATTCTCATATACTCAGATATATGTAACCCAAAATATGATCTGGAAATATAACTCAGAAGTCCCACTCAGAAATAAACGCAAACATATCTCAGGAGTATAACTCGTGTATAACTCAGGAGCAACTCATAAATCTTAACTCAGAAGCAAACCCAAAACTCTAACTTAGTAACAACTCATAAGGTAATAATATTTACCAGTAATAATACTTGGAATGATATACTCTCTCTCAACCGTGTTATTGGTTCTCAAAATAACTCTTCTTTAACATTATATTGTTACCTTACTCTATTAGGTTTGCATATTACCGATGTTGATAACCCTTTAAATAGCTCAAATTAACGATCTTGTCATTTAATTCCCTTTAATAGGTCTCATCCTATTACATTTAGTGGTTTCTCGATAATATTTTAATAGATGTTTTCTCATTCATCTAGCTTAACGATCCTTTAATAGACCGTTTCACTCATTTTACACAATTTAAAATGTCTCTTAATTATTTTGACCATCTTTACTTATTAATTTCATGTTACCCACTAAAAATTCCAATTAAATTTCATACTCTTATTTATAATAATTTCTCGTTACTCAAATTACGAATTTATTCCTTAGCTCTCATTTACTCACTTCGCAGTTACACTTTATTCTAAATCTTACAGTTTACTCATGGTTCATCAATTCAGTACATTCTCGTCTTTTCGAAATTTCTCCTAAGTTTAATATAAATTTATTGAATAGTTGATCTCATCTCAAGCTTAATAATTATTCATAAATAGAGTTTTCTCATATAATTTTATAATACCTCAAAACTCATAACACTTTATAATACTTCAAAAATTTGAATAAAACTTCCCGTTAATTTAATACTTTTCTCTTTTGACTCATTTTATTAATTTGCTTATGTAACTCGATTTGTAAATCTCTTATAACTCAAAATTACTCCCTAGTTAATCAGAATAACATTTTATCATTTAATTAGTTTTAATAATAACTCATTACCAGCAAGTTACCGATCTCATTTTAACTCATTTTCCTCAAAATCTCATTGTAGTAGTTTTCTAATATTCAACTCATTAATAAGTTCTCGTCACTTTAATTTAATGATTTCTCATTATCACATTTATAACCACCCAAGAATAAGTATACTGTCTTATTTTGTATATAATTGTACTATTACTACTTCCCTTTTGCACGATATTCATTCAACCCAATTAACTTGATTTGATAATTTCTCCAGTAAACTCGATCTTATCATTTTGTTGTAAACTCTATAATTACCCATGGAATAAATTTAATTATTCTCAACTGCTTGATTTGATAGTTACTCTTATAATTTATTTTATCAATTTTATGTATCTAGATTTCGCACTTTAAATTCATACCAACAAAATCTCTCTGCATAAGCATCATGCTCATAATATTTATAAATGATAATTAATGATAATTATTTCTTGACAATTTTCCTTTTTACCCCTACTCAACTCCACTTGGAGAAAACTCGTCCTCGAGTTTGGAACTAGTATTGTCTACCAAAATAAACAAGCAAGTATGTATTCGCACAAACAATTAGGATCCACATACTAAATTCACAATAACAAGCATTGGTCCATCGTTCCCTTCAAAATCTCCCCATAACCAACCAAAAGTTCGGTGTGTACGATAATAGGGGCCCTCTATTACTTTCGACACCTACGTTCTGTTTGGCCACGAGTAAATCCCAAAGTTCACAACTTCCCACATAAAAACCACCATTAAATCATATTCCGAAGGAAGAAAAGTAAATTATTTTCCCATATTTGATAATTTGATAAGTACAGATATGCACTCAGCTGTGGGTACTCAAAACCTCATAAACATTACTCAGAAATTCATGCGTAGATTTAGTCTCGTACGCGATACTCGGATAACTCAGATTCATAGAAATATTTCCACTTAGTTATTTTCACAATACAAATCTCCTTTTAACTTTTCATTTGGATATGTCATTTATCATTCCTCATAAATATAACTTATATCCTCTTGACAGTTATATTAAATTTATTGTAATTTGTGAGCATGTCTATTAATATCTTTTTGATCAGAGTTCTCAGTTATTGCGTTCCTCGTTTAATTTGATTCAATTTTATCGCTCTTTTAACTCGTTTTTAAATAAATCATCATCAAATTGATGACGTTAGCTTCCTCATAATCCTCTTATATAATTACTCTTTTAAGATGAGCTTCAATAATATCTGATTAATTTGACTCAGCAATTTCCCAATTAATTAGTCTATTAAACTTACATAGTTTATTTTAAGCTATCAGTGTGAACTCATTAATCTGTCACTTAACTTGTCATCCACATTTAGTTTTGCACCCGGCAATTTAACCTACTTACTCGAAATGTTTTTCCCCTCTTTTTTTTCTCAATTTAATGATTCTTCAATAATTACTATCTTGTTGACCTTAATATGGAATCTGCTTAACTATTATATCTCGTGATTCGTTGTATTCACGAAAATTTTAATTTCTCATTTAGATAACTTCTCTTTTAACCCTGATCAATAATTTTCTTTTAGATCGTGCTAATAATTCTCGTTAGCTAAATGTAATTATTTCCCATTTTATTGACTTAATAATTCTTTCTTTTATACCAACTTGGTAAATCTTCTAAAAAAATATTCTCAATCAATTTGATTTACTAATCTCTGATTTACTCGTTTAAATGACTTAGTCTATTAAGTGTTTTCTCTCATATGAAAGATTTTAACATTCTCCCAATACGAATATTAAGTACTCCTCTTTAATGTTAATAATTTCCTCATTTCTCATTTACTCAAATCATGTTTCTCATTACACAGCTTATGGATCTTATATAATAAATTAATATCCCATTATTACACTTTTGGTTAGGATTTCTCAGAATTTATAAAATTTCACCTCAACTCTATTAGGTGTTCCTCTAAATTGAAACTTTTACTATTTTCTCATTAGTATTTATAATTTCACATTTCTCCAGTATATATTTTTCATATATATAAATATCGAACTCTAAGAATAAAAATCAAAATTATGCTCAAATTAAGCTCTAAATTATTCACAAAATTATGGAATCTCCTTATAGTATATCTATATACTTATATGTTTAGCCATACAATCCATAAGTAATTCTCTCAGGATATAAACCAAAAATTCTCAGAATATGCTACTCGTCTATACTCAGAATATAGCAAAATCTCAATTAAATAATACGCTTAAATATTACCGGCAGTAGGAAGCGAGAGGTCGACGTGACATGCTGTATGTTCGATGCGGAAACTTTTCTCGGAAAAAATAATTATTTGACTCTTTTCAAGTTTAAAAACTCGATACTCAAACTTGAGTTTGAATTCGCCCCTTGCGAATCCAAATCCCTCAAGTCAGAGCTCTAATACCAACTTGTAACACCCAAAAATTTATAAGATTTTTAAAACTTTTTAAATATAATATTTTAATGTAAAAGTCCCAATAATTCAAATATAAAATAGTAATGTCGTTAATTAACGAAATCTTAAATGCGGAAATAGTTTAATAAAGAAAAATGTTTATAATAATAATAATTGTTGTCCACATCAACATAGGCAGAATACAGCGGTCATCCGTCCACTTCTCCTTCCCTTTGCTAGTACCTGAAACAGTGGGGGAAATAGGGGTCAGCTGGAGAAGCTGAGTGAATATCTCAAAATGCAAGCAATCTTAACATACAACACATGAGGGCACATCGGTGTACACCTAGTCAAAACTACTCAGATTATTTTTCTCAGATTTTATTACTCAGATTTTTAATTTATATAGCGCGCTTGTGTGACTTGGGACGAGAGATCAACCTCGTCCCTCCTCACACCTCAGATAGGCGTAAGCCAAAAACTCAGACGGGAGTGATCCCAAACTCAGACGGGAAAAATCCCAAAAACTCAGACGGGAGTGATCCCAAACTCAGACGGGAATAATCCCAAAAACTCAGACGGGAGTGATCCCAAACTCAGACGGGAATAATCCCAAAAACTCAGACGGGAGGTGATCCCAAAACTCAGATGTGTTATTATGTTTTATTATCTCTTTTAACATAATTATCTCAGAATGCCCTAGCAAGTAATAACACAGAATGACCCTGTGCCGAGCTCAGTTACCCAGGCACAATGTCTCAGATCATAAATAACTCAACAGCTGCTCAGATGCTCAGATAACAGATCAAACTCAGATAACAGTTCATACTCAGATAACAGATCAAACTCAAATGACAGTTCATACTCAGAAAACAGTTCATACTCAGATACAAAACATGGTGTAAGGAATGTAACACGTAAGTCATGCATGTATATTATTAAAACTGAATACACGGTGAGAATACTCACCTCGAGAAATGCAAGCTCCAAAGGTTCCCGACAATCAGAAAGGTAGCACTTATCTCCTAGACGGTCCTAAAACCAAAAAGTGAAACCCGGAATTAAAATCCTACCCGAGGACTTATTTCAGAAAACTGGCAGCCCCCGTCAGTCTCACGGAAACTGCCATAACTCCTAAACGGTTTATTAGATTTTCTCCATCTTTTTACCATGGCTAGAAGACAATCAGAACTACAATTTACTGTGAGACGGTCACTGGCCAAAACAGATTCTAAGTGTCTCAAAACAGTGGTGCAAGACAGACATGCTGCACAGGTCATCTTCCTAACAGCAGCATACTAAATCGACTATAACTTTTAAACCGTAATTCGGATTAACGAGCGGGTTGCGGAGTTGAAAAGCTAACTCAGAAATCAAGGTCCCAGCATGGGCCAAAAATCCAGAAACGTATCTTAAGTTTATTAAAAACAGACTCAAAGATAGAAGACAGTTTCTGCCCAAAAAACTTAATTGTGTTTAAAACTCGTTTTGACAATCCCGACATCAACCCGTATAACCCGAGGCACCCGACAGTACTAGATTTAAAAACAACACGGAACAGTCATTCAATACAACGAAACCCGAACTTTCTACGCCTCTACACAGCCCCACACCAAATCACAGATTAGTCACAACTCAAAACAGGAAGGAATCGAATGATAACAAGGAAAATTGACTACCGAAAGGAGTATGGTTCGGCTTGGGCAGAAGGCTGCAGCGGCTCGGGATCGTGCTCAGGAATTCTGCTTCACTTCCAACGTCAATCACGAACACATAAAACGCATAATAGAACCCAGACTTGATTCGATCTCAGAACTGAAACGAGACAAGGAAACGAGGCCCACTTTTGTACCACACATCTGGCTCGATCACTGCATAGGTTCGGTCTCCGTTCTATCAATTCCGTGCTTCTAAACCTCTCTGCTCGACCTAGATTACTACCCACCAAAGATTAATACTCTTTGGTTTAAAGGAGATAAACACTGATCGGAATAAGTAAAAGAAGGAAGGCGAGAACTACCGATCAGCTTGTCTCTCTTCTCATTCATACAAAACCCACCAGCACCTTCTTGACGTCTCCCGCTTCGATCGAAGGTTACCAGAAGAAAGCAACACACAATTCTGTTAGGATTGGTTTGGTTAGCAGAAAGATATTCAAATGTGAAGGAAGAATTTCACCGACAATACTACACAACTTGCTGACTTGCTCGATAATCAGAGGTGTTTGATTGGAAGCTATGAAGGAGAGAAAGGATGGTGTTCTTCGTGGATAGAAAACAAAGAAAGATGTGGCTGGGATTTCTTGCGGCTGAATCTGTACCAAGAGGGAATTAGGTGTTTTAAGTTTATATATTAACCGAGTAGGGCCACAAGCCTCTACTAAAATCCGGGCCAAGTAAATTAAAATTTCTCGGGCTTCAAAGCTTTCACTAACCGGACAAACAAGCAAAACAAAGTAACCAATTCAGCCCTTCATGGATTTCTAACTTCTGTCGCACACACGCATGGCCCCGGGCCTCTCTTTGGTCGATCAAGCAAGCTAAGCGGGTTGGCCTTGGCCTACGGCCGGCCCGACTCATATAAAAAAAAAGACACAACCCAATAAATAACTAGCCCAACGAATCTAAATAAGTGGGGTTAAAACCCGAAAGCATATATAAATAATGAATCCGTCTAACACTAATTAGATTGTCTAATATCACGAGACGTATAATTTTAATTATAAATGTGTAGTATTTAAAAGTCTAGTAGATTATAAAGTCCAACTAGCTTAAACGTCTAGGTAATAACGAACCGTCTAACTTCATTATAATTAATTTACTAATTATTCATTTTAAATTTAAATATAACGATTAAATTAATATTATTTAATTAGTAATATTTTCAGGGCGTTACATACTTATAAGTTATCGAGCATAGCTAGCGGTCAAAATCGTTCACTGAGCATTCGTATGGGTTCTAGACACCAATTACAGTTTAAAAAATGGATACTGATAGGTTATTGGTCATAGCTAGTGGTTATAATGGTTCACGGGCCATTTGTATGGGTTATCAACACCAATTACAGTTTAAAAAATTGATACTTATAGGTTATTGGTTATAGCTAGGGGCTGTAATGGTTCACGGGCCATTCGTATGGGCTATGGACCCAATTACGGTTTAACATGGATACTTATAGGTTATTGGGCGTAGCTAGTGGTTATAATGGTTCACGGGCCATTCACATGGGTTATCGACACCAATTAAGGTTTAAAATGGATACTTCTAGGTTATTGGTCATTGCTAGTGGTCAAAATCATTCACGGGGGAATTCATATGGGTTCTAGACACCAATTACAGTTTAAAACATGGATACTTATAGGTTATTGGTCGAAGCTAGTAGTTATAATCGTTCACGGGCTATATGTATGTCTAATGGACACCAATTAATGTTTAAAATGGATACTTATAGGTTATTGGTCGTAGCTAGTAATTATAATGGTTCACGGGCCATTCGTATGGGTAATGGATACCAATTAAGGTTTAAAATGGATATTTATAAGTTATTGGTCATAGCTAGTGGTCAAAATTGTTCACTGGCATTCATATGGGTTCTAGACACCAATTACAGTTTAAAAAATGGATACTTTTAGGTTATTGGTCATAGCTAGTGGTTATAATGGTTCACGGGCCATTTCTATGTTCTATGGACGCTAATTACGGTTTAACAAGGATACTTATAGGTTATTGGTCTAAACTAGTGGTTATAATGGTTCACGGTCCATTCGTATGGTCTATTGACGCTAATTACGGTTTAACAAGGATACTTATAGGTTATTGGTCGTAACTATGGTTTATAATGGTTCACGGGCCATTCGTATGGGTAATGGACCCCAATTAAGGTTTAAAATGGATACTTATAGGTTATTTTTCGAAGCTAGTGATTATAATGGTTCACGGGCCATTCGTACGGATAATGGACAACAATTAAGGTTTAAAATGGATACTTATAAGTTATCGAGCATAGCTAGTGGTCAAAATCGTTCACTGAGCATTCGTATGGGTTCTAGACACCAATTACAGTTTAAAAAATGGATACTGATAGGTTATTGGTCATAGCTAGTGGTTATAATGGTTCACGGGCCATTTATATGGGTAATCAACACCAATTACAGTTTACAAAATGGATACTTATTGGTTATTGGTTATAGCTAGTGGTTATAATGGTTCACGGGCCATTCGTACGGGCTATGGACGCCAATTACGGTTTAACATGGATACTTATAGGTTATCGATCATAGCTAGTGGTTATAATGGTTCACGGGCCATTCGTATGGGTAATGGACACCAATTAAGGTTTTAAATGGATACTTATAGGTTATTGGTCATAGCTAGTGGTCAAAATTGTTCATGAGGCATTCGTATGGGTTCTAGACACCAATTACAATTTAAAATATGGATACTTATAAGTTATTGGTCATAGCTAGTGGTTATAATGGTTCACGGGCCATTCGTATGGGCTATGAACGCTAATTACGGTTTAAGAAGGATACTTATAGGTTATTGGTCGAAGCTAGTTGTTCTAATGGTTCACGGGCCATTCGTATGGGTTATGAACGCTAATTATGGTTTAATAAGGATATTTATAGGTTATTGGTTGAAGCTAGTGGTTATAATGCCTCATGGGCCATTGGTATGTGCAATGGACACCAATTAATGTTTAAAATGGATACTTATAGCTTATTGGTCATAGCTAGTGGTCAAAATCGTTCACGACACATTCGTATGAGTTCTAGACACCAATTACATTTAAAAAAAATGGATATATGGGTTATCGGTCCTAGCTAGTGGTCAAAATCGTTCACGGGGCATTCGTATGGGTTCCAGACACCAATTACACTTTAACAAATTGGTACTTATAGGTTATTGGTCATAGCTATTGGTTATAATGGTTCACGGGCCATTCGTATGGGCTATGGACGCTAATTACGGTTTAACAAGGATACTTATAGGTTATTGGTCTAAACTAGTGGTTATAATGGTTCACGGGTCATTCGTATAGGCTATGGACGCTAATTACGGTTTAACAAGGATACTTATAGGTTATTGGTCGTAACTAAGGTTTATAATGGTTCACGGGCCATTCGTATGGGTAATGGACCCCAATTAAGGTTTAAAGTGGATACTTATAGGTTATTTGTCGAAGCTAGTGATTATAATGGTTCACGGGCCATTCGTATGGGTAATGGACACCAATTAAGGTTTAAAATGGATACTTATAAGTTATCGAGCATAGCTAGTGGTCAAAATCATTCACTGAGCATTCGTATGGGTTCTAGACACCAATTACAGTTTAAAAAATGGATACTGATAGGTTATTGGTCATAGCTAGTGGTTATAATGGTTCACGGGCCATTTGTATGGGTTATCAACACCAATTACAGTTTAAAAAATGGATACTTATAGGTTATTGGTTATAGCTAGTTGCTGTAATGGTTCACGGGCCATTCGTATGGGCTATGGACCCAATTACGGTTTAAAATGGATACTTATAGGTTATTGGGCGTAGCTAGTGGTTATAATGGTTCACGGGCCATTCACATGGGTTATCGACACCAATTAAGGTTTAAAATGGATACTTATAGGTTATTGGTCATTGCTAGTGGTCAAAATCATTCACGGGGCATTCGTATGGGTTCTAGACACCAATTACAGTTTAAAACATGGATACTTATAGGTTATTGGTCGAAGCTAGTAGTTATAATCGTTCACGAGCCATTTGTATGTGTAATGGACACCAATTAATGTTTAAAATGGATACTTATAGGTTATTGGTCGTAGCTAGTAATTATAAATGTTCACGGGCCATTCGTATGGGTAATGGATACCAATTAAGGTTTAAAATGGATACTTATAAGTTATTGGTCATAGCTAGTGGTCAAAATTGTTCACTGGCATTCATATGGGTTCTAGACACCAATTACAGTTTAAAAAATGGATACTTTTAGGTTATTGGTCATAGCTAGTGGTTATAATGGTTCACGGGCCATTTGTATGGGTTATCAACACCAATTACGGTTTAACAAGGATACTTATAGGTTATTGGTCTAAACTAGTGGTTATAATGGTTCACGGGCCATTCGTATGGGCTATGGACGCTAATTACGGTTTAACAAGGATACTTATAGCTTATTGGTCGTAACTAAGGTTTATAATGGTTCACGGGCCATTCGTATGGGTAATGGACCCCAATTAAGGTTTAAAATGGATACTTATAGGTTATTTGTCGAAGCTAGTGATTATAATGGTTCACGGGCCATTCGTATGGGTAATGGACACCAATTAAGGTTTAAAATGGATACTTATAAGTTATCGAGCATAGCTAGTGGTCAAAATCGTTCACTGAGCATTCGTATGGGTTCTAGACACCAATTACAGTTTAAAAAATGGATACTGATAGGTTAGTGGTCATAGCTAGTGGTTATAATGGTTCACGGGCCATTTGTATGGGTTATCAACACCAATTACAGTTTAAGAAATGGATACTTATAGGTTATTGGTTATAGCTAGTGGTTATAATGGTTCACGGGCCATTCGTACGGGCTATGGACGCTAATTACGGTTTAACATGGATACTTATAGGTTATCGATCATAGCTAGTGGTTATAATGGTTCACGGGCCATTCGTATGGGTAATGGACACCAATTAAGGTTTTAAATGGATACTTATAGGTTATTGGTCATAGCTAGTGGTAAAAATTGTTCATGAGGCATTCGTATGGGTTCTAAACACCAATTACAATTTAAAATATGGATACTTATAAGTTATTGGTCATAGCTAGTGGTTATAATGGTTCACGGGCCATTCGTATGGGCTATGAACGCTAATTACGGTTTAAGAAGGATACTTATAGGTTATTGGTCGAAGCTAGTTGTTCCAATGGTCCACGGGCCATTCGTATGGGTTATGAACGCTAATTATGGTTTGATAAGGATATTTATAGGTTATTGGTTGAAGCTAGTGGTTATAATGGTTCACGGGCCATTCGTATGGGTTATGAATGCTAATTACGGTTTAACAAGGATATTTATAGGTTATTGGTTGAAGCTAGTGGTTATAATGCTTCACGGGCCATTCGTATGTGTAATGGACACCAATTAATGTTTAAAATGGATACTTATAGGTTACTGGTCGTAGCTAGTGGTCAAAATCGTTCACGGGGCATTCGTAAGAGTTCTAGACACCAATTACATTTTAAAAAATGGATATATGGGTTATTGGTCATAGCTAATGGTCAAAATCGTTCACGGGGCATTCGTATGGGTTCTAGACACCAATTACAGTTTAAAAAATGGGTACTTATAGGTTATTGGTCATAGCTATTGGTTATAATGGTTCACGGGCCATTCGTATGGGCTATGGACGCTAATTACGGTATAACAAGGATACTTATAGGTATTGGTCAAAACAAGTGGTCATAATGGTTCACGGGCCATTCGTATGGGCTATGGACGCTAATTACGGTTTATAAAGGATACTTATAGGTTATTGGTCGTAGCTAGGGTTTATAATGGTTCACGTGCCATTCGTATGGGTAATGGACGCCAATTAAGGTTTAAAATGGATACTTATAGGTTATTGGTCGAAGCTAGTGAATATAATGGTTCACGGGCCATTCGTATGGGTAATGGACACCAATTAAGATTTAAAATGGATACTTATAAGTTATTGGTCATAGCTAGTGGTCAAAATCGTTCACTGGCATTCGTATGGGTTCTAGACACCAATTACAGTTTAAAAAATGGATACTTTTAGGTTACTGGTCATAACTAGTGGTTATAATGGTTCACGGGCCATTTGTATGGGTTATCAACACCAATTACAGTTTAAAAAATGGATACTTATAGGTTATTGGTTATAGCTAGTGGTTATAATGGTTCACGGGCCATTCGTACGGGCTATGGACGCTAATTACGGTTTAACATGGATACTTATAGGTTATCGATCATAACTAGTGGTTATAATGGTTCACGAGTCATTCGTATGGGTAATGGACACCAATTAAGGTTTAAAATGGATACTTATAGGATATTGGTCATAGCTAGTGGTCAAAATTGTTCATGGGGCATTCGTATGGGTTCTAGACACCAATTACAGTTTAAAATATGGATACTTATAAGTTATTGGTCATATCTAGTGGTTATAGTGGTTCACGGGCCATTCGTATGGGCTATGAACGCTAATTACGGTTTATGAAGGATACTTATAGGTTATTGGTCAAAGCTAGTGGTTATAATGGTTCACGGGCCATTCGTATGGGTTATGAATGCTAATTACGGGCCATTCGTATGTGTAATGGACACCAATTAATGTTTAAAATGGATACTTATAGGTTACTGGTCATAGCTAGTGGTCAAAATCGTTCACGGGGCATTCGTATGAGTTCTAGACACCAATTACATTTTAAAAAAATGGATATATGGGTTATTGGTCATAGCTAATGGTCAAAATCGTTCACGGGGCATTCGTATGGGTTCTAGACACCAATTACAGTTTAAAAAATGGGTAGTTATAGGTTATTGGTCATAGCTATTGGTTATAATGGTTCACGGGCCATTCGTATGGGCTATGGACGCTAATTACGGTTTAACAAGGATATTTATAGGTATTGGTCAAAACTAGTGGTTATAATGGTTCACGGGCCATTCGTATGGGCTATGGACGCTAATTATGGTTTATAAAGGATACTTATAGGTTATTGGTCGTAGCTAGGGTTTATAATGGTTCACGGGCCATTCGTATGGGTAATGGACCCCAATTAAGGTTTAAAATGGATACTTATAGGTTATTGGTCGAAGCTAGTGATTATAATAGTTCACGGGCCATTCGTATGGGTAATGGACACCAATTAAGGTTTAAATAGGATACTTATAAGTGATTGGTCATAACTAGTGGTCTAAATCGTTCACTGGCATTCATATGGGTTCTAGACACCAATTACAGTTTAAAAAATGGATACTTTTAGGTTACTGGTCATAACTAGTGGTTATAATGGTTCACGGGCCATTTGTATGGGTTATCAACACCAATTACAGTTTAAAAAATGGATACTTATAGTATATTGGTTATAGCTAGTGGTTATAATGGTTCAAGGGCCATTCATACGGGCTATGGACGCTAATTACGGTTTAACATGGATACTTATAAGTTATCAATCATAACTAGTGGTTATAATGGTTCAAGAGCCATTCGTATGGGTAATGGTCACCAATTAAGGTTTAAAATGGATACTTATAGGATATTGGTTATAGCTAGTGGTCAAAATTGTTCATGGGGCATTCGTATGGGTTCTAGACACCAATTACAGTTTAAAATATGGATACTTATAAGTTATTGGTCATATCTAGTGGTTATAGTGGTTCACGGGCCATTCGTATGGGCTATGAACGCTAATTACGGTTTATGAAGGATACTTATAGGTTATTGGCTAAAGCTAGTGGTTATAATGGTTCACAGGCCATTCGTATGGTTTATGAATGCTAATTACGGTTTAACAAGGATATTTATAGGTTATTGGTTGAAGCTAGTGGTTATAATGCTTCACGGGCCATTCGTATGTGTAATGGACACCAATTAATGTTTAAAATGGATACTTATAGGTTACTGGTCATAGCTAGTGGTCAAAATCGTTCACGGGGCATTCGTATGAGTTCTAGACACCAATTACATTTTAAAAAATGGATATATGGGTTATTGGTCATAGCTAATGGTCAAAATCGTTCACGGGGCATTCGTGTGGTTCTAGACACCAATTACAGTTTAAAAAATGGGTACTTATAGGTTATTGGTCATAGCTATTGGTTATAATGGTTCACGGGCCATTCGTATGGGCTATGGACGCTAATTACGGTTTAACAAGGATACTTATAGGTATTGGTCAAAACTAGTTGTTATAATGGTTCACGGGCCATTCGTATGGGCTATGGACGCTAATTACGGTTTATAAAGGATACTTATAGGTTATTGGTCGTAGCTAGGGTTTATAATGGTTCACGTGCCATTCGTATGGGTAATGGACGCCAATTAAGGTTTAAAATGGATACTTATAGGTTATTGGTCGAAGCTAGTGAATATAATGGTTCACGGGCCATTCGTATGGGTAATGGACACCAATTAAGGTTTAAAATGGACACTTATAACTTATTGGTCATAGCTAGGGGTCAAAATCGTTCACTGGCATTCGTATGGGTTCTAGACACCAATTACAGTTTACAAAATGGATACTTTTAGGTTACTGGTCATAACTAGTGGTTATAATGGTTCACGGGCCATTTGTATGGGTTATCAACACCAATTACAGTTTAAAAAATGGATACTTATAGGTTATTGGTTATAGCTAGTGGTTATAATGGTTCACGGGCCATTCGTACGGGCTATGGACGCTAATTACGGTTTAACATGGATACTTATAGGTTATCGATCATAACTAGTGGTTATAATGGTTCACGGGGCATTCGTATGGGTAATGGACTCCAATTAAGGTTTAAAATGGATACTAATAGGTTATTGTTCATAGCTAGTGGTCAAAATCGTTCAAGGGGCATTCGTATGGGTTCTAGACACCAACTACGGTTTAAAAAATGGATATTTATAGATTATTGGTCATAGCTAGTGGTTATAATGGTTCACAGGCCATTCCTATGGGTTATAAACACCAATCAGAGTTTAAAAAATGGATATTATAGGTTATAACAAGTGATTATAATGGCTCACGGGTCATTCTTATGGGCTATGGGAGCTAATTACGGTTTAACAAGAATACTTATAGGTTATTGGTCGTAGCTAGTGGTTATAATGGTTCATGTGCCATTTTTATAGGTAATGGACACCAATGAAGCTTTAAAATAGATACTTAGAGGTTATTGGTCTTAGCTAGTGGTCAAAATCATTCACGGGGCATTCGCATGGGTTCTAGACACCAATTACAGTTTAAAAAATACACACTTATAGGTTATTGGTCATAGCTAGTGATTATAATGGTTCACGGGCCATTCGTATGGGCTATAAACGCTAATTACGGTTTAACAAGGATACTTATAGGTTATTGGTCGAAGCTAGTGATTATAATGGTTCACGGGGCATTCGTATTGGTAATGGACACCAATTATGGTTTAAATTTGATACTTATAGGTTATTGGTCATAGCTAGTGGTCAAAATCGTTAACGGGGCATTCGTATGGGTTCTAGACACCAATTATTGTTTAAAAAATGGATACTTATAGGTTATTGGTCATAGCTAGTGGTAATAATGGTTCACGGGCCATATGAATGGGTTATCAACACCAATTACAGATTAAAAATGGATACTTATAGGTTATTGGTTATAGCTAGTGATTATAATGGTTCACGGGCCTTTCGGTTGGGCTAGTGACGCCAATTACACTTTAACATGGATACTTATAGGTTATTGGTCGGAGCTAGTGGTTATAATGGTTCACGGGGCATTCGTATGGGTAATGGACTCCAATTAAGGTTTAAAATGGATACTTATAGGTTATTGGTCATAGCTAGTGGTCAAAATCGTTCAAGGGGCATTCGTATGGGTTCTAGACACAAACTACAGTTTAAAAAAATGGATATTTATAGGTTATTGGTCATAGCTAGTGGTTATAATGGTTCACAATCCATTTTTATAGGTAATGGACACCAATTAAAATTTAAAATAGATACTTATAGGTTATTGGTCATAGCTAGTGGTCAAAATCGTTCACGGGGCATTCGTATGGGTTCTAAACACCAATTACAATTTAAAAAATGGATACTTATAGGTTATTGGTCATAGCTAGTGGTTATAATGGTTCACGGGCCATTCGTATGGGCTATGAACGCTAATTACGGTTTAACAAGGATACTTATAGGTTATTGGTCGAAGCTAGTGATTATAATGGTTCACGGGCCATTCGTATGGGTAATGGACACCAATTACGGTTTAAATTGGATACTTATACGTTATTGGTCAAAGCTATTGGTCAAAATCGTTCACGGGGCATTCGTATGGGTTTTGCACACCAATTACAGTTTAAAAATGGATACTTATAGGTTATTGGTCATAGGTAGTGGTTATAACGGTTTACGGGCCATTTGTATGAGTTATAAACACCCATTACAGTTAACAAAATGGATACTTATGGGTTATTGGTCGTAGCTAGTGGTTATAATGGTTCACGGGCCAGTCGTATGGGTAATGGACACCAATTAAGGTTTAAAATGGATACTTATAGGTTATTGGTCATAGCTAGTGGTCAAAATCATTCACGGTGCATTCGTATGGGTTCTAGACACGAATTAGAGTTTAAAAAATAGATACTTATAGGTTATTGGTCATAGCAAGTGGTCCTAATGGTTCACGGGCCATTTGTATGGGTTATCAACACCAATTACAGTTTAAAAAATGGATACTTATAGGTTATTGATTATAGCTAGTGATTATAATGGTTCACGGGCCATTCGTATGGGCTATGGACGCCAATTACGGTTTAACATGGATACTTATAGATTATTGGGCGTAGCTAGTGGTTATAATGCTTCACGGGCCATTCGTATGTGTAATGGACACCAATTAATGTTTAAAATGGATACTTATAGGTTATTGGTCATAGCTAGTGGTCAAAATCATTTACGGGGCATTCGTATGAGATCTAGACACCAATTATAGTTCAAAAAATGTATACTTATAGGTTATTGGTCATATCTAGTGGTTATAATGGTTCACGGACCATTTGTATGGGTTATCAACACCAATTGCAGTTAAAAAAATGGATACTCATTGGTTATAGCTAGTGGTTATAATGGTTCACGGGCCATTCGTACGGGCTATGGACTCCAATTACGGTTTAACATGGATACTTATAGGTTATTGATCATAGCTAGTGGTCAAAATCATTCACGGTAATTCGTATGGGTTCTAGACACCAATTACAGTTTAAAAAATGGAGACTTATAGGTTATTGGTCGAAGCTAGTGGTTATAATGGTTCACGGGCCAGTCGTATGGGTAATGGACACCAATTAAGGTTTAAAATGGATACTTATAGGTTACTGGTCATAGCTAGTGGTCAAAATCATTCACGGTGCATTCGTATGGGTTCTAGACACGAATTAGAAGTAAAAAAATGGATATTTATAGGTTATTGGTCATAGCAAGTGGTCCTAATGGTTCACGGGCCATTTGTATGGGTTATCAACACCAATTACAGTTTAAAAAATGGATACTTATAGGTTATTGATTATAGCTAGTGATTATAATGGTTCACGGGCCATTCGTATGGGCTATGGACGCCAATTACGGTTTAACATGGATACTTATAGATTATTGGGCGTAGCTAGTGGTTATAATGCTTCACAGGCCATTCGTATGTGTAATGGACACCAATTAATGTTTAAAATGGATACTTATAGGTTATTGGTCATAGCTAGAGGTCAAAATCATTCACGGGGCATTCGTATGAGTTCTAGACACCAATTATAGTTCAAAAAATGTATACTTATAGGTTATTGGTCATAGCTAGTGGTTATAATGGTTCACGGGCCATTTGTATGGGTTATCAACACCAATTGCAGTTAAAAAAATGGATACTCATTGGTTATAGCTAGTGGTTATAATGGTTCACGGGCCATTCGTACGGGCTATGGACGCCAATTACGGTTTAACATGGATACTTATAGGTTATCGATCATAGCTAGTGGTCAAAATCATTCATGGTAATTTGTATGGGTTCTAGACACCAATTACAGTTTAAAAAATGGAGACGTATAGGTTATTGGTCGAAGCTAGTGGTTATAATGGTTCACGGGCCAGTCGTATGGGTAATGGACACCAATTAAGGTTTAAAATGGATACTTATAGGTTATTGGTCATAACTAGTGGTCAAAATCATTCACGGTGCATTCGTATGGGTTCTAGACACGAATTAGAAGTTAAAAAATGGATACTTATAGGTTATTGGTCATAGCAAGTGGTCCAAATGGTTCACGGGCCATTTGTATGGGTTATCAACACCAATTACAGTTTAAAAAATGGATACTTGTGTAACACCTCATTTTTTCAAAACACCTTTTAAACATATTTTTAAATAAAAATAATACAATGTCCAATGTTCCCAAAATACGGTTTAACAAAAACCAATAAAAGTTTATCAGAGTATTAAAGCCGGTGTTACAAATACAATATCATAACCATAGGATAAACGAGAACTACCTACGAGCTCCCGAGCTAACCAACACTAGGCCACTTCTAACGCGACCCTCTAATCCAACGATCCAGAACCTGAGTACATAGCCAAAAACAAAGTAGTACGTGAGACAAAATAGTCTCGTGAGATACATGGGTTTTCGACCCATTCTCAAAAGATTTATAAAATAATATTTATAACATTAAAAATATTTATCCTTATCATTTCTTATTAATTCATAATTCATCTTCCATTCACTTAACCGTATAAACTAATAAGCTTACTCGCCATCTAATCACATACTTGTAAGTTATCTCCAAACTTACACTTTCATTATCACATATGCGACGGACCTCTCCGAAGCCAACTCTCCCGATATGGGACGTCATAGGTAAACTATCAAGGTAATTGGGAACCCCCATCTTACCGAGATTCATAAGCTCTCCCCGTTCCCGGGTCGTCATGCTCACCCATCATTGGGTGTCGTAAACTGTGACATTCTACTCTTTGCGCAGGGAGGTACCACCCCAAGTAGACGTCTCATGCTCCCCCATTTCTGGGCGGTCTTATTCCGGATATCTCATTAACACTTATGAGCCTCAGCTCCTTTCATCAAATTCATCACTTATTAGAATACTCACATATTCTAATTTATCATATTATTTTCTTTACTTATTTCGTTTCAATCTCGACTTTGCCAAGTCTTTTACTAATTTATAACTTATTTATTGTTTATCAAAATCATATTACTTTGACTCCTCTTTGACTAGTTTACATGTCTATTACTAGTCACTTTATACTTATTCTCTTAGTAATTCAATAACTACTCTCATTAGTATAATATACTAATCAATTCTTATTACTTAAAAAAAATCATTGTCTCAAGCTTTATTAATATATATTATTAATAAACCGATTATCAATCTCTTTTAAATCATCATCTTTATTCATACACCTTATTTATGAAAACTCATTGATTACTTTTCATTATCGTAATCTCTTTCAAAATCATTTATCATTTAAACATACTTAAATAGTCCATTACTAGCATTTTCTTATCGTATCAATCGTATCTTTATTAAAAACGTTTATTAATAAAGACTCTTAAAACATCATAGTTTTCAAAATCATTTGCTATGTACCCAGTAAAAGTCTCATGTACTCACCTTAGCCAAGCTAACTCCAAATCGTGTCTAACAACACGAATCCTTGCTTTCCAACTTGTGAAATGTCACCAATCTTTAGGCCTTCTTGACCTATCATCCATATCGTCATAAAATCTAGTTATTATTCATAACTAGCTACCAATAAACCCATAACAACATTCTTAACCACCAAGTTCATTCAACTTGGTGAAACCCCAAAACCCTAGTTCAAGATTTCCATCAATAAACCCAAATCCAACTTGTACACATCATTTACAAGCTTACAATGAGTGTTCTACACCCATTATTAGTCATCTTCCCCAAAGATGACATGGATGGTTCCCCAAACCACCATTTCTACCCATACAAAGTTCACAAACTTGCTACCAACTATCAAGGATCAAGAATCCTTACCTTTGATGTTAAGATCCACATGATTGAAGAAGATTTGAGCTAGGAATCACCAAAATCGCCCCCTTCTCTCTCTAAAATCGGCTGCACCACAACTTGGGTGAAAAATGAGCAAACCCTAGCTCAAACCCGGTTTTATTCTGCTCGACCATAGTTCGCGATCGCGAACACAACTTCGCGTCGCGAAGTTCCCGCCTCGAGCCCACTTCGCGATCGGTAACTGGTCGGGAACTCTTCACGTCCGATCACCAAAATCCCTGCCTCGACTTCACGATCGCTAACCCGAGTTCGCGTCGCGAACTCCTGAGGTGTCCGAGGCTGCATTTTTTCAACTTTATCTCGACCCGGTTTCGCCCATAACTTCCTCATACGATGTCCAAATGACACGAAACCAATTCCTACGGTTCTGAAATGAATTATCCTTATTTATCATATTTTTCCCATATTTTATTTTATTCAAATATCGGGTCGTTACAACTATCCACCCCTTAAAAAGGATTCCGTCCTCGGAATCAACTCAAGGATTTCTAATCCTCGCTTCACTTCCAAATTATGATCCAAATAATACTTATGCATTTTATTGCCCACTTGGCCCGTTATACCCAAACGGGCCAAAAATCCAAACTTGAGTTCCTAACACTCGAACGGGTCAAAATTTCACAATTCGACCTTAACATTTCCCATCATTTAACCAAACTATTTATTCCCATTGGGATGATATGACCCAATCATTACTAATAACCATTTGACCAAAATGATAGTCAACCCCTCGCTTTGACCAAATTGTCAACATTGTTCCATCTTTGATTTAGCACAAAGTCAACCAAATCTTAAAAATTTTCCTTATCCATTAGTGGTTCTATTAATCATCAATTCCTTAACCATCAATCTTACTCTCACGGTCCAACAACAATCATACTCGATTTCTAAATTCCATTCGAATTGCCCAAAGGTCAAAGTCGCACCCTTTGACTACAATTATTTCCATTAATCAATCAACCACTATCATACACACATACATGTGATACATTATGCCCTTATCCTTGACTAATCATTTTAAACGAAAGTCAAAACCCAATTTTGACTAAAGTCAACAATCCACTAGTTGACCAACCTTGACTTATGATTAAAGTCAAAGTTACATTGCAAAATTTCTATATTCTTTATCACTAAGGCATCGCTTCCCGAGCTTTTCATTCCCGAATTCCAATATCTAAATTTCCTTTCTCAATTGTTTCTCTTTTCTTCGATTTCAATATCCACAATCAATTAACAATTTTTCATTTAAGGCAATACCAAATTCTCTATTACCTTTTTAACTTTCATCCAATTACTTATACCATTTATAATCTCCTTCAAACATCCTCATACCATACTTGAAATTTCCGATCACCGGCTCTAGAGCCTCGATCATATCCGATCGTGGCCTAACCACCCATTGTACCTCTTTCACCACTCATTGGTTACTAACAACTTTGCTTCCTAAAATCATCCCTTTTTCATATACCAAGAACTTGTAGGCATCTCCTACACATACTTCTATTCAAACACGACCCGTGTTTTCAACCCAAATTCTCACTTGCCACAAAAATCATAACAACTAACTACACGATTCTACAAACGTCAGATACAAACATCATATTCCTTGTATAACAAACTATACTTTAACTATCTTATCGAGATGATCGGAAAGCCTCCAATCCATCACGATCCCAAACTGTCACACTGACCGGAAAGCCTCCAATCCAAAGTGACTCATACAACACCATTTCATCTTGCATACAATCCATGTATGCGTCAATACACTTAGCATCATGCTATCATTTTCTTTCATAATTGACCTTCAATTTTTTTCCCACTTATACATTATACCACACGGTATACACATAATCATTTCTAGTGCTTTCCACCAATCTACTCATTTAACAATCGTCCTTATTCGATTCCTTACTAAAACTTCTAATCTTTCTTTCACCTGGTCATCTTGAGTCAACCAATTGACTCGATCGGTACCCATACGTACACTATCATACTTTTTCAATAAACCTTTACCAAAACAAGTTATTCACTCTTGATGTCACACCCGACCTCCACTACACAACCATTTGACATGGCTATTTGCCCACACTCAATCGATCGTATTAAATAACTAAGGTTCCATTTTATATATGCATATTTTTTTTTGTACTTCACGATTCTCACCAACACCTCGTACTTCATTGTACTACCATTCTCATGATCCAACTTTCAATATTCTATGACAACATAATCCTTCCTAGTCTTATTTCTCGTGATATACTGGTCGCCAACCCATTCGACTATACACATAATAACTCGGGGAGATTATCTCCCAAATTTAATTTTTCGCATCATACATTCCATCTATATTTATTCTCATACTTAGATCACATAAGCACCAATTTGTGCAACATAAAAGCAATTAAATTCTAATCATCTATCAAAACTTCATAAACGAATTACCTGAAGCGGCTCCACGAGTTTCCTTCACCCGATTCCTATTGGCGGTTGATGCTGACGTGTCGGTTCTCTTCCTCGGGCACGCACTACTAAAGTGTCCCACCTCGTGACAAGTGTAGCATTCCACTTCCTCGAGGTTCCTTACTTTGCAATCCTTTGCTCGGTGCCCTACTCATCCACACTTGAAGCATATAGCCGAATTTTCCTTGCATTCCCCACGGTGATTCTTTCCACAACTTTGGCAACTTCCAATACCACTATGCTTTGACGAACTCGACCCCAATCCTTCTTTCTTTGTCAATCCCAAGCTACTATCAAGCTTCTTCTTTTCTTTTCCTGATGCCGACTCTTGAGCCCTCCGGCGAAACACCCTTTCAACACCTCGAGCGGTACAAATGGCCTCATCTAACGTGGCCGCTCGTTTGACTTCCAATTCAAACTCTGATGGTAGCCCATTAGCATACCGAACCACTTTCGAACGTTCAGTCGGATAAGCCTTGATCACAAACGGAAGTAATCCCGTAAACTTTTTGATGTATTCCTCCACCGACATATTTCCCTTCTTGATAAACACGAACTCCTCTTGCAGTTCCTCTAGATCTCTTTCAGGACAAAACTTTTCCTTCAATCTACACGTGAACTCCTTCCACGGCATCTTGTACAACACCTTCCTACCCAAAGTCTCGTACATGGTATCCCACCACGTCAATGCTTCATCCTTCAACTGTCGGGATGCATAAGCAACCATGTCTTTCTTCGAACACTTACTACTCTCTAGTACTTGTTCAGTGTCACGAATCCAACGCATCGTCACCTTCGGTTCCGAGCTCCCATAATACACTCCGGGGTTGCACGACATGAATGTCTTGTAGGTGCATCCTTCTCTTTCCTCCGACTCTGAATCATCAGTCTCTTCGGTCAATGACTTCTCTATACGGGTCTTGTTACCCGAAGACTTACTTCCACCGCGAGATTTAGAATCATCTCGCCTATCCACATTCAAACGGTTATCGATAATCCGGTTCATATCCACATTCACCTCATCCCTCATCTGATGAAACAAATTTTTGATCGCTTCCATAGTTACCGGGGTTTGATTTGCATCCAAACCGGAACCCTCTCCATTATTACCGGGATGAGTCGGGATTCGATTTGAATCCGTCTCATGATCTCGTGGAATCTCTCCACTTCTTGGGTTCACCATTTTCTATATCAACATATTCAATCATTAAAAATTCAAAGGTTGACTTATTAGTCAAACATAACCCATAAAGCCCAAACATTATCTCTTCTCTTAGGGATCGACCCTAATATACCCATACTTTATTGTCTCAAAAGACTAATCAAGGACATCCTATGGAAAATATATGGTCCTACTTAGCATAGCTTAAGACTAGGGAGGTCAAACCTACCTAATTCACTTAAACTATAGCTCTGATACCAAGTTGTAACACCTCATTTTTTCAAAACACCTTTTAAACATATTTTTAAATAAAAATAATACAATGTCCAATGTTCCCAAAATACGGTTTAACAAAAACCAATAAAAGTTTATCAGAGTATTAAAGCCGGTGATACAAATACAATATCATAACCATAGGATAAACGAGAACTACCTACGAGCTCCCGAGCTAACCAACACTAGGCCACTTCTAACGCGACCCTCTAATCCAACGATCCTGAACCTGAGTACATAGCCAAAACAAAGTAGTACGTGAGACAAAATAGTCACGTGAGATACATGGGTTTTCGACCCATTCTCAAAAGATTTATAAAATAATATTTATAACATTAAAAATATTTATCCTTATCATTTCTTATTAATTCATAATTCATCTTCCATTCACTTAACCGTATAAACTAATAAGCTTACTCGTCATCTAATCACATACTTGTAAGTTATCTCCAAACTTACACTTTCATTATCACATATGCGACGGACCTCTCCGAAGCCAACTCTCCCGATATGGGACGTCATAGGTCTACTATCAAGGTAATTGGGAACCCCCATCTTACCGAGATTCATAAGCTCTCCCCGTTCCCGGGTCGTCATGCTCACCCATCATTGGGTGTCGTAAATTGTGACATTCTACTCTTTGCGCAGGGAGGTACCACCCCAAGTAGACGTCTCATGCTCCCCCATTTCTGGGCGGTCTTATTCCGGATATCTCATTAACACTTATGAGCCTCAGCTCCTTTCATCAAATTCATCACTTATTAGAATACACACATATTCTAATTTATCATATTATTTTCTTTACTTATTTCGTTTCAATCTCGACTTTGCCAAGTCTTTTACTAATTTATAACTTATTTATTGTTTATCAAAATCATATTACTTTGACCCCTCTTTGACTAGTTTACATGTCTATTACTAGTCACTTTATACTTATTCTCTTAGTAATTCAGTAACTACTCTCATTAGTATAATATACTAATCAATTCTTATTACTTAAAAAAAATCATTGTCTCAAGCTTTATTAATATATATTATTAATAAACCGATTATCAATCTCTTTTAAATCATCATCTTTATTCATACACCTTATTTATGAAAACTCATTGATTACTTTTCATTATCGTAATCTCTTTCAAAATCATTTATCATTTAAACATACTTAAATAGTCCATTACTAGCATTTTCTTATCGTATCAATCGTATCTTTATTAAAAACGTTTATTAATAAAGACTCTTAAAACATCATAGTTTTCAAAATCATTTGCTATGTACCCAGCAAAAGTCTCATGTACTCACCTTAGCCAAGCTAACTCCAAATCGTGTCTAACAACACGAATCCTTGCTTTCCAACTTGTGAAATGTCACCAACCTTTAGGCCTTCTTGACCTATCATCCATATCGTCATAAAATCTAGTTATTATTCATAACTAGCTACCAATAAACCCATAACAACATTCTTAACCACCAAGTTCATTCAACTTGGTGAAACCCCAAAACCCTAGTTCAAGATTTCCATCAATAAACCCAAATCCAACTTGTACACATCATTTACAAGCTTACAATGAGTGTTCTACACCCATTATTAGTCATCTTCCCCAAAGATGACATGGATGGTTCCCCAAACCACCATTTCTACCCATACAAAGTTCACAAACTTGCTACCAACTATCAAGGATCAAGAATCCTTACCTTTGATGTTAAGATCCACAAGATTGAAGAAGATTTGAGCTAGGAATCACCAAAATCGCCCCCTTCTCTCTCTAAAATCGGCTGCACCACAACTTGGGTGAAAAATGAGCAAACCCTAGCTCAAACCCGGTTTTATTCTGCTCGACCATAGTTCGCGATCGCGAACACAACTTCGCGTCGCGAAGTTCCCGCCTCGAGCCCACTTCGCGATCGGTAACTGGTCGGGAACTCTTCACGTCCGATCACCAAAATCCCTGCCTCGACTTCACGATCGCTAACCCGAGTTCGCATCGCGAACTCCTCAGGTGTCCGAGGCTGCATTTTTTCAACTTTATCTCGACCCGGTTTCTCCCATAACTTCCTCGTACGATGTCCAAATGACACGAAACCAATTCCTACGGTTCTGAAATGAATTATCCTTATTTATCATATTTTTCCCATATTTTATTTTATTCAAATTTCGGGTCGTTACAATTTGTATGGGTAATGGACACCAATTAAAGTTTAAAATTGATACTTATAGGTTATTGGTCATAGCTAGTGGTCAAAATCATTCACGGGGAATTCGTATGGGTTCTAGACACCAATTACAGTTTAAAAAATGGATACTTATAGGTTATTGGTCATAGCTAGTGGTTATAATGGTTTACGGGTGTCACACCCTGCCAAAACTGAGTTTTACTTCATTTAAAATGTTTTGCGGAAGAACGAGGGTTTAACGTTCATGACAACATAGCAAAAATTAAGTAAACAAACAACCACGCAATAACGAAAATAAAAGTTGTTTTCACTTTCCAAAAATAGAAAGTTCCCAAAATAATAAGTTTCCTAAAATAGAAATTGTTTTGGTATAAAATGATTGTTCGTAAACTTAATGTTTTAATCATGGCTCACGACAATTCCACTGCTCACATCCTCCAGTTCCACTGCACCTAATTACCTGGAAAAACATAAATAGTGGGTCAACAATAATGTTGAGTATTTCCACAGGGTTAATGTAAAAGATAAAGTAAGTTGTTTTGCTACCAAAAATGTTTGTTGTAAAAATGGTTTATGACTGAAAAGTATAGAGTTCAACACTCATATAATATGAGGAGTAAATATGAAAAGTGTAGTGTAATTGTAAAATCTACAACTACTAGTTATGTTTATGAAAAAGTGTTGAACAAATTGTTATGTTTTACATCGCATGAACTGTTATCCCCAACAGGTAGCTAATCTATTGAGTTAATATACCAACCCCTAAGTCCACAATCAACACTTCAACTCCAGTATGTTATCATTCTTTTATGGATATACACTCCCGAAAGATGTCTTGGATATACTTAGTAGTGATCAAAAAATGTTGGGAGGATGAGTGTCAGCCAATAGTACTATCTGCATATCCATGGTCTAGATCCACTAGTTAATGATTGCTGGCACCTTAGTCCGGTATAATAATTGTTTGTCATGCCAACACGATAATGAAAATGTATAGATGTTGTTGTACAGTCATAGTAAAATAGTAGCATTTGTTTATGTTTTCCACCCCAAAGTTTATAAAACAGTAAAAGTAGTAAAGCGGTCTGTGGACTCACCTGGGCAAAGCTTAGCAATGATATTAGGACAGAGGAATCCTTCAGAGACTCCTAGCTTCCAAAATGATATAACTACTAATTAGACTAAGTTAATCAGGCGATTCTAGATACGATATAAGTTAAATGATATGTGATTAATGTTATGTTTTATGTTTAGTGACATTGAATGAACTTGGATCATTGGGCCTTAATGGGCCGAAATGAAATGAATGAAATGAAAAGAAATGCGCTTCGAAGTGAAATGAAATGAAATGGGCTTGGGATCGACTTAATGGGCCTAGATTGGGCCACTTGGGCATCTTATTGAGCTTACGTCCGATTAGATTGGGCCATGGATTGGGATTGGGCCCAATTGGGTTCAGTTTGGGTATAAGTGGGCCAAGGGTTGGGGCTTTGGTCCAAATGGGCTTGGATACTAATGGGCCAACTAAAGTTTGGGCCCGATAGACACTAAGGTAGATCGATATGGGCCAAGTACGGTCCTTGACCCGATTAAGTATTCGGGTTTGGGTTGATCGGTTGGGTCAAGATCCCGCCTTGACCCAGTTTCACTTATTGGTCAACATTGGTCAATCCTAGAAGTCAACAAAGATCAAAATTAGTCAACAATAGTCAACATAAAAGTTCTAGATTTCGGCTAGGGTTTACTCTAAGATACTATTCGGTCAACCAAGGTCAAACATGGTCAATCTAGGTCAACTAGGGTTCGGTTTTTGCTAGGGTTGGCCGGCTAGACCGAAACCCTTCGGGTTTGGTTCAAGTTCGGGCTAGATCGACTTGGTGCAAGATTTGTGGGTCTAGGTTCGGCTAAGGTTCGAATCTATGAAGCTAGATCTTGGGTTTATCATATCAAAGGTCGAGATCTAGAGTTTAAACAAACGGATCAACGAATCAACAACACATCTAGCGAGTTCTAACGATTTAAACGAGCAACACACACCTACACAAGCATGCATGTAGGCTACGGATTTATCGGTTTTAGGGTTTATACCGAGACCAAATGGCCTTGGCCATGGTCTCGGGTACAAGCTAGGGACCGAAATAAACAAGAAATCAAATGAAAATCATATAGGGAATCGGTATACCTTGCGATCGGATCATGAAACGAATGGAGATGCTCGAGTTTGCTTGGGATCGGACGAAGGTGATGATGGTGATGCTTGTAGGAATCGGCCGAATTTGGGAGAAACAAAAAGTGTAGGGTTTAATGAATGATTGGTATTTATAGTGCTCAAGGATTAGGGTTTAGAAGTAGAGTCTTAGTAGCACAAGGACTTGTTAAGAGAGAGATGGATAAAGACCAAATTGAAGAGATAAGGCCAACATAACTTGCACCTCACTCTAAGCGGGTGTTCGGCCGAGTTTGGGGTCAACCAAGGAGGGTGAGGCCGGCCACCTAGGTGGTCGGTCAAACCTTGGTGTCGGGTTAGATTGGTTCGTACATTCGAGTCACGTTTAAGTTAATTTGTTACGTTTATTGCTTAACCGATAATGATATCATTTTAGAAATGTTTTAAGCTCAATGTGTCACCATAAGAAAAGTAGTAATGTTGTGTTGACTAAAATAATCAAACACTAATGTATGGTGTAAAAATATGTAAATTTGTTGTGTGTTGGGATGCCAGAAATAGAAATGTCTAAAAATAGAAACTTTCTAAATAAGGAAAGTTCTACAAATGAAATGAGTTTACGTACCAGAAATATCGAGTTGTCACATTCTCCCCTGGTTGAAGAAATTTCGTCCCGAAATTTAAGACGAAGAGCGAACAGGAGAGAAAACGAGAAATAAATGAGGATATTTCTTTCGCATTTGGTCCTCACGTTCCCAGTGAATTCAGGACCTCTTTTGGAGTTCCATCTGACCTTAACAATTTTGATATTGCTTCTTCGTAACTTTTGCTCTTTCAAGTCAAATATCTCGATTGGTTCCTCAGTGAAATGGAGTTTGTCGTCGATGATAATTTCCTCAGCATGAACAATGAGCGAGGGATCATGAATAAACTTCTTCAAGTTAGACACATGATAAATGTTGTGGACATTGCTGAGCTCTTTAGGAAGACGAAGACGATAAGCAACGACACCAATTCTGTCGAGAATTTCAAACAGTCAAACATAACGGGGACTGAGCTTTCCCTTCTTGCCAAAATGTACAACACCTTTCCAAGGTGCTACCTTTAGCAACACATGGTCGCCAACAGCGAACTCTAAAGGCTTTCGACGATTATCAGCATAACTCTTTTGTCGATCTCTTGCAGCCTTGATGCGATCTTTGATCTTAAAAATCTTGTCAGTCGTTTCTTGTAGAATTTCAGGACCAGTAATCTGACGATACCAATTTCAATCCAACAAAGTGGCGAACGACACTTTCTTCCATAAAGGGCTTCAAATGGTGCGGCCATAATAGTTGTATGATAACTATTATTATACGAGAACTTAGCTAAAGGGAGATGAGAATCCCAACTTCCACCAAAATCAATCACACATGCTCTCAGCATGTCTTCAAAAGTTTGGATTGTTCTTTCAGTCTGACCATCGGTTTGGGGATGTTAAGCAGTACTCATATCGAGGCGAGTACCGAGAGATTTTTGCAATGATTGCCAAAAACGATATGTAAAGCGACTATCACGATCAGAGATGATCGCGACTGGCACACCATGCCGAGATTTCTTTCAAATAGATTCTCTATAACTTCTCCATTTGGTCAGTTTCTTTAATTGGGATGAAATGAGCTGATTTGGTCAATCGATCAACAATTACCCAATTGTATCATGACCACTAGACGTTCGAGGCAACTTGGTTATAATATCCATAGAGATTTATTCCCATTTCCATTCAGGGATCTCTGGCTGTTGTAGAAGACCGGAAGGCTTCTGATGCTCTGCTTTCACTTTGGCACAAGTTAAACATTTGCTAACAAAAACTGTGATTTCTTTTCCATCTTTATACATCTTGTCAGCACCAGGATGAATAGAACATTTAGATCGATGAGCTTCATTGAAGATGACGTCGCGAACACTTCCATGACTAGGAACCCATAAACGATCCATGAAGTAAAGGGTTCCATCTTCCTTTGCTTCTAATTGCTTTTCCATACCACGCAAAGCTTCACTTTTGATGTTCTCTACCTTCAAGGCTTCATATTGGAATTCATGAACTTAGGAAGATAGATTAGAACGAACAGAGATTGGAAGGGCTCGAACACAAAGAGGTTTAGGTTGCTCTTTTCGACTTAAAGCATCAGCTACCACATTAGCTTTACCAGGATGATACTTGATCTCACATTCGAAATCATTCATCAACTCTATCCATCTGCGTTGTCTCATGTTGAGCTCTTTCTGACTGAAGATATGTTGCAAGCTCTTGTGATCGGTAAATATTCTGCACTTGGTACCATAGAGATAATGTCTCCAAATCTTCAACGCGAATATAACAGCACCCAACTCAAGATCGTGAGTTGTATAATTCTTCTCGTGGTTCTTCAGTTGTCGAGAGGCGTAGGCGATCACTTTGTCATGTTGCATCAATACACAACCTAGCCCTTGGTGAGAAGCATCACAGTACACCATGAAATTATCGATTCCATTAGGAAGAGATAGAATAGGAGCAGAACACAATCTAGATTTAAGAGATTGGAAGGCTAATTCTTGCTTTTCACCCCAGAAAAATTTCTCATCCTTATGTATCAACACCGTTAAATCCCTTGCAATCTTCGAGAAATTTTCTATGAATCTTCTGTAGTAACCAGTAAGACCAAGGAATTGTCTTACTTCAGTCTTTGGAGCTTCCCAATTCTTTATAGCTTCTATCTTTGCAGGATCAATGTGGATTCCTTCCTCGTTGATAATATGACCCAGAAATTGGACTTCACGCAACCAGAATTCACACTTGGACAACTTGGCGTACAGCTTCTCCTTCTCCAACAACTCAAGAATGATTCTTAAGTGCTCTTCATGCTCTTCTCTCGAATGCGAATAGATAAGAATATCATCTATGAAGACGATAACGAATTTATCGAGATATTGCTTGCACACTCTGTTCATGAGATCCATAAACACAACAGGTGTATTGGTAAAACCAAATGTCATTACCAAAAATTTGTAATGACCATAGCAAGTTCTGAAAGCCGTTTTGGGCACATCTTCATCATGAACTTTTAACTGATGGTAGCCTGAACGAAGATCAATTTTGGAATAGAAACTCGATCCTTGGAGTTGATCGAATAGATCATCAATACGGGGAAGAGGATATCGATTTTTAATGGTTACTTTATTTAAATCACGATAGTCAATGCACATTCTCATTGAAACATCTTTCTTTTTAACAAAGAGGACCGGAGCTCCCAGGGCGAGAAACTCGGTCGAATGAAACCAAGATCAAGAAGTTCTTGCAATTGCGATGAAAGTTCTTGCATTTCAGACGGTGCAAGATGATAAGGAGAACGCGCAATAGGTGCGGCTCCTGGAATCAGATCAATACGAAATTCAACTTGTCTCTGAGGCGGCAGTCCGGGCAATTCACTAGGAAATACGCCAGGAAATTCACGAACAATAGGAATGTCCTCAATCTTACGATCTTTGGACTTTGTGTCAACGACATGAGCAAGAAAGGCTTGGCATCCTGTACGAAGATATTTTTGAGCTTTCATGAAAGTTATATTTTTATGTTTTTGTTTCGCTGTTCACCTAGAATTATTAAAGTTTGTGTTTTGGATAAAGGAATTCGGATTTGTTTGTCGTAACATATTATTTCAGCACGGTTTTTAGATAACCAATCCATTCCTATGACGATATCAAAACTACCTAGCTCTACAGGCACAAGGTCTATATCGAAAATGTGATCATCTAGGTCAAGCTTACAACCTTTAAAAACTTCACTAGACCTAACGACTTTGCCACTCGCTAGCTAGATTTCATATTTAACTTTCAAACGATCAGGATTCAAAAATTAAAAAAAAACTTTTAAAGTCGGTCGATACGAAACTCAAGTCGGCTCCCGAATCAAAGAAAATAGAGGCAAAATGATTGTTGACGATAAACGTACCAGTAACGGTATCAGGATTTTCGCGGGCTTCCTGAGCATTCATAACAAATGCACGACCACGATCATTCTGACGATCATTGTTGTTGTTGGCATTGCGATTGTTGTTGCGATTGTTATTACGATTGCCATTGTTGTTGTTGTTGTTGTTGTTGTTGTTGTTGCCATTCTGGTTGTTGTTGTTCTGAAGCTTAGGGCAACGATTTCGATAGTGGTTAGGATCACCACACTCGAAGCAGACAGGATTCTTAGGAGGATTGTTGGACGAACACTTTCTGAAATTGTGATCCCAGCGGTCACACTTGTAGCACTTCTCACACTGACCATCATGATGCCAATTACATTTGTTGCACTTGGGCTTGCTTCCAGCATAAGACTTAGAATCAGAATTAGACTGATTGTTGTTCTGATTAGAGGAAGCATAATTCTTAGTCTTCTGATACTTGTTCCCTTTGTAATCACGCTTGTTGTCGTAGGAACGCTTCCCATTTTCATTGTTCGAAGTTTCAGAGGATTTGCTAGACACAACTAGCTTGTCTTTGAACGCTCCACTTCTCATAGCATCATCAGTCAACCTTGTTGCAGGATTCACAGCATCTTCAAATGTTGTCGGTTCAGAAGCAATAACATGAGTACGAATGAGATCATGAAGACCTTGAAGATACCTTTCGATACGCTTAAATTCAGGGGAAACCATATGAGGAACAAGACGAGCGAGTTCTTGAAACTCAGTCGTGTAGGTAACAATATCAGATCCAACCATGGACAGATTCCATAGTTCCACTTCAACTTTCTGTAGCTCTCTCCTTGGACAAAACTTCTGAGTTAACTTATTCTTGAACGTATCCCAGGCCATAGCATCAGCATTAGCACGACCTAAGACTTGCACTTGGGAATTCCACCAGGACAACGCTTCTTTGGACAATGTGCTAGCAGCAAACTTCGCCATATTCTCAGGGGCACATTGGATGATACTGAAAATAGATTCCACCTTCTCAATCCAGTGGATGATAGCAATGGCACCTTCAGATTCAGAGTATGTCGGAGGATGACAGGACGTAAAGGTCTTAAACGACTGACCTTGACGATTAGCATTGGGATCTGAAATTTAAACAAATAAGGAAAGAAAATGAACAATAGGTTAAAACAAAATGAAAAATAAATGAATTTTCTATCGTGGAGTCGTATGATATACCGTTGTTTCCACTATTAGATGCACCAGCAACACTTCCTCTTGCTTCGTTCATTTGAGCCATCACTTCAGCAAGTCGGCGTTCCACCATTTGTTCAACAGTCTCTGCATTTCCTCATCGAGTCATTGATGAATTGCTGATACAAATAATACGATATTAACAAAGAATTTAGAAAATAATAATATAGAAGGATTATAAAGAAAATATATACTTATTATGAGAATCGAAGATTAGATATTCAATAGACGTATTAGTAGTAGTAGATGTAGATATAGATAGTCGTAGATATAGTAGTAGTAGTAGAGACATATAGAAAATACAATTTATAGAAACATTAGAATTTACTAAAATATCACTTTTATTAAACACATTCCTAATACATAATAGTTTTAAAAGTATGGCACATACGCCAGTACTAAATAAAAGAAAATACTAAAATAGTTAAACAATAAAACCTAATAATAGTGATAGAAAACAAATATAGACGATATGTAGACGACTAATCATATTCCTCTGGCTGCTGGTCGTTGTCTTGTCGTCATGTATAGATCACCATCCTTCACTAGACGATAGAGATAAGGACGCTCTCTAGGCTTGAGATCAGGGGGTCCACTGGGTACACCGGGACAGGATGCTGGGTAGGATGAAACCAATCTGCTGACGATATCGGGAAAGGCGTCGGTACAAACACTGGCTTTGGAGTCGAAGGAGGCATAGCACGTCTTCTAGACGTAGTGGTACTCTGATCGCTATCGTACTCCGAGTCTGACGTGATATTAATAACACTCGCTGACGGCATTCTGCTAATCACGACGCATAAATTTATTAGATTATGAAAATTTTGGGCTCTCTGACGAATGCTAACTTATCATACTAAGGCAATTCTAACTAGGGCAAATGTTCTAAGCTAAGAACAATGGAACTTCAGGATATGAGACTCAGCGTGCCATGATTATTTTTGTTTTGTAAAATCTTTTGTTTTTCCCAAAAATCTTTTGTAGTTATAGACTAGGCTTGCTAAGTCACTATAACTTAAGCTCTGATACCACTCTGTCACACCCCGCCAAAAATGAGTTTTACTTCATTTAAATTTTTTGCGGAAGAACGAGGGTGTAACGTTCATGACAACACAGCAAAAAATAAGTAAACAAACGACCACGCAATAACGAAAATAAAAGTTGTTTTCACATTCCAAAAATAGAAAGTTCCCAAAATAGTAAGTTTCCTAAAATAGACATTGTTTTGGAATAAAATGATTGTTCGTAAACTTAATGTTTTAATCATGGCTCACGACAATCCCACTACTCACATCCTCCAGTTCCACTGCACCTAATTACCTGGAAAAACATAAATAGTAAAAGGGTCAACAATAATGTTGAGTGAATCCACAGGGTTAATGTAAAAGATAAAGTAAGTTGTTTTGCTACCCAAAATGTTTGTTGTAAAAATGGTTTATGACTGAAAAGTATAAAGTTCAACACTCATATAATATGAGGAGTAAATATGAAAAGTGTAATGTAATTGTAGAATATCTACAACTACTAGTTATGTTTATGAAAAAGTGTTGAACAAATTGTTATGTTTTACATCGCATGAACTGTTATCCCCAACAGGTAGCTAGTCTATTGAGTTAATATACCAACCCATAAGTCCACAATCAACACTTCAACTCCAGTATGTTATCGTTCTTTTATGGATATACACTCCCGAAAGATTTCTTGGATATACCAAGTAGTGATCAAATAATGTTGGGAGGATGAGTGTCAGCCAATAGTACTATCTGCATATCCATGGTCTAGATCCACTAGTTAATGATTGCTGGCACCTTAGTCCGGTATAATAATTGTATGTCATGCCAACGCGATAATGAAAATGTATAGATGTTGTTGTACAGTCATAGTAAAATAGTAGCATTTGTTTATGTTTTCCTCCCCAAAGTTTATAAAATAGTAAGAGTAGTAAAGGAGTCTGTGGACTCACCTGGGCAAAGCTTAGCAACGATATTAGGACAGAGGAATCCTTCAGAGACTCCTAGCTTCCTAAATGATATAACTACTAATTAGACTAAGCTAATGCAGGCGATTCAAGATACGATATAAGTTAAATGATATGCGATTAATGTTATGTTTTATGTTTAGTGACATCGAATGAACTTGGATCATTGGGCCATAATGGGCCGAAATGAAATGAAACGAAATGGGCTTCAAAGTGAAATGAAATGAAATGGGCTTGGGTTAGACTTAATGGGCCTAGATTGGGCCTATTGGGCCTATTGGGCTTAATGGGCCTAGATTAGGCCACTTGGGCCTCTTATTGGGCTTAGGTCCGATTAGATTGGGCCATGGATTGGGCTTGGGCCCAATTGGGTTCGGTTTGGGTATAAGTGGGCCTAAGGTTTGGGCTTTGGTCCAAATGGGCTTGGATAGTAATGGGCCAACTAAAGTTTGGGCCCGATAGACTAGGGTAGATCGATATGGGCCAAGTACGGGCCTTGGCCCGATTAAGTATTCGGGTTTGGGTTGATCGGTTGGGTCAAGATCCAGCCTTGACCCGGTTTCACATATTGGTCAACATTGGTCAATCCTAGAAGTCAACAAAGGTCAAAATTAGTCAACAATAGTCAACATAAAAGTTCTAGATTTCGGCTAGGGTTTAGTCTAGGATACTATTCGGTCAACCAAGGTCAAACATGGTCAATCTAGGTCAACTAGGGTTTGGTTTTATGCTAGGGTTGACGGCTAGGCCGAAACCCTTCGGGTTTGGTTCTGTTCGGGCTAGATCGACTTGATGCAAGGTTTGTGGGTCTAGGTTCGGCTAAGGTTCGAATCTATGAAGCTAGATCTAGGGTTTATCATATCAAAGGTCGAGATCTAGAGTTTAAACAAACGGATCAACGAATCAACAACACATCTAGCGAGTTCTAACGCTTTAACCGAGCAACACACACATACACAAGCATGCATGTAGGCTACGGATTTATGGGTGCTAGGGTTTATACCGAGACCAAATGGCCTTTGCCATGGTCTCGGGTTCAAGCTAGGGACCAAAATAAACAAGAAATGAAATGAAAATCATATAGGGAATCGGTATACCTTGTGATCGGATCAAGAAATGAATGGAGATGCTCGAGTTTGCTTGGGATCGGACGAAGGTAATGATGGTGATACTTGTGGGGATCGGCCGAATTGGGGAGAAACAAAAAGTGTAGGGTTTAATGAATGACTGGTATTTATAGTGCTCAAGGATTAGGGTTTAGAAGTAGAGTCCTAGTCGCACAAGGACTTGTTTAGAGAGATGGATAAAGACCAAATTGGAGAGATAAGGCCAACACAACTTACACCTCACTCTAAAGGGGTGTTCGGCCGAGTTTGGGGTCAAGCAAGGAGGGGGAGGCCGGTCACTTAGGTGGTCGGGCAAACCTTGGTGTCGGGTTAGATTGGTTCGTACATTCGAGTCACGTTTAAGTTAATTTGTTACGTTTATTGCCTAACCGATAAGGTTATCATTTTAGAAATGTTTTAAGCTCAATGTGTGACCATAAGAAAAGTAGTATTGTTTTGTTGACTAAAATAATCAAACACTAATGTATGGTGTATAAATATGTAAATTTGTTGTGTGTTAGGATGCCAGAAATAGAAATGTCTAAAAATAGAAACTTTCTAAATAAGGAAAGTTCTAGAAATGAAATGAGTTTACGTACCAGAAATATCGAGTTGTCACAACGGGCCATTTGTATGAGTAATCAACACCCATTACAATTTAAAAAATGGATACTTATATGTTATTGGATATAGCTAGTGGTTATAATGGTTCACGGGCCATTCCTATTGGCTATGGACACTAATTACGGTTAAAAGGATACTTATAGGTTATTGGTCGAAGCTAGTGGTTATAATGGTTCACGGGCCAGTCGTATGGGTAATGGACACCAATTAAGGTTTATAATGGATACTTATAGGTTATTGGTCATAACTAGTGGTCAAAAGCATTAACGAGGCATTCGTATGGGTTCTAGACACGAATTAGAGTTTAAAAAATGGATACTTATAGGTTATTGGTCAGAGCTAGTGGTTATAATGGTTCATAGGCCATTTGTATGGGTTATCAACACCAATTACAGTTTAAAAATGGATACTTATAGGTTTTTGGTTATAGCTAGTGGTTATAATGGTTCACGGGCCATTCGTATGGGTTATCGACACCAATTAAGGTTTAAAATGGATACTTATAGGTTATTGAACATAGCTAGTGGTCAAAATTATTCACAGGGCATTCGTATGGGTTTTAGACACCAATTACAATTTAAAAAATGGATAGTTATAGGTTATTGGTCATAGCTAGTGGTTATAATGGCTCACCGGCCATTCATATGGGTAATGGACACCAATTAAGGTTTAAAATGGATACTTATAGATTATTGGTCCAAGCTAGTGGTCAAAATCGTTCATGGGGCATTCGTATGGGTTATAGACACCAATTACAGTTTAAAATATGGATACTTATAAGTTATTAGTCATAGCTAGTGCTTATAATGGTTCACGAACCATTCGTATGGGCTATGAATGCTTATTACGGTTTAAGAAGGATACTTATAGGTTATTGGTCGAAGCTAGTAGTTATAAAGGTTCACGGGCCATTCGTATGGGTTATGGACGCTAATTACGGTTTAACAAGGATATTTATAGGTTATTGGTCGAAGCTTGTGGTTATAATGCTTCACGGGCCATTCGTATGTGTAATGGACACCAATTAATGTTTAAAATGGATACTTATAGGTCAGTGGTCATAGCTAGTGGTCAAACTCGTTCACGGGGCATTCGTATGAGTTCTAGACACCAATTACAGTGTAAAAAATGGATATATAGGTTATTGGTGTTAGCTAGTGGACAAAATCGTTCACGGGGCATTCGTATGGGTTCTAGACACCAAATACAGTTTATAAAATGGATACTTATAGGTTATTTGTCATAGCTATTGGTTTTAATGGTTCACGGGCCATTCGTATGGGCTATGGACGCAAATTACAGTTTAACAAGGATACTTATAGCTTATTGCTCGAAACTAGTGGTTATAATGGTTCACGGGCCATTCGTATGGGCTATGAACGCTAATTACGGTTTGACAAGGATACTTATAGGTTATTGGTAGAAGCTAGTGATTATAACGGTTCACGGGCCATTCGTATGGGTAATGGACCCCAATTAAGGTTTAAAATGGATACTTATAGCTTATTGGTCGAAGCTAGTGATTATAATGGTTCACGGGCCATTCGTATAGGTAATGGACAACAATTAAGATTTAAAATGGATACTTATAGGTTATTGGTCATAGCTAATGGTCAAATTCGTTCACGGGGCATTCGTATGGGTTGTGCACACGAATTACAGTTTAAAAAATGGATACTTATAGGTTATTGGTCATAGCTAGTGGTTATAATGGTTTACGGGCCATTTGTATGAGTTATAAACACCCATTACAGTTAAAAAATGGATACTTATAGGTTATTGGTCGTAGCTAGTGGTTATAATGGTTCACGGGCCATTTGTATGGGTAATGGACACCAATTAAGGTTTAAGATAGATACTTATAGGTTATTGGTCATAGCTAGTGGTCAAAATCATTCGCGGGGCATTCATATGGGTTCTACACACCAATTACAGTTTACAAAATGGATACTTATAAGTTATTGGTCATAGCTGGTGGTTATAATGGTTTACGGTCCATTTGTATGAGTTATAAACACCCATTACAATTTAAAAAATGGATACTTATAGGTTATTGGATATAGCTAGTGGTTATAATGGTTCACGGGCCATAGCTAGTGGTCAATGGACGCTAATTACGGTTTAGAAAGGATACTTATAGGTTATTGGTTGAAGCTAGTGGTTATAATGGTTCACGGGCCAGTCGTATATAGGTAATGGACACCAATTAAGGTTTAAAACGGATACTTATAGGTTATTGGTCATAGCTAGTGGTCAAAATCATTCACGGTGCATTCGTATGGGTTCTAAACACGAATTAGAGTTTAAAAAATGGATACTTATAGGTTATTGGTCATAGCTAGTGCTCATAATGGTTCACGGGCCATTTGTATGGGTTATCAACACCAATTACAGTTTAAAAAATGGAAACTTATAGGTTATTGATTATAGCTAGTGATTATAATGGTTCACGGGCCATTCGTATGGGCTAAGGACGCCAATTACGGTTTAACATGGATACTTATAGGTTATTGGGCGTAGCTAGTGGTTATAATGCTTCACGGGCCATTCGTATGTGTAATGGAAACCAATTAATGTCTAAAATGGATACTTATAGGTTTTTGGTCATAGCCAGTGGTCAAAATCATTCACGGGGCATTCGTATGAGTTATAGACACCAATTACAGTTCAAAAAATGGATACTTATGGGTTACTGGTCATGGCTAGTGGTCGTAATGGTTCACGGGCCATTCGTATGGGTAATGGACGCTAATTACGGTTTAACAAGGATATTTATAGGTTATTGGTCGAAGCTTGTGGTTATAATGCTTCACGGGCCATTCGTATGTGTAATGGACACCAATTAATGTTTAAAATGGATAGTTATAGGTTATTGGTCTTTGCTAGTGGCCAAAATCGTTCACGGGGCATTCGTATTAGTTCTAGACAGCAATTACAGTTTAAAAAATGGATATATGTGTTATTGGTCATAGCTAGTTGTCAAAATCATTCACGGCGCATTCGCGTGGGTTCTAGACACCAATTACAGTTTAAAAAATGGGTACTTATTGGTTATTGGTCATAGCTATTGGCTATAATGGTTCACGGGCCATTCGTATGGGATATGGACGCTAATTACGGTTTAACAAGGATACTTATAGGTTATTGGTCGAAGGTAGTGATTATAATGGTTCACGGGCCATTCGTATGGGTAATGGACACCAATTAAGGTTTAAAATGGATACTTGTAGGTTTTTGGTCATAGCTAGTGGTCAAAATCGTTCACTGGGAATTCGTATGGGTTCTAGACACTAATTACAATTTTCAAAATGGATACTTATAGGTTATTGGTCATAGCTAGTGGTTATAATGGTTCACGGGCCATTTGTATGGGTTATCAACACCAATTACAGTTTTAAAAATGGATACTTATTGATTATTGGTTATAGCTAGTGGTTATAATGGTTCACGGGCCATTCGTATGGGTTATCGACAACAATTAAGGTTTAAAATGGATACTTATAGGTTATTGGTTATAGCTAGTGGTCAAAATTACTCACAGGTCATTCGTATGGGTTCTAGACACCAATTACAATTTAAAAAATGGATACATATAGGTTATCGGTCATAGCTAGTGGTTATAATGGTTCACGGGATATTCGTATGGGTAATGGACACCAATTAAGGTTTAAAATTGATACTTATAGGTTACTGGTCTTAGCTAGTGGTCAAAATCACTCACGGGGCATTCGTATGGGTTCTAGACACCAATTACAGTTTAAAAAATTGATACTTATAGGTTATTGGTCATAGCTAGTGGTTATAATGGTTCACGGGCCATTCGTATGGGTTATGGACGCTAATTACGGTTTAACAAGGATAATTATAGGTTATTGGTCGAAGCTAGTTGTTATAATGGTTCACGGGCCATTCGTATGTGTAATGGACACCAATTAATGTTTAAAATGGATACTTATAGGTTAGTGGTCATAGCTAGTGGTCAAAATCGTTCACGGAGCATTCGTATGGGTTCTAGATACCAAATACAGTTTAAAAAATGGATACTTATAGGTTATTCGTTATAGCTATGGGTAATAATGGTTCACGGGCCATTCGTACGGGCTATCGACGCAAATTACGATTTAAGAAGGATACTTATAGGTTATTGCTCGAAACTAGTGGTTATAATGGTTCACGGGCCATTCGTATGGGCTATGAACGCTAATTACGTTTTAACAAGGATAGTTATAGGTTATTGGTCGAAGCTAGTGATAATAATGGTTCACGGGCCTTTCTTATGGGTAATGGACAACAATTAAGGCTTAAAATGGATACTTATAGGTTATTGGTCATAGCTAGTTGTCAAAATCTTTCACGGGGCATTCGTATGAGTTCTAGACACGAATTACAGTTTAAAAAATGGATATATGGGTTATTGGTCATAGGTAGTGGTCAAAATCGTTCACGTGGCATTCGTATGGGCTATGGACGCTAATTACGGTTTAACAAGGATACTTATACTGTATTGGTCGAAACTAGTGGTTATAATGGTTCACAGGCCATGCGTACGGGACATGGACGTTAATTACGGTTTAACAATGATACTTATAGGTTATTGGTCATGGCTATTGGTTATAATGGTTCACCGGCCATTCGTATGGGCTATGGACGCTAGTTAGGGTTTAATAAGGATAGTTATAGGTTATTGCTCGAAACAAGTTGTTATAATGGTTCACGGGCCATTCGTATGGGCTATGAACGCTAATTACGATTTAACAAGGATACTTAAATGTTATTGGTCGAAGGTAGTGATTATAATGGTTCACGGGCCATTCTTATGAGTAATGGACATCAATTAAGGTTTAAAATGGATACTTATAGGTTATTGGTCTTAGCTAGTGGTCAAAATCGTTCACAGGGCATTCGTATGGGTTCTAGACACCAATTACAGTTTAAAAAATGGATACTTATAGGTTATTGGTTATAGCTAGTGGTTATAATGGTTCACGGGGCATTCGTATGGGCTATGGACGCATATTACGGTTTAACAAGGATACTTATAGGTTATTGGTCGAAGCTATTGGTTATAATGGTTCACGGGCCATTCGTAAGGTCTATGGACGCTAATTACGGTTTAACAAGGATACTTATAGGTTATTGGTCGTAGCTAGTGGTTATAATGGTTCACGGGCCATTCGTATGGGTAATGGACATGAATTAAGGTTTAAAATGGATACTTATAGGTTATTGGTCGAAGCTAGTGGTTATAATGGTTCACGGGGCATTCGTATGGGTGATGGACTCATATTAAGGTTTAAAATGGATACTTATAGCTCATTGGTCATAGCTAGTGGTCAAAATTGTTCACGGGGCATTCGTATGGGTTCTAGACACCAATTACAATTTAGAAAAATGGATATTTATAGGTTATTGGTCATAGCTAGTGGTTATAATGGTTCACGGGCCATTCCTATGGGTTATCAACACCAATCACAGTTTAAAAAATCGATACTAATAGGTTATTGGTTATAGCTAGTGATTATGATGGTTCACGGGCCATTCGTATGGGTTATGGACGCCAAGTACGGTTTAACATTGATACTTACAGGATATTGGACGTAGCTAGTGGTTATAATGCTTCACGGGCCATTCGTATGTGTAATGGACACCAATTAATGTTTAAAATGGATACTTATAGGTTATTGATCATAGCTAGTGGTCAAAGTCGTTCACGGGGCATTCGTACGAGTTCTAGACACAAATTACAGTTTAAGAAATGGATACTTATAGGTTATTGGTCATAGCTAGTGGCCATAATGGTTCACGGGCCATTTGTATGGGTTATCAACACCAATTACAGTTAAAAAATGGATACTTATAGGTTTTTGGTTATAGCTAGTGACTATAATGGTTCACGGGCCATTCGTATGGCCTATGGACGCTAATTACGGTTTAACAAGGATACTTATAGGTTATTGGTCGAAGCTAGTGGTTATAATGGTTCACGGGCCATTCGTATGTGTAGTGGACACCAATTAATGTTTAAAATGGATACTTATAGGTTATTGGTCATAGCTAGTGGTCAAAACCGTTCACGGGGCATTTGTATGGGTTCTGCACAACAGTTACAGTTTAAAAAATGGATACTTATAGGTTATTGGACATAGCTAGTGGTTATAATTGTTCACGGGCCATTTGTTTGGGTTATGGACGCTAATTACGGTTTAACAAGGATACTTATAGGTTATTTGTCAAAGCTAGTAGTTATATTGCTTCACAGGCCATTCGTATGTGTAATGGACACCACTTAATGTTTAAAATGGATACTTATAGGTTATTGGTCATAGCTAGAGGCCAAAATTGTTCACGGGGCATTCCTATGAGTTCTAGACAGCAATTACAGTTTAAAAAATGGATATATGCGTTATTGGTCATAGCTTGTTGTCAAAATCGTTCACGGGGCATTCGTGTGGGTTCTAGACACCAATTACAGTTTAAAAATGGGTACTTATAGGTTATTGGTCATAGCTATTGGATATAATGGTTCACGGGCCATTCGTATGGGCTATGGACGCTAATTACGGTTTAACAAGGATACTTATAGGTTATTGGTCGAAGCTAGTGATTATAATGGTTCACGGGCCATTCGTATGGGTAATGGACACCAATTAAGGTTTAAAAAGGATACTCATAGGTTTTTGGTCATAGCTAGTGGTCAAAATTAGTCACGGGGCATTCGTATGGGTTCTAGACACCAATTACAAGTTAAAAAATGGATACTTATAGGTTATCGGTCATAGCTAGTGGTTATAATGGTTCATGGGACATTCGTATGGGTAATGGACAACAATTAAGGTTTAAAATTGATACTTATAGGTTACTGGTCATAGCTAGTGGTCAAAATCATTCACGGGGCATTCGTATGGGTTCTAGACACCGATTACAGTTTAAAAAATGAATACTTATAGGTTGTTGGTCATAGCTAGTGGTTATAATGGTTCACGGGCAATTCGTATGGGCTATGGACGCTAATTACGGTTTAACAAGGATAGTTGTAGGTTATTGGTCGAAGCTAGTTGTTATAATGGTCACGGGCCATTCGTATGTGTAATGGACACCAATTAATGTTTAAAATGGATACTTATAAGTTAGTGGTCTTAGCTAGTGGTCAAAATCGTTCACGGGGCATTCGTATGGGTTCTAGATGCCAAATACAGTTTAAAAAATGGATACTTATAGGTTATTCGTCATAGCTATCGGTTATAATGGTTCACGGGCCATTCGTATGGGCTATGAACGCTAATTACGGTTTAACAAGAATACTTATAGGTTATTGGTCGAAGCTAGTGATTATAATGGTTCACGGGCCTTTCTTATGGGTGATGGACAACAATTAAGGTTCAAAATGGATACTTATAGGTTATTGGTCATTGCTAGTGGTCAAAATCGTTCACGGGGCATTCGTATGGGTCCTGCACACCAATTACAGTTTAAAAAATGGATACTTATAGGTTATTGGACATAGCTAGTGGTTATAATGGTTCACGGGCCATTTGTTTGGGCTATGGACGCTAATTTCGGTTTAACAAGGATACTTATAGGTTATTGGTCGTAGCTAGTGGTTATAATGGTTCACGGGCCATTCGTATGGGTAATGGACATGAATTAGGGTATAAAGTGGATACTTATAGGTTATTGGTTGAAGCTAGTGGTTATAATGGTTCACGGGGCATTCGTATGGGTAATTGACTCATATTAAGGTTTAAAATGGATACTTATAAGTCATTGGTCATAGCTTGTGGTCAAAATCGTTCACGGGACATCCGTATGGGTTCTAGACACCAATTACAATTTAGAAAAATGGATATTTATAGGTTATTGGTCATAGCTAGTGGTTATAATGGTTCACGGGCCATTCCTATGGGTTATCAACACCAATCACAGTTTAAAAAATGGATACTTATAGGTTATTGGTTATAGCTAGTGACTATAATGGTTCACGGGCCATTCGTATGGGCTATGGACGCCAAGTACGGTTTAACATGGATACTTATAGGTTATTGGATGTAGCTAGTGGTTATAATGCTTCATGGGCCATTCGTATGTGTAATGGTCACCAATTAATGTTTAAAATGGATACTTATAGGTTATTGGTCGTAGCTAGTGGTCAAAATCGTTCACGGGACATTCGTATGAGTTCTAGACACCAATTACAGTTTAAGAAATGGATACCTTATAGGTTATTGGCCATAGCTAGTGGTTATAGTGGTTCACGGGCCATTCGTATGGCCTATGGACGCTAATTACGGTTTAACAAGGATACTTAAATGTTATTGGTCGAAGGTAGTGATTATAATGGTTCACGGGCCATTCTTATGAGTAATGGACAACAATTAAGGTTTAAAATGGATACTTATAGGTTATTGGTCATAGCTAGAGGTCAAAATCGTTCACGAGGCATTTGTATGGGTTCTGCACACCAATTACAGTTTAAAAAATGGATACTTATAGGTTATTGGACATAGCTAGTGGTTATAATGGTTCACGGGCCATTTGTTTGGGCTATGGACGCTAATTACGGTTTAACAAGGATACTTATAGGTTATTGGTCGAAGCTAGGGGTTATAATGGTTCACGGGCCATTCGTATGTGTAATGGAGACCAATTAATGTTTAAAATGGATATTTGTAGGTTATTGGTCATAGCTAGTGGTCAAAATCGTTCACGGGGCATTTGTATGGGTTTTTGCACACAATTACAGTTTAAAAAATGGATACTTATAGGTTATTGGACATAGCTAGTGGTTATAATGGTTCACGGGCCATTTGTTTGGGTTATGGACGCTAATTACGGTTTAAAAAGGATACTTATAGGTTATTGGTCGAAGCTAGTAGTTATAAAGCTTCACGGGCCATTAGTATGTGTAATGGACACCAATTAATGTTTAAAATGGATACTTATAGGTTATTGGTCGTAGGTAGTGGCCAAAATCGTTCACGGGGCATTCCTATGAGTTCTAGACAGCAATTACAGTTTATAAAAATGGATATATGCGTTATTGGTCATAGCTTGTCAAAATCGTTCATGGGGCATTCGTGTGGGTTCTAGACACCAATTACAGGTTAAAAAATGGGTACTTATAGGTTATTGGTCATAGCTATTGGATATAATGGTTCACGGGCCATTCGTATGGGCTATGGACGCTAATTACGGTTTAACAAGGATACTTATAGGTTATTAGTCGAAGCTAGTGATTATAATGGTTCACGGGCCATTCGTATGGGTAATGGACACCAATTAAGGTTTAAAAAGGATACTCATAGGTTTTTGGTCTTAGCTAGTGGTCAAAATTAGTCACGGGGCATTCGTATGGGTTCTAGACACCAATTACATGTTAAAAAATGGATACTTATAGGTTATCGGTCATAGCTAGTGGTTATAATGGTTCACGGGACATTCGTATGGGTAATGGACACCAATTAAGTTTTAAAATTGATACTTATAGGTTACTGGTCTTAGCTAGTGGTCAAAATCATTCACGGGGCATTCATATGGGTTCAAGACACCAATTACAGTTTAAGAAATGGATACTTATAGGTTATTGGTCATAGCTACTGGTTATAATGGTTCACGGGCCATTCGTATGGGCTATGGACGCTAATTACGGTTTAACAAGGATACTTATAGGTTATTGGTCGAAGCTAGTTGTTATAATGGTCACGGGCCATTCGTATGTGTAATGGACACCAATTAATGTTTAAAATGGATACTTATAAGTTAGTGGTCTTAGCTGGTGGTCAAAATCGTGCACGGGGCATTCGTATGAGCTCTAGACACGAATTACTTTTTAAAAATGGATATATAGGTTATTGGTCATAGCTAGTGGTCAAAATCGTTCACGGGGCATTCGTATGGGTTCTAGATACCAAATACAGTTTAAAAAATGGATACTTATAGGTTATTCATCATAGCTATCGGTTAGAATGGTTCACGGGCCATTCGTATGGGCTATGGACGCAAATTACGGTTTAAGAAGGATACTTATAGGTTATTGCTCGAAACTAGTGGTTATAATGGTTCACGGGCCATTCGTATGGGCTATGAACGCTAATTACGGTTTAACAAGGATACTTATAGGTTATTGGTCGAAGCTAGTGATTATAATGGTTCACGGGCCTTTCTTATGGGTAATGGACAACTATTAAGGTTTAAAATGGATACTTATAGGTTATTGGTCATAGCTAGTGGTCAAAATCGTTCACGGGGCATTCGTATGGGTTCTGCACACCAATTACAGTTTAAAAAATGGATACTTATAGGTTATTGGACATAGCTAGTGGTTATAATGGTATACGGGCCATTTGTTTGGGCTATGGACGCTAATTACGGTTTAACAAGGATACTTATAGGTTATTGGTCGTAGCTAGTGATTATAATGGTTCACGGGCCATTCTTATGGGTAATGGACATCAATTAAGGTTTAAAATGGATACTTATAGGTTATTGGTCATAGCTAGAGGTCAAAATCGTTCACGAGGCATTCGTATGGGTTCTGCACACCAATTACAGTTTAAAAAATGGATACTTATAGGTTATTGGACATAGCTAGTGGTTATATTGGCTCACGGGCCATTTGTTTAGGCTATGGACGCTAATTACGGTTTAACAAGGATACTTATAGGTTATTGGTCGAAGCTAGTGGTTATAATGGTTCACGGGCCATTCGTACGTGTAATGGACACCAATTAATGTTTAAAATGGATACTTATAGGTTATTGGTCATAGCTAGTGGTCAAAATCATTCACGGGGCATTTGTATGGGTTCTACACACAATTACAGTTTAAAAAATGGATACTTATAGGTTATTGGACATAGCTAGTGGTTATAATGGTTCACGGGCCATTTGTTTGGGTTATGGACGCTAATTATGGTTTAACAAGGATACTTATAGGTTATTGGTCGAAGCTAGTAGTTATAAAGCTTCACGGGCCATTAGTATGTGTAATGGACACCAATTAATGTTTAAAATGGATACTTATAGGTTATTGGTCATAGGTAGTGGCCAAAATCGTTCACGGGGCATTCCTATGAGTTCTAGACAGCAATTACAGTTTAAAAAAATGGATATATGCGTTATTGGTCATAGCTTGTTGTCAAAATTGTTCATGGGGCATTCGTGTGGGTTCTAGACACCAATTACAGTTTAACAAATGGGTACTTATAGGTTATTGGTCATAGCTATTGGATATAATGGTTCACAGGCCATTCGTATGGGCTATGGACGCTAATTACGGTTTAACAAGGATACTTATAGGTTATTAGTCGAAGCTAGTGATTATAATGGTTCACGGGCCATTCGTATGGGTAATGGACACCAATTAAGGTTTAAAAAGGATACTCATAGGTTTTTGGTCTTAGCTAGTGGTCAAAATTAGTCACGGGGCATTAGTATGGGTTCTAGACACCAATTACATGTTAAAAAATGGATACTTATAGGTTATCGGTCATAGCTAGTGGTTATAATGGTTCACGGGACATTCGTATGGGTAATGGACACCAATTAAGTTTTAAAATTGATACTTATAGGTTACTGGTCATAGCTAGTGGTCAAAATCATTCACGGGGCATTCATATGGGTTCTAGACACCAATTACAGTTTAAGAAATGGATACTTATAGGTTATTGGTCATAGCTACTGGTTATAATGGTTCACGGGCCATTCGTATGGGCTATGGACGCTAATTACGGTTTAACAAGGATACTTATAGGTTATTGGTCGAAGCTAGTTGTTATAATGGTCACGGGCCATTCGTATGTGTAATGGACACCAATTAATGTTTAAAATGGATACTTATAAGTCAGTGGTCTTAGCTAGTGGTCAAAATCGTTCACGGGGCATTCGTATGAGCTCTAGACACGAATTACATTTTAAAAATGGATATATAGGTTATTGGTCATAGCTAGTGGTCAAAATCGTTCACGGGGCATTCGTATGGTTCTAGATACCAAATACAGTTTAAAAAATGGATACTTATAGGTTATTCATCATAGCTATCGGTTATAATGGTTCACGGGCCATTCGTATGGGCTATGGACGCAAATTACGGTTTAAGAAGGATACTTATAGGTTATTGCTCGAAACTAGTGGTTATAATGGTTCACGGGCCATTCGTATGGGCTATGAACGCTAATTACGGTTTAACAAGGATACTTATAGGTTATTGGTCGAAGCTAGTGATTATAATGGTTCACGAGCCTTTCTTATGGGTAATGGACAACTATTAAGGTTTAAAATGGATACTTATAGGTTATTGGTCATAGCTAGTCGTCAAAATCATTCACGGGGCATTCGTATGGGTTCTGCACACCAATTACAGTTTAACAAATGGATACTTATAGGTTATTGGACATAGCTAGTGGTTATAATGGTTCTCGGGCCATTTGTTTGGGCTATGGACGCTAATTACGGTTTAACAAGGATACTTATAGGTTATTGGTTGTAGCTAGTGATTATAATGGTTAACGGGCCATTCTTATGGGTAATGGACATCAATTAAGGTTTAAAATGGATACTTATAGGTTATTGGTCATAGCTAGAGGTCAAAATCGTTCACGAGGCATTCGTATGGGTTCTGCACACCAATTACAGTTTAAAAAATAGATACTTATAGGTTATTGGACATAGCTAGTGGTTATAATGGTTCACGGGCCATTTGTTTGGGCTATGGACGCTAATTACGGTTTAACAAGGATACTTATAGGTTATTGGTCGTAGCTAGTGGTTATAATGGTTCACGGGCCATTCGTATGGGTAATGGACATGAATTAGGGTATAAAGTGGATACTTATAGGTTATTGGTTGAAGCTAGTGGTTATAATGGTTCACGGGGCATTCATATGGGTAATTGACTCATATTAAGGTTTAAAATGGATACTTATAGGTCATTGGTCATAGCTTGTGGTCAAAATCGTTCACGGGACATTTGTATGGGTTCTAGACACCAATTACAATTTAGAAAAATGGATATTTATTGGTCATTGGTCATAGCTTGTGGTCAAAATCGTTCACGGGACATTCTTATGGGTTCTAGACACCAATTACAATTTAAAAAAATGGATATTTATAGGTTATTGGTTATAGCTAGTGATTATAATGGTTCACGGGCCATTCGTATGGGCAATGGACGCCAAGTACGGTTTAACATGGATACTTATAGGTTATTGGACGTAGCTAGTGGTTATAATGCTTCATGGGTCATTTGTATGTGTAATGGTTACCAATTAATGTTTAAAATGGATACTTATAGGTTATTGGTCATAGTTAGTGGTCAAAATCGTTCACGGGGCATTCGTATGAGTTCTAGACACCATTTACAGTTTAAGAAATGGATACCTTATAGGTTATTGGTCATAACTAGTGGCCATAATGGTTCACGGGCCATTTGTATGGGTTATCAACACCAATTACAGTTAAAAAATGATTATTTATAGGTTTTTGGTTATAGCTAGTGATTATAATGGTTCACGGGCCATTTGTATTTGTTATCGAAACCAATTAAGGTTTAAAATGAATACTTATAGGTTATTGGTCATAGCTAGTGGTCAAAATCATTCACGGGGCATTCGTATGGGTTCTAGACACCAATTACAGTTTAAAAAATGGATACTTATAGGTTATTGGTCATACCTAGTGGTTATAGTGGTTCACGGGTCATTTGTATGGCCTATGGACGCTAATTACGGTTTAACAAGGATACTTATAGGTTATTGGTCGAAGCTAGTGGTTATAATGGTTCACGGGCCTTTCTTATGGGTAATGGACAACAATTAAGGTTTAAAATGGATACTTATAGGTTATTGGTCATAGCTAGTGGTCAAAATCGTTCACAGGGTATTCGTATGGGTTCTGCACACCAATTACAGTTTAAAAAATGGATACTTATAGGTTATTGGACATAGCTATTTGTTATAATGGTTCACGGGGCATTCGTATGGGTAATTGACTCATATTAAGGTTAAAAATGGATACCTATAGGTCATTGGTCATAGCTTGTGGTCAAAATTGTTCACGGGACATTCGTATGGGTTCTAGACACCAATTACAATTTAGAAAACTGGATACTTATAGGTCATTGGTCATAGCTTGTGGTCAAAATCGTTCATGGGACATTCGTATGGGTTCTAGACACCAATTACAATTTAGAAAAATGGATATTTACAGGTTATTGGTTATAGCTAGTGATTATAATGGTTCACGGGCCATTCATATGGGCAATGGACGCCAAATACGGTTTAACATGGATACTTATAGGTTATTGGATGTAGCTAGTGGTTATAATGCTTCATGGGCCATTCGTATGTGTAATGGTCACCAATTAATGTTTAAAATGGATACTTATAGGTTATTGGTCGTAGCTAGTGGTCAAAATCGTTCACGGGGCATTCGTATGAGTTCTAGACACCAATTACAGTTTAAGAAATGGATACTTATATGTTATTGGTCATACCTAGTGGTTATAGTGGTTCACGGGCCATTCGTATGGCCTATGGACGCTAATTACGGTTTAACAAGGATACTTATAGGTTATTGGTCGAAGCTAGTGGTTATAATGGTTCACGGGCCATTTGTATTTGTTATCGAAACCAATTAAGGTTTAAAATGGATACTTATAGGTTATTGGTCATAGCTAGTGGTCAAAATCATTCACGGGGCATTCGTATGGGTTCTAGACACCAATTACAATTTAAAAAATGGATACTTATAGGTTATTGGTCATACCTAGTGGTTATAGTGGTTCACGGGCCATTCGTATGGCCTATGGACGCTAATTACGGTTTAACAAGGATACTTATAGGTTATTGGTCGAAGCTAGTGGTTATAATGGTTCACGGGCCTTTCTTATGGGTAATGGACAACAATTAAGGTTTAAAATGTATACTTATAGGTTATGGGTCATAGCTAGTGGTCAAAATCGTTCACGGGGCATTCGTATGGGTTCTGCACACCAATTACAGTTTAAAAAATGGATACTTATAGGTTATTGGACATAGCTATTTGTTATAATGGTTCACGGGGCATTCGTATGGGTAATTGACTCATTTTAAGGTTTAAAATGGATACTTATAGGTCATTGGTCATAGCTTGTGGTCAAAATCGTTCATGGGACATTCATATGGGTTCTAGACACCAATTTCAATTTAGAAAAATGGATACTTATAGGTCATTGGTCATAGCTTGTGGTCAAAATCGTTCACGGGACATTCGTATGGGTTCTAGACACCAATTACAATTTAGAAAAATGGATATTTACAGGTTATTGTTTATAGCCCGTGATTATAATGGTTCACGGGCCATTCATATGGGCAATGGACGCCAAGTACGGTTTAACATGGATACTTATAGGTTATTGGACGTAGCTAGTGGTTATAATGCTTCATGGGCCATTCGTATGTGTAATGGTCACCAATTAATGTTTAAAATGGATACTTATAGGTTATTGGTCGTAGCTAGTGGTCAAAATCATTCACGGGGCATTCGTATGAGTTCTAGACACCAATTACAGTTTAAGAAATGGATACTTATAGGTTATTGGTCATACCTAGTGGTTATAGTGGTTCACGGGCCATTCGTATGGCCTATGGACGCTAATTACGGTTTAACAAGGATACTTATAGGTTATTGGTCGAAGCTAGTGGATATAATGGTTCACGGGCCATTCGTATTTGTAATGGACAACAATTAAGGTTTAAAACGGATACTTATAAGTTATTGGTCACAGCTAGTGGTCAAAATCGTTGACGGGGCATTCGTATGGGTTCTGCACACCAATTACAGTTTAAAAAATGGATACTTATAGGTTATTGGACATAGCTAGTGGTTATAATGGTTCACGGGCCATTTGTTTGGGCTATGGATGCTAATTACGGTTTAACAAGGATACTTATAGGTTATTGGTCGAAGCTAGTGGTTATAATGGTTCACGGGCCTTTCTTATGGGTAATGGACAACAATTAAGGTTTAAAATGGATACTTATAGGTTATTGGTCATAGCTAGTGGTCAAAATCGTTCACGGGGCATTCGTATGGGTTCTGCACACCAATTAAAGTTTAAAAAATGGATACTTATAGGTTATTGGACATAGCTAGTGGTTATAATGGTTCACTGACCATTTGTTTGGGCTATGGACGCTAATTACGGTTTAACAAGGATACTTATAGGTTATTGGTCGAAGCTAGTGGTTATAATGGTTCACGGGCCATTAATATGTGTAATGGACACCAATTAATGTTTAAAATGGATACTTATAGGTTATTGGTCATAGCTAGTGGTCAAAATCGTTCACGGGGCATTCGTATGGGTTCTGCACACCAATTACAGTTAAAAAAATGGATACTTATAGGTTATTGGACATAGCTAGTGGTTATAATGGTTCACGGGGCATTCGTATGGGTAATTGACTCATATTAAGGTTTAAAATGGATACTTATAGGTCATTGGTCATAGCTTGTGGTCAAAATCGTTCACGGGACATTCGTATGGGTTCTGGACACCAATTACAATTTAGAAAAATGGATACTTATAGGTCATTGGTCATAGCTTGTGGTCAAAATCATTCACGGGACATTCGTATGGGTTCTAGACACCAATTAGAATTTAGAAAAATGGATATTTATAGGTTATTGGTTATAGCTAGTGATTATAATGGTTCACGGGCCATTCATATGGGCAATGGACGCCAAGTACGGTTTAACATGGATACTTATAGGTTATTGGACGTAGCTAGTGGTTATAATGCTTCATGGGCTATTCGTATGTGTAATGGTCACCAATTAATCTTTAAAATGGATACTTATAGGTTATCGGTCGTAGCTAGTTGTCAAAATCGTTCACGGGGCATTCGTATGAGTTCTAGACACCAATTACAGTTTAAGAAATGGATACTTATAGGTTATTGGTCATACCTAGTGGTTATAGTGGTTCACGGGCCATTCGTATGGCCTATGGACGCTAATTACGGTTTAACAAGGATACTTATAGGTTATTGGTCGAAGCTAGTGGTTATAATGGTTCACGGGCCATTCGTATTTGTAATGGACACCAATTAGTGTTTAAAATGGATACTTATAAGTTATTTGTCATAGCTAGTGGTCAAAATCGTTGACGGGGCATTCGTATGGGTTCTGCACACCAATTACAGTTTAAAAAATGGATACTTATATGTTATTGGACATAGCTAGTGGTTATAATGGTTCACGGGCCATTTGTTTGGGCTATGGACGCTAATTACGGTTTAACAAGGATACTTGTAGGTTATTGGTCGAAGCTAGTAGTTATAATGCTTCACGGGCCATTCGTATGTGTAATGGACACCAATTAATGTTTAAAATGGATACTTATAGGTTATTGGTCTTAGCTAGTGGCCAAAATCATTCACGGGGCATTCGTATGAGTTCTAGACAGCAATTACAGTTTAAAAAATGGATATATGCGTTAGTGGTCATAGCTAATTTTCAAAATCGTTCACGGGGCATTCGTGTGGGTTCTAGACACCAATTACAGTTTAAAAAATGGGTACTTATAGGTTATTGGTCATAGCTATTGGTTATAATGGTTCACGGGCCATTCATATGGGCTATGGACGCTAATTACCGTTTAACAAGGATACTTATAGGTTATTGGTCGAAGCTAGTGATTATAATGGTTCACGGGCCATTCGTATGGGTAATGGACACCAATTAAGGTTTAAAAACGATACTTATAGGTTTTTGGTCATAGCTAGTGGTCAAAATTACTCACGGGGCATTCGTATGGGTTCTAGACACCAATTACAATTTAAAAAATGGATGCTTATAGGTTATCGGTCATAGCAAGTGGTTATAATTTTTCACGGGACATTCATATGGGTAATGGACACCAATTAAGGTTTAAAATTGATACTTATATGTTACTGGTCATAGCTAGTGGTCAAAATCATTCACGGGGCATTCGTATGGGTTCTAGACACCAATTACAGTTTAAAAAATTGATACTTATAGGTTATTGGTCATAGCTAGTGGTTATAATGGTTCACGGGGCATTCGTATGGGTAATTGACTCATATTAAGGTTTAAAATGGATACTTATAGGTCATTGGTCATAGCTTGTGGTAAAAAGTTCATAGGACATTCGTATGGGTTCTAGACACCAATTACAATTTAGAAAAATGGATACTTATAGGTCATTGGTCATAGCTTGTGGTCAAAATCATTCACGGGACATTCGTATGGGTTCTAGACACCAATTAGAATTTAGAAAAATGGATATTTATAGGTTATTGGTTATAGCTAGTGATTATAATGGTTCACGGGCCATTCATATGGGCAATGGACGCCAAGTACGGTTTAACATGGATACTTATAGGTTATTGGACGTAGCTAGTGGTTATAATGCTTCATGGGCCATTCGTATGTGTAATGGTCACCAATTAATGTTTAAAATGGATACTTATAGGTTATTGGTCGTAGCTAGTGGTCAAAATCGTTCACGGGGCATTCGTATGAGTTCTAGACACCAATTACAGTTTAAGAAATGGATACTTATAGGTTATTGGTCATACCTAGTGGTTATAGTGGTTCACGGGCCATTCGTATGGCCTATGGACGCTAATTACGGTTTAACAAGGATACTTATAGGTTATTGGTCGAAGCTAGTGGTTATAATGGTTCACGGGCCATTCGTATTTGTAATGGACACCAATTAGTGTTTAAAATGGATACTTATAAGTTATTTGTCATAGCTAGTGGTCAAAATCCTTGACGGGGCATTCGTATGGGTTCTGCACACCAATTACAGTTTAAAAAATGGATACTTATAGGTTATTGGACATAGCTAGTGGTTATAATGGTTCACGGGCCATTTGTTTGGGCTATGGACGCTAATTACGGTTTAACAAGGATACTTATAGGTTATTGGTCGAAGCTAGTAGTTATAATGCTTCACGGGCCATTCGTATGTGTAATGGACACCAATTAATGTTTAAAATGGATACTTATAGGTTATTGGTCTTAGCTAGTGTCCAAAATCGTTCACGGGGCATTCGTGTGGGTTCTAGACACCAATTACAGTTTAAAAAATGGGTACTTATAGGTTATTGGTCAAAGCTATTGGATATAATGGTTCACGGGCCATTCGTATGGGCTGTGGACGCTAATTACGGTTTAACAAGGATACTTATAGGTTATTAGTCGAAGCTAGTGATTATAATGGTTCACGGTCCATTCGTATGGGTAATGGACACCAATTAAGGTTTAAAAAGGATACTCATAGGTTTTTGGTCATAGCTAGTGGTCAAAATTAGTCACGGGGCATTCGTATGGGTTCTAGACACCAATTACAAGTTAAAAAATGGATACTTATAGGTTATCGGTTATAGCTAGTGGTTATAATGGTTCACGGGACATTCGTATGGGTAATGGACACCAATTAAGGTTTAAAATTGATACTTATAGGTTACTGGTCATAGCTAGTGGTCAAAATCATTCACGGGGCATTCGTATGGGTTCTAGATACCATATACAGTTTAAAAAATGGATACTTATAGGTTATTCGTCCTAGCTATCGGTTATAATGGTTCACGGGCCATTCGTATGGGTAATGGACACCAATTAAGGTTTAAATTGATACTTATAGGTTACTGGTCATAGCTAGTGGTCAAAATCATTCACGGGGCATTCGTACGGGTTCTAGACACCAATTACAGTTTAAAAAATGGATACTTATAGATTATTGGTCATAGCTAGTGGTTATAATGGTTCACAGGGCATTCGTATGGGCTATGGACGCAAATTACGATTTAAGAAGGATACTTATAGGTTATTGCTCGAAACTAGTGGTTATAATGGTTCACGGGCCATTCGTATGGGCTATGAACGCTATTTTCGGTCTAACAAGGATACTTATAGGTTATTGGTCGAAGCTAGTGATTATAATGGTTCACGGGCCTTTCTTATGGGTAATGGACAACAATTAAGGTTTAAATTGGATACTTATAGGTTATTGGTCATAGCTAGTGGTCAAAATTGTTCACGGGGCATTCGTATGGGTTCTGCACACCAATTAGAGTTTAAAAAATGGATACTTATAGGTTATTGGACATAGCTAGTGGTTATAATGGTTCACGGGCCATTTGTTTGGGCTATGGACGCTAATTTCGGTTTAACAAGGATACTTATAGGTTATTGGTCGTAGCTAGTGGTTATAATGGTTCACGGGCCATTCGTATGGGTAATGGACATGAATTAGGGTATAAAGTGGATACGTATAGATTATTGGTTGAAGCTAGTGGTTATAATGGTTCACGGGGCATTCGTATGGGTAATTGACTCATATTAAGGTTTAAAATGGATACTTATAGGTCATTGGTCATAGCTTGTGGTCAAAATCATTCACGGGACATTTGTATGGGTTCTAGACACCATATACAATTTAGAAAAATGGATATTTATAGGTTATTGGTCATAGCTAGTGGTTATAATGGTTCACGGGCCATTCCTATGGGTTATCAACACCAATCACAGTTTAAAAAAAGGATACTTATAGGTTATTGGTTATAGCTAGTGATTATAATGGTTCACGGGCCATTCGTATGGGCTATGGACGCCAAGTACGGTTTAACATGGATACTTATAGGTTATTGGACGTAGCTAGTGGTTATAATGCTTCATGGGTCATTCGTATGTGTAATGGACACCAATTAATGTTTAAAATGGATACTTATAGGTTATTGGTCGTAGCTAGTGGTCAAAATTGTTCACGGGACATTCATATGAGTTCTAGACACCAATTACAGTTTAAGAAATGGATACCTTATAGGTTATTGGTCATACCTAGTGGTTATAGTGGTTCACGGCCCATTCGTATGGCCTATGGACGCTAATTACGGTTTAACAAGGATACTTATAGGTTATTGGTCGAAGCTAGTGGTTATAATGGTTTACGGGCCATTCGTATTTGTAATGGACACCAATTAATGTTTAAAATGGATACTTATAAGTTACTGGTCATAGCTAGTGGTCAAAATCGTTGACGGGGCATTCGTATGAGTTCTGCACACCAATTACTGTTTAAAAAATGGATACTTATAGGTTATTGGACCTAGCTAGTGGTTATAATGGTTCACGGGCCATTTGGTTGGGCTATGGACGCTAATTACGGTTTAACAAGGATACTTATAGGTTATTGGTCGAAGCTAGTGGTTATAATGGTTCACGGGCCATTCGTATGCGTAATGGACACCAATTAATGTTTAAAATGGATACTTATAGGTTATTGGTAATAGCTAGTGGTCAAAATCGTTTACGGGGCATTTGTATGGGTTCTTCACACAAATACAGTTTAAAAAATGGATACTTATAGGTTATTGGACATAGCTAGTGGTTATAATGGTTCACGGGCCATTTGTTTGGGTAATGGACGCTAATTACGGTTTAACAAGGATACTTATAGGTTATTGGTCGAAGCTAGTAGTTATAAAGCTTCACGGGCCATTAGTATGTGTAATGGACACCAATTAATGTTTAAAATGGATACTTATAGGTTATTGGTCATAGCTAGTGGCCAAAATCGTTCACGGGGCATTCCAATGAGTTGTAGACAGCAATTACAGTTTAAAAAATGGATATATGCGTTATTGGTCATAGCTTGTTGTCAAAATCGTTCGCGGGGCATTCGTGTGGGTTCTAGACACCAATTACAGTTTAAAAAATGGGTACTTATAGGTTATTGGTCATAGCTATTGGATATAATGGTTCACGGGCCATTCGTATGGGCTATGGACGCTAATTACGGTTTAACAAGGATACTTATAGGTTATTAGTCGAAGCTAGTGATTATAATGGTTCACGGTCCATTCGTATGGGTAATGGACACCAATTAAGGTTTAAAAAGGATACTCATAGGTTTTTGGTCATAGCTAGTGGTCAAAATTAGTCACGGGGCATTCGTATGGGTTCTAGACACCAATTACAAGTTAAAAAATGGATACTTATAGGTTATCGGTCATAGCTAGTGGTTATAATGGTTCACGGGACATTCGTATGGGTAATGGACACCAATTAAGGTTTAAAATTGATACTTATAGGTTACTGGTCTTAGCTAGTGGTCAAAATCATTCACGGGGCATTCGTATGGGTTCTATACACGAATTACAGTTTAAAAATGGATACTTATAGGTTATTGGTCATAGCTACTGGTTATAATGGTTCACGGGCCATTCGTATGGGCTATGGACGCTAATTACGGTTTAACAAGGATACTTATAGGTTATTGGTCGAAGCTAGTTGTTATAATGGTCACGGGCCATTCGTATGTGTAATGGACACCAATTAATGTTTAAAATGGATACTTATAAGTTAGTGGTCTTAGCTAGTGGTTAAAATCGTTCACGGGGCATTCGTATGAGCTCTAGACACGAATTACATTTTAAAAATGGATATATAGGTTATTGGTCATAGCTAGTGGTCAAAATCGTTCACGGGGCATTCATATGGGTTCTAGATACCAAATACAGTTTAAAAAATGGATACTTATAGGTTATTCGTCATAGCTATCGGTTATAATGGTTCACGGGCCATTCGTATGGGCTATGGATGCAAATTACGGTTTAAGAAGGATACTTATAGGTTATTGCTCGAAACTAGTAGTTATAATGGTTCACGGGCCATTCGTATGGGCTATGAACGCTAATTTCGGTTTAACAAGGATACTTATAGGTTATTGGTCGAAGCTAGTGATTATAATGGTTCACGGGCCTCTCTTATGGGTAATGCACAACAATTAAGGTTTAAAATGGATACTTATAGGTTATTGGTCATAGCTAGTGGTCAAAGTCATTCACGGGGCATTCGTATGGGTTCTGCACACCAATTACAGTTTAAAAAATGGATACTTATAGGTTATTGGACATAGCTAGTGGTTATAATGGTTCACGGGCCATTTGTTTGGGCTATGGACGCTAATTACGGTTTAAAAAGGATACTTATAGGTTATTGGTCGTAGCTAGTGGTTATAATGGTTCACGGGCCATTCGTATGGGTAATGGACATGAATTAGGGTATAAAGTGGATACTTATAGGTTATTGGTTGATGCTAGTGGTTATAATGGTTCACGGGGCATTCGTATGGGTAATTGACTCATATTAAGGTTTAAAATGGATACTTATAGGTCATTGGTCATTGCTTGTGGACAAAATCGTTCACGGGACATTCGTATGGGTTATAGACACCAATTACAATTTAGAAAAATGGATACTTATAGGTCATTGGTCATAACTTGTGGTCAAAATCGTTCACGGGACATTCGTATGGGTTCTAGACACCAATTACAATTTAGAAAAATGGATATTTATAGGTTATTGGTTATAGCTAGTGATTATAATGGTTCACGGGCCATTCGTATGGGCAATGGACGCCAAGTACGGTTTAACATGGATACTTAGAGGTTATTGGACGTAGCTAGTGGTTATAATGCTTCATGGGTCATTCGTTTGTGTAATGGTCACCAATTAATGTTTAAAATGGATACTTATAGGTTATTGGTCGTAGCTAGTGGTCAAAATCGTTCACGGGGCATTCATATGAGTTCTAGAAACCATTTACAGTTTAAGAAATGGATACCTTATAGGTTATTGGTCATAACTACTGGCCATAATGGTTCACGGGCCATTTGTATGGGTTATATACACCAATTACAGTTAAAAAATGATTACTTATAGGTTTTTGGTTATATCTAGTGATTATAATGGTTCACGGGCCATTTGTATTTGTTATCGAAACCAATTAAGGTTTAAAATGGATACTTATAGGTTATTGGTCATAGCTAGTGGTCAAAATCGTTTACGGGGCATTTGTATGGGTTCTTCAAACAAATACAGTTTAAAAAATGGATACTTATAGGTTATTGGACATAGCTAGTGGTTATAATGGTTCACGGGCCATTTGTTTGGGTAATGGACGCTAATTACGGTTTAACAAGGATACTTATAGGTTATTGGTCGAAGCTAGTAGTTATAAAGCTTCACGGGCCATTAGTATGTGTAATGGACACCAATTAATGTTTAAAATGGATACTTATAGGTTATTGGTCATAGCTAGTGGCCAAAATCGTTCACGGGGCATTCCAATGAGTTGTAGACAGCAATTACAGTTTAAAAAATGGATATATGCGTTATTGGTCATAGCTTGTTGTCAAAATCGTTCGCGGGGCATTCGTGTGGGTTCTAGACACCAATTACAGTTTAAAAAATGGGTACTTATAGGTTATTGGTCATAGCTATTGGATATAATGGTTCACGGGCCATTCGTATGGGCTATGGACGCTAATTACGGTTTAACAAGGATACTTATAGGTTATTAGTCGAAGCTAGTGATTATAATGGTTCACGGTCCATTCGTATGGGTAATGGACACCAATTAAGGTTTAAAAAGGATACTCATAGGTTTTTGGTCATAGCTAGTGGTCAAAATTAGTCACGGGGCATTCGTATGGGTTCTAGACACCAATTACAAGTTAAAAAATGGATACTTATAGGTTATCGGTCATAGCTAGTGGTTATAATGGTTCACGGGACATTCGTATGGGTAATGGACACCAATTAAGGTTTAAAATTGATACTTATAGGTTACTGGTCTTAGCTAGTGGTCAAAATCATTCACGGGGCATTCGTATGGGTTCTATACACGAATTACAGTTTAAAAATGGATACTTATAGGTTATTGGTCATAGCTACTGGTTATAATGGTTCACGGGCCATTCGTATGGGCTATGGACGCTAATTACGGTTTAACAAGGATACTTATAGGTTATTGGTCGAAGCTAGTTGTTATAATGGTCACGGGCCATTCGTATGTGTAATGGACACCAATTAATGTTTAAAATGGATACTTATAAGTTAGTGGTCTTAGCTAGTGGTTAAAATCGTTCACGGGGCATTCGTATGAGCTCTAGACACGAATTACATTTTAAAAATGGATATATAGGTTATTGGTCATAGCTAGTGGTCAAAATCGTTCACGGGGCATTCATATGGGTTCTAGATACCAAATACAGTTTAAAAAATGGATACTTATAGGTTATTCGTCATAGCTATCGGTTATAATGGTTCACGGGCCATTCGTATGGGCTATGGATGCAAATTACGGTTTAAGAAGGATACTTATAGGTTATTGCTCGAAACTAGTAGTTATAATGGTTCACGGGCCATTCGTATGGGCTATGAACGCTAATTTCGGTTTAACAAGGATACTTATAGGTTATTGGTCGAAGCTAGTGATTATAATGGTTCACGGGCCTCTCTTATGGGTAATGCACAACAATTAAGGTTTAAAATGGATACTTATAGGTTATTGGTCATAGCTAGTGGTCAAAGTCATTCGCGGGGCATTCGTATGGGTTCTGCACACCAATTACAGTTTAAAAAATGGATACTTATAGGTTATTGGACATAGCTAGTGGTTATAATGGTTCACGGGCCATTTGTTTGGGCTATGGACGCTAATTACGGTTTAAAAAGGATACTTATAGGTTATTGGTCGTAGCTAGTGGTTATAATGGTTCACGGGCCATTCGTATGGGTAATGGACATGAATTAGGGTATAAAGTGGATACTTATAGGTTATTGGTTGATGCTAGTGGTTATAATGGTTCACGGGGCATTCGTATGGGTAATTGACTCATATTAAGGTTTAAAATGGATACTTATAGGTCATTGGTCATTGCTTGTGGTCAAAATCGTTCACGGGACATTCGTATGGGTTATAGACACCAATTACAATTTAGAAAAATGGATACTTATAGGTCATTGGTCATAACTTGTGGTCAAAATCGTTCACGGGACATTCGTATGGGTTCTAGACACCAATTACAATTTAGAAAAATGGATATTTATAGGTTATTGGTTATAGCTAGTGATTATAATGGTTCACGGGCCATTCGTATGGGCAATGGACGCCAAGTACGGTTTAACATGGATACTTAGAGGTTATTGGACGTAGCTAGTGGTTATAATGCTTCATGGGTCATTCGTTTGTGTAATGGTCACCAATTAATGTTTAAAATGGATACTTATAGGTTATTGGTCGTAGCTAGTGGTCAAAATCGTTCACGGGGCATTCATATGAGTTCTAGAAACCATTTACAGTTTAAGAAATGGATACCTTATAGGTTATTGGTCATAACTACTGGCCATAATGGTTCACGGGCCATTTGTATGGGTTATATACACCAATTACAGTTAAAAAATGATTACTTATAGGTTTTTGGTTATATCTAGTGATTATAATGGTTCACGGGCCATTTGTATTTGTTATCGAAACCAATTAAGGTTTAAAATGGATACTTATAGGTTATTGGTCATAGCTAGTGGTCAAAATCGTTTACGGGGCATTTGTATGGGTTCTTCACACAAATACAGTTTAAAAAATGGATACTTATAGGTTATTGGACATAGCTAGTGGTTATAATGGTTCACGGGCCATTTGTTTGGGTAATGGACGCTAATTACGGTTTAACAAGGATACTTATAGGTTATTGGTCGACGCTAGTAGTTATAAAGCTTCACGGGCCATTAGTATGTGTAATGGACACCAATTAATGTTTAAAATGGATACTTATAGGTTATTGGTCATAGCTAGTGGCCAAAATCGTTCACGGGGCATTCCAATGAGTTGTAGACAGCAATTACAGTTTAAAAAATGGATATATGCGTTATTGGTCATAGCTTGTTGTCAAAATCGTTCGCGGGGCATTCGTGTGGGTTCTAGACACCAATTACAGTTTAAAAAATGGGTACTTATAGGTTATTGGTCATAGCTATTGGATATAATGGTTCAAGGGCCATTTGTATGGGCTATGGACGCTAATTACGGTTTAACAAGGATACTTATAGGTTATTAGTCGAAGCTAGTGATTATAATGGTTCACGGTCCATTCGTATGGGTAATGGACACCAATTAAGGTTTAAAAAGGATACTCATAGGTTTTTGGTCATAGCTAGTGGTCAAAATTAGTCACGGGGCATTCGTATGGGTTCTAGACACCAATTACAAGTTAAAAAATGGATACTTATAGGTTATCGGTCATAGCTAGTGGTTATAATGGTTCACGGGACATTCGTATGGGTAATGGACACCAATTAAGGTTTAAAATTGATACTTATAGGTTACTGGTCTTAGCTAGTGGTCAAAATCATTCACGGGGCATTCGTATGGGTTCTATACACGAATTACAGTTTAAAAATGGATACTTATAGGTTATTGGTCATAGCTACTGGTTATAATGGTTCACGGGCCATTCGTATGGGCTATGGACGCTAATTACGGTTTAACAAGGATACTTATAGGTTATTGGTCGAAGCTAGTTGTTATAATGGTCACGGGCCATTCGTATGTGTAATGGACACCAATTAATGTTTAAAATGGATACTTATAAGTTAGTGGTCTTAGCTAGTGGTTAAAATCGTTCACGGGGCATTCGTATGAGCTCTAGACACGAATTACATTTTAAAAATGGATATATAGGTTATTGGTCATAGCTAGTGGTCAAAATCGTTCACGGGGCATTCGTGTGGGTTCTAGATACCAAATACAGTTTAAAAAATGGATACTTATAGGTTATTCGTCATAGCTATGGGTAATAATGGTTCACGGGCCATTCGTATGGGCTATGGATGCAAATTACGGTTTAAGAAGGATACTTATAGGTTATTGCTCGAAACTAGTAGTTATAATGGTTCACGGGCCATTCGTATGGGCTATGAACGCTAATTTCGGTTTAACAAGGATACTTATAGGTTATTGGTCGAAGCTAGTGATTATAATGGTTCACGGGCCTCTCTTATGGGTAATGCACAACAATTAAGGTTTAAAATGGATACTTATAGGTTATTGGTCATAGCTAGTGATCAAAGTCATTCACGGGGCATTCGTATGGGTTCTGCACACCAATTACAGTTTAAAAAATGGATACTTATAGGTTATTGGACATAGCTAGTGGTTATAATGGTTCACGGGCCATTTGTTTGGGCTATGGACGCTAATTACGGTTTAACAAGGATACTTATAGGTTATTGGTCGTAGCTAGTGGTTATAATGGTTCACGGGCCATTCGTATGGGTAATGGACATGAATTAGGGTATAAAGTGGATACTTATAGGTTATTGGTTGAAGCTAGTGGTTATAATGGTTCACGGGGCATTCGTATGGGTAATTGACTCATATTAAGGTTTAAAATGGATACTTATAGGTCATTGGTCATTGCTTGTGGTCAAAATCGTTCACGGGACATTCGTATGGGTTCTAGAAACCAATTACAATTTAGAAAAATGGATACTTATAGGTCATTGGTCATAACTTGTGGTCAAAATCGTTCACGGGACATTCGTATGGGTTCTAGACACCAATTACAATTTAGAAAAATGGATATTTATAGGTTATTGGTTATAGCTAGTGATTATAATGGTTCACGGGCCATTCGTATGGGCAATGGACGCCAAGTACGGTTTAACATGGATACTTAGAGGTTATTAGACGTAGCTAGTGGTTATAATGTTTCATGGGTCATTCGTTTGTGTAATGGTCACCAATTAATGTTTAAAATGGATACTTATAGGTTATTGTAATGGTGATTTTCGGTTAAAACAAGAACCAAAACGCAGCGGAAAAGATTTAATCACCATGAACGGATCTAGATATTAATCATACAATCAAACTATAAAGAAAATCAAAGAGTTAGGAAGAACATTTCATACCCTAGAAGCCTTTGATCTTTGTGGAATGGATGGATGGAGATGATGACCGAAACCAAGTATTCTAAAGGAGATTACCTCTAAAGAATGATCCACACAACACTTGTACGAGAACACCAATTTGGGATGCTAGTCCCTTGAGCAAGCTAATGTAAAAAGGGAACCAACAACACTTGTACGTAAGATCCTTTTTTTGAGAGAAATGTTGTTCGTCCAACTACACTCTCTTCATTCACCATATACAAACGTATATATTCAAGGAGATATTTGGAAGGTAACGTTAAAAACAAGGGAGGTGTTTATGGTGCCTTAATCACCCTTTAATTCCTTCCATAAACTATTGATTTATTTGCACTCTAGTCCCTTGCCTTTTGTTTCTTTTATTTAGCTCACTATTAAGTTTCAATATTAACAATTAATATTAAACTATAATATACATACAAGCTAGTAGCTTATATGAATATATAATGTAATTACCCTAATTACACTATATATCTTATGGTGTTAAGTGTTTAAGTGTGTGACCCTTTAGGCTCACAAACAACTAGCCATATAACTATATGTTATACGCGTGAAGCATATTCCAACAGCTCCCACTTGCGCACGTGATAACATCAAGTAGTTATACAAGCAAAGGTTAGAGTCTAGCAACCCGCCAATGCCCCTAGAAGTACATGAGGAGTTTCATAAAATCTTTGTTCAAAGTTTTTCAAGCAGTTATCCTTTTGTTGCTGATACTATGTTGAATTTTAGACAAGGATCAATGTCAATCTAAAACTTCAACAATTCTGTTTCTCGATCTATATAATGAAATAGATTACCAAAACCAATCAAGATTCATCTTGATTGCCTTTTGGGTGTGGCCACACATACATCTATTCAAAATCATCGAGGGGCCCAGTAGTATCTAATCCACTTTCGTGGAGGAACAAATTCTTTATTGACTGCACGTGTCTGTCATATGCTTAATGATAAACCCGATAATGGTTGTTATAGCAGCCTTATTCAGGTCAGCGTTTAACCACATCAAAGTTTTCCCCTCTACATACACAAACCAACTTGCATCTCAAGTCAGAGGATAAGTGACAAAGCCTTTGTGAGATTCACTTGTGACATAAATCCAGGAAGTGATTTCTCATAGGTTGGGTCAGTCCAATCGTGCATCGTTATGAACGACATGTGAGTTTGATTTCATCATCCTTAGTCATACTAAGATAATGTCATCAATGCCCTCAGATTTGTCTTAATAATATTCCCATATTATTAATATGACAATGGACAATTTAGAATATAAAACACAGTAAATATTCAAGGATATAAACATGCAAATATAGAACACAGTAGATATTCATATAAAAACGATCATATCAAATATATCAATTTATTCCAATATAAACTGCTCACAGTTCCATTATCCAAATACTAAAACAGATTTACATGAAACTACTAGCTTGTCGAAGTCCAATGTTCCATTCATATTCAAGATGTTTGGTACAAGACATTGAGTTCGATAAAGTGTCAGCTAGTTAGTTATCTGTTTGAACTTTAAGTGTACGAATTTCACATATCTCGATAAATCATTCGAATGTAGTGAACATCCGTAAATAGGATCTAGCGTCATCACGACCTATTTCAAAACCAACATAAGTATAGCAAGTATACTTAGTTTCAGTTCAGTATCTCCACCATGACCAAGAAACATATCTCCAGTAATTTAAAATACTTCAATGTGTTCTTAACAGCAATCCAGTGACCTCTCATGAATTCTGTTGGTATTTTCTAGTAAGGTCCCCTAAGGACGTTACATTTGGCCTAGTGCTCCTTACAGCGTACATGATGAATGAAATAACCGATTCATAGGGGATTACATTCATTCGCTTCACTACATCAGGTGTGGAAGGTCCTTGAGTCTCACTCAAGTTTACATTGTGTGGCATACGAGGACTTCCTCGTTTGGGAGTGCCATTCTAAACCGTTTAGAATTTTATCAATGTAAGCACTTTGACTTAAACCCATTAACCGCTTTGATCTATCATTATAGATCTTTACTCCAAGTATGTATGTCGTATCCCTACAATCCTTCATGTCAAAATATTTTCCAAGCCAAGATTTTCATCTTGTAGCATTGGTATATTGTTTCACATGAGTGACATGTCATCAACATGTATGACTTGAGAAACGACAGCGCTCCCACTAGCTTTCATATATACACATACTCAGTTTGGGTTTTAGGTGAAACAAACGTTTTGATTTCATCATCAACCAAATTTCATAGTCATAGTACACTACTTTGGCTATAAGAATCCTAATGTCTTTAGTAACAGGCGAGAAGGTTTCATCATTGTCAATCCAGTAGGATTGAGTGTAACCTTTTGCTACTATGAGAGATTTATAGGTGTGTATATTTTCATCCATGTCAACAGTCTTACTGTTTTGAGAAAGATCAACTAGGTTCAAAACTTGATTGTCTCTCATGGATTTTATTTTCGCATTCATAGCTTCAAGTCATTTTTCGAATTCAAAATCCGATAATGCAACTTGATAGTTAGGGGGTTCATAATGATCCTCGAAACTTGCTCCTCAGCATCGACATAAATCTATATCGTTCAGGTGCATGAAGTGTCCTTGCGGATCTATGAATGGGAACAACATCATCCTGTGGTCCAACATCTATATGTCCAGTTTCAGAATGATATTTGCTAGTGTTACCAGAAGGTTGTGTATCTTCACTTTGAATCTTGTCAAAGTCTATAGTGCTCCCACTTGCTTTGTGAAATGAGACTGTTCTCAAGAAACTCAGCATACCGAGTAACAACCATTTGTTCTCAGTTGGGAAGTAAAATAGTAATCGAAGATATACTTGATAGATATGGGCTCAAGTTTGTTCGGCATGTCTCGTTCCACGAGATCCTCACAACCCCAGATCCTCAAGTAAGACAAATTAGGGACTTTCCCACGCCATATCTCAAATGGTGTCCTTTTAACCTTTTGGTCGGAACCATATCAAGTATTCGAGCAGCAGACTTCAGTGCATGCCCCTCAAAAGGATAGTGTAAGAGTAGTAGGACTCATCATAGATCACACCATGTCATACAGGGTCCGATATCTCCTTCCAGACGCACCCTTATCTTGTAGAGTGTATGAAAGAGTGAATTGTGAGACAATCTCACGATGTGAGGGATGATCCAGAAACTCTTGACTCTTGTACTTTCATCCTTAATCAGGACTGAAAGCCTTTGTTGTCTTGCTAAGTTGATTTTCTACTTTTACTTTAGAAAGCTTTGAACGTTTCAAAGATTTCATATTTATGTCTAATCAAGTAAACATAACCATAGCGACTGATATCATTAAAGCTTCCATGTTGATGTTTAATCAAGTAAACATAACCACATCGAATGATATCATCAGTGAAAGTAGGTGGCACCTTCCCTAGTCTTAGTTCTAAAAGGGCCACATACATCAGTATGTATGAGTCCAAGTAGATTTGTAGCTCTTTCGCCAACTTGGGAGAAAAGCTTTCTTGTTATCTTTCCATAATATACAAGAGAGGCATTTTAAATGATTCATAATCGTTTGTAAAGAAGCCCGTCGAGTTTTAGTATCAAAATGCGTTTCTTGTTTATGTGGAAAAGATGACGATGATCTAGGTAAGTAGAATCCAAACCAATTTGGATTCTTGAGTGCTACATTTGTATATAGAACTATCGTTTGAATTAGGATCATGCATATTAATTTCAAACATACTATTACAATGAATAGTTATAATAAATATTATTTTTCATAAAACAAAATATCATAATCCATTATTCAACAAACGATAAAGCTAAACAATGCATAATTGGCAATTGTTCAAAACAATAATTAACGCATTAGGAAGGATAAGATCACAGCTTCCATTCATTTAGCTTTCTACTTCACATTCAATCTTGCACATTTGTGTAAATGTGAGTTCCACAACTAGTGTCATACACTCAAGATTTATCACGAAAAGTATAGAGTTCTATAATGAAGATACCTAATGTGCTAACTAGAACACATTTGTCCTTCATCAACTCTGCCACGTAGGTAGGACAATTCCTCCTTCAATGGCCAGTTTCATCGCAATGATGGCAAGAAATATCCTTTGCAGGGTGCTCCTTTTTAGCAGGTGGGGGAATCGTAGGTTTGGAAAAGTAAACTAGCTTACCCTTACCTAGACTCTTGCCTTGTGCTTGCGGTTTACCTTCCCTGATTGCAAGAAAAGTATTGGGTAACCCTTGCTCAACCAGTTTTACCATAGCATGTTCAACGATTGTCTTCCCCATGCTATGTACTTTTAAAACACTTTTCAAACTGGTCATAGTCCTTGGATAGTGAGGTAAGAATCAAGCTCATTCCAAGAACTTGTGGTAAGGGGTAACCAAGACGTTCCATTGGATCAAGATAGCATTGCATATTCAAGATGTAAGTGCTAACTGATTGGCCGTCCTCCTGATTGCAAGCATGGAATGCTTTAACTGTTTTGAACAGTTCAAGTTCTGCCTTTTGTTGAAATATCATTTTCAACTCGCTTATCATGTCATATGATGTGAGTTCCTCGAAGTACTTTCGAATCTCGGGGTTCATGCTCACAAGCATATGAGTAGCAACTTCTTGGTGTTCGTTAAACGTTTCGGTAAAGGCTTGACGAACATCAGCAGAATCACTAACAGGAGGTGCCTCAGGTAAGGCCTCTTATAGGTGTATCAACTTTCTCATCTCTAAGGACAATCCTTAGAATTTGATATCAGAAGATAAAGTTGATATTAGTCAGTTTCAGTTTTCAAGAACTGATTTTTGAGTGGAGATACTTAGGTTTTGATGTTGTTGTTATCTGTATAACAACCAAAGTTTAAAAATAGTATTTTCAATAATAATTTCTTTTAATCAATTAACTACCTAATTAATTTTAATTAAAAGCTAAGATCTCATTGAGCTTCTATCACCGCATCAGTTGATCTGCTAGAGGTGATAGATCCAATAGGTAGGTGACGATCAACAATTGCATTACAAGTGCAACTCTTAGAGGTATGGGACTTCATGGCACCTAGTGAACAAGCATCTAGGGTCAAGTGGCATGTTTGTCGCATCTTCGCCTCAAGTCAAGGTCTCACCGTTAACTTGATTAAGTCATCCAATGTGAAATCATGTCAAAATAGATCTAGGTCTCACCGTAGAGAATAATGACCTCGGATCTAAATTCAAACCACGTCTCACGTGAATTCAAAAATAGAAGCAAGTGATTATCAACCGATTGGACGGCGTGACTTAAATTTTAGGTATATTTAAATTTTAATTGATAAAATTTTATTAAGATATGAATGAATCATGTACTTCATTCATACCACTTCATAAGTCATTTAATAAACGGTAAAAACATTTAGCGATTATTAATGGTTAAGTTTCAAATCGTATTTAAACTTTAGTTTAATCTCAAAACAATTTTAGATTAAAGGTTAATCATCAATGATTAACTAGTAATCATCGATGATTAAGAGTTTGAATGTTTTAATGTTTGTGTCTAAAAAACATTTTTAATTGTTTTACTACTTGTATCTAATAGAAAAGAAAAACAACCACAAACAAAGAATAAAACATGCAACAAATTTTATGCAAACCTCGACCGATGAAATCCTAGGTTCGGTCACGTGAGTCATCACGACGGACCGAAGGGTCAAACTAGGGGACGGGCCAACATGAACCCAAACGGGCCTACATAAACCCAATGGGCTCCCACTTGCTCCAAGACATTCTTGAGCAAGTAGAACCCAAAATTGTGAAAAAGTGTAATCTGCCAGAAAATTCCAGCAGACTTTGAAGCCCGAAAAGTCACTGAAGGAATCTTCGTTGGTCTTCCCGGCCTTCTGGAAAGTTGTAGCCCACGACTTTGCAAGCATTTTAGGCTTTTGAATCGCCCAAAACGGAGTCCGTATGCCTCTGGAAAACCTGTTTTCGTACAGCCCTCGCTTTTGTGACGGAAATTTGTTGTTTTCTTCATTAGTCTTCAATATTTTTTATCAACAATTTACAATAAAAAGATAAAATAAATACAATCTATTCTATTACTTTTACATTACAAATTGCCCCAAAAATGGCACCAAAAATAAAAGAAAAATAAATGAAACAAATTACAACAATTAAGCCAAAAACACGGCTTTTCCCAAATCAACCAAAACAACCAAACAATCAACACATTCATTCACAAAGGTCTAGGCTTTCATCGGTTTGCACAAACAAGCAACAATTGACAAGGCTTTGGCTTGGGATATGGCAAAAATACATGTTTTGCCATATCAAAAAACAAAATTAAACAAGTAATTCCAAGCCAAATAATCAAAAAAATTCAATAACAAGATTAATTTTTTTGATTTGATTTTGTAACAAGTGACAATAGGGTTCCAAAAATACCATATTTTAACCCATTAATTTATAAAAAAACCGAAAAAAAAAATTAAAAATCGGAATTTAAAACACCAAAAAAACTTTGGTTTTTGCCACTTTTCACAAAATCTAGCTAATTATATGATTAATATAATGACTTCTGATACCACTAATGGTGATTTTCGGTTAAAACAAGAACCAAAACGCAGCGGAAAAGATTTAATCACCATGAACGGATCTAGATATTAATCATACAATCAAACTATAAAGAAAATCAAAGAGTTAGGAAGAACATTTCATACCCTAGAAGCCTTTGATCTTTGTGGAATGGATGGATGGAGATGATGACCGAAACCAAGTATTCTAAAGGAGATTACCTCTAAAGAATGATCCACACAACACTTGTACGAGAACACCAATTTGGGATGCTAGTCCCTTGAGCAAGCTAATGTAAAAAGGGAACCAACAACACTTGTACGTAAGATCCTTTTTTTGAGAGAAATGTTGTTCGTCCAACTACACTCTCTTCATTCACCATATACAAACGTATATATTCAAGGAGATATTTGGAAGGTAACGTTAAAAACAAGGGAGGTGTTTATGGTGCCTTAATCACCCTTTAATTCCTTCCATAAACTATTGATTTATTTGCACTCTAGTCCCTTGCCTTTTGTTTCTTCTATTTAGCTCACTATTAAGTTTCAATATTAACAATTAATATTAAACTATAATATACATACAAGCTAGTAGCTTATATGAATATATAATGTAATTACCCTAATTACACTATATATCTTATGGTGTTAAGTGTTTAAGTGTGTGACCCTTTAGGCTCACAAACAACTAGCCATATAACTATATGTTATACGCGTGAAGCATATTCCAACATATTGGTCGTAGCTAGTGGTCAAAATCGTTCACGGGGCATTCATATGAGTTCTAGAAACCATTTACAGTTTAAGAAATGGATACCTTATAGGTTATTGGTCATAACTACTGGCCATAATGGTTCACGGGCCATTTGTATGGGTTATCAACACCAATTACAGTTAAAAAATGATTACTTATACGTTTTTGGTTATAGCTAGTGATTATAATGGTTCACGAGCCATTTGTATTTGTTATCGAAACCAATTAAGGTTTAAAATGGATACTTATAGGTTATTGGTCATAGCTAGTGGTCAAAATCATTCACGGGGCATTCGTATGGGTTCTAGACACCAATTACAGTTTAAAAAATGGATACTTATAGGTTATTGGTCATACCTAGTGGTTATAGTGGTTCACGGGCCATTCGTATGGCCTATGGACGCTAATTACGGTTTAACAAGGATACTTATTGGTTATTGGTCGAAGCTAGTGGTTTTATGGTTCACGGGCCTTTCTTATGGGTAATGGACAACAATTAAGGTTTAAAATGGATACTTATAGGTTATTGGTCTTAGCTAGTGGTCAAAATTGTTCACGGGGCATTCGTATGGGTTCTGCACACCAATTACAGTTTAAAAAATGGATACTTATAGGTTATTGGACATAGCTAGTGGTTATAATGGTTCACGGGCCATTTGTTTGGGCTATGGACGCTAATTACGGTTTAACAAGGATACTTATAGGTTATTGGTCGTAGCTAGTGGTTATAATGGTTCACGGGCCATTCGTATGGGTAATGGACATGAATTAGGGTATAAAGTGGATACTTATAGGTTATTGGTTGAAGCTAGTGGTTATAATGGTTCACGGGGAATTCGTATGGGTAATTGACTCATATTAAGGTTTAAAATGGATACTTATAGGTCATTGGTCATAGCTTGTGGTCAAAATCATTCACGGGACATTCGTATGGGTTCTAGACACCAATTACAATTTAGAAAAATGGATATTTATAGGTTATTGGTTATAGCTAGTGATTATAATGGTTCACGAGCCATTCGTATGGGCAATGGACGCCAAGTACGGTTTAACATCGATATTTATAGGTTATTGGACGTAGCTAGTGGTTGTAATGCTTCATGGGCCATTCGTATGTGTAATGGTCACCAATTAATGTTTAAAATGGATACTTATAGGTTATTGGTCGTAGCTAGTGGTCAAAATCGTTCACGGGGCATTCGTATGAGTTCTAGACACAAATTACAGTTTAAGAAATGGATACTTATAGGCTATTGGTCATACCTAGTGGTTATAGTGGTTCACGGGCCATTCGTATGGCTATGGACGCAAATTACGGTTTAAGAAGGATACTTATAGGTTATTGGTCGAAGCTAGTGGTTACAATGGTTCACGGGCCTCTCTTATGGGTAATGCACAACAATTAAGGTTTAAAATGGATACTTATAGGTTATTGGTCATAGCTAGTGGTCAAAGTCATTCACGGGGCATTCGTATGGGTTCTGCACACCAATTACAGTTTAAAAAATGGATACTTATAGGTTATTGGACATAGCTAGTGGTTATAATGGTTCACGGGCCATTTGTTTGGGCTATGGACGCTAATTACGGTTTAACAAGGATACTTATAGGTTATTGGTCGTAGCTAGTGGTTATAATGGTTCACGGGCCATTCGTATGGGTAATGGACATGAATTAGGGTATAAAGTGGATACTTATAGGTTATTGGTTGAAGCTAGTGGTTATAATGGTTCACGGGGCAATCGTATGGGTAATTGACTCATATTAAGGTTTAAAATGGATACTTATAGGTCATTGGTCTTAGCTTGTGGTCAAAATCGTTCACGGGACATTCGTATGGGTTCTAGACACCAATTACAATTTAGAAAAATGGATACTTATAGGTCATTGGTCATAACTTGTGGTCAAAATCGTTCACGGGACATTCGTATGGGTTCTAGACACCAATTACAATTTAGAAAAATGGATATTTATAGGTTATTGGTTATAGCTAGTGATTATAATGGTTCACGGGCCATTCGTATGGGCAATGGACGCCAAGTACGGTTTAACATGGATACTTAGAGGTTATTGGACGTAGCTAGTGGTTATAATGCTTCATGGGTCATTCGTTTGTGTAATGCTCACCAATTAATGTTTAAAATGGATACTTATAGGTTATTGGTCGTAGCTAGTGGTCAAAATCGTTCACGGGGCATTCATATGAGTTCTAGAAACCATTTACAGTTTAAGAAATGGATACCTTATAGGTTATTGGTCATAACTACTGGCCATAATGGTTCACGGGCCATTTGTATGGGTTATCAACACCAATTACAGTTAAAAAATGATTACTTATAGGTTTTTGGTTATAGCTAGTGATTATAATGGTTCACGGGCCATTTGTATTTGTTATCGAAACCAATTAAGGTTTAAAATGGATACTTATAGGTTATTGGTCATAGCTAGTGGTCAAAATCATTCACGGGGCATTCGTATGGGTTCTAGACACCAATTACAGTTTAAAAATGGATACTTATAGGTTATTGGTCATACCTAGTGGTTATAGTGGTTCACGGGCCATTCGTATGGCCGATGGACGCTAATTACGGTTTAACAAGGATACTTATAGGTTATTGGTGGAAGCTAGTGGTTTTAATGGTTCACGGGCCTTTCTTATGGGTAATGGACAACAATTAAGGTTTAAAATGGATACTTATAGGTTATTGGTCATAGCTAGTGGTCAAAATTGTTCACGGGGCATTCGTATCGGTTCTGCACACCAATTACAGTTTAAAAAATGGATACTTATAGGTTATTGGACATAGCTAGTGGTTATAATGGTTCACGGGCCATTTGTTTGGGCTATGGACGCTAATTACGGTTTAACAAGGATACTTATAGGTTATTGGTCGTAGCTAGTGGTTATAATGGTTCACGGGCCATTCGTATGGGTAATGGACATGAATTAGGGTATAAAGTGGATACTTATAGGTTATTGGTTGAAATGGTTCACGGGGAATTCGTATGGGTAATTGACTCATATTAAGGTTTAAAATGGATACTTATAGGTCATTGGTCATAGCTTGTGGTCAAAATCATTCACGGGACATTCGTATGGGTTCTAGACACCAAATACAATTTAGAAAAACGGATATTTATAGGTTATTGGTTATAGCTAGTGATTATAATGGTTCACGGGCCATTCGTATGGGCAATGGACGCCAAGTACGGTTTAACATCGATATTTATAGGTTATTGGACGTAGCTAGTGGTTGTAATGCTTCATGGGCCATTCGTATGTGTAATGGTCACCAATTAATGTTTAAAATGGATACTTATAGGTTATTGGTCGTAGCTAGTGGTCAAAATCATTCACGGGACATTCGTATGAGTTCTAGACACAAATTACAGTTTAAGAAATGGATACTTATAGGCTATTGGTCATACCTAGTGGTTATAGTGGTTAACGGGCCATTCGTATGGCTATGGACGCAAATTACGGTTTAAGAAGGATACTTATAGGTTATTGGTCGAAGCTAGTGGTTACAATGGTTCACGGGCCTTTCTTATGGGTAATGGATAACAATTAAGGTTTAAAACGGATACTTATTGGTTATTGGTCATAGCTAGTGGTCAAAATCGTTCACGGGGCATTCGTATGGGTTCTGCACACCAATTATAGTTTAAAAAATGGATACTTATAGGTTATTGGACATAGCTAGTGGTTATAATGGTTCACGGGCCATTTGTTTGGGCTATGGACGCTAATTACAGTTTAACAAGGATGCTTATAGGTTATTGGTCAAAGCTAGTAGTTATAATGCTTCACGGGCCATTCGTATGTGTAATGGACACCAAATAATGTTAAAAATGGATACTTATAGGTTATTGGTCTTAGCTAGTGGCCAAAATCGTTCACGGGGCATTCGTATGAGTTCTAGACAGCAATTACAGTTTAAAAAATGGATATATGCGTTAGTGGTCTTAGCTAGTTGTCAAAATCGTCCACGGGGCATTCGTGTGGGTTCTAGACACCAATTACAGTTTAAAAAATGGATATATGGGTTATTGGTCATAGCTAGTGGTCAAAATCGTTCACGTGGTATTCGTATGGGTTCTAGATACCAATTACAATTTAAAAAATGGATACATATAGGTTATTGGTCATAGCTATTTGTTATAATGGTTCACGGGCCATTCGTATGGGCTATGGACGCTAATTACGGTTTAACAAGGATACTTAACTGTATTGGTCGAAACTAGTGGTTATAATGGTTCACAGGCCATTTGTATGGGCTATGGACGCTAATTACGGTTTAACAATGATACATATAGGTTATTGGTCATGGCTATTGGTTATAATGGTTCACCGGCCATTCGTATGGGCTATGGACGCTAGTTAGGGTTTAATAAGGATAGTTATAGGTTATTGCTCGAAACTAGTGGTTATAATGGTTCACGGGCCATTCTTATGGGTAATGGACAACAATTAAGGTTTAAAATGGATACTTATAGGTTATTGGTCATAGCTAGTGGTCAAAATCGTTCACGGGGCATTCGTATGGGTTCTAGACACCAATTACAGTTTAAAAAATCGATACTTATAGGTTATTGGTCATAGCTAGTGGTTATAATGGTTCACGGGGCATTCGTATCGGCTATGGACGCAAATTACGGTTTAGCAACGATATTTATAGGTTATTGGTCGAAGCTAGCGGTTATAATGGTTCACGGGCCATTCGTAAGGACTATGGACGCTAATTACGATTTAACAAGGATACTTATAGGTTATTGGTCGTAGCTAGTGGTTATAATGGTTCACGTGCCATTCGTATGGGTAATGGACATGAATTAAGGTTTAAAGTGGATACTTATAGGTTATTTGTCGAAGCTAGTGGTTATAATGGTTCACGGGTCATTCGTATGGGTAATGGACTCATATTAAGGTTTAAAATGGATACTTATAGGTCATTGGTCTTAGCTAGTGGTCAAAATCGTTCACGGGGCATTCGTATGGGTTCTAGACACCAATTACAATTTAGAAAAATGGATATTTATAGGTTATTGGTCATAGCTAGTGGTTATAATGGTTCACGGGCCATTCCTATGGGTTATCAACACCAATCACAGTTTAAAAAATGGATACTTATAGGTTATTGGTTATAGCTAGTGATTATAATGGTTCACGGGCCATTCGTATGTGTAATGGACACCAATTAATGTTTAAAATGGATACTTATAGGTTAATGGTCTTGCCTAGTGGTCAAAATCGTTCACGGGGCATTCGTATGAGTTCTGGACACCAATTACAGTTTAAGAAATGGATACTTATAGGTTATTGGTCATAGCTAGTGGTCATAATGGTTCACGGGCCATTTGTATGGGTTATCAACACCAATTACAGTTAAAAAAATGGATACTTATAGGTTTTTGGTTATAGCTAGTGATAATAATGGTTCACGTGCCTTTCTTATGGGTAATGGACAACAATTAAGGTTTAAAATGGATACTTGAAGGTTATTGGTCATAGCTAGTGGTCAAAATCGTTCACGGGGCATTCGTATGGGTTCTGCACACCTATTACAGTTTAAAAAATGGATACTTATATGTTATTGGACATAGCTAGTGGTTATAATGGTTCACGGGCCATTTGTTTGGGCTATGGACGCTAATTACGGTTTAACAAGGATACTTATAGGTTATTGGTCGAAGCTAGTAGTTATAATGGTTCACGGGACATTTGTATGTGTAATGGACACCAATTAATGTTAAAAATGGATACTTATAGGTTATTGGTCATAGCTAGTGGCCAAAATCATTCACGGGGCATTCGTATGAGTTCTAGACAACAATTACATTTTAAAAAATGGATATATGCGTTATTGGTCTTAGCTAGTTGTCAAAATCGTTCACGGGGCATTCGTGTGGGTTCTAGACACCATTTACAGTTTAAAAAATGGGTACTTATAGGTTATTGGTCATAGCTATTGGTTATAATGGTTCACGGGCCATTCGTATGAGCTATGGACACTAATTACGGTTTAACAAGGATACTTATAGGTTATTGGTCGAAGCTAGTGATTATAATGGTTCACGGGCCATTCGTATGGGTAATGGACACCAATTAAGGTTTAAAATGGATACTTATAGGTTTTTGGTTGAATCTAGTTGTTATAGTGGTTCACGGGCCATTCTTATGTGTAATGGACACCAATTAATGTTTAAAATGGATACTTATAGGCTAGTCGTCATAGCTAGTGGTCAAAATCGTTCACGGGGCATTCGTATGAGCTCTAGACACGAATTACAGTTTAAAAATGGATATATAGGTTATTGGTCCTAGCTAGTGGTCAAAATCGTTCACGGGGCATTCGTATGGGTTCTAGATACCAAATACAGTTTAAAAAATGGATACGTATTGGTTATTCGTCATAGCTATTGGTTATAATGGTTCACGGGCCATCCGTATGGGCTATGGACGCAAATTACGGTTTAAGAAGGATACTTATAGGTTATTGGTCGAAGCTAGTGATTATAATGGTTCACGGGCCTTTCTTATGGGTAATGGACAACAATTAAGGTTTAAAACGGATACTTATAGGTTATTGGTCATAGCTAGTGGTCAAAATAGTTCACGGGGCATTCGTATGGGTTCTGCACACCAATTACAGTTTAAAAAATGGATACTTATAGGTTATTGGACATAGCTAGTGGTGATAATGGTTCACGGGCCATTTGTTTGGGCTATGGACGCTAATTACGGTTTAACAAGGATACTTATAGGTTATTGGTCGAAGCTAGTAGTTATAATGCTTCACGGGCCATTCATATGTGTAATGGACACCAATTAATGTTTAAAATGGATACTTATAGGTTATTGTTCTTAGCTAGTGGCCAAAACCGTTCACGGGGCATTCGTATGAGTTCTAGACAGCAATTACAGGTTAAAAAATGGATATATGCGTTATTGGTCATAGCTAGTGTAACGACCGAAATTTTGTAAATAAATAAATTGTACAAAAATATGATAAATAAGGATAATTCATTTCAGAACCGTAGGAATTGGTTTCGTGTCATGTGGTCACCGTATGAGAAAGTTATGGACGAAACCGGGTCGAGACAAAGACCGAAAAGTGAAGCCTAGCTGACTAGTGGAGTTCACGGCGCGAAGTGGAGTTCGCGATCACGAACTCCGTCAAGGGAATAGGGTTTTTGACGATCGGAGTTCACGACCCACTACCGATCGCGAAGTTTTCACGACACGCAGAGTTCGCGACGCGAACTAGTTCGCGATCGTGAACTATGAAACTCTGTATAAAAACGGGTTGAGGCTAGGGTTTTGACACCTACACCCCTAGAACCCTACCAGCCGTTATTTTGGAAGAAGTGCTCGAGTGTTGCTGTTCTTGAGCTCAAATCTTCATATTTCTTGGAGATTATTGATCTAAGGTAAGAATCCTTGTTAGTTTATGCATCTCTTTGGTATTTTGAGCTCTATTTGGGTATTAATGGTGGTTTTGGGAACCAACCACATCAGGGGAAGATGATCTATCATGGGTGTAAAACACTCATGGTAAGCTTGTAATCAATGTGTACAAGTTGGATTTCGGTTTTATGGATAGAAATCTTGAACCAGGGTTTGAGATTTCCACCAAGTGGTATGAACTTGCTGGTTGGGAATGTTAAGATGGATTATCTAGTAGCTAGTTATGGTTTATGATTAGATTTGTGATGATTTTAATGATAGGTCAAGAAGGAGTTGAGATTGGAAGTACTTCTTTGATTAAGAAGTAAAGATTGTGTTGATTTACACAAGTATTGGATAGCATTGCTAAGGTGAGTACATGTGATCTTTTATGAGTACATAGGAAAATGATTTCAATGACTAAAATGATTAAAAGAGTCTTTATTGAATAAACGTTTTTGATAAAGAAATTGATTGTAATGTTTATATGCCATGAAATGATTTGTGACATTGACTTGTTAAATTGATGATTGATTTGGAGCTAAGGCTCATGTTGATGACCAATTATGTGTTAGTCAAATTATCCGGAAACGATAAGCCAATCGTGGGGGATTAGAGATTACTACTTGGGGCGGTACCTCCCTGCGCAAGGGTAGTATATATAAGTGAACGATAACCCAAAATTCGGGGGACTATGATAACCCGATAAAAAGGGGGATTACGATAACCCGCGGGACGGGGGAGTGATGATCTCGGTAAGTTTGGGAGAACGCCAATTACCATAAGATCTTTTGATGATAACCCATATCGAGGGAGTTGCTTCGGGATGACCCGTTGCGATTGTGTGAGCTTAGGGCAAGCTCGAGATTTTGTTGGACTTATGTGCAATTTGATAATCATCTTATTGTTATTATTTTGATGCATTTAATTATGACCGGGTCTAAAACCCATGTTTCTCACGAGACAATTTTGTCTCACGTACTACGTTTTCTTTTATGTCCATGTACTCAGGTTCGGGAGCTAAGGATTAGGCGGCCCGTAGTGATAGCATTTGGATGATTAGCTCGGTGTACCATTTGATTGCCTAGACTATTGTTTTTTATATATATTTGTAACACCGGTTTTGGCACTCTCTAATTATTCAAATGTTTTATTTCAAACCATATCTTGGTTATTGTGGATTTTTAAATGTTAAACTTGTTATTTAAAAAGTTTAAATTATTTTGAAAAATCGGTGTGTTACCACTTGGTATCAGAGCATTAGTCTAAGTGAATTAGGTTGGTTACCCACCCTAGACTTAGACTTTGCTTTTGGGACATTATGTTCTATAGGAAGTTAGGTTGACCTTTAAGATCTAGGGTTGACCATTGAGGGAATTGTTTTAAATCGAGCTATTCTTATGTTTAATTTTGACTTTTTAGTCAACTTAATAGATTCTAATTGGGTTGACATCTTGTTATAGTAAGATGGCTAGAACGAGAAGTGGTCGAATAGTGGATGGAGAACAAGCTTCAAATGTGAATCCAGATGGGAATGGATTGGCCAATTCGGGTATCGGGAATAACCATACTCCGGTAACAATGGAGGCCATTCAATCCATGCTCACCAATATGAGAAATGTTATGCAACAAGATGTTAACCGGATCATAAATGATCGGTTGAACTTGGGAGGTGATGAAGACGAAAGGGAGGAAGAAGAACGTCTCTTTGAGGAGGAGAGGGAGGAAAGTGAAGATTCCCCTCAACTCACTAAGACCAAGTCAACGGGAAACACCAACCCGACCGAGAAATCCTCCAATGGGGAAAGTGGTGAAGAGAGAAAGGTTGAACGTGAAGGATGTTCTTACAAGACGTTCCTTGCTTGCCGTCCCGACTTCTATCTCGGGAGTACAGAACCGAAAGTGACGGTTCGATGGATTCGAGAAACGGAACGTGTGCTTGAGAGTAGCAAGTGCAAGGAGGAAGACATGGTGACTTATGTTAGAATTCGTGACTTAATCACCGATGATTAAATTGTCAGAATCGTAACCTTAATCATTGGTGATTAAAGTGTTAGATTTGTAATAGCTTAATCATCGATGATTAAACTGTCAGAATCGTAACCTTAATCATTAGTGATTAAAGTGTTAGATTTGTAATAGCTTAATCATTGATGATTGAACTGTCAGATTCGTGGCAACTTAATCATTGGTGATTAAACTGCCGGACTCGTGACAGCTTAATCATAAGTGATTAAATTGTCAGCATTTAGTGCCCACCGACACAAATGTACGGGTATCATGGCCGATGATGCACGAGCCTATCGGGTCACACGCCGGGGGAATTCCTTTCCGATAACACTTAAATTAAGAGAGATAAATAAAGATGTTGGGAGAAATAAAAGTGGCTTTTATTTCATTGGACCATTTAATGGTCCAATGCATGTGAAGGAAAGCCACTACTTTTCTCCACATGCTTGCTTTAATTCTATTGGACCACTCTTTGGTCCAATGCATGTAGAGCTTTTCCACCCACCTCCACATGCTCTCTTATCTATATAAGAGAGATGTGGGAGGTTGATTAGGGGCTAATGCAATTCGTTTTTCTCTCTAAAAATACAAGTGTTTGGTTACCGAAAATCTAAGAAGATTTCTTGAGCTTTTTCGGTGTCGGGTTAGCAACTTGGAAGGAATCGCTCACTCGGTGTGGATCAACGGTAGAGGAGAACGACTTCGTGACCTTCATCCATTTAAGAGTTCATCACTATTCTTGCGGGTGTCTTCGAGGGTATGATGTTATCTTTCTCTTCTTTGTTGCACGATTTGGGTTTAGAGATTCGGTCATTGGTGGATCTTGGTGGTTAAATTAAAATTTTAAATTTACGTTTCCGCTGCGTTTTAGAACCCACCAAAATCCAACAACTTATGCCTCACGTTTGTTCAAAGATGATGCTCTTACATGGTGGGACACCGTGTATGAAACCTTGGGGAAGAAAGCCATTTACAAGATGTCGTGGGATGAGTTCACTAGGAGACTAAAAGAGAAGTATTGTCCCGAAAGGGAGTTGGAGGAGTTGTTGGAAGAGTTCTTGCACTTCAAGAAAGGCAATTTGACCTTGGATGAGTATACCAAGAAGTTCACGGGATACCTCCCGTTCGTGTCAAGTACTTACCCAACCGAACGTAGTCGTGTGGTTCGGTTTGCCAATGGGTTACCATGGGAGTATGAGCTCGAAGTGAAGAGGGCAACCACTCTTGATGAGGCGATCAATGTCGCCCGAAGTGTTGAAAAAGTTAGCAAGAGAAGAGTGCAATAGAGATCGGTTGGTAATGAGAAGAGGAAGTTTGAAAGCTTTTCGGGGCCATCCAAAAAGAGCAAGTTTGCCCCGAGCGGGTCGAAACAAGGAAGTGTTGGTGGATGGAGGAAGTGTGGAAGGGACCACAAAGGAGAATGCAAGGCGGATTCTAATGGTTGTTTCAAATGTGGTCGTTTTGGCCACAAGGCTATAGATTGCAAGGTTAAAAGCCTTGATGAGATTGAATGTTTCTCGTGTCACGAGAAGGGGCACTATAGTAATGTATGCCCAAAGAAGGGAACCAAAACGATGGTGTCGACCGCCCACAAGAAACCGGAGCCGTCGAAAGTCAAGGGGTGTGCCTTCCAACTCACGTGTGAAGAAGCCAAGGAGACTCATGATGTCGTCTCAGGTACCTTATTCATAAACTCCATACCCACTTATGTGTTGATTGATTCGGGTTCTACTTATTCTTTCGTGTCTCATGAATTTGGTGCTAAGTTTAAGGTTCCACTAGAATTACTTGATGAATTGTATGAAATAGAAGTAGCCGATGGGAAAACCTCTATGGTTCAACATGTCTATAGAAATTGTGAGTTGAAAATCGATAACAAGAAGTTTAAGGTTGATTTGATGCCTATGGGAATTAAGGCTTTTGATGTAATTATTGGGATGGATTGGTTGGGAATCCACCAAGCCAAGATTTTATGTGGGAGGAAGTTAGTGTCGATTAAATCTCCCGAAAATGAAAAGGTGTACATCTATGGGGAAAGGAGGCATCGTATGCCAAACTTGTTAACTGCAATTAAGGCAAGAAAATGTTTAGCGAAAGGTTGTGCATCATTTATAGCCTATGTCCTAGATGGAAGAAAAGAAAAGAAGACAGTTGAAAATGTGAAGATTATTCGAGATTTTCCCGAAGTTTTTCCCGATGACTTGCCCGGTTTGCCACCAGAGAGACAAGTCGAGTTTCGTATTGATTTAGTCCCGGGGCGACGCCAATTGCCCGAGCCCCGTATCGTCTAGCTCCCACCGAAATGAGAGAGTTGATGGCTCAACTTCAAGATTTGCTCGATAAGGGTTTTATTCGTCCTAGCTCGTCACCATGGGGTGCACCGGTTTTATTTGTGAAGAAGAAGGATGGTTCGATGAGAATGTGTATCGATTGCCGAGAACTAAACAAGATGACGATTAAGAACCGATATCCTTTGCCAAGGATAGATGATTTATTTGATCAACTTCAAGGAGCCGATTATTTCTCCAATATTGATTTGAGATCGGGTTACCATCAAGTTCGTGTCAAAGAAGGTGATACCGAGAAGACGGCCTTTAGAACCCGTTATGGTCATTATGAATTTTTAGTTATGCCATTCGGTTTGACGAATGCCCCGGCAATTTTTATGGATCTCATGAATAGGGTTTGTAAACCATTCCTCGATAAATTCCTCATCGTATTCATCGATGATATTCTTATTTTCTCCAAAACCGAAGAAGAACATGAAGAACATTTGAGGCAAACTTTGGAAGTCTTGAAACGAGAAAAATTGTATGCTAAATTTTCAAAGTGTGAATTTTGGTTGCGGGAAGTTCAATTCTTATGTCATGTGGTATCTCGAAGCGGGATAAAAGTTGACCCGTCTAAGATCGAGGCGGTGAAGAATTGGGAAGCACCGAAGACCCCGACCGAAGTTAGGAGTTTTCTTGGGTTGGCCGGTTACTACCGAAGGTTTATTGAAGATTTTTCCCGAGTGGCGGTCCCACTCACTAGACTAACGAGAAAAGACGTGAAATTTGAATGGGGGAAAAAGCAAGAGGACGCTTTTGCCTTGTTGAAAGAGAAGTTGTGCAATGCATCGGTCCTCACTCTACCCGATGGTATGGAAGACTTCGTGGTGTATAGTGACGCCTCGAATAAAGGTCTCGGTTGCGTTTTGATGCAAAGGGTAAAGGTGATAGCTTATGCTTCAAGACAATTAAAGAATTCAGAAGAAAGGTATACAACACATGATTTGGAGTTGGCGGCGATTATTTTTGCCTTAAAGATTTGGAGGCATTACTTGTATGGTACAAGGTGTATCTTGTACACAGATCACAAAAGTCTCAAGTATGTGTTTACACAAAAAGACTTGAATATGAGGCAAAGAAGGTGGATTGAATTGATTAGTGACTATGATTGTGAAATCGTCTATCACGAGGGGAAGGCCAATGTGGTAGCCGACGCCTTGAGTAGAAAAGTTTATGAAAAAGCGGTTAAGGCTAAGTTAATGCGGATTGATGTAGTATCTAGCTTCACTGAAAGTATAAAGACCGCACAAATGGAAGTGATGGGAAAAGACGAGTATAGACAAGAGAGATTGGGAAAGAACCAAGTGTTTGAGGAAAATGGTCAAGGGTTGAAAACCGTGAATGGTCGAATTTGGGTCCCGAAATTCGGTGGAAACCGTAAAGTGTTGTTGAATGATGCTCACAAGTCTAAGTATTCGATTCATCCCGGAAGTACAAAAACTTATCAAGACTTGAAGAAAATTTATTGGTGACCCGGGATGAAGTCGAGGGTAGCAAAGTTCATATCCAAATGTGCCACGTGTGCACAAGTGAAAGCCGAGCACCAAGTGCCTTATGGTGTTGCACAATCATTACAAGTGCCGGCCGGGAAATGGAATGACATCACAATGGATTTCATTGTTGGTCTCCCAAAGACGAGTGGGAATCATGACGCCATATGGGTGATTGTTGATAGGTTAACGAAAAGTGCGTTATTCTTAGCTATTAGGGAGACCATGCCATTTGAGAAATTGGCAAAATTGTATGTTGATGAAGTTGTTCGTTTGCACGGGGTACCATTGTCAATTGTGTCCGATCGGGATGCAAGGTTTACCTCGAGATTTTGGAGATCACTCCAAGAAGAATTGGGGACGAAGTTGAGATTGAGCACGGCTTACCATCCGCAAACCGATGGTCAAAGTGAGAGAACGATCCAAACGGTCGAAGATATGTTGAGGTCGTGTGTTTTGGATTTTGGTGGTAAATGGGATGAACATTTACCGTTAGTTGAATTTTCATATAACAATAGTTATCACTCGACCATTAAGATGCCATCGTTTGAGGCTTTATATGGGAGAAAATGTAGGACGCCTTCTTGTTGGTTAGAGGCGGGTGAGACGAGACTCACGGGTCCCGAGATTGTAAAAATAACGAATGAGAAAATTGGAATAATTCAAAGGAATATGAAAGTGGCATAAGATCGCCAAAAGAGTTATTCGGGTTTGAAGAAGTGACCCTATGATTTAAATGTCGGTGATATGGTGATGTTAAAGGTGTCGCCTTGGAAAGGCGTGATGAGGTTTGGTAAGAAGGGCAAATTGAGCCCAAGATATGTTGGCCCATTTAAGATTTTGAAACGGGTCGGTTTGCAAGCATTTAAGTTAGAACTTCCACCCGAGTTGCAAGGTGTCCATGACACCTTCCATGTTAGTAATCTGAAGAAATTCTTGGGTGAAGTGGAGAATATTATCCCACTTCAAGATTTGCGGGTCGATGCGCCCAACCGGTTGATTGAAGAGCCCCAGGCCATATTGGAGGCCCAAACAAAGAAGTTAAGGAATAAAGAAATTGAATTGGTGTTGGTCAAGTGGAAGCATTCCCTTGGGTCAAATTTGACTTAGGAAGTCAAAGACGAGATCAAGAAACGCTACCCAAATTTTGTAGATTATGATGCGATTCCGAGGACGGAATCCTCTTAAGGGGTAGAGAGTTGTAACGACCGAAATTTTGTAAATAAATAAATTGTACAAAAATATGATAAATAAGGATAATTCATTTCAGAACCGTAGGAATTGGTTTCGTGTCATTTGGACACCGTATGAGAAAGTTATGGACGAAACCGGGTCGAGACAAAGACCGAAAAGTGCAGCCTAGCTGACTAGTGGAGTTCACGGCGCGAAGTGGAGATCGCGATCGCGAACTCCATCCAGGGAATTGGGGTTTTTAACGATCGGAGTTCACGACCCATTACCGATCGCGAAGTGTTCACGACACGCAGAGTTCGCGACGCGAACAAGTTCGCGATCGTGAACTATGAAACTCTGTATAAAAACGAGTTGAGGCTAGGGTTTTGACACCTACACCCCTAGAACCCTACCAGCCGTTATTTTGGAAGAAGTGCTCGAGTGTTGCTGTTCTTGAGCTCAAATCTTCATATTTCTTGGAGATTATTGATCTAAGGTAAGAATCCTTGTTAGTTTATGCATCTCTTTGGTATTTTGAGCTCTATTTGGGTATTAATGGTGGTTTTGGGAACCAACCACATCATCTATGGGGAAGATGATCTATCATGGGTGTAAAACACTCATGGTAAGCTTGTAATCAATGTGTACAAGTTGGATTTCGGTTTTATGGATAGAAATCTTGAACTAGGGTTTGAGATTTCCACCAAGTGGTATGAACTTGGTGGTTGGGAATGTTAAGATGGATTATCTAGTAGCTAGTTATGGTTTATGATTAGATTTGTGATGATTTTGATGATAGGTCAAGAAGGAGTTGAGATTGGAAGTACTTCTTTGATTAAGAAGTAAAGATTGTGTTGATTTACACAAGTATTGGATAGCATTGCTAAGGTGAGTACATGGATCTTTTATGAGTACATAGGAAAATGATTTCAATGACTAAAATGATTAAAAGAGTCTTTATTGAATAAACGTTTTTGATAAAGAAATTGATTGTAATGTTTATATGCCATGAAATGATTTGTGACATTGACTTGTTAAATTGATGATTGATTTGGAGCTAAGGCTCATGTTGATGACCAATTATGTGTTAGTCAAATTATCTGGAAACGATAAGCCATTCGTGGGGGAGTAGAGATTACTACTTGGGGCGGTACCTCCCTGCGCAAGGGTAGTATATCTAAGTGAACGATAACCCAAAATTCGGGGGACTATGATAACCCGATAAAAAGGGGGATTACGATAACCCGCGGGACGGGGGAGTGATGATCTCGGTAAGTTTGGGAGAACCCCAATTACCATAAGATCTTTTGATGATAACCCATATCGGGGGAGTTGCTTCGGGATGACCCGTTGCGTATGTGTGAGCTTAGGGCAAGCTCGAGATTTTGTTGGACTTATGTGCAATTTGATAATCATCTTATTGTTATTATTTTGATGCATTTAATTATGACCGAGTCTAAAACCCATGTTTCTCACGAGACCATTTTGTCTCACGTACTACGTTTTCTTTTATGTCTATGTACTCAGGTTCGGGAGCTAAGGATTAGGCGCCCCGTAGTGATAGCATTTGGATGATTAGCTCGGTGTACCATTTGATTCCCTAGACTATTGTTTTTGATATATATTTGTAACACCGGTTTTGGCACTCTCTAATTATTCAAATGTTTTATTTCAAACCATATCTTGGTTATTGTGGATTTTTAAATGTTAAACTTGTTATTTAAAAAGTTTAAATTATTTTGAAAAATCGGTGTGTTACAACTTGGTATCAGAGCATTAGTCTAAGTGAATTAGGTTGGTTACCCACCCTAGACTTAGACTTTGCTTTTGGGACATTCTGTTCTATAGGAAGTTAGGTTGACCTTTAAGATCTAGGGTTTACCATTGAGGGAATTGTTTTAAATCGAGCTATTCTTATGTTTAATTTTGACTTTTTAGTCAACTTATTAGATTCTAATTGGGTTGACATCTTGTTATAGTAAGATGGATAGAACGAGAAGTGGTCGAATAGTGGATGGAGAACAAGCTTCAAATGTGAATCCAGATGGGAATGGATTGGCCAATTCGGGTATCGGGAATAACCATACTCCGGTAACAATGGAGGCCATTCAATCCATGCTCACCAATATGAGAAATGTTATGCAACAAGATGTTAACCGGATCATAAATGATCGGTTGAACTTGGGAGGTGATGAAGACGAAAGGGAGGAAGAAGAACGTCTCTTAAAGGAGGAGAGGGAGGAAAGTGAAGATTCCCCTCAACTGACTAAGACCAAGTCAACGGGAAACACCAACCCGACCGAGAAATCCTCCAATGGGGAAAGTGGTGAAGAGAGAAAGGTTGAACGTGAAGGATGTTCTTACAAGACGTTCCTTGCTTGCCGTCCCGACTTCTATCTCGGGAGTATGGAACCGAAAGTGACGGTTCGATGGATTCGAGAAACGGAACGTGTGCTTGAGAGTAGCAAGTGCAAGGAGGAAGACATGGTGACTTATGCCTCACGTTTGTTCAAAGATGATGCTCTTACATGGTGGGACACCGTGTATGAAACCTTGCGGAAGAAAGCCATTTACAAGATGTCGTGGGATGAGTTCACTAGGAGAGTAAAAGAGAAGTATTGTCCCGAAAGGGAGTTGGAGGAGAACAGGAAGAGTTCTTGCACTTCAAGAAAGGCAATTTGACCTTGGATGAGTATACCAAGAAGTTCACGGGATACCTCCCGTTCGTGTCAAGTACTTACCCAACCGAACGTAGTCGTGTGGTTCGGTTATTGGACGTAGCTAGTGGTTATAATGCTTCACAGGCCATTCGTATGTGTAATGGACACCAATTAATATTTAAAATGGATACTTATAGGTTATTGGTCATAGCTATTGGTCAAAATAGTTCACGGGGAATTCGTATGAGTTCTAGACACCAATTACAGTTTAAGAAATTGATACTTATAGGTTTTTGGTTATAGCTAGTGATTATAATGGTTCACGGGCCATTTGTATTTGTTATTGAAACCAATTAAGGTTTAAAATGGATAATTATAGGTTATTGGTCATAGCTAGTGGTCAAAATCATTCACGGGGCATTCGTATGGGTTCAAGACACCAATTACAGTTTAAAAAATGGATACTTATAGGTTATTGGTCATACCTAGTGGTTATAGTGTTCAAGGGCCATTCGTATGGCCTATGGACGCTAATTACGGTTTAACAAGGATACTTATAGGTTATTGGTCGAAGCTAGTGGTTATAATGGTTCACGGGCCATTCGTATGTGTAATGGACACCAATTAATGTTTAAAATGGATACTTATAGGTTATTGGTCATAGCTAGTGGTCAAAATCGTTCACGGGGAATTCGTATGAGTTCTAGACACCAATTACAGTTTAAGAAATTGATACTTATAGGTTTTTGGTTATAGCTAGTGATTATAATGGTTCACGGGCCATTTGTATTTGTCATCGAAACCAATTAAGGTTTAAAATGGATACTTATAGGTTATTGGTCTTAGCTAGTGGTCAAAATCACTCACGGTGCATTCGTATGGGTTCTAGACACCAATTACAGTTTAAAAAATGGATACTTATAGGTTATCGGTCATTCCTAGTGGTTATAGTGGTTCACGGGCCATTCGTATGGCCTATGGACGCTAATTACGGTTTAACAAGGCTACTTATACTGTATTGGTCGAAACTAGTGGTTAAAATGGTTCATAGGCCATTCGTATGGGCTATAGACGCTAATTACGGTTTAACAATGATACTTATAGGTTATTGGTCATGGCTATTGGTTATAATGGTTCACCGACCATTCGTATGGGCTATGGACGCTAGTTAGGGTTTAATAAGGATAGTTATAGGTTATTGCTCGAAACTAGTGGTTATAGTGGTTCGCGGGCCATTCGTATGGGCTATGAACGCTAATTACGGTTTAACAACGATACTAAAATGTTATTGGTCAAAGGTAGTGATTATAATGGTTCACGGGCCATTCTTATGGGTAATGGACAACAATTAAGGTTTAAAATGGATACTTGTAGGTTATTGGTCTTAGCTAATGATCAAAATTATTCACGGGGCATTCGTATGGGTTCAAGACACCAATGACAATTTAAAAAATGGATGCTTATAGGTTATCGGTCTTAGCTAGTGGTTATAATGGTTCACGCGACATTCGTATGGGTAATGGACACCAATTAAGGTTTAAAATTGATACTTATAGGTTACTGGTCATAGCTAGTGGTCAAAATCATTCACGGGGCATTCGTATGGGTTCTAGACACCAATTACAGTTTAAAAAATGGATACTTATAGGTTATTGGTCATAGCTAGTGGTTATAATGGTTCACGGGCCATTCCTAAGGTCTATGGACGCTAATTACGGTTTAACAAGGATACTTATAGGTTATTGGTCGCATCTAGTAGTTATAATGGTTCACGGGCCATTTGTATGTGTAATGGACACCATTTAATGTTTAAAATGGATACTTATAGGTTATTGGTCATAGCTAGTGGCCAAAAATCATTCACGGGGCATTCGTATGGGTTTTAAACACCAATTACAATTTAGAAAAATGGATATTTATAGGTTATTGGTCATAGCTAGTGGTTATAATGGTTCACGGCCCATTCCTATGGGTTATCAACACCAATCACAGTTTAAAAAATGGATACTTATAGGTTATTGGTTATAGCTAGTGATTATAATGGTAAACGGGCCATTCGTATGGGCTATGGACGCCAAGTACGGTTTAACATGGATACTTATAGGTTATTGGACGTAGCTAGTGGTTATAATGCTTCACGGGCCATTCGTATGTGTAATGGACACCAATTAATGTTTAAAATGGATACTTATAGGTTATTGGTCATAGCTAGTGGTTAAAATCGTTCACGGGGAATTCGTATGAGTTCTAGACACCAATTACAGTTTAAGAAATTGATACTTATAGGTTTTTGGTTATAGCTAGTGATTATAATGGTTCACGGGCCATTTGTATTTGTTATCGAAACCAATTAAGGTTTAAAATGGATACTTATAGGTTATTGGTCATAGCTAGTGGTCAAAATCATTCACGGGGCATTCGTAC